>OX422140.1:356338028-357753692 GCA_949129095.1 Volucella bombylans | reverse complement strand
ATTCAGAAGGCGCGGTTGGATGGACCGTATAAAAGGAGGATAAATAACTACATAGAACAGAAGCAGCGACCATTTGGGTATGGACACAAGAAGCCTTGAGCTTTCGGCACGTGAGTGAACGCATTCTAACAGTCTTGAATAGCTAGTTAGCACACGATTGACTATTTTTAACCAAAAAAATAATGTTGCAATCAATGAAAGCTACTCCTCTAATGATTAGAAGTGCGGATATACCGAGGGGTCAATGTAGATTAGATCAGTACTAAGTTGCATCCAAAGTATGTCTACGGATAATTCAGACGTGACAATAACGGAGAAATTCAGTAAGACTTAACGTTGGCCATTCAACGTCAGTACCTTTTATTAACTCTCTTATAACCTGCATCAATTGCTGAAGATCAGTCGTAAGAAATGCTGCAACTGATATACCTTTGATGAAGAGTGCAAACATGTAGCAAAACAACTCACTTATAGAGCTGCGTTGCATTAGAGTTGGTCAGGGATTTTCTAACTTGGTTCCGCTAATTCTACACCGCGGCAGAAGTCAAATGAAGTTGAATTCGGCTACTTTGAATTAAGAAGCCAATCGAGTTAGCAGACCTATTCAAGGTACACAAATGAGGCTCAATACGAGATACTGAAGCCATACACGTTACCGAAGGCGGATGAAGTCCGTTCATGACCGTAGTCGTTTAGAATTTAAGATTCCTCGAGCGATTTTTGGTCTCGTTTGCATTGATGGCTTTTGGAAGGGGAGATATAAAAAAACAGCTGTAAGGTGACGTCGACCTGGTCAGAAAAGTGCGCATCAGTCACCTGAGATGGTTAGGACATGCAGAGCGAATGGATTGTTCCGCCCTCAAGTCTTCAAATTCCCGGATACGGAGGGACAACGATGTAAAAGAAAACTCGTCTTAGTTCGTTCCCACATGTGAGCAAAACTCGTTCTAAATAGAAGGATTTATAGGTTGATTGCTGTGCTCTCTAAGTAATATTTCTCGTCTAGTTAACATTCAAGGAACCAGTTTTTGTCAAAGTCAACCAATTGATCAACTTGTGGGACGCGGCTTGCTACGACTTTAACATGAGGATGTTGCACATTCAGATGAATGCCCTTCTTCAACAGGAGCAACTTGAGTTTGTGGATTAGTTATCGATGTTACTGATTTGTTTTGACTTGAAAATGCAGTTGAACAAAAGATTTAAAATCAGTTACATCTTTCGTAGAAGACGGACATAAGGATCCGTCCAATCTAGACAATGGTGAACGGCAAAATCTATTTCGAGATTTTTTCCTTAAATTTTTATTCAAATAAAATCCTCGCTTACTTTATGATTATGTCAATTTATAAACGAAAATGTGTTACCTTTAGGCAAGGGGCGCATATCCACTGGTGGTCCATCACCTGTACTTCGATCACCACCTCGATTGCTTGTCAATCTAACTGGCGGTGCAGGAGGTTTATCTTCTTCGCTAGACATTGTTGTTTTTCTGTTGTGTTACGACTTAAAAACTTTGCAAATAATCTTGATTGAATTTAAGCAAAGCTCCTAGCTTGCCAACAACTTATATCCTGTGATGTTGTAGTTAATCGTAGGCCAAGGATATTCTGAAAGAGAAAAATAAAAATAAACAGAAGATCTACAAAGCTTTAAATAAAGAAAGGAATGTGGGTCACATTGACAAAGGATTCTCTTAACTGATGAGAGCAAAGGATTACAAAGAACAGAAGGAAAGGGGTAACAATCTCTCAACAAAAATGATTTTCGAAGTAGTATTGACTTTCATTTGTTTAAGGATGACAGGCTTTTTCTTGATCGACAGCATAATGGAGGCAACTACTTTCGACTTCAGTCGGAGCTCTGAAAAAAATCTCACCAACCCTCGTACTGACGCTTACACCCGAAATGAAGTACCCAACTGATATCAATTTTATTTTCTATAAGAATCCGGAATTTTCCAATAAGAACTGACGAGTAAGAGAAATGCACACAAATCCAAAGAAACTAAAGAGCTAGCAACACAGAAGGATCTATTTGCTCTTGTTCATGGTGCACAATACTCGTAGCAACCAATTTCAATAGCAGACATGAGCTTTGCAAGTCGATACCAAAAACGTGAATCTAAACGACTAGACAAGAATACAAATTGCTTAGGCAAAGCAGACATACTGGAGCATTTTTATGGGGCTTCACACACACAAAACTACGATATTGTGAAATCAACAAGTCTAAAAAAAATACGGTCACCGTTGTTGTTCTTTAAATGGGCTCAGAGCCATGAACACTACTCAAAGTTAGATAATCCAAGATTCTGCAGCTGCAAACAAAATAAAAAAAAAGGGTTCTACGAGGCACGTTTCGCCTAAGAATGTACGGATATTCAAGTAAGACTTTAGACTGGCACACTTGGGCTAATGACCCCCAAAACATCAAAACATCACTGTTAAGGGCGTTTTAGATGAAATGAAGTCACTGACTTGTTTTAAAATCTCTCCAAGTGCTAATCTACATGCCGTAGTACTAAGCAGACAACCTACTAAACAGACTGCTGTGAAAGTCTTCACCGGAGTGTGAAAAATGAACCAGCAACCACTAAGCAACACTCAAGTGCATCTTGCATCTTTCACTTCCATCAACTCACTCCCAATCAGACCGTCAAAATCACTATCAACACTGATTCGTATAAGCACCCTGGAAATCGACTCCTGCTATCCACACTGTTTACACGTAAATAAATTTGGGATTTTCCAACTTGTAGATAAGACTCTGCGCTCGTTACCTTAAAAGCAATATTCTATGCAAGATCTACACCCCTTTCGGACCAAAGGAATTTTTGTTCTACTAACACCTCACGATCTATGATACTTTATTTGCTCTTCTGCGTTGTTGTGTTTACAAATAAACTTACCCACTCGATGGACGAAAGAAGAACCAAAAATAAATAAAAATAAATTTTCAAATTTTCTGCAAATCATGTAGTATGCGACAAATAATTACGAATGGTGTCTCTTGGATGGAATCACTCCCAACCCAATTCCTCGTACCATACTTTTTTTTTCTTTTCTTTTCCTACTTCCCTTCCTCCTTTCTTTATCTAAACTATGATTCATATTTGCACCGAAAAGAAGTGGAGAATGGGGCGAAGAAGAGAAAATACAAAATGAAATTGAAAAAATGGGGGAAGATAAGGAGGAGGACAAAAAAATGGATATGGAGGCAAAGTGACTTTATTTTCGTATTCCTACGGCCGGAAATGGAACTATCACACAACTGGAAACACCTTTAAAGGCGACAAAGTCTTTGCACCCAACAAGCGACGGCACAATTTTTTCCCACTCAAACCCACACAATCGACACACAACTCGACGGTGATTAGCATTTTTATTCTGCCTCCACTAAAGAGTTCCTACGGCGCTCTAAAGCGCTAGCTGAACTGCAAGGTCTCTGCCCACGGCGCTAAACAGATGAATACCATTTAATTTCGAACAAACTTAAATTGCAGGAAAAATCAATTTATCTATTAGTATCACTTTTTTTCACGTTTCCTACATTTCCACTCATGTGTCTGTAACTGGTCATAAGAAGGCCCTTGTTGCAACTTCAGCCCCATCAAGGTATTCGACTTTTCGACTTTTCCAAATTGGCGTCTGCAAGTTTTCTTTCAAGTCCAAGTGGGGCTAGGCTCTGTGTCGTCCAATAAATTTGATACGGTAATGACGGCGACAGATTAAAGGAACTAAAAATAAATAGACGGGACAAACGTAGAGGAAGGAAGAAATTAAAAGAAAACGAGAAAAAGGAAAACCTTACAAAGTCACCACAAGACTCTAGAAGTCGGAATTTCTGAATTCAGAGACTCTCTCATCACAAGTATCGCCGCAACATTTTTTCCATTCTTTTTTTCTGTTCTTTTGGTTTTCGTTACTTTTTTTTCTTCGTTATTTGTTGGAAAAACGACAACGACGGCGACGAAAACGACAACGACGACAACGAGACTACGCGAAAAGAAAAACACCGGCGATAACGTGCTGAGGGCAGACGCCAGACCGCTAGCACTATGAGTAAACAAAGAAAATCACTTTGATTGAATAATTTATCATATAAACTTTGAATTAATTAACGGGGATGTTGGTTAAATAAAAACTATCGAAAATTGGCCACGGGAAATTTTGCCATTTGGTCTGCTGCCTTTGCCATCAGCTTTTGCTGCTGTTTCATTTCAGTTGTTCGGGGAGAGTTTCGTTTTTTTTTTTTCGTTTTCTTCTCTTCTTCTTTGGGATTTGGCAGATGGTAGTCTCTTTTACACAAGTGAATAGTTCAGTTGTTGTTTGATTGGTGGGAGAGAGATGGTTGGATAGAGGTGACACTATTATGTGTATTGGGAGAGTTGGTAGTGGAGATTTTCCATTTGAGTTCTGATAGTTGGCTATGTTGGTTGAGACTGACAAGTGACAAGAAAATTCAAAAGGTGTGTGGTTCGATAGGCCGGAGTTTGTTTTGAATGTTTGCATGTTATGACTAGGAAATAAAGAGCCCAGTAGGAAAGAATCACGATCTCACATCTGAAAGTGGACTTACGGGTAAACTGATGAGCATTCATTGCGAGACTGGTGTTACGGTTGAAGGTTCGAATGGGAGGAATGCTATTGGCAATTTCAATGGAGCACTTATGGTGAAAATAACGAAAGACCATAGGGCACGTGACATTACGTTGGTGTTCGAGAATGTCAATTGACTATGCAATATTGGCGTCACCTAAATGGTTTATATAGCATAGTTTTGAATCCTATTTAGCAAGTGCAGGGAGGTCATGGTGGCACTTGACCAGATGTGCCTCCAATTTTGGGTGGATTAATACCTTATATATTGAGCTCAGAGCAGAGCGGAAAATGTATTTCTCACATCGCTCTAGGAAACCAAGACATTTGATATGTGGTCATTCTAGCGTAGGTTCCCGTTGCCTCACATACTGAAAATGAAAAGTTTTGCGGTTTTGACGATACTGCTTCAGTGACAGCAGACAGCATATCGTTTTGGAAACAGCAAATACCACTCTACTCTATTGGTGGTTTCCCAAATAGTTTTGCAGTTAAAATCAGAATTTAATAAGCTTAACATACCCTACGGTTCCCGTTCTACAGCCGAAGAGCAGCTACGTGAGTCTGGAAACGAATATGAAAAGCAAAGAAAACTGTCGTCAGCAAAGAAATATACTGCATTAGAAGTAGCAGACAAGAGACAATGGAAATTACAAAAAGAATGTCGGAGACAGCATGGAGCCCTGGGCCACATCAACAGTATTACATTTTTTGTGGATATCTGACTTCAAACCATCCAAAATAACTTTAATTGAACGTCCTGAAAGATAATTTCTAATCAATTGAGGAAGAGATTTTTAGCAAAAGAATCTGATGCAAAACTATGTCAAATGCATTTGCAATTTTAAGTGCAGGTGCCTTGTTTTCGCCAGTTTGGTGTAAATTTTGGTTCAACTTTCAGAAAAACAAAGTATATGCTGTCAATAAAGAGGGACACACAACATCGACGTAACAAGAGGTAGTAAGAGACTTTTATACCTCGGCTCCGCTATTAACTCCAACAACGACTCCAGTGTGGAAATCATGCTAAAAATCACTCTTCTAATCAGTAGATAGTCGTTGCTTTTTTGGGTTTAGAAGGCAATTGAGTAGCACCCTCTCTCGAACAATCAAAAACACGTTTTATAAAACAATGATCATCCCAGTCATTCCTTAGGGCTCAGAAGCGTGGATACTGACGAAAGTGGATGAAAAAGCTAGCGGCCGCTTTCCGACAAAAGTTTTTCGTGTAATTTTCGGTCCTGTTTACATCAATGGAGAATAGAGGAGAAGTTTCAACAGCGAACTGTACGGGCTATACAGCGATGCCAGCTTAGATAGCTAGGTCACCTTAAGTACATGGGCACCAGCTTCCGAGTAAAGGGATTTTGACTGCAATACAGAGGAGTAACGAATTATGGGACGACTTCATCGTAGGCGGCGCATACAACTGGAAGTGGTACTGGCAAAAGAACGCGCCAGCTGAAGAGGCAAGTTAGCTGAGGCTATGGTACACCCTGGACCATAGGGCTATCTAAGTAAGTGAGTATGCTATCAGTGGACCTGTTGCTACAAAACCATAGCGCCTAAGTGGAATGGGACTGTATGAGTAGAAAAAAACAGATTCATCGTTTTTAAAGACAGGCTGGACAAGCTCTTTTTTCCTACATTTTTAAGTTGGCTAGTCTAAGTCCTCAAAAGAATAAAATCCACCAGGCTGGAGTAACTCAGAAAATCACTCCCAGGTAACATAATCAGAACCAGCTCATAATTAACTTCTATTAACGAAACTGCTAGCGAGCTGCGGAGAACACCACGTCGTAGATGGTATATCAAATCGGTTGTGGTGACGGATGAGTCCATCCAATATGTTGCTGCTTTTTTTGATGGCTTCAAGTCGCCTGGCGCCGATGGCAGACTAGCTGCTGGTAACTCTGAATTTTCACTGCTAGCTTAGAACTGGCATAGTCGTACATACCGAAACCATTGCGAACATTGAGGGTAGCCTTTATACCGAAAATCGGAAAAGAGGTCTGATTGCGATTGCTGAATGCAGCAGTCTCCTCTGCTATGCTGCATATTGGTCTACTAGCCAATAGTTCTCAAGTCAATGCACAAGCACTCTCTGCTCCAAAACACAGAAAACCATAGTCGTCATCGATGATTGGTGCACTAGAAATGGGCTTTCAGTCAATCCTCTGAAAACTGAGGTTGTTCTCTTTAGGAAAAGATGGAAGCTGACTGATCTGATTCATCTAGTGCTTAAAGGCCTTCTGGTAGGGTAAATGAGCAATCGGCAAGACATGGGGCCTATCATCGGATCTACACGGCTTCGATAATCCCAATTATATCCTATGTGTCGGTTGTTTGCTGAAACAGTCCTCACGAAAACATGTCATTGCTGATTTTACCAGACTCCAAAGAACGCGTGGACCTTGCGCGCCATCTGCCTACTAACTCTGGTCTTATGCAATAACGCCAGAACTACTAGGGCGGAAATAATACAAAATCGTCTTTCCCTGTGCTCAGGGCTGGTTTCGGCCAGAGTCTGAGCCAGGAAAGGAATGTAGTCGGATCTTTATGGATGGGCGAAGCATATGCAACTGTAGCGAAAGCCAAAATGTACTTGCACCCTTTTACGACATCTAAGCTATTGTTGTTCGTGAATGCAAGACCTCACTGAACGCAGTCGGAAGGCTAAATTTGCTGAGTCTTGTCTGAGTCCCAAATCACAATGGGAGCACGGGAAATGAAATCGCCGATGAACTTTCTAGGCAAGGCTCAGAGCAGAGTTTTTTAGGACCCGAATCTACGTTAGGTCTACCTGCTAGGGCTTCCATTGACAGTTGGGTTTCATACTCATATAACTCCAGGCTGTCGGCAGGCCAAACGACTGCTTCTCGACATCTGCAAGATTTTACTGCTGTACCTCAGTAGCAAAGACTACTGGCTATTTACTGGTGTCGTGACAAGCCGTTACAGTTTTTGTACTTACTTGCTTATTTATATGGCGCTACAATCCGGCGTGGACCAGAACCTCAGATAACATGCCTCAACAGCTAGCGCGATCGTTTGCCAGCTGCCTCTAGTTGCGCAGACGAAATTGGCTCGGATCCCTTTACACTTGTGTGTGTCACCTAAAGGTCGTCCTCTACTGCGTTGTACCTCTGGGTTGGAGTCGAAAACTTTCCGGGCTAAGACGCTGGTGTACATGCGCTCAAAATGATCTAACCATCTAAGCCATTTGCTCGGAGCTTTTCTGACAAGGTCGGCATCGTTTTACAGCGCGTACAGTTGAAACGTCTCCTCCATTCTCCATCGATGCAAACCGGACAAAAAATTACTCGAAGAACTCTTCTCTCGATGCGTCTGAGAGCACCGATTAGCAAGCGATTCTTCACATGATTTCCACAGTGGAGTCGTTGTCGGAGCGGAGAGCGGAGCCGATGTAGATAAAGCCCCTTACTACCTCAAAGTTGTAGCTGCCTATCGTGACGTTTTGTCCTAACCGTCGATGTTGTATGTCCCTCTTTCTTGACTGCATATACTTTGTTTTTCCTTCGTTGACCGCTAAACCCATCTTTGCCGCTTTTGCTTCCATGTTCTTGCATGTGTTCTTCCCATTATTGTTTTTTATTTTATTTTTTTAAGAATTTAACACTCAAGTGGGTATGACTACACTTGTGATGCCAAAGCATGTGTTAAGTTTTTCGGAGAATGGGACAGAAAGAGAAAGAAAGATGTTTAAGCTCAGTGGCTATTTCGCTCCATAGGAGACTAAATTATTAATTTTACGAAGGGTTATATGCGTTCACATAATACACAGACAGGATTTTATATGCGATGATGAAGAAACTTGCCAACGAGTCTAGTAGTTTTGTTGGAGATTATTGTCCTGACTTCATCTTGGTCGATTGTACGGAAATTTTGTCTCTCTTTGTCCATGTTGAATGGCCCATTCTACATTTCGCCCTGGCTATGGTATATTGTTCGTCATCGCCGTTTAAAAGTTTGCAGACATTATCTTTCTAGATTCTCAGCACCGACTGTGTTTCTGATCTAAGGTTTCTTTCTTCATCCTTGTAGATTTTTCTTCGGACTTCCGAACTTCATTCTTCTGGTAGCAACCTCTCTAAAGCCTCGATCGAGCGCTTTTCGTGCTCTATGTGTTGTTTTGAGGAGATTATATTCTTCTCTTCTTTTCTGCTCAGAGACATTGGGAGCCCCTCTCATCGAATCAGGGATGTCTTTGTTGCGAAGTTGAAACCCAGTATATCAGAGACGATCTCTCTGATTGCTCCTTGGCAGTGATTCCACTGGTTTTGTACGCGATTTAAAGCCATATGTAGTCTAAAACCTGCCTGCCTATGAGGATCATTCCTCACTAGCGCTTTTGTGTTGTTCGATTAAGATCATGGCACTAGTTTCACTAGTTTGATATCTAAGGCAGATTTTTTCAGAATTTTTTTTCTGCCAGAACAGAGCACTTTCATTTCACTTTACTTCTTATATACATTTTTTTTTTGTAGGAAGACAAGTAATCGCTTCAAGGATTCAGTGCGTACAATATCAGCCTCCACCATATTAGCGTCAAACAGCTGCAACGCGCAAGCCGAGTACTCGCAGAGTATTAAATTCTATTTGGTGTCCTTATCAACTTAACGGCTAGCGTTACAAGACTTGGCTACCTTAGGTGCTTAGCAAAAGCAGTCTACAATCATTTTTGCTGAAAGACAGTAGGAATGCCGCTAACTTTTTAGAAACGTACGAAAGTATTTATTTGGTTTTGCCTGCAATCTGAAGGGTGAGACCCTTTTTACGTTTGTGTTACAAGAAGCCTATCTGTCAATGGAAGCCCTAGCCAAGAACATAGGGGGAGTCATATGCTGAGGTCCCTGTTGCAGATTGCAGCTTCTATAATTAATATGTGAACGTTGCATAATCTAACTTACCTTGTAAACGCAGGTTTATGTACACCCAGTTTACTCCCTTACGATTTGACATTTATCGTTTTCCCTTTTTGGCCTTTCGTTTGGGTTAGCTGTTTTAAAATCCAACTGAACTTCATTCGATTGCATAGATAAACTAATCTAGATGTCAAACTTTCCAGATATTGTTTTCTACTGATCCGAGTAACATTGTCTGTGAATTGTCATCAACGGCAATTTCCCTCCCATTCTACACAAAACCCGCCCATTTCATCCACATTACACACACGCGTGCAAATCGCTCTCATTCTTGCAATTTTACTTGCGAATTGCTCTCATTCTTGAAAATTTTGACAAAGTTATAGAGATGGTAAAGTGTTGGAATTCACTTACAATTTGTCTGTGCGAAAGACGAAAGTTAAGGTTTTGTAAAAGTATTAGTAGAGTTTGACATCTAGGTTAGTTTATCTATGTCGGATTGTCAGCCGTGATAGGGAGTAAACTGCGGTAAGTAGAGTATCCATTTGTATTCATTTTATAACTTTATTCTTTGACGGAAATAAACTGCGTTATTGTCAACTAACCCGTTCTGTTTCCATCCATTCCATTCTCATTTTTAAATGAAAGATAGTTTTCAAAGTGTCTCTTATGAAATAAATGTAAAAAAAACAGTTGGATTTAACAGTGCGTCTTGATCTATGCCAGGCTCGGTGAGAGACAGCCAAGGCCGATCGTTCCTTGAAGTCTTGAAGCGGAAGTAACGTATTCACGTGAGAGCTGTTTAGATCCAGAAAATCTTCCTCAGTGACAAGCTCGACAATGCCCTGGAAGCTCCTGACGCAACATATTTACTACACAGAAGTTTGCTGAAAGTCAATTTCCAGTGCCCCATAGTCTATTACGTCTACGGTGGCCTGCGCTTACATCAATTTGGTGAAAGTACTATTTTCTCTATGTTTTGAGTCCTTTTGAGTATATTTGCGGATTGAAACATATTCATTTGGGCGTGTCCGGTAGATTTTTTTTGAATTTCTCCTCTTCTGGAAGATCGTGGATTTGCATATGATTCAGAGTTCGAAGTGTACATGGTCTGTCATGGATACTGGACTGTACTTCGATATACAATTTCCGTTCATCAGAAGTGTAGCTTTTGCTAATTGTAGCACGAGCTTCGCCAGTAGAGAGAGTGACTGCAACGAGATATTGATCAGTTTCAGTTGGATTGAGTTTTATTGATCTATTTTAGGAACCGAAAGAGCGTGACTTTCAACACTTGCTTTTAGTATCTATCTTTTCTAGTCGATGGTTTTTCAGAGCGCGTCTCTTTTAGATTTTCAAGATGTCAGAAGCAGCACTCTGCTTAGGTGCCTGTCTATTTCGAAAACATCTTAGCTTAATGGCTCTCAGCCAGTGAACTTCTTTAGAACTCCCTCCATCGTTGCAGCTCAGTCTACAAAACATATCGTAGAAGCAGCTACATAGCTACATGAGTCAGGGGAGTAGAAAAATATCAACGACTCAGCACTTTGATCGGAGGAGGTTTTAAGAAGTGTATTGGTTGTAGGATCAAGAAGACCATCACTATAGGAACTCCGTCTCTATAATTGTATCCCTAGTTTAACGTCATGTCAGGACGTCTTCAGCATTTAAGAGCATTCCGGATGTTTGAGACCTTCCCTTTCCTTTGCCAAGACTTACCTTGTTACCCTATTTTGTGAGACATCTCTGACGTAAATTAAACTTTTCTATCGCTTCTTCAAACTGTGGGATTGTTCACTGGAACCGGTAAGCTAGTGTCAATACTCTGGTAAGTCGATACAAATGCCCTCATTCACTCACAAAGGATTAGTGTGATACTTCTACCCCGCATGTAGGTGCCAAGCCAAATGGAATTCCAAAATATCTTCCATTCACTTAGAAAAAGATCTAAATAGGTCTACAATCATCAAGAATAACAGCTCTTAAATGCTTCGTAATCAATTAAATTAGATCAGCTTAACTGGCGATGTTTCCGGTTTCACTGTAAGACATATCGTTGGCAACAAATCAATTTCATCCATCTACGTATGCACTCCTCATAACCATTTATTCTATTTGCCCCCCCATTCTCAACCTGCACGACCGATCATCAGATGATCGTTTAACGTCATCAAGCCGTAGTTCATGTCCTACTCGACCTGCTTTTTTTCGCTTTTAACCCCAACCTTATTCAAAACTTTGCCAAATTTCCATTGAATTTCAGTGTCTACCACTGCTACTGTCATTGCCAAAGTGCATATTCGCAATTCAGCGCATTCAGAATGCTCGTAGTCGTAACTCGTACAACTCGGACTAGACGTCTCTTGTTCGAAGAAAAATCAAAAAAAATCTCAAAAACACTAATAAATACCTCACCTCACAGAATCGAATCGTACACAAAGGGGGATACATACTCGTAAGTATTTACTCGTACGAGTACAACTCCAAATAGCAATCCATAATATCAACACACAAAAAGCCAGTTGGATGACGACGACGAATCTGGAAGAGGGGGGAGGGAGGAGAGAATCGAGAAAAAGCCTCAACTGGAAAAGTGAGTTTCTCTGGTATAGGTGCTCCACTGCTTCACGGCAACTCCACCGCTGAGCTATTGTACACAACCTTGTTCGTTGACCCAGTTTCCGAGTGCCTCTGTATGAGTATGGTTTATGCCGGTTTCACTTTATATGTATTGGCCAGTCGTTTGAAGCCCGCATTAGTTTCGTTGTTTCAGCTTCAGCTTCAGCTTCAGCCCCAGCCCGAGCAGCAGTCCGAGCACCAGCACCAACACCAGCACTAGCACCAGCACCTAACCAGCAGCATAACAAGATGTCGTTTACTCCATTCGGTTGAGATAAAACAGAAATCGAGTTCGAACCAGCAAACGTGTTCCCGTTCATAGATGTGCAGTGTAGGGTACCTTCTCTGGTACACTGGTATGCGCGTTTTTTTTTTCTCATTTCTGGCAGTCAATCTCAGCCAACACAGTTACAAATGAAAGAAAAGGGCCATGACAGTGACTTTTCGAAGACAAAGTTCGAGCGAGCTCATTGAATCCACTACGAGACTGAGACTGAAACCCATCGTGACCGTTGGAAAGCCTTGTTTCATGTTCATTAACAAGGTCAGCTTGACGAACCGAATATTTTGATTCAAACTGTTGCTCGTTGCTACGAGTAGTTGCCTGTGGCTTGTTGCTTGTTGCTCGTTGAGCTCTTATTCTTCACAAATGCAGTTATTGTACAATTCGATTTCGAATAATGTGACTTTAAATTCGAATCGTTTCGAAGGTATTTTCACCAATTCAGCTGGCTAGTTAGATATTCAGCAAATATTTACCAAGTGCAACTAATAATAATTGGAAAACATTCGCAAACCAAACAAATGATTGTTTGGCCAATGGCTGGTGATGGACGATCGAAGAAAATTGCAAACAGTTCTGTTATGCAGTCTTGAAAACGTCCATAGGCACCAGACTCAACAACATATACGAATAGTGGCTGACGTTGAGCGTCGAGAGTTGAGAGTCCAGTAAAAGACACAATGACCTTGGGTGAAAGTAGCTCTCCATTTGTTGTTTTTGCTTTCTTTTGATTCGTATTTATGTACATACAATACATTGGATTTATATACTTATATACACGTATGTATTTGCTGATGGGTGTATTTCTACACCCCCCTCTTTCTTCAGCATTTTTAACGGCTTTGCATGCACATAACTACAGAAAGATATTAAGACGATGGGGGGGTTGGAATTGGAATTGAAATTGGAACTCGACGTTAACACATTGAAATAGGAAAAAGCTGCCAAGTGCCAACTAATATCGGCTTTGCAAATTATGGGCTTGACTCAGCAATAAATTTGTTAATTGTGAATTTGATTCAACCCTGCCTAAGGTGCGCTAAGTGTTGTACTCGTACATATATTTATAGACGACGACAAAGTGTTGTACAAAAACAAAATAAAATTTGTTATAAAGAGATGGCTATACAATTTAACAGTTAACTCTTCGTATTGAATGTTTTTCTTTTATTGACCATATTCGAGAAGTTTAGGAGATTACAATCGGGGTATTTGGGTAGGATGCCGAATGGATGTGGTACGGTACAATGGGTGATTTTCGAAGGCTGGCTTTGGGATCTTGATTTTATGAATTCGATTGTTGAACGCGCTTTGGTGGGGAACAATGGTTGAACAGAGTTTGCAATCTCTTGCGTCTAATAAACTGGTATTAAAAGTCAGACAACCCAAGGACGATATATGGACATCATTGTGTTTGAGAGCAGAAGAATCCGAAATGATAGAGGCGTAGTTCGAGTAGATTTCAGAGTTGGACATTAAGCAAAATAAGAGGTTAATGCTAGTAGCTTGCCTTTCCTACCATATACGACGGAAGGGGTACGAGAAGATTACGATCGAGGAGATGGAGAAGTGTTATTGAAGGAATGGCACAATGTAAAATTTTATAAAAGAATGTCTGCAGAGATGAACATCGACAACTACTTAGTAGTAGAGTCGCAGTCGGTAGGGGAAATATAGAAAAACTACGTCTCACGTCTGTGTAACGGCGATGATGGTCAAAATCCCCTTGTCAGGTAGAATGAATCATTCATGCTGGGCCAAGTCTACAGTACCATCAGAGCTAAGGTCTAATAAAGCTGCTAGAGCACATTTACTGCTTGTACACCTATTGAAAACAGCTGGAGATGATCTGGTTAAGAACATGTACCAGCTCATTTGAAAGAGGTCGATGAATGGAATCTTAGCCTCGCTCGTCCGATCGACAAGAAAGGAGACCCTTTTGACTATTCAAACTATAAAGCCTAAACGTGGCCTATAAGATATGTTCTGCCGTATTACGGGAGCGTCTGAAACCGTTCATGAATAGCCTGGTTCGTCTTTATCAGTGCAGTTTCGGCTCAGGACTGGCACATCTTTATCAGTGCGGTTTGAGCCCAGGAAAGTTACCCATCTTTACACTACAGCAGATCTCGGAAATGACCCGGGAGTTTAAGATCGCCAATCACCCACCACCTATTTTTCGATTTCAAAGCCGCACATGGTAGTGAGTAAAAGGGCTAGCTTTGACATTACTGCCAGAGTCGTTATTGTGCAGGATGGCTTTAGATGATTATTGGTTGATCCATCAATTAACCGAGACAAGAAAGGTTTTAGTCAAGGCGATACGCTGTTATGTGATTTTTTTAAATCGCCATAATCATTTGCGTATGTAGATGGCATTGATGTGATTGGACAAAAACAGCGAGCCATCAGTGAAGGTTTCGTGTGTGTTGAGGGGAAGCCGACCGAAATTGGTTTGATGGTAAACGAGGGCGAAACAAAGTACATGTTGTCATCAGATAAGGACACATGTAACCGACGACTTAGAACGTCACCATTGCGCAATTACAACTTTGAGGTAGTTAAGAACTCGTCTGCCATCTCTCCGCAGTTTCAAGCAGAAACGACATCAGCGCAGAAATCATATGCAGAATTACTCTTACAAATCGCTGTTTCTTTCGGCTCAGGAGGCAGTTGTTTAGCAAAGCTTTCTCTATCTTAAAACCAAACTGGCTTTATACAAGACCCTTAAAATCACGGTCCTGCTCTATGGTGCATTTGCATGGACCTTGTCGAAAGCGGATGAAGAAGCACTTGATTGTTTCGAGAGAAAGATACTGGGAATGGAGCAGTAAACATCAGTAAACCTTCATGAACTGTATAGGCTGTACAGCAATATCGGTCTAGTCAAGGGTGTACGAATCAAGTGGATGCGATGGTTGGGCAATATTGAGCTAATGAACGTCAACAGCTCTGGCGAAAATGGTCTTGCCACTAGGGCTTCTTGAATGTACCTAACTATTTTACGTAAGCGTCGAATGCTTCAATGTGTTGCGGATTCAATAGCCGGCGCGAATCAATGGTCAGGAGCGAAACTGGGCTGAACAGTCGATTAATATTTGAAAAGAAATGAATCACTCTCGAGCTTGTCGTGCTCGATAGCGTCTAAACGAAACGGACTATGTTTTGTCATAAACCTACGTAGAATCATTGGTGGAACATTTTCGAACAGCAAGAATGCTTGGAAACATACTGTTCAGTGACAATGTACATTTTCACTTCGATGGCTATGTGAATAATTAAAACCACATTGTTCGGTTTCTGCTCAAGGAATAATGGGTGATAAGTTCTTAGCCAGAAGTGACTGCTGAAGTGTATTGCCGAATGACCAACGAGTTCTGTTGCCGCAACTCCAGCTATTTCTAATGGTGCAACTCCGTATACTGCTGGGATATTGAGACATTTCCTGGCCTCTTCGCTCGCCGAACCATAAATCATGTGTTTTTTTTGTTGGGAAACCTCGGGCTCTGGCCCGCAGAGACTTGGTATCTAACCCGGAGGCACAACTCAATACATGAAGGTCTCACCTTCAGAGTCACGCACAAATGGAAGGGTACCTCAACCGACTTGGAGTGCGCAGCTGAAGGCAGTTAGCTAAGGATTTAATTTTATTACAATAACACTACAAAATAATATGTCTTGTAGAAACAGACTTTACAAGGTTTGTTTATTCCTTAAATAATTCTGCGTTAGCTCGAGCTCAATCTTCAATTTGGACCTGGTTCGGATATCGATAAAATAATTACGCTCGCTAAACTTCACATTCGCTTGCTTTATTCAAAAAATAACAAAACAAAAAAATTACAAATACACTCTTTTATACTAGACTTCAGTTCATGTATTTCAGCCATAGGAATATTAGACAGAAAGAATTTTATAAATTTAGGCCCGGGTCAACCCCGGACAGCTTTATTGTGCTTAATACAAGCATTGAACTTAAATACTATACTTATAAAAACTAATAAAAATTTAATTGTTAGAGCTGTGGAGTGGTGGTTGAGAGCGAGGGGAATAAAGGGCAATCTTAAGGGAGTGTTTGTTCAGGTGATAGTCAAAGATTGACTGGAATTTGTTCGCTTCGCGAAGGATTCGAGATAACGGTTCATGGTATCCGTAATTAGTTCGGTGGGAATTAACTCGGAAGAGAGGTACAGTTCTTAGATTACGTGGATTAACATTTAAGGAGATGCGTTCGAGAAGAGCCTCAGAGTCAATGTTACCATTTAAGAGCTGATGGATAAAAACTATATCACAAACTTCTCGTCGTGTAATGAGGGGTTGTAAGTTAATAAGTTTCAGTCGATTATGATAGGGGAGTAAATTGAATGGGTCAGACCAAGGAAATCCCCGTAATGCGAACCGAAGGAACCTACGCTATACCGATTCAATACGTGCAATTTGCGCAGAATAATATGGTGACCAGACTGGTCTTGCATACTCGAGGAGGGGTCGAACAAATGTGGTGTAGAGTGCTTTAGCCACATATGGGTCGTCAAATTCCTTAGACCAGCGCTTAATGAAGCCAAAAGTCAAATTGGCTTTACTAATAATGCTATCTATGTAAGAGCGAAAATTCAGTTCGCTATCATAGATAATGCCTAAATCGCGCATTTCGGTCACATTAGGAACAAGCTCGTTTTCTAGTGAAAGTTAAAGTTTGACATTTGTTTCCATTTAACTCAAGAAAATTATGAAGACACCAAGTGGAAAATCGATTGAGATCATCTTGCAACAGAGAACAGTCAGAGGGAGACAATATGTGACGGAAGATTTTGATGTCGTCAGCATAGATGGAGATAAAAGAATTGTTAACGATGGTATCAACATCTTTAATTGTTAATATAAATAACAAGGGACCAAGATGACTTCCTTGGGGAACACCCGATGTGGCTTTGAAAGGTTTAGATAATGTAGACCTAACCAGGACACTGTAGTGTCTATCATTTAAGTATGAGGAAATCCACGTAACGAAATCTGATCGAAATCCTAGGGCGAAAAGTTTTAAAAGAATTACTTTATGCGAGACTTTATCGAAAGCTTTGCTGAAGTCGGTGGTTATTACATCTACTTCTTTGCCATCTTCTAATGCACATAGAGTACTTGATACAAATTTAATGAGATTAGTGGTAGTGGACCTGCCCTTGACAAATCCATGTTGGTTTCTTGAAATCACTGGTTTACAATAAAAAGACATAGCATCATAAATAATGCTCTCAAAGAGCTTGGGTATTGTAGAGAGCTTCGCAATAGGTCTGTAATTTAAGATTTCATCTTTATAGCCTTTTTTATGCAGAGGGATTATATATGAATTTTTCCAGGAATGGGGAAAGGCACATTGAGATAAGGAAAGTCTGAACAAGGCAGTGAGAGGTTTTACCAAGTAGGCGGCGCACTTTTTTAGAACTATGGGGTACACCATCAGGTCCAGCGGAATGTTCACTTTTTAGATTACCTATCTTTTCATCTACTAATGCCATTGAGATATCCACCGAAGTAAAGGATGTTTGTGGACAGCTGTTCAAGTATGAGAAATAAGATAGATCGGGGTTTTGGATGTGGCAAGCAAACGATTGGCTAAAGAATTCGGCAAAGAAGTTTGCTATTCCTTGCGGATCATTAGACGATGAATTGTTGAACTTCATGGTGGAGGCATAACTGTCCGACTTTTTTTTAGAGTTGATAAACTGGAAAAAGCGTTTGGGATCAGAAATAAGACTATTATGCATGCGGCTTAAATAATTGGAATATAGTGATTCACATAGATCTGAAAATTGGGTATAAGCAAGGTGGTATTTATTATAATCCGCTTCAGAACGTGTACTAAGATAGGTGTGCCAAAGTTTATTTCTCTTATTTCGTATTGACCGGAGTTCCTTGTTATACCAAGGTGGGGATAACGATGGATTTTTTTGCGGTACAAAAGGAACAGACTGGGAAAAACAATCGAAGATGATATTGTAAAAAGAGGTAAGTGCATCATCAACGGGAATACTAGAGTTGAAGAGAAAATTGAAATTAGCTTTAGAAAGAAGATTGTTTAATTTAGAAAAGTTGGCTCTTCGAAAATTAAAGTTGTACACGTGTTCAAAGCAAAAAGGTTTTGAAACGTTGGACGAAAACGTCATAGAAAGAGGCGGGTGGTGAGAATCTAGAGTGGTAAGGAGATGCTTGCTGGCTGAGACTATGCTGTTATCTACGTCAGTGGAGAAGATAAGATCGAGTTGTCTACCAAGATAGTTGGTTATGCCACTTAACTGAAAAAGTCCGGAGTCCACGAGACAGTCAATAAAAAGAATTTCTTTCCCCGAACTTGCATTGCTGGCGGTGTAGTATGAATCATCAGTGCATATCCATTTGAGTCGTGGTAAGTTATAGACCCATAACGACAACAGTGTCATTTGCTTCAGCTTTGGCAAACAGGGCATCGAATTCGTCAATAGCTAGTTGGTAGCTGCAGGTTGGTTGCGATGGGCGAATGTAGCAACAGCAAAAAAAGAAATGAATATACATACGAGTACATGATAAATCAGCTGATGAATGCTACCATAATAAGTGAATCAGCAATACAGCGATGAGTGCATTCAGATTCCACATATCTGCCCCGGATGATATTCAATGAATATCATGAAAACTGTTCGACCGGCTCTCCTGAGTTGTTCCCCGCATGAGTTGGTACTCGTAGATAACCTGTAAAGATAAGGCAAAGCACAATTGATTCTACAGTGACTGTTCCTTTGACGAATCTTGCCAATTAGTGTCAATGGGCAATGGGCATAACTTGACAATAGGGCGCTTAATTATTCCATTTTGGGTCTTAAGCGTAACAACCCGCACCAAGTTATCAGCACCAGGATGTACCTCTATAATTCGTCCCAATGGCCATTTACCATGATAATATCATTGACTTTCAAATCCGATTTGAGTTTCAGCCACTTGGGCCGTTTCTGGAGTCTCGATAGATATTCCCTGCTGCCAGAACTGTTGAACCATTTTTTGACAATGGAGCCAATGGTTTACGAAACTGATATTGTTGACTTCAGCCTGTAGAAGTGCGAGTAACGAGTCCCCTATCAAAAAATCACCTGGGGTTAAAACCATTATGTCATCGGGGTTATCTGTTAATGGACATAATGGCCTCGAGTTCAAGCATGACACAATTTGTATCAGCACGGTGTTGAGTTCCTCATATGTTAATGTTTGTTTTCCAATTATCCGTTTCAGATGAAATTTCGTCGACTTAACACCCGCCTCCCACAACCCTCCAAAGTGGGGCGACGAAGGTGGTATAAAATGCCAACGTACTTGTGGTTGCGCTAATTGCGGATAAACTTTTCTATGAATCGCTGATGGGTATATCTGTCTTCCTTAAGCTTTCTGTTTGCACCTATAAAATTAGTGCCGCAGTCGCTATATATGTCCTTACATATACCTCTTCGTGCAATAAAACGTTTTAAGGCACTCACAAAAGCATCTGAGGTCAAGTCACCAACCAACTCTAAGTGAATAGCCTTTGTGGCTAAGCAAATAAAAAGCGCGATGTATCCTTTCAAAGAGACTCGACCTCTACCCTTTGATGGTAGCACGTTGAAGGGTCCAGCGTAGTCAACACCAGTAGAGGAAAATGCTCTCGCTGGACGAACCCGTTCAGCTGGTAAGTTAGCCATCATTTGCGTGCATGGCTCTGATTTGTTCTTGTAACAAACAATACAACGATGGATTGCAAAATTCACCACATTACGCCCGTTCATAATCTAAAATCGTCTCCGGATGTGGTTTAAGGTAAGCGTCACTCCTCCATGCAAGGTGCTATACTGTACAATTAAATTTGTAATTTGGTGTTTTGCAGGTAGGATGAGCGGGAGACTTTGGTCCTTTGGAAGAAACGCGTGTTTCAACCTGCCACCGAGTCGTATTGTCCTTTCCTCTTTGTTAAAGAACTGATTAAGGGGGCGCAGAGGGTTATTTTCGGGTAATGACTTGTCTATGGATAATGCATTCCATTCAAGAGTAAATGTCTCACGTTGTACCAAACGAACTACAGAAATCAAGGCCGAATGCAGTTCTTCCGTTGAAAGCCTTCTGCTTGTTTTATGCTCAATTTTTTGTTTTTCTTTTTTTGCTTTTCTGTTTTATTTATTTTTTTTTTGTTGGTTTTTTGTTTTTTCTCTAGAATAAGAATTATGTTGTATTTTACAGCAATTTTTAACAAGAAAAGGATGGTTCTTGGTTGGAATGTGAAGGATTGGTTTTGTGCTGCGCTTACTGGCGGGAATCTCTTGGGTAGAATTCCGCGAGGATGGAAGCTGGAATTCGCTTAAGCATTTCCTTGGGGAAGATACGCAGCAACTGCCAGCCGATGTCGAGCGACTCAAATACTGTGCGGTTTTCATAATTACCCTGAGAGATAAAGTTCTTTTCGAACTTGCTCAAGAACTTCAAGTATAGCAAATCATCAGGGGTGAGAGCTTCCTCACCGACGACAGCCTTCATGGCTTGCACATCCTTACCGATGGCGTAACAAGCATACAGCTGATTTGATACATCAGAGTGATCTTTTCTGGTCATGCCCTCACCGATGGCAGACTTCATTAAACGCGACAGAGATGGCAACACGTTGACTGGTGGATAAATTTGTCTGTTGTGCAACTGACGATCAACGTAGATTTGTCCCTCAGTAATGTAACCTGGCAAATCGGGAATTGGATGGGTAATATCGTCGTTAGGCATAGTAAGAATGGGAATCTGTGTAATGGATCCGTTACGGCCCTCAACACGTCCGGCACGTTCATAAATTGTAGACAAATCTGTGTACATGTAACCGGGGAAACCACGACGACCGGGCACTTCTTCACGGGCGGCTGATACCTCACGCAAAGCTTCAGCATATGATGACATATCGGTAAGAATGACCAACACGTGTTTCTCACATTGGTAGGCCAAGAATTCAGCTGCAGTTAAAGCTAAACGTGGTGTAATAATACGTTCGATGGTTGGATCGTTGGCTAAGTTCAAGAACAAACACACATTCTCCATGGAACCGTTCTCCTCGAAGTCCTGCTTGAAGAAACGAGCAGTTTCCATATTAACACCCATAGCAGCGAACACAATAGCAAAGTTATCTTCATGATCATCGAGCACTGATTTGCCGGGAACCTTAACCAAACCAGCTTGACGACAAATTTGAGCAGCAATTTCGTTGTGTGGGAGACCAGCAGCAGAGAAGATGGGAATCTTCTGACCACGGGCAATTGAGTTCATCACATCAATAGCAGAGATACCAGTTTGGATCATTTCCTCGGGGTAAATACGTGACCATGGCTTAATGGGTTGACCTTGGATATCAAGGAAATCTTCTGCCAAAATTGGGGGTCCTTTGTCGATGGGCTTGCCGGATCCGTTGAACACACGTCCCAACATATCTTCTGAGACAGGTGTACGCAAAATATCACCAGTGAACTCGCAAAGTGTGTTCTTGGCATCAATACCCGATGTACCCTCGAACACCTGAACGACAGCTTTGGAGCCGCTCACTTCAAGAACTTGTCCCGAACGTATGGTGCCATCGTTCAAATGAAGTTGCACAATTTCGGCGAACTTGGGGAATTTCACCTCATCCAAGATGACCAGAGGTCCATTGACACCAGACACGGTTTTGTATGTTAGTCGTGGCTGAGAGATGAAATCCCTGGAAACGGCAAGGACATACTCCTTGCTGGCTTGCTGAGCGCTAAGACGGGACATCTTTTGTGTGAATTCAAAATTCTGTTGTTTCTTATTGGATTTTAACTGTTAACGTCAACACTATTGGTTATATCACAAACAGAGGAGAAAATTCTCGCCAGTCAGCTGAGTAAGAGAAGGCAACGAAGAACGACGAAAATTTCACACTCAACACTAGGACGACAGTTTTTCACAAAACGGAAGCAATACGCTACCATTCTTAGAACTTTGGAGAATTGGCGACCAATTCGTTAAAAATAAATTTGGCTCCAAATCCTTGACGATGCTCGAGAATACATTGACCTTTCGTTTTTCTTCTTCCACCTCCGAACACATCATATTCAACGTTGATTTTGGCCACTTACTGAATTGCAACTTAAGAAAGTTTTTAATTAGTTTGGATGGACTTATTCCACGGCTGGAAACATCGGCGGGGTTATTTTCTGAGGTTACGTGGCGCCACTGATTTGCTGTGGTTTCCTTCGTGATTTTTCTTATTCGGTTCGCAACGAAGGCTTTCCATTTACTTGCATCCCCACGAATCCAGTTTAATATGATCGATGAGTCAGTCCACATGAAAACCGCTGAAATGGGAACGCCGATACATAGATTTTGCTTGACGATCTTTAACAATTATGTACCCAAGACTGCTCCGCACAACTCTGCACGAGGTATAGTTAACCTAGGCTTTACAGGATTCACCTTTGACTTTGCCATCAGAAGATTAACTGTAACCTTCCCATTTTCGTCCCAGATCCTCATCAAATAAGCAACTGCTGAATGCGCGGACTAACATGCATCGCAAAATATATGCATTTTCATTGATCTTAAGTTCCCGTTGGTGCCTATCCATCTGGGAATAGGGACCTGTGTAATGGTGGACAATTCTTCACCAAACCTTTTCCAGTGTTTCTCAATATCGTCCGGTAGCTTAGCGTCCCATCCGATTTTATTTAGCCATAATCTTTGTAATATAATTTTCGCAAACACCACCACGGGGTTGAGCCATCCCCAACGGATCAAACAATCGAGCGATATTTGATAAAATTTACCGCTTAGTTGGAGATTCAAGCTTAATTTCGAAATTAATTTTGAATTTAAATTGATCAGAGTTGGGATCCCAATACAGACCTAATGCCTTGATGGGGTCCGCTGATTTCAATTGCAGCATGCTTTGCAGATACCTGTGTTCAGAAGGAATGTCATTTAGAAGCGATGGATGATTACTTGCCCATTTCCTTAGTTCAAAGGACGCACTTCGTAACATGAGGATAATTTGCTTCTGTTTTTCTAATGCTTCTTAAATGGTATTGGATCCCGATAAAATATCATCCACGTACATCTGTTGGCTTATTATTTCCGCAGCCAAAGGAAAACGATTTTTCTCATCATGCGCCAACTGATCCATCGTGCGTATTGCCAAGTACGGAGCAGGCGCCGTTCCAAACATTACTGTTGAACAATAGTATTCCCGTATTGGTAGTGAAGGATCATCTCTCCAAAGGATGCGTTGGTATTGCGCATCTTCTTCATGCATATCAATACGTCTAAACATTTTTTGAATATCTGCCATAAAGACATATCTAAATAGATGCCAATTCGTTAAGATGGTGCTTAATTCTTTCTGTAGATCAGGCCCGGTGGCAAGAATGTCATTTAGAGACTTACCGTTTGAGGTATTCATAGACGCATCGAATACGATTCTTAATTTTGTGCTCACTGATGATTCTCTTAAGACTGGGTGGTGAGGGAGGTAGCACCCTCACGTTATGCTTCCTCGAAAACGACGTGGATGCCGCTCCTGATATGATTACAGACACCATTCTCTTTGGAATGAAATCCTTTATTCCTCATCGGATGAAGAGTATCTAACCAAAAGAAAAGGCATGGTACGACTCGAGCTGTAAAGAGGCCGTTAGGGTTAGAGAAATGTTTTTTCGGTCCTACAAGACCAACCCGACAGAGGAAAACCGAAAAAAGTTCAAACGAGCCAGAAATGACTGCAACGCCTTTCTTAAGCGTGTGAAATTCCTATACGACCAAAAACTGAGGCAACAAATACTGCAATGTCCCAAAGGCAGTAAAAATTTTTGGTCGTTCGTCAAAAACATTAGAAATTCCGCCTTATCCTCCATCCCAACGCTCATTTACAATGACATTCCAGCTGTCAGCTCTTTGGATAAGGCCAATCTGCTTGCTGCACACCTTGCGGCCAGCTCAACACTCCCAGATTGTGCTTTGTCTCCGCCTACACTTGAGTGCGTCGAATCTTCAATGGGACGAATCTACTTTCGCACTCGTGTAGTAGCAAGAGCACTTAAAGATCTCAACATACATAAATCCGCTGGTCCAGATGGTATATCTCCCCTTCTTCTGAAGAGGTGTTCTTCCTCGCTGGCAAAACCACTGCGTAAGTTTTTTCATCAATCCTACACTTTAGGACTCTTCCCGAGCAGATGGAAAACAGCATTTGTCCAGCCCGTCCCTAAAAAAGGCGAATCATCTTCTCTCTCTTCCTACAGACCCATTGCACTTCTTTCCAAGGTCATGGAAACACTGATAAATCGTCAGCTCATGAAATATCTCGAAACACGAAAACTTTTCAATGACCGGCAGTACGGTTTTCGTAGCAACAGATCCACTGGTGATTTGATGGCATGTCTTACCGAAAAGTGGAACCAAAGCGTACATCAATTTGGCGAAAGCAAGATAGTTGCACTTGATATTTCTAAGGCATTTGACAGAGTTTGGCATCAAGCTCTTTTGTCGAAAATGCGTGCACTTGGGATCGACGACTCTCTTCTTCAATGGATTAGAAATTACCTTTCGGAACGTTCAGTTCAAGTTGTCTTGGACGGTTTCAAGTCTGATCTTCACAAAATAAATGCTGGTGTGCCCCAGGGCTCTGTTCTGTCACCGACACTCTTTTTAATTTTCATTAACGATCTCTTGTCTGCTACTTCTAATCCAATATATTCCTTTGCTGATGACAGTACTCTCTGCTTTTCATATTCGTTCCCGGACTCACGGCCCTGCTCTTCGGCTGTAGTACGAGAACGGCAGCGTATGCTAAGCTCATTAAATTCCGATATCAACAGCATAACCAATTGGGGAACTATCAATAGAGTGGAATTTAATGCTTCCAAAACACAATGCTGTCTGCTGTCTTTAAAGCGAAATTTAAACACCCAGCCATTATCTATGAATGGCACTTGCATCGTCGAAACCGAAAAACTTTCCATTCTCGGTATGTGTGTCAATGACAACTTACGTTGGAATGACCACATATTTGATGTCGCCAAAAATGCTGCGAAATGTCTAGGTTTCCTCAAGCGATGTAAGAAATATTTTACCCCCTCTGATCTGGCCTCAATATATAAGGCATTCATCCGCCCAAAATTGGAGTACAACTCCCACATCTGGTCAGGTGCTCCTAAAACATCTCTGCACCTGCTAGATAGGATTTAAAACCGTGCGATAAAACTTATTGACGATACTAATATCAGTCAATCAATGGACACCCTCGAACACCGACGAAATGTCTCGTGTCTCACTTTGTTTTATCGCTATTTCCACCACCAGTGCTCCACTGAAATCGCCAGTAGCATTCCGCCCATTCAAACTTTCAACCGTAACACCCGTCTCGCTATGAATGCTCATCAGTATACCCTCAAGCCCATTTTCGGACGTACTCTAAAATATCGTGATTCGTTCCTAAGCCGTACAACTCGCTTATGGAATGCCCTGCCGATCTCTGTATTTCCTGGTCGTTATAACTTGCAAACATTTAAAAACAATGTACATCGGTACCTCTCTTTTCTTCCTCCCTAAATTTCCTTTGCCCGCGCTGTGTACAATCACTTTAAGGGTACTCAAACCCCTTGAGCGCGCGCTCATTATAAAAAAAAAAAAAAGCAACACGTAAAACGTGATGCATCGATCTGCGCAGTAATACAATGTTGATCTTCGTTGGTCGTGACAGGTTTCATTTGTCCCAACTCTATGTATTCTTTGATGGATTCCATGTATTCTTCTTTCAGAGCCTTGTCCCTTAACAATCGTCTTTCTAAATGTTCGAATCGTCTTAAGGCTGCGGCCCTCGATCTTCCTATGAACTCTGTAGGTACGAGTTCAGTCTTTATTGGCAATCGCACCCGATATTTGCCAGATTCCAGGCGTTCAGTTGTGCCTCTATAGAGTTCTTCACACCAATGATCCTCCTCTGATTGTTTAATTGGTTCGATTATTTCCTCCGATTCCCAAAATTTCCTTAATAGATAATCTATTTCGAAATTGGTATATAGAGATGTCAAAGTACGTGATGAAGATTCTTCCGCTTTCTTTCCCGAGACGATGTACCCCAATGTTGTCTTCTGGGCAATTGGCAATCCATATTCCCCCTTACGCGTGTCACTCTGGATACACTCGACGTATACATCACTGCCCAGTAATACATCGATAATTTGTATCTCGAAATATTTTGGATCCGCTAGAGATATACTTTGAAGATGACTACAAGTTGAGACGTTCATTTTCTTTATGGGCAAAACCCCAGCTACCTTGGGCAGCACATACGCAACAACCTCATAATTTATTTGAGGATCTACCCTAGAACCGATTGATAGTTTGACACTATAGTCAATTGCCGTGATCGTAGATCCTGATAATCCATTAACATTAATGTTAGCCCTATCCCGATGAAGACCCAGCTGTTGCACAACTCGTTCGTTTACGAAGGAAGCCTGTGACCCCTGATCTAGTAATGCCCTAAACGACTGTAAGCCCCCCTCCGAAGACTTAATAGTAATGACTGCTGTTGGTAGAAGCACGTCATACGATGTGATGTCCGAAGACCGATTGTACTCCCGCTCTTCATGTGTCGCCATGTGTGTTGCCGCTTTAGTGAGGGCTGGAATGAAAAGCTCCCGCTCAAGGTGGATTAAGGTGTGGTGTTTTCTTCCGCATGTCCCGCAAGTTCGACGGCTGCTGCATTTTGTGGAGCGATGGTTATATCCCAGACAGTTAAAGCATAGTTTAAATTTTTCCACCGTTGTTCGTCTGTCATGTTCATGTCTAAGAATTGCGGGCATTCCCGAACTGGATGTTCTGCCTTCTCGCATATTGGACATGTGATGGTTTTCCTATAAACGTGCATTGCCTTAACTTCCCTTTTCGGTGTAGCTCCCGGCCCTGCTAGTTTTCGCTGACTTGCCGTTTTACCCTTAGAAGATGTCACCAACATTAAATATTGCTCGTCTAAAAGCAACAACAATTGGGAGAACGTCGGAATATCTTTCTGTTTCCGAAGGGAATTATCCCACTTACTACGAATATTATTTGGCAGCTTCTTTATCAAGTAATACACGAATATTTGATTTTGTTCGTTCAGATTGACCCCAAGATCTTTAATTGAACTGACGCATGCACGACACGTTTGTGTGAAACGTTTCAAAGCGCCGGAATGGTCGCGTGGCACGTCTGGTTGTTGATCTAACGCATCCATGTAGGGGGTGAAAAGAATCCGCTTGTTATCATATTGTGAGCATAGCATTTCCCACGCTACGATATAATTTTCACCAACAAACCCAATATGTTGAATGTCCTGCAAAGCATCACCTAAAAGCGCCGATTTGAGATAGTGGAATTGTTGCAAACTACTCAAGCTTTCATTTCTGTGTACTCGATCCTGGTTATTACCTTAAAGGCTGGCAATTCAATGTAGTTTCCTGTAAATGTAGGTAGTTTAACTTCCAGTAGGGGAACACCCTGTACCGATTGGCTAAGCTGTGGAGGAGCAGTGGTATTCAGGCTATCTTCCTTACAATGTGTTCCAAATTTGCTTGCGAGGGAGTTCCGTATGGTGATGACCGCCTCTGTGTACATTTCCTCAAATTTATCACCTATTTCCGCGTCTATATAGTTCTTTTTTATTAACTCACTTTTTGATTGTCTAGCAAGAAGACTATGGTTTGCCCTAAATTCTGCCCTGTATGATGCCAAAGAGTCGAGACGCACATTGTGGTATACTGCGGTTTTCTTCGATGTAGATTCCTTTTTAAAATTACGAACAACATAAGTTGTTCACCAACAATATCCCCCCTCCTCCATATTCGCCCAATATATACCTTCTACGATTCAATAGGAACGATTCGTGGTAATCAGGTTATGTCCAGGTGTGGCTCCCTCGTTTGATGGTTCCCAAAGTGGAATGTGTAGTTTGGTATTTTCTTCGATAATTTACTTCCCTTTGTATATCCGCTCCAGATCCTCACAGGAGGCACCAATGTTTATTCCTTAAATAATTCTGCGTTAGCTCGACAGGAAAATGAACTGGAAACCTAACATTCAAGAAAGAATCAATAAAGCTACAATAGCTTTATTCTCTTGCAAATAAAGCCATTGGGAACAAATGGGGCCTTCAACCTCGCATAACCCACTGGCTATACATCTCGGTCATTAGACCGATACTTACTTACGGGGTGGTCGTCTGGTGGACGGCCTTAGAATATTCAGCCAACCGCATTAAACTAAGCAGAGTTCAAAGAACAGCATGTCTATGCATAAGCGGAGTCTTGTGGTTACCCCCTCTGCGGAATTAGACATTTTGTTTCATTTGATACTCCTCGATATTTTCAGAAGGCAAGTAACTGCGACTATTCGCTTTAAAGCGACTACAAGGTGGACAAATAATTCATTTGGCCGTGTCAGTATTCTTAATACATTAGGAATCCTCACAGAGAACATCGATTACACCATACCTGAACTTTGGTTTGACAAAGACTTCCATGTAAGCTTCCCCTCTAGATCATTCTGGGAGGAAGATGTTTTCATGGAGGACAAGTCAATCCACTTCTACACAGATGGATCTAAAACCGAGAGCGGGGTTGGTGGCGGTGATTTCTCAGATAAGCTAAATCTAAGCCTCTCTTTCCCTCTTCCAAATCACTGTAGCGTGTTCCAGGCGGACATTTTGGCGATTAAAGAAGCTCTGTCCTGGCTGAAGAAAAACGTGATATCTACAAAGGATATCCGAATCTTTTCGGATAGTCAGGCCGCCATCAAGTCCCTGGACTCAGTTTCATTAAATTCTAAAACCGCTATTGAATGGCGATCACCTCTTGTGGAGATGGCAGAACAGTCCAACCTTCACCTTTACTGGGTGCCGGGCTACAGAGACATTCCAGGGAACTGTAGTGCCGAGGAACTCGCCAAAATTGGAACCACTCTACCTATTCTACAGGAAAAGGTAGCATAGGTATGCCAATCGCTACGTGCGGATGCCAATAAAAGAACAGACCTTAGGTGGACTGTTGGACCAACATGTTTAGCGACTAAACAGATCTGGCCAAAGCTAGATCTGAATCGCTCTAAAAGTCTGATCCTTTTAAATAGAAAAAATCTCAGCGCCATTATAGGTGGCAAGCAAGCAAGAAGGTTTGGCGCTTTTAAAAACGATTTCTGTATAAGCTGCATTGATGAGGAGGAAGAGAAGACAATCTTCCACCTACTCTTTACATGTCCAGCTCTCTCCCAGAGAAGAAAACTTCACGTAGGAGCTTTCTCCTAAAATGACCTAAGCGATCTAAAAAATATAGACGTAAACAGTCTCCTACGCTTCATCGTAAACTCAAACTGGTTCCATTAGTAAAAGACACGACAATGGGCCAATAGGCCTAAGTGGGTTGGTGTTTCCAACAACCACTCTTACCTACCTGCCTACCTTAATTCGGTAAAATTGTTGCGGCATTTGTCCAGTATTGGAGTTTGCTCTACTGAGACTATACGGGATGGAAGGACTGATAAATGCACACTGTTACCGAAAGAGCAGATGAAAAAGATGAAAAAGAAAGAAGGACGATTTTCGTTTTACCAACAATGGTCAAATAACATTGGTGCTATTGAAAGACAACAACGTGGTAACAAAAGGAACTATAGTCCGTTTCAAATCACCGTGCAATATCTTGCGCATGTTCCCTCTTTTCCAGTAATCCTGAAAGTGATTCAGATCCAATTCGAGCGTAACCATACTTTGATGTTGACTGCACAGAGCATAGATGAACTAACCTAGATGGGAAACTTTCCAGATATTGGATGGCATCTATGGCATAGATAAACTAACCTAGATGTTAAACTTTCCAGATATTGGAAAATCAAAACCGGTTTTCTACTGAACGCCCCTAACCGTGTGACTTTGTCTGTGAATACGTGTGAAGTGTTATCAATGGCAATTTCCCTCCCATGTTGTACAAACCACGCCCATTTTAGTCAAAAAAAAACGTCATCCACATTACACACATTCGTGCAAATCGCTCTCATTCTAGCAATTTTGCTTGTAAATTGCTCTCATTCTTGCAAATTTTGACAAAGTTATAGAGATGTAAGAGTGTTAGAATCCACTTACAGTGTGTCTGTGCGAAAGTTAAGGGCTTGCAAAAGTATTAATAGAGTTTGACATCTGGGTTAGTTTATCTATGATCTATGGCACAGAGTCTCAGCGCGTACTGATTATCTGCTTGAATGGCATTGGATAATGTATTGTAGAAAAGATAGGAAGCCGGTCAGTATTGACAGATGCGAAACCAGAGTGTAGAGAGAATACATGGACGTGGAAGGCGTGTCCATTGTATATCTTTTCGGTGGAGTTGGCAATGACGATTTTATGGAACACACTCCCTTCAGAGTTATTGTGTTGAAAAGAAGAAATAATGTTTTGCTAATATGAATTTGACTTAAAATATAAATATAAAAATCAATGCACTTAATCGTCATCAGTGGTGTCATCATCCTCGCCGTCGCTTTCAATTTCAGTTGATGAATCTACGCCGGGTCTAATAACAATCCTCTTGGTGAAGGTATCCCTTAGTTTATAGCTCAAATAACTTTCTTCTTATCCTTATCGCATGTTTTTTTCCAGTCCTCGACAGTAATTTTTGCAACTTCTTCTTCTGCTATTTTCTTGATGTCATCCAGCTTAAATGTGGTGTTTCTGCCCGACACTCTTCATTTTACAATAGCCTATATATTCTCAATTGGGTTCAAGTCCGGATGGTATGGTGATAGCCTGAGTGAGTGCGGGGATGTCTTGTTTTGTCAAACTAAATCATACAGTTCAATCTTCAGCATTGAAGAGTTATGTGCAACATTATTTCCTACTAGCCAATTACCTAACTACAATTTCGTTGCTGATGAAGTTGGGGCTCGGTTTTTTAATTTATTGTGATAGGAGGCGTTGTCCATTACAATAACCGACGGTTCATCTAGCTGGTCAAATACCTGATCTCTTAAACATTTTGAGAAATAGTCAAAGTTCATCTCATCAGGATAGTCACCCGACTTCGATCCAGATTTAAAGATTAGAAAAGACCGTTTTTGACATAATAATAATAATCAGCCGATATCATTTTCCAATAGGCTTTTTTAGTTCTTCCGTACTTCTATCAGTCCAAGACATTCCTCTTGTGTGGGAGCTATGTATACATGATTCATCTACATAGATTATCTGATATCCACTTTCGCGAAAGTTCCCTATTTGACGAATTTTTTAAAATTTTCACTTCCGTCCTTTTACAAGGATTTTCCTATTCTCTTCCGTCTTACGAAAAATGAATCCTTTGGCTTTCAGATACCTCCAAAGGGATGCCTTGCTTATCCTAATTTCCAGTTCTTGACGGATTTGTTCCCTAAGGGCGCTCAATATTACGACTTTCTTGTCAAATTGGTGGAAGGAGTAGATCATTCTTTTGATGGATTCAAGTGAAGATTCAAGTGATGAAGTCGAATTCATTTAACCCAGTGATCCAGTGCCGATGGGGAATTTTCTTGTTGGGTGATTGTACTGTTCCAGTTTGTTCTTGTTCTTTTAATATTTTGTATATGGTTCAACAAATTCAGCTGCTTTCTTTACAGCTGCTTTCGTAGGAGCTTCATTGGCATGATTGTTTTCATAATCTAAGTTTTTGTGGTAAATTTTCAGCGTAAACACTTTTGCTTGGCGTGTTAAAGGCTTTCCTGGCTTAAAGCAGTCCATTGTATATAAATGTACATTTTTCTTACTTCTACTCCTTGCAAAGGTTTCTTAAAACTAGATTAAAAATTCCTTTTCATAAGAAATGTGCGTTCGAATTTTTTATTACATATACATTTATTGCTGGAAGTATTGAATTTTGTCAGAAAAATAGTGGACAGGTAAAATACGCGCATATATGCGCTTATGATGCAAATTGGTTAAATATGAAAGGAAGTGGAGAAAGTTCAGTCGTTTCGTAAATACCATTTTCCAGTGAGCAGATGAGTAGCATGCGTTTCCAGGATCTATTTGCGCAGTAAATAGTGGATACGAGAAAAGGGAAAGACAACAATTTATCTACCAAAGGCGGTTTAGTTACTATTGATATTCATTTTGCTAATATTTATGGTTATCCTAGGTTTTTGGAAATCCTAGTAAACGGCGTTGAGAAAATGAATCAGCTTATTGCTGTATAGAGAACGCGGATTAGGCAAAAGAAATGGTGGTGGCCAATGTTTGCATATCTGCTGGATTTTTCTGTAGTAAATGCTTGGCTTCTCATGAGGAAAGCAAGACCAAGGGATCGTCAGTCAAAAACTCTTTTAGATTTTCGTCTACACATCTCAATCACTCTTCTACAATCGTAGGGCACATGTCCATCGAGAGGGTCGAGAACCTCTATTTGTACCGATGATGTTCGCTTTGACGGACTGAATCACTTTATTGAGTATTGCCCGATAGATAGACGATGCGCTAACTGTGGCAAAAATAGCAAATTTATTTGCAAAAAGTGCGAAAAAGGTCTCCACCCAAAAGACGGTTTTTTAAATTGCTATAGAAAACAATGACTTCTCCCCATAGAGTGCTTTTAAACACACACCCACTATCTTTAGATTAAGAGTATTTTACTTGAAATAAAGAAAAAGGGATACAAAAAATTGTTTCGTTAACTTTATGCACTACCCATTAATTAGGAATAACAGTTATAAAAGTTTTAGATCCTTAGGTTAACTCTATATCCCCAGACATCCAGATGCATTAAAAACGTGCGTCATTATAGAAAATACCTACAATAGTTTCACAAGATCCTTTGGTTTATCTACGAAGGAAAGTTATAAATTAAATAAGACAGAGAGCTATATGCCACGAACACATAACATATACATATATAAATCAAGCCTAATACTACGAGTATGTACGAGTATGTGTTTGGGAAATCATAGGTACTCTAAATTATATGTGTTCAACTTTTTGCTATTGGAATGCAGTCAATATATAGTTTTTCCATTTGTCAAAAAAGAGTCCTTGAAGACCATTTCTATTACATTCCTTATTGCATGTGATTTGTTTAATGAAATTATTTATAGTGCACAATTAAAATAACAAAACCCCGTAGATAGATTGAACAATAAATCGCAGGCAAGGGGTGAGAAGAACCCTTTTTGGCCGCGTTTCTTCGAATACAATTGCATAACTGCACCCTTCCCTGGACTACCTGTTCTTACTTGTTGTGACCACTCAAAATATACACTATTGGCAGTAAACACCTTTTAGAACTGAATTGCCGATTGCTGAAATAGCTAAACAAAATCCTTTGTAAAACAAAGCATACTAAGGGAACAACACCATAAATCATGTTTCTTTCGCGTCAATTATTTTATGTAGGTACACACGAGTAGTTGCAAGTGAGGTTTTTTGTTTTCCAGGAAACTGAGCGGAGAGCTATCATTTCTGAAACTACGAGTAGATAGCAAGGATAGTGAAATGAAGAAATTAAATACTAAAATATTATAAAATGCTAAAAAGAAATGTAGGAGAATTCTGTATATGAGTTATTCTATTCGGCACGAGTGACACTCACAAATTGGCACATTTCTGTCACCCGTTGTGTTAACATATGTGACTGAGCAATAAACCAATTCAGAGGTTCATTATGCAACACAATGCGGTTTACTTATGACTAGGAATCTACTCGCATACACATTCCGATTCATATGTTTTTTTAAGAAACACAAATGATGCCTGACATCAAGGACAAAGTAAAGATTTTGCAAAAAAAATCAACTGGCAATTAAATTTCAAATGTTGCGAATAACACGCGTGAAGGTCGCGTGGATGCATCATTTCGAAATCGCAAACATCTTGAAAACATTTATGAAATTTGTTTGAAAATTCCAAATTGCAATTTATGAATGAATACAAAATTTGTTGCATTATGGAACAACTGGACAAGGCAAGATGTTCTGTTTGATGTTCAATCTTCAAGAAGGTCTTAGAGGACAAGCTACATATAATATGTATTTATGCTTCCTTGAATTGCAGATTTGAGACTTTTTTATAGCAGACACTATGCTTGTATTTCGATGTCCCGTGTGTGGTTTAAAGTGAGAGTAAGTTTATTGGAAAAGATTCGGGTGTTTGTCCGGGCTTGCCTTAGGACTTGTCTTCGCTTATACAGAACACCAGAGTCTGAGTGCATAAAATTCCATACTAATGAGGTCTTGCACAATAGGGCGGACCTAATAAGAGTTGGCAATTTTGTTATTTTAAGTTGACTCGAAGGCACATTGCAAGAGAAATAACCTCGTCGGACAACCTGATCTCTGGGGCTTACTACCCCAATTATATGTAATACAAGAGAGTGCGTTTTGATGGCTTTATTCCTCCAGAAGCGTTCCTCTACCTAGATACGAAGGTTCTGATCCAGTTCGTTCGAACAGCTGCGGACAATTTGAATTGCATTAAATTGAAGCTTAAATTAACTTCAAGGACTAGAACCTAAAAACTAATAACAGTTAGGGGTTAGGAAGTAAGGGAATGGTGGAGGAGATCACAACACAACAACAAATCTCGCATTTACATAAATGACAGTCTCACTGCGTACACAAGATCTCTTCTGTGGAAAGTAAAGCAGCTTAAATCTCAGCAAAAAAGCAATTATGTATGGATAAGGGACTCATCTGTTTTCATCAGAAAGAAGGAAGGCGACAAAACTATCAAACTGAGTAATTATGAGGATTTTTTAAATAAAGGTTTTGATATTTCACAAATTTGAGTATATTATTTTTTATGTTTAATAATACGAGTATGAATATAAGTTCCTCATTAGAACCTCATAATATATAATATCATAACAAATAGTACTAATACTAACTTTTTTCAATTGAGTTATGAATCAAAAACCATTCGTACATAGATTCTCATTCAGGCTTATCAGTAATTCATCAAAACATTCGTAGTTTACGTACGAATTTCAATGTTTTTCTGCTCATCTCTTGATCATTTGCTTGATTTCATATTTGTCTCTGAAATTTTGATTTATGAAAACGAAGTTTCTAATTTTCATATTGAACACTTTTTATTTGCGGCAAATTGCAATAATTCTTATTCAGCTGGTGGAGTGGCGATCTTTTATAGGAGTGATATTGAGTGTCAAGTATAGGGTTTTCCAATAATAAGGACTTTTTTTTTAAATAAAACGTAACCATTTGAGATATTTCAAAAACTTTATTATCGGCTTGAAGTACAATCAAAACATTTATGAATGGAACTCGACTTCGTTCATATGGCCACCGCGGGCACGTTTGCAGCGGTCGAGTCGTTGGACCAAATTTTCAACGACTCGACCACACATTTCGGCCGAAACGGCCGCTATTTCGCCTTCAATGTTGGCTCTGGGCTCTTCCAACGTCGTCGGCGTGTTGGTATAAACCAATGACTTAATGTAGCCCCACAGAAAATAGTCAAGCGGCGTTAAATCGCACGAACGAGGCGGCCAATCGACTGGCCCATGTCTTGAGATAACACGCTCACCATACTTACTCTTCAATAAATCGATTATAGTGTGTGCTGTGTAGCTTGTGGCATTATCCAGTTGAAACCACATGTCGTCCAATTCCATATCTTCCAATTCGGGCCAAAAATAATCGGTGATCATGGCGCGATAACGCTGACCATTCACAGCAACGTGACGATAGTTATCGTCGACGAAAAAATATGACCCAATAACGCCGCCGGCATGCAAACCGCACCAAACAGTTATTTTTTGTGGATGAAGTGGTGATTCATGAAGCACATGTAGATTTTCACCCGACCAATAACGCATATTTTGCTCATTGACGAACTCATTGAGCCAAAAATGAGCTTCGTCACTGAAGATGATTTTGCGATGAAATTCATCATCTTGGCGCATCTTCTCCAGAACCCAATCGGAGAACGTACGTCGGTTCAAATGGTCCATCGGCTTCAATTCTTGAGTCAGCTTGATCTTGTATGGGTGTAAACCAATATCCTTACGCAAAATACGCCATAATGTGGTCTGAGCGATGCCCAATTCTTGAGAACGCCGTGGAATTGACTGATTTGGATCGTTTGCTACGGACGCCTGAACGGCAGCGATATTTTCAACACTTCGACCAACCCGTTGTCTCACTGATACAGCAACATCACACAACGAGTATGTAGACTCAAATTTTTACACTAAACTTGTTATTGCCTGTCTACTAGGGCGAGAATTACGACCGAAAATTAGAGTTAACGCTCTTAAAGTTGCAGCCACCGACTCCGAATTTCGTTAGAAAATTTTTATAATTAGCAGACGTTGCTCGTTCGTGTACTTTACCACGATGAAAATGTTGAGTTTACTGAATAAATTGACAGAGACAGTTTGATGATTAGTGAAAGAGTGCGTTCACAAATTAAATTCAAAGTTGTCAAGTCCGTATTGGAAAACCTTTTATTAAAACCTGATCTTAAAAGCGCAGATATAATTTGTTTGAACTGTAAATATTCTAGAATTCAATACAATTTTGGTGGAATACCACCTTGATCAAAATTGATCCCGAAATAACCACTGTGTGTCTATAGGACGATTTATCATCAGTTGTAGAGTTTCTGATGATTCGGATAATAAGAGATGGCCATCGGCATACCACCTCGATCAAAAACTTCCCGGAATAACCACCGTGTGGCGCTCCCATTGTTCCGATTTGAGTTCTGGTTTTTTTTTGTTAAGTTAGTAAATCTGTTGTTGACATTCCCTCTTAATCTTAGCGTCATAGCTTGACATTTGCAAAAGTTACGTAGCCAAGAGTACATCTATCTCTGTGTGTGTTGGCGATTTTTTACAATTATAGAAATGGATTTAAATTTGCAACAACGTTGGAAATGTTGGAAAAGTGTTTCGTCAACAATTCTCTAAAGAAAACGGTCGACTACCAATGGCACGAGCGGTTTGAAAGTGGTCGTGAGTCAATCGAAGATGATGAACGAAGTGGTGGAACGTCGACATCAAAAACCGACGAAAACATTGATGGAGTAAAAGAAATGTTGGTCAATAACCGTAAATTAACCATCAGAGAGATAGCGGAGGGCTTGAAAATTGCTTATGGATCCGTCCAAGACATTTTGGTTAACGATTTGGGGTTCCGTCGTGTAACAGCAAAATTGGTGCCAAAAGACCTCAATTTCATGCAAAAAAGAGACCGTGTTGACGAGACGTGGGTTCATGAGTACGACACGCAATCCAGACATCAGGCAAGTGAATGGCGTTCACCAAATGAGCCGATACCAGAAAAACCACGTCGTTTTCAGTCAAAAAAGAAGGCAATGCTCACGGTTGTCATGAGTTACAACGGTGTACGAGTAGTGCTCCATGAATTTTTGCCAGAAGGCCAGACAGTAGATTCGCCGAAAAAGACCAGAATTGTGGGCAGAAAACTCGTGGATTTTGCACCATGATAACGCACCGTCGCATTATTCGTAATTTTTTGACGAAAATTGCAACAAATACCATCCAACAGCCACCGAATTCACCTGATTTGGCTCCCTGTGACTTCTTTCTGTTCAATCGAGTTAAAAAACCACTACGAGGAACGCGTTTCAGCAGCCGAAAGTAAATCGCAGGATGCACTGATGGACATACCGAAAACCGAATATAAAAAATGTTTCGAGGATTGGATCAAGCGCTAGCATAAGTGTGTTGCAGTCGGTGGGGATTACTTTGAAGGGGACCATATGGATTTAGATGAATAAACTTGTATTTTTAATTTTCTGAATAAATTTGATGAATTTAATCAAGGTGGTAAAGTAACACATAATTATGATACCTGCAATTCGGATACCGCCTGGAATGTGCGTAGCTATAGCATTTATAAAGAGAGCAAATAGAAGAGCAATGAGAAGACATCCCTGTTTTACTCCAGAAAATGATTTAAATGATATTGATTATGTTTTTCCCTCCCAAACTGCTGCTTCAGTATCTGTGTACAAACATTGGATTACGAGTATTTGAATGAATCTTGTTGACACTTCAAGTTGGGAAAGTTTATAAAATAGGGCATTTCGATTCACCAAATCAAATGCAGCTTTAAAATCGACGAACAACTTGTATAGTCTTTTATTTCTGGCTTGGAATGCTTTTACTATTAATCTTAAAGCAAATATGTGGTCAACAGTCGAATAGTTCTTTCTGAAGCCTGCTTGAAGCTTCGTAAGAACGTTGTTTATATGCACCCATTTTTCAAGTCTGTTAATGAGAACACCACAAAATACTCGTATCTTTGCAATGACATTCATGAATGATATGCCTCGGTAGTTTTCAACTGCATTTAAATCTCCTTTTTTATGTATTGGGAAAATTGTGTTGAGAAGTCTAAGTGCATTCGATTTAATTGGGAGAAACAATGGCCGTAACGGAAAGATGCTCATTATCAATTCCTGCTTGGTTCACCAACCTCTTAAAGAACACATTTTTGACATTGCTACACCAGGTTTAGAACTTTGCCACCGAAATAATTATTCATAACACAAAATTTCTAGAGATACTAACCTGAGATATACATATATATGTACGTACATATACGGGAACTAAAATTATACATTAATGTATAGAGCTCCGTCATAGGCAGTCACAACACCAAGTTAAGAATGGATGAAGTGAGTTGCTGAATATCATCCCCTGTTTACAGTATTCTGAATCTGAGTTTTACCTAGCAAGGAAAAATTTCAGTGCATACGCATGATCCAAAAAAACTACAATACAGACGTTTTCGTGGAGTGTTGCCATCACAGATAGATCAAGAGATATCCATCAACTTATCAACTTTCTGTAAAATAATAAAAAATAATCTAATACAAAAATCAGTTGCACATCCCTATTTGTCATGAACAAGTCTCATCACTAACTACATATGTTATGTCACCTTTTACTTGAATAAAAAGGCTCACTTTCTTCTTGCTGTTTTAAGAGTTAGCTCCGAGTTTTTCTTTCACCCCTTTATTTTAATCTGTCGTCATAGAGTAAGTCGTACTATAAAAATAATACTTTCATATCAAATAAGGTATAGCCTTCTACCGCGAGCTTCGAACTTGTCGAGTTGTAGAGGCTGAGTAGGTTCTATGAATCTCGAGAAGTAATTCTCCAGATAAGTCCTGAAACCATAGGATACCTGGCGATCTCCGGATTAACTAGCCTTATCTGTATACAGCGGATCTCTGTGCAGATGGACCACCCTTTCTCCTCTACTCGTGGGACCATATTATGGATAAAATAAATATAAATCAAACAAAACAAACCCCGAGGCCCTTTAATACCGAGCGGTAGAACGGTGACTGCACCGACTAACGGCAAGGCTCCTGCATCGTCGAGAGGAGGTAAAACTGTGGCAGGCCATGGTGCACCATCCTCTAAAGGCAAGCGCAACGAGCCTAAAAAGAAAGCTTCAGAGAGTGTTAAGGCTGTGGCAAGCCATGATAATATCACTTCCTCCACCCCAAGCAGCAGCATCGGCAAGCTCCATCTAAGACCCTCTACCTAAGACGCCGAAATGCTTCACGCATCATCAAAACCTTCGGATCCCTTCCGGAGGTTGAGAGAAGTGCGGACGTAAAGACCAAGATTGAGGTCGTGTCTAAGGAGGACATCCCTAGCAGACTTTGAACTCGTACCTTGATCCCAGCTGAACCCTCCACCCCAGAGGGTATTCTGGAAACCATCAGGCTCAGTAACCCGACTCATGAGTGGAAAGTCGCAAAACTAGAGGAACTAAGGGGCTCTTATAGATGCGCGTTGATCGTGATCAATAAAGAATCCTTTAATCTTCTGGGGCAGACGAAAGTCATGATTCGGTTCGGTTTTGAGTCTATACACTTAAGGGTCTACAAAAAGGATGAGCTGGATGCTGATAAGCAACCTTCTCCTTCTTTAACGGAGATACCAGAAAACACAACCTTGGATCTTGGAGCATCGATATCCTTTCCAGAAATGGATAGCGATGACTCCAATCTATCCGAGGTGACAATTAAGCCGTCAGTCCTATACGATCAGAGGGAGAAGATGAGTTCTTGGGCACATCTTCAAAAGCGGAGGACCTCAACAGCACCGTGGTGGAGGCTACTCTGGAGGACTGTAACAATGATGCGGTTTCTCCAGATTAATCTCCATCATTCAAAAAAGGCTTCGGCCGCATTCATTCTGCGTCTTTCCAAAAACGCAGAAGACATAATTCTAATCCAGGAACCATGGATTGCAGAAGGCGTGGTTCGTGGACTTAGGACAGCCGCATACGCTTCGCTCTATACAAGAGACAAAGGCTACCGAACTGGATGGCATCGTCTGAACACTCCTTTTCAGACCACAGATACATCCAATTCTATCCCCCTATCCAACCAACTTCCGGAACTACCGGAAAACTGATTCGCCAAAATACAGAGGAATACTGTCAGAAACGCTATACTCAAAACTATCAAGTCTCCCGCGTGACACCAATGAGCTTGACATGAAAGTCAAGGAATTTACTCTGACTCTCAATCAGGCTATTGCCACTTCCTGACCTCTTATTCAACCTAGAGGCAAGAATGAGCCACATTGGTGGACATCAGTACTGGGACTGCTCAGAAACACTTGTAGAAAACTTTTCAACGTAGCAAAAAGCACAAGAAAAGTGATTGACTGGGACTCATACATAGAATCCCTCAAATTATACAAAAAAGAACTGAGCAAGGCAAAGTGACAATCCTGGAGGACATTCTGTGACAGAATCACAGAAACCTCTGAGGCATCGCGGCTAAGAAAAATCCTCTCTACAAATCCTATGATGCCTAGCTGTTTGAAAAAAAACCGACGGCTCCTGGACAACTTCAAGTGATGAATCACTCAATTTGCTACTGGACACCCAGGTAGCTTCCAACTCGCGGCCAGTAGCAGCCCAAACAGGCCTACTGAAAATTCATGGTCTGATTACGAGAGACAAACTGCTCTGGGCGCTGCATAGCTTCAAACCATACAAGTCTGCTGGTCCGGACGGTATAAAAGCTGCCGAGCTACAGAGGTCCTCAGATATTATTCTGCCTGTGCTAGAAAATATTATGAGGAGCTGCGTAGAACTTATCCACATTCCACTGTCATGGAGAGTATCATTCCCAAAACCGGAAAATGACCTCAGACCTCTATAAGTCTATCATCTTTCCTTCTGAAAAGGAAGGAAAGTCGGTGGAAACGGCTCTGCACTCTTTGACCAGCCACATCGAACGATCCCTACAATATAAAGAGTACACAATGGTTGCTTTCCTCGACATAAAGGGCGCCTTTAACAACGTCGACACAACCGCAATCACGACTGCGCTGTCAAATCTGCAGGTAGACGACTCACTTGGGGAGTTGATCGGTCTAATGCTAAAAAGCAGGATAATCAACTCCAAACTGGGTGAGACTTCTGCTAAAAGATGTGTCAGCAGAGGTACGCCGCAAGGCGGTGTCCTCTAAGCCCTTCTCTGGAACTTAGCAGTGAACTACTGATATGCATGAAAGCGGAGGGTAGCAGGGTGATTGAATATGCGGATGACGTTGCTATACCCCCATAAAACTTATCTTGTCCTCTTTTCCAGGAAATACAAAATTCCAACTATAGACCCTCCTTCAATAAACGGTACCAGTTTAGTATTTTCTGATACAGCAAAATATCTGGGTCTCATTTTTGACAGGAAACTATACTGAAAACCTAATATTCAAGAAAGAGTCAATAAAGCTACAATAGCTTTATTCTCTTGCAAAAAAGCCATTGGGAATAAATGGGGCCTTCAACCTCGCATAACCCACTGGATATACATCTCGGTTATAAGACCGATACTTACTTACGGGGTGGTCGTCTGGTGGACAGCCTTAGAATATGCAGCCAACCGCATCAAATTAAGCAGAGCCCAAAGAACAGCATGTCTGCATAAGCGGAGCCTTGCGGTCTACCCCCTCTGCGGCATTAGACATTCTGTTTAATTTGACACCCCTAGATATCTTCAGCGACTAAACAGTGGACAAATAATTCATTTGGCCACGTCAGTATTCTTAATACATTAGGAATCCTCACAGAGAACATCGATTATGCCATACCTGAACTTTGGTTTGACAAAAACTTCCATGTAAGCTTCCCCTCTAGATCATCCTGGGAGGAAGATGCTTTCATGGAGGACAAGTCAATCCACTTCTACACAGATGGATCTAACACCGAGAGCGGGGTTGATGGCGGTGTTTTCTCAGATAAGCTAAATCTAAGCCTCTCTTTCCGTCTTCCAAATTACTGTAGGGTGTTTCAGCCGGAAATTTCGGCGATTAAAGGAGCTCTGTCCTGGCTGAAGAAAAATGTGATATCTGCAAAGGTATCCGCATATTTTCGGATAGTCAGGACGCCATCAAGTACTGGACTCGGTTTCATTATATTCTAAAATCGCCCTTGAATGCCGATCATCTCTCATGGAGATGGCAAAGCAGTTCAACATTCACCTTTGTTGGGTGCCGAGCCACAGAGACATTACAGTGAATTGCAGAGCCGATGAACTCGACAAAATTGAAACCACTCTACCTATTCTACCGGAAAAGGGTAGTATAGGCATACCAATCGCTACATGTAAACTAGTATTAAAGCTGGATGCCAATAAAAGAACAGACCTTAGGTGGACTGCTGGGCAAACATGTCTAGCGACCAAAGAGATCTGGCCAAAGCTGTGGAGGAGACAATCCTCCACCTACGCTGTACATGTCCAGCTCTCCCAGAGAAGAAAGCTTCATCTAGGAGCTTTCTTCTACAGCGACTTAAACGATCTAGAAAATATAGACGTTAACAGTCCCCTACGATTTATCATAAGCTCAAAATGGTTCCATTAGTAAGAGGACCATAGATCCACGTGGCATTACAATAGGCCTAAGTGGGTTGGTACTTCCAACAGCCACTCTTACCTACCTACTTACCTATCTACTTCTACTTAAGATCTGGTTAACAACTTCTCATTCCTTTTTAGAATTATCTAAACTATCAGCGAGTTTATTACTGAAGCAATTATCTCTGCAATGCGGTATTTCAGTTTTAGCTCCTTACAAAGCTTATCGTAACACGTTTTTAGCCTAATATTGTTGGGATGTTTTTTAACTTTAACATGGAGCTTGTTCTTTGAATTAATTTTTTAAGTAGAGATACATATGTTCATTAATTTTTTTAATGGTATTAACTTTTTATTATTATTATTGAAACATTGACAGCTGTCTGAGATGTGATATTGAAGTTTTTGCAAAAAGATATCAAACGCAATAGATAGATTATTTTCTCTGTATACTTCTTTCCAAAATTCAAAGGTCAGAGCAGTATTAAGTGCAGAAAAATCTATCTTTTTAAATGAATTTGCACAAGAGGGCTTGTTCCTTTTAACACAATACTCTAACTGAATTGTGTTTAAGCTTTGATCAGTTATCTTAACTCTTTCCGGCGCGAAAATTTGCTAATAAAATCCACTCATGCGTCGCCAAAATAAAAAAATTTTCGATTTTTAAAAAAAGTACTCCAATTTATTGATATAGACAAAAAACTAAAAAAAATAATTATTTCCATATTTTTTACAACTATTTTCTTAAATACAGTACTAAAACAGGTGGTTTAAATTTTGAACCAGTGCACCACAAGGGTCAGCTTAGTTTTTCTTGGATCTTGGAAACATGATTTATTTTTTCTCAAACACGGAGGAACTTTACAAATGGAACAAATCCAATTTGTCCTGCTGCGTTCCGGCTGATGAGCGGCAAACATTGTACGAACTTCATAGGGAACGAAAGGCTTACAAGCCTTTTTGGCAATAACGGGTGATGATCTTTCCAATGGGTGTTTATTTTCAACTAGATTTTTCTTCAAGAAACCATTTATAACTGAGCGCCTGAATGTCTTCATGTCCATATACGGAAGGTTGACCATTTTGTATAAGCAAAAGGAATTTAGGACTATTGCATCTACAAAAATGAAAAATATACGGTGCCACCATTTTATGCTTTTTCTGTCCAATTTATAAACTGACAAGTTCTGATCGATCTTGTCTACGTAGTTCATGTGTTTATTGTAGTACACAACTGCTTGTTCTTACGTGAAACCTCACTGGATTTTTTTTCGGTGCGAAAATTGGAGGGAACATGTACCTACAGGCAACTTATCTTTCCATTTTATAGCGGTTAGGTTTGTGTCACTGTAGAAAAACTCAAAGTCTCGCCTTTACATCTGATCATCTGGTGGGAATCGCTTAAGATATTTTCTCGTGGCATTTACCGTTCCACACACATAGTTTCCATCTTTCTACAAGTCTTCCATTAGCTCCACACCAGTAAAATAATTGTCAAAATAAACCACATGATTTTTGTGATTGAAAGCGAACATCAAGCTGCTTACAACTTTAGCCCCAAGATTGGTTTCTGCAATTCCAGATGTTGACTTGCCGGTGTAAATATCAAACCCGTGACAGTATCCCATTTTATCTGCAAGAATCCAAACTTTGTAGCCCCTTTTTGTCAGTTTCTTTGGCATATACTGTTTCATATAGCTCCGACTCCACCGTACGCAAACGTCTTATAGAAGGTGGAAGAAAAGCAGTCAGACCTAAGAAAAAGCAATTATTGACAGCTGCCATGATGAAAAAACGATATTGTTGGACAAAAAAATATGTGAGCTGGACTGTTGAAGCTTGGAGAAAAGTGTTGTTCTCAGATGAGAGTCATTTTTTGGTGCAAGGACACCGATCTCGTTTCGTCAGAAAAAGTTGCAACGAAAAACTTACGACAGCCCATTTTGATCAAAAATTTAAACATCCGTTAAAGAAGGTGTTCTGGGGCTGCTTTTCGTATATTGGTACTGGATCCCTTGTGCCGTCGAAGGCATGATAAACTCTCAAAAATATAGAGACTTCCTAGAACAGAGATTAGAAGCTGAACTAAGAAAAGTTGATGTTTTTCAACAAGATTCGGCTCCGTGTCACACGTCCAAGGTCATGATGAAACATTTCAACGACAAAAAGATATCATGCCTTGAATGGCCAGGAAATTCACCGGATCTTAATCCTATTGAAAATCTGTGGGCTATTGTAAAAGCTAGATTTCGCAAAATAGATTGCACAACAAAAACAAAACTGATTGAGGTTGTAATCCATATATGGTTTCAAGACCAGCAAATATAAGAAAACTGTAAAAAAAAGTTATTGATTCTATGCCAAAACGTATTGAAGAAGTTATAAAAGCCAAGGGAGGACATATTTCCTATTAAAACAATTTAAATCGTATTTTTTTTTCTTTTTTCTACGTCTATAACTAATAAATGTTGCTTTTTTCAAATTAACAATTGTATTCACATTAATTCGCACAATACTGTAGCTCCGACCCTTGAATTTTACCATGGACTCGTCTATGGCTATTGCACGAGAAGGATTTGCACATTTTTTAAAATTTGTTGAGAGCATTTGGGGCATTGGTTTAATTTGTTTTGGTTCAAGACACTCATCATTCATATGTAAATTTCCCAGCAACCAACTAAACCGTGATTGCTTCATACAGGAACTGATATAGGAATTGTGTAAATCTGGTGAAAAAGACCAATAAGCAAGTTTAAACCAACGAATGTTTTCATTTCGCTCATATATTTATGTTTTCTCAAATGGTTTGCCTGTTTTTATTTGCTTTTGCTCAGCGTATAAATTTGTTTAGCAAATCCATTGCTCAAAAAGTTGGGAGTCAAACAATAACTGGAAAAGATCTATTGATGTTGGACTTTCAATATCTTTGACCAAATCAGTAGACCCATAATCATGTGTAAACTCCGGTAAAATTTGCTCCTGACCATTCTGAATGACTTGAGGCCAGTTACGAGGTCTTGGAAATTGTTGCTGGATTTTCGAAAGAGGAATATCGTCCACCGAATCAAAAGATAATATCAACTGAGGTTCCTGACCCTTAGGTTGTAAATTGGGACCCGACCCATATGAAGTCAAAACGTACCACTTGTTTTTCTTCTATATTTACGGGTTTTCGAGAAAATTCTTATACTAATAATAATAAATTGTATTATAAACACACTAAACACTTTATAAATTATAAATTTTCTTAATAACTTTGCAAAAACACGAATTTATACCAACACGAAATTTAAAAAATGAAATTCCAGTGTCAACTTCACAAAAGCACCGTTACTCAAAAACAAAGTTGAAACCAAAAATTCGCCCTTCTCTCTTGCAAGTCACACATTGTTTTTCTTTCATGCGGTACAAATTTTAGACCAGTGAGACGGAAAGAGTTAAGATCATATACTTCTGTTTTATAGTTGACACCAATATTCCTATTTAATTTAACAAAAATATGATCTAAGCAGGAGGACCCTCTCGTAGGTGTGTTCACCAGGGAGATGAAACCAAAAGAAGATAAGATTAGAAAATTATCAGCATCACGTGCATTTGACAAAATATCTACTCGTATATTAAAATCCCCTAAGAGAATTTGGTTTTTACAACTTAAGGAGTCCAAAAAACTCAGAAAATTCCACCAAAAAGCCGTTGACAGTAAATAAATGCAACCTGTATATCAGTTTTTTTTGGAATCAAAATTTTTTAAAAAAATTCAAAATACAAGTTTATTCATCTAAATCTATATTATCCCCTTCAATCCCCACCGACTGCAACACACTTATGCCAGCGCTTGATCCAATCCTCGAAACATTTTTTATATTCGGTTTTTGGTATGTCCTTCCTCGGCTGTTGAAACGCGTTCCCCGTAGTGGTTTTTTAACTCGATTGAACAGAAATAAGTCACAGGCAGCCAAATCTGGTGAATTCGGTGGCTGTTGGATGGTATTTGTTGCAATTTTCGTCAAAAAATTACGAATAATGATGGCACTGTGCGACGGTGCGTTATCATGGTGCAAAATCCACGAGTTTTCTGCCCACAATTCAGGTCTCTTTCGGCGAATTGCTTCACGCAAAAGTCTCATAACGCCAAAATAATACTCTTTGTTTACTGTCTGGCCTTCTGGCAAACATTCATGATGCACTACACCGTTGTAATCCATGAAAACCGTGAGCAATGCCTTCTTTTTTGACTGAAATCGACGTGGTTTTTTTGGTCTCGGCTCATTTGGTGAACGCCATTCACTTGCCTGATGTCTGGATTGCGTGTCATACTCATAAACCCACGTCTCGTCTCCAGTCATGATCCTTTTGATGAATGTGGGATCGGATTCAGCCTCGCAAATCATCTCTTTTGCGACGTCAAACCGGTCTCTTTTTTGCATGAAATTTAGGTCTTTTGGCACCAACTTTGTTGCTACACGAAGGAAACCCAAATCATTAATCAAAATGTCTTGGACGGATCCATAGGCAAGGTTCAAGTCCTCCGTTGTCTCTCTTATGGTTAATTTGCGCTTATTGAACAACATTTCTTTTACTCCATCAATGTTTTCGTCGGTTTTCGATGTCGATGGTCTGCCACTGCGTTCATCATCTTCGATTGGCTCACGACCACTTTTGAACCGCTCGTGCCACTAATGAACGACCGTCTTCTTTAAAGAATCGCTGCTGAAACACTTTTCCAAAATTTCCAACGTTCGCACACCATTAAATCCGTTTTTTACGCAAAATTTAATACAAGTTCGTTGTTGCAAATTTAAATCCATTTCTAAAATTGTAAAAAATCGCCAAAGATAGATGTACTCTTGGCTAAGTAACTTTTGCAAATGTCAAGCTATGACGCTAAGATTTAGAGGGAATGTCAACAACAGATTTACCAACATAACAAAAAAAACCCAGAACTCAAATCGGAACAATGGGAGCGCCACACAGTGGTTATTCCGGGAAGTTTTTGATCGAGGTGGTATGCCGATGACCATCTCTTATTATCCGAATCAGCAGAAACTCTACAACTGATGATAAATCGTCGTATAGACTACTGCAATAATTGTAGATGTAGAATAACTGGATGTCATTTAGAAGTATCGAAAGAATATAAATATTTGCGAGTATAGCTCAACACCTTACAGAAAAGGCTAAGACTTTACAAAGTCTGATTAATCTTACCTGGAAGAAGATAAATCTCTCAACTAAATTTAAAATTTTCAATGCAGTCGTGAAATATTCGCTTTGTTGTAAAATATGGGGAATACAAGAATACGAAGAAATTGAAAACTTTCAAAGAAATTTCATAAAGAAAATATTCAATATTCGCTTAACCGCGCCGAACTATTCAATTTATTTGGAAATAGGCTTAACCAAAACTTTTCACTTCAATGTTTAAGTTACAAGCTGACTATTTAATTAAAGTGTTCGGTTTATGTAAACAAATCATGTTTTATGAAATGCGGAATAAGGACTGGTGGTTGAGGACATGGGAAAACATTGCTGCTACCTGTGGAGAAGATGTTCAGATGAACCCCAACAACATTAGTACGATGAAAGTGAAATTCTACGAAACCATCCAAAAACTTGAAGACTCTTCTCGAAACCAAATGATGGAAAAGGTCTGCCAATCGGAAAGCAGAATACTTTATAGATAGCTTGATTATAACTTGTGTGACAAGAACTACATCCAAGATTCCCTCTGCTATAAAGATATCTCACTAATCTTTAAATCAAGATGTGAGCTCCTTCATTTAAACGGGAACCCATATAACGGAAACTTTGACCAATTTTGCAATTTGTGTAACTTGAGAGCTAAGGAAGATTGTTTTCATTTTTTAAGCGTATGTCCAGTTTTCAAGCAGCATAGATTGAAATTTTAAATGGATCTGATTGGGCGAAACTTGTAATTTTTGTCAGAATTAGCAACTGATACAGAATGCTTCTAACGTCGGAATTTTCATAACTTATAACTTACATAAAACGAATACGAGAGTTTTCTGAAAAGTTTCCGACCGAACGATACAAGACATTCTTTCTCAAATTTTAATTTTTTTTTCTACATAGTCTCCTTCTAACTCTATACACTTCCCCCAGCGATGCTCCCATCTCTCTAATCCGTCCAAATAGTACTTGGCATTTTTCTCTGCAAAATAATTGTTCACGAAGGTGACTACCTCTCCCCCCACCGAGTGCAGTTTTTAGATGAGGGAATAAAAAGAAGTCGCTTGGGGCTAGATCTGGTGAATAAGACGGATGGTCAAGCCGTAATTCATGGATTTTCGCCATGGCAACCCCTGTGGTGTTAGACTGCGCGTTGTCTTGGTGAAACAGGATTTTCTTTTTCTGCAAATGTGGCCGTTTTTCCGCAATTTCTGCTTTCAACTTGGCAAGTAATGATGCGTAGTATGCTCCTGTAATGGTTTTTTCTTTTTGAAGATAATCGATTAAGATAACTCCTTTACTATCCCAAAAAACAGTCGCCATCACTTTCCCATCCGAAAAAACAGTTTTTGCTTTTTTTTGGAGCCGGCTCGCCCTTAGCAGTCCACTGTTTTGACACAAGTATCATCTACAGTAATTAATCGGCGCCAAAACTCGGATTTATTGCGCCTAAACTGCGCCAACAGAGCGTTGTTCATTCGAACACCCAACGCGCGGACAGCTTTCTCATGCCTAAAACTTGATTTAATATGTAACAAACACGTTCTTTGGACATTTTCATAACCTCTACTATCTCTCTCACTTTAATTCGGCGGTCGTCTAACACCATTTGGTGAACTTTAGCAATGTTATCGTCAGTGGTTGCAGGTTTTGGACGTCCCAAACGTTCATCATCTCCAAGCTCTAACGGCCACGTTTAAATTCACCTGCCCAAAATTTCAGTGTGGTAAATGATGGTGCAGAGAACCCACTCACAGAGTCCAACTCATTTTTGATTTGCGTAGGCGTATTGCCTTCCAAAAACAAGAATTTAATAACAGTTCGATACTCACATTGACTCACTCAAACGATTGTCAACTAAAAACTGCGCGTCCAAAATGACTGAAACTTCGGTAAGTAACTGTCAAAAGATGCACAACTAGCATTCACTAGCTTTTATTGATGAGTGTCGCTATCTTTCCGTTGCGGTCGGAAACTTTTCAGACAACGCTCGTACATAAAGGGTTTTCCGATAGGGACTTAACAACTTTGAATTTAATTTGTGAACGCACTCTTTCACTTATCATCAAACTGTTACTGTCAATTTATTCAGTAAGCTCATGGTAAAGTACACGAACGAGCAACGTCTGCAAATTATAAAAATTTTCTACCGAAATTCGGAGTTGGTGACTGCAGCTTTAAGAGCGTTAACTCCAATTTTCGGTCGTAATTCTCTCCCGGTAGAAAGGCAATAACAAGTTTAGTGCAGATATTTGAGCCTACATACTCGTTGTGTGATGTTGCTGTGTCAGTGGTCGAAATGTCGAAAATATCGCTGCCGTTCAGGCGGCCATAGCAAACGATCCAAATCAGTCAATTCCACGGCGTTCTCAAGAATTGGGCCTCGGTCAGACGACATTATGGTGTATTTTGCGTAAGGATCTTGGTTTACACCCATACAAGATCAAGCTGACTCAAGAATTGAAGCCGATGAACCACTTGAAGCGACGTACGTTCTCCGATTGGGTTCTGGAGAAGATGCGCCCGGATGATGAATTTCATCGCAAAATCATTTTCAGTGACGAAGCTAATTTTTGGCCCAATGGGTTCGTCAGTAAGGAAAATTTGTGTTATTGGTCGGGTGAGAATCCACATGTGCTTCATGAATCACCACTTCATCCACCAAAAATAACTGTTTGGTGCGGTTTGCATGCCAGCGGTGTTATTGGGCCATATTTTTTGTCGACGATAACGATCGTCACGTTACTGTGAATGGTCAGCGTTATCGCGCCATGATCACCGATTATTTTTGGCCCGAATTGGAAGATATGGACTTGGACGACATGTGGTTTCAACAGGATGATGCCACAAGCCACACACCACACGCTACAATCGATTTATTGAAGAGTAAGTATGGTGAGCGTGTTATATCAAGACATGGGCCAGTCGATTGGCCGCCTCGTTCGTGCGATTTAACGCCGCTTGACTATTTTCTGTGGGGCTACGTTGGAAGAGCTCAGAGCCAACATTGAACGGGAAAAAGCGGCCGTTTCGGCCGAAATGTGTGGGCGAATCGACCGCTGTAAACGTACCCGCGGTGTCCATATGAACGAAGTCGAGTTCCATTCATAAAGGTTTTGAGTGTACTTCAAGCCGCTAATAAATTTTTTGAAATATCTCAAATGGTTTGCGTTTTATTTAAAAACAAGTTGTCAAGTCCTTATTGGAAAACCCTATATTATCGGTTCGCCCAATAAAGGCGCGTACATATTTCTGCTGCTTTAGCATGCCTTTAAGTGCTATTACCATAGCCGAGCATATTGCTCACGTATGGATATGCTTACTCTTCATTTAAAACATCCACCTGTAACATACGTACATCAGATTGGGCTCAAAAAGTATTCTTTTACAACCAATAATCAAAATCAAGTTCGCTACTCAACTCTTTTGTTTTTTTTTCCTCCAATCATCACGATCATTTCTACTTTCTTTTCCCTCGAAGAGAATGAACCAAATCAAAAAAAAAAAACCATAATTACCTACAAAAACTGAACTTCCAACGACAACAGAACGAAAAAAAAAAAACAAAATCTTAATGTCCTCCTACCCCTCGAACCATAGCCCATAATGATCACACTTCTACTTTGCTCCGCTTCAATTAATTTGTAACAAGCTCCGGTGTAACTTATAATTTAATCTCTCAAAGCGGAACAGCTAAAGAAGGAAAAATGATAGCGCAAAAAAAAGCAAGAAAAAGATTCTATCTAATTGTCTGCGCTGCGACAAAATCACACACAAACACACACCGACCGAAGCAGAGAAGCAGACGAATCCACATGTGACTTTTGAAAAATTATAATTAGCCTAAAATAATTGCCTTCATTATTCCAGTTCTATACGCCGAAAAGCTCCAAAAAAATGTTATTACTTCGCTTAAGACCTTTAAACGAGATTTCTTTTTCTTCCTCAACAATTGCACTAACAAAGCGAATACAAGAATAACCCGAAGAAGTACCAAAAGAACACACAAGCCCCAGAGACAAGAGACCAAGAAGTAAGCTGAGAGGCAGCAAAAAAATTAACAAAAAAGAAAAAATGAAATAAAAAAATAATAATAATAACAATCTGGTAAAACTCCGCAACTAATGGTAATTATTATCATGGGAGACCCAATTCCGATGTGACCCACTTCCAAAGCACAAAGATGTAGGCCGCCATAAGAATCGTGAAACTGTAAAAAAAAGCACACACACAACATCACCATAAATGTATCTCTGTACGGATACCAAATATATAAAAAAAAAAAATAAATAAGCGAATGTGTCTCCTCGCCTCTGACGTCTTGGAAGTTTTAATCTTCGTCTTCGTCTTCGTCTTTGCCGTGGTTTTGGTTTTGGTGTTGGTTTTGGTCTTGCTCTTGCTCTTGGTCTTCGTGATTCAGCGAACGAGTAATAATATGGCTGCGCGCTTGCTATTTTTTCCTCTTTTTTGTGGTCTTGTGATCCGTCGTCATCGGCAGAAGCAGCAGCATCAGCAACAACAACAACAACAACATCATCAATAACACCACCATACAGTCCGTCCGTTTGTCCGTCCGGTTGACTTGAATGAAACAAGAGTGGTAGCAATGGCTATGTGGTTAAAGAGGGATTCTACCTCTTATCGGAAAGGAGGATGAGGTTATGGCTACAAGTTCGAGTACAAGTACAAGTACAAGAATCCGTGTCGATTATTGCTATATAAGAGCGATGGCGGCGTTGCCATTCTATTGAACTTTTTGGGAAATGATTACGCATATTTGCTGTCAAGTAAAGCAAATCGACTGTGATTTGACTGTGATTAGTGATTAGTTATGATAAGTTAGGTTCAAACTGGTGACTGGTAGTCCTTGAAATTCCTCAGCAGTTGAGTGCGTTTTACAAATGACACCACAAAGAAATACTCACAGCAGTGAGCCATCCCCGACTGGATAGACCAAGGATGCGAGTTGTCTATTCACTCTACAGGTTCATATTTTCAGAGAAGACAAAGTCTGACTTTGTTCAATTATCGTCGGTATACGCCAAATATCATAGTATGCCTCGATTGAAGAGATTACAGACTGGAGAAACACGAGAAGGCTTTAACGTGATACCAAGGGACCAACTGTAATAATTGCATCATCAGCTATCATCATAAATGTTAGAAATATTGAACTTGTGGTTCATCTATGCGGTGTTGGTTGGCTAATGCGACACATGTAAGTAAAAGTTCTTTGATATCGAATATAACACCGACCGCGTACTCTTTCTTGTCTTAATTCTGGCCAGCGGATTTCGATGCGTTAGTTCACTTGGTAGGTTTATAGGTATTTTTTGACCCCCTTCTGCTTCCCGTAGTTAAAATAACCCAACAAACTTTTGACACAGCAGAATGTCGTTATGCACTTTCTAGGCTTAGAGAAAAAAAGACGCACGAGCGTCATGGTCTCCATACAGCAGGAAGGCCTCCCTACTGATCTTACAAATCTGAGGAACTTATATATCAAGTTCCACGAGATTTTCAATATGTCTCCCCAAAAAGTCTCATACGACCTTGCTGCTTTCGGTAACTAAGTGCACTCAAAAAGGATCTAACACCTTAAACGGAGCAGAGCTGACAACGACAAATTTTTTCGTCTCTAATGTGCTACCATTGCCAGTGTTCCAACCATCCACTCCTACGCCCTCTTGAAATAACCTTCCTCTTACCTTCTACTAAACGTAAGAGGACTGCGATCTAAAACCCGTGCTCTCATGCGAAAACCTCACGCTCTCCCGTTTGAGGTCTACATTCTGACCGAAATTAATCTAATTCCCGATATAAAGAATCAGGGATTATTCCCCCCTAATTTCAACGTTTTTCGAGGCGACGATCTTACCCGTCCAAAAGATGATTCGAGGTGTCCTACTGACCGTCCACAATGATCTAAGCTCTTCTCCAATCGCTGTTTCTACTTCTTCTAAGCTTGACTACTCTTCAATAAAGATAACACTCCCTGTAGGTCCCTGGACGTTATGTGTTTTTACATCCTACCGGCGCAACCTATCGAATGCTACCAACTCGCTGTCGATGCAATTGATCAAATATATCTGATCTTCAACTACACTGGACTCAATCAGATGATGAATCTTTTTTTATCGCAAACGCTAACACGAGTAAAGAATGCCTCTTCTTGGATAACCTTACAGACTCTCCAACTATATGGGTAGCCAATTAGACCTCATTTTCACCACTAACCCCATAAACTCCTTTGTCTCGCACAGTTCCCTTTTACTATCGACCATTGATAACTTTCACCCGCCACTTCTTCTTTCTCTTTTCCACCACTCGCCGACCAAGCATACCCCATCTGCAGCTGCATCTTTAATTGTTCTTTTAATTTCGCCAATATGTCCCGCAATGATGCTCTCTCTATCTTCTACAGAGAATTATTCAATTCTATTTCTCTTTATGTCTCCTTTTCGCGCAAAAAAAAATGCTTCTACGATCTCCCCGGTGGTATAATCGTAAACTTCGCTCTTTGCGTAACAAGAGAAACAAATTATGGGCAGTTTTCCTTCGATCCAATTCAATTCAATTCGCCCCGCTTTATAACGTTCTCTATCAGCGATACCTGGATAGTGCCTAAACAAGGCTTATAAACGATCCTAAGTCTTTCTGCCAATTCGCTAACTACAAAAAAAATCTGACAGTTTTCCTCCATCCCTCTCCTAAAAAAATCGCATACCATAGCCAACTTTTTTGCTACTTTTTTAAAGCAATCTTTAGCCGATAATTCCTTCGTACCGGATCCCTTTTATTTAAAATGCCTACTTAACTTCCCCATTGATCTATTTCTCAAAGTTGAATTGATATTGTCTTACGCGGATAATCGGTTTTATAGTGTTCGTTTCAGGTCTGTCCAATCGGCCCCTTTCTTGGCCACTTCAGCTGTTCCTCAAGGTAGACACCTAGGTCCACTCGTCTTCATTCTAACCATTATCGATTCAACACTCAGCACTTTCTCTCTATGCTGACGATACCAAATTTTTTTAAACCCATTTCCTTACAAAATGACTCCAGCCCTCCTTCAAATAGATCTAAATAGTTTTCCCACCTGGTGCATCAAGAACTGCTTAGAACTCACTGTCTCCAAATGTCAATCGATTACTTTCTCATGTAAGTGCTAGAAGTCTCCTCAACGAATTTACCATCTCCACGGCTAACCTAACCCTTTGTTGAATCTATCCGCGACCTTGGCAAACTATGCGACAGGCAGTTTAATTTCCGCTCGCATATTGATGAGATAATTACGAAAGCAAACTCGTCACTTGGCTTCGTTAAAAGATGGTCCAAAGAATTATGCAACACGTACATCACCAGATCACTATACATCTCTCACGTTCGCTCACTTCTCGAGTATGCTAGCCAAGCGTGGTGTCCCTTTCAACGAGTTCATGTATCCCGTATTGAGAGCATCCAGCGTTGTTTTCTTCGATTTGCTCTTCGAGGTCTACCTTGGAACATTCCTCTTATCTTACATCCCTATCGAGACCGTCGCAAGCTCATTAACCTGAATATCCTTGAGGAACGAAGGGACGCAGCTGATATTCTTTTCATTCACCGACTCCTCTCAGGCTGCGCCAATTGCAAGTCTCTTTACAACTCTTTCTTTTATACTAACCCTTGAAATCTACATTGCCACCGTCTACCAATATCACTCTACCAATATGACTCTAACAAACCAGTGTCCCATATGCTGCGGAAGGTAAACTCCAACCTTTCCGTTTTCGATTTTAATCACAGAACTCGCTCCCTCAAATCCGATCTCCTTCACCATCCCTAGCTTTCAGCCCTAGCGATAAGTCCTAGATATCGCTAAACCGTATTTTTTTTAAGATTGTCCTAGTTTTTAAGGTTGTATTAAGTCAGCCCCCACCAAAATTAAAAAAATTCAAAATTTACCTGGTGTCACTTAAGATGCTAAAAATGCTGTTTATTCGAACATGAATTTATGATTCCCTGACAATTGGTAATAAGAATCCCAAGAAGTTGAAAGCACACTTTAGCAATTGGCGACGAAAGGAGATTTGAGACGGGACCTCTTAAAATAAACAAGCGGAGATTCAAGCATACGTAATGTTTTTCTTTTATAAACTATGTCTCGTAAACCCTCAGTAAATCCCTCTTCGAATGGCAACGCTGTACACACTACACAACATACTCTCCTTACCAATCGAATTGAAAAGAAAATTATTGTTCAACAGTGAGAAGAACTCGCTGAGCAAAAAAGTGCACGCGTATTAAAAAATGCAAAGAAAACGAAACAGCAAAATAGTGAAACAGAGAAGACCAAAAAAAAAAATTGGATTCTTGTGAATCAGCAAAAAAAAAAAGAGAATTCGATGAATAGAAAGAAAAAAATGAGGAAAACTTTCATTTTATAAATGATCGACCGTACAAAGCTTCTTACGAGCAATAGATACAAGTATCACCTCTACGCTCTGCGACTACACGATATCCGTCAGCATTCAGATAGTATGATAGTTAGCGGGGTAAATGGGCTTTTTTAATGGCTCACTACAATGGCTATTGCCGTTTGGGTAATTATTGTGGACAAATCGATATGCCTGTCATTATCATTATCCTCTTCTGGCTTTGTCGTCTTCTTTTTACGAGCAAATATGGTTTTTCTTCGTTTTTTTTGTGTCTTTTTGTCCATTTCAGTCAGTCATCAGGCCTAAACGATGACAATTTAATGATTATGTTGAAAGATTGAGATTACCAAGAGAGGTGCCAACAAATTGGCACTTGAACTGTATCTGTTGCTCGACGATCAAAGTCAAGCATTATATGTATTCCTGTATTCCGGAACTCTGACGCAGCACCAAGTACTGTCAGCGATGCTCTTCAATTGCAAATACAAAGCACGTCGATTTAGACCTAAGCAAAACACAATTTGGAACACGCATACCTCAATGGCTTACGGATAAACGACGACGCCGCGACGGCTTAAGACTGAAAGTGCATTTCAAATGCTCATAGTGCTCATAGAAGTGATGAGTGGTGGTGCTATGATGGGCTATTGTGTGCCATGGTGTGCTACGGTGCTACGTACGTTCGTGACGGACTTTGTTGATATGGAATATGGATATAATTCGATGAACGTGATTTAGGTGAGAAAACAAATAAAGGCAAGACCTTACGGTTTGGGGTGCTGCAAACACGGAAGAATTTTAATTTCACTTTTAGATTCATGCAAAATGAGAACACATAACCAAATGATTCCATGGGAGGTTAGAAGTTATTATGAAGGCTCGAATGTAAACAGACGTTAGATAGGAGCCATATGGTCGTATGACGAATTCAATTTTTGGGAGCTTCAAACAATGTATACCCTAAATTGTAAGGCAGCTGACGTGGAGACGATTAACAATGGAAAGGAATAGCCTCGTACGGTTTTGTAAATATGTAAATTTGGGCCTTATTTTAAGTTACCTCCGAACATTTTCTTCATTAAACCATATACAGATGACTCGTATACGACCATTGGACTTGTGTAAGTCCATTTTCAATTCAAAGACTTCATTTGCCTTTCAGATAAGAGCAAATTCATTTACTTTTATAATATTTGTGACAAGACATCGAAGTTTGTTAAAATTCAATTCAAGGATGGTGAAGACTTCGCTGAAGCAGTTCGAAAAGCTGATGGTTGGATGGGTTAGGTACTAAGAGGTGTCAACTTGGCAAATGTTGTAACTGCTTCTACACATCATTTGTGCTTATTTTACCTCTAGGTGCTAACCATGGGGTATTGGTCGATGCCCACTCGGATTGGACTTGCCAACTAGCGGATGAATTCCCCAAATGGAATCCCCGGTGAGGTAAAATCTCGGAATGAAACAAATAAAACCTTATCCGGGTTACTCCAGCATATTTGGAGCTCAGACCGATAAGCATTTCCGCGAAAAAGTCAGGGTCTTGGTGAAGAGATGGTGGTGGATGAATCCTCAATGGACCAATGGCAGAGCTTATATTCCCGAACGGATTACTGGCCTCGGTCTATTCGACCCCTATAATGGAACTGGCACTCTAAGTTGGGGGTTGTGCCGTCGGGTTAAATGCCCGTCCATGGAAAAAATATACAGTGACGAAGCAATAACAAGCGGACGGATCTACTGTTGACAACCCCTGCAAACGAAATAAGGATATTTGGATCTGTACGCGAAATGTTAGGTCCTTTAATAGGCCAAGTGCAGCCGAATAACTGCCTGAGGGCCTGAACTGCCGAAAAGCAGGTGTTACAGCTAAAACGCGATGCGTTACCGAAATGCGATGGGATGGGCCTGGCAAAAAAAGGATAAAAAACTGCGACATTTACTACGGCAATTATTATCGATTTGTCGTTGGAGGCAGGCAATTGAGGTTAAACTTGACAACATTAGCCTTATCTGCGCGCACGAAAGATGTCAACACCAAAGATAGCTTCTACGAGCACTTGGACACGACCAACGAGTACTACCCCATCTATGACATTAAAATTGTTTTCGGCGGTTTTATTGCAAAGCTAGGAAGGGAGAGACATTTTTGGTAGCACTGTATAGCCTGTACGAAACAATTTCCGATTACGGATTCAGGCTAATCGACTTTGCGGATGGGCGAAACATTTTCGTATCTAGCACGCGGTTCCAGCATCTCGATATTCATAAGGGGATTTGCAGATCTCCTGACCAGTCAACTGTCAGCCAGATTGACTACATTGCAATCGACGCAAGGTACTCCTCAAATATTATGGATGTCCGAGCATACCGAACGGCCAACATTGGCTCGGACAAACACCTTGTTGTATCTAAGGTACGGTCGCGAATACTGTGAGGAAGTTCGACGGAACGGACGGTTACAATCACTAGAGAAGGCCAAATCCTTTTCTGATCGAGTCTCCCTTAATCTATTAAGAGGTTCTATGCCGTCAACATCAAGTATTGAAAACCAATGGAAACATTGGCAAAAAGCCATCAGAGACGCCGCCTCTAATATGTTGAGTTTCACTTGGCCACCACAACGAAATTCCTGGTTTGACGTGCCGGCAAGCACATAGAGTTAAGCATATAAAGCGGTGTTGCATAGAAGGACTAGAACTGCTCACGAGCTCAACGAGCAGAAGAAAAGGGACGAACACCGGCTTCTCAGGAGGAAAAAGAAAGAGCAGAATGCCACGGACACAAACCCCTGAACCGAAGCCTGTTGAAATGAACAAGGGAACATAGTAGTAGAGTTGTAGTGTCGTAGAGTCGCAGTCTATTCTGAGAAGAGCATTTCTTTAGACTGTATAATGACGATAACGAGCTTAATACGTGAAGATATCCATATCTAAGCTTATGTACAACAAAGCTGCTGGAGCAGATTACCTGACTGCCGAGCACTACAAAGCCGCAGGCGATGACTTTGTAAGGAGCATAGACCAACTCATTTGTGAAATGTGGTCGGTCGAAAGTATGCCCGATGAACGGAACCTCAACATTGTTTGTCCGATCCTCAACAAAGGAGACCCTCTGAACTGCGCAAACTACAGAGCCATCAGACTTTTTAACATCGCCTACAAAATCCTCTCTGCCATATTGTGCAACCAACTGAAGCCGTTCGTCTGCAACCTGACTGATCCATATTATTGTGGCTTTAGGCCTGGAAAGTCCATCATCGATAAAATATTCACACAACGGTAGATCTTGGAAAAAAAACTCTTGAGCTCGATATACAGAACTTATACATTGATTTTAAGGCCGCGTATGGAGACGAGCTTGATAGAACAATGTCTAGTTTTGGCATCCCTGCCACACTCGCTCGTTTGTGCAAGATGATGTTGAAGAGTGCACGCAGCTCCATCAAGGTCGGTAAAGAACTCACAGAGACCTTTGATGTCAAAAAAGGATTTAGATGCGCTGTCATGCGATTTCTTTAATAAAATTTCTGAAAAAATAATGCAAAACTCACGCGCCAACACAACGAAGAATAACTAATGCAATTCGCCGCTTCTTTGGGCTGAGAAGGCAATTGACTAGAAAACCTCTCTCTTGAACAACAAAAGTGACCCTATATAAGACCTTAATAATTCCAGTCCTGTCCTATAGCGCAGATGAATGGACTTTATCCAAAAATGGACGAGAGTGCTCTTGCCTGCTTTGAGAGGAAAATTCGTCAGGTAATTTTCGGTCCCGTCTGCATAGACGGTAAGTGGAGGAGGTGATACACCGACGAACTGTACGGACTGTACAGCGACATCGACTTAGCCGAAGAGTGAAAGCCCAACGATTGAGGTGGCTGGGTCATGTAGAGCGGATGGAAGAGGAAAGCGCGACTCAGGTGGCGCACGCAATTGGAATGTGGCCTTAACCAACTTAGGGTAGGAAAGTGGAGGCAGCTAGCTAGAGATTGAACTGGCTGGAGACACTTGTTGGTTAAGGCCCAGGTTCAACCCGGGCTGCAGCACCACCTTAAGTAAGTAATACACAGCCCGAGCTGTGTGCAATCACTTTAAGGGTACACGAACCCCTTGAGCGCGCGCTCATTATAAAAAAAAAAAAATATAAGTTCGAAAAGCTCCGTCACGGTCGAAGTAAGGCACCGTCTCGCCCAGGAATGGTTAAACTGGTACAGAAATTTGAGCTTTTGGTACAAGGTAGTAATCGTACCCTTCACGTAAGAACAACTGAGAATATTACTTCTCTAACTCGCAGTGCGGCCGATAACCCAGATTATGCGAGTCCACGTCGTCGACCTCAGAAATTCAGCATAGCGCACCAACACTCCTCCGAATTTTGCTTAAAGATTTGGGTAATTTTGAGCTATGAGGTGAATTCCCATCTGGCAAACGTTTTGCGTAGATTTCGAAACAACTTTAAGGTTTCATTTCCAGACCCTCTTAACTGGGAACAGAAAAAACGAACATTTGCGAAGGACTCACATGTACGGATTCAAAACAAATGAAGGATTTGGTGCCGAAGTATACGGTCTTCGCACTAAAACATCCATAGTAGATATGAAGGCAATAAAAAACTGGACGATCTAGCCAGAAAAGGATCCGCATCTCAAAAGGAAGTATTGAAACCTGGCTAGAGGAAAAGAAGCTTCATGGCTTCAAGCCAATAACTTTATGCCAAGCAGTTGCCATAAAAAACCGAAACAACTACTACAATTAAGAAGAAGTCAGATTCGACAATCAGAAGACAATAAATGCAGAATGTGCAACGAGGACGTGGAAACAGCAGAACACAAACTATGTGACTTCAATGGTTTAATCAAAACACGTCAACATTACTTAAGTAAATTCTACCTCGAATCGGCGGATATAGCTGCCAGCTCACCTAAAGACTTAGCAGCCTTTCCTACACATTGTGGCATCTTAGACGGGCTCTAAATGGAGGACACCACATTAGGCCCATTTGTGACCGCCGTGATCTGGGATTAATTATACCACCCCCCACAACAATCTAATCTACAAGGAGAGAGAGACCTTAATTTTTTGATATGGGATTTAAGGCATTCAATTAGTGCTGTAAATAGTATCTCGCACCTATATTTTTGAATCACCTTAAAGGCCATATTTACATAAAAGATTGCTCGTGGTTCGTTCTTCGCCAAATCATGATATTGATTGCTCAGAACTTGGCCTGGGCCAGTAGAGCAACAATCAGTCACGATGAGGTGCTTGTTTTGTCTCCTCGTGGTGGTTCTCATGAAACTATTTGCGTAGCCCTATATACGTAAATAGGCAACAATTATAAGTGCGAAAGGCCTAGCGTTCTAGGAGGTTACCATTCTTCGTAACTGAAATCAAAACCACTACTGAAACAGGTTAGGTTAGGTTAGGTAAGAGTGGCTGTTGGAAATACCAACCCACTTAGGCCTATTGGCCCATTGTGATGCCACGTGGATCTATGATCTTCTTACTAATAGAACCAGTTTGAGCTTATGATAAAGCGTAGGAGACTTTTAACGTCTATATTTTCTACATCGTTTAGGTTGCTGTTGTAGAAAGCTCCTAGATGAAGCTTTCTTCTCTGGGAGAGAGCTGGACATGTACAGAGTATGTGTAGGATTGTCTCCTTCTCTTCCTCGTCCATGCAGCTTCTACAGAAGTCGTTTGTAAAATCGCCAAGCCTTCTTGCGTGCTTGTCTATGAGGCAGTGTCCAGTGATGACACCTATTGGGGCGCTTAGTTATTTTCTATTTAAAAGGATCAGACACTTAGAGCGATTCAGATCTAGCTTTGGCCAGATCTGTTTGGTCGCTAGACATGTTTGCCCAACAGTCCACCTAAAGTCTGTTCTTTTATTGGAATCCAGCTTTAATGTTAGTTTGCACGTAGCGATTGGTATACCTATACTACCTTTGTCCGGTAGAATAGGTAGAATGGTTCCAATTTTGGCGTGTTCATCGGCTGTGCAGTTCCCTGGAATAACTCTGTGGACCGACACTCAACATAGGTGAATGTTGAACTGCTCTGCCATCTCCATGAGAGATGATCGGCATTCAAGGGCGGTTTTAGAATATAATGAGACCGAGTCCAGGGATTTGATGGCGGCCTGACTATCCGAAAATATGCGGATACCTTTGCAGATATCACGTTTTTCTTCAGCCAGGACAGAGCTTCTTTAATCGCCAAAATTTCCGCCTGGAACACGCTACAGTGATTTGGAAGGCGGAAAGAGAGGCTTAGATTTAGCTTATCTGAGAAAACACCGCCACCAACTCCGCTGTCGGTTTTAGATCCATCTGTGTAGAGATGGATTGAATTGTCCTCCATGAAAGCATCCTCCTCCCAGAATGATCTAGAGGGGAAGCTAACATGGAAGTTTTTGTCAAACCAAAGTTCAGGTATGGTGTAATCGGTGTTCTCTGTGAGGATTCCTAATGTATTAAGAATGTTGGCGTGGCCAAATGAATTATTTGTACACTGTTTAGTCGCTTTAAGGCGAATAGCTGCAGTCGCAGCTACTTGCTTGCTAAAAATGTCGAGGGGTGTCAAGTGAAGCAGAATATCTAATGCCGCAGAGGGGGTAGACCGCAAGGCTCCGCTTGTGCATAGACATGCTGTTCTTTGGACTCTGCTTAATTTAATGCAGTTGACTGCATTTTCCAAGGCCGTCCACCAGACAACCACCCCGTAAGTGAGTATCGGTCTTATGACCGAGATGTATAGCCAGTGGGTTATGCGAGGTTGAAGGCCCCATTTGTTCCCAATGGCTTTCTTGCAAGAGAATAAAGCTATTGTAGCTTTATTGACTCTTTCTTGAATGTTAGGTTTCCAGTTTAGTTTCCTGTCAAAAATGAGACCCAGATATTTTGCTGTATCGGAGAAAGCTAAACTGGTACCGTTTATTGAAGGAGGGTCTATGTTTGGAATTTTATATTTCCTAGAAAAGAGGACAAGATCAGTTTTATGGGGGTTTATTCCCAATCCACAGCGATCTGCCCAGCAGGTTAATCCGTTAAGATTTACTTGGAGGAGTTCTTTAATGGTATTTAGATGTTTTCCTGAGACGGCTATGGCAACGTCATCCGCATAGGCAATCACTCTGCTACCACCCGCTTCCAGGTATATCAGTAGTTCGTTAACCACTAAGTTCCAGAGAAGGGGGGAGAGGACACCGCCTTGCGGCGTACCCCTACTGACATATCTTTTAGCAGAAGTCTCACCCAGTTTGGAGTTGATTATCCTGCTTGTTAGCATTAGATTAATCAGCTCCCCAAGTGAGCCGTCTACCTGCAGAGTTGACAGCGCAGTCGTGATTGCGGATGTGTTGACGTTGTTAAAGGCGCCCTTATGTCTAGGAAAGCAACCATTGTGTACTCCTTATATTGTAGGGATCGTTCGATGTGGCTAGTCAGAGAGTGCAAAGCCGTTTCCACCGACTTTCCTTTACAGTAGGCATGTTGAGCCGTAGACAGAAGTCTTGGATCAACTTTAGCTCGAATATGGATATCAATCAGTCGTTCTAAAGTTTTCAGAAGGAATGATGATAGACTTATAGGTCTGAGGTCCTTTGGTACTACATGAGAACATTTTCCAGCTTTGGGAATGAATACTACATTGACTTCTCTCCATAACAGTGGAATGTGGATAAGTTCTACACAGCTCCTCATAATATTTTCCAACACTGGTAGAATAATATCTGAGGATCTCTGTAGCTCGGCAGGTATAATACCGTCCGGACCAGCAGACTTGTATGGTTTGAAGCTATGCAGCGCCCAGAGCAGTTTGTCTCTCGTAATCAGACCATGAATTTTGGTCACGGTTGCAGTAGGCTTGTTTGGGCTGCTACTGGCCGCGAGTTGGGAGCTACCTGGAAAGTGGGTGTCCAGAAGCAGGTTGAGTGATTCATCACTTGAGGTTGTCCAAGAGCCATCGGTTTTTTTCAAACAGCTGGGCATCATAGGATTTGTGGAGAGGATTTTTCTTAGCCGCGAAGCCTCAGAGGTTTCTGTAATTTTGTCGCAGAATGACCTCCAGGATTGTCGCTTTGCCTTCCTCAGTTCTTTTTTGTATAATTTGAGGGATTCTTTATATGAGTCCCAGTCGGTCACTTTTCTTGTGCTTTTTGCTGCGTTGAAAAGTTTTCTACAAGTGTTTCTGAGCAGTCCCAGTGCCGATGTCCACCAATGTGGCTTTTTCTTGCCTCTTGGTTGAATAAGAGGGCAGGAAGCGGCCATAGCCTTATTGAGAGTCAGAGTAAATTCCCTGACTTTCATGTTGAGCTCATTGGTGTCACGCGGGGGACTTGATAGTTTAGAGGATATCGTTTCCGACAGTATTCCTCTATATTTTGTCCAATCAGTTTTCCGGTAGTTCCGGAAAGCTGGTTGGCTGGGGGGAGCATCACTCAGACTGAATTGGATGTGTCTATGGTCTGAAAAGGAGTGTTCAGACGATACCATCCAGTTTGTTAGCCTTTGGGTGATGCTGTCGGAGACAAGAGTAATATCTAATACTTCTTGTCGGTTTTTTGTTATGAAAGTGGGCTCATTGCCAATATTGCAAATTAAGAGGTTGGTACTTAAAATATAGTCTAAAAGTGACTCACCGCTATCATTGATGTCGGTACTGCCCCATACCGTATGATGTGCGTTAGCGTCGCATCCGATTATGAGGCCAGTTTTTTGCCTTCCCGCTTCCAGTACCACCCTTTCTAGGTTATCACCAGGGAGAGGGCCCACGTGGTCGTGGCCAAGGTAAGCCGATGCCAGCCAGTAAGAGCCTTTGGCAGTCTCTAATCTGGCAACGGTTAGGTCGGGGTCACTGAGGTTGGGAAGTAGAAATACATTAAGGCTACGTTTCACTAATATACAAGTTCTAATCTTACCTTTGTCTCTTGTATAGAGCGGAACGTATGAGGGTCTCCTAAGTCCACGAACCACGCCTTCTGCAATCCATGGTTCCTGGATTAGAATTATGTCTTCTGCGCCTTTGGAAAGACGCAGAATGAGTGCGGCCGAAGCCTTTTTTGAGTGGTGGAGATTAATCTGGAGAAACCGTATCATTGCTACAGTCTTCCAGAGTCGCCTCCACCACGGTGTTGTTGAGGTCCTCCGATTCTGAAAATGTGCCCAAGAGCTCATTTTCTATCTCTGATCGTGTAGAACCTCTAATTGCTTCGTCATCGGTTTCCATTTCCGACAGTATGTCAGAAGAGGAGACCGACGGCTTGGTAGTCACCTCGGACAGATTGGAGTCGTCGCTATCCAATTCTGGAAAGGATATCGACGCTCCAAGATCCAAGGTTGTGATGTCAGGTGTTAAAGGAGGAGGAGGTTGCTTATCAGCATCCAACTCATCCTTTTTGTACACCCTTAAGTAAATGGACTCGAATCCGAACCGAATCATGCCTTTCGTCTGCGCCAGAGGATTAAGGGATTCCTTATTGATCACAATTAACGCGCATCTATAAGAACCCCTTAGTTCCTCCAGTTTCGCGACTTTCCAGTCATGAGTCGGAAGAGTCGGGTTGCTGAGCCGGATGATTTCCAGGATACTTTCTGGAGAGGTGGGTTCGGCTGGAATCCAGGTACGAGTTCGAGGTCTACTAGGAATGTCTTCCTTAGATACGACCTCGAGTTTTGCACCTGGCCAAACCTCTCCTAAACCATCGATGGCCTTGGTGAAGAGATCGAGAGATCTCTGGTTGGAGCAAGCGATGAGCTTGACATGGCCTTGGTGCCAGCCAGCGTCGCTTGTGATAGGAGGTGGTCCTGGGTTCTCCCGCATGATGGCCAAGAAGTTGCTTGAGAGCTTCAACTTGACCAATTGCCACCGTTCCGGTGTAATGGAACCGTCGGTATCGCTTTTGTCGATCACCGCGATCACCAATGCGTCCTTTAGGACTTCATTATAAGACCTCATAGATCTGCTGTTGGATGGCCCAGGGGTTGTGGAACTGTGTGTTTTGGGCCTCTTGGGAACCGGTACGGTTTCCTCCAACGATCTTTGACGCTTAGAGGAGTCTTGTGACGTTTTGGGAGCAGTGGAAGCAGTGGGAAATCCGTCTTTTAGGATGTTTTTAGCCCACTCAACCTTGCTCTTTATTTCCGCACTTCTCTCAACCTCCGGAATGGATCCGAAGGTTTTGATGATGCGTGAAGCATTACGGCGTCTTATGTAGAGCGCCTTAGATGGAGCTTGCCGATGCGGCTGAGCTCCAGATTCCTCTTTGGAGGGAGGAGTTTTGGTAGCAGCAACAAGTCCGTGGCCTGCCACAAGCTTGCTGCTGCTGGGGGCGGGGGAAGTGTTAGGACCATGGCTTGCCACAGTCTTAACACTCCCTGAAGGAGTTTTGGTAGCCGCGACAAGTCCGTGGCCTGCCACAAACTTGCTGCTGCTAGGGGTGGAGGAGGTGATAGGACTATGGCCTGCCACAGTCCTAACACTTCCTGAATTCTTATTTTTTTTTGGCTTGTCCCTTTTGCCTTTAGAGGATGGTGCACCATGGCCTGCCACAGTTTTGCCTCCTCTCGGCAATGCAGGAGCCTTGCCGGTAGTCGGTGTAGTCACCGTTCCACCGCCCGGTAATGAAGGAGTACCGGCCTCGGTTTTTGTTTTTTGGTTTTCCATTAATGGTCCCACGAGTAGCGGAGAAAGGAATGTCCATCTGTACAGAGATCCGCCATATACAGATAAGGCTAGCTAATCCGGAGGTCGCCAAGTATCCGGATACTCCGTTTGCGACTGAGCTATTTTTGGAGATACTGGGCCCTCAGCCAGGTTGATCTTCGGCACGGGTCGTATAACACCTTGATCCAGCCCAGGGGAATGATGGAGTGCTTTGGAAATTGGGGAGGGGGGGGGAGCATCCTTTGGTTTCAGGACTCGTCTGGAGAATTTGTTCTCGAGATTCATTGACCCTACTCAGCCTCTACAACTCGACAAGTTCGATGCTCGCGGTAGAAACAGACACTGACGACATTATTTTTTTTTTTTTTTTTTTTTTTTTTATAATGAGCGCGCGCTCAAGGGGTTTGAGTACCCTTAAGGTGATTATACACAGCGCGGGCAAAGGAAATTTAGGGAGGAAGAAAAGAGAGGTACCGATGTACATTGTTTTTAAATGTTTGCATGTTATAGCGTTATTATCGCTATTGTACCCGGACAAAGATTATTTTCTGAAATGTAAAGACGCTTCTGGACAACGGAAGCAAAGGTCCTCAAAATGTCAGATTCCTCCGATTAGAGAAGGAATTGATGCGATATAAATGGACATCTTAGGGATTAGTAAAGTTAGATGGTTAGGCTGGGGGAAGTTCAAGTCTCCAACTCGTAACAATGTACTACTCTACTCCGGAAAGGCACTTGGAAGCTATCGGAAATCTGGTGTTACTGCTTTCCAAAACAGCTCTTAAAATTACTGGGAGCCTTTAGACGACAGGATTCTGAAAGCCAGGATCCGAACTAGAGTACGCCGCGTCACCATCATACAGTATTACTCTCCAAGGGAACTCTCTTCTGTTGAGGAGAAGGAGGCCTGTTATAACCGACTGAGTGATAGTACACCACGCGGAGACATCATAATGATAAAGGTTGGCAATGACAATGATGGACTCAGGCTGTTTGTCGATTTTTGAAACACCAACCGCCTTGTAATACGATGGACTACGTTTGAGCACAAGACGTGCCACAAAGTCAGTTGGGTGTCGACGGACAGACAAGCAACTTCCAACCAAATTGATCACTTCGCGATCAGCCGGCGGTTTAAGAGCAGTCTCTAGGATGTTCGTAACAGAAGAGGTGCAGACATATGAATGGCCCGAGACCACCATCTCATGGTTGCTACCATAAGATTACGTACAGCTGCAGTTCGGAGATCCCAAGAAAACACCCGAATGCTTAACTTTAATACCGATAGACTAAAAGATCTTGCATTTCGCCAACAACTAGGGGACCACCTTTCACAAAGATTGAGAGCAATCAGTAGCATGGAACCCACCTCCATCGAAAACCATTGGTGTGCTGTGGAAAATGTCTTCATATCCGGTGATGAAAGTATAGTCGGTCGGTCGCAAGGAAGAAACAGTGCTTGGCTTTCCAAAGAAACTTGGGCTAGGATTGAAGAAAGAAAACATCTCAAAGCTCGCATAGCAGCTACTCCAGCAGCAGGGAGAAACGAGCTAGAGTCTGCGTATCGCATGAAGATGGGAGAAGTTCACCGTAGCATTGGCTACAGAAGCAGAACAGGCCGCTAGTAGATGTGACAGTAGGACCGTCTACGGAATTACCAAAGAGCTCACAGGTGTCCAAAGCTCTAAACAACACCTGGTAAAAGACACAGACGGACTTCTACTAGTTTCGGATGAGAACCCGCTCAAAAGGTGGAAGGAGCACTTTTCTGCTGTTTTAAACCGCGTTTTCACCAGTGAACTCAACGCCCAATGATCCGTAAAAACAAATTCTCGAATACGCACTCTATGCCCAGTAGAGAAGAAATCTTTACCGCAATCAAAGCACTGAAGAATAGCAAAGCGGTTGGACTTGACGGTATTCCCGCAGAGCTCTTATGAGTAACGCCAACAACATCGAGTGAGCCCCTACACCCACTCATTGAGAGAGCTTGGGAAACAAAGAGTTTTCGTGAAAAGTAGAAAAAAGGAATGATTGTCAAAGAAGGAATTTACGTGTTGCCTGAAGTAGCCAAGGTAATAGAAAAAATCTTCCTGGAGCAAATAAAAGAATAAAAGCAGGATTCCGCACTGGATCTTCCTGTGTGGACCACATCAACACCTTGCGGATCATCATCAAACACTTCACCTGCTGTTCATCGACTTCGAAAAGGCGTCCAACAGTGTCAATAGAGAATTTATCTGGCTTGCTGCATATGATGGATCCATATGTCATGTTCAACATAAGGGAAGGCTGTCAGAGGAATTTGAAATCCAAAGTGGGGTTAGACAGGGCTGTATACTGTTACCAACACTGTTTCTGTTGATGATAAGTGATGTACAGCATGCAGCTTGTCGACGGAGGAATTCAGTGGACTCTGCAATCATACCTCAAACATCTGAACTACGCGGACGACGTATGCTTACTCTCTCATAGGATCATGGATCTCCATCAAATGACAACAAAGATGGAGAGAGAAGCTCAAATCGTTGGGCTAAAGATCAATACCAGTAGAGATGGTACAGAATTTTCTCTACTGATGATACTAGATATAATCAGCCGAATCGGGAAAGCAAAGGCTGCGTTCGGAATGCTGTCCAAAATATGGAGAAATAACTCTATCAACCTAAAGACTAAGCTACGACTGTTCCGCTCCAATATTGAATCCGTGTTTCTTTATGTGACACCCGTTGTCACAAGAAAGCTGCAAACGTTCGTGAACAGATGTCTGCGAAACACCTTGAGAGTCTTCTGGCTAAACCGTTTCTATAATGATGAACTTTATGCGAAAATAGGTCAGGAACCCATTGACTCTATCATACGAAGACGTAAGTGGCAGTGGATTGGGCATACGATTCGTAAAGGTGCCGAGTACATTGCGAGTCAAGCGATGCAATGGAACCATCTCACGCAGAGAGGCGGGCGAGTGGGCCGAACTAGAAGCATTGTACTTGGCGAAGAATAGTCTAAGAGGAATCGTCACAACTGGGTAAGAGTTAGAGAGAGTTGAGATACTTCTCCAGAAACCGTACACTATGGCGCGTAGAAGTAGTGGAGGCCCTACGCCCCGTAAGGGGAACCTCACGGACATAATAGATCCAAGGATCTAAGTAAGTAGTATGTACATTTCCAGTTACCTATGTACAAGTTCCAGAAAACAGGAGCGTATTTTTGTATTCACAGCCGTGGTACTCGTATTTAATAACCGGATGGTGTAGTTCAAGTATAGGTTTATTAAAAGAACCAGCTGGTGCATTGTGAATTAATGTCTCAAGATTTCAAAGTCATGGTTGATATCAGGAACCAAGTTCAAAATAGAGGGGTTGGAATAGATACATGCAGTATTCACTGCAAAACCTTTTTGTTTTCCTCTTAAAGTTGGCTAAATATTGCGTTTATATAGATAACAAACAGAATGGGACCAAGTACAGAGTCCGGAGGGAGACAGTCTTTATATTGTAACGAAATTCGCCCAGACCTAAGATAGCCGAACGAAATCAACAGAAATTTAATCAGAGATTAAAATTAAACTACGAAAATTCTGGTTCCCGAGAGGTAAACTTTTCTTTATTTTTTTTTTTATTTCGTTCGTTCAATTTTAATTTGTCTTGAATGTCTATTTTGCTTCGACTGCTAATTCGTAACCTTCCTCTTTTCCAGCCTTCTGTTCGTTTTATATGCCTCGATTCTTTTCTATTTGTCCCGGTCTCCAGTTTTCGGGCATCCGTTGTAACGTCTTTAAATCCACCGCTCATTCGCAGACCACTCATGGTTGGGGAAATTATACCTCACAGGAAACGGCAACTATTTTCTTCGTTGACTTTGTTCATTTTTCTTCTTCCTTTTTATGTGGTGGTCTCTCTTCTTCTTCTTACCTCTATGGCTGACAACTTGATCTTTTGCCATCTTGAATGCGAAACCGTGTTCGACAAACAGAACACATCATCAAGCTGTCAAAATCGGGTGCGTAAACAAAACGTGAAGTATGCATTTGTACGAGTTGTTTTCTTTTAATTGTTGTTGCTTTCTTTTTTTATGTTTTTCAGATTCTAAATCTGATTTCGCAACAATATGTAACTGAAGTGATCACCGATGTTCACCATTTGTTTTCTATCCGTAAGATAAGACCAAAACAAATTAAATATATATAAAACTTCTAAAATCATTTTTTTCCAACTTCACTAATAGAAGACTAGAGTCAACAGTACCAAACGCCTTCGTGATATCTAGGTAAAAAGCAGCTGTCATTTTTCTATTATTCAAGGTGTCATGAATTTGAGTGCAAAAATTTAGGAGTGCATCTTTTGTCGATTTCCCGGAGGTGGTCAAGATAGTGAGGTAAGATAAAGGGGTCATCCCAGGGTAGTCCGCAAATCGAAGAAAACAGGGTTCAATGTTCTCGATTCGGGATATAAGAACTCGCTGAAACGGGGTACCACACTTGGCTGGCATATTCTAGGACAAGCTTTTGGTACAAGGTAGTTACATTACCCGGACAAGGGTAATGTAAAATGAACTTGTCACATAGGAGTTGCAAAATTCTTTAGACCATCGTTTGATAAAATCAAGTGATGAGCTGGTTTTAAGGATTATCTCATCAATATGCGAATTGAAGTTTAACTCTCTATCGTATAAAATTCCAAGGTCGCGAAGGTATTAAACCTGGGGTACAGGTTGGCCATGCAGAAAATGAAATCGAGGAGGAGATTGATTGGACACACGTGACAAAGTCATAGATTGACATTTGGAGACATTAAGCTCTAAACAATTTTTTAGACACCAAGTGGAAAACCAATCGAGGTTGTCTTGAAGGTCTTGAAGGAGAATAGAGTGTTCGGGTGAAGAAAAAGTTTTGGAGAACTTAGTGTCATCGGCGTAAATGGATACGAGCAGTATTTAATAAATCTCTCAAGATCGCATACAGTTAAAATACAAAAAAGGGGACCTAGATGGCTGCCTTGTGGGACACCAGAAGTGGCTAAAAACCTTAGCGAAATCTGTAGCAATAACATCGATTTCGTTGCCATTTTCTAGAGCTGAAAGTGCAAAGGATACGTATTCAACTAATGTAGTAGTTGATCTACATTTTAGAAATCCGTGCTGACTGGGTGATATAAGTGACTTGTACTGAAAGCTTAGAACTTCGTATAAAAAACTTTCAAACATTTTAGGTATGTGAGAAAGCTTAGCTTAGTTAGTTACTTCATTCTTTGATCCCTTTTTATGAACAGGGGTTATGAAAGAGGTCTTCCAAACTTGAGGGAATTCCTCTTGTGTGAGTGACAGATGAAAGAGGGAGGAAAGTGGGCGCGAAAGACTGGTGGCACATTTTTTGAGAAATATTGCTGGGAGCCCATCTGGACCAGATACAAATTCATCGTTGAGATTTTATAACATTTCTTCTATAAGAGTGGGATCAAAAGGTTGAGAGAGAGAAGGCCAATTGAGAAATTGGGAAGGTACTTGAAATAGATTGAGTCGGGTACGAAGAGGTTGTCTGGCAAATGACTGTTTAAAAAAGTTTGCAAAATAGTTGGCAATAATATGTGGGTCGGTCGATGATATATTATGGAACGAGAGAGAGGGGGGATACCTGTCTGATTTTCTTTTGCAGTTGACGAATTGATAAAATGTCTTAGGATCGTTGATAAGGTTGGTTTGCGCTGTGTCGAGAAAGCGCTGATAGAGACAGTTATAGAGCTGGGTGAATTGCAGGTAAGTTCCACGATAGTTAGAGTAGTCATAATAAGAATTGGTGTGAAGAAAAACTGCCCATAATTTGTTTCTTTTGTTTCGTAAAGAGCGAAGTCTTCTGTTGTACCATGGAGGTGAAATAGATGATGTTTTATGCCGAGAAAATGGGAGAGAGAAATGGAATTAAATATTTCACACTGTAAAAAATGGAGACAGCATTAGCTAAGGATAGGTTGGTAAAATCAAAAGAAGATGTGCTAAGATAGATATTGATTTTGCGAAAATTAGCTTTATGGAAGTTGTAAGAAGAGATAGTAGGGGAAGATGTTGACTGGGGTGGATAGTTATGAAAAATGAGATAAGAAGAGGGAGGTGAAAGTTGTCGATAGTTGATGGGGTAAAGGGACAAAAGATTACTGTTGAGTTTATGGGATTACTAGTGAAAATAAGGTCTAGTTGCCTACTGATGGAGTTAGGAACGCCACTTATTTGGCATATTCAAAGGGTATGACTACTCTTAAAATGCCGGAGCACGTGTTAAGTTTTTCATAAAATTGGATAGAGAGAGAGAGAGAGAGAGAGAGAGAAAGATTTTTGGGCTCCAGTGGTTATTTCGCCCCATGGGAGGCATTCAACATGTATTGGGGAGACTAAATGATTAGTGTAAATTGGCTTGATGTTGTATTTAGGCAATCATTCACCTCACGAGATTTCAGTTGCTTGAAAAAATGTCTTGGTCACGGCTGGTATTGAATCCCGAACCGTCCGAATGGGGAGTCAATACACTACTACTTGAGCCACGGCCACCCATAACTAGCGTTTGACACGATAAAAAATAAGTGATCTTCCGATAGAATCCACCTCAGTAGGGGCAGATTAAAGTCACCAAAGGATATCGTTGATGGAATCACTTAGGTAAATTAGTTGGTCAATCGCTTTAATAGCAAGTAGGATTCGATAGGTTGAGCTGGGAGAACGTAGCAACACATAACGTATAGGGACCTATTGGGGAGTGTTATTTTAAATAAGAAAAAGTCAAGTTTAACAGAAGAAGAGATATCGATAAGTGAAGATTTGAAGTTATTGTGAATAGCAAGTAAGACACCTCTGCATGGAGAATCAACTTTAGGGAGGGAAATGATTGCTTCTCTGAAGAAAGTCAAAATTTTGGAGAAAACAGGGACGAGGGATACTGGCCTATAATTACATGCTTCGTTCTGATCTCTTTGTTTGCAAATTGATATGACCTCCGCAATTTTTTAACAGTCGAGATGAATACCGCTGTAATCACTTTTATTAAATATATTGGCCAAGACATCAGCAATGTTAAAAGATATTTTCTTTACGAAAGTATTTGACCAACTTTTACAAGTGGAGGGATTAAATTTATTCAGTGACACTATTTGTTTGAAAATTTCGAACGAAGTAGAAGCTATTTTCTGAAGTCCCTTCGCCATTTAAACAACTTTCATCGCAACTGTTATGGTTTTTTAAACCTGCATCTTTAAGGGTGTTTATGACCAGCATTGGCGAAGAACTCATTAAATGTTCGATCCGAGAAGCCGTCATTGGAGGAGCGGTAGGCCGTCGACATCCACAACTTCAGAAAACATCGATTTATTGCTTCAAAATCCTACAAAAACTAAGCTCTAGGGACAAAACCAAATTATGGTGGGTTCCTTGTCATGAGGGCATTGATGGGAATGAAAAGGCCGATGAACTGGCAAGAAAGGGCTCGGAGACTGCCGTTAGTGGACCTGAACCCTTCTGTTGCACTCAGCAGTCAATTTATCTATTAACATTGTGTTTAGTTATGTTTATAAATCTTTATTTTACTTTGACCTTGCAAAGATTCCAAATTCCACTTTACAACAAGAAAAGAAAAGCACGTGTGTGTGCTGGCAAAGCAAAAAGTGAATAAAAAAAAGAAAGACATAATTTGACAGCTTCATTGTGACAGCAGTAGCAGTAATAAAACTTGGCAAAGTGGTGTTGCCAAATCTCTGGTTCGAAACATTCCACCAGCCGGCACAATTTTTGAACTGCCTGGCTACATTTGCCATGTGCGGTCTTCAATGTTACATTGCGGATTAGCCCATCACTACCAGGATGAACTTCCGTTATCCGGCCCAATCGCCAATGGGTCGGAGGTAAATTTTCATGTCATCTTAGTACGACGATGTCACCAACTTATACGTCCTCTTCACGTCGTTGACATTTGCTTCGAGTTTGTAATATGTGCAAGTACTCGTCGCTCCATAGTTGCCAAAATTGCTGGTGGACCTGTTGCAACCATTGCCAAAGCTTGAGTCGATTACGGGGAACCTCGGTAAGATTTGGCTTGGGCACTGCGATGATGGACGACCCAATAAGAAAATGGCCTGGGGTCAGAGCTAGGATGTCGTCTGGGTCATCGTAAACAGGTATGATTGGACGCGAATTTAGGCACGCCTCGATACGCACCGCCAAGGTCTGCAACTGACTATACCATAGTGTTTGGGCTCCAACTAGGCGCAGCAGGTGACGTTTAGCCGCTTTCACCGCAGCTTCCCATAGTCCACCCTGATGAGGAGCGCTGGGTGTGATAAAATGCCAATTCGTTCCCATGTTGGCCTACGCTTGTTGATTTGCATCACTGGTCCAAGTAGCTAAGTCGTCTTAAAGCTTGCGGTTTGCCCCAACGAAATCTGTGCCGTTATCGCTATATAGATCTCGACAGGGCCCACACCGACTGATAAATCTCGTAAAGGCCGCTAGAAACGACTAGGAAGTAAGATCGTCCACGACCTCTATATGTACAGCCTTCGTAACCATACAAATAAAAATAGCCAAATAAGTCTTGATGGTTAACCGGGACCGTTTTGCTCCAGCACGCAGAAAAAATGGCCCACAATAGTCAACGCCTGATGCACTGAAGGGGCGGGCAGCAGTAACCCTTTGCCTTGGTAGCGTGGCCATTTGCTGCGCAAGAACAGCACCACGATGACGTCTACAAATAGTATAGTTATGCAGAAATGTTCATACGGCCTGTCTAGCGTGCAAAATCCAATATCGATGGTAGGATAATTGGAAAACGGTAGTCATAGGGTAAAGCTGCGTTCTTAATTCGACCACCTACTCCGAGAATATCTTTGTCATCCAAGAATGGGTTAAGTGAGAGTAGTCGACTCGAGTTCGATAATCTGGAAGCATTTCCAAGTTTAAGTATGTCATTAGCAAAGCATTTACCTTGTTCCAAGCGAATTAGAATTTCCAGGGTCTCATCTAACTCCTCAGGCCCAATTACAAATCTTCGAAGTAGTTGCCGTCGTTTCGGCGTCCAGCGTCTGATGCGCGCTACGGTTCGTAGAAGACGAAGAAGAGAACTGAACCGTTCTATCAGTGGAATGATTTTCCCATCTCGCATTCGCGTTGTAAGTTCGAGTGCAACAGTTGCCACCACTGAACTCAAAGACCCCCTTTCTTCCTTTCGCACTGTAAAAATTTCTTCTTCACTAAGTAAAGTACTGTCTTGTGAAGTGGTTAGTTCGTCCATCAACCACTCCAGTCTCTGCACCCATAAGCGATGTCTTAAAAGAGCATCCACCCCGATGTCCTGAGCCGACCGTATGTGGTGCCATCGGTCGGGAGATGTCAGTTCTTGTATCTGTCTAACTCGGTTTGAAACGTATGGTTTAAGTGTTGCAGGGTGCTTGCGTATCCAACAGAGCACAATGTTTGAATCCGACCACAACCAATACGGCGTGTTTTGCAGTCCAAGTGTGATACGAACGTTCTGCAGTGTCACAGCAAACAAGTGCGCTGCGCATAACTCCAATCAAGGAATTGTAGCACCCTTCAGTGGAGCTACCTTAGTGCGAGCAGTCAGGAGCGAAATATGCGGTAGTGTTTTCAGACGAGTTGTTCTGGTGTAGAGAACAGCAGCATATGCCCTTGAGCTTGCATCGCAAAAACCGTGGATTGTTGTAATTTCTCCATCTGTCATACCTAACCACTTGGGCACTCGAAAACGTTGTAGTTCGTGGAGACTATTCCGAAATGTAAGTCATTCTTCAGACAATTCAGAGCAGACCAGTTGGATCAAAAAACTATGCAACTTCACTAAGAAACCGCCTTTTCGTAGGAGATTTAGCTGACTTAACGAGATTTACACTGAAGAGTAATTCGTCGCTCTCTGGGTCCCACTTCAATCCAAGCACCGAAGTTTTCGCAGGATCGATGACATTTTCAGCCTCTGGGTGCATCCAACCCTTGATATCGCGAATGACTTGTGGACTATTGAAACTCCACTTTCGAAGTTTAAAATAACCAGCTGAGAGAATTTTGTCGACGTTCGTAGCCAATAGTACTGCTTCATGAATGGAGTCAAAAAGTCGTCGACATAAAAGGACCTCAAAATAACGTCCCGCGCTGCTAACGCCTGAGTGCAGTCAGCCACTTCACCATAATTGTCGAGTGCACATTGTTGTAAGGCACGTACATCATTCAACGGGCTACCAGCCATCCATACGTCACTGTGGCCAGATCATAGACTCCAATGTCCCTTTCAGGAGACTCACGCCAAAGAATGCGCTGGCACTGCCGATGCTTAGGTGCCACCATTATCTGGCCGAACATTTTGTCAATGTCCGCTGTGAGAGCGATGAGGTAACGACGAAAGCAAAGAATTATATTGATCAGGGAATCTTGTATTGTGGGACCAACCAGCTGAACGTCATTTAACGAGATCCCTGTACTTGTTTTAGCTGACGCATTGAATACAACGCGGAACTTTGTGGTCACTGCGTGATGTGGAATGAAATACCCGTTTAGATGGTCGCAAGGTTGACCAACATATTCCATATGACCGAGGGCGGAATACTCACGCATGAAGGCGACGTACCGTTCTCGCAGATCCTCATTCCCAGCCAGCCGATGTTCGAGGCATCGAAATTGCCGCAGTGCACTTAGATAGGAATATCCAAGCTTGTTAATGTCAGGATGAAGTGGTATATATATCACATATCTGCCATATCTGGTTCTAGAGTGTGTCGTTGAAAATATCCGTTCACACTCGTCATTCTCATGGTTAATCTCCTCCCCAGGGACACCTTCGAGCCTCCAAAAGTTTTGTACGATTTCCTCCAAAGTTGGTTCAACCTCAGACACTTGAGCACCGAGACTGTAAACAGGGCGTGCTGATGTGGGAGTAGTTGAAGCTGGACCAAAGATAACCCATCCAAATTGTGTTCGTTGCGCATGCGGTTCATCTTGGTTACCACTTATGATGTCATCTGTGACGATCAGACCCCACATATCAGCCCCTAGAAGTACATCTATTCCACCAGGTGTACCAAAATTCGGGTCAGCCAGTTGAAGACCATCCAAATGCGTCCATCGACTCACATCGACGTGCACCGCGAGAGTTATCGACGTGATTGACGAGATTACCAATGCCTGGATGTTTAGTGAAAATGTTGTGTAAACTGCCTTGAGTTCAAAGAAAACGCTTCCCTTTGTACGAGTTTGAGCCAATGCACCAATTCCTTCAACCTCCAGCTCACACTTAGTTCTGCGAAGATTCAAATAATGAGCTACTTTATCTGATATGAAACTTACCTGCGATCCAGGATCGCAAAGTATACGGACGAGGCGTTGTTCATTCCGTTCTCCATGTGCATATGCGCGCGCAATAGCAAGCAATACCGTGCGGTCTCCTCGAGTTAGGTAAGTTGTCACAGGATCGTCTAGTCATAAAGATGGCTGTACCAACTTGGTATCAATTGTTAAAGGGTCTCTCCACTGCGAAGCCGACGTGGTAGAGGGATCCCTAGCTGCATAACCTTCAATGCACGAACCGATTCTTGGACCGTATCCACAACTGTCTGTAGAGTCTTTGCTGTCTCGTCTACCGCTGCCTTCATATTAATGAGCCTTGATACGTGAATTTCAGCCAGCAGCCTTAGATTGTCGAAACGATTTTTTAAAGCTCAAACCTCCTCATAGCCCCCTGTATACAATCCATCAATCAACGGCACATTCCTTGCACAAACTGCGCTCCGAAGTTTGCTTCGGAAAATTGGCATGATGTACCAGTGTCTCAAAAACATCTTTTAACGCCAGCCAATTGCAGTAAGATCCATCGAAATTTGGAATTGTGACTGGATCCAATCTCATATCGAAGCCATTTGAAGCACTATCATCCGATTTGGAGACTTGGATTCAGATGCTTTGTACTCTAACAATTTCCGATTTAATTTGATGCATGTTTCATTATAATTGTTCTCCACTTGCTGCCACAGCTGGTCATGAGCCGTCAGTTCATCTGCTCTGGCTGCTCCCACAAGCACCTCGTGGTTGTGCACAAAACGATCAAAATGCGCAGTAAGTGACGCTAGCTCTTGAGTCAACTGGGAGATGTCATATGCGTTTAGGTTAGCACCGCGAACACGTTCGGTAATCCCCTTAATGGCGTTGGCCGCAGACATCCTTAGATTTAGCTCCGCCATACTCATAGAAATGAAGTCCAATCCAATACGTGATAATCGTCAAGAAACCAGGACACTACCAAATCCTGTGCCATTTAGCCACAATGCGAAAATCTCTTGCATTAGGGCTTCCTCACAGGAGGCACCAAAAATATGTTTAGTTATGTTAATAAATCTTTATTTTACTTTGACCTCGCAAAGATTCTAAATTCCACTTTACAACAAGAAAAGAAAAGCACATGTGTGTGCTGGCAAAGCAAAAAGTGAATACAAAACAAAAGAAATAATTTGACAGCTTCATTGTGACAGCAGTTGCAGTAATAAAACTTGGCAAAGTGGTGTTGCCAAATCTCAGACACATTGTAACTGGGAGCATTCGAGATGCATCCCACATTGGGAGAATATCTCAGGTCTAAGACAGACCAAACGAGCCCTTCAACAAAAATGCCAATAGATGTCTAAATCTATGTCGGCACGATAACAAAATCTTAGCAGGCTACCTCGCAGGACATCACGGTTTAAGATATCACCTCAATAAAATGAATCTAGTCGACTCTACGGAGTGTCGACTTTGTCTTGAAGAAGACGAAACAGCTGAACACATCTTATGTGAATGTCCAGCCCTCAATGGAATTAGACGGAAGATTTTCTTCAGGGATCCATTCAGCTGCAACGAACTAATGAATTTCTCTGCTAGTAGTGTTATCAACTTCATTCGGAAGGTAGAAAACCTACTAGCTCACTTACAGGGTGCGCCATCTATTATGTCGGTAGGTAAACATTGAATAACTTTGACATTTATCAACCGATTGACTTTTACATTTTCATTTTTTCATTTTATATGCATTTTTATTTTTGAAATTCATTTACACTTACAGCTAGACAAAAAATGCTTAAATATTAGCTTAAATAACTTACAAATAATCTTATTCTATCTTACTGGCCCCATGCGGGCACTCTAAGTTAAACATAATACTTAATCTATGTCTTTCGACGTTCCTTACAGACTATTTTTATTTTTGTTTTACATTTATTAAAACTAAAACTAAGAAAATAAACTTTAAGTATAAAAACTTAGTATATGGACTTTTTGTTATAATATAAAACTTAAAACTAAACGTATAAACTATTTACAACTATATCTTAACCTACTTAATCCTACTTAAACTATCTAATCCTATACCATATTTTAGAGTATCAGAGTGTTACCCACTTCTGCTCTAATATAATTTTTATTTTTTTTTTGTAATTTTTATTTTTTATATTTTTTTTTGTATTTTTTTTTTCTTAAATCTACCCTAATTCTACCTAAAACTATGTAAGCCGGCCACGGCTAATCAAACTTGTAGAAGACCGACTTTGCTTCCTACGGAGCTACGTAGTACTAGAGGAATTCGACGACGAAACTTCCCCTCCTTCATCTAGCCTCCAGAATTACTGGTGCTGCCGAGCAACATCCCTTATGTCGCGACTCCCTACCGACCTACTGAACCGGAGGCGCTCCGCACTGCCATGTGCGACGTCTCTGTCGTAGTTGAGTCGCCTGTCCGCAGCTTTTCGAGCAACGTGAAAGATTAGCGGCACCGCCAATCTGTCCTGGATCAGACCTTTCATATCTAGGTAGAGGAACGCTTCTGGAGGAACAAAGCCGTCAAAGCGAACTCTCTCATGATACATATAATTAGGGTAAAAAGCCCCGGAGATCAGGTTGTTCGATGAGGTCATTGCTCTTGCAATGTGCCTTCGAGTCAACTTAATGACGAAATTGTCCACCCTTATTAGGTTCGCCCTATTGTATAAGACCTCATTAGGATAGAATTTTATGTACTGAGACTCTGGTGTTCTGTATAAGTGAAGACAAGTCCTAAGACAAGCCCTCTCAAACACCCGAATCTTTTCCAATAAACTTGCTCTCACGTTGAACCACACGGGACAACCAAACACAAGCATAGGCCTGATAAGGGCCATGTAGCAGATAACCTTTACCCTCGCATCGAGTTGGCTGTTATAAAACAGTCTCTTTGTAAGGGCAAAAGCACCTTTCGCTCTGGCCAGAGCAACATCTATATGTTTGTTAAAATACAGATATTGATCCAGCCAGATCCCAAGGTATCTGACTACATTTCGACAAGCAAGTGGCTGCCCGTGCTGCCCCACGATCGAGAACTTTCGCCAATTCTTTCTGGTATCCCTAGAGGCCCCAGACAAAGACGTCCTAAACAAAATGGTTTCCGACTTCTGAAAATTGATTTTCAATTTCCAGTCATCGCAATATCGCTTAATTTTATCGAAGTCACGTTGCAAGAGTGTATTAATAACCTCAATCTTTGGACCTGATCTGTACGCGATTAAGTCGTCTGCGTACGCTATGGCATGGTGAAGTGAACCTATCAGATCACTTGTGTAAATGTTGAATAGGATCGGCGAATTTACCGCACCTTGTTGCAGACCGTTTTTAATGTTAAATGTTCCAGCAGAAGTCACATCGCCATTCTTCACGATGAACTGTCTACTGGAGAGCATATCAAAAAGAATATACAGCAGTGGTTTACTAATGCCCAACCTGTCCAGCTTGAAAAGGAGTCCCTCTAACCATACGGTATCGAAGGCCTTCTCCAAGTCAATCAGGCAGGCACCAGTGCACTGATTCTTGCCTTTGTTCCATTGGATATCAGAAACCAGTTTAGACGCAGCATGAATAACATCATGCCCCGCCTTGAAACCGAATTGATTATCCGGAACTATATTTTTGTCCTCAACCCACTTAGTCAGGACTCTATTGATCACCTTCTCGAAAACCTTACTGATGTTTGGAAGGAGACTGATCGACCGGAGATTCGCCGGATTGGATGTGTCTTTATCCCTTTTGGGGATGGGATGTACCACCGCCGTTTTCCAATGCGCTGGATAATGTGCATTATTCATTACATTATTAAACAGAGTGGTATAAATGTCCACCGCTTCTAGTGGGAGATGTCGAAGCACAATGTTCGGTATTTCATCGGTTCCCACTGATTTCTTACTTCTAAGCGATTCGAAGATCGTTTGGAGCTCTGCCTTCGAAATGAACGGTGGTAGTACCATTTCATTGGTGATGACATTATTTGCCATATTCTCGTCACTGAACTGGGTGAAACCCGAGCTCTCGAATCGCCAATTCACTATTTCATTTCGAAGGTAGAAATTGTGCACAAGGACTCGATTTTCCAGGTCGTGGTTCAGGCCAATGATGTCATTCGCCTTATATACTTCCTGGAAAGTCGCTCCTATAGCCTCTACCTTCTCCTGCGGATCCTCGATCACATCATCAACAGCCTCATTTGGATCGATGCCTGCTGCTATGAGTATGTTCTCGTTGTCCGTCGTTCGGGCGATTTTAAGACACGAAAGGTCGTTGTGATCTTTCCTCCGAAATAGTTTATTTATTTGCGGGAACATATTCGGGTTGCTGGTGTTTACAGCCCGAATTTTGTTGTTCCAATACAAACTTACAGATGCTCTGTAATTTTCTTTTATTAATACTTGGAGGTTTTTGATCGACGACTTTAGCGTCATAATCTCCGGGTTATGTCTGTCAGTAAACTGTCTGTACAAAGTTTTTAGCCTTGACAGCAGCCTACTTTTATGGCGGTGCAGTCTCGTCCATTAGTTTTAGATACCTGTCAATCTCTTCGTTTGACAGATTTCTATTGGACGGTGGGTAGAGCGAATTCGAGGAGATTGCTCTCGTCAGTGTTCTGGAGAAGTGTGTCCAACGCACCCTACTATAGTTGTAGGCATGCCTTTGAACAAACTCGTCCAATTCCGCAATTTCGTTCGGAACGGTTATTTCGGTACTGAGACCGCAATGGTCACTGTCATACACAAAAGTGTGTAGACAGTTTATGGTTTGTTGGTTTGTGCATGTCAGGTGTATTCGTGTGTCGAACAGCAGGAGATCCAAATAGGACCCGTGTCTAGGAAACGACGGACTATCCGTCGCCTTAAGGCCGAGTCGATACATTATATTGTGCTGACCCCACCAATTGAATAGTAGGTTCCCTCTAGTATTTGGTGTATTATTTCCCCAATCACTATGTTTGGCGTTGAAATCTCCGCCGATAATAAAATAGTTGTCTTCCAATTCCAGCCTCAGAAATCGAAAAAGTGTCTCGAGCTCTGAGATAAATAAGGTGGATTGAGTAGCCTTAGGTGCATAGACAGACACCATGTACAACCGCTTTCCACTACGGAGAGGGATGTACACGATGCATGCTTCCAGCACCTGGAACCTACGTACTACACGACTGTATACTCTTTTAAAACGTATACCTTTTCGTACGAAAATCGCAACGCCTCCTCCCTGAATGGAGTTGGGTCGGTTTCTCCGTACTATTTTATATCTTTTGTGCCTCATTTTGTGTCTTTTGGTGAGCTTAGTTTCGCTAACCAAGAGCACATCAGGGGCTTGGTCTTTTAGCAACTTAAACAGTTCGGCTCTTCGTTCGAACCTAATCAGTGAATTAACATTCACAGCAAGGACCTTCAGGGTTTGCTCCGCCATGTACGTACCCATTACGACTGGAGGTGCGTTAGGCCCGGCAGCAGCGCGTATATTTGATCTACCCGCTTAGCCTGTTCCTGTATTTGACGCTGAAGCTGAGCCATCTGCCCCTGAATAGAGAGCAAGATAGCCAGCATGTCAGGTACAGGTTCCGGTGCTCTAGGCGCTGGGGCCTGAGAAGCTACCTTTGGTTGCTGTACCGTATTTCCCCTACCTGCCGCCATTTGGGCGTAGGTAACGTGGGGAGTAACGGCTGGTGTTTGTGTCTGCACGAGTGGACGTTTAATTTCCATTTTCTGCTGCCGAGCCAGATTTACTCTTCTGATGTATTGGAATTTGGGACAACCCCGATAATTTGCGGTGTGTCCCGTGTTCCTACATAACGCGCAAGAGAGTTGGCTTTTTTCTGACGCTCCGTCCTTGCCTAGAGCGCATTCCTCGGACTTGTGGTTCTTTCCGCACTTCACGCATCGAGGCTGCATTTCGCAGTTCGACGCGGCGTGCCCGAACCTTTGGCAGCGAACACATTGTAAAATGTTTTCACTCCTCTTTAATTTTTCCCAGTGTACAACCTGGTAGTCTAGGACTTTGATGCTCCTTAGACCCTCCAGTTTGCTGTTGGGACTTAGCTGAACCAGGAAAATCGGCAGTTGCCGCTTATCCCTTTTGGCTCTAGCCGTGACGAATGGCTTAACCCCTACGAATGTGAGCTCTTCGCACTCCTTCTTTTTCAGCAGTGCAAGGAGCTCCTCCGGATCAGTCGACGGTTCAATCCCCCTCAGCAGCATTGTTTGCAGCTTGTCCCCCTTCGGGGTGTAGGAGAAGAACTCTGTCGTCGATTCCTTCAGTAAGTTTTTTATTTTAGTATAGCGCTCCACTGTGTTACAGTGGATCGCATGCCTATCTAAACTAAGTCTTTTAATGTAAAAATTATTACCTATGGCCGACTTACATAGTTCAATTGTTTCTTTTAACTCCATCTTAAAGGTGTTGATTGGAGGTACCCGCTGCTTAGTTGATTTTTGTTGTTGTTGCTTCTGTTGTTGTTGCTTCTGCTGCTGTTGTTGTTGCTGCTGCTGCGTTTTTTGTTGCTGTTGTTGTTTTTGCTGTTTATGCTTTCGTAGTGGTTGTGCATATTTTGTTGTTTGTTCTTGTGTCAGTGTCTGTAGTTTTTGTTGTTTTGACTGCTGTTTCTCTTTTTGTTGCTGTTGTTGCTCCACGCATACTTTTTGTTGTTGCTGAGAGATCTGGAGTTCTTGCTGCTGCTCCTTCTCTCTTCGCGCAACTTGTTTTGCTTTAATAGCCAGTATCTGTAGTTGCAGTTCATTGATATGGCTGCTTAGAGCTTTTACTTCCTCTTCTTCGTCCTCGGACTCAGAAGCAGCCAGCGCTGCGAAGTTATTGCCGCCCATATAGTGACCTTCCCCACCGTCAGACACGTATGGGAATTCGTCGTTTGCTGGGTTTATTGCTGCTCTTGTTGTTCTTCTTGTCGCCACTTCCCTCGTTCCACCGGGCAGCTTTTCGGTTGAAACTGTGAGGGAAGGGCGCTTGACGAGGTTTGGAGTAGGCCGCAGCTTCCTCCTCTTTTTTGTTTTGTCTGGATTCCCAGATACGAGTACATTATGGCCTGATGATGTAGCCGCTTGATCATCCGATGACATGGTTAGTTCTGCTGCTGGTTCCGCTATTGGAATAGCGGACCGCTCCCTTCCACTCATCGTTCGATTTCACTATATTATTGTTTGTTTTACTTTATTAGCTTTTTTATTAAAAATAAAAAGTCTGTCCAATACCGGGGATCGAACCTACGCCCCTTGGTTTCTCGGCCGACACCACTACTGTTGCGCCACCGAAGCACTTGGCAAAAATGTTTTCAATTCTGCTTTTATTATACTGTTATACTTTTTTCACTTGAAGAAACCGAAACACGTCTGTCCCTATTCGAGGTCTATGAACGACTATTGACTTTTACATGGTTTTGAAACAATGTTCACACCGAAACAACGCCTCGAAATAGTGACGCTATACATTGAAAATAGTCGTTCAGTTGTGTTAACTCAAAGTGAATATCGTCGAAAATATCGTGGCCAACAAGCACCGTTTGACAACACTATTCGTCGTTCAGTGTCGGATTTTGTTGACCACGGGGCAGTGGGAGATCGTCGACATGCCGCTCATCAACGCTCAAGACGTTCCAATGAACTGGTTGAGGCGGTAAGAAAGAGTGTTACCGAGAACCCACATGTGTCGTATCGCCACAACGCTCAGCATTTTGGCTTCAGTGGCACCAACTTGCGGCGCATTTTGAAGAATGATTTGCATTCATTTACGTATAAAGTGCAATTGACTCAAAGAATATTGCCGACAGACCGTCCACGTCGCTTGGAATACGGCCAAACACTCGTTCGAATGGTTGATACTGAACCTGATTGTTGGAAGCAAATTTTGATGAACGACGAGTCCCATTTCAAGCTCTCTGGCGCCGTTAACAAGCAAAATTGTCGCATTTTTGGAACGGAGAATCTATACGAGATCCATGAAACACCATTGCATGAGCAAAAAGTGACTGTTTGAGCCGGCGTTTGCGCCAAAACTTTCATTGGGCTATTTTTCTTCAGAAACGGCAAAACAGTCGATGGGAATCTATATCGGTGGGTGTTGTTACTCATTCTGTGAAAAAGGTCTGGTTTCAACAAGACGGTGCGTCGTGCTACACTGCAAATCAAATAATGCAGTTTCTTCAACGAAAATTCCCTGGACGTGTGCTGCCAAAAAATGGCGGCATTGACTGGCCACCCAGATCTCCAGATTTGATCCCTCTGGAATTCTTTCTGTGGGGTTATTTGAAAAGCAAAGTGTACGCCAGCAAGCCTCAAACCACTGACGAGCACAAGGGCACGTTTTGCTTTCGTCAATAAAGGCGGCCACTTAATTGATATTTTATTCAAAAACTAGTCCAAATAAATTGTAAAGGACCAAATTAAATAAAAATACGACATACATGGAAATCGGTTTTTCTTTTTTAAGTTATTCAATATTCACATACCGACATAAAAGATGGCTCACTCCGTATAGTTCTAACTAATTGGTACAAAAGATCTTTTAGGTTAAAGTGCCTTACTTCGCATTTGGCGAGTCAAAATATTAAGAAAAACTCAAAAGTCCATTGAATTCGCATAATCGCAAGGGGCGACAATCTTTAATTTGTCCATAACTGATCTAATATTGCATTAGTAAAAAAATCAAAATAAAATTCCAAATCAATTTGAATTCGCTTACAACGGCTCGAGCCAAGTAGCAATTTCCCATAACCAGTTTGCTGGTAATTGCTTACCAATTGATCCATAATTTTGTATGGCCCGACCGCCTCTATCCGACATGCAGGCAGTCGCGATAAATTTTGCAAAATGACAGCGTGAATATTTGCCAACCTAATTACAGATACATCTGCCACTACACCTTAGATTACACATAGTACGTGGTATGTGGGTTTTATGCTAAAGGCGCTTCGCTTAATTGTAGCAAATAGAATACCAGTGGAACATACCTTACACAGTAGTCTCAGGGAGGAACCACGAAACCATAAATTGGGCAATTTACCAAAAACCAGCAGGGCAGGCAGACCTTGGTATCTATTTCATTGTAATTTGTATGTTCTTAAATATTTAATTTTGATATCCGCAACCTACATACCATACAGACGACTGCTTGTAGAGTCACCTGAGAGCACTTGTCGGGTCATAAATCTCATTTGCAATACAAAACATTTGCAGATACAGATATCTTACCTATTCATACCTAGGCCTACCTGTTGCGATTCCAAGACCTTTTCATCGACATGGTACACGTATTCGTTGGCAATGTAATAGCAGTCGGTGTCTCTGATTGTTTAGTTTGCTTCACGGAAGCTGCAATTCTGTGTCAATTCTATTGCGCCCGACCGTCGCGATTTGTCTTCATTTCTTTTCAGCAACATTTCTGGTGATTGCGGTCCCTGCTGTTAAAGTTGTCACTGGCACAGCACGACAGGTTGCCAAAACACTGGTGAGGTTGTTGTTTCTGCCTTTTGTTTTTAAATATTTTTATAAAAATATGGGACTGGGAATGGCAATGGTGAATTCTATTTTCGGGAAGTCTGGGAACTATTGTACAACAGGTAAATAGTAACCAGGACAACAGAACAATTGGTAATGGTGGTTGCAAATTTGCAGAAACATCGATATGGATATGCATCATGTAACCAGTATCTGTGTGAATTTGACAATTTTTATACAATCTTGTCGAATCAATTCGATTGAGCTACACTCGACATAAAAGGTGTGCATGTGGCTAACCACAAGTGGGAGTAGGTATTATAGGTACCTCTTTCATGCATCTACAGATATAATGCGTGCTCAGTTAGAGAATGCGTGCAAAAATATTCATAAACATCTGCATCTGCATGCGAACGTGTTTGTTTGTTCTGTACGGCAGTGTATTTGTGTTATTCATAATTTGTATAAATAAAAACCGGAAGTAGGTCAACCAGAACCGGATCTAGGTATGGAGGAGCTGTTTCTGTTTCTGTTTCTTTTTCTGTTGCTGCTACAACTGAATACTGTCGTAGCATGCAGAGCCACCGTCATCGTTGTCGTCGTCATAATCATCATCATCATCATCATCATGATGAACATAATCGTTGTCTTCGTCTTCGTCGTCGTCATCGTCATCGTAGTTAGTGAATGGTGTATTCGTACGAATAGTAGCCACAGCATCTCGCAGAAGCATATAAAAACATACAATATATTAGTAGCTAGAACGTGATGTAGATGTACATGCGATACCTACACAGATACTCAGTTACTGTCATACACGAATTGTTAATCTAAAACTAGGCAATCGGAATGAAAGCAGAGCGCGAATAGACACTGTACATTTGTAGTGACTGGTAACGACTGTGACTGCTGTGTAATTCATTCAACAGTCCGGGAATAGATATTAAATTATGTCTGCCTATAGGGTGTTGTACAGATGCAATTTAATGTCTAAAATCCTGTCTCAATGAGGTGACTGGAGGCAGTATATTAGTAAATAACAAATCCAATACACAGTAAGCGAAGTTTTCAAATATCTAAGGCAAATAAAATCAAAGGACACTTGGACATTTCTATGTACTTTAGAACACAAAATTCAAGAGCATTTGGCTCGGTATTTTAGGTCAATTTGAGCCTGAGGGAGATAACAGCTCTCAAACTAACTATTTCGCCAAACTGAAGAAACTCTCGCTGGATCTACATGCATAAAAATTCCATTCGAAGAGTATATCTTTCCTCTTATGTATGTATGGACGTTTCTTTGATGGCCCTAAACTTGGTACAGCCAACGACCTCATATACTGAAAGACCGATCTTCTTAGCCTTTTGGTAAGCTGCTGTAAATGCTTCAACAACGGATTATTGGAAACCGGTGAAAATATCTACCATTTTCATCGTGGTGGCACAGAATATTATTAAACTTAGAAGATGAAGTGCCGTTCATATTGACGCCTTCTATCTATTTCAGCACAAAATTGAAGATATCATAAAGTTGATCGTTTTAACACGAGTAGTAACTACTGAAACAGAAAGTATTGAAACTGGATCAGTGTAACACCTTCAATCAGAATTGAACCCTTAAGATCGATCATAAGGTCTTCTGACTCGATAATGGTGGGAAATATTTTGCCTCACCCATTTTGTAAAGCTGATTTAGGTCCCTTTTCATTTGCACGTGTCACTTGACTCTGTCCGGAGCGCTGATGTCCATTGCCTCTACATGTCCCTGCCATCGTATTCGTCGATTCTGGTCTACAATCCGGGCGGAAATTCATCGCGCGGATATAAAGCAAGACTGGTATGATCAGGGTCTAACACTTTCGACGTTGGAGAAAGGGCATTAGCCCAAAGGAACAGAGATTGATACGAGTTATCTTTTGTCTGATTGCATATACGGTGTTGTCAGCATTAATAGCGGAACTAGGACACATATGGTCCCTAACTATAATACCTCAAAATTATATCACTCTAAGGTAAAACTTTACTCAAGACGTCCGTGTTGTTTGTCATTTTTTCGAGAACTAATAGGTACTCAGATTCCCATTGTTGACCGCTAGACCCATGGGTTTGATATTGAATATGTCAGTAAGATCATTGCCGATGTTAATGGAGCAGCTTGTACTTTTCATCGTTATCCTGTACAATCATATGATTTTCGCAGGTAAACAAAAACCAGTCATTGCTCTGTACTACTCTTCTCTATAAATTATGTGATGATCTGCAGTGGATTGGTTGTTGATAAAAGGGCTCTAAGATCTGACACAATATAACAGATAGGCTGTTCTAAGCGATGTTCAAAAGGTTTGTATCTCCATAACGCATTGGGAAATAATACTGATTCAACGGACATACGTTCGTTCGACCAAGTTTTACAGATGAGTTGATCTGTGCCAAGTCATCTACTGCTCGCATGTAGGCCGTCAGTTCCAGCAGCTTTATTAGACTTAAGCTTAGATATGACCATCTTCATTCAGGTCGTGTAGATGGGATATTGGTTTAAGGGATCATTTTGCCTAACAGGAGAATTCTGATCATCTGCACCGTTATACGATCTAGGTTCTACAGAAATTGTCATTCTATATAGTCTGGCACCGACACCGATTCTTCTTTTCGTCTTTGCTGGTTTCGGCTCGGTTAGCTGTGCTTCTTTTACCAGTTGATCCTTTATTTAGCCTCATTCCTATAAAAGCATCTCTCTAGTTTCTCAATTATGCGGTCCTCATGTTCTTTCTTATTTCTTCTAAGAAGCAGTTATAGATCACGATTGTTCTTCTTAAACAGCCCTTTGCCTGATGCATGGACTAGCATCACTGCTTCCCACTTCATTATATGTCCTTACGAGGATTCATTGAACCAGAAACCCACCACATCAAAAGCGGCAACTCTGATAGCTTGTTAACAATGCTATTACTGTCTGGCTCTGACAATTATAGCCATCGGACGTCAAATGGGTACAAAAGGAGATGGTCTTAAACAATTACAACATCGCGGAAAGTTTCAACAATGTGTTGAAGAAGTGATTGCATCGATTCCAAAGTGCTCCATCGCTTGATCGCTGATTGATCGGAATTAAAAGAATGTTTCAGCTGTGGTAGGTCTACTAGGCTGAATTTGTAATCGGAAATAGTTTCACGCAGTAAATCCTAATAACACTACCAGCAAAAAAACTAAATCTCCATCTTGTATGTTGCCTTTGGTGTGACTGTCTCCTGGTGATTCTAAACAGCTAGTTGAGTTACTGATGGCCTATGAGGCTGATATACTCGTTAATTCGCATAAGACATGCGAAGAGTCGCACTGGGCAAGAAAATAACCAGAAACTGCAGCCTTCAGGACATCACATCTATAACCGGATACAGACTTTGCAAGTAAATGGAACATCATCGTATCAATTATGCATGTCCTCCATCTAAAGATCCACACGGGCATATGTCAATCTCCTGATTAAAATACGACAAACCAGTTTGATCATATTGCGATAGATGGAAGTCAAGCTTTTGGTATTCGAAGTTTCAACATTGAGTTGGACGGATATCAAAGGTAACACAGCGCCGGGAAATAAGGTTTGACATTTTACGTCTTCAATTGGAAGGGATCGCCAGAGTCTTTTCCGACCTCGTCTTCTTCAACCTCTTTCAAAACCTTGGATGAAAAGCATTAAGTGCGATGAAGCACAAGTGAATGGGGATGATTTGAGAGCTACTGAGCCTACCAGCGGGGAAGAAATAAGTTTGGTTTAGCCTAAACGCGACGAGATCGAAAGATGCTACTGAAGGAAAGAGATTCGCCCTCGTCTTGTGATCCCTGTTAAACTAGTTCGATTGCATCGGATGTCGATGGAGAACTCTAGTTGCTACGCCCAAGTCGGAGGAGCATCACCTAATATTTTGATGTTAAAATCGGCCTTAAACGGAGCGACTTGCTGTCATACGACTTCTTAAAAAATGGCTTGAATGAATTATTTATAGCTCTCGGTCTAACGCCAGAGCACAATATTTTCAAAATCTGTGAAACTTCTCGCGTACGCAGAAAACATTGACAGAATCGCGCGAAAAAACCAGCGAGGTTTTAGTGGGCTAGGGTCTAGTGGTCAAAGCTAAACATGTCCTGTGGCGTCAAAATACAACAACCAACAACAACGGCTTAGGTAAAACGTAATAATGGACAAACGTTTGAGATTGATTAATCTAATGTACTCAGTGCTAGAAAACTGGGAATGTCTTCTGCCTTCTTGCAACATAAGTATTCCTCTCTTCCAAATTGTAAATACGTCGTTGATGCAATCTAGGTTCACCAGTGGCCACTTTCAATGGAAGGGAAAACTATTAAAATTTGAAAAATTTGAGATTGCACTACGTTAAAAAAGAAAAGGCGACACCAAAATATCAAGAGTTGAGCGAGGAATTCCAGGGTTCTGACATCTAGGATTAGAAGCCAGTGTTTTAATCGGTTAACTAATCTTTTTGGTAGGCCGCTCGATGCAGCAGTATAAAATCGTTTGCCCGAATGGTCCGAAACGAAGGGACAGTTACCGGATTATATGTGATTACCACGTATTTTTGAGAGCTCGAGTATTACTTACTAGATCAATATGAATGACGGACATGGAAAGTTTTCAGATCGATAATAATATTTTTCTTATAACAGATTTTATAGTTGAATTTTATTCAGATAGACTCCGCCCCCCAATATTGCCTTAAGTCGTCTATGTGGTTATGGAAACACATTCTAGAATCAATAATTTGGAAACATTTTTCGCTTCAGTTAAGATTGCTACAAAATGTTATATTGGACGAGCGTGGACAGCAGAAGCAGCTCAACAGCTTACATTTTTGACATTCAAATGCATAAAAAAGCGCCGCAAACCAAGATCTAAGCAGGTCCTAATCCGAATTTACATCAGCAATTAAATTTAGAGGACTTACTGAACCGTATATCAAGCCTACATCATCTGCGAAAGCAGTGAGACGGTCTTTGAAATATTGAGTTACTATAGATTAGAAAGAGAACCGGTCCCAGGACAGATCCTTGAGGCATTTATAAGTTTTATTTCATTACTAATGCCTTCAATCCTTACTCCTTGAGATCTCTCCGGAAGATATGGCTCGAACCGCTTGAGCATAAAACCTTGAAACCCAGCATTTTTAGTCTTTCGCAGCAGGATTTCAAATGCTTTGGAAATATCGACAAATAAACCTGCTGTCCAATTTTTGTAATCCAAGCTCTTGAGGAAATAGAAATTCAATAGTGCATCTTCCAAACTTTTACCTTTTTTAAATCCAAATTGAAATGAGCTAAAGAAACATGTTCTATTTCTTATAAATTTCTCAAAGACTTTACTAATTGAAGGAAGAAACGAAATTGGCCTATAATTTGTAACATCATTAGCAGCACACTTTTTGAAATGTGATATCACATCGTCACTTTTGAGGGTTTTGGGGAAGACCGTGGCTCAAGTGGCAGTGTATTGGCTTCCCAATCGGACGGCTCGGGGTTCAATACCAGCTGTGGCCGAAAGAGTTTTTCAAGCAACTGAAATCTCGTGAGATGAATGGTTGCCTAAATAAAACATCAAATCAACTTACACTAATCATTTAGCCTCCCCATTAAATACCCATGGAGCGAAATAACCACTGAGCCCAAAAATCTTTCTCTCTCTCTCTCTTCATCTTTTTCCTTTTAAAAAATTTAACACGTGCTCCGGCATTTCTAAGAGTAGTCACACCCTCTTGAGTGTTAAGTTCTTTTTTAAAGAAAGAACATAAGTCACTTTTATTAAAAATGTCCACTAGGACACCAACAACAATACATTTCACCGGGTGATGCCATCAAAACAACAGGAATTTGAATTTTTTACAGTGCCTATAATTTTTCATGTAATGGGCTCAAAGAAAAAGGCACAGCTATGGGCACTTCCGCACTGAAATACTTTGGACGATCGTAATGTTTTAGTTCTCATTTCTATTCACCGTTTTCACTGCTACACAAACCCGAAACTAAATAAAAGCAAAATCTATGAAAACTTCGCTGACTGTATCCATAACTCCATGTCTCCATTCGTTGTCGTCGTCGCACACCAAATATCAGAGATTCAAATTTCCAGCTTCGCCAAGTTGAATGGCAGCTTCATGGCTGCTGCTGTATTGCCTTCATCTTGTTCATCTGAGTCCCCGGACCATTATCAAGAGCAAGTTCAATGACAAAACAAGAACAACTGCAACGAATGCGTTCCGTAGGCTCCCTCCTTTCGAGCTTTAAGACCCACTCTCTCATGCGTTGCATTTGTAAGCGAGTGTCTCTGTGTGGTTGTATGCATTTCTGTACCTGATGTATCTTTAAGCCGAAACTTTGAGTATCTGTACCAAAATAAAAGAGGAAAAACCAAAACACGATCTGTTGCTTGATTTTGTGTTGCTGTTGTTGTTGTTTTTTGTTGCTGTAGATGACTACGACGACGATGATGATGATGATGGCGCGGAGTGTTGTTAGTTTTGGAGCCCACGTTACTCATGCAGACATCGTCAGTGGAACTTCAAGATTTGGGTGGGGGCCGCCAATAGAGCTGGTTTGCGTTACCTACTCTACCCAATAACGGTCGAGAGTCGAGAGACACCGTCGACCAGAAACGAGCAGGGATGTGGAATCGCATTATAACGGTTCAACATTTTTACTGTCTTTTTCTGCTTTTTCACTTTTGTTTGAGGGTGCGCGCACACCTCTTATTTAATTTGTTCTTCCATGTGAACTTCCAAACAAAAAAATAAAAATTATCACGCGTACAAGCAGCGTACAAAGAGCGTACCCAAAAAACAGCCGGATAAAGGGCCACAGAATGAGATACGGATAAACAGTACGAGTACAAGTATTTAGTGAGTAGCGTTGCGGTTGCATTACCGCTGTTTTCAAAGAGATACTGTCTGATGGACCCGTTGCATCGAGGCGACACGTTTAGAGTATTTTTCTTTTTTCTTTTTTTCGGGAGTAGGTACCGAACCTACCTATGGGATATAAAAAAAAAATAGAGTTAAGCAGAATAATTTGTTTTTTTTTTCATCTTCGTTTGTATAGTCGTACTAGTGGGGAACCATCTAGAGTACCTACTCCCGACGGCAGCGACCGACTGCGACGTTGCGATGCTGAGAGAGATGACGATGATGATGCATCTTTGACATTTATGTAGGCTTAGTAATGCATTCCGGTTAAAGGTTCCGACAGTTCAAACTACTGTTGGCAGTACAGTTAATGGATAAGTCGATATATTGAATTTCTTCGATAAATCAATGAAAAATAATTACACAGCCAAAGTGTGAGTGCGTGTGCGGGTCTCCGTCACTAAATAAATGACTAGGGAACGAAGGCGGATCCAGATGTTCACTTAGAAATTAGATTTGGGAACACACTTTTTTGGTTTGGAGCGGTAAAAGTTATTCAGATGGACCGTGGTTTGGTGTTACCTAATTTTTTTTTTTAAATGTTAACAGAGAGTTGTTATGTTGTCAACAACATAAGGAGTCATAAGAATACCACCAACTCAGGACTTTGGTGGGCGTTGGCTAAAATGGATATTCTTGCCTCATTCGATATTTGACCTACACTTTGGAAATCTCCATAACAGCATCGCTTATGGGCGTTATCTGATGGCTTCTGGAAAATCCCAAGAAATATACGGACGTGTTAATGCGTCACCGTACTACGAATTTTTCTAGGCATAACTGCATAGGCGATATGTTCCCAGAAGCAGACAATTATTGGGTCTTGGAAAAAGTTCATTTCGTTTTCTTAGTAAAATTTAACTGGTTTTCTAAGAGCGTACAAATTAATTTATTTAAATCAAATATTCTCCATTATTATTGACAGTGTTTCGCAATATTTTAGGTAAAGTCATGGTGCATCGGAGAAGAGCTTCTGCGTCTTTGGTTGAAAAACTGAATCAAATGGTTTTCACAGGCTTTTCTTGATGCCAGCTTAATCCCTTTTAGAAAGCCCTGTTGAGACCGGAACAACTGATAATCAAAGGGTGCTTGTCTGGATAATACGATGGGTGCATCAAAACTTTTCAAGCAAACTATCGCAAGTTCATTAGAGAAGTGTGTAGGCTTCGTGATGAAGACACCACCTTTCCTGGCGAAGACACCACCTTTCCTGGCAAAGAATGAGAGAAGGCGAAAACTCGGAAAAGATGACTACGCGTTCGCCTACCAACACAGAAGATCCTGTCAGAATATGCTTCAAAAGCTAGTAGGCAGAAAAAATATGCGCTGGGAGTTTTCATCGATATTGAGGGTGCTCCCGACAACTCAAATTTTGATGGCATTTATAACTTGCCCAGGCAGTGCAGCGTAGACGAATCAATAGTTCTGACATCTATGTTCAAGCATATGGCTTACTGCCTGCTGGATCATGTCTAGCGGCTGTTTGCCTAAGGCGCAGATAGCACTAGATGATCGACGTGACACCTGAACTCCTGTTGTGGAAAAAATACGAAATCTACTTTCCCTATACATAGCTATGGTTTTGGTCAGAATCTGTGAATCACGACTTCTAAGCTAGTTCGGGAATGCAAGACTTTACTGAACGCAGTCGGTTAGGACTACAAATGACAATTGGGTTTCAGGTTGCTGGCAGACCAAACGAATGCTTCCCGATGTCTCCAAAAGGTCAGCGGCTCTTCTGCGACGCTTACTGTGAAAGTGAGGACAAGACCGCGGGGCACTCCTTCTGTGAATGACCGGCCTACTTTCGAATCAAACTGCAGGTGCTCGGCGCTGACGTCGTGGGTGCTAGTACTGTACACATTTTATGACTGAGAAACAAAATTGGTCGACTCGGGTCTGGCGTAATTTCTCTAGCTATTCACAGTAGTATTGAGAGTTAACCGTTTGACAACACACACGTCGCATTGTCTTCTGCACCGTCAAACCTGGCTTCGCAGACTCTTGTGTTGGGTCAACATTCTACGCCCGTGATCCCATTTTTCATCAGCTTTATGACTCGTTTCAGAAATTGCTCGTGTGCATTGGGTGTAAACAACATATCCATATTATCCACCATGTTTCGTTTTCAACTCATGAGAAACTCTTAATTCGAGATTTTCTTTGTACCCAGCTCTCTGTAATAGGTTTAAGTTTGTTGTACTCAAATTTAAATTTGATCCTTTGGGTCTTTTCTGTCGTTGAACAATATGCAAAAAAGTTGTTTTCTACTCATCCATACAGTCTTGTTCCTTTGACATGTTAGCTTTTGTCAAAATTTCCGAACGCAGCTTATAACTATACCACTTCTCCATTTCCTTATTAGATCACCTCTCATACTCGTTCTTCTACTTCTCTGGTGATGCTGATGCTCTACCTTCCTCCTTTGCTCGCAGAGCACATGAACCGCTTTCATTCGTCATTGCTACAGGCGAGTTGTTTTGCTAAATATGAATACCCGCACTCTTAATGAAATTAGCGGCTTCGCCAAAGTTGTCGGATAAAGCACGATGCATCATTTCTAACGGCTTTTTAGCATCGATGCCACTGATTTTCAGTACTTGATTCAGATTGCATAGGACGTATCGAAAAGTTCAGAGTTTTATCTCCTTACAGTTTTTTTCCCGTTGTTTTTACGTCTAAGATATCTGAGAGCTACGAGTATGTACGAGTATGTGGGCTATGCCTTTCTGCCAAAGATGCCCTCCTATCTTATTAAGGCATTAACATCTAGAACGATCTTAACTTCATACTAAGGATATTACTCGTACATGTAGGTTTTGTCAAGGAGTTCTTCATTTTCCTCTGTGGGGCACGGGCGTGTATCAGTCGTGTGTCAGGCTAATGTTGGCTAATCCGGCCATAATGTGTCTGCCGCTTACAGCAAGTTCGCACCCAAATAGACACTGCTCTTTTCTTAGTAGCAGTTATAGTTAGTAGTCCATGTCTCCCTTTGTACAGCTCTTCCTGAATGGCGGTAATGTCTCCTTTATAGCAGTCTTACACCAGTTATTTGACTGCATGTGCCCTGTTCAAGGTGCGAAAATTATGTGAGCAGGTTCGAATGGCATTGTCTTTTTTGTACACACCTCGCAACTTTAGGCTCTTCTGCGATCCGTTGTGCCTGATATTTTGGAGTCAGAAACCTTATTCAGTCTCTATTTCAATACCTTGACTAGTATTGTATTTGTAATCTTCTTCGGCTTCAGCTAGGAGCATTACGCTGAAGTAGTAACCATTGATTTAATCGGATGAATTCATCTATCAGACCTGTGCATGATCAGGGGGCAGAATAAGTACAGACTGGTTTAACATGGGAATTTGCCCTAGACACTTGGATTAGCGGAATGACCATTCATAGCGCGACGAGTATTACGATTAGAGGTTTGAAAGGGTGGAATGCTACTGGCATTGGTTGAGATACGAGACCTTTCTTCAGTGTTCGTGGTTGTCAATTGACTGGGTGAGTCTTATTGCACGGTTATGAATCCTATCTAGCAGGTGCAGAGGGGTTTTAGGAGCATCTGACCAGATGTGGGCATTGTACTACAATTTTGGGCGGATGAATGCCCTATATATGTGTTGTGGCTAGATTATAGGGGGGGGAAAGTATTTTTTACATAGTTTGAGGAAACCTGAACATTTCGCAACAATTTTGGCGACATCAAATATGTGGTCATTCCAACGTAGGCAATGACAACCACATACTGAGAATGGAAAGTTTCTCGGTTTGGGTATTAGGATTTCGCTTTACCGACAGCAGACAGCATTGTGTTTTGGAAGCATTAAACTCCACTCTGCTGGAGGTTCCCCATTTAGTGAAGTTGTCCAAATCTACAGCCGAAGAACAGGGACGAAAATCCGTGAACAAATATGAAAAGCAGATAGTACTGTCGCCAGAAAAGGAATATATTGGATTAGTAGCAGACAAGAGACCATTAATTAAGATTAAAAAGAGTGTCGGAGACAGAACGGAGCCCTGTGGCACACCAGCATTTATTTTCTGTATATCAGACTTAAAACCATAGAAGACAATTTGAACTGAACGTTCTGAAAGGTAACTTCTAATCCACTGAAGAAGAGATTCATCGATCCCAAGTGAACGCATTTTCGACAAAAGAGCTTGATGCCAAACTCTGTCAAATGCCTTAGAAATATCAAGTGCAACTATCTTGCTTTCGCCAAATTGATGTACGCTTTGGTTCCACTTTTCGGTGAGACCTTCTATCAGTTTACCAGTGCACCTGTTGCTATGAAAACCGTACTGCTGGTCATTGACAAGTTTTCGTGTTTCGAGATATTCCATAAGCTGATGGTTTATCATAGTTTCTAAGACCTTGGAAAGAAGAGATAGAAGTGCAATGGGTTTGTAGGAGGGGAGAAAAAAAAATTCGACTTTTTTAAGGACGGGCGTCGGTCGAGAGAACTCACCTAGACCTTTGATGTCAAAAAAAGGATTTAGACAAGGCGATACGTAACTATCATACAAGAAAAGTGTAAAACTCGCGCTCCAACGCAAGAGAAACAATCTTTCAAAAGTCCATCTAATTACTCGCATACGCCGATGAAATCGGAAGAAAGCAGCGTGATGTCAGTGGCGCTTTCGCGAGTATTGAGACGTAAAGGGCGAAGGTGGGTTTAACGGTCAATGAGGGCAAGACCAAGTATATGCCGTCAACCAGAAGGGACACCCAACACCTCGCTAGATACCACTTTGAGGTAGTTAAGGACTTTCTCTACCTAGGCTCGGCTATCAATTCAAACAACAACGCTGAGATAAAACGAAGAACAACTATTTCCAATCGCAGCTTCTTTGGGTTAAGAAGGCAATTGACTGGCAAAGCTCTTTCTCGAACAACAAAAGTGACCCTATTCAAGATCTATATAATCCCAGTCCTGCTCTATGCGGAAGAGATATGGACTTTATCAAAAATGGATGAGGGTGCTCTTGGCTGTTTTGAGAGGGAAATCCGTCGGCGATACAACGAAGAATTGTACGGGCTATACAGTGATATCGATTTAGCCAGAAGATTGAAGGTCCAACGACTGAGATGGCTTGGTCGTGTAGAGCGGATGGACACCAATGATCCGGTCCGAGTGACAGCGCAGTAGAAGAAGACCGCAAATCAGGTGGCGGAAGGGGACCTAGTCCAACTTAGCGTGCGAAACTGGAGGCATCTAGCTGAAGATCGAGCTTAAGGTCTTACCTTAACAATCCCAATACTGATCTATTGTGCAGAGGCATGGATTTTACGAAAAATGGATGGGGGTGCTCGTTGCTGCTTATGATTTTGAGCGGAGGAGGACATACAACTACGAATTGTACTGATTGTACAGCGACACCGAATTAGTCAGAAGAGTGAAGGTCCATTGACTGAGGTGGCTGGGTCATGTAGAGAGGATAAACTTCAATGATCCGGTCTGAAAAGTATTCGAATTCGCCCCCGAGGGACAGCGAAATAGAGAAAGACAGCGACTCAGATGGTGGACGCAGGTGGAACGGGATCTCAGCCAACTTGCCGTGGGAAACTAAAGGCAGCTAACTAAAGATCGAGCTGACTGTAGACGCTTGTTATTTGCGGCCCATGTCCACCCCGGACTGCAGCGTCACCTTGAGTAAGTAATTCTTCTTACCAACATTTTGATGAAAGCCTACAATTGTGTAGAACTGAAGAGAGATAAAGAAAGTTTGCGTTTGCATACAGGCAATACGAATAATGATGAGCTACCCCTGGACTGATTTATTATTTGTGAGATGAATGTATAACTTTGGATTAAAATATTTTTGTTTACTTTGTTTGTGTATATTTTCCCTAATAAATGAATTATAAACTTAATATTTTTGTGTTAAAAATTAAGACGCGTTTTTGAAGCTCATATGTATAATATTTACTCACAAAATACTATAAAAAGAAAGAGTCCTTAAATGAATTTTTTTTTTTAAATTTTATGGGAATCGACCAGAAAAAAGTCTGACAACACTGGTCATGCCACTCTTAACGTGATTTCAAAAGCAAGATCTAGAATCAGCCATTAGATGTTGTTTGTAAACCACAGCGACGTTATGTGTAGAGCATTGGTTTAGATTTAATAGAATAGCCTTTTCTGGCAAGTGGCCATTAGTAGGTCTAAATAAGTGAATCTGTGCCTATCCTTTCAATTAACTAAAATGTTTCTTAGTCAAGGACAACACACGAATCGAGGCCTGTCTAGTACTACGAAGTCAATCAGCTAGAAATTATTCAAGAGTGCCCCAGCCGATAGTAACAAATTTTGAAAGTTTATGGTTAGGTCCTGATTTTTCCTCAAATGTCGATTCACGAATCCTTTGCAATCGGTTTTTTGACGTAACTGTGAGTGTTAAGATTTTTAGAATTATTAAATTGTGTTATTCATACGCAAACATGTAGTGGTAAGTGATCTCTTTTTCATTGTTTGAATTATTTATTTAAATTCTAAGAAACCAATGTGCAAATTATCTCACTCTTCTTTATGAATAATTTTTTTATTTTCACTCTCAATTGTCTGCAGTGTGTAATGTTCCTAATTGGCCATAAGTGGAACTCATATTTTTTTTTCTTTTTCCGTTGGAACATATCACAGATTTGAAACTTGCCTCCCCATTTTTTTTTCCTTTCTATGGTCGTACATTGTAGTGATGTGAAAAGTGTGAAATAGCGCGAATATTTGGAAAATAAACAAAACTACGATTTACAAAAGTTAGTAATCGGTGATGCATGATATGTACAGACATTGTTGGTTAGGAAAAAAGTCTACTGGCCAGTGAAGCAGGCCACAATAGCTTGGTATACCGCAATGGTAATTTCGTATAATATTTGGTGTGTCAGTAGTGAACTTTATATGTAATGTAGTGAAAATTCAAGGGCTACTCACATTTTTAAAATTGTATTATTTTCTAGGTTATATCGGTTTGAGTGTCTCCATCTAGGTGGAGGAAGCTTCGGGAATTGGAATTATTTTGGTGAAACACTTCTTAGAATAAGAATATCGTGTCGAAATTTGTCAACAAGTGAAAAATCTGTGAAAAAAATATTTTGCAATTTGCTTGATTTGCAGGTCTGCCTTGCGTCTATCTACAATACTTACTCAGGTGGTGCTACTACCTTGATTTCAACCAGCAAGCCATTTCAGTTAGCACGACTTCTCGTCAGCTACCTCTAGTACCCTGCTCCAAATTAGTTAAAGTCTCCTACTACTCGTGTGCACCACCGTAGATTCGATCGTCCTCTCATGCGTCGTACCTCGTGGTTAAACAGACACTTTATATTCAGGAGTTGTACAAAGGAGACCGAAAATCACAAGCAAGTTCCCCCTCATCCGCTATTGACAAGATGCAAGCCCGTGCATCGAAGAGCAGGACCGGAATAATAAAAGTCAGGTATCAAACCAGCTTAGTATAACGAGAGATGCCTTTGTTACTCGATTGCTTTCTGAGCCCAAAGAAACAGCGATTGACAAGAGTAATTCTATGGCTGTGTCTAGGGCGATGTTGAGAAGTAACATGTTTACGCGTCCTCTTACCTAAAAGCTTTCTTGGCATTGAAGGTCTTGGTTACTTCACTATCAACCTTCACCAACCAGCAAGAATTTTCCATAGTCATTCTTTACAACCTGACGAGTTTGGCAGCGATGTCAAAACCAGAAAAATTGAATTATATATTTATGTCGTCCCTATGTTCGCTGTTGACACGATGTGCATCATCGCCGTTATATTGTACACATAATTCAGAAGTAATCTTTCCATATTTCTTCTTCTTCCTGAGTTAAATTTTTTTAAAAAACTTAACACGTGCTCTGACATTTTGAAATTAGTCATACCCGCTTGAGTACTAAGATCTTTAAAAACGAAAAAAAACGTCGATTACGACTCTACTAATGGACAACTATTCAGTTTGCAGGCTTCTATTCTGGCTTTACTTTCAAATGCCATTCCTTCAGTAACGTTTCTGCATTTCTCCATCTTTAGAAGTATATGCTCTTACCATTTTTTCTGCTCGTAGAGCTCACAAGCCGCCCTCATCCTAGACGCCCACAGCTTAACATCCTCCTTGTTTTGCAGTATATACCAGCATACATTCATCGTGAAACCTGAGGTTTATTAGTGGCGGCGTTTTGATATCAATAACTTTAGATGCAGCTTCTCTGATGGTTCATCCATTGGCAACATTCCCATTGGTGTTGTATTTTTTGTTTGGGCTCTAATTTTGAGAGATCTTGAGGGAAACGCGCTCGACAACGATTCTGGTGGTTTCTTGTGATTGCAGCATTTCTAAGTTAAGTCTTCTAAAAGTGGTTCTGCTTTGTTATGACTGCTGACTGCAATATCGTAACAATCCGAGTTAATGTTAACTACCCGGAAAGTTCGGGCGGCCAGAATACTGGAGATATGACTTACGTTGGTCGCGAAATGATCAATTTGGTTTAGCGTTGCATGATCCAGAAACCGCCATGTCCGTTGTGTATATTGAGATGAGGGAACCGTATGCTTGCTTTAGTACAATTTCTTCTTGCTGCAGACTCATTAAGCCTAAGTTGCCAGACATGGTGCTAGTAACACCAAATGTCCTACTAAAGATGTCCTCCATCCTAGCTTGGGTTGAATGTTTTTAAAATTTTGGTAAGGATATTCTTGTCTTCCGTGAAGGCATGAACAGATATTATGCTTATGTTATGTCGAAAGCTGAACACTTCTTGCTTAAATCACCATTGTAGATGTCATAGTCTCTCATCTTCCTTTTGCTTGGTCCATCCCTTCCTTGATGTCGGTGATATCTGCATTTTAGTAGTCAAAAGAATGTGCTAATTTTTCGATTGTTACGGTTCCAAATATTCCACGTGCAAATAAACAGTAAGGACATCCATATCCTAGGCATGCTTTTGTTTCGGAACTTTTTTGGTTTTCCCGTTGTAGGGAAATTACCTCGACGCCCAACCCCTAACCTGGAGGGCTAAGTCATTGGTTTTAACCCCTGGGACAAGAAGCTGGATGCGTCTAACCCACTTCAGGGATACGAGTGCTGCCGTTTTCCCATCTAGGGCTCTTTCGCGATTGTTGTGTTTGAATTATATATGCATATAATATCAAAACAAATTCAGCACCTCGTATTCTAAACGGACAGCAACCATGAGGTATATACAAGTAATGTGTTGACTTCCCCTTGTGGCACAAAATTCGGCGAAATTACCAGAGGCAAATTGAGTGTCATTGACACTATAACGTCTAGAAGTCCAAACCATTCGAAAACAGTCTGATAGTAGCAGATGTTCTCAGGCTATATGGACAAAAAAATATAAGCCTCCATGTGGACTACAACCTTGATAGGCTGATGATGCACATGCTGAGCACTCCATAACAAACGGCTGAATGTCCTTGTCTATTATGCAATTTCTTGAGAGTTCGCTTCTGCAATGGTAACGGAACTAATGCTTCTCTGCGGAAATAGAACCTTTTCAGAAAACTGTCCTTAAGACTATCTGGCCATGAGGTTCGAAGAAATTCGCGAACTTTTTTCAAAATTGAGTCAGAAGCAGTTTCCTTCTGCACCAACTGTTGAGTTCGACAATAACACTCAGTTAACTTGAGATTCGATGCAAATAGCGGCAACGTGTCCAAAGTCCTCTTCATTATCAACTTCCTTATGTCGTCGTATCCAAATTTGGAAGTCTTGATGTACTTGAAGTCCTATTGATCCTATTGAAGTCCTAATTTAGTAGGAATAGACCCCACCTTTGTAAACGATTTGCAATAAAGTATGGTAAACCCTTCTTGGTCAACAGTGGTTGATGGTCTGTTTGCAGACTATACCGTCTCCATCTGTGAAACTTCTTCACAGAGAGCACAAATGCTAATGCCCCTTTTTCGGATTGATTGGAATTGTGCTCAGTTGTTGATAATGCTCTCGAAACATGCTCTTTTCGCTTTCTGGAACCACCTGGAAATCTATGTAATACTGGAATTAATTCCTTTGCGGGATGCAAATGCACTAAAAGCAAATCTGACTGAAGTGCTGCCTTGGCCTTCTGAAATGCTGCACTGCATTCCTCCAACCTGATAAATTTTATGTCCTTCTTCGACGAATTGTCCAATGGAGCACGTATTTCTCGAAATTTAGCTATAAACTGAGAATAGAAGTTAAGCATACCTAAAAAGGTTCATACCTGAGTAACGTGTCTTGGTTCCGGCATATTTGCAATGGTTGTATCTCCATTTGAATCTGGCCAAGATGACCTACGAGTATTATGAATCCAAGTTAACGAACGTACACTGGTGTGGAATTAACAGCATTTCTCATAATTCAGTTGGAATTGCCAGTCTTGAATACGAGTACGTTTCAAAACTATCTAAAGAATACGTTCTTGCTCTTCTATAGACGTTGCTGCAGGTCAATGAAGGGCACTACTCCAGATAATCCTGCTAACATTGTGGTGGTAATTTTTTGAAATGTTTCTGGCCGTGTCTTAACCCCAAGAACCCTAAAGGAACTTGGACAGGTGTCGTGAAATAACGCCGAATTCCAAAATTCTAAAATTCGGCGTTATTTTGCAATGACAAAGTGAAATAACGCCGACCATTGCTTGTGAAATAAAGCCGCATTCAGAGTTAAAAGAAGGTGGAAGAAGAAGGAAGTGTATAAAACCAATGATGTCATTGGTTCAAATCACGACTTGGAGTTCATCTCAAAGGAAGAACTCCATGAGATCTTGGACATATAAGAAATAAAAAATCAGCGGGAATCGATGGAGTACCGAATATTGCACTTTGACATCTCCCTCTAGAAGGGGTAGACATTTACACCACCCTGTTTAGCAATGCAATGCATAATACACATTATCCAGCCAGAGCATTGGAAAACTGCGGTAGTTTATCCCATCCCTAAAAGGGGGTAAAGTTACATCCAATCCGGCGAATCTCCAATCGATAAGTCTCCTTCCGAATATCAGTAAGGTGTCCAAAAAGGTAATCAATAGGGTTTTGGCTCAGTCGGTTGAGAACAAAAATATAGTTCCTGATAATCAATTCTGTTTTAAGGCGGGGCATGATGTCATACATGCCGCGTCTAAACTGGTGTCAGATATCCAATGGAATAAAAACAAAAACCAGTGTAGTGGGGGTTGCCTAGTTGACTTGGAATGGCCTTCGACACCGTATGATTAGAGGGTCTTTTCTACAGGCTGACCAGACTGGGCATCAGTAAACCACTTTTGTATATTCTTCGTGATATGCTCACCAACAGACAGTTTATTGTGAAAAATGGCGATGCGACTTCTGTTGGAACATTTCACATTAAAAACGGTCTGCAACAAGGTGCTATTAATTCGCCGACCCTATTCAACATTTACACGAGCGATTTAATAGGTTTACTTCCTCATTGCATTGCGTACGCAGACGACTTGATAGCGTGCAGAACATGTCCAAAAGTCGAGATCATTAACGTGCTTTTGCAAAGTGACCTCGAACAAATTAGACGATTTTGCGATGACTGGAAGTCATAAAAATCAACTTTCAGAATTCTGAAACCATTCTGTTTAGAACGCCGTTGTCTGGTGCCTCTACGGATACCAGAAAGAAATGGCGAAAATTCTCGATCATTGGACAACACGGCCAGCCACTTGCTTGTCGAAATGTAGTCAGATACCTTGGGATCTGGCTAGACCAATATCTATATTTCAACAAGAATATAGATGTTGCTCTGGCCAGAGCCAAAGGTGCTTTTGCCCTTACAAAGAGACTGTTTTATAGCAGCCAACACATTGCGAGGGTGAAAGTTATCTGCTACATGGCTCTCATCCGTCCCATGCTGGTATACCATATGGGTCTCCCGTGTGGTTCAACGTGAGAGCAAACTTTATGGAAAAGATTCGGGTGTTTGAGAGGGCTTGCCTTTAGGTTTGTCTTCACCTTTACAGAACACCAGAATGGTAGTACACAAAATTCTATCCCAATGAGATTCTATACAACAGGGCGAATCAATTAAGAGTGGACAAATTCGCTATTAAGTTGACTCGAGGGTATATTGCAAGAGCAATGACCTCGTCCAATAACCTAATATCTGAGGCCTACTACCCCAACCACTTATATCATGAGAGTGTGCTCTGGAAAGGCTTCGTTCTCCCTGAAGTGTTCCTCTATTTGGACATAAAAGGGCTGATCCAGGATAGGTATGCTGTGCCGCTAATCTTCCACGTAGCTCGTACAGTTGGTGATGGGCGACTTAACTACAACTTGATTTAGCTTTATAATGATTTTTTTTGTTCATTGTATGTCTTTTGCCATTGAAATGAGCTTTTCCGTTATTGAAAAATCCTTTGAAGCAGCATTTTTCGGTGCAATACATACAGAAGCAGCACGGATACTTGGGTGATTTTGAAATCTTCACATTTTCTTTAGACTATGTTTGCATACGTTTGGGAACTGTCACCAATTTTTTCCCCAGCTTGAGACAGTAAAAACGGCTCACGAACAACTTTTTCACCCAATTTCCTCAGCAGTAACCTTACCTTAGAAGCATCATGCAAGTCCCTTTCTTCTACGTTGAAGACGTACCATTCAAAAATGTTTAATCTGTTGTCTGGGTCATACGAGAATTTCCCCTTAATCTTCTCTGTAGATGATTTTATCGTAGTGGATGGCAGAGAAAGATTGCTATTAAGGGAAATATTTGGAATCATCTTCTCGGACGAGGCCCACTTTTAGCTCAGCTGCTATGTCAACAGGCGAAATTGGCATTATTGGAGGGAACACAATCCACAAGTGTTCGGCCAAGCATCAATGCATCCACAAAAATTGACTGTTTGATGCGGTTTATTGCATAGCGGCATCATCGGACCTTATTGTTTTCGAAATGAGGAAGGAGACACCGTTAGCGGTAATGGTTTCTGGGATAGAGGGATGTTAACCGACTTTCTGTGGTCAGAACTCGACAACATTTATATATTCGAACTGTGATTCCAACAAGACGGCGCGATATGCCATACAAGCGACGCAACGCTCGAAGTTGTGAAGGAGAAATTTGGTAACTGGGTCATCTCACGTCGAGCGTTCATCTATTGACCGCTGCGATCATGCAATTTGACACCATTCAATTATTTTCTCTGGGGCTACGTCAAGTCCTTAGTCTACACTAACAAGGCAACCACTTTGGACGAGATCGAGGCCAACATTCGACACGGTATTGATGGAAAAACGCCGCAGATATTGGACCGAGTCATCAAAAATAGGACCGACCGCTTGAAGCACTGCCAGCGAAGCTGAGGCGGCCATTTGAATGATGTGCTATTCCACACATAATGGCATGAACGTAGCTTCAAAATAAAGCCAGAATCAATGTTATATCTCACACCGTTGTTGTTTTATTTAAAAAAAAAATTTCCTATCGTTTTTATCTGGTCACCCTTAAGCATATAACATATATATACTGCAACCATGAAGTATATGAAAGGTGAGCCAACAGATGGTGTGGATGTTGGCTGTTAATTACTGTCATTTACTGAATTCAATGTTGTTGATCTTTTTGACAGATGTCATACAATCTTTGGCAGTTTTAGTCATGGAGTCGTTTACCACTCAACAATGCATTTTTGTTATTAAATATTATTACGAAAATGGACGATCTGTAAAAGTACCACTTTGTTGAATTTTTCGGTCAACATAATCACCCTAGTGAGTCCGGAATACGTGCAATGGTGAAGAGTTTTGAAGAAACTGATTCGGTGTCGGATCAAACTCCATATCAGCATGCTCGGCCAGAACGTACACGCTCAAAACATCACCACTGTGAGCGAAAGTGTTCAAAACCAGCCAGGCACCTCAATTCATCGCCGAAGTTAACAATTGGGCCTCACTTATGGCACTCTACGGCGAATTTTAAAAGTTGACCTTCATTTCAAAGCCTATAAAATCCAAATGATAGAAACATGGAAGCTTTTGGACCATTTACAACGTCGCCAATTTGCTAGCTGGATGTTGGATCGCCAGGACAATTTGTCGCTGAATTTGATCTTTTCCGATGAAGACCATTTTTGGATGGATGGGTATGTAAATAAACAAAATTATCGTTTCTGGGGACCGGAAAACCCATACGAGATTCATGAAAACCCAATACATCCCAAAAAAGTTACTGTATGATGCGGATTATGGGTTGGCGGCATCATTGGCCCATATTTTTTCGAAGATGAGTCTGAGACAGTTACAGTGAATGAAGAATGTTGACCGGTTTCCAAAATTGAATGAATTTTGTGTGGACGATCTCTCGTTTTAACAGGATGGTGCTACCGCCTACACAAGCCATCAATCAATCAATTTATTGCGTACGAAATTTGAAGGTTGATTGGACTTGAAGGTCATGTGATTTGACACCTTTAGACTTCTTCCTGTGGGGTTATTTGAAGAGTAAGTGTAACCCAGTAACAATTCAGGATCTCAAACATAATATACAAACTGCAATTGCGGCAATGTCTTAAACGCATGGTATGTGACAGATGACATGACAGCAGATGATCTATTCGTTTGTTTATCTACAACCGCCATTATCTCTTTTTTTCAAGACCCGCCATCACTCTTGAAAGCTTCTTATTGACTGGAGCTCCGCATTTGTCGGAGTAGCTCAAATAAAGTTTCCGCTATTCTAGGTGTAATTGTTGATTCTATCGAGAGGACTTCCTCTGTTTTCGTCTTGTTAGATATCTAAAGGCATTCGGCCATCAGGTCAGCAAGAGATGCTTCATCGTCGGAGCCTACGCTGTTTCAGGTGTTCAGCTTCATATATACAGTAAGAGCTCACTGTTAGATAGCTATCCAGTAGGCACCACGTGGAGATGGAGACGATGCGGATATATTGGAGACTTAAATTTCAAATGTACAAGTACGGTAACGTATTAGGACAAATAAACAAACGATGGCTGCCATGAATGCAGCATGATCCAGATTCAGACCAAATTCAGAACTATTAAACGTGGTTCAAGTGTGTCAGATTCATATTTCATGACTTCTATTTGATAATCGTTTTTCCCTCGGTCAAAAACAGGTCCTGTATCACAGACACAATTCTCACTTTCTGACTTAGGTGTAGTTATAACTACGTTATACTCGTTTAGTTTTTTTTTTTTTTTTAGTTTTAGTTTTAAATGCATTTTATTTACTTAATCATTAACTCTTACATACTAACAAAAAATGCTTAAATGCTAGCTTACAATTACTTAACAATCTTATACTAACTTACTGGCCCCACACAGGCGCTCTAAGCTATTCTAAATTCTTATAACTATGTCTTTCGACTTTATTTACATTTTGCTTAGAACTATTTATATTGAATACTTAAGGCTAAGAAAAAATATTTGTTAAGAAAAACTTAGCATATGGACATAATTTTTTATTTTTTATAAAAACTTAGTATCTAACTTAAAATAAACCTTAGCCTACCTAACCTAAATGCGCAATACACACATAAACACACATAGACATTATACACAATCATATACATATATCAGTATACACCTTTGTATACACTGATATATGTATATGTTTCTTAAATGCTAACCTAAACCTATGCAAGCTGGCCATCGCTATTTACTGAGCAAATAGATTGGTCAGCTCTGCCTCATTAGTGAGGCTGGTCCGTAATTGACGGAAACGACGACGAAACATCTTCCCCATCATTCAACCACCAGAAATGCTGGTGCTGCCGAACAACATCCCTCTTATCGCGATTCCCCACCGCACTACTGAACCTGAGGGGATCCACACTGTCGTGTGCGACGTCTCTGTTGTAGTTGAGTCGCCTGTCCCCAGCTATCCGAGCGACATGGAAGATTAACGTCACCGCTGATCTATCCTGGATCAACCCTATCTGATCTAGGTCGAGGAATGCTTCCGGTGGAACGAAGCCGTCAGAGCGCACACTCTCGTGGTAAAGGTAATTGGGGTAGTAAGCCCCAAATATCAGGTTATTCGTCGAAGTCATTGCTCTTGCAATGTGCCTTCGAGTCAGCTTAATTACGAAATTGTCCACTCGTATTAGGTTCGCCCTATTGTAAAGGACCTCATTAGGATAAAATTTCTTGTACTCCGACTCTGGTGTTCTGTACAAGCGAAGACAAGCCCTAAGACAAGCCCTCTCAAACACCCGAATCTTTTCCATTAAGCTTGCTCTTACATTGAACCACACAGGACAACCAAATACCAGCATGGGCCTGATAAGGGCCATATAGCAGATTACCTTTACCCTCGCATCGAGTTGGCTATAAAACAGTCTCTTTGTAAGGGCAAAAGCACCTATCGCTCTGGCCAGAGCAGCATCTACATTTTTGCCAAAATACAGAAACTGATCCAGCCAGATTCCAAGGTATCTGACTACATTTCGACAGGCAAGAGGTTGTCCGCGTTGTCCAATGATAGAGAACTTTCGCCAATTTTTTCTGGTATCCCTAGAGGCTCCAGACAACGGCGTCCTAAAGAGAATGGTTTCCGACTTCTGAAAGTTGATTTTCAACTTCCAGTCATCGCAAAATCGTCTTATCTTATCGAAGTCACGCTGCAAGAGAGTATTAATAACCTCGATTTTTGGACCTGTTCTGTACGCTACCAAATCGTCTGCGTACGCAATAGTATGGGGAAGTGAACCTATCAAGTCGCTTGTATAAATGTTAAATAGGATCGGCGAATTCACCGCGCCTTGCTGAAGACCATTTTTAATTTGAAATATTCCAACAGAAGTCACATCACCATGATGTTCACGATGAACTGTCTGTTGTGTAGCATACTCGTATTATAAAGAATGTACAAGAGTGGTTTACTGATACCCTGCCTAGTCAGCTTATAGAAAAGACCCTCTAACCATACGGTGTCGAAGGCCTTCTCCAAGTCAACAAGGCAGGCACCAGTGCACTGTTTCTTGCCTTTGTTCCATTGGATATCAGAAACCAGTTTAGACGCAGCATGTGAGATATCATGTCCCGCCTTAAAACCGAATTGATTATCCGGAACTATATGTTTGTCCTCAACCCACCTAGACAGAGCTCTATTGATTACCTTTTCAAAAACCTTACTGATATTCGGAAGGAGACTTATCGACCGGAGATTCGCCGGATTGGATATATCCTTCCCCTTTTTGGGGATAGGTTGAACCACCGCCGTTTTCCAATGCGCTGGATAATGTGCATTATTCATTGCATTATTAAACAGGGTGGTGTAGATGTCCACCGCTTCTAGAGGAAGATGTCGAAGCACGATATTCGGAGTACCATCGGTCCCCACTGATTTCTTAACTCTGATTGTGTCGAAGATCTCATGGAGTCCTTCTTTCGAAATGAAAGGGGGTAGGCCACCCTCTCTGGCAATGACGTTATTTGCCATATTTTCGTCGCTAAACCGGGTGAAACCAGAGCCCTCGGATTGCCAGTTCTCTATTTCATTTCGAACGCAGAAGTCGTGCACAAAGACGCGACTGTCCAGGTCGTAATTAGGGCCAGTGGTATCAGTGGCCTTGTATACTTCCTGGAAAGTCGCCCCTATGGCCTCAACGTTCTCCTGTGGATCCTCGATCACAAAGAAGTCGTCATCATCAGCGGCCTCATTTGGATCAATGCCTGCTATTGTCAGTAACCGTTCGTTGTCTGTTGTCCGGGCTATTTTAAGACACTGAAGGTCGTTTTGATTTTTTCTCCGAAATAGTTTATTTATTTGCGGAAACATATTCGGGTTGCTGGTGTTTACAGCCCGAACCTTGTTGTTCCAATACAAACTTACAGAAATTCTGTAATTTTCTTTTATTAGCGTTTGAATATTTTTAATCGACGACTTCAGTGTCCTAATCTCCGGGTCTTGTCGGTCAGTTAACTGTCTGTACAAGTTTTTAAGTCTTGTCAGAAGTATACTTTTCTGTCGGTGCAGTGCGTCAATAGTAGGATTGCGGAACAGGTCTTCGTTAGTCGTGCGTCGATAGCGCGGTATTGTAGTGTCCATAGTTTGTTTAATTGTCTCATCCATTTGTTTTAGGTAATTGTCGATCTCCTCGTTTGACAAATTCCTATTGGACGGTGGGTGGAGCGTGTTCGAGGAGAGCGCTCTTGCCAAGGTTGCGGAGAAGCGTGTCCATCGAGTTTTACTGTAGTTGTAAGAATATCTTTGGACAAACTCCTCCAATTCCGCAATTTCGTTAGGAACTGTAATTTCGGTGCTAAAACCGCAATGGTTACTGTCGTACACAAATGTGCGCAGACAGTTTAGCGTTTGTAAATTCGTACCTGTCAGTCGAATGCGTTCATCGTACAGCAGTAGATCCAAATAAGACCCGCCTCTGGGAAACGACGGATTATCCGTCGCTTTAAGACCGAGTCTGTACATGACATCGTGCTGACCCCAACAATCGAGTAGTAGGTTCCCTCTAGTATTTGGCAAATTATTTCCCCAATCTCTGTGTCTAGCGTTAAAATCCCCGCCGATTATAAAATAATTCTCCCCCGATTCCAGCCTCAGAAGTCGAAAAAGCGTGTCGAGCTCTGTAATGAATAGGGTGGATTGTGAAGTATCAGGTGCATAAACAGAGGCCAAGTACAGCCGCTTTCCACTGCGGAGCGGGATGTAAACGACGACTGCCTCCAACACCCGGAACCTGCGCAACACGCCCTTGTACACTCTGTGAAATTTTATACCTTCTTTAAGGAAGATCGCGACACCGCCTCCACGTTTGGATCTGGGCCGGTTTCTTCTTCTAACGATATAATTATTGTACTCCAGTTTGTGCTTATCGGTTAGCTTGGTTTCGCTAGCGAAAAGCACATTAGAAGTTTGGTCTTGCAGCAATTTAAACATCGTGGCTCTTCGTTCGATCCTAATGAGTGAATTTTGCTCCACCATGTGCGTACCCATTACGGCATGTGTTGCGTTAAGCCCGGCAGCAGCGCGTAGATCTGGTCCACCCGCTTGGCCTGTTCTTGCACCTGCTTTTGCAGCTGAGCCATTTGCCCTTGGATTGCGAGCAAGATGGCTAGCATGTTAGATGCAGCTTCCGTTGTTCTCGGCATTGGCGCCTGAGAAGCAACAGTCGCTTGCTGTACCGTAGCCCCCCTACCTGACGCCATTTGGGCGTAGGAAATTTGAGACGAGACGGCTGGTGTTTGAAACCTAACAGGTGAACGTTTGACCTCCACCTTCTGCTACCGAGCCAGTTTTGCTTTTTTAATGTCGGCGAACTTAGGACAACCCCGATAGTTTGCGGTGTGTCCCACGTTCCCACATAACACGCACGAGAGCTGCGACCCATCGGATGCTCCGTCAACACCCAGAGGACATTCTTCGGAACTGTGGTTCTTAGCGCACTTCACGCATCGAGGCTGAATTTGGCAGTTCGACGCGGCGTGCCCGAACCTCTGGCAGCGAACGCATTGTATAACGCTATCGCTCCTTTTTAATCTTTCCCAGTGAACCACCTGGTAGTCTAGGACATTGATACTCCTTAGACTATCCAGACGACTTTCGGGACTGAGCTGCACCAGGAAGAATGGCAGACTCCGTTTCTCCCGCCTGGCTCTAGCTGTGGTAAATGGCTTTACCCCTACAAACTTGAGTCCTTCGCACTCCTTTTCTTTGAGCAGTGCCAGGATCTCCACAGGATCAGAAGACGGTTCCAACCCCTTCAGCAGCATCGATTGCCGCTTTTCACACTTCGGTGTGAATGAGTAATGCTCCGTCGTCGTTTCCTTTAGGAGCTCTTTAACTTTCGCGTAGCCCTCCACTGTATTACAGTGGATGGCATGGCGATCGTTCCCCAATCTCTTAATATTGAAATTATTACCAATGACCAACTTACACAGGTCCTTGGTAGCACTTACCTCTAATTTAAAGGTGTTGATAGGAGGCACCTTCTCCTTCTTCTTTTGCTGCTGCTGTTGCTGTTGTTTCTGCTGCTGCTGTTGTTTCTGTGGCTGCTGTTTTTGTTGTTTCTGCTGCTGCTGTTTTTGTTGTTGATGCAGTGGTTGTTGCTGCTTTTTTTGTTGGGCGCTTTCTACCTGTGCTTGCTCCCTCTGTCTGCGTGCAGTTTGCATTAGCTTACAAGCCAGCATTTTTTCTTGCAGCTTTTCAATGCTGCTGCTAATTTCTTTAATCATTTCATCCTCATCTTCCGATTCGGATGACGCTAGGGAAGCAAAGTTATTATTGCCCCCTTCATAATGATCATCATCTTCTGTTAGCACATTCACTCTTTTTTTTGTTAGATTAGGAGGGGTTCTCAAACTCCTCCTCCTTTTAATTGCTTTCGCAACGTCACCGGCAACACCATTGTTGCCTTTTCCAACTCCCGTTATGGGAAGAGCGGAGCGCTCTCCACCATCCATCACGTGACTGTTTTTTTCTAATAACACTATGTACTATTCTCAGAATTTAAGAAATACAAAAACAAAAAAAAAGAAAAGTCCCAAAACTTAGACTGTGCTCGAACCCGCGGTCTCACAATTTGACGGTCGACGCCGCTAACCGCTTTGCTACAGCCTGAATTAGCAAAACTGCAACCAATTGTCTTTAGTTGAAATCACTATATTTTTCACTTTGACAAAAGTCGAAACACACGTTTATTCCTCACGGAGGTCTATGAACGACTGTTGACGTTATACTCGTATATGAGCATCAATGATCGTTTACCAACCAGCTGTCAAGCTTCCAGAAATTTACCAGGCCAAGCGTAATGCACTGAACTTGGCTCAAAGTTAATAAGATGAAGAGGGACGTTAATCTGATATCTTATTGCGAAATACTAGTTTCCTTTATAAGGTCAAAGATAATATTCAATGAATCAATCCATTCTCAAAAGAACTACATCCACAAGGATGATATCACAGCTCTTCCCCGCTCGAAATCTTGACTTCTGCTGTGGGCTGACCCTGAAGATCGATGTTATACGGACAATTCAGAAACGGTGCAAGGCCTTCGTCCGAGCCATTCGTGAGATAGAGACAGAATCACTCGACAAGGTCTTGGAAAATTGGGTTGACAGGATGTGCTACTGCGAAGCCAATCGAGGCAGTCACACAAATGAAATCGTATTCCATAACTACTGGGAATGTATTTAGACCACCCTGTACATATATCTATGGTGGACTTCCTGAATTAAAAAAACTTGGTGCTTCCCTCAGATTTTATATAGATTTGGGTGTGACTATCAGTACTATTTTAACTTGATTACAAGCCATCCTCCAAACAATTAATTAATTTGACCCTCCTTAAATTTCTTTAATGTCTGATTGAAGGTGTAACCACCTTTCTTGTATTAAATTTTTATACTGCAAGGATGGATAAGACTTTGATCGCTTTTTGGTGATTCGGAAGTTTTATGACCCTTCATTTATGGGTCCACTTTTATGTAAATTTTTCTGTTCGGGATCGTCGGATCAATTTAAAGGGCCACTACTGCTGGTATGTTGTAGTTATGTGAAGTAGATCAGTAGACTAATGAATCTTATACACATAGTAAATGCCTCAAATAAAATGTAATAGATATACCTCAACTTATGGGTGTTGTCTAGAGCTTAATAAAGTGAAGAATAGTGAAGATGGAAGGGAGGGAACATCTGCGATCTCTATGAGATGTACCCAGTTATGGATGCTATTCGAAAAGGTAAGACACAGGAAGCACATTGGCTTGAGCGAATGCTGCGAAGGTCTGACACTTTCGGTATCGCAGATCGAGATGTCAAGGAAGACCGAATCGAATTCTTGCGAACATGTATTCCGAAATATCTCAAAAACCTTATAGCAACGTTACCGATGATGGTGTGTTGGATTTCATTCGACCACTACCAAGAAACCACTGGTTTGATGATGAATACTGGCAAGCACATGCAGCTAAACAAGAACTGTACAAAGTAGTGTTGTAACGAAGGACTCGAGCCGTTCGTGACTTCTAAGAGAACGAGAAACGCGATTTTACACTCCAGCAACAACATATGGAAATGTTAACAAATAGTAGAAAGAACGTGGCAAGGCAACAAGACCCGTACAGAAACGTGTAGAGATGTAGAAGGAAACTTAGTAATTCAGTCACAGTTGGTGATGAGAATATAGAAAAGCTTCTTCTGCAGACTGTATGATGGCAACGAAGCTCAACATGCCATCGTCAGCCACAAAAGACATTTAATTTACACGATAATACCCAAAATTTCGTCCACCTGACCAAACCAAACTGAGGATAACATGGTGTGGGAATGAAAAAAAAAATTTTTTTAAATGTTTTTTATTTTATTCAATATAGTCTCCTTTTAGATTGATACACTTATTCCAGCGATTTTCCAACTTCCTGAACCTTTCCGAAAAGTAATTTTCCGAAAGGTCTGCAAAATACTCCTCCGTGGCGTCGATGATTTCCTCGCGTGAGCTGAATTTTTTATTGATGAGCCATCTTTTGAGGTTTGGGAAGAGATAATAGTCCGAGGGAACCAAATCGGGCGAATACGGTGGATGCGACAGCAATTGTCATTGATTTTAGCCGTGGTTGCGATGCTCTTGTGCGCCGGCGCATTGCCTTGCAAAAACAAAATTTTTTTCGCTTCATGTGAGGCGGTTTTGCAGCGATTTCGGCCTTCAATCGCTCCAATAATGCACAGTAATACTCGCTGTTGATGGTTTTTCCTTTTTCGACGTAGTCCACGAAGAGTATGCCATGACAATCCCAGAAAACCGCATCGGAGGGCCTGCCGCTGCGGACTTGATTGGTAGTGGAGTTGCGGCCACCACGAAACTCTCGAAACCAATATTTGACGGTGTAATCTGACGGAGCATTAGCCCCATAATATTTATCCAACTTTTATTTTGTTTCCTTCGGCGTTTTGCCTCTCAAAAAATAATGTTTTATGAGAGAACGAAAATCGTTTTAAATAAATATGAACGGACTTCAAGGCACCATAACCTTCTTTGCAGTAGCAGCGCATTCTGGCGGTCAAGGAGGTTACTTTTCACCCCACCTAGTATACTTAAATCCAACAAAGCTTCTGGACCTGACGGCTTACCGGCTGAGGCATTCAAAGCTCCTGGAAGTGACTTTGGGGAGAGCATACATTAACTCATTTCTAAGATCTGGTCAGAAGAATGTATACCTGACTACTACTACTGCAACTATAGAGGTATAAGTAGCCCCAACGTCACATACAGGATCTTATCTGCCATATTGTGTGAACGTCTGAAAGCCTTCGTCAACAACCTTATTGGTCCTTGTCAGTGCGGTTTCCGAACAAGAAAGTCCACAATCGACCAAATGCTCACATTCCGGCCTATCCTGAAAAAAAATCAAGAAGTCCAAATCTATACGCACCATCGTTTCGTCGATTTTAGAGCCGGATATGACAGCATTTGTAGAGACGAGCTACATAGAGCCATGTCTAGTTTTGGCTCGTCCGTTCCTGCAGAATGACAATTGAGAACGCTTGCTGCTCGGTAGAGTTCGGTAACGATTCAACCGAGACCCTTGATCTCAAAAAGGGTTCTAGACAAGATGACGCGGAATCATAAGACTTATTTATCATCATACTTGAAAGAAATATACGAAACCCACAAGAAAGCACTGGAGACACAATCTTTCAAAAGTCTGCGTAATATAATTGGGAGAACACAGCGGGCTGTCACCGGTGCGTTCTCTAGTATTGAAATGGCAAGACCAAGTATATCATGCCAACAAGAAGGGACACACAACATCTACGAATTGGACAGAACGTCACAGTCGACAGCTATAACTTTGAATTGGTAAGGGGCTTGAACTGCCTTGGCTCTACTATAAATTCTGCCAACACATCCGAAGAAATAAATCGTGGACTAATTCTTGTCAATCGGTGTTTCTTTGGGCTTAGAAGACAGTTAAGTAGTAAGGCACTATATGAGGCATTGATCATCCCAACTAATATGACAATTTGAATTTTATTTCACTACCGCTGATTCAATAGGAAGTATTCTTCTATTTTCGCGTATGAATGTTGAAGTTTACTCGAATTCAGAAGGTCTGGGTGCTCAACTCCACAAATTCAGTCAAATTAAATCAGGACGGTCGAAATGATGAGATCTCGACCGCCAATAATGTTCTATATTCGAGTAGCAGTTATAAAAATTCAAGAAGAGAAAGAGAAAATTCAGACATACTCCGAGAAAGCCCCCATTTGTCGCAGAGACCCTACAGCTATAAACCTAATATACGTTTAATTAGTTGTGGAGTTCAATAAGTGAACTGAATTAGCTGGGCCAACATAAGCACAGATCTTCTATAACTAAAGTTGGTTAAGCAGTGTTGTAAGAAATAATTGGAGACCTTAAAAGGTAATAGAGGAATATAAAGGGTTATTCAAACACTAGCTGCTAAACAAAAAAGCATACCACGGACGGAAAAAATATTTAAGTGACACGCCAAAATCGAAAAGTCATATCATTTCGTTCAGCAAGTCTCCTCATCACCTCACTGGCTACAAAAATTCAATGAGTTAGTTACGTGCACTAATTTATGATTCCACCCAAAGACCCAAACAACACCAAACAAACACTCGTATGCAGTTACATCGAATATAATTTAATTGATAAATTTATTCTTCCAAATCATAAATATGCCAATGGACACTGATTTCAGCACGTACCTACTCAAATGCTTGAGGTGGTTCTTGGTTTGGTTGTTTTATTTTTGTCGTGTCGCGTTGCGACTGCTCGTCTCAGCAACATGTATACAAGAGAGTCTGGATCTCATACATATGCAACATTCGGAACATAACAGGAATCTGTTTTGTAGGTCAAGTTGCCCACTACTACTATCTTACATCCGAAATATCGCTGTTTGCGAAGTAACGCACACGCAAAAAAAATAAAAATGAAAAGAAAAGAAGACTGAAAAATGTTCGATACGCACCATCGATCGTTGGCACGCAACAAGTTGCCATACTTCGAACTTCTTCTTCATTCAGAAGCCACGCAGTTACCAATCGCGGTTGTAAAGTTACCACAAATACCAATACAAATTCTATGTGCCTGCGATAGTGTGAGTTTTATTTTTGGAGTTCTTTCACTTTGTATTTCTTTTGCTGAATGTTGCGGATGGCTGGTTGGATTGTTGGATGGTTGGATGGTTGGATGGTACAAGTACAGACGAGTACAGGTAGAGTTTAACTGCTGCTGTGGGCTTTTGCCTGTTGATCATGAAGATCATTTACGATGGTCGAACCACGGTTTTAAAACTGAAGAACAAATACATAGAAAAACCGATGGGTTTCCTCTTCCATTCCATTCAGTCATCCATCGCTCGACGTATATGTATACAAAGTCGGTGTTGCGCGACCTAGAGTGCCTAATTTTGTTAGTATTGTGGTTGTTATTTGTCGGATGTATCTTCCTCGGTACGGACACGCGGCGATCTGCGATCTGCATTAGAGAGCTCTTGGATGAGGAGTTTTTCATCTACACACAGTTAGCTTTCTACCGTTGACGTTGTCGGATTTAGGGTTACTTTTCGGGCACGACGCGTTGTATCACCGATCGCTAATACCTACTACCTTCAACGGATATATACAATTTTGTTTGTTTTTTGTTTTTTTTGCTACTTTTTACGTTACTTTCCGGTGTGAATTTGGTTTTTTTTTTTGAAAACATATCCGCATCTAAAAGAAAATTCAAATAACGGATAACCGGATAACAAATAAGGAATAATCATCTTCTCAACTATCAACACTCAGCAATTGGATTACCCTACTTTGTATTTTCCACTCTCCAACCAATGGATACTCGTACTGTGAAATATAAATGAAAAAATTCAACAAAAAAAAAAGAAAATTAAAAAGATAAATGTTTCTTTAGTGAATGAAAATAGAGGATAAAAAGAAAAATCCAAAACAAGCAGTGAAGTGTTATTAAACATAAATGAAAAGTTATTGCGAAAAATAATTTAAAAAAAATATATACACATATATAACAAATGCAAAAGGAAACAACTACAAATGCTTAAACAACTAGTTCTCTAAAATTTTCCCCAAACTCATTTTTTCAAAACAAAACAAAAAGAAAAGGAAAATAAACAAATAAAAATTCTACCACAACCAAAGAAGAACTTTTGTAAATATATTTTTTCATCAACAACAAATTCAAATTTTAAGTGAATAAAACAAAATCATTTAACCCTATAGGAAAAAAAAAATAGAAAACAAAATTACCTATAACCTCACTTTTGTAAATAATATAAAAAAAAATTTAAAAAAAAAAACCATCCTTCATCTGCATTTTGGCTTACTTCCTGTATCCATGATATAAAAACAAAACTTACTTAATTCTATTCTAACTATTGTTTGTGAGTATTGTGTCCTTATTTTGTTTTATTTATTTTTTTTTTTTAACAAAATTTTACTTTTTTTGTTTAACTAACTTTTATGTAGTTTTCGTTTTTGTTTTTTTTTATTATTATTTTGTTGGTACTGAGGGCTTATTCCTTTTGTTCTGTCTCTGGGTGGGGGTTTGTTGGGTCTCTCTTTCTTTCCCTTTTTATGTTCTACTTTGGTTAGGTTGATTTATTATAAAAAAAAAAATTTCTCTTCAAACTGAACATATTTTAATGACGCACAATCATCAAACTGTAAACAACGGGGATTTTATTAAAAACTAAAAAAAAAAAAACATAAAATATATATTAAAAAAGAAATCAAAGACAAAAGTGAACAAGGAATGATCATTGCTCAATCTACGCAAAGGATTATTTTTATTTATAGAGTGAACAATTTTTAATATTTATAAAAGAAAAAATGTCATTGCCAACTGGATTTCCCAACGGACAACAAAAGGACATTTTTTAATTTAAAAAAAAAAATGCATCCACTCAAAGGTCTGGTGAGCATTGATTTTTTTTTTCTCAAAGAAACAATTTATAAGAACACATGATTTTGAAGGAGTATGGATTAAACAACAAACTTTTGGTTGCGCACTTAAAATATCACAAACACTAAAATAGAATTTAAAAATGAAACTGTGGGAATTTGTGGGTTTAAAACAATTCATTTGGTTATGGACTTTATAGAAAGAAAGGTGAAAAACTTAACTCAAATAAATCCAAGGATGAGAAGAAAGTAAAAGTTGAATTCAATTCTTATACGAGTACATACATACATTTTAGAATCCAAATATTTTTGGCTGCTCTATTTCGTTAAATTTTAATCCCAGAATTTAAATTTTTCTGAACATCGTCCTTATCAAAGTACCCAACTCCTCACCCAGAATCCATGTACTGAAATTACTCGATCTGTCATTTCACATTTTCCCGAAAATCACAAGTTAGAAACACATTACTAGTTTTCATATTTCTGGCAAATTGGAAGTTCTGATTTGGAAATATTTTACTGTCAGTGAACTGGAAAGGGAAGCTTCTAATCCAGCCTAATTTCTGAATATCTTGTATTGTAAGAAAGTAGGGCTTGGTAGAACCTTTCTATTACCGATTACTGTCAAATGCAAACGTGCCGCTGCTTTAAAAAACATTACTTTCCGAATATGATTTGTTATTTGCCGATCATCTCAACGCAGATGTTTATTTTTTAAATGAACAACTGTAAAACAGATAATAAACCAGCAAAATAAATATAAATATAAAAACAAGGTCTAGGTGTATGTCTTATTCTGAACTCAATTCTATCTACAACCATGGCCAATCACTATATTTTAATCTCCAATCAATTCAAAATTTATTGACAAATATATATAATTCAGAAAACACTCTAAAGTCAAAAAACATCTCATGACGTATGGCGATACGTTAGCTCATGACAATATATGTCGAATGTGCAACGGACACCTAGAAGCAGCAAAGCGTATATTGTGCCACTGTAGCGGTGTACGTTTTCTAGGTAAATCCTACCTTAAGGCAGATTTAGCCGAAGTAATTAATGAATCCGACATCATGAATGAATTCTAACTCAAAGATATCACAATAGACATAATCAGACTGGAGGATGTCCACTCTTAAAACAATCGAATCATGTACGTAATACATTTACATTTCTTTTCCCAAAAACGGCTATTTTTTGAGAGCGAAACATAAATATTCGGAAAGTGTCAAAGTTAGCTGTCACATCACTATTATTTTTGTTAGAATTTGGTCTGTTTCATGCACGGATTTTAATTACACCATCCTCTAAAAAAACTGTAATTAAACAATTCCGGGAAGTGACACTGTTATTTTCGGTCCTCCAATTTTTTGTTAGATTTCAATTGTCTGGTGTAAACATCGAATTTTGTTAAAAAAAAAGAATATAAAGAAAACTAGATAGTGACGTTGGCAATTGAAAGAAATATTCGAAATCTTAAAACTGTCAAATGTTGTTATTCTAAAAGCGAAGATTATTCATTGTCCTTATATACAATGTTAATTAATTTTCTACAGTACACCGCAAAGAACAAAATATTATTGAAGACATCGCCTTTTTTTAGCCGTAACTAAACCTATAAATGTTTAAATCTCTGTCTCTCATTTTTGAAAATCCTATTCGTTTTAGCATAATTAATTAACCAAAAAACAAAATTATCGAAGAGATTAGGGTGGCTCACACCGGATGAGGAAAAATCTTCTATTTACGTATTTACAAGCTTTTACTCACAACTTTGTCCGAGATGGGTGATACGGCGCTTGACCGGCTTATAAAGTTTTGTTTTTAGTTGAAATACCGAGGTGAAGAGCAGTGTATGTCATTTCCGATAAAGTACTCTTCTCCACGAGACACAAGTATGTCAGACTAAATTTCAGAAATGACGTTTCATTCTGTGAGTGTAAGTTGGTTGGTAAGCAACAACATTTTAGTAGAAAAATCGTGGCACAGTTGTAGATTTCTTGTTCTTTTTTACCAATCTTCAGAAGTCAAACTGACAAGCACTGTCAAAAAATTTCAGAGTTTATGTCTACAGAGATGTCTTGAATAAAAACCAGAGATTTATTTCTTGTCTGCAAACTACCCGTTTCCACTGGACATTTTGATTTCATGAAAGTTTTCTTAACACCAGCGATGCATCGTGGAGACGCGGTGTTGCAGAATAAGAAACATCGAAACCCTTAATTATCCCGGACAAATCCTGGGCAGGTCTTGGGATCATGTAAAAATAATGTGAGCCTACCTAACCATTTCAAATCAGTTTAACTCAATGCGTTATTTTTAAATAGGTTTTTTGTTTTTGTGTATCTTATATGAATTTTGTATTGTAAATAAATTTAATTAAGCTTAGAGATCTCTTTTGAGATATTGAGGTAAAATAAAATGCGCAAGGGATTGATCAATATCCGTTCAGAATTTATCCCTGACAAAACATCCAAACGTTTATTTGTCTAAGTTCAACCTCGCAATATAATCTAATCTGATTTATGTATCGGGTAAGCAACGTAACCCACTGTACATAGGTGAGCAATTTTGAATCGCGGACAGACAATTTTATAGGTATACGAGTACACTTGAACTTGAGGGAATTAATTACTCTACATAATTAGATAAATAAAATACTGTTTGCATGCAAAATGTAGTTTTAATTTAAAACCTGAAAACACCTGTTAACGACTTCTAGGTATTATAGCTGGGTCGAATACAGTCTAGATGTGTTTCCTACTTTTAAGAGCTAAATTCAACATTATTGGGAGATAATTTATTTCTTGTCCAATTGCTATCAAAATATTACAAACAGCTGATTTTTTTTATTCAAAGCAGTTTGTATAATATTCGGAATTGCTTGGCTTGTATGTCATTTTTATTTTATCTTTCAATTCTGACTCATATACTATGTGTAGATTATAATGGTACGATTTTGCTCGAACTTTCCAAGTCCAGAAAGTAAAGAACGAACTGATATACTCGTATATTTTCTTTCTGGAGCGAAAATATTGTTCAATTTCTGAGAAACAAACTTTCAGTTTTGTATAAAATACTCGACGGAACACTTTGCATTCTGGGTTAGTTTGTTCTAACTGTCAAATCGATAAAATTCACTTCTGCAAGTCACTTCAAACGTTAAAAGAACACGTTTTCCCAAGGTCCTTGACAACATAAAAGGAATAAATTGATCTTGTACAGATATAGTATCTATAAAAGATGGTGATTTCGATTGAGTCTTTCTTGATAGGTGCTCGTATACATTTTGAAATAGCATATGAAGGTAATTTTGTAAAAAAAAAGAACTAATGAACAACTAAAATCCTGCACCTGTGCCAATTTCGATCGCACACTATATTTTTTAGCTTTGTCAACTTATGGAGCTAGTCCTTTTGCAAATATACAAAAAATGTTTCTCTATTTGATATGTGCTGCTTTACCATATGTTGAATCTTAATTGAACTAGCTTTCCTACTTTCTATAAAATTTAACCATATTGGGATGATAGACATACGTATGGGCTTAGTAAAACAGTAGTACCAAAATAAATTTTTGCTTATATTTGAAACTAGAGGGCTCCGCTTATATAATAAATAAAAAAAATTTATTTTATTATATAGAGAGATATATAGTTCAAATGTTATTCAAAATGTTTTACTTGCCAAAATGATGTCGCAAATTGTTAGCTTAGGTTTTGGCATTAACACTTATTGCAATCTCAGTTCTCAAACGAATTGAAAAGAGTTTATTTTTAATTAGCTAGGAAATGATTTTTTGAACAAAGTTATCCATTAAAACTTAAAGGAATCTCCACAGATGATACAAATGCAACAGATGCCGCAGTTGTAGCTATGGTTTGCTCAAATCGGTCAGTTGAACTCTATTGGTTTAGATGTAAAAAAACAAAATATCTGTCAGAGTTTTAACTAAGGAATATGTAAATTTGACAAACAAATGAGTCAACATTATTAAACATATTGTAACCGAAAACTAATTCATGCTCTTTGAATCAACCAAGTAGATTGTCTGCTTTTTTTTTTAATAGGACTTGGACTAAGTTAGACCTGATATAACAATCAATGGAACGTTATATATAGGGAAGCTTATAACGTTTATTTCTTATTTTTTTTATTTTTAAAAGTTCATACACTAAAAATCAATTATAGTAGAAAGAGAAGATAATTGTGTATCTTTCCATTAAACTAGGTATTGTAACTTAGAAAGAGTTTTTTTTAGATTTAATAAAACATTGTTAGTTGAAAGGCAACATATTGACAGAAATCGCTCATGAGCGTGAAGTAAAACGACGATTTTACGCTCAGTGTATTCAATATCAGATTATCTCCATATAGTGGATTGGACAAGCAAAAGGCGTTTCGCCAGTACTGCCATCCGAAGCGAAAGTGGTAGAAGTCATAGTTTGAGCTGGAGGTATATTTGTTATCACAAATCATTACCCTTTATCTGTTAACTAAATAAACACGCATTCCAACGTAGAAATGACTCAAACTCAACGATTATCTCCAACTTTGATATCGGAATGGCAGAAAGCAAAACTATCAAAATGAGGATGCCATAGATAGGTCAGGGTAGGTTGAGTACATATTTGCAAACTCTTGTGATCTTCAAGATGAATGGATTCCTATTGCAAATTGCTTCAAACTGATCAAAATTTATTCAAAAAGCTCTTCCGATGGCATCGGCTGGGTCCGCTAAAAGTGAAGGACTACCTAGGACAACTTTATTTTAATTGATTGACTTGATGTGTAGGGAGATCTCCAATTCCTTTTAATAGGATCGTCAAATGTACATATAAGTTCTTTGAGGCCATGCCAATTTTTGAAAACTAATTTGGAATTTAAGCAGCAGTTTTGGCTCTAAGAATGTCTTCAGAAATGTTGTGAAGAATATGTCGGAACAAGAATCATGCTTCACTCCTCGATATTGTAGTTCTCGTTGTAAGTATTTTTTTGTATCTGTGTATCTAGTGATAGTGACCAAAAGCGTACCAGGACAACTGGTGGGGTTTTAAATGTAAATTGTGGAAAATATAGAGGCCTAAGTGGTGTTTAACTAACTAAAAAGCGCGCAATAATACAAATATCGTGAATTGTACCCCGGCCGGCTCTTTTAGACATTATTTCGATATCTTTTGGGTGTCTGTTATCAATATCTATTTTATAAAGGCAAAAACTGTCAGAATTGTACTATTGAATATGATAATATTGAATTTTGTTCCTAGTACCTATGTATGTCGGTTTAAAATTATGTGCGCGGCTCTATAAGAAAGTCAGATAAAATTTTAATGTTATTGTTTTAACAATACAATAAAAGCCGGTTACAATATATAGTGTATTTAGGATTTGAAAATTTATTCGTAATTCTATAGACTTACAAAGCCAGATTTATAACATCTCTAAACTCTCCTTTAAATATGTATGTATGTAATAATTTTCAAATAATAAAACCTCCCACACCAACCGTCTTACATCCCATATGAATGATTTAAACTAAAACAAGACATTTGTCTCATTTATCCCAACCCAAAACAGTTCGATGACCTCAAAAGAAGAAGAAAAAAAATTTTTTTTTTTTTTAGCAAATTGTCATGCAAATTAGCCGCATACATTAAAAGCTTCCATAAAGCTTCCTTCCCACCATACAAACTAAACTACCTACTTATACCTCTACTGCCTATGTAGATCTCATTCATAACCTCTAAAACAGCGGTCAAAGATAAATACCCTCGCCCAGGGCCAAACAAGTCAATTGCGTCGGCACTCGGCACTCGGCACTCGGCACTCGGCACTCGGCACTCGGCACTCGGCACACTTAGATGCAGATACGAGTAGATTGCGAATCCGAACTGCGCTACTAAACTGCGACCGCTTGTTGCACGTGTACACATTATTAAAAGTGCCACCCTTTTGCGTGCAGTTTTGTAAGTTGTATCGGACTAGTGAAACAGTCATTTAGGCCACAAAATAAAAACAGTCACAGTGACGACACGACAAAATTTCGAACTCTATAATCATCACAAGTCTTCCCTCTTTCTGCTGCCATAATCAGCGTCATCAGCATAATCAGCGTTTGTCGTTGTACCTACACATTCTTTCTTCGTTACGGATGAGCATGCGGAAAAACGAAAGAAGAAGAATACAAAAAAAAATCTACACACTTGCTTACAAACATGAAGATATGTATGAACTCGTATGTATGTTTGTTTGTACCTGCATATATGTATCGCTAGCTCCAAAGGCACGACGACAACGGCCACAAAAATCCCACAAATCTGTGCCAACCGTCGGTCTCCCCCGGACCGACTGACTACCAGCCTGCTTTTCCTACTCACTAGTCACTACTATAAGCTCCCCAAGCTCCCCCTCTTCTGATCATCGTTCCTCATCATAACTAAGCCAAACGGGTATACGAATATCTACTTGTATAACTACCTTTGTATCTATGTATCTATCCCATCGGATGGTAGTGTATATGAGTGCCTACCTATAGGATATTCGTACACTGTTGATCGCGGAAGTATGTCAGCAGGTCTTTTAAATAACGGTACTCATTTTTATGTGTGATGGCTTTAATGATTATCGCTTTGATGCTACTCCTCTCTTTCTCTCATCCACACAGTTACTCACTCATACTCATGCATACAAAGAGATACATTCATGGAGCACATTCATCGTCGATCGTCGATCGTGGATCGTGGATCGTTGATCGTATATACAAGTATGACCTAACCAAATGGTATGACGCCAACACCAAACCTGTCGAAAGCGAAATTTATTTTACTTTTTTCCGTTCAATCGATCCCACTACCCAGCCAGCCGCCCCATTCCAACTAATAGCCCATGCTAGTCTGATGGTCTGGCCAAAATGATGGTTGATGAGTGTGCTGTATATTTGGACATCTTCGACTGTTTATCTACACCAGTGAACGCTCTAGAATCCCACCCAAGCCCCTTCCTCAGTTGTACGTTCATTAAAAAAAAATACAAAAAAAAAGATAAATAAAAAAAAACTTTTTTGACCTACATTTTAAGAATCCGAGTTGAGAACAAGTTCTTGTTGGTGTTGTTTTTGTTGTTGTAGCTTTTGGGTGATAACACATTTCATTTGAATATTTTTCGGTCACTTTGACCGATGTCTCTTAATTAATGTGGGATTCATTCAGTTCAGGAAGATGCACAAGACTTAGCCTCAGGCTTGGGTATTCTAAATACTTAATTGGCACGATCCGATCACAAATACATCTTTGATATGGGTTTTGATGGTTGGTGTTGTTTTTGCTTTTGAACATTAATCGATTTGAGTTCCCATTAAACAGGCCATTAGCTGTTCTGATCTTGCATTTTGATTTGCAGGCGCATACTTATTTTATTGTTTTTATGATTAGCCTAAAGGAATACACATAAAATATGAAAATTTACTTGTATCTATGCATTTTTTTTTTTTTTTAGCAGAGGAAATTTCTAATCTATTTTATGGTGGATTTATGGAAAAAAGTAAAGTTACAGATACAGGAAAATTGAGATACTCGTATAAGAAAAGCGTTTTAGATTTGAAAATTCGGCTGGGGGGAACCATTTTTCATTGAGCTCGCCCATTTTTGAGGTGATTCCGATGTTGAATTTCTTTCTTGTGTTTTTTAGTAGTCCTTTGATGGGGATATTTGGACCGTTTTCGCGTGATAATTGTACATTATTTCTTCATTTACTCGTATCGTATAGTTATATATTGTAGTTGGGATTGAATTTTGTATTATCAGCGGTGTTAGATAGATATTAATTAACTATTGACGTTTTTCTAAGATATGATAGCAACTTAATTATATCACATCCTGATATAACCAGTGGAAACATTTTTACTACAGAAAGTTAGAAGTTCGAGGAAATATTTTTATAGCATTTTAAAAATTTTTATTAGTCACCCAACATGTCTTAGAAATGAAAATTGAATTAGTAGAAAGACAATGTTGACTAAGAGTGAAAGTTTCAGGGGGCTATTCCACCACTAAAGTGAATGCAAACTTTGTCTTTCTTTTAGCATGAATATATTTTCGATTCTCATAAATTAAGCAAATATATTTTGTTAATTTAAAGTGTAAACCTTTTCTAGAGTTAATGACTTTTTTATCTGGTGACACACGTTTGTGGTTCCCTTGTCATCAATGACCTGAATATCCCTCAAGATGGACTAGCAGGTTGATTACTAGATGTAGGTCGTCTCATCATTTGTCTTGATACCGTTTATCTCTACCTGCCACCGACTGCAATTCATCAGGCGGAATCTCAAGCCGGATTAAGGATTACGTCGTAACTTTCCAGGCCTACTAGAGAGTCGTTTGCCTAGGAAAAAAACTGAAACTAAATTTTATGTAAAAAGAAATTAAATATGCTTACGCCTGTTGACCACTTTTGGTTTCTGTTTCTGTGGTTTAGTAAGGACGGCGATGCGGAAATGCAATTTTATCAAAACAATTGACTTAACTAGGTTTTTGAAATTTAAGAAGATTTTCACATGAACGTTTTCTATTTTTTTTGGAGCGCGATTGGCAATCTTTGTGATACTCGAAAGAATCAAGATTGAGATTTCTGGGTTGGAGACTCAGTAGTATTCATGATCTTTCGCAGATACAGCTGGGAATCTGGTAACTTCAATTATCTGAATAATATTTTGACGATGCTTGGTTATCGTACTTAATCCTTGATAATTTATGATTAGGTTCAGATATGGTCAGAGATAAGGATTTATTCACAAAAATTAAACCTTGCACAATATCCTCATTCAACTGCGGGGTATTCCTATGGCGCTATAATAAGCATGTCGTTAGAGCCTCTAGTATGTACATTCTTCTGTATCACACAGTCGAGATCGCCTGGGGACATTTTATAATAGTAAGTTTGTCAGTAGATTTTTTTTTAAATACAGCACGGATGTGGCGAGCAAACGAATAAGCAAAATCAATCATAGACAACTTTTTCATATTTATTTTTTGGGTAAGAGCCAAAGTTGTCTACACTTTGATTCAATTTCTCCATTTAGATCACAATTGGTTTATATGAATCCCCAATTCAAGATAACCAAAAACAGCAGTCGACGAAAATAATTCCATTAATCACTAACCGTTAACTAGATGGTGCATAGACCCAATTAAAAGTGTTAAGCTGTTAAGTTGTTTTTCATCTTAATTTGCTCCTCATTTCCGATCGTTTGCCGTAATTGTTTAATTTGATGATTTTTTTGTTTTATCGAAAATTCATTATAAAAGTTTCTTAATTTTTATTTAAATTTCATAACCAGAATAGCACAGAGAGTGCTGCTATAAATCGTGCCACTTGAAGATTCGTTTCGTATGTTATCAGGGCTAAGGCAACCTTCAAACTTATAAAAGTTGTAAAGAACTCTTTATATTTATTTACAGCGTGAAAACTAGGCAAACACTTTAGGTCTTCTACAACATTGTCACAAAGATAACGAGATGTTCATCCCAAGAATCTCATTTTTTGTAGTCGATAGCAACCTGTTGTTTTTAGGTCATATTTACTGAGTTTGGTTAGTCTTAGATCTCTATTTCCTTCTTCCATCTCCTTAGCTTGTTCTAGTCTTTCAAAATTTGTCCAAAATCCATATACAATAAACTCAGATCTCAGACTCAGATTGAACATAACCTGATTGTTGGCATACAGACACCACAGCTGTTCTAGGTGAAGAAGATCCTCTCGCCGATCTAATATTCCGAGTATTGCTGACCGTATTTCGTGAATAGCACTAAAAATATTGACTTACACAGTGTCAATCGTTACAACGATCGTATGATCTTTCTGCGGATCTATATCTCGAAATTAACTTATCAATAAACAATTCAAACTGCATATCATGTGGGGCAAAATCTTCTGTATTTTCATGAAAATATTCACTGATCATAGTACGAGTATACCAGTAGTAATGTTCTCCCTTGATCTTAAGACAAGCTCCTTCCTATTTCTGAAATAAATAAAGTTGGACGATTTCATTATCGCAGAAATATGACTAACCTGTGACTCGTTTGTGGGAGTAATGGAATCGGTTTAGGTAATGTTTTTTTTTGGTATTCAAATTAACGCTAAAAACAACTTGAGATAAGACAATAGGTCAAGTTGCAACTGAAATAAAAAAAAACGCGTAAAAGACCTGTGTCCTTAATACATTCATTGGCCTGATATATTCACATTACTTAGAAAGTATGTATGTTTGTGGAATGACGCTGTTCGACAGGCTCAGATGATAGGATGGTCGAGTACATAGATCATTAGTTTCGTAAGCCGATTTTAAAACAAAATTTGCTTTCCTAGAGTAGATAAACAATGATAATTTGTTACACTTTAGAGATCACGTCAATCGCGATCAGAATGACAGCTGGTTTGGCACTTAAGTTCGTCGTATGGCTTTTCCGCTTCTTGTATTGTGGGATTTACAAGTTTTTTTTTTTTTTTTTTATAATTTACGCGCGCCTAAGGGGTTAGATACCCTTTTACTGTTGCCTGGGCGCGGGCGGAAAGATAGAAGGAGGAGAAAGGAAAATTGTTTTTGTAGTGGTTTGAAACTCAGGTGTGTTTGGTTTCTATGTTTGCTCTCCAGGGGTGGGAGTCCGAATAGGACGGAGAGTTTTTTCTTCACTTAAAGTGATTCGAGGTACTCGTATATCACAGTATTTTTCTTTTTCTGTGCTTGAAACTCTACAGCAGCCAAATCCACGTGTCAGTGTTATGCCTTCACACGCAGAATTTTTCTGCCTGAGTTCCAATTACACAATGAAAAACTGACTTGCCATCGGCAGGATTCGAACCTGGACCCTCCGAGTGAGACAACCGGTGGTTGTCAAAAAATCAAGTCTGTTTAGAGTGAAGTGAGTGTCTAACTCTTTGAGTTGACAAATTTCGCACATTATAAAAAATGTAAACAACAAATTCTTATTTGTATGCAAATTGTAAGTTTTATGCGAAATTCAAAACACCTGTTTTATTATTTAAAAGTCTCAGAGTACTACTTTCTTACTCTTAAGTCGAACCCAGGGCGACCTTAGTGTAGATACAGTAAACACAAAAAACACACTAAGTCAAACATACCTGTAGTGATTTTCTGAGCAAACATGACCACTGCATCGTGTTGAACTAATAAAAAGTTTTCACAAAACTTGTTGTGACTCAAAATTGTGATTATCCAAACATGGGTAAGTCCTTAATTGATCTCGGCCGGTAAGGTAAACTGAATTTAAAGCCTATCGTAATAGCTCATAGCTCATATTTGTGAAAAGGTTCTGATTAGGTCAAATCTAGCAGCATATGACGCTAGGGTGTACAAATTTTGCAATAAAGTTTATATTTCGATACCTTATTTTTATATTTGACATCGTCCTTCATGACTTTGTAGCTTTTATACCTATTTATTACATAGAACACAATGTTAATATTTTTATTTATTTTTTATTAAGCCTGGACTACATTCCGCAAAAAGTAAAGAGTGTGTACGAAAATGTTTTGTCTCTTTTTTCACCATTACAAATCTGTAGTTTTCTCTCAACTATTCAAAAAGTAATTTACTTGGCGTACCCCTTAACTTTCAAGTATTTTACTTTTCGAAAGCTCAGAATGAACTAATACATCCACAAAAACAAAAGTATTAGTTCCTGATTTCATACTGAGATGGCTGTGATGCACGCAGATTTTAAACAAACGACCCTAATTTTTGTCAGATTTTCAAAGTTTTGTTGTCATTGCACGTCACATCAAAGCAAATAAAATTCTTGTTTTTATGCTTTCTAAAAGCTTTCAAATGTAAAAAAATAGCTTTTTGGGTCAGTTTTTGACTGCCAGGAGGCAGATGCATATGTGTGTGAGCTTTCACTTTTTCACTTTTTGACTTTTTTTCCGAATGTATTGTAGTTCATACATTAATGTGAAGACATTTCAGTTTTGGAGTAGCTCAGTTGTTCGCTTATATCGTTTTCAAATTTTTATCAATATCACCTGTTTTTTAACTGAATTGATCACGATTCCGAGAGAGAATTACCCATTTCCTCACTAATTCTAATACAAAAGAGTGGCTTTTTCACGCCAAACTGTATTCTTCCTTAAACTTTTACAATAGCTTGCTTTATTGCTTTCAGACGCAAATGTCCTCTGTCCTTACTTTAGGATCCAAAAAAAAAACACACAAAACACTCATTTCTGGAAATGAGTTTCACAATCCTACACAAGGCAATGGCTAAACGTTTCGGTTTATAGAATTGTATTTTAACCAATTTATCACTTTACCGTTTTATCCAAGACAGACAAACTAAGAAAACTCCAACGATCAGCTTGTTCTTGATTTGTGGATCACTTTGAATAAAATCTTTGTAGCACGAAATATTCTGTTTCATATGTAAGACACCACTCGACATTTCCTGCAGGCAAACACTTGTAAGTTAAGCAACCTCAGAGAGATAACTGGCCACACCTCTGGCCAGTAACATATCCCAGTAACAGACCGAACGTCATTTTGGGACGAAGATGTTTTCTTGAGGACACGCTATCGGATCAAACACTTCTGACTAATCACCATGTCAATGGAGGTCAAGTTTAATCAAAGTCTGTCTTACTGGGGTCCTAACCACTGCAGCGTATTACACATGTAAATAATAGCGACAAGAGAGGTCTTATGTTGACATTCGCATATTTTCAGGCAGCAAAGCTGCAATCAAATCCTTGGAATCAGTCTCAATAAATTCCAATGCAGCCTTGGAGTACCATTCGTCTCTTAGGGAGATGGCGAATTAGTCCAGTATTCACCTTTGTTCAGTTCCGTGGGATGGATACATTCCAAGGAATTGTAACACCGATGAGCTCGCCAAATTTGGAACTACGAACATTTTATCAGAAAAGGGTGACTTATTCGATACGATTACTGCATGTAAATTCACGTCAAAGCTATAATAGTTGCCGTGTGGTACCAACAAAAAAATCAGTTTTATAAGAATCTAAGGAATATACATATATTCTGTCAGAAAAGGCAGGAAAAGTTTAACAAAAAATAAAAGCCGCCGTACAAAATCTGTATACACCATAAGTATATTTTGAGAGAATTCTGAATTCAACTCTGGAAAGAAAAATGCCACGAAGGCATCCAATAAAACATTATTAGAACGTTCTTTTGGCTAAAGGAAGTCAAGCAGTCCCAATTTAACATTTGACAGAAGGATAGCAATCTCAATTTTCGGAAATAGAAAAATATAATATTATTTTGGAGAGTTAATAAGAGTTTTTCAGATTATTAATACCAGAACCTTTCAATATTGTAATTTGCACATAAAATGCGAGTCAAGCTTACTCTATACGTGATATCGTCACTGCACTTTCCCTGGTAGTTTCTGACTGAGTCCAAGTTTGCACACATTTTGCAGATCGGCATGATAATTTTTGAAAGGTTTGACCTTTCTCGTCTTATATTTTTGACGTTCCACTACTAAGCTTTCTTAATAATGTGGACCGAGGAGAGTTTTTAAAACTTAGAAGTCATTCTGGCAAATTTATCAACCAGAATTGGAGCCTTTTCTTATTTCGGTTTCGGGGATGATCAGGGATGTACTTACGACTACGATACGATGCAATACTCCGAACAGTGGGGCAAGGGTCAAAAGATTTCCCTTTGTGGTGATGTCGGAAAAATAAGTTACTTCTCCTATTATTCGGTGTTTACTGAAATTTAAGCCCAAACTCCCTTGTGTAGTAGTTGATGAACTCAGCCTCTGCGGTACGCCCACCCCTTATTAAAGTTCTACTTGTTTACTTTCTCGGCTCTGTTAGATTTACTTAGGTCTCTTCCTAAAGAATTCCGGTAGCAAAAGTGGGTGCTTACTCACAAGTGACTTTCAAAAAAAAAACGTTGGAACCTTCCGTACGTTATTCTAGCATAGATGGTAATTTATCTTGTGTTGCTTCCCACAACTACAGGACGTACTTAAAAGGAGGTCGTGCTTAGTGAACATTTTTTAAATGGTCAAACCGTGTGATTTACATGATTATATTTTCTCCTGCAAAGTTGTTCGCTCCGCAACATTTTCTTTTATGCCAGACATAGTGTTTGTAGTTCAGTTCTGCTATATGTTATCTCAGGATAAGTGCCCACCGTTCAAAACCTTTCCTCCCTTGAGTTCTATTTCAGAGCCTATCAAAGTTGCACTAAAATATCTTCTTCCCCGATTGCTCCCTGCTTACTTGAAGTACGTAGGCGCCAACAACATTGTTTTATGGGTGTTAATTGATTTTTAACCCACTGATAAGTCCCAAAGCCAACGGCATTTTTTAAAATTTTCTTTGCTTCCGCAATAAGACGTTGTGTATCCTTTCGTTTGTACAATAAGTAGAGAGCCATGAATCTCTCGTTACGCCATTTGGTTTCTTGGACCAACCACATCGATTTTACGTTATTGCATCACATTTTTATTTCGGCACTTTTACCGGTCATTGTTTCAATGTTCCACCAGGCGATTGGGAATACATTTTCTAAGGGAACGATATTGCTTCCCCTCAAGGAAAAAGTCGGGCTCCAAGGCAAAATGTTACATTCGTGATCACTCCTCTTTCTGTGTGGAAAATGTGACCGGCGTAATAGTGTATTTATAAAAACTCAAGATTCACTACTATTCTACTTGCAATTGTGTGGGGCTAGTACCCGTGAATACGAGTATATATGTATGATATGTAGTCCTGTATAAGTATTTCTGTACGGTGGCATAACGTTCAGTTACTAAAAAACATATTGGCCATTTGAAAACAGCGTAGGTGGCATATATTCTAAATATTTTGACAACTAACTTGCATATGGACTCCATATGGACAGTCAAAGTGCACTATTATCTAACATTTCAGTATTCTCAAAACTAAACAGAGAAAAATAGTTATTTCCGATATAAAGGATTTTCTAATAGTGACTTGGCAACTTTGAATTTAATTTGTGAACGCACTCATTCACTAATCATCAAACTGTCACTGTCAATTTATTCAGTAAACTAAACATTTTTATCATGGTACTCGTAAGTACACGAACGAGCAACGTCTGCAAATTATAAAAATTTTCTACCGAAATTCGGAGTTGGTGACTGCAACTTTAAGAGCATTAACTCCAATTTTCGGTCGTAATGCTAGCCCTAGTAGACAGGCAATAACAAGTTTAGTGCAAAAATTTGAGTCTACATATTCGTTGTGTGATATTGCCGTGTCAGTGAGACAACGAGTTGGTCGAAGTGTCGAAAACATCGCTGCCGTTCAGGCGTCCGTAACAAACAATCCAAATCAGTCAATTCCATGGCGTTCACAAGAATTGGGCATCGCTCAGACCACATATGGCGTATTTTGCGTAATTATCTTGGTTTACACCCATACAAGATCAAGCTAACTCAAGAATTGAAGATGATGGACTATTTGAAGCGACGTACGTTCTCCGATTGGTTCTGGAGAAGATGCGCCAAGATGATGAATTTCATCGCAAAATTATCTTCAGTGACGAAGTTCATTTTTGGCTCAATGGGTTCGTCAATAAGCAAAATATGCGTTATTGGTCGGGTGAAAATCCACATGTGCTTCATGAATCATCCACATGATAACTGTTTGATGGGGTTTGCATGCCGGCGGCGTTATTGGGCCATATTTTTTCGTCGACGATAACGATCGTCACGTTACTGTGAATGGTCAGCGTTATCGCGCCATGATCACAGATTATTTTTGGCCCGAATTGGAAGATATGGACTTGGACGACATGTGGTTTCAACAGGATGATGCCACAAGCCACACAGCACACGCTACAATCGATTTATTGAATAGTAAGTATGGTGAGCGTGTTATCTCAATAAATGGGCCAGTCGATTGGCCGCCTCGTTCGTACGATTTAACGACGCTTGCTTATTTTCTGTGAGGCTATGTTTATGCCAACACGCCGACGACGTTGGAAGAGCTCAGAGCCAACATTGAACGCCAAATAGAGGCCGTTCCGCCGAAATGTTTGGCCGAGTTGTTGATAATTGGGTCCAACCAATCGACCGCTGCAAACGTGCCCGCCGTTTTTAAAATGGAAAGTTGGTGGTATATCACCAATAATGACCCATTTTTCATCCCATAAACATACATACATATGTAAGTGGTTCGTTCGCTTTTTTACTACGAGAATGTTTTTCATTTTTAGAGTTAGAACTAACCAATCAGGTTCGTCAGCTTTCTTGTTTTACCACAGGTGCCTACAGAAATAGATAAAAATCTAACGAAAAACTCACCATAATCTAACTAACTTGACAGTCAGGGCCTGTTTTATCAGTTTTACAAGATCTACTCGCACTAAATTGATCAGCTGAATGTTTTCATATTTGTAATTCAATAGTCTCACAATCGTAGCTACTTTGAAGAGATCGTTTTCTAAGGTACGAGTATTGATGGTGTTTGTTTTGCACTAAATCATCTCCCGTTGCTTTGATTTGTTTGACAGTTTGACTCCCACTTTCGCTGTGGCATCCCGTTGTTGAATTCTATTGACACACGCATCAACTAACGACTCGGATTAATTTATTCAAAAAAAAATCAAAAATCAAAAATCCAAATTCAAATTCAAAACTCATTTGTAGGTCAAGCTGAGAACACCTTTCATTCGACATCGATATAAATCTAACATGAATATGTATGTGCATGCATATGCATTATTTTCTCTGACATACGTTATTACGGGTCCAAATTATTGATCTTTTGAAGTGATGTTTATTTAAAGAAGACTTCAATAAATATTAGTATGTAGATAAATTGTTAAGAACTGAAAAAAAAGCTTGGAAATTTCTTTTGGGCCCTACCTTACTGTTCATACAAACAAATTTATGCTTACACAAATTGTGAGCAGGTATACTCGTAGTTCGGTTTATGAGAGGAAGAAGAAAGAAAGAAAAAAGAAGTGGTCTGAAGAACATGAAGAATAAAAGATTAAACCTGTATGTAATTAGCGATGAAATTTATGCAGACCGGTGGATGCCGAACTGACCGTTTGTCCATTTGTATGTCATCAATGTTTTAGCTGAAGTTTCTGACCTAGAAATGGAAAATTTCAAACAGAAGCTACTCACATGAGGGTAAAACTTGACCGCAGATTCTATCTGAATAAATCTTAGTAAAAGTAGCATTTGTAAATATTGCAATGCTGTGCCTTTGTTAATTGTTCACTAACAAAAATACGTCATGACAGAATCGCTACTTTTATTCAGCCACATTAGTCCTTGATAATTTTAGCGAGTTCCTACCCACACTATAGGAAACCGTAAGAGTCCGTAGTTTTTTTCAACTACTTGAACTTAAGTTTCAAATTTCAGGGTGAAGATAATATTCAACAAAAAGATACATTTTAATGTGGTAATATACAACAGTGTAGAGCAACATCACATGCTTTTAACACGCACTTGTTACATGTTTGTTTTCCATATATTGATTTCCAGAAGAGGGCACATAATAAGTAAATAGGTCAAAGGGTAACTTGCAAAAAGAAATCATTATTAGATTAGTAGAGGGTAAATTGTCCACATACAATCGTAGAATTGCTTCTGGAACCTATAAAGTAGGACCTCCATTTTTAAACCACCCAGATATTGAAATGAATCTGACGAGGTTTTTTAGCTCAGTGTTAGGTAAGTCCTCAAATTTTGCGAAATAATTAATTTCCAAAGTTTTAATTCTTCCCTAAGAAAGATGACGATACTCACACAACAGGTGACGGACGGACTCAATCACCTCCTCGTATTTGGAGCTCCGGCACAAGTCGTTGTGGTGTCTAGACATGGGTTTAATATGAGCCCTGTGATGAAACCATAGACGGACGAATCGGCTACCTCAATGAATGAGCTTTTCAAGAGAAAGGGCGCTAGTGTCAAATTCAACCCAACATACACTTACTCGACCGATTACCGATCCATAATGCTTCTATTGACTGTGTTTAATGGGCGACAACTTTCAAGCCAACTCATTGGCTCTTTTAAGGGCTTTTAAGGATATCCATGTCCCGGTACCCACCCTAGAGTCATCGTTTTCAGAACGGATATCTCATCAATATCTTTGGAGGTTCCGTCAATTTATGACCTGATTATCGCCTTAATAGCTTGAGTTCTTTAAAAAAAAAAAAAAAAAAAAATTATAGACATCATTTGACCAACCGGTGATGTCATTTTCAATGCTGAAGGAGCGGTTAACTCTTAGGCTTTCGTAGTGGATATTGGCCCCCGTGCCGATACTATTTTAATTCCATCGGTGTAGAAAAACAGATACTCTCTATTCGTGATAAAAGGGATTTATGTACCCTTAAAATGCTTGCACACACCACGGGCGAAAAAAAAATCAGGGAAGATAGAAAAAGAGGTACCGCCAATGAACGTTGGTTTTAAATGTTTGAAGGTTATAATGACAAGGAAATGAAGAGATATGCATGGCATTCCATAAGCGAGTTGTACAGCTCAGGAACGAATCACTATATTTTAAAGTACGTCCGAAATTGGAACCGTAACGAGTGTTACGGTTAAACGTTTGAAAGGGCGGAAGGCTACTGGCGATTTCTATGGAGCACTGATGGTTGAAATAGCTATGAAACAGAGTGAAACACGAGATATTTCGAGGGTGTCCATTGTTTGAGTGATATTGGCATCGCCTATTAGTTTAATCGCACTGTTTTGAAGCCTATCTAACAGGTGCAGAGATGTTTTGGGCGCACCCAACCAGATGTGCGCATTAAACTCCAATTTCGGGCGAATAAATGACTTTTATAATGAGGCCCGATCAGAGGAGCTGAAGTATTTCTTACATCACTTGAGGAAACCTAGAAATTTCGCAGCAATTTTGACGACATCGAATATGTGGTCATTCCAATGTAGGTTGTCATTGTGGCATGAACTTCTTTTCGACTAGGAGGCCTTCACAAATCCAAGTACAAGGAGATTCCATAATCGAAATGGATTATTCTCAACGGAAACCGTGTGTGACTTGTTGGGATACCTTGCATAAATCAAGAGTATTATCTTAGACCAGCAATCCGAACTCTCTGAAAGGAAATATCCTTCAAAAAATAGTAACTTTTACGTAGACTACTTCTTCTCGTACAGCCAAGTACGGGGAGTAAGTTGAATTTATTTATAAAACTAATTTATTAAGATCTATTCATATTTTTAAATAAGAAATGAAACGTTTTTTAGTCGTAGCCTGAAACTACTACTACGCAAACGAGTTTAAGGCCAAATGTCGGCCAACTCGAAAAAAAAAATATTTTTCGCAAATCGTAGATCCCACTCATTGCGCACACAAAAGACAGCACGAAGAACACAGAGACTATGCGCTCGTCCTCGTCCGACAGTTTGAATTTGTTGAACTTCAGTAATGGAATCAGTGTTGAGTTGAAAGGAGGTACCTAACAACTGTTCTTTCCTTGCGCTAAGAACTAAAACTCTATCTGGAGCAAAACAATAATGTTTTACAATACTTTCATCATCTCTATCCTGTTATATGGCGCAAAGGTATGGACACTCTCCAGAGAGGATGAAAGCACTTGACTGCTTTGATCGAATGTTTCTGTACAACGTAGAACTGTGCCGAATTGAACAGCCATATAAATCTGACCAGAAGGCTGGGCTACGTAGAGTGCATAAACAAAAGTACCACAGCAAGGGAAAGGGATTCCAACAAGATTGCCGTGCGTAAATTGGGGCATCTTGCTAGTGACCGAATTGATCATGTTGATCTATAAACTGGCTTCCAAAGTGAAGTTAAATAAATAATCGTTAATCCGGTTGAACTAATTTCTCTCAGCAGATTACTGGCTTGGGTTCATTATTATTGCAGTAGAAACGCAGTAAGACAATTTAGAAGACACCATTGCTGTTGCGAAGCATGGGATTTGTAAACGCAAACCAAATAGTGATGATAGTACAGGTTTTTACCTTTGTTGAACAACATTATGGATTTGAAATTGGTGTACGAACTAATTTTTGCACAGTGCTTGATACTCACTCAAGCAGCAAATATTCTATGCCAGGCTTACCAGCTAAGTTCCTTGTTTTCTGTAGAATTTTTGAAATTTTGAAGTCATAGATAAATCGTAGGCTTTAGATGTTCAAAATTGGTCATGTCCGGGAGTTATTTTGACCGAAGGCAGCTTATTACTTTTCCGTTTTCATTAGAAATGCCAAGACAAATGCTGGATTATTCTAGTGGAATTTATTGACCCAATTTCTTAGAATTTTGATGTAAAGTATTTTGCTCCTGTCCTGAAACAACCCCTCTGTTACCTCGTTTTTTTGACAAGCAAAGAGGGTCACTTTTGGAGAGATTATTGTAAACTCATCTGTTCCTTTTCATTTTATATCGAGCTGCATTAATTGCAGGTTTTTATATTCAATAGGAACAGACCTGTCTCCTGAATATTTAAAGTGTAGTGCCTCGTGTCCCGTCACTGCGCCGGTATGCAGCCAGTAGTTTTTCCTATTGAGGGACAGCAGGAAGCTATAGAACGACTATGTACAAGGGTCTATATCACATATTTTTACTTTAGAAGCTCTCTGTTCTTAAAATAATTTTGTTTCACTCGAATTCTCCTCGTACAAATATCTAAGCTGCTAGGTTTATGCTAGGTTTCCTGCTTTTGGCCAGTAATTCAGCGATTCCTAGTCGGATTCTCACAAAATATTTCGCATAGGTATCGTATTTTAGATATGAAATACAATTTGACTTTAAAAATAAAACGAATTATACGCTTGGATTTTGTAGAATTTATAATTTTAAAAATTTCAAATTAAAACAAAAGAAATATGTGCCCGGTAAGTTTCCAGAACATACCATAGTTACATAAAAATCGTAAAAATCATAAAAAAAAATGTTAACACCAGTAGGCACTCATTAACCCCAAGCCTTTTGCCTGCTTATATACGTTTATACATTTTCGTATACAAATCATAGTACTTCATTGTCCACTAATTAACTTTTCTATACATCTTTCCAGATAAAATTATGTGTCCTACCAAAGACGAGGATAAAGAATTCATACCCTATAACCAACATCTGAGGACACCGTGATTTTGTCAACAACATAAACCACACTCAAGAAAAGTCCTACAACGACTAAAATTTACAACAAACCATAAATTTAAATCAAAAGAAAATTCAAAAAAAAAACAACAAAAATATATTTATAAATATTTTTTAAAAAATAAATTGACATATCGCGCCCATTAGGTGTAAAATGAAGTTTTGCAGAATGAACGGGCCAAGCGAATCCGAAGTCGAAAGCCTGCTAATGAGCCCATGTTGGGGACAAACGCAAAATGGAAGTCAAGACCAGTACCTGCTAGACGGACATAAATTACTCTTGGAGCATGATCTCGATTCACTGCCCAGTGATTCTGAACAAAAAGGTGGATCTCTTGATGTTCTTGATAACCTGCTTATGAACTCATCGTCCATTGGACTATCAGAATTAAAGCCTCTGCCACCATTTACTGGCTACACAGGCCATCTATCAATCAATGGTATATCAGGTCATCATTACCATGCAATTGCTCAGCGATTACCAGATGAAACGAATAATAATTACGCTCAGAGTGCCTATCAGACAACAACAAATCAATCTGCCACCTCAAACAATAATGGCGGTTCAACGGCCGATCAAAATATTGTCTCCTCTTCAACATGTCTGCCCGAAACTGTACTCAGTTCGGATGGAAATGATGCCTGCCTTTCCGATGTGAAACTCTTTGCCGATAGTCAATTAGAAAGTAAGCTTTACTCTGTGGCGGATAGTTGTGTGATGTCCGATCAAGGGCCAGATTCAGTGTCTGGCGTTTATGTTGACATGAATTCGATAGATGACATTGCGGCAATTATTGGATCTGCCATAGCTGATACAACAGTGCCTAATCAATTAGAAAACGATGATGGTAATGACACACGAGACTCATGGATGGATATTGATGCATGGATTGAAGGCAATTGTATACAACAAGATGGCAAATTAGTTGTCTCACAGCAAGATAGTCTTAGTGATTTTATTTTGCCAAATTCCCCTGCTAATACGAGTAATTCAACGTTACAGAGCCTCCTGACGCATGGCTACATGCCACTTTTACAAAATCGTCTACAAAACGGACCACCTCTAGGTGCCATTAAAGGCGAGGCACCAAGTTCTACCTCATATTGCAACGAATTAACATCATCCACATCCACAAGTCCGCCCGGTTCTGTAGTCTCAACAACGGACAACATGCTAATCAATGGTAGCGGTGGTAGTCGATACCTTAACTCAAATCCACCCCAATACTCGACGATTTCCATGTCGAGCAATGCAAATGCTATGAAACCTGATGGCATATGCAGTCCAGACATCCTAGGTAACTACCCGCACACTACCACCGTCACGCCCAGTACACCGAAAACAAAACGTTCGCGCTCACAAAAAAAATCCTCATCCAGTGGACATCAGCAACAATCGGCCGGAAGTAGCCAGCAAATGCAACAGAACTCCCTGTCACCGTCATCGGTTAATTTTAACTCAAATGACCTGTCTGGTCTGTTAGGAAAAGAAAAGCCTGTCCACCGTTGTAGCATATGCAATCGAGGGTTTTTAAACAAAAGCAATATCAAAGTACACTTGCGGACGCATACCGGCGAAAAACCATTCCGCTGTGATGTCTGCGCCAAGGCGTTTCGACAGAAAGCTCATTTGCTCAAACATCAACAGATACATAAGAGAATTGGGCGTGATTGACACGTTGAATCGGCACATTTTTGTTGTCGCTTGTAATGAGAGTAAATTTTATAAACTTCAAAAAAAAAAAATTAATAATAACAAATAAAAATTATTAAAACAAAAGCCGAAAGAGACCGCTTCACATAAAAATATATATATATATATAACTACACCCGCATATATTATATATACAAATATGTAAAGAGATTTTCTTTTCCGCTAAAACACCCAATAAATGCCGTCTACAATCTATTACATTATATTGATTAGCAATCTAATGTGCGCGAATGGAATTTTCGAAAATGTTTTTCGAAGTTAACTTCGAGAGGGGTTTTCTTTTTATGTAAAAATCCATCCGAACACAATTTTGTGGACATGAGTGTGAAGTTGTAGGAACCGGCATGTTATTGTAATTCGTTGTTGTTGGTTGCTTTTGGTCTCTTTTTAAATGGGGGAGGAAGGGATTGTATTGTGGTAAAACCGTTATTTCTAGTCGTCAATACAAGAAGAAAAATAAAAAACTAAAAAGTTTGACAGTTGAACAGTTGAGGGCAATGGGTTCTTGATGTAAATTAAAATGGAACAGAATCTGGGAAGAGTTGGTTTGTAGGTTTTGAACAATCGTTAAGTGGTTACACACACGAGTAGTTCTTTTTGACAGTTTAGATGAATGAAATTACAATTCAAAGAAAGCACGTGGAAAGAAAGTGGAAATTACATGTGATTAGCCGTTGGCCGTCCGCTGAATTCCGTAAATACATATCTGTCCGGGTAACAATTATATTTGTGAAAACAAGGAACATATAATTCAATGCAGTTACTCATTCAATGGTCGATCGTGTCTGATCCCTCAAATCACCATAGACTTGCCAATCAGAGGCTTTTGACTAATTGATGTTTAACTGAATTGAACATTAGAAAAGTAAGAATGAAAATATCCTTGTATAGTGACAGTTAAGGAAAACTCAAACATTTTGCATATTCAAAACAGACTTCAAGAGACAGTGATAGTTTAGAACCATACGTCAAAAAGTCATCTGTGTTTGACATTTACTATCGAAGTTAGAACAGGTTCATACAGACCGAAGTCTGTCAGATTGAATATTTAGTAGAACTGTCATTCTCTGCCTTAAACCTTGCTGTATTCGACTGACTTGTTGTTTATTAATTCAAGTTAATTTTTAAACAATTTTGACTAGTAATGAGTGCGACAAGCTTTAAAAAATATGACGAATGACAGGTATTTCAAAGAAGTAAAATTTATAAGGTTCCAATTTGTTGTCACATTTTATTTCAAGTACTTTAGATTCAAAATGTAGTTCAAACTTTCATAAAACTCACGACTTTGTCTCTTGTTTCATTTAACAAGAGAGCAAAAGCAATGTAAGAACAGCGGAGCGTCCAATTGTCTTTTTGCAACTGTTGTTCCGTTTTGTTGCAATTGTGCCTCTACAAAACTACTTAAGCTTATTGCTCTAACTTAAAAAATAAATGTACCTCAATCGCAAATTCTAGAAACCATGTTACAGTGCGCTGTTTTATATATAAATATGCATGAATTAAAAATAACAAAAAAAAAAAAAAAAAAACTGAATATGTATTTATTTTGTTTATTCATAAAAGAAACTTACAACTAAATTATATAAAGAAAAATAAATAAAAAAATTGTTTAGAAAAATTATTAAATTTAATTTAATTAAAAGTAAATTAAAACTTTATGAAAAGAGTTCGTTTTTCTGTACAAAATATTTCGTATTAAGCTAGTTCTCTAAGTCTATGGTATAACGAAATTATCTTTGTATTTTTTCTGTTTAATTTATTTTAAATAAACAACAATGAAATTAGTTAACAAACAAATTATATATAAAAATATATAAACACAATCAAATAATCGATTAAATTATATTTTTAAAACGTATTTAAAAACAAAGCCCTAAACATGTAATGTATGTAAAAAAAAAAAACGAAACATAAATAATTAAATTTGCTTAGTTGTAAGTTGTTATTTATTTAAGTTTAGCTTAACAGAATAGAATGAAAAGAGTCCTTAAAACAATTAATAAATGTATTGTAATTTTTTATTATTATTATTATTTTTTTTTTGTAAACCATAAGCTGTATGTATTTAATTTAATTAACTTTCATCCTATTTAAAACATTTGTTTTTGCAAATTCTATTCGATTATTAATTTAATTATTTAATGTTTTTCTTTTCTTTTTGTTTATTTTATCTTCTATTCTTTCTTTTTTTTTTAGTTTTGTGCAATTTATTTATTGTTTTTCTGAATGTAAATATTTATAGAAAAATGAAAATGAAATAAAAATTGTTTTCAATATTTAAAGAGAAACAAAGTGTTTTTTGTACGATTGTATACAGTGGATTCCGCTTATTTGGGACACATCGGGCCAGGTGGTATAGTCCCAATTAAGCGAATGTCCCAACAAAGCGATGTGATGATCAAGTATAGAAAATGCAAAACGATTGAAATAAATAGCTACGTATGTAAAAAAGAACGCAGTGGAATAGAAAGTAAAAAAAAACTACTGCTTATTTACATTTAGAATTCATATTTTATTGAAAAAATATAAAAAAGAAATTGATTTCATATCTTATGTTCCAGATATTGGTAGATTGTCGCCTGGCGAATATTTTGAGTTCTTTGTGATGTTATAAAATCATCACATACCTCTAATGCTGATAATGGGCTGCCTTCACTGTAAATACTTCCTCGCCTCTCGAGTGGTAACTGGAACTGGAGCAGGTTCATCAATCACTTCCAGGATCTTCTGCGTTATTTTTTCTTGCAATTTCCTCAATAATGTCATCCTCAACATCTTCGTATTCGCATTGGCATTGCAGGTCGTTATCAATAGATAAGAACTCTTGATGGTTTGTAACGCGCTCCAGTGGATAGTTGCTTTCAATATTAGTTGGATCTGGTATGATTTCTTGATCTGAATTTTTGAAACCGCAATGAGAAAACAGTTTTGAATTGTCGAGCAGCTTATTTGTCTCCAAAGAACATTCACCTTTGCGCTAACTTCTCTAGCATTAGTCAAGATGTTGTCAAGAGATTTTCTTCAATTGCTTCAAGGATGAACTGTACCAATCTTCCTCGATAAAAAGTCTTTAAGTTTTTTATGATACCCATGTCCAGTGGTTGTATCAAAGATGTGGTGTTTGGTGGAGGAAATTCTATTTCAATATTTTTTAAATTGACTGAAGGAGGATGTGCAGCCGAATTGTCAATGAGTAGCAGAACTCTCCTTGAAGTAAGTTGCAACTCCGCATCCCAATCGGAAAGCCATTTAGTCAAAATGTTGGCTGTCATCCACGCGTTCTTATTGGCGTAATTTAGTACTGGTAGACTGTTCATTCTAAGACCTTTAAAGCACCTAGGTTTAACGGCTTTTCCAATTACTAAGAGCTTCCATTTATCACTTCCCGACATATTACAGCAGCATTACACAATGACACGATCCATTGCTTTTTTTGAACCTGTGAGTTCATGCTGTTTATAGCTTAAAGAACCATCTGGCGTGGCACGGTAAAATAGCCCCGTTTCATCGGCGTTATAAATGTCATTAGGACTCCACATCTTTAGTAGTTCCGGAAGCTTACACAATTTCCAGTGATCTACGCTGGAAGAATCTGCAATAGCTTTCTCCCCATGTGCTTTCTTAAACTTGATCTCGTGTCTGGTTTTCCACCGCGATAGCCAACCATCCGTAGCATTGAAATTGGCATGACCCAACTTTGCCTCAAGCTCGTCTGCCTTAGCTTTCAACATTGGGCCAATAACACAAACTCCTCTTCCACTTACAATAGTAAACCATTGGTTCAGTGGCTTATCAACATCTGGGTCCTTTCCTCCTCGTTTCCGCTTTCTTGATTTTCCTTCCCCTTTTCCCCATTCCTCACGCAGTTTAACTTCTTGGCTTTTGACACGTGCTATTGTGGATTTAGGAACATCAGTGATCCTTTCCAGATCACGATATTTTTGCAATTTATCAAGCAAAGCTAATGTTAAATCTTTTCTGGACATTTTAACCAAATGCAACAATCTTCTCGGTCAGTAGGCACGGATAAGCGACTTATTAATTTTATCTCGGCACTTTCTGAAACGAAACCAAAAGCACGCCCCATCGTAGCACAACAAAACTAGAAACATCAAAGCGAATAACAAATTGAAACAACAAGAAACCGTTTTACCCACCCCTATGCAAAGGTAAAACGGAGCGCAACACCACGAGATAGTATCGTTACTTAAAAAGTATTGGCTCAATTTGTTTTCTCGTCTTCATCGTCATTATTACTGCAAACGATGGTATGGCTTTTGCTGCTGTAATTTTTTCGAGACATAGCAGACAAGCAATGTGGCGATATTTTTGTCAAAATGTGTGTAAGATGTGCGATGAATATGTCCCAAATAAATGGCTGCTGTCCACAATAAACGAACAAAATCATCTCTTTTTTGGTTCCGTTCCTGTTCATTTAAGCGGCTGTCTCGATAAAGCCATGTCCCAAATAAGCGGAATCCACTGTATTTGCTTATTTTATTTTCAGGAGATGTGTGCCTTTCATTGAGACTTTTATGGAAGGTCTTTCTTAAGGAAGGAAGGTCTCGAAACAAGGTGAATTTTTAAGGATTTTGTAGTCAGTGAAAAATTGGTATTTTATTAGAAAAAAATCTTTTATTGTCAAATAGAAACATCAGATGGGAACATCATCAAAGTCGAGCGTTTTAGAAAGCTGGAGACTTTATTTTTCATCTGTAACAAAAAATCTAAAGAGAACTGGTTAAAAACATTATTTCTCCTACTCCAAACCTTTAAAACCCAACAAAAAAAATGTAATTTCGCAAAAAAAAATAGAGATCGGAAAAAAGTCACTTTTTTAACAATTTGTTGAAACAATTTATTTAATTTGCATTGAAAATCATATTGCAAAGGTTTAGAGTATAGCTAAAAGTGACGAGAAGATCTCCGACAAGTTTTTTTCAGTTATCTTGCATGCCGTTACATTTTTAGTTTAGAGAAAAAGCGATTTAAATTTTTCGGAGCGCTCTAAAATCGAGCGTGCACCTGCGGCTGAAAATATGCTGCCATTTCGAAACGAATAAAGATTTGGATTTGAAATTTTAAGGAGACATTCTTCGGATATTGTAGAATAAGGAGAAAAATTTAAAAAAAAAAAAAAAAGATTCGGGACCTTCCCCCCTTAACCATTTATAAGGCAGTTTTAGTTGGAGCTGCCTAAGAAAGTACATGTTTATTTTTGAATTAGTTAGGAAGTGTTTGAAGAAATTTTTGAAAGAAAAATAAATATTTTTTTTAAATTTTTGGAGAAAAGTGAGGTGGCAATAGGTTTGCCACTGCCAGTTGGTGACCAAAAGAAATATGGGAATTGAACCAAAACGTGAAGTAATGCATAGTGGTACTTGGCAATGCGAGCACTGAATGTTTGATCTTTTATTGTTTGTCTTTGTACTGCAAAGTCCGCATCTGCGATAGGTGGAAATCTCCTCAGGCATATGTACTCCTACATTTTGAAATCTATGTTTATCAAGTACACCAAATGATTTCCTTGTTGACATGGCTGGAGTTTTTTTTGATGTTGCATGGCTTATTTTTTACCTTGTTTGTTTGGAAGCTTGGAAGCTCTTGGCCAAGTAAAACCCTTAAATAAAAGTGGGATAGTTCTTGTGTCCTCACCCGGACTACAGAAGAGTGCAAAGCAAAATACGAGCATTTGTCACAGCCGCATCGACAAAAAAATAAAAAATGCGTAACTACCAACGTTTACTTTGGCGTCCTACGCTATAGGTGGCACGATTTTGGTCGAAAAGGTCGACGCCACCCATGCGCTTGGTATATTGTTAAACTGCCAACGGACAGGGGATTTAACCTTTGGATCCATCTTTCTACGTTCGTGTTACCACAAGCTTCGTTTTAGGATCAAATGCAGTTGATAACAGATTTACCTGTTTCGTATCCATCTACATTTTGCCGCTTCCTCCACTTATATTCCCCTTTCATCATTTTGTTTTTTTGTGCTGCGATTTTTGGGAGTCCCTTTCGATTTGACCTCACCGTTGCAGTTGCATAAATTTTGGCAAATCAGATATCATAATATCATCAGAATTTGTAAGCCGACTATCTTCACAATTTTCTATTTCTGACATGGGATCATCCAAATCTTCAACGTTTTCTGTCGGAGCAGCTAGATCAAAGTTCGAAATTGTCTTCGGAATTCTCGCCATTAATTTTATGAAACAATTCCTCAATTTCGTCATCATTTAGTTTTGTCTTAGACATCTACTCGTCTGTACAAAAAAACAAATATCTGTAACAAGGCAGCAGCAAAAATGTTGCTACTCTGAAATGTCAGTGGCAAATATATTGCCACTTATGTAAACAATCAATGTAAATACCCTGTATTAATTTTTTACTTTGTTTAGGGTTATTCTCATTAAAAATATGTATTTCAATCTTTTGTAAAGTAAACTATTCACCAGATTAGTACAATATATTCACCAATTTGAACAACTTTTAAAAAAAACGGTACAAAACGCTGTTTTTAATGACCGTGTGCGGTGTAAAAATGTATCACTATAAGATAAATGAATTCCACAGGGTTATTCTTGTAGAAAATAGATCCCAGTTAAAGCACAAAAAAAATTTCAAAAATTGATGCAACAGATTGGATGCATTCAGGGACAAAGATGGGTGGCAAATATATTGCTTCCACCTTAAAAAGGGTTAAGTATGTGACTAGAATGAATAAGATCTGGTAAATTCAAGTGGCATTCTGTTTTGAACAGGATCACAATGCCACAATAAGAACTAAAAAAGAGGAGACCAGAATTACTTACAGGTCGAACTAATTTGTACTTTTATCAAAACCCAGAAGTCAGGTGATTATTATTTTGTAAAAATTTCTAAGACCATCAAAGGAGGAATAACCCGGATGACGTTTTCTTCTACTAGACAGAGCGGAGCAACCACTGTTTCTCCTTAATCTTAATCTATACACGTCCTATAAATTAAAAAGAAGTAAGATGGGGGAAAGGCTATTGGCATGTTCGCAAATTAAGCAATGCCCTGTGATTGTGACTACTGTGACCTTTCATATTCACATAAGAATGCCTCTGATTCAGCTTAGGCGAAATACCTATTTCTTTTTAAAAGTTAATATGTAACGCGGTTGATTAAATCACTCAATCAACAAATCTTAATATGAAATATGAAAAACGCAAACCATTTGAGATATTTCAAAAACTTTATTATCGGCTTGAAGTACAGTACAAAACATTTATGGATGGAACTCGACTTCGTTCAGATGGCCACCGCGGTCACGTTTGTAGCGGTAGACTCGTTGGACCCAATTTTCAACGACTCGGCCACACATTTCGGTCGAAACTTCCAACGTCGTCGGCATGTTGGCATAAACCAATGACTTAACGTAGCCCCACAGAAAATAGTAAAGCGGCGTTAAATCGCACGAACGAGGCGGCCAATCGACTGGCCCATTTCTTGAGATAGCACGCTCACCAAACTTACTCTTCAATAAATCGATTGTAGCGTATGCTGTGTGGCTTGTGGCATCATCCTGTTGAAACCACATGTCGTCCAAGTCCATATCTTCCAATTCGGGCCAAAAATAATCGGTGATCATGGCGAGATAACGCTGACCATTCACAGTAACGTGACGATCGTTATCGTCGACGAAAAAATATGGCCCAATAACGCCGCCGGCATGCAAACCGCATCAAACAGTTATTTTTTGTGGATGAAGTTGTGATTCATGAAGCACATGTGGATTTTCACCCGATCAGTAACGCAGATTTTGCTTATTGACGAACCTATTGAGCCAAAAATGAGCTTTGTCACTTAAGATGATTTTGTGATGAAATTCATTATCTTGGCGCATCTTCTCCAGAATCCAATCGGTCCATCGGCTTCAATTCTTGAGTCAGCTTGATCTTGTATGAGTGTAAACCAAGATCCTTACGCAAAATACGCCATAATGTGGTCTGGGCGATACCCAATTCTTGAGAACGCCGTAAAATTGACTGATTTGGATCGTTTGCTACGGACGCATGAAAGGCAGCGATATTTTCGACACCTCGACCAACCCGTTGTCTCACTGACACGACAATATTACACAACGAGTATGTAGGCCCAAATTTTTGCACTAAACTTGTTATTGCCTGTCTACTAGGGCGAGAATTACGACCGAAAATTGGAGTTAACGCTTTTAAAGTTGCGGTCACCGACTCCGAATTTTATAATTTGCAGACGTTACGCGTTCGTGCACTTTACCATGATGAAAATGTTGAGTTTACTGAATAAATTGACAGTGACAGTTTGATGATTAGTGAAAGAGTGCGTCCACAAATTAAATTCAAAGTTGTCAAGTCCCTATTGGAAAACCCTTTACAATATAACATACGAGTATTTCACCCACATATTGCTACCGCACCGCTTGTAGGACTATCTAAATGGGTCCCTATACCTTTAAAAGGACACTCTTTTTTGGATCACCTTATTAGCAAGGTCAAGAGTTTGCTGGTGATTTTCCATTTGCTCGTCGTTGGTCGTGGAAGATGGCATAACCAGCTGATTTGCTCAGCCTGAAGCTTCTCGATGACAGATTTCTTGATGAAGAAATTTTAGCAAACCCGGACTTCTTACAAGTATTAGATCATGCTTTGTCGCATTCGCTGACATTCGTAATATTGTCATTTCCCTCGCTATCATTCTACTTTACACATAGCAAGCCAACGTGAACTGTCTGATATAAAATGCGTTTGCATATAACTTTCGTACTTTTAATCTTTTATTAGAATTTTTATTTTTACATGTTTTTTGTCTTAAAAACAACTCCACTTATTTTATTTGCACTCCTCAAAAAGCCTGATTAAGTTTCTTATCATGTAAGCACAAGGAGCTGTTGCACCGTTAAAATGCGGGGGTTATTTATGTGCACTTTAACAACACTAGTCAACAAAAAAAAAAATTTTTTTTTACATCGTAAACAATTTCACGTGATTCGTGTTCTCTAAGCTAGAAATAATGTCGAAAGTCAAATTAAACTCTTCTATCACGTCACAAAAACTTCCTTTTTCATTTGTTTTGTTTGTCGATGATACTTTGTGGTTGGTAAGTCCCTAATTGTCAACCAGAAGCAGTCTGCAAGCATCGCAGGGTTCCAATTTCTGCGATTCCAGAAAATGTATTTTCAAAGACATACGACCATATTGCATTCCATTTTATGAAAAGCTAGCAACATTTTCTTAACAAGGTAAACATATTGCGGAGATTTATGATTCCCTAAAAAGTTTTCAGTGACTGCGACGAAAGAAGTCCAGGCTTCTTTTTCTACTTCATTTAGGCTTGAAATGAATTCTGCATCTCTTATTATCCTTTTGATATCCGGACCTACAGATATCCTCTCCTTAATTTCAGCTTTGCTCAAAGAAGGAAATTTGTTCCTCAAAAACGTAAATCCGGGGCTATCTTTGTTCCTCCCACTCACATCCCGAACCGACTTCATCGGTCCTCTAATTATATTGCACCTGCAGCCTCCGTTCCACCCAAGCCACCGCGTCAATGCGTCTCTTTCAAATTAGCACCAACCGCACACAATAACCCCTCTGAAATACCTAACCCCTCTGCACGTGCCCCCACTAGCACTTCTTTCCCTAATTTTGACCTTAAAACCGGAGCTAAATATCCCAATTTCGTTAGGTCCCATACTATAAATCGCTCACCTAAACATGTGTCTAATGCCCCTTCAATCACCCCTCCATCGCCTTCAAAATCTTCGTCCACCTGCCCCATTTTTGACCCGATTCTGCCTCCCACAGTTCCAATAACCCAACAAACTTTTGGCTCAACAGAATGTCGTTATGCACTTTCTAGGCTTAGAGAAAAAAACACGCACGAGCGTCATGGTCTCCATACAGCAGGAAGGTCTCCCTACTGATCTTACAAATCTGAGGAACTTATATATCAAGTTCCACGAGATTTTCAATATGTCTCCCCAAAAAGTCTCAGACGACCTTGCTGCTTTCGGTAACTATGTCCACTCAAAAAGGATCTCACACCTCCAACGAAGCAGAGCTGACAACGACAAATTTTTTCGTCCCTAACGTGCTACCATTGCCAGTGTTTTGACCATCCACTCCTACGCCCTCTCGTAATAACCTTCCTCTTACCTTTTACTATCAAAACGTAAGAGGACTGCGATCTAAGACCAGTGCCGTCTTGCGCCAATCTCACGCTCTCCCATTTGAGGTCTACGCTCTGACCGAAACTAATCTAATTCCCGATATAAAGAATCAGGAATTATTCCCCCCTAGTTTCAATGTTTTCCGAGACGACGATCTTACCCGTCCAAATGATGATGCTCCGTGTCGAGGTGTCCTATTTGCCGTCCGTAATGACCTAAACTCTTCAGCAATCGCTGTTTCTACTTCCTCTAAACTTAACTACGTTTCAATAAAGATAACACTCCCCTGCAGGTCCCTGTACATTATGTGTTTTTACATCCTACCGGCCCAACCAATCGAATGCTACCAACTCGCTATCGATGCAAAAGATCAAATAATTAACTATCCTCTCGAAGATATCACCGTATTTGGCGATTTCAATCTACCTCAGCTGCACTGGACTCAATCAGATGATAAATCTTTTTTTATCGCTTACCCTATCTCGAGTAAAGAATGTCTCTTCTTGGATGAGCTCACAGACTCTAGCTTATGCCAAGTTAATGGAGTCTCCAACTATATGGGAAGGCAATTAGACCTCATTTTCACCACTGACCCCATAAACTCCTCTGTGTCGCTCTGTCCCCTTTCACTATCGACCATTGATAACTTTCACCCACCACTTCTTCTTTCTCTTTTCCACCACTCTACTTTCCGCCCCACCCCATCTGCAGCTACCACTTCTTACGACTTTCATAAAGCGAGTTTCCGCAAAATTAACGCATATCTTAGTAAGTGTTCTTTTGATTTCGCCAATATGCCCCTAAAAAGTGCTCTCTCTATTTTCTACAGAGAATTACTTAATTCTATTTCTCTCTATGTCCCCTTTTTGCGTAATAGGACCTCTTCTACGAGCCCCCCGTGGTATAATCATAAACTTCGCTCTTTACGTAACAAAAGAAACAAATTATGGACAGTTTTCCTCCGGTCCAACTCTTTTGTTGACTATTCAAAATATCAAACTTCGCCCAGATCTATAAGTTTCTCTATCAGCGATACCTTGATAGTGCGCAATCAAGGCTTATAAATGATCCTAAGTCTTTCTACCAATTCGTTAATTACAAAAAAAAAATCCGACGGTTTTCCTCCATCCCCCTTATACGAAAATATATCATCAACTGATCCGCATACCATAGCTAACTTTTTTGCTACTTTTTTTAAGCAATCTTTTGCCGATAATTCCTTCGTACCGGATCCCTCTTATTTCAAATACCTACTTAACTTCCCTATTGGCCCCACTATTTCTCATAGCTTTGATCATACAGTAATAGAAAACAAATTACAACAACTTAATGATGAATACTTACCCGGCCCAGATGGCCTTCCATCCATATTTCTTAAAAAGTGTTCCTCCACTCTTTCACGCCCCCTTGCTAATCTCTTCCGATTATCGCTCTCTCAAGGTGAATTTCCACAGATATAGAAGTCCTCTTTCATAACACCCATACACAAACAGGGATTAAAGAGCGAAGTCACTAATTACCGCCCTATAGCTAAACTTTCCCATATACCCAAACTCCTCGAATGTATTTTGCATGAAGGCTTAAGCTTCCAGTGTAAATCTTTTATTTCCCCCAATCAACACGGCTTTCTGAAGGGTAGATCAACTACCACAAACCTCGTAGAATTCGTGTCCTCTGTTCTCTCAGCCTTAGAAAATGGTAAAGAAGTTGACGTTATAACAACTGATTTCAGTAAAGCTTTTGACAAGATATCTCATAAACTAATCCTGTTCAAATTGTCCGTCCTGGGCTTTGAACCCATTTTGCTTAAATGGATATCTTCTTACCTGGATAATCGTTTTTATAATGTTCGTTTCAGGTCTGTCCTATCGGCCCCTTTCTTGGCTACTTCAGGTGTTCCTCAAGGTAGTCACCTAGGTCCACTCCTCTTCATCCTAACTATTAACGACCTTCAAAGGCTCATTCAACACTCAACACTTTCTCTCTATGCTGACGATACCAAATTTTTTAAACCCATTTCCTCACAACAAGACTCCACCCTCCTTCAAATAGATCTAAATAGTTTTTCCACCTGGTGCATCAAGAACTGTTTAGAACTCAATGTCTCCAAATGTCAATCGAGTACTTTCTCACGTAAGTGCAAGAAGTCTCCTCAACGAATTTACCATCTCCACGGCCAACCTATACTCCTTGTTGAATCTATCCGCGACCTTGGCATATTATGCGACAGGCAGCTTAATTTCCGCTCGCATATTGATGAGATAATTTCTAAAGCAAACTCATCACTCGGCTTCGTTAAAAGATGGTCCAGAGATTTCTGCAACCCGTACGTGACTAGATCACTATACATCACTTACGTTCGCCCCCTTCTCGAGTACGCTAGCCAAGCGTGGTGTCCCTTTCAACGAGTTCATGTATCTCGTATTGAGAGGATCCAGCGTCGTTTTCTTCGATTTGCTCTTCGAGGTCTGCCTTGGAACCGAGACCGTCTCAAACTCATTAACCTGAATACCCTTGAGGAACGAAGGGACGCAGCAGACATTTTGTTCATTCACCGACTCCTCTCAGGCTCCGTCGATTGCATGCCTCTTTGCAACTCCATGTTCTTTAACACTAACCCTCGCAATCTACGTTCCACCGGTCTCTTTTATCTACCTATCCACCGCACCACATATGGCTCTAACGAAACAATCTCCCGTATGCTGCGTAAGGTAAACTCCAACCTTTCCGTTTTCGATTTTAATCGCAGCACACTTTCCCTCAAATTCGATCTCCTTCACCATCCTTAGCTTTAAGCCCTAGTATTAGTTTAAGTCTCAGTTTTTAAGCTTGTATTAAGCATAATAAATGGGGGCGTTAGCCCCCACCAAAATTAAAAAAAAAATTTTATTAAAATTAAAAATCATAGCTTTTACGAAGTTTTTGATAAGCCCAAGTTTAATGTGCAGAGGCGGTAATATAACTTTTTGCGGATCAGCTAAACTGTCAAATTTAATATTCTTTTTTCCTGGAATGTAAGTAGTTCTTGAAGGCTATGTTTTCTGAATGTAATGTAGATTTCTAGGTCGACTGTCCTACTCACACAAAATCAACCATTTATGTATATTATACATTATTTTTTCCAAGATGTGTTTCAGTACATCGTACGTTTCTTTGAAATGAGCACCATAAGCTACTGGCAATGATGGAAATTTATTTCCATTGTGGACTAAGACAGCTTTTAAACTTGTCTTAGATGAGTCAATAAAGGGTCGCCAATCATTTGGTATGTTCTTATGACCCATCTCAGCCATCAAACCGTGGACATTAGAACAATAAACTAAGTCACCATCCGCTGAATAGAAATCTATAAAGAAATTGTGAGGCTTGCGGTAAGTAGTAACATTAACACCCGGCTGAAGGAGATTCCATTGCTTAAATCTTGAACTTAATACTTCAGATTTTTCTTTAGTTAAATCTAAATCTCTAATTAGATCATTAAGCTCTGATTGACTAACCGGATGAGGAATTTTTGAGTTACTTGGAACTGGAAATTCTTCTTCCTCCACACAATTCACTTCATAGCCTTCGTCAGAGTCACTTGTATTCGGTTCAAAATTAGGTGGCTTAGGTATTGGAATGCCATCCGAATGTGGCACTGTTTTCGTGACAGACGATACATCTGGATATTTTATTGTGTGCTTAGATTTTCTAGAAAACACTTTTAGTGAAACAAAAATAGCAGTCACTCAAATGATATTTAGGTTCGCGCCATAGTACAGGTTGACCAAAAGGCATTCCTTTACATTTTCCTCTAAGCTAACACGTCAATTTTGTATGACAGCTAAGGCAACAGACATGTGGTACCCAGTTTTTATCTTGATTAGAAACATCCAAGTCAAAATATGCACTATAACACTTCTTTATCAATAATGTGATGGCCTTTTTTTGACTTTTTGATGTGTATGAACCACAAATATACTCGTAGCAAAAAATATCAGGATAATTTGTACAGACGCGAGGCATGTCTTTTTTCTTTTTCATTTTGTCCTCCTTGTGTCAATCTTCAACTTACGATAAGGTTGAAGTAATATAGTGAATATATTTTATTCGCAATTCGTACACAATTGTTTTAAATTGTGAAATAAGTGCGTCACCTAATTAGAAATGGTAATACAGTTTGTGTGAAATTTTAATTAATTTTATATTTTCTGCTCATTTTGTGCTCAAAGGCGTAAAATTTACATCTACCCTCAAAATATAATTTTTTCGAAATTCAAATATTCTGTCAGTTTTGGACGTGATATAAGAAAACTAATATTTTTCTGGTAATAGGAGTGAGTATGTCTACAAATTGTACTACATAGTTTTTACGATATTTTTTTAGTGTTGACTAGTGTAATAGATCGTCTCGAAACATAATAAAGTTCAATAATCTTAAACTGTTCTAACGCTAAAAAAATTACATATTCTTAAAAGTAATTAGTCAATGGTGGCCTAACACCTTACACACTTTTTCCACCCATTGTTTAATTGGCAAAACAATTCTCAGATCTCGTGGTGTCTACGAAAATATGTGTCTTTACTACGTGTCTGGCTTTACCAAAACCAATGTCATTGTGCCGATACAACATGTTTTTCCTATTAATTTGAATTGATCAGTGAACTGATATAATTATTATGATTAATGATTATTCGTCTATTCCCATAAAGGCTTGGACATCTCATCGAACACAGTTAAAAGAGATCTCTCTACGCTTCTTTCGCATGTTAATTCCAAACGTGTTTCCCACTTACAAGGAACTCGTTCAGGTTTTCAAAAATTATTATCGATCCGCACTACGAGTATATATTTACTATCAGAATGTAAGAGGACTTTCCACTGAAATGACCCAGGTACCCTTACGACATTTTCGATCTTTGAAAACTAACCTTATCACATACAATGTAAGCCTCCCAGTTAAGTTTTTCAGTGGGTTTTTTACAGATCCTAAGACCATATAGCTCTTTGAATATTATTCGAATAAATTACATGTATGTGCCTGTTCCGATGGGCGTCCAACTATTTTCAGGAAACAGTGTACCTATATCTAAATCATCTTGGTCTTCCCATTGCTGCTGTCTTTTATTAGACAGTTTCAATTGAAATCTTCCCTTTCCTTTCCGGAGTTTATAATTATAGCCTCATACCAAAATTTTATTGCTTGCCTAAATTATTCGACAGTACACTCGCAGTTTATCAATAATTACTTTCGTACTGTAAACCAATCACCACTGATTAGCAAGGATTTATAAAATACCAACTCGATTGAGTTCGTCCCTAAGATGCATTGTATTTAGTTTATATCACTTGAGCAAAGCATTCAACATAATTTCTAACTGGCTTAACACTTTCAAACGTGTTGCATGAATAAAATCATATTTAGATGACCGGCAATACAGAGACTTTTCAGTTCCTTAACATCCTCATCCCTCATCACTCATTAAAGCAACATCCGGAATTCCTCAGGATAGTCATCTTGGGCCAATCAACTTTACCTCAACGATAAATGATATAAACCTCGTCATTCTGGATTCGACCAGAACAACTTTCGATAATAACAAGAGGCTTCCTGGAATCATGTTTTAGCCCTCTACCTTCTCTGCTTGCAAGATGACTTAAACAAATTATCGGTATGGTGAAAGCAAAACTTTTTAGAGATGAATGTTAATAAACGTCAAGAAGTAACCTAGTTCCCCCTAATAGCTGAAGGAATATCAATGCGCGTTTCTCGTTAAGTAATGCGTTAAGGTAAATTGCGCTGTTCCCCATTAGCAGGTTCCTTGCTCATCTTCAATATATTTGAAGTCGATCTGGCCAGTCATCGATTGCAGTCCCTCACGCAGTGGACAATTTTCCACTGCTCGGCCAAAGGCGCGCTTCAAAGACTCAATACTTGGATGTCGAGTAGTGCAAGCCATAGTCTCTAAACAGAGCCTAGTTTGTAGTCTAATGGATGGAGGTCTGGGCTAACAGATGGAATTCCGTGGAAACGAAATTCGCAACGTGTTTTTTGAGCCATGTTTGAGTCGTTTTTGCTTTCTGAGCTGGAGCGGAGCCTTGTTTATTCATTTGCGAATACTGTTTTGTTGGCAGGCTCCATAACGTTCTCTAAAATGTCAGATTGATACAGTTTCGCCAAGGTTTTGACACCTTGTCAAGTCGCCATAGGCGACTCCCCACCAATCTCTCGTTGAACTCTCGGAACGAGTTCGGATGTGATGACAGAGCATATATTCTATAATTATGTTTGTTGAAGGATTCTTCAATGCTGAAAATTTTCTCGTTAGTAAAAAAATTCGTCTGTAACCTTTGTTCGCGTATTGACGAAGCAAGGCTTTCGATTTTGACTTACGTTTCTGTTTCAATGCTTCTGTGTCTCTTGTATGTGCTGAGTCCCAAATCAGTTTTTAAGATGCGTAACATGCTGTCCATACCGCCAACACCCTGGACTTGTTTTTAACTTCTCACCCTGATAAGTACACCGTTAATGTGCTCTCCCCTCTAGGCTCGTCGGACCATTGTGTCATATCAGCAAATTTCTCGTTCCCGACCACACAGTTAGAGAAAAAATTCCTAAAAGAACCGTATGGCAATACGAGAAAGCCAACTGGAGCGGTCTTAACAACTGCTTTAGGAATTTTAACTGGTCGTTATGTTTTCCCGATAACGATTTAGATGCCCCTGCTGATATGATCACAGACACTATTCTCTTTGGAATGAGATCCTTTATCTCTCATCGGTTGAAGAGTATCAATCCAAAAGAAAAGGCATGGTCCAACTCGAGCTGTAAAGAGGCTGTCAGGGTTAGAGAAATGTTTTTTCGGGCCTTCAAGACCAATCCGACAGAGGAAAACCGAAAAATGTTTAAACGAGCCAGGAATGACTGCAACGTCTTTCTTAAGCGTGTGAATTTTCAGTACGACCAAAAGTTGAGGCAAAAAATACTACAATGTCGCAAAGGTAATAACAATTTTTGGTCTTTCGTCAAAAATATTAGAAACTCTGCCTCATCCTCCATCCCAACGCTCATTTGCAATGACATTCCAGCTTCCAGCCCTTTGGACAAGGCCAATCTGCTTGCTGCACACTTCGCGGCCAGTTCAACACTCCCAGATTGTTCTTTATCTCCGCCTACACTTGAGTGCGTCGAATCTTCAATGGGACGAATCTACTTTCGCACTCGTGTAGTAGCAAGAGTACTTAAAGATCACAACATACATAAATCCGCTGGTCCAAATGGTATATCTCCCATTCTCCTGAAGATAAATCGTGAGCTCATGAAATATCTCGAAACAAGAAAACTTCTACAGTGTTCGTAGCAACAGGTCTCCTGGTGATTTGATGGCATGTCTCACCGAAAAATGGAACCAAAGTGTACATCGATCTGGCGAAAGCAAGATAGTTGCACTTGATATTTCTAAGGCATTTAACAGAGTTTGGCATCAGGCTCTTTTGTCGAAAATGCGTGCATTTGGGATCGACGACTCTCTTCTTCAATGGACTACCTTTCGGAATGTTCAATTCAAGTTGTCTTGGATGGATTCAAGTCTGATATTCACAAAATAAATGCTGGTGTGCCCCAGGGCTCCATTCTGTCTCCAACACTCTTTTTAATATTTATCAACGATCTCTTGTCTGTTACTTCTTATCTAATATATTCCTTTGCTGACGACAGTACTCTCTGCTTTTCATATTCGTTCCCGGACTCACGTCCCTGCTCTTCGGCTGTAGAACGGGAACGGCAGCGTATGTCAAGCTCATTAAATTCCGATATTATCAGTATAACCAATTTTGGAACTATCAACAGAGTGGAATTTAATGGTTCCAAAACACAATGCTGTCTGCTGTCGTTAAAGCGAAATTTAAACACTTGCATCGTCGAAACCGAAAATCTTTCCATTCTCGGTATGTGTGTCAATGACAACTTACGTTGGAATGACCACATATTCGATGTCTCCAAAAGTGCTGAGAAATGTCTAGGTTTCCTCAAGCGATGTAAGAAATACTTCACCCCATCTGATCAGGCCTCAATAAGGCATTTATCCGCCCGAAATTGGAGTACAATGCCCACGTCTGGTCGGGTGCTCCCAAAACATCTCTGCACCTGCTAGATAAGATTCAAAAATATCACTCATACAATGGACAGCCTCGAACACCGACGTAATGTCTTGTATCTCACTCTATTTTGTCGCTATTTCCACCACCAGTGCTCCATAGAAATCGCCAGTAGCATTCCGCCCCTTCAGACATTTAATCCTAACACCAGTCTCGCTATGAACGCTCATCAGTTCACCCTCAAGCCCATCTTCGGACGTACTCTGAAATATCGTGACTCGTTCCTAAGCCGTACAACTCGCTTATGGAATGCCCTGCCTAGCTCTTTATTCCCTAGTCATTATAATCCTCAAACATTTAAAACCAGCGTTCACCTGTACCTCTCTTTCCATCCTCCTGATTTTCCTTCGCCCGCGCTGTGTGCAAACATTTTAAGGATACTTAAATCCCTTGAGCGCACGCAAATTATAAAAAAAAAAATAATAATACTGATATTCATCTCCCGAGACATGATTTTCTGCTTGCGCTTTGGATTTTGACGAATTCGATCCCCCACGGCTTTGACGACTATTGACGTTCGCACAGTGTGCGGACGGCCGGGTTTTGCAGTCCGCTATTCCACCAGTATCCTCAAATAACTTCACGGTACGATTCATAAAGTTTCATGTGATTTTCAGTGCCCGCAACATGCGATTCGTAGTCGCATTTTTGCAGGCCAATTACGACAACACGATTTTTGAGCGAGCCTCATTCCATGATTGTAAACAATTGACGTCAAAAACTTTTTACGCGGGGACCTTCCATAAATTTCATTTGTCAAATAGCGTCAAGTTGGAGTGGATGCGTTCATTGGTTCTTGAGAATGAATGTGTTCATTTCGTATACCAAAACGTGTACATACTAGGTACAATAGGCTGTGAGGGTACCTCTTATAATTCCCGATAAAATGCATTTACTATATTTTGCAAGGTGTGAAAGGTTTGTCTTTTATTCCTTACCGCTATTTTCGCTTTATTGTTCCTCTATTTATGTGGAGCTCGCTTTTTCATTAAATTTTTCATCGAAGTTGTTCCACAAATCTTGTGCGCTCAGTTCTACCTCTTGGTTGAAAGCATCGAGACATTCTCGTGAATCTAGTGTCCAGCTAAGGTCAAATTTGTCTAGTCAGATTGCAGGTTGTGCCTTCTGACCACCTGCAATTAGCCTAATCCATCGCATCTCGTGACTAAGTATTTAGCACCAACTGAAATACGCTTAAAGAATACATTTCCTCCCACAGCTTGATTCGTTTTTGAGTATGCTCGTATGTATGAAGAGGTTCTGTCCTCAGTAAAATATTATCCGTCCAGACTTCCTTGTTTGGGATTGTCGCTCTGAGTTCGCTTACAAACATACGAAAAGAAAAATGTAATCGATACTCTTGCCGATATTTCTTTTCGATTTAAGGATGGAAAAGTCGCGCATTTCGAAACTTTTAGACGGCTGGCAGTGCAGGCCGCCACCTGCTTCCTACACATGTACATGGCAGAGACACATTAAGCCAGTGTCTACGGGAAGCGAAAGATGTTGAATTTCGGATATAAACATTGTACACATAGTATGATCAGAGAGGTATTTGCGCAATATTTGAAGAAACTAAGACACCAGCGTTTATTCTGTGAATGTCAGAAACCGTCCAAAGTAGCTTGAATTGTACGCTCCGAAATGTATTTTCGAACAGAAAGAGATTTATCGATCCTTTATGTATCGATCCTTATGTGACTTATGTGAGACATGCCATTGCATCACGGATTTACTTGTTGACATTCTTGAGAGTCGACTAGCTGTTTTCGGGTCCCAAGATATTTTTTGAGCTGACGATTTATCACGTTGGAGGACTTAGGGCTGATGAATTCTTACGACTTAATGAATGGTAGCGTGAACGGTCAGTATGGTAGATTCCTTGAAGGTGCGATAGTATGATGAAACCTTGACGAGTCAACAGGAGCTTTCATATTCCTGAAGCAGTAAACTTATTGTACTTACTTACTTACTTAGGTGGTGCTACACTTCTGGGTGAACCTGGGCCTCTACTAACAAGCCTCTCCCGTTAGGCCGGTCTTTTGCCTCCACTTGCGCACTCCAAGTCGTTTGAGGTCCCATTCTGTTGTACTTGTGCGTGCCACCTAAGGTGCAGTCTCACTCTATGGACTAGATTCGGAGAATCTGCAGGTCGGAACATTGGTGTCCATTCGCTCTACATGTCCAACTCTATTCAGGCGACTGATGTGCAGTTTTCTCGTATATTTAGTTCATCGTTGAATCTTCTCCGCCAAAGCCCGTCAACGCAAACGGGACCGAAAATTTTCGAAGGATTTTTCACTCGGAACGACTGAGGATATCTTCATCCGCTTTCGAAAAGGTCCATACTTCAGCGCCATAAAGTAGGAGTGGGATGATCAAGGCCTTCTATAGAAGTCTTCTTAGGTTTTCAAGAATGGGCCTTACTACTTAGTTGCCTTCTTAGCCTAAAGAGGCAGCGATTGGCAAGAGTGATATTTCGTTTTATTTCTGCTGAGCAGAGCCAAGATAGGTAAAATCCTTTACAATTTTAAATTTTAGCTGTCGATTGTGACGTTCTGTCCGATTCAGCATATATTTGGTTTTGCCCTCATTTAGCGCTAACCCCATTTTTGCAGCTTCTGTTTCAATACTAGAGAACACACCGGTGACAGCCCGCTGTGTTCTCCCAATTACTTTAATCAGATTTTTGGGAAATTATATCTCCAATCCTTTCAAGTATGATATTAAAGAAGTCACATGGCAGCGCGTCACCTTGTCTAAAATATTTTTTGACATTAAAGGACTCAATTAAATCCGTATCGACTTTGATGGAGCAGGAAGCGTTCTCCATCGTCATTCTGCACAGACGGGCGAGCTTAGCAGAGATGCCAAAACTAGATGACTCTATATATGTAGCTTATTTCTGTAAATGCTATATATGCGGCCTTAAAATCGATTTGGACTTCTTGAGCTTTTTCCAGGATATGCCGAAATGTGAACATTTCGTCGATTGTGGACTTTATGGCGGATAGGAACATGTATCCGATGCTGAGGAGACTTATACCCCTATAGTTGGTGCAGCTGAGCTTTCCCCCTTTTTGTGGATCGGACAAACGATACAGAGAATCCATTCATCAGGTATACACTCTTCTGACCAGATCCGAGAAATGAGTTGGTGTATGCTCCTCAGAAATTCATTTCCAGCGGCTTTGAATACCTCGGCCGGTATGCCGTCAGGTCCAGCTGCTTTTTGGATTTCAGTTTAGATATTGCTGTCCTTACTTAATTTCTGGTGGACGGAAGTTTCAGCTATCATCGTCTATAATGGTATATTCTGATCACCGTTATCAGTATGCAGAAGAAATTTTTCCATATTCTCAGCACCGACTGTGACTCTACTACAAAGTTTCCTTTTTCATCTCTTTGGGGGTCTTTACGGTTCTTCTTGCCTTCACACTTTTTTTTACCGGCTGCTGGTGAAACTTCCATACGTTATTCCTGAAATGTAACCCTTCAATATCTTCGATCGGGCGCTTCTCGTGCTCTTTTTTCTTCTCCTGGAAAAGCCGATGTTCTTATTGCTCACAAGCGGCTTCGTTGCAGCGCCTTGTACTCTTTTTGCTTAGCTGCATGTGCTACCCGGCATTCTTCGTCAAACCAAAAATTTCTTGGTACTGGTCTTTGGTGCTTGATGCTGGTGGCATAGGAATTGTTGATAGATTTCGGAGTGCGCGTTCGGCGACGATTCTGGCAGTCTCTTGCCATTGCAGCTTTTCTACCTTATATCTTCTTACAATAGTTCTTCTTTGTTGCGCCGTTTGGGAAATCCGCATTTGTACATTGGCTGCAACAAGGTGGTGATCCGAGTTTGCCCGAAACAATCACGCTTCTAGAATTCAATAGGCATACCTTGCATCCATCACAATGTGATCAATTTGATTTAGCGTCTCATAATCCGTAGATCGCCATGTCCCCTTGAGTATATTGAGGTGAATAAACCGTGTACTTGCAGGTAACGGGGATCACCACTGGGAGGTAAGACAAGCGCTTCGTTACAAACTTGATTGTTGCTCTGCTGGCCCAATTGAAGTTATATGACAGTCAGCAGTTTCTGGATCAATCGCAACTCAAGTCTCCAGTAAACTTGCTTCTGAATATCCGGTTCCTTTTACTTATGGGGTTCCAGAAAGAGCTTGCTGCTCTAGTTTGAGAGCAATGCATTGGGTTGACTTACACGTCTTAGCGATTAAGATGATTCAGCGAAATGAAAAAAGGAAACGACGTTCAGATCTGCTCCTGAAATACTCGAGTATGTCACGCGCAGTCGAACAACTAGGGTGGAGACTTCTACAAGGTAGCGCAAAATTAATCATCCAATTTTGTTTTTGAATTACTTTTTTACTAAATAAAAAAACATTACTTTGAGAGATGGAAATTTTTATTTGGACCTTTGCAACTGTTTCTGTTAAGTGAAAAAGATGATATCCGCCAAGTGGATGCCGACAGTGTTGATACACATTTGTGCCCGTATCATCGCATTTTCCATGACTTTCCGCAAGATTTCCGGTGATAACTGTTCGCATTCATGTCGAATATTCTCCTTAAGGACTGCGATTGTCTGAGGCTTGTTGGCATAAACCCGCGACTTCAAGGAGCCTCAAAGAAAGAAGTCTGGGATGGTTAAATCGGGCGATCTTGCTGCCATGCCAAAACTGGAGATTACGCGACCAGGAAACGCTTCCTTCACAATATCCATTGTGGCTCGTGCTGTGTAATCCTCTTGTTGAAACCATATGTTCACCAAGCGCTCATCCAATTCCGGTAGTAAGAAGTCGTTTATCGTGGCCCTGTAGCGGTCGACAGTAACACTGACCGTATTGCCGATAGTGTCCTCAAAAAAATACGGCCCAATCACTACTCCCGCTTGAACGCACCACCACACAGTGGCTTTGAGTGGATATAATGGCTCTCCGTGCATCACACGCGGATTTTCAGTGCCCCAGAAATGAAGATTTAGCTTATTGACGTAACCGCTTATGTGGAAATGTGCCTCGTCGCTCATGATGATTTTCGACACAAAATCGTCCTCTTCATTGTTGAGATTGAGGATGGCTTTGCAGTAATTCACACGCGACTTACGGTCAGGAGGCATTAACTGATTCACTGTTTACACTTTGTACGGGAACATGTGTAAATCTTTCACTAAAATTCGTTGTAGTGATGCCCAATTGCGTGGCCCGTCGTCTGGTTGATGTTTCTTCGTTCTCAGCAACATCGGCAACCACAGCCGCGATATTCTCGGCTGAACGGCAAGTGCGGTGGCGGCCACGCCCTGCATGGTCTCCTGTGGCTGCACTCTGTTCGAGTCGAGTAGCTTAGCGCCGGAATGTCTGCCCAGTTGGCGCGACACGGTTAGGAAATCGACGTCGAAATTCACGCCTCGCTAACACCACCGACCGATTATTGGTCAAAAACATCAACACAGTTATTCCACATTCTTGCGAAGTATAGCGCTCCATTGCTTGTCTGTTTGTATACTGCAGCTGTCTAGTTCACAAATGTCAAATATGATTGACGTACGACACCATTTGCAAAAATTATACCATCTGGCATGGACTGAACAACAGAAGTGTGAAAAACTGTGACATTATATTACGGCGACTGCTACAGAGGACAGAAAAAATGTGTTCTTTTTTGTCTGGAGTCTTGAGCTTCTGGCATGTGAGCGAACGCATTGTTACAATCCGCATCAAGGCGCTCATGCCTTCACAGAAGATAGGGACAGTGTTATCAAAAAATCCTATTACGAACTCCTCGACAGAACCTTCGAGCAATGCGGTCAAAACACTCTTATAGTATCTAAGATGGCTGAACATTTCAAGAGGCTAAATTAGACTCAGACCACTAGCTAGTTACAGTCAAGGTACATGAGTATCTCGGATTTCTCAGACTTCATCACAACGGGGAAATACTGACAACATCGGGTCTGCCGTATTGCACATCTAAAACCGTTTATTGACGATCCCATTGATCTATCAGCATGGTTTTACGGCGGGTAAAAAAAGATACCAAAGAGAGCCCTCTTTAGCCATATGACATTTTGGCATCCCTGTCGAACTCGTCAGATTGTGGCAATTGTTCCAATTAATCTCAACGAAACCCTTGGTGTCGAAGAAGGGTTTAGACAAGGCAATGCTCTGCCATATGACTTCTGTGGAAACTTGCATCAGCTACATTATTGACAGAACACAGCGAACTCTCACTGGTGCGTTTGCAAGAATTGAAACAGAAGCAGCAAAACTTTGTAAAGCTGTGAATGGGGCCAAAACCAAATATATGCCATCAACAAGAAAAAACAGCATTATCGATGAATTGGACAGAACATCACAATAGATATACATATTACACTGCGACACCTCGTCAGAAATCAAACGAAAGACTAACATGGCAATTGGGTATTAAGACTTTGTCAAGAAACACTAACGAGACACTACCCTACTCATCCCTGTCATGCTCTATGGTTCAGAAAGATGGATATTAGCGCAGGCAGATGAAGATATCTTTATCAGTTTTGAACTCAAGATTCTTCAAATGACTTATGGTCCCGTTTACATTGAACGCCTTTGAAGGAACAGCGAGTTCTAAGAGTTATACGGCAACATCGACATAGTCAGAAAACTACAAATACAAATTCGTCGATTCCTTCGCGGAGAGATGATACAGTAGTAGAAGATCTCGCCATAAGTGGCGCGCAAATATGTAGGCGAACCTCAATAAACTTGAAGTGTATAACTGGATGTAGTAAGTCAAAGACCGCGCTAACTGGAAAGTTTTATTGGTTGGGACCTTGGCCCGGCTGCAGCGCCATCTAAATAAAAACGACGATTTATCGCGTTTTCATGAGTTAAAAAAAACAAAACAGAAGAACACGTAACCAGACAACGTGCACTTCTACGCAAGAGAGTCTGGGTTGAAATCTCTGAAGAAAAGCAGGAAAAAACATTTTCCTAATGCCACCATCCTTTCGGCGGTCCAATTTCGAAAGTGAAAATGTATTCCCATGGAAAAGTTCTCAATCTCCCACCGTTCGGAGTCGGACCCTCTCCCGACGCACAGGCAACACAGTAGGTACTGTAAGTAGGGTCTATTTTTTAAGTGCAATGAGACTGTAAACGGATAGAGAAGATTTTAAAGAACGTGTTTTGAAAAAATGCTGTTCTCCATTTTCTCGTAAAGAGCCTTAAAGAGTTGAATTGATGGAAGCTCAGCTCTTCAGAAGGTTAAGCATAACCACCAATACCCATTAAATATTCGAGACGGTCATATGCAGAGACATGACATAGTCTGAAAGGATTGAGATAGCTGTGAAGTGTGCAGCAAGCAGATTGCAACCATCCAAAGAACTGACAACTCTAACGCCATTGCAAATGAGCAGATGGAGGTGCGATACGTTGTTCGAAAACGAGAGCGCATGAACTGTCAAAAATATTTCCGTAACATGTAATTCAATGTGTTCGTTTACAATAGTGCAAGTCTCGCAGCGAGCATCGCAATCAATTTCGAAAATCTGGAAAACTCTCGCATCTCGCAATGCGTGACAGCTAAATTGTTGTTGTTTTCATTTTGAGCTTGTTATTTGTGAGTGCTGTTTTGACGCATCATTGTAAACAGACGTCCGATGTCTGAATGCGAGAGCCCTCTCGTATCGCATCTCGCAGTATTGTAAATGGGGCTTTAGGCAGAGTTCATAATGTTTTCAATGATGGATTGAACATTTCTATTACCTTTCGGAAAGCGTAGTAGATTTCTTTTGAGTTAATATTTTTGTCGTAAATGTACTTCAGAAATTGAAATGGATATTGCAGTTTTAGAAGTCAACATATTTTACCCGAGAAAAATACATTTTGACAGCCCTCCCCCTCAGTTGGTTTGGTACCCGTATAAATAATAAGACTAGCTTAAAACTGTTAGAAAAAAATGAAATGACTAGTTTTATCAACTAGTCGCGATGATTGTCAAGTTGAACAGATGAATAAGCATCATAAATCTGACTTTTTTTATATACAATGTAAATAGAAGTTTCAGATACAAACAAACCCTACATTGACTTTTTGACACTTTATTTTTTTTTTATTAATAGAAAAAGTCTTGTTCTATTATTGACTCAAGAAAACGTACTGGTGTAGTTTCTGTCATAGCCGCCATTGCTATTACCACCATCATCATCATACGCCATTGCCATCACCATTGCCATTGCCATAGCTATTGTTGGTTAAGTTCAGAAAGAAAGCAATCTAACCACTTAAATGAACATCAGCAGAATCATGACCAGACTTTAAAAAGAAGAAAGGTAAGCGCTGGACGGATCGCGTATATACACCACTACACCCAAGGCATACTAAATAAACGAACGATGAAAAAGCACGAAAACTGTGTCAACGGCCTACTTTTTTACAAAAAAAAAGGCAAAGAAAAGAAGAACAATTCAACCAAACAACCGAATGAGAAAGAGAAAGAGTAACAAGTATTTTTTTTCTATTTTCTTTTTTTTTAACAACATTTCTCTCACCGTTTTAGCCATTTCTTTAGCATTGAATTCGATCTTACAAGTGTCGAGTCTGGCAGAAGAAAAAGAAGATGTGCACGGATACGACGTATCTAAGAATGAAGAATAGATATATGAATTCAAGACAATAGATAAATGGATATAAAGATACGGGTAGATATGTGTGTTAATGGATAAGATGGCGTTTCTTCTTTTCTGTCTTGTTTTCTTAATTCTAGCCCCTTTCGGCACCTCATTGTTGGTTGGTATTACTGGGTTTGGTGGGCCACACGAGTAATGCAAATGAATAGGTCCTCCTTTGAGTAAAGTGTTCTAAAAGATAAATCAATTTTCCGGTTAGCCATCTGTTTTTTTTTTCCATAGTTTATAGCCCATGAAAGGTCTGTTATTGATTTGCAAGATCTTACGAATAGTTCCTGTTACTTTTAATAGCAATGGTAGTAAATTTATTTTTTTATATTCAGCGAGTACGAGTATTCGTATCTGAAGAGGCAGTTTTTATTCGGTGTGAAACAAAGGAACAGATACCAATTACGAGTGGGTAGGCACTAGGTATCATAACATTCAAGCATGGTGTCGTTCTATGCAGTTCTTTTGTATCTTTTTCGCTTTATTTTAGTTTTATGCACTAAAAACGGAATATTTCATAAGATATCCGATTGGTTGGGGTCTAGTTGTTCTCAGTTAATTGGTGGCTTTGATTTATTTATACAAAATAAAAGAACTCGCTTTTAGTCTAGGGTCTAGGGGAGGTCTTGTGTATTTATGGTTGCAATTAAAGTCGATTATGCAATCTTAAAAAGCTTTTTGCTTGCGCGTAAAATCGTTTTTGTGAACGCAGTACAAGCGTGTTCTCTTGCCTTGGTTATGTTAGGTAGCCAAGTGTGAAGATTGCTGAAATAGATCTGATAATAACTGAAAATGACGTTTTTCTTTCCTGTTATTATTGTTTATTTCGTTTATGTGTCTATCTCCACTAGATATGATTTATGTTCGGTAAAAGGAATTAGGGATGTGGACGGAGCAAAATGGTGATCTGAGGAGGACCATTCTGAGACTCCTATTCTGAAAAAGGTGTAAAAATTCGCAGAGAGAAAACAAACAATAACAACATTATGGAGCTACTTAACAATGATTTAGTCCAACAGAAGCAAATAAAAATGTAGGAATAACGAAATCTCAGCCCAAATTAGGAGATAAGTGGGCGCAATTGTGGGTCAAAGTTTCTAAATAAAAAAATAATCTACCGAAGCTAAAAAGTCATCGTGCCCAGAAGCGATAGTTATACTGAAAATTAGAGATGTATCCCCCGCTGGCATTCATTGATTATTCACTTGATGACGAGGGAATAGGAACGAGTGTAAGTCCAAAAACTTGCAACCTATTGCAAAAAATTGCGGTCATCGAAGAAAGACTGGAGAGTCATACCATCAGCAATTATCCTCATATGAGACCTAACTGTTATTGGAAGCCCTAGTTGAGGCACGAGCAGACTTAACGTACATAGATTCGAGTCCTGAAAAACTCTTCTCTGAGCCTTGCCTAGCAAATTCATGTGCAATTTTATTTCCAGTAACCCTATTGTGACTTGGAGACCGCTACCAGACTAGAGACTGCCAAAGGCTCCTACTGGCTGACATCGGCTTACTTTGAATACGACCATGTGGACCCTCTTCCTGGTGATAACCTAGAAAGCGTGGTACTAGGAACTGGAAGACAAAAACTGGCCCCATAATCGGATGCGACGCTAACGTACATCACACGGTATGGGGTTGTACCGACATCAATGATAGAGGTGAGCCACTTTTTGACTATATTTTAAGTACTAACCTCTTAATTTGCAACATTGGCAATGAGCCCACTTTTATAACTAGAAACCGACAGGAAGTGCGAGATATTACTCTTGTCTCCGACAGCATCACTCAAAGGCTAACGAACTGGATGGTATCGTCTGAACACTCTTTTTTAGACCAGAGATACATCCATGGCTTGACATGGCCGCTTCCTGCCCTCTTATTCAACCTAGAGGCAAGAAAAAGCCACATTGGTGGACATGAGCACTGGGACTGCTTAGAAACTCTTATAGAAATCTTTTCAAAGTAAAAAAAAGCACATGAAAAGTGACTGACTGGGACTCATACAAATAATCCCTCAAATTATATAAAAAAGAACTGAGGAAGGCAAAGCGACAATCCTAGCAGCCCGAACAGGCCTTACTGCAACCGCGACCAAAATTCATGGTCTGATTACGAGAGACAAACTGCTCTGGGCGCTGCATAGCTTCAAACCATACAAGTCTGCTGGTCCGGACGGTATAATACCTCCTAGCTACAGAGGTCCTCAGATATTATTCTGCCAGTGTTAGAAAATATTATGAGGAGCTGTGTAGAACTTATCCACATTATACTGTAATGGAGAGAAGTCAATGTAGTATTCATTCCCAAAGCCCGAAAATGTTCTCATGTTGTCTATAAGTCTATCATCTTTCCTTCTGAAAACTCTAGAACTACTGGTTGATATCCATATTCGAGCTAAAGTTGATCCAAGACTTCTGTCTACGGCTCAACATGCCTACTGTAAAGGAAAGTCTGTGGAAACGGCTTTGCAGTCTCTGACTAGCCACATCGAACGATCCCTACAATATAAGGAGTACAGAATGGTTGCTTTTCCAGGCATAGAGGGCGCCTTTAACAACGTCAACACATCCGCAATCACGTCTGCGCTGTCAACTCTGCAGGTACACAATTCACTTGGGGAGTTGATCAGTCTCATATTAAAAAGCAGGATAATCAACTCCAAACTGAGTGAGATTTCTGCTAAAAGATATGTCAGCAGAGGTACGCCGCAAGGCGGTGTCCTCTCTCCCCTTCTTTGGAAATTAGTAGTTAACGAACTACTGGTATACCTGGATGCGGGTGGTAGCAGAGCGATTGCCTATGCGGATGACGTTGCCATAGCCATCTCAGGAGAGCATCTCAATACCATTAAAGAACTCCTTCAAGTAAATCTCAATAGATTAACCCGCTGGGCAGATCGCTGTGGATTGGGAATAAACCCCCATAAAACTGATCTTGTCCTCTTTTCCAGGAATTACAAAATTCCAATCATAGACCCTCTTTCGATAAACGGTACCAGTTTAGTATTTTCCGATACAGCAAAATATCTGGGACTCATTTTTGACAGGAAACTAAACTGGAAACCTAATATTCAAGAAAGAATCAATAAGGCTACAATAGCTTTATTCTCTTGCAAAAAAGCCTTTGGGAACAAATGGGGCCTTCAACCTCGCATAGCCCACTGGCTATACATCTCGGTCCTAAGACCGATTCTTACTTACGGGGTGGTTGTCTGGTGGACGGCCTTGGAAAATGCAGTCAACCGCATTAAACTAAGCAGAGTCCAAAGAACAGCATGTCTATGCACAGCGGAGCCTTGCGGTCTAGATATTCTGTTTCACTTGACTATCCTCGACATTTTTAACAGCAAATAGCTGCGACTTCAGAAGTAGTCCTTCAAAATTATTTAGCGCCGTATGTCTCCTTTGCTCATAGAATTCTTGAGTAGACCTCGTATGTGATGGCAACGCCGCTTTATAAGTCCTTTGTTTCGCTTCATGCTCTTTCTGACACTCTTTTTAAACCTAACACACCATTGCTCTCTAACAATGTTGACACTGATCTGTACTTATTGCTGGCATCATAGACTTTTCGAAAGGTTTTGGGAGACTCGATAAGAGCTCTGACCTCTCTTTGACCAATTTAGGCGTTGAACGCCTAATTCCTTCATAATTCTCCTTCGATGTATTGTCGTACGGGATATTCGCATACGCATACGCACCTTGTCTGAGTCTTGTTGACTCTTCGAAACGTTCGGACATCCAGAATACCAGAGGTCTGTCTTGAGTCAATCGCAATTTGATTAATATGGCTGCAAGTTTTTTTTAGTTCCTTTTGGGGTGTGAGAACCATGTGTACTATAAAGTCGGTTAGCCTAAGTCTATGATATTTTCGGAACTACTGTTCCGAATTTGATTTCTAGATTTCAAAGCCTTCTATTACATTTTCAAACTTACTCTGCTTACTTCTGCAGTATAATCTCCCCACGGCTTCGGTCAGGTGCTCTTCCAAGGATTTCGTTATGGAAGTCGGGCAAAACTTATTATTCTAAATGCTGCTTTCCTCCTGCTGGCCGCAAACGATTTTCTGAGAGTTTTTGGGGACTCTAATATCAGGAAGAGTTCAAGCATTCTTTTGCAATTGTAGCCGCTCGACGTCAAATTTGATCACAGAACTCCTTCGGCGTCTCAGCGTCCGAGATATCCGCATTCGCACATATAGATATAGGAAGATAGAGATCATAGTCAAAGTTGGCTTCCCGAAACGTTTGGACAGCTAGAATACTGGAGCTGTATCGTGCGTCGGTCGATCAGAATGTGATCACTTTCGCTGACGTTAGCGCTTCTTGTGGATGTTAAGGTGTGAAAAACGCGTGCTGACTACGATAAGATTTCCGATCTCCTAAGTCCTTTTCCAGAGATGATCTCGTGCATTCTATGTTTTTTAAACTTGCAGGTAACGATTTTTCTCAAACTAACTGAAGATGACATCACCTGTGTAGTTTAGCTGACGAGTGTATGTGGTTTTTTCTTTGATTATTTATTTAAGAGGTAAAATAAGTTCCATCATTCACAGCTACTCGTAAATACTGCTTTGACCGCTTCTGCTTCTTTAGTCACACGCTTGCTGGTAACGGCCTTGAAAAGGATTGCAATTTGTCGGAATCCATTATCGAGGAGGGATAGAACCTTTTCTATAATCGTTAAGGATTAAATGTATCATAAATGGAATGATTTGGGATTTGTACAATTAGAGTGGTCGGCGTCAAACTGTAGATATCCAATGCTGTAATAATTACTCTCATCCAATTGAACTGAACTTGATAAAGTTATTACCAAGAAAAGAAAACAGTAACGAAAATGCCCCGTCGGGAATAGCTAACAGTCAGAAGGAGAACATACTTCGGTGAATCGTGTTGATTCGGGGTCCTAAAATATATGTAGATGTTGGCGATGATCCCAGACCCAAGGCAGTTCTCATATCCCCTAAAAGGATAGAACAACTAGCGGAGGTTAAAGGCTGTTATAAAGCATATATCACTGGAATTAAAAAGAAAACACTTACGGTGGGATAGACTGCACACAGCAGGGATGAAAAACTGTGATAAATACTCGTACTTGTACTACAGCGAGTGACATATGAAACCGAAGAAACATGCAAACACTTGATCGTAAAATTGTCAAACAAGTTGATCACCTTGCTATCGAGTCTAAGGTGTTTCCCCAATACTATAGATGTCCTAACATTCAGAGCGGCCAATATAAAATCGGGCCCCTGTCTATTTGCTGAAGATCAGTGAGTACCATCTGTCCATCTGGAGTGCCGCAACTAATGTGCTTAGTTTCACTCATCGACGGAGTAGCGACATTTTACGAGAAGGAAAAGTAAATCTGCATCATGAGTATTTAAGTGGGCGAAGGGACTCACGTCGAGATTCCTCCTCAGTATGAATCTCAGGTGAAAGAGATCATCTCTAACTATACACCAAATCCCGTAAGAAGCTGTCTTATCAAATCCCCAAGAAATGCCTGTTTCAATGAAAATAACAGCGAAGCACATGTAGCATAAGAACTCACCTACAAAATGCCCTGCATAGAAATATAGAAGTATATATGTCTTGGAGACTTAAGTTCACGGAACGCCCATACATTCGTGGGGGTTAAGGTATACGCCTAGCCATTACTTACCATGTTTCAGTAATATCTAAGTCAGAACCTGTGTTGAGAGCATAGGCTCCACCATTGGTTTGAGTCGAGGCCGATCTAAAACCTCTTGTCGATCTTAAGGTCACATCATTCATTACTTATTCGCTACTCCACATCGGATCTACCAAGTTGTGGAAGAGCCTTCCTGTTAATTTAGGTATATAGGTATACCGCAGCCACCATGACGCTTCCACTATGGGGCCTATCTCGTCGAAGTTAGGCCAGGACCGAAGTCCGGAGAGCCCTGACCGAAGTTCTGGGGGCCCTGATTTCTTATGGTCTTTTAAATCCTGGTGTGACTACCAGTAGTCCATGTCGCTCAACAAGACCCTATGGCCAGCTGGCCATAATGTAAATGGTTAAATCGTAGCAAACATGAGTGGCGTTTGAATGAAGAATATTACGATAAGGTCATTGATGGGTGTAGCCTTGGTAGTTGGGCGGGGGCCCGCATATAAGTTCACAGTATCTGATTTTTAACGTAAACCACCTTTCATGGAGACTTATGTTTACGGGATGCCCATACATCCATGGGGGCAAGGATACGTTTTGCCATCGCTCTGCCGCCTTCCTGAGATAACAAATCGGAATTGTGTTGCCGGCACAAGTTCCACCCTTGGTATGAGTCGAGGCCGACCTAAAACCTCTTACTGCTCTTAGGGTGGAACACCCAGTACTTATTGCAACTCTACATTGGGTCAACCAAAGGAAGTCCCTTCCTGCGACTTTGGGTTTAAAACACAGCCACCATGACGCTCCCCAAAGGGGGCCTACCTCTTCAAGTCAGGCCCGGACCGAGATCCGGGGGGCTCCTGACTCCCATGGTAGCGTGATTTAAGTCCTGGTAGGGACTACCGCCAACAAGACCTATGACCGGCAACTTGTGGCTGATAAAATCGTAGCAACCTTCGGTAGCGTCATCTGAAGATGTTTACGATAAGACCAGTACTTTGCTCTGTCCCCGTTCATTATTAGACAACGTCATTAAAGGGCGAAGCCTTGATAATTGGACGGGGGCCCATCATTTAAGAGCAGCTCGTGAGCTTTAAGAGCAAAGAATGCAAAAGTAAAATAGGTTTCGATCGGAGGAAAAAGAAGGATCATGGAAAGTGCGCGATCAATAAACTGGAGAGGCACTACTCCAGGAACAATATTCTATATTAAGAGAGAACGCATCAAGCCAACAAGACGTAAACAGAGCCTGCAAAGAAGTTTAACAGTACAGATACAGTCTTCGTTTAGGGTATAGAAAGACGTCTGGAAACTGTTTTATCAATTGGGGGGGACCCAAACTACTTACTTGCAAAACGAACCATTAAACTTGGGTGACGAAACCCAAAATTTCTGCCTATCCGTCCAAAGCGAAGTAAATATAGGCTTCCAGTCAACGTGAGATGGCTTAGGAGAGACCATATTTCAGCTAATTTCCAGGATTTTATCGGAAAAAAGTTTGCCTGATGAATTGAGCCTCAGAATCCATAGCTTGATCAACAAGAAATTAGAGCCTTTAAGCTTCATCAACTTCATCTGTTCTGTGTGTACATTGCATATAAGGTCTTCTCTCCTGCATTGTATGAATGCCCATTTGCCAATGATCTGATTGACCCCTTTCGTAGGCTCACCTTCTTACCAATTTGAAAGCCGCAAAGAACAGCAGAGACAAGCTATGTATAGCTTGGGTAACCCTATCAAACTCATCAGAAATGCAGATGGACATAAAGGTGATGCGCTATCGTGTGCCTTCTTTAACATTGTACTTAAGGAAATAGTGCGAAACTCGAAAGCTAACCACAGAGGCATAAAAATATGGCAACTACCATACATACTCGTAAGTTACTGATGTCGGTACAACGCAGGAAGCGACAAACATCATTTTAACTGTGAGTGGCAACAACAAGTGCATATTCTCAAGAAGAAAGGACGTACAACTTCGATGAATCGGACAGAATGTCACTATAAGTCAGACACCCATAGCTTTGAGATAGTTAGGGATTTTTTCCACCACGTTTCCGCTATTAACTTTGATAATGGCACCAATGGCTGCTTTTTGGCCTAAGAAGGCAGTTGGGTATGATGTGCAAGATCTTCATAATCCCAGTATTGATTTTTGACACAGAAGCATGGAAGTTAGAGAATGCGGTTGGCTTTGTCGTTTTTAAAGCAGGATTATGCGTTCGATTTTTGCTCCCATTCGAATTGATGGGCAACAAATGATGATTCATTCGAATGTGTATTTCGATGTGACCGTGTGCGCAACCCCGCCCCCGTGAATCTAAACCATTATGAATTTCAAGAGTAAAGTGGAACATCTCCAAGGAAATACAGCGTCGAGTCAGAAGATATTTTCTGCTAGAGGGATCCAGATTACGTGATGTCATTTTTATTTTCCGGTATTTATAGATGCGAGTACGAATGTACAACCTCTTATAGACAAGAGGGCATTTACTTACAAAGATTTGACAGTTGTAATGACGTTTGGAATTTTCCCATTTAAAAGACAGAGTCACATATGACAGTTTGATATAAATTTTGACCGGAAAAAACGTCTGACAAAGCCGGAGTAATAAATCCAACGATCAGATACCTACAATCACTAGTCAGTCATATGTATGTATGTAGTCGTAGTACTCGTATCTCAGAATGCGGAAGAAGAAAAAGTAAAAAGAAAACCTAAAGAAGTATACGAGTAATATGAAAGAGAAGTGTTAAGACGGACATGGTAAAAGAAGGTAAAAGAAGCCAGTTCTCATAAAGTCGGTCATGAAATCGCAAGTGACCCACTTGTTGGGGGCACCACTCACACTACTTGTACCACGAACACGAACGAGAATGAGGCCGGCACATAATTGGCAAAACTAACAACACGCAAACTAACGAATGGAATGGAATAAACGAGCGCGCGCCTGCGTCCGTTGTTGCCACAATTGACGACGACGTTATACCCGTTCGTTGCTGCTTTGAATATTCAGCCACCACTACGTACACTGTGCGACTTCTAATCTGGGTTTCTGGAATCAGATATACATTTCGAGTGTGGTTGTGTTCGTTGGTTAGAGGTTAGAAGGAATAAAATGAAAAATAAAAGAAATATAAATTAAACAATTTCTAGTCAAACCGAGTTGGAGTTGTGGAATTAATGGATTTAGATTCAGATTCGGATTCAGACTCGGGATTCAAAAATGGAATCACTGACGCATATACTCGTAACTAGTAGCACAGTCCACGGAGAAGTTCCGACATACTGCTCTGTGTGTCAACTCCCTGGATAGTCACTAGTCTGGTGCTGTTTTTGGGGTCTGAGTTAAGGTTAAAAGCGTAGGTATCAAGATTGAAATGGTTAATAGAATATGGACAGATGGGTTTGAGGTTTATGTAGCGTGTGTTGGTAATAATAACGGAATGGAATTTTGTTTTCTGAAAAATATTTTAATGATTGCATAGAGTTTTGCGACAAGATAACCAGGAATTAATGAAGGGCCGAGGTATTAGGAGCGGGGTCTAGTATAATGGTCAATTTGGAAGATGTAAATTTATCTTATTTGCATATGTGATCGCTGTATTGATATCGCAAATGAAAAAAGACGGTTATTTGACGGTGAAGCTTGTGCCTTTAAGACCTACAATACAATCGGGTTAAGTATAAAGGTGTTTCTCAACTGCATTGATCATCTGCTTGGTTGCCTGCCCTAAGAATACTGTAATGAGGGCATTTTTACGATGTGAATAGATTGATAGTTGTGGACGCCTGTTGAGAATGTCTAACCGTAGACTGATGAGATGAGAGTAGTCTCAGCTAAGGCTCAGACATAGATAAGATTTGTAATCGAGCAATAAGAAATGACGAGAAATGCGAGGTTTAGAACTCTGCCGAGGGAAACGACACTGTGGGTTAAACAGTCCTAACGAGGATGCGATTAAAAATAAATTCAAAACCAGTACGCCAATCCGATATGAACTAACTAGGGCATTTGAATCCACACCACTAAAATTTCCGCGTAATGTAGGAAGCCAGAGGCTAGACGAAGAATGGTTTGTAGAAAACAATCAATCCTCATTGTAGTAGTCGTAGACGTTCCTCTGATAGTGTGACACTTTGCGATCTGAGCAATTGTCAATGCGATAGCGCTTATAGAAAAAATAGTCAGGGTACGGTTATTTAAACAGCAAATTATTCAGACTCCACGATGACCACGATTCGGCAACACACGGAAACTTGAGGAAGTTGATTGATAAGCCCCATACATTGGGGCTGTAAGGAATTCAACTCCGGAGATGAGTCAATATCTAGTAGGTACTAATATTGTTGTCTGTAACATGGGTAATAGTCCCACTTTCATCACTAAGTAGTGACGATAACACTTTCACCTTATTCTTGCCTCAAATCATCTCTCTAATTCGATAAACGACTGGAAAGTGTTAAATGTGCCGTCCTACTCTAAACAGTGAATTGTCCAGCCCAGCATATCGATTAAGCAGTTCTACCACAATAATCAGATAGCGAACTGGAGGAAATACAATACGATCGCTCATGCCAATCTAGTAGGATGAGGAAATCACATTCCGATATCAAAGCTAGAGCTTGGAGAACTCAATTCACTTTCTCCTTTTATATTGCCTTTGCCTCATTTTGTTTTACAGTAAGAAGAAGAGAGGATAAGCGTCGAAGGACTGTGCTAAGCTATCTAAGCCAGAACGTGACTATGAGACCTACAAGGCATCCCTAAAGACATACGAGTGAAGAGTAAGGAAGATCCAACGTAAGTGATGGCGTTATTTCTACGAAACGAAATGAGTCGAGATGAGTTCTCACGAAAATTTTGAAGCGAAGCTGCATAGTTTTGACCCCTTTTATGCATTCTGAAAGCCTACATAGTTCTTTATACATATATTCCATATGGTCCAGAAGATTTAAAACCCATCAGTCTGCCATCCTCCCTACTAAACACCTCGAAACAGTCCTCGGTCTCAACATCAAGTGCAGTCACAAAGACAGAATACTATCGAATTGTTACCATTGCTACGAGAAAGAACAACCGGTATTACACTCCTTTTTACGACACGTTGAAAGATTACTCTCTTTCAAGGAGTATGCAATGGTGGCACTCCTTGATATTTGGAGCTTTCAACAACCTTGAGACCTTATCCACCTTGTAGACAATAAACAAACCACGTAGCGGATCAGAGGGTGTACTTTCTCCTCCATTATGGAACCTAGTCCCAATTGTCTGGTTACCAAATTAAGAGCACATGAGATGCGGGACGGTAGCTATGCAGATACTCGTAGAATCACTGTCGGGCAAAAGCCCGTAGGCACTTTCTAACATTATTCAGCACACATTTGACATTTTTTTTGTTTTTAGTAGCGCGAACACAAGGGGTTAAAGTCCTTAAAATGTTTGCACACATGGCGGATGAAGGAAAATTAGGGAGGGAAGAAAGATAGGTACCAATGTACGTTGGTTTTAAATGTCTGAATATTATAATGATTAGGAAATAGAGGGCAGGGCATTCCACAAGCGAGTTGTTCGGCTTAGGAATGAATCACGATATTTCAGAGTACGTCCGAAAGTGGGCTTGAGGTACTGATGAGAATTCAAAGCGAGACGGGTGTTACGGTTAAAGGTTTGAAGGGGTGGAATGCTACTGGCAATGTCTATGGAGCACTGATGGTGGTAATAGCGTGTTCGAGGGTGTCCATTGACTGTGTGATCACCTATGAGTTTTATCGGATCCTATATAGCAAGTGCAAAGAAGTCTTAGGGGCATCTAACCAGATGTGGGCGTTGTACTCCAGTTTTGGGCAGATAAACGCCTTATATATTGAAGCCAGGTCAGAGGGGGTAAAATATTTCTTACATCGTTTGAGGAAACCTAGACATTTAGCGACATTTTTGGCGACATCGAATATGTGGTCATTCCAACGTAAAAAGTCATTGGCACACATACCGAGGATGGAAAGTTTTTCGGTGCAAGTGCCATTCATGGATAATGGCTGGGTGTTTAAATTTCGCTTTAACGACAGCAGACAGCATTGTGTTTTGGAATTGGTTATGTTGTTAATACCAGAATTTAATGAGCTTAATATACACTGGAGTTCCCGTTCTACATCCGAAGTGCAGGGACGTGAGTCCGGAAACGAATATGAAAAGCAGAGAGTACTGTCGTCAGCAAAGGAATATATTGGATTACAAGTAGCAGATAAGAGATCATTAATGAAAATTAAAAAGAGTGTCGGAGACAGAACGGAGCCCTGGGGCACACCAGCATTTATTTTGTGAATATCAGACTTGAAACCATCCAAGAAAACTTGAATTGAACGTTCCGAAAGGTAGTTTCTAACATTGAAGAATAGAGTCGTCGATCATGATGCCAAACTCTGTCAAATGCCTTAGAAATATCAAGTGCAGCTATCTTGCTTTCGCCAGACTGATGTATACTTTGGTTCCATTTTTCGGTGAGACATCCCATCAAATCACCAGTAGACCTGTTGCTACGGTCACGATTTATCTTCAGAAGAAGGGGAGATATACCATCTGGACTAGCGGATTTATGTATGTTGAGATCTTTAAGTACTCTTGCTACTACACGAGTGCGAAAGTAGATTCGTCCCATTGAAGATTCGACACACTCAAGTGAAGGCGGAGACAAAGCACAATCTAGGAGTGTTGAGCTGGCCGCAAAGTGTGCAGCAAGCAGATTGACTTTATCCAAAGAGCTGACAGCTGCAATGTCATTATAAATAAGCGTTGGGATGGAGGATGACGCAGAATTTCTGATGTTTTTGACAAACGACCAAAAGCTTTTACTACCTTTGAGACATTGTAGTATTTTTTGCCTCAACTTTTGGTCGTACTGAAATTTCAGAAAGACGTTACAGTCATTTCTGGCTCGTTAAAATTTTTTTTCGGTTTTCCTCTGTCGGATTGGTCTTGAAGGACCGAAAAAACATTTCCCTAACCCTGACAGCCTCTTTACAGCTCGAGTCGTACCATGCCTTTTCTTTTGGTCTGATACTCTTCATCCGATGAAGGATAAAGGATCTCATTCCAAAGAGAATTGTGTCTGTGATCATATCAGCAGCGGCTTCCACGTCGTTATCGAGGAAACATAACGACCAGTTAAAATTTCTAAAGAAGCTGTTAATACCGCTCCAGTTGGCCTTCTCGTATTGCCATACGGTTCTTTTAGGAATTTTTTCTCTATCTGTTTGGTCAGCATACGAGAAATTAGCTGATCTGATATGACGCAATGGTCCGACGAGCTTAGAGTTGAGAGTACATCAACGTTGTACTTATCAGAGTGAGAAATTAAAAACTAGTCCAGGGTGTTGGCGGTATGACTATCAACGTCTGGTATTCGCGTGGGCTCATTTACAAGCTGCGTTAAGTTGATTTCCGCAGCGAAGATCTCAACACACCATCCTTCGGGTGTTGTCTGTCCAGAATGTCGAAGCCACCCAGAATTGTATATAAAGAAATCTCCCGTAATATCGATTAGGGATACAATTCTTTGAATGGAGTCAGACAGCGCAGTAAACTCTTTAAAGGTCGAATTGCTGTCCAGTTTGGGGCTTCTGTAAATAAGCGATAGGGAATAATTTGCTTACGGTGATGGAATTTTAACTGTATGAAATTGAATTCCGGATTGGAACAGGGACTGCATTGTGGTGGAGTTTGGTAAGCTACATTTCACGTAAATGGCAAGACCGCGGTGAGAGAAGAATAATAGCACTAGTTAGTAGCCAGGTAGCTTCAGATCAGATTGATTTTAATTTTGGTGGGGGCTAACGCCCCCATTTATTATGCTTAAACTAATACTAGGGCTTAAAGCTAAGGATGGTGAAGGAGATCGAATTTGAGGGAAAGTGTGCTGCGATTAAAATCGAAAACGGAAAGGTTGGAGTTTACCTTACGCAGCATACGGGAGATTGGTTCGTTAGAGCCATATGTGGTGCGGTGGATAGGTAGATAAAAGAGACGGGTGGAACGTAGATTACGAGGGTTAGTGTTAAAGAAAATGGAGTTGCAAAGAGGCATGCAATCGACGGAGCGTGAGAGGAGTCGGTGAATGAACAAAATGTCTGCTGCGTCCCTTCGTTCCTCAAGGGTATTCAGGTTAATGAGTTTGAGACGGTCTCGGTTCCAAGGTAGACCTCGAAGAGCAAATCGAAGAAAACGACGCTGGATCCTCTCAATACGAGATACATGAACTCGTTGAAAGGAACACCACGCTTGGCTAGCGTACTCGAGAAGGGGGCGAACGTAAGTGATGTATATTGATCTGGTCACGTACGGGTTGCAGAATTCTTTGGACCATCTTTTAACGAAGCCGAGAGATGAGTTTGCTTTCGTAATTATCTCATCAATATGCGAGCGGAAATTAAGCTGCCTGTCGCATAATATGCCAAGGTCGCGGATAGATTCAACAAGGAGTATAGGTTGGCCGTGGAGATGGTAAATTCGTTGAGAAGACTTCTTGCACTTACGTGAGAAAGTAATCGATTGACATTTGGAGACATTGAGTTCTAAGCAGTTCTTGATGCACCAGGTGGAAAAACTATTTAGATCTATTTGAAGGAGGGTGGAGTCTTGCTGTGAGGAAATGGGTTTAAAAAATTTGGTATCGTCAGCATAGAGAGAAAGTGTTGAGTGTTTAATGAGCCTTTGAAGGTCGTTAATAGTTAGGATGAAGAGGAGTGGACCTAGGTGACTACCTTGAGGAACACCTGAAGTGGCCAAGAAAGGGGCCGATAGGACAGATCTGAAACGAACATTATAAAAACGATTATCCAGGTAAGAAGATATCCATTTAAGCAAAATGGGTTCAAAGCCCAGGACGGACAATTTGAACAGGATTAGTTTATGAGATATCTTGTCGAAAGCTTTACTGAAATCAGTTGTTATAACGTCAACTTCTTTACCATTTTCTAAGCCAGAGAGAACAGAGGACACGAATTCTACGAGGTTAGTGGTAGTTGATATATCCTTCAGAAAGCCGTGTTAATTGGGGGAAATAAAAGATTTACACTGGAAGCTTAAGGCTTCATGCAAAATACTTTCGAGGAGTTTGGGTATATGGGAAAGTTTAGCTATAGGGCGGTAATTAGTGACTTCGTTCTTTAATCCCTTTTTGTGTATGGGTGTTATGAAAGAGGACTTCCATATCTGTGGAAATTCACCTTGAGAGAGCGATAATCGGAAGAGATTAGCAAGGGGGCGTGAAAGAGTGGAGGAACACTTTTTAAGAAATATGGATGGAAGGCCATCTGGGCCGGGTAAGTATTCATCATTAAGTTGTTGTAATTTGTTTTCTATTACTGTATGATCAAAGCTATGAGAAATAGTGGGGCCAATAGGGAAGTTAAGTAGGTATTTGAAATAAGAGGGATCCGGTACGAAGGAATTATCGGCAAAAGATTGCTTAAAAAAAGTAGCAAAAAAGTTAGCTATGGTATGCGGATCAGTTGATAATATATTTTCGTATGAGAGGGATGGAGGAAAACCGTCGGATTTTTTTTTGTAATTAACGAATTGGTAGAAAGACTTAGGATCATTTATAAGCCTTTATTGCTCACTATCAAGGTATCGCTGATAGAGAAACTTATAGAGCTGGGCGAATTGAAGGTATGACCCGAGATAGTTTGAATAGTCAACAAAAGAGTTGGACCGGAGGAAAACTGTCCATAATTTGTTTCTTTTGTTACGTAAAGAGCGAAGTTTACGATTGTACCACGGGGGGCTCGTAGAAGAGGTCCTATTACGCGAAAAGGGGGCATAGAGAGAAATAGAATTAAGTAATTCTCTGTAGAAAATAGAGAGAGCACTTTTTAGGGGCATATTGGCGAAATCAAAAGAACACTTACTAAGATATGCGTTAATTTTGCGGAAATTCGCTTTATGAAAGTCGTAAGAAGTGGTAGCTGCAGATGGGGTGGGGAGGAAAGGAGAGTGGTGGAAAAGAGAAAGAAGAAGTGGTGGGTGAAAGTTATCAATGGTCGATAGTGAAAGGGGACAGAGCGAGACAGAGGAGTTTATGGGGTCAGTGGTGAAAATGAGGTCTAATTGCCTTCCCATATAGTTGGAGACTCCACTAACTTGGCATAAGCTAGAAGAGACATTCTTTACTCGAGATAGGGTAAGCGATAAAAAAAGATTTATCATCTGATTGAGTCCAGTGCAGCTGAGGTAGATTGAAATCGCCAAATACGATGATATCATCGAGAGGATCAGATAAGTTAATTATTTGATCAATTGCATCGATAGCGAGTTGGTAGCATTCGATTGGTTGGGCTGGTAGGATGTAAAAACACATAATGTACAGGGACCTGCAGGGGAGTGTTATCTTTATTGAAACGTATTTAAGTTTAGAGGAAGTAGAAACAGCGATTGGTGAAGAGTTTAGGTCATTACGGACGGCCAATAGGACACCTCGACACGGAGCATCATCATTTGGACGGGTAAGATCGTCGTCTCGGAAAACATTGAAACTAGGGGGGAATAATTCCTGATTCTTTATATCGGAAATTAGATTAGTTTCGGTCAGAGCGTAGACCTCAAATGGGAGAGCGTGAGATTGGCGCAAGACGGCACGGGTCTTAGATCGCAGTCCTCTTACGTTTTGATAGTAAAAGGTAAGAGGAAGGTTATTACGAGAGGGCGTAGGAGTGGATGGTCGAAACATTGGCAATGGTAGCACGTTAGGGACGAAAAAATTTGTCGTTGTCAGCTCTGCTTCGTTGGAGGTGTGAGATCCTTTTTGAGTGCACATAGTTACCGAAAGCAGCAAGGTCGTCTGAGACTTTTTGCGGAGACATATTAAAAATCTCGTGGAACTTGATGTATAAGTTCCTCAGACTTGATCTGAGAGGTGTGGACGGGGATCTACCTGTGTTGCACTAAGTGCCAAAACAGCTGGTCTGTATTTACAGACGTGAATATTGGCTATATCCACTCTAAATTGCAGCATTATAAAAAAGTCAAACACTAAAAACCCAAACACCGACGATACTAAGCGCAGCTGTGAGGTAAAAATTCAGAATTGGTTTACCGAATTACATTGGTTTACCTACATACATTCCACTTGGGCATATAACTGTGGCCTTCGCCTAAATTTGGCCAAAACGTTGTTAGTTGGTCCTCATAGGTAAAACAAAATACCCTGTATCAACCCAACCAAATTAAATGGCAATTTTCTAAGCTTCTAGAGAATTGTAAGGTGTCTGCGCCTCATTCTGGACACCAAACTGTGCCTAAAAAATGTTGCAAACTAAAATAAACATGCTCTATAGTTACGTCTGAGTCGATCGACTCATCCAAGAATGTTAAGAGGTCAAGGCACAGTATGCAACCCAAAGTTATGAAGCTAAGAAGCTCTATAACGGCGGCCGTCCAAACTTTGCTCCATGTGCTACCAATAGCCGTGTTCATTATGCAGATTGCAATTTACTTTATCTTCAGACTGAAAGACGCTCAGCAATGGGAAAAGGTAAGGACATGCCAATCTACTCATGCTGCATCGCGACCTTTCCCAATCAGACTTTTAATTATCTGAAAAGTAGTCCGATATTAAATTCAGTCAGATGATCCTAGTAAGGAACGAATGGAGGCAATGTGAAGTCCTCCTCGTTAACTTATTTCTACAGACGGCTTGAAGACAGCCGTAGGCGTTGGCATCTGGGTCTACTCTGAGGACCTTTGCATATAACGGGTGTCCCAAAATTCGTAATTTTGTAAAAATACAAAACACGTATTTTTTGGTTCACAAAGTATACAATATAGGGTTATGTATAGAATAGCATATAGGGTAAATGGCCTCCACGGGTTTACTGGACAATTTTGCAATAAGTCTGCAATAAGTTCTTGTGGGCTTATTGGCACAAACTTTAGAACTAAAAAAACCACAAAGAAAAAAAGTCCAATGGTGTAAAATCGCATGCGTTCAGATCCTCATAACGTAAATTACTGACTCATGCAGTAATTGAATTGTTTCTTGAGGTATATGGCATGTGGCACCGTCTTGTTGAAACCGCACGTCATCCACATCCATATCTTGCAATTTAGGCACAATAAACTGGATTATCATTTCGCGAGCACTATTAACTATTATTGCCCGACCAGTCGCATTTTCAAAGAAGAATAGTTCGAAGATGAAAATGAAACTCATCGCTGAAGATTACTTTATTTGACAAATCAGCGTCCACTTGTTGTTGTTCCCTAATCCATTCAACGAACTCCTTTCGCTGTGTGTAGTCAGCTGGCTTCAGTTTTTGACTCGATTGTCCTTTGTGTGCATGCAAATGCAAATCATCTGTGAGAATACGCTGTAGAGAGCTTCTCGAAATACCCAATTCTTAACCACGGTGACAAATTGATGTTCCTGGACTCTCAGCAACACTCTCACTAATTAGTTCGATGTTCTGTGTTTATCGACATGTTGAAGGGCCAGAGTGTTTCACTAATTGATCACTATCTGACCATATTTTGGGACACCCTTTACAAGTCCTTCCTTCTACCAATATACTGCAAGCCCAAGCTTCAGCTATTCATAAGGCCGCTGCTTGGGAGCCTGAATACAATAGCTTTCGATAGTCAAGCAGCAATCAGATCCCAACTTCGAACAAAATAAATTCGAGATCCGGGACACTCGGATGTCCCAGCGACCTGCATTAGTGATGAATTAGCCATACGCGAAGCCACCAATGTCCTATGCCAAACATATGATATTTTCAAGTCCTTTCTGTAAGACATATAGACTAACTAAATGAAAAAAAATAAACTAAATCCTAAATAGTCAGCAGTTCTGATCAACCTCAGGAGAAGACATCTCCAAACAAACATAGCCACGGGACACTGAGCCATTGGAAGACATGATCTGCGATTTATTATTCCTTACTACGGGAGCTGCTGCAGAGATAAGGAGAAAAATAAATTTATAGTGCACTTCCTTTGCAAATACCCAACCTTGGCTGGGATTAGATCTTGATTATCTCTGCTTTATGAAGATCTTGACAAATTTATCAAATAATTTCTTCTCCTTGAGTGGTATCACTGGACTTAAAGGAAGCCTAATTATAAAGGGTCCGCCATCTAACGCCATCTAAAACATCGAATCGACAGGTCATCCGCCGTACAGCCCTGATTTGGTACCCAATGACGTCTTTTTATTCCCGCACATCAAAAATAAATTGGGAGGCCTACTTTTTTCGACGCGGGAAGAAGTAGTTGATGAGTTTAAAACGCATGTTTCGGAATTCCCTCGTTCGGAGTGAAAATAGTACTTCGAAAATTGGTGCAAACACCTGCAAAAGTGTATTGATATTCATGGAGAGTATTTTGAAAAAAATAATAAAGCAATTTTCGATGATAAATATTTATTTTTCCTTGTTTTTCTCAAAACTTAAGTAGCAATCTACATATTAGAGATGGCGGAGTATTTCGCAACAGTAAATAATTTACATGCATCCTATATTGTCATATTGAGTCAGTTTGATTTGTTTTCTTCATTAATTGTATTTGATGCAAAATGTTTATAAACGGTCCGCCATCTAACGTTTTTTTTTTTCAACTAGTGCTTATTTCGTGAATGGTAACACTTAGCTCATGTCTGAATTGATAAATAATTAGTTTTATCCTTCCGGATAGTTGAAAAAAAAAACGTTAGATGGCGGACCCTATATCTCAATAAGTTACTTACAACATTGAGGAGCTGAAAATCTTCACCAGAGTGCCCTTTTGACAACCTGCTGGTCAAATTGTGTATCAATCAAAATTTGGACGCATGTCAAAAATACTCGTACATAGCTGAACAGTTCTCAAGACAATATACATGGTGTTAAGGACAGTTGTGGGAATACTAATTGGTCATTTTTTTAGGTACCATGCCATCGACGTGCAGATACAAACATACAGGTCGACGATTAAGCCTTACCGATCGTATTATTAAGGGCCTAAGAGTCACATAAATCTAATAGGATTCAGAAGAGTTCATGACGAAAGAAAAGCATTTTTATTTTATATTATAATAAAAAGTTTGAACAAAAAAATGCTCGTCAAATGAATATTTCACACGAATTTATTGAAAGCTTTCATTATATTTCGTTCGACCCCATTCTTTTGCTAGGTATGACAAGCACCCCATTGCAACGAGAAATCTGAGAAAAACAAATTCAGATATTCACTATAATTGTGCTTAGATGCCAGAAAATTTCGTACCCTATTCCGGTGGATAGCAGTTTCTCGAGATATGAACACGATGATATGGGGACCATACTTGAATGGCGTACTCTAGGAGGGGGCAAACATAGGTAATATAGAGGGACCTGGTCACGTATGGGTTGGTGAATTCTTTGGACCACCGTTTTACAAAACTTAGTGCAGAGTTGGCTTTGAGGATTATCTCATCCATATGTAAACGGAAGTTGAGCTCGCTATCACACAAAATGCCGAGGTCACGCAGAGATTGTACGGAGGAGATAGGTTGGTTATGGAGAAGATAGAGTCGGGGAGGAGATTGGTTCCGCTTATGTGAGAAAGTGATGGATTCGTACCCTATTCCGGTGGATAGCAGTTACTGGATTTATCTCTATTTTGAAGTATCATGCGTTGTTCTTTTAAGAAATCTAATTGTAAGTCAGTGAAAGACTTGAGGGAGGTTGCCTGTATTCCCGTTTTAAGCTCAAGTCCTAGAAAGGCCGCCTGTTAACCTTACTTTAGATCTTCACTGGGGACCCATTGAGATCCAGTTAATATATCCCCATAACTGCGCTACTTAGCAGCTTTACGGTTTCTGATAATTTGGTCTTCTGGAGCCACAATAGATTGATATGGCCACTTTTCTCTACTTTTGGGGAAACTTCTTTCAGATATATTCTCAGGGTGTATAACTCATGAAATCCATCATCACCACAGGAAAGGCAACAGCTGGTAACGATCTCTTAAAATTGTTTTTTTTTACAATATGCCAACCAAGTTATGAGGAAGTACGCAAATCAATGAATGAGGTAAGTACTACTTTGACCTAATTTTGAGCTCTTTCCACTCTGCTTCAGAAAACATTTTCCCAGCTCTTTGAAAAGGCTACTACACAATCCCGTTGAATAAAACCAATCACGAAAGTCAAATATCTAACAACCATCCCTAACTGCTTGAGAGTATAGTATACGCCATGATATTCTTCCATTGAAAACCTACAATATCTACTAGCTTCCTTTAGGCCAGGCCAACCATAATGAACTTAGTGGAATTTGTCTTTGGAAGATAGGGAAAAAATCGATATTAAGCGACTGATATCAGTAAAGCCCTCGATAAAAAATTGCACATGAAACCATTCTTCTCAAATTTAAATCTCTTGGCTTTCAACCTTGGTTTATATTGTCAATTAAGTCAAATTCAATATAACCCCTATTTAAAGTTCCATTACTGCCCTGTACCTTAGGGAAACCACGTCGATTCTCTCATCTTCAACTTGACAATCAATGATGTGGAAGTCTATAGGCACATAGACGCATATCTCAGTTTGATGCCAATACAATTTTCTTGAGTTGAATACTTGAATGCCAAGCTATCACTTTTGAACTGATAGCCCCACTGTTAACACAATATGCGATTTAGATGTACTCGTATGTGACAGTGAACTTAATTTTCGCGTTCATATAGATAACATTATAAGCAGAGATTTGCTAAACTCTGCTTCAAAGGAATTCTCAAACCCTAAAATTAAATAATAAAAAATAAATTTACTTGACTAGGCTAGGCAGGCAAATTCTTGACCATGCAAGTCAAGTATGGTCTCCTTTTTACCAATTGAAGCGGTTGAACGTAGATTTACCTATTCTGCTTTACGCGCAGATACTTATAACTTGCCAAATAAGATTTATAAATCTTCAGTCGCTACAAAAACGGACGAGAAGTGCGTTACTGCTCCAAATGATCTCCACTAACAACAAGTCATATAACTTAAGATCTGTATCGCTCTGTAACGAATCTGTTACCAGGTTGGTAAGATCTGCAATAACTTCAATAACATGCGGGCTAGGTATATTGCTGTGCCATTGGAGGAGCGTGGGAAGGCAATGTTCTAGCTACTCCTAGAACCAAAACAATTTCTTGACGAATGGCCGTGATCTTATTAGAGCAGGGGTCATTTAAGTCTCGAAAGTGGTAGCTGTTTAAGGATTGGATTTTGGCAGAATAGTTGCAAAGGAAATAGAGATACACTGCAGGCCAAAAGTTTTACGCCTACCTACATAACTGACTTCACTCATACATGGAGATTCAATTTTATGAATTACACTGGTTTTTTACCTAAATTTTCCATTTCAACAACACACAGCACAAGTGTCCGATTTCACACCCACGTTTTTGAACAGCGGGCGTTTTATTGAGAAGTGTTTAAGTTTTCAAAAAGTTTATGACTTTTGGTTGTTGATTCGGCACTTGCTTACATCAAAAGGGTTGTCAAATCTCAAAATTTTTCGGCCTGGGTTGCAAAGGTCTTTCATAAAAGCCATAACAATGTTTTTTTTTACTCGTTAAAAACAGCCGCGGAAACGAGAAACCATCTTGCTTCGCAATTGAAATTATCCAGATGCTTCCTTCAGCGTATCATGGAACGGCACGCTCAAACCAGAAGTCTTGAGGATAATTCACAGTCAGGAATTAAACGAAGATTAGGACATTTGGGCGAGTTGCTGTTCAAAAAGCCAATATTAGGACGAAATATTATGATACCAAGCACACTTTTTACTCATCAAACTGATCACATTGCCATAGCCTAAGGCATGCCTCCAGTATTCTGGATTAATTTAATTTAATTTAATTTTAATTTTTTTTTAATTTTGGTGGGGGCGAATGCCCCCATTTATTCGGCTTAATACAAGCTATAACTTAAAAAATAAACTTAAACTAAAACTTAACACTAAGGTTGGTTGGAGTGGTGAAGGAGAACGGATTTGAGGTAGGGAGTGGTGCGGTGGAAGTCAAAGACGGTAGGGTTTGAGTTGATTTGACGTAGCAGGGAGATTGGTTAGTTCGCGCCATAGGAGGTGTAGTGGGTTGGTAGATAGAAGAGTTGGGGTACGTAGATTACGAGGGTTAGTGTTGAGGAAAATGGAGTTGTGAAGGGACGCGCATTCAACGTGACCTGAAAGGAGTCGATGAATGAAGAGAAAGTCTGCTGCATCTCTGTGATCTTCAAGGGTGTTTAAGTTGATAAGGTTGAGACGGTTTCGATAAGGGGGCAGATTAAAAGGATCGTCCCAGGGCATACCTTGAAGAGCAAATCGAAGAAAACGGCGCTGAATGCTTTCAATTCTCGAGATATGAACACGATGATATGGGGACCATACTTGAATGGCGTACTCTAGGAGGGGGCAAACATAGGTAATATAGAGGGACCTGGTCACGTATGGGTTGGTGAATTCTTTGGACCACCGTTTTACAAAACTTAGTGCAGAGTTGGCTTTGAGGATTATCTCATCCATATGTAAACGGAAGTTGAGCTCGCTATCACACAAAATGCCGAGGTCACGCAGAGATTGTACGGAGGAGATAGGTTGGTTATGGAGAAGATAGAGTCGGGGAGGAGATTGGTTCCGCTTATGTGAGAAAGTGATGGATTGGCATTTGGCGATATTAAGTTCCAAAGAATTTTTGAGGCACCAGATCGAAAAACTATCAAGATCTTGTTGAGGGAGGAAAGAGTCATGGGGAGAGGAAATGGTTTTGAAAAATTTGGTATCGGTTGCGTAAAGGGAGTGTTTGATGATCATATCGAGATCATTTATGGTTAATATAAAAAGAAGGGGACCGAGGTGGCTGCCTTGTGGAACTCCAGAGGTGACCAAAAATGGAGCGGAGTGGGCTGACCTAAAACGAACACTGTAAAAACGGTTTTCGAGGTAAGAGGATATCCATTTTAACAATATGGGTTCAAAGCCGAGGGCAGACAATTTAAAGATAATTAACCGATGAGAGATTTTATCGAAGGCTTTGCTAAAATCGGTTGCAACTACATCGACTTCATTGCCATTCTCTAGGGCAGAGAGGGCAAAGGATACGAATTCAACGAGATTTGTGGTGGTTGACCTACCCTTTAAGAAGCCATGTTGTCTAGGGGAAATAAGTGATTTGCATTGGAAGCTTAGAGCTTCATACAAAATACTTTCGAAGAGTTTGGGTATATAGGAGAGTTTAGCGATGGGACGATAGTTGGTTATTTCATTCTTTGATCCTTTCTTGTGGATCGGGGTTATGAAGGAGGTTTTCCAAACCTGAGGAAATTCTCCTTGTGAAAGGGATAGACGGAAGAGATTAGAAAGGGCAAAGGAAAGAGAGGAAGAACATTTTTTAAGAAATATGGCAGGGAGGCCATCTGGGCCGGGTGTGAATTCGTCATTGAGTTGGTGTAATTTATATTCGATATAAGACGGGTCCAAAATATGAGAAAGAAGTGGGCCATTGGAGAAGTTCAGTAGGTAACCAAAATAGGATGGATCTGGTACAAGGGAGTCGTTGGTGAAGGATTGTTTAAAAAATGTGGCAAATAGGTTGGCAATGGTGAGTGGATCGGTTGATGACCTGTTGTTGAAAGAGAGGGAAGGAGGGTAACCGTCGGACTTTCTTTTGTAGTTAACAAATCGGAAAAAGGACTTAGGGTGGTTTATAAGGTTGACTTGCGCATTGTTAAGTTAGCGCTGGTAAAGGGAATCGTAAAGTTCGGTGAAATGAAGATAAGCACCAAGATAGTTGGAATAGTCGGTAAAGGATCTGGTACGCAGGAAAACAGCCCATAACTTATTTCTCTTATTTCGTAAGGAACGAAGCTTGCGATTATACCAGGGAGGACTAGTAGATGATATTTTAAGGCGGGCAAACGGAACGTAAAGGGAAAAAGAATTAAATATTTCTTTATAAAAAATGGATAAGGCATCATTTATACTTAAGTTGTGAAAGTTAAAGAGGGATCTGCTGAGATATTCACTGATTTTGTGAAAGTTTGCTTTATGAAAGTCGTGGGATGAGAGAGTTGTGGGGGGAGTGGACTGGAATGAAGAGTTATGAAAAAATGAAAGTAGAAGGGGGGGATGGTAGTTATCGATTGTTTAGAGGAGATAGGGGACAAAGTGAGACTGAGGAGTTAATTGGATCTGTTGTGAAAATAAGGTCTAATTGCCTGCCCATATAATTGGATATACCACTGACTTGGCATAGACTTGAGTCTGTTAAGCGATCTAAGAAGAGACATTCCTTAGTTGAATTGGCATTTGAAGCGATGAAAAACGATTGATCATCTGATGGAGTCCACTGTAGCTGAGGAAGATTAAAGTCGCCGAAAATAAGGATATCATCAATAGGGTCTGACAGGTCAATTAAGTGATCGATCGCATCAATAACAAATTGGTAAGATTCGATAGGTTGAGCTGGTAGGATGTAGCAACATATAACGTAAAGGGACTTGAGAGGCAGTGATATTTTTATTGCGACAAAGTCGGCTTTAGAGGATGAAGAAATTGTAATGGGAGAAGAGTTAAGGCTGTTGTCCATCGCCAGTAGGACGCCTCGACAGGGGGAATCTTTATTTGTGCGGGTAGGATCGTCGTCGCGGAAAACATTAAAAGTAGGAGGGAACAATTCCTGGTTCTTTATGTCGGGAATCAAAACATCCGAATGTTCCGGAAAGCCAACATTGAGGTATTCAAAGCTACTGGAAATGAATTTATGGAGTGCATGACCAACTCATTTTTCAGATCTGGTCAGAAGAGTGTATGTCTGATGAATTGAATCTCAGTATCGTTTGCCCGATCCACAAAAAAAACAGACGCTTCAGCTGGGCCAACTGTAGAGGTATATGTAAGTCTACTCAACATCGGATACAAGATCTTATCTGCCGTATTGTGGGAACGTCTGAAACCCCTCTTCAATAACCTGATTGGGCCCCGGTTTCAGACCAGTAAAGTCCACAATCGACCAAATTTTCACAACCCGGCATATCGGAAAAAAACTACCTTTACATCAATTTTAAGGCCGCATATACAGCATTTATAGAAATGAGTTATATAGAGCCATGTCAAGGTTTAGGATCTCTACCGAGCTCGCCTGATTGTGCAGAATGACGATGGAAAACGCTCGCTGCTTCGTCAAAGTCGGCAATGACTTAACCGAGACCTTTGATGTGAAAAAAGGTTTTAGACAAGGTGAATCGCTGTCATGTGACTTCTTTAACATCATACCTGAAAGAACTGTGAGGAACTCACAAGCGTACACAGGAGACATAATCCTTCTTTTGGGAAAAGACAGCGGGCTAGCGATGCATTCGCAATATTGCTAAATGAGAGCAAAACCAAGTATATGCTGTAAACATGAATGTCACAATCGACAGCAAAAATTTCGAGGTACGAGTAGTAAAGGATTTTGCCTACCTTGGCTCTGCTATAAATTCTGCTCAGCAGAAGTAAAACGAAGAATCACTCTTGCCAATCGCCGTTTCGTTTTTATTAAGAAGGCAACTGAATAGCAAGGCCTCATTCAGGAAAACTAAGAAGACCCTATATAACACCTTGGTCATCCCACTCCTTTTTATGGCGCTGAAGCATGGACTATATTGAAAGTGGAAGAATATCCTCAGTCATTTCGGTGAAAAATCCTTCGAAAAATATTTAGTCCCGTTTGCATTGGCGGGCTTTGGAAGAGATAAATTAACATAGACCTAGTCAGCAAACTGCGCATCAGTCGCCTGGGATGTCTAGGACAGTTAGAGCGAATGGACACCAATGCACCGGCCCGCAAAGTCTTCGAATCTAACCCCGAGGGACAGCGCAGTAGAGGAAGACCTCACCTTAGGTGGCGCGCACAATGCCTCAACAGAGCTGGAGGCAGGTAGCTAAAGATTGACTTAACTGGACAGGCTTGTTAGTTGAGGTCCAGGTTCACCCTGAAATGTAGCGCCACCACAAAACCACAAAACTGCATTTTCTATGTTGAGTATCTCTAAGACTAAAGGCAGGGTTAATTGCAATCTGCATATCGGAAAAGCCTATAGGCAGCAAATAGAATATACAGAGAGCCATCTCAATGCGTTAGAGTTGCCTACACAGACAACTTGATTCCTTTTTTTCAGAGTATAAATCTAGTCGGTCTGGGCTTACAACGCTTTAGTTTTGTCCAACACTGTACATATCCAAGCCTCAGTTCGACCTCATTTTACCCGAGTAGTCCTTTCTGCTTCACATTCGAAAAAAAAAACAGATTACCTCTTCAGGCAATATTCATTAAGATTTATTGTCAAAAACTCGCAGGGTCAAGTAACTGCATATCCCTTGCCATACTTTGCCCTGTAAGGAATGTAGAATCAATTTTATTTCGGAAACCATGTCATTACAGTTTCATCACGGTTTCATCATTCTGTGAAACCAAAGTCATCTCGTTTGCGCCTCTATTAAGCCCACCAAACCTCGGTGAGTAAGTTGACCTAAATAATTCTTAACCTCACTTTACATCTTTATTACACACAACCTACCTGTCTGCTTAACTTATTAACATTTGTTTTTGTTTCAGATTTTTTTTTAATTTTTTTTTTGGGAACCAGAACACGGAAATAAATGCCAACCCAAGAGAGGAACATTCCACACTGCCAAAAAAAAAAAGCCGACGAAATACTTAATTCCAATTCCATCCACATGCTCAGTGGGTATATGGGTGGCAAGGGAAGGGGACCAGGAATTAATGGTAGGGCTCGCAAAAAGAACCGTTTTCCATGGCCGATCAAGTGACATAAGTTAAGAAGAAGTTTTGAGGTCTTCGTATGAACTCTTTCCGGTTCTCGTTCTGTGCTGACCATGCTTGTGATTCACTTTCACATTTAATGTAAGCAACTGTCCTAGATTTTAGTGTGTGAATGATGCCGACATCGTCGACGACGACGATGGAGACCAAGACCACGACGACGACGAATACGAATACGATGACAACCAATAACAGTGACTGACGGTAACTTGCTAGATCATTATCAACATCTTAGCTCTCCGAACCGGAGTGACATCATTCTAAAAGTGAATTTTCGTCTTCATTTTCGATTCATCTTAAATTAAATAACAACGAAACGAACATTTCTTTCAGTTAACACCTCGCCGAGAAACAGTTGAACACTTGGCCATTCTAACCACCAATAACGGTATAGAGTTACTTCTTTTCACTTCACATTCAAATGAGAGACATTGAATTCAAAAATATTCAAAAGACGATAGCCTTTCTAGTGGTAACCCTTATTAACTAGGATTTAATCAGTTCAAGATCTTGAATTATTCGTATTTTCGGAATGAAATCTGATTCTTTAAATGCGGACCTGGAATATCCGAAAGCTCTCGGCTATGTAACGAATAATGGCACATGGTCCATTTGTATCGTACCAACTGTTGATTGTTTAGATGGAAATCAGTGGAAGTATTCAGTGATGAGTGACTAACCTGCTTTGAAGCTTGGCGATCAGCTGAGATGTATCTAGAAGGGGCTTCGGGCATATCTGACAAATTGGTTAGTTCAAGTGCTGAGTGGTTTCATTTAGGTTATGGCTGTATGCAAATGATTCATAAACGACAAGAACTAGTCATTTCACCGTGGAGCGAAGAAAGTGATAATGGTTTTTTTTTTTCCTCTCTGTGAGGTTGTATGCTGGCAGTAATCACATCGCCGATCTCATTTACCGTGACCCCATTGTGACCCTGGGACCATTCTCGAACAAGCTCTGAAGCGATGCTTGATGAGGGGACTTAGTGAGACCTGGTTGTCACAAATATTTCGCCACGGCAAAGGCGCACACAAGGTTTTCTGACGACGAGTGACATCAGTGAGTGCGTAAATGAAAAGTTTTAACAAAAACCACTTCCATTTGAACGGAAGATGGCTTTGAGAGTTCAACTCATGATATGTTAAGGGGAAATAAAGCACAGCTATGTCTTCTGCATCTGCCTGAGCGTAGCCGTTAGAGCTGTCGAAAGAATTAAGAGAGAATCGACCAATATGCACCCTAACAGTGGAGACAGGAGAACCCCGATTGCTCCCTTTCAACGCATATTCGTAGCAATCAGTATCCGTAATCCGGGTTCTGTTCAATAGCATTACTATACTTTAATCCACAAAACTAGAGATTTGTGTACTCCGCTGTCTGGTGTGCTAGTCATACAAGCCATTAAAAGTTACGTTGTCGAAAGTGTGCTCAATGTCGGCTTATTTTCGTACTTAATTATATTATATGTTTCATCTTAGGCAAATAATGCATTCGTAGAGCAGATGGACATGCTTTTAAATATGAATGAAGTCAGAATAGTTGATCTGGAGCACTTGGCTATCAAAAAGAATCCTTTTTTGGTTTCCAGCAACTCGTCTAAACTTTTTAGTAGCTTAACTGGAAATAGGAAATATTCCAAAACTACCAGACATATAGTTGGTCAAATGGAAGCATCCCGATAAACAAAAGCAAGGAAGCAAAAGGAATATAAGAAGCTAATTCGGAGTTCGAAGAGTACCTCTTATAAAGACTTTTGCGAAAAGTTCGAAACTGTCAGGCTAGTCAAAGTCTGCAAAAGAGGAAAATCAACCAGGCTGGAATCACTCAGAAAATCTGATGACACCGAGTCGAAAGAAGGGACCCTCTGTCTCATGCTTGGTGCTCATCTCAGATAACCTAATTAGAATAACTAGCCCCTACCAGTATTAATGAAGCAGCTAGTTAGCTGAAAAACACAACACGCCGTATCTGGTATACGAGTATCTCATCGTATTAAACATGCTGTTGATTCCTTTAATGGCTTCAAGTCTCCTGGCACCCAGATATGTTACTACAAAAAGGTACAGGCAAGTTGCTGGGAACTCTAATGAGAATCTTTACTGTTAGCCTGGCATTAGCATACGTAACGTATCCTACGATTACACGCTCGCCAAGAGCTGCAGACCTATGTATAAGTCTGACTTCCTTCGTGTTAAAGAGCATGGTCGAGATCCATGTGTGAAAAACTGCTTTGCGAATGCATCCTTTGTCTGAGATGCAACATGCTTACCAACGCGAAAGATCTTGCAAAAGGGTGCTTCAAAATCTTTCTACTTATTTCCTTCTACGCGCTGGGCATTTTCATCGACATTGAGGGTGCTTTCGACAATGCAGCTTTTGACAGCACACATGCTGACTCGGTCTGACAACACAGCGTAGACAAATCACTAGTCTTGTGGATAAAAACTATGCTGGTGAATAGGACACTGATCGCGAATACTGAATGCGGCCAATATATGATGCTGAAGGTAAACAAGAGTCGACTGCAAGGCGGCGTTCTCTCACTACTGCTATGGTGTCTCACTCTTTAATACGCTCAATATTTCTGACGTCAGCTCTACTGTCTGTTGGATCGTGTCCAGCGACTTTCTACTCTAAAGCGCATGCAGCTCTAGACGTGATCAACGATTGGTGCACTAAAAATTGGCTTTCAGTCAATCCTCTTAAAAATGAGGTTGTCTCTTTATGAGAAGGAGGAAGCTGACTATTCTGACTCATATAGTGCTTAAAGGCATCCTACCCAATTCTCCAAAGAAGCAAATTATTTGGGTGTCATTCTGGATAGGAAACTTCTATGGGCTAAACATGTTACGTCGAAAGCCTCTAAAGGGCCAGCCTTCTGGCAGTGTAAAGGGCCTGCCGGAAAGTCATGGGGCCCGTCATCGAGGAGGGTTCTTTGGATCTATACGACTAATTACATTCTATGGGTTGGGTGTTTGGTAGAACAAGCTCTCACGAAAATATGTTGTTGCTGGTTTTACCAGACTCCAAAGAGTGGTCTTTCTTGATTGCATGGGGGCTTCCCATAGCACGCCTGGCTCAGTTCTAAACGCGTTGATGAATCTCCTTCTCTTTAATATTATTATCATGTGATGCACTCTCAAAGCCATCTTACTTTTAAAAGGAAGTGATGATTGGTACTACACGAACTGGAGCTTTGATGACCTTCCGCCACGATTGTCTTATGACATGTCATCTGATGCAATGACACTAGAACTACGGCTGCGGAAAAAATACGAAATCGATTTTCCCTTGACCCAAGATTGATTTCGACCAGAATCTGAGCCAGTAAAGGAATGTAGTCGGGGCTTCACTGGTGTTGGGGCTGGTGTCTTTCTGGAGGACGACAACAACTAGATCGAAATTGCAAGACTTCACTAAATGCAGTCGGAAAGCTAAATTCAACGAGTCTTGTCTGGGTCCCAAGTCACAATGGGATCATGGGAAATGAAATCGCTTTTAAAATTATTAGGCAAGGCTCCGAGTTTTCCAAGACTCGAACCTACGTTGCGTCCTCGGTTAGGGTTTCCATTAACAGTTGGGTTTCATATAAGCACAAATGTAGATGGCATACCTCTTCAGTTTTCCAGCAGATCAATTCCAATTTTCCAGCAGAAATGATTCCTGACATCTCTAAGAGGTCAGCGGCCTTCCTGATGTCGTTCAGTAGGAAAGATTGCAGGGTTGTTTACTGTCATCGGGGCACTACGCTTTTGCTAAACACTTGAGCACAACTTCTGTGAATGTCCGGCTTACGCTCATATCAGGCTGCAGGTACTCTGCGTTGACGTGGTGGATGTTAGTACTGTAAGCACTTTATGACTGAAGCGCTTACTCGCCTTTCTTCGAAAACCTGAGAAATTCCATTAAATGGAACTTACAAGGAATACAATGGACTAGTTCTTTGTCTCGAGTATAACACTCGAACACATAATGCTATATAAAATATTTTCAGGAAAATCGTGCGTCTAAAATACCAATGAAAATACCAGAATTTTATTAAATCATATTTTTTTGTTATTAAAGTGTATATCAAAATGAATTGCGCAATTATGTTAATAGGAAGCGCAGCCACCATTATTATGTATAATTTCTTTGCATCCTCAAGTGCAACTTTCACTTAATTTTTGAGCATATTCTAAACTTAGGCCTTTCTTTGCTTCAAAACTCGCGCAAATTGTTATTTTTCCTCGTTTAAGCCTCTGATTTATTAAAGACCACACATTTTCTATTGGATTCGCATCCAGACTTTGGGACAGCCAATCTAACGTCTCTTGCAAAACCCAGTCGGAATTATTTGGTCCATACAGATATTCAGCTGACTTTTGCAAACCCTTCTGGTACAGTTTAACCATGAAATGTGCATGTTAACTCCAATTTTCGGTCGTAATTCTCGCCCTAGTAGACAAGCAATAACAAGTTTAGTGCAAACATTTGAGTCTACATTTTCGTTGTGTGATGTTGCCGTGTCAGTGAAACAACGGGTTGATCGAAGTTTCGAAAATATCGCTGCCGTTCAGGCGTCCGTATGAAACGATCCAAATCAGTCAATTCCACGGCGTTCTCAAGAATTGGGCATCGCTCAGACCTCATTATGGAGTATTTTACGTAAGGATCTTGGTTTACACCCATACAAGATCAAGCTGACTCAAGAATTGAAGCCGATGGACCATTTGAAGCGACGTACGTTCTCCGATTGAGTTCTGGAGAAGATGCGCCAAGATGATGAATTTCGTCGCAAAATCATCTTCAGTGACGAAGCTCATTTTTGGCTCAATGGGTTCGTCAATAAGCGAAATATGCCTTACTGATCGGGTGAAAATCCACATGTGCTTCATGAATCACCACTTCATCCACAAAAACTAACTGTTTGGTGCGGTTTGCATGCCGGCGGCGTTATTCGGCCATATTTTTTCTTCGACGATAACGATCGTCACGTTACTGTGAATGGTCAGCTTTATCGCGCCATGATCACCGATTATTTTTGGCCCGAATTGGAAGATATGGACTTGGACGACATTTGGTTTCAACAGGATGATAACACAAGCACACGCTACAATCGATTTATTGAAGAGTAAGTATCAAGAGTGCGATTTAACGCCGCTTGACTATTTTCTGTGGGGCTACTTTAAGTCATTGGTTTATGCCAACAAGCCGATGACATTGGAAGAGCTCAGAGCCAACATTGAACGCGAAATAGTGGCCGTTTCGGCCGAAATGTGTGGCCGAGTCGTTGAAAATGGGGTCCAATGAATCGACCGCTGCAAACGTGCCAGCGGTGGCAATATGAACAAAGTCGAGTTCCATTCATAAATGTTTTGATTGTACTTCCAGCCGATAATAAAGTTTTTGAAATATCTCAAATGGTTTGCGTTTTATTTAAAAAAAAAGTTGTCAAGTCCTTATTGGAAAACCCTATATTAGCTCCCCGAACGCTTTGGTCTAGAAGCATCCATGTTTTACGGTGCGTTGTAGAAACATTTCTTCTTTTTTTGTCGAGGCTTTCTTTCAATAATTAAAAACCAATAAAGATGATGCATCTGTAAATATGATGTTGCTCTAATCTGGACCTGGAAATTCTGCGTTTCCCAACTTAGCCTCTTTTCAATACGTTTTTCGGTTAGTAGCGGTTTAGGTTTGGTACTCCTGCTTTTAATACCAGATTCTGCCAAAAGGCAGTGTATTGTGTTGATGGACACTTTCCTTTTCTGGACTATTTTTCTTTTGCGTTCCTCTAACTAATTGTAGGGGTTTTCCGAAACAATTCACAAATTACTTAATTGTCCTTGCTAATACTTGTTTTGGTCCCTCTACCTTACCCATTATCGACATTAAAGCATTCCACATAACTTTGTATCCACTTTCTCACAAATGCCTCTGATGTTTTTAAATATTTTGCTGCCGACTTAATACTCATTTGCCACCCTTCTGGGTGAGTTACTAAGAAAACACTTTCCAAACACTCTTCATGAGCTACTCTATAGGCCGCTGTATTTGAGATCACCTCGTTAGTGAGGCCAAGAATTCGCACTTGTGTAAACCAATTATTTTTCTTCGTCCTCTTATTCGGACCTCGGGTGGAACTTGAGCCTCTATTGCTTTTTGGACCGGATCAGGTGACCTTTGTTCAACATGACAATACAAGATGAGCAGATCAGTCTAAAGTTTTCTACTATCGGTTTCATAATGAGGAGACATCCACAAATGCACTTCGTATTAAATCAAATTTTGTTGCATTCGTTCATTGTTACTTAGTATTAATCATAAATGGTCCAACAGTGCGATGCGTCATATAACAAACCTTTTTTTTTTTAATAAATAACCCACAATTCTTAGCGTCTTAATTATTAAGAGCAACCTGAAGAGATTTTACATGCTTATGATCCCACTTTTATCGGCGAAAACAAGAGATTTAGTTCAGGATTCATTTACAGTGGCCGAAATAAGTAAAAAGACACAAGCAATGTAATGCTCAAGTGAGTTTTACCACAAAATTATGAAAACTAAAGAGTTTATTTTTAAGAGCGAGACAAGTTTACTTATTTTCATAAATAACAAAACAATAATAATAAATATTCCTTATCACAAAGGCTAGTTTCTTCGAATTCCCGTTAATGAACTCTAAAACAATCAATTTTTCTGCGAAATAAGTATAAAGATATTAATAAGCATTTAAACACTGAATTTTTGGATTTTACCTATCAAACTGTAACTTAGTACTTTGTTCAACCTCCTTGATTCTCAATAACTTGAAAAATTCGATTCGGCATTGAATTTATCAAATTCTGCAGATCTTTCTCGTTGATCTCCTCCCATGCCTGGATTATTTGCCTTTTAAGGTCGTCCACATTCCTCTACTGCTTCCCATTTGAGTAAAGTCTTCTGGTCATGATCCCCCAAAAATTAGCCATCATCGGTTTTTTTTCTTTTTAGCAATTTAAATTTATATATTTAAATCAAGGATTACCGATTACTCATACTTGGGCATGTAATTTGGTTAAACTTCGACTTCTGTAAAATCTGTCCTTCCTCTTCGTGCACGACAACCGAGGGAATCGAAATTCTCTTAAATTTCCTCTTAAATATATTTCAGTGATTGCATATTTGCCCAGTTTGTTCTTTGTTGCATCAGAATTTCAGAAATGTTAGCTCATTTGCCTGTAAATAATTGAACTTCTTTTCGGCCTTGTCGCCTACTTATGGTTGCTATCACAGCTACTCAGTTTAAGTCATTTTACGTTGTTTTTTGGAACGCTCGTAGTCTAACTCAATACACACTTTATCGTTTGTGTTCTTTTCACTGTACTTTGTCCACGTTTAAAATGCTTACACCCTGTTACTTACCCCCATTTTCGACTCATCGTTTAACCAATATGTTTCCTTATTTACGTGAAGTCGATCTTTTAACCCTTTCGCCCCTAATGGGACAATTCATCCCAGCACAACTGAAAAGTGTGTATAAATTTTATTTTAAATGAGAATGCTAATCTAAAAGTTTAAATGCTTTTCAATGGTTTTCTTAAGTGTCCCGTTATTGTTTCGGAAAAAATATACCATGTATACTTGTTTTGCATGTGCGGGTCGTTAACAGTTGCGCATCACATTTATCCACGCTGAGTACAATTTGCTCGGTTTTTTTTTGGGAATAGTTGCTCTTTACAAGATATTTAGTAGTAAGGAGGTTATTTTTGTGTAAATCTTCGATAAATTGGAGCTGAAGGGTGAGTTTTTAATTTTTTTGTTACATTGGGACCTATAATCCCAATAATAATTTTAGTTGGGATAAATAATCCCAATATGTAAATATATTTTTTTTCGTGGGAAGGTGAGAAATCTTCATAGACACTATAGGCCCGGAGCCTATAGTAGTGTGAGATTCTTACTCACTAAAAAACACCTCCCTTATGCAAAGCACGACTGAGTTCACACTCAACAAGCAGTTCTTCTATCGCATTTTATTTAGTTTTTATAAGATATCCTTCAGGCGATTTTCCGTTGAAAATTCCTGTGTACTTTAGAAAATTACGCTCTGCTAATCACCGCGTTGAGGATCTGTTGAACAGAAATATTCGTATGACCTTGTAATCGATTATTATGTTATCGCGCAAACATTTTAATTATGTTCTGAACGTTTTCGACTCCTAAGTCTCTGTGGATATCATCGTTTCTAACGTACCACGGCGTATTAACAATACCTCGAAGAACTTTGTTTTGGAATGTCTGTAATACATTAATGTTACTATTTTTAGTACAACCCCAAAGTTGTACACCATATGTCCAGACCGGTTTTAGCACTTGCTTGTATAACAGCAGTTTGTTCTCTAAGTTAAGCTTGGAATACTTTCCAATAAGCCAGTAAATATCTCTATATTTGATTTCAAGCTCTTCATGTTTTTTCTTAACGTATGCTCTCCATTTTAGTTTAGCGTCGAGTGTCATACCGAGATATTTGGCCTCGTTCGCGTAAGGAATTCGTACTGCGTTGATAAACACCGGTGGATTCTCAATTTTCTTGAGAGTGAAGTTCACGTGGACAGATTTGTTTTCATTAAGCGCGATTCGTCAAGTCTTTGACGTGTAAGGGCACGTTGCAACTTGGCAGTTGCTTCTTCGACTGTTTTAGCCGTTCCCAAAATGGCAGTGTTATCAGCAAATGTGGCTAGGACAGTGTCGTCCGTTTGCGATATATCGCGGGTAAAAAGCAATTATAGCAGAGGGCCAAGTACAATTCCTTGCGGCACCCCCGCCTTTATTGTCTTAAAAGTGGAATATTCGTTTCCGTGTCTCATACGGAAGAGTCGGTCTTCCAGGTATGAACCTATAATACGAGACAATTGCTGGGGTAAGGTTTGTCGAAGTTTATATTTTAGGCCTTCGTGCCATACCTTATCAAAGGCTTGCGAAACGTCAAGGCATACGCTTGAACAGACTAACTTACACTCGATTGCTCGTTCAATTACATCGGTTATTCGATGCACTTGACTTCAGTCAGCGGTTTACCGGGTCTCGGAACCATACTTTCTACTACTTTCCACTGGTGCGGTACATGCTCTGATCTAATGCTGGCATTTATAAGATAGAGCAGCTTTAGCAAACCTTTTTTTCGGCAACGCTTTAAGTATCTCTCCCGTTATTAAGTCATATCCCGGGGCTTTATTGGGCTTAAGCGTGTCTATAACTTGTCTAAGTTCCCTAAGTGTAGCCTTTTCCACTGGAAAATTTGTCGTCACGTCTAGCGTATTGACATTCTCTGGAAGCACTTCCCCCTCAAATGGTTTAAACGTTTCTGCAAGATGGTCGGCGAAAACATTAGCTTTTTCCTTATCTTCTTTCGCCCAGTCATTCTGGTTTCTTCTTATTGGCGCCACGTGTATTTGGGGATTTCGAACACTTTTAACGGCTCTCCATATGGAGTAGTTGGTATCCTTTGTCGCTGTGAGTCTTTCAAGGTAGTTATTAATACCTTGGTTATTGAAGTCCTTGATCGATTTTTTCAACAAGTTGCAAAGCCTATTGAAGGACGTTTTATCTTGTGGTGCCCGGGTTTCATGCCACTTTTTCCGCGCTCTTCGTTTCTTCTTTATCATTTCTCTGATTTCCGGTGGGTATCTTATGCCGACTTTGGGAACTTTGTTCGATTCGCGGGGTGTGTTATTCCAGGCCGCTTGCTGTATGACTTCAACAAAACGTTTAAATTCTTTTTCAAGTTGATACGGCGTTCTAAGTGCTACTTTCAACTCAGTATTGTCTACAACGTCTATTCGGAAATCTTCCCAGTGAGTTTTGCTTGAAGATTATTTGAACTCATTTTAGTTTCCACAAGTAGCGGAGAAAGGGTAGTCCCTCTGTCCAGAGATCCGCATTAGACAGATAAGGCTGGCTGATCCGGAGGTCGCCAAGTATCCGGATGCTCCGTTACAGATTGAGCTATTTTTATACTGGGCCCCCAACCTGGTCGATTCTGGCACGGGTCGTTTAACACCTTAATCCGGCCCAGTGGAATTTAGTCTCCTCTTACGACAGGCATGCCTTACCTCGGGTATATTCTAACCCCTAACCCGAAGGGACATATGTAAATATGTCCTATTTATTCACATTTTACATGTAGATGTCTGGAAAAAGACTAGGAGAACGGGAGATATTGGGCTATGTGCTAAATGATGAAAGCGACGGTGGCGATTTTAGTGCTTCAGAATCTAGCTATGAACCATCGGATGATGACGAGGATTCCATAGAAGAAGGCGATGAAATAATAAATTCTGGAATTATTCATGAATCCTCTGCTGATGACATAGTTGATCAGGCTATTGGTGACGAGGGATCTGTAATTGGAAAATCTGGCGGAGGATGGAGTGCAGATAACAGGTAACTATTATTGTGCTTGGACCAATTATACAGAAAATGTCAATTTTGAACCTAAATTCAAAACGCCCTTGAAGAAAGAGGCTGAGGTACTTCTTGATCATCCTCGTGGAGCTTCGGAGTTTAATATTTTTCGAAAAATCTTCCCCAAAAGTTTATGCGTTCGTATTGCAGAGTGCACTAATCAAAGAATAAAAAAATTTAACCGAGATAAATCAATGAAACGTGCCCTTACCGATGAGTACGAAATTATTGTGGTCCTTGGAGTATCTCTGATAATGCATTACAACCATTTACCATCGATTGCTGATTATTGGAGTAAACAATCATCGTTGGGCAATGAGATGATTAAAAAATGCATTTCTCGTGATCGTTTTACTCTATTGATGTCCAAAATGTACTCGTATTTCAATGATTGCGATAAACCCAATGGTGCTCAAAAGGATTACTATATATCGGAAGTTGTGTCATGTATAAAAAAAAAACATTCCCAGCAGGACGAAGTGAAAATAGTGCCCAATCCATAGATGAATGCATGGCAAAATTCAAAGGTCGCTCTCGGAAGAACTATTCCGTCCAACATTATATCTGGAATGTTCCGTCTTTAAGCGACTTATTTTAAACCCGTTTTTCTCTAGCGCGTATTTTCATTTACTTAGGACGTTTTGTAAATCTACGACATTATCGCTTAGAATAACTGCGTCGTCAGCGAAGAGAATCGATGTTACATCTTTCAAAAGATAGTCTAGTACCACGTTAAAGAGGAAAAGGTTAAGAACGATTCCTTGATGCACTCCCACATTTACCGGAAATTCTCTCGTAAGTCCGGCGGTACATTTAACAGCAGTTTTGACGTGTCCATACATGTCTTGTATCATTCGCATATACGTTTCCGGTACCTTTTGAGACCTCAACGCGGTCCATATGAGATCTCTAGGCACACGATCGAATGCTTTTTCTAGATCAATAAATACCATGTGCAGACCTTTTGACCAATTCCGATGTTTTTCCATTAATATTCGCAAGCTTTGGATTGCGTCCACCGTCGATCTTCCTTCCACGAATCCATACTGGCTATCGTCGAGCTTTATGATTTTGCGAAGACGTTCGTTTAAAACTCTTTCAACGATTTTCATCGTGTGTGACATCAGCTTGATTGAGCGGTAGTTGTTGCATTTTCGCGTGTCGCCTTTGCCCTTGTATAACGGAACCAAAAAGATACTTCTCCATTGATTCGGCATAGGTTGTCCGCATTTTATTTTATTCAAGAGTTTCACTGCCGGTACATTCCATCTTCGACCAAAATGGGATGTTGTCTGGTTGCGCCGCTTTCCCGCGTTTCATTTTCCGATAGCTTCCGATAGCGTTTCATTATTTCTTCTGTTGAAAAGTCAGCAACTTCTTCTTCGATTGGATCAGCTGCAGGGACGCGATCACGTGGAAACTGTTTGTTAAGCAGTTTCTTACAGTATTCAAGCCACCTATCACAGATGTCCTATTCGTTTGTTGGTAATTGCCCGTAAGAGTCTTTGATGTACTTTGGCGACGTTATTTCCATTGCAATTTTTTTCGCCTTTGCGCAGCGAGTTTAAAAATATTTGGTACTTTACTATTGTACGACGTTTGAACTTCTTGAATAGCTTGTTTTATATCTGCCGATCGTGAGGATATTTGTTCCAAATCCTGGTAAAGGTTTTCCGCTGCTGCCGCTGGGGTTTGGGCCAGGACTCTCTTTGTAACGTTTTTAAGTCGCTCATATTCAAGTGCAAGTCGAGACTTTTCGATATCGTTGCTCCGATCACATTTTGTCCACGCTTGAAATGCTTGCTTCTTGTCGGTCACAACTCATTTGGTTTCGTCATTCCACCACCATGTTTCTTTCTCGATGTAATGATGTCCTGATATTGTTCCTAGAAGAGACTTTGCGTGTGTCATGCATGCCTCGTGCACGCTGTTCCACATTTCTTGCGGGCTAAGTGAGTCTGCGATACCGATAAGAAGTACTTCTTTAGCGCGTGCAATAAATCTTGTGCCTCGTTCTTTCGATAAGTTATACCACCGGATTTTAGGCTTTCTAACAGGCTCTCGTATTTTTTGTGGTTCCGCTGTGAAGAATTCTGTAATGAGCAGCCGGTGTTGGGTAACTAGCGATTCTCCAAGGATTACCTTGCAGTCCTTGACACTGTTTCTCATCGATCTTTTGCAAAGGTGATAGTCTATTTGTGTTTCGTGGCCTCCGCTGCTATAGGTGATAAGATGTCGTTGATGTTTTATAAACGCCGTATTTAAAACAGTGAGACATGCTGCAAGGATGTCTTCACCAGCTGAATTTCTGGTTCCAAGGCCTTTACCGCCGTGGCAGTCCTCATAATCTACATTTGATTCTCCAACGTGGCCGTTTAAATCTCCGCCTACGAAAAGCATCTCCTCGATGGGTATATTTCTGAGTAAATTACCGAAATCTGACCAAAACTTATTCTTTTACGATTGATCGCTACCGTTTTGTGGGGCGTACGCGCTAACAATGTTCCACATTTCATTGTTTATAATGAGTTTTACACTCATCAAGCGGTTGCTTATTTTTGAAATACCAACGATATTATTAAGAAGATTTTCCGCAACAATAACACCGACACCGTTTCGTCCATTGACCGTTCCATGGTAAAACATCTTAAATGACTTAGTTTTTAAATCAAGAAAACGCGCTTTATTTCCGGTATTACACCACTTCGTTTCCTGAACGCACATGACATGTAGAATTCTGCGACGCATTATTGCTTCCATCTCCAAGCTTTTTGAGGTCATCGATCCGACGTTCCAACTTGCAAACCGCTTTTATCCCACCGGTAGATTTACGATTCTCTTTCCCAGGATCTACACAGTTTACCGAGACCACATGCAAGATACGCCAAATAAAGAACACATTCTCTGTCAATGCCAGATACAGAATCTCTTGCGCATCTCTATAAATGCAAAATGCTAGTCAAAGGGAATTTGTTCGTAAAATGTTTGCTTTTCAACTGCCTATTGCACACAGTATGCACTTGAAACGAACATCTGACAATGTAACATGGCCCTAACTTACATTGAATTCGAATTCTTCATTATCCTAATATCCTAATACACACCAAACATATTCTTTGCAATTATACTTCCAGAATTTCCACAATAGTTGCTATAATTGTTTCTGGTTCTCAAATAAAAACTCAGGGGCGAAGGAATTAAAAAACAGGGAACAGAGTTTTTCCACTCCTCGAACATTTTTCTCTGTAGTTATTTCATAAGCCCTGCTTGTGCTTTGCTGAATGCATCTGGTATCGCACATCGATTTCAAATTCCAGTAATATGGTTTCTAGTTCGAAAATTTTTGCCCATGGTTGTACCGAACTACCAGCTTGCGATAAGAAATTTATTTCTTGAAAACATCATAAAACTTCTCTAATCCACTTAGATCAAACTACCAACCGTTACACTTGTCATACTACGAATCCTCATCAAGCCCACTCACGGACGAACTCTGAAATATCGTGATTTTTTCCTAAGCCACACAACTTCCTTATGCAATGTCCTGCCGAGCTCTTTATTTCCGAGCGATTATAATCTACAAACATTCAAAACCAATGTACATTAGTATCTCTCTGTTATTCTTCCCTAATTTTCCTTCGCCCGCGTTGTGTGCTATCAATTTAAGAGTACTCATAATTTCTTAGATAGATAGAATTAGATAATTTCCCCATAATATCGTAATTTGTTTTTAATTGTTCGTTAAAGTTATTTAGCTTAATTTTCTTTCATAAGAACTGCCTTAAAATTAAAAAAAAAAAATACAATTACAATATCAATATTTAGCAATTTATAAAATACAGGAAACCATGAACGGCCCCTTTGTGTATTATGGCAATGGAGTACGCTGGTTACTCGATAAAAATCAGAAATGACGCCACTGAGGCATTTGATGTTAAAAGTTTCAGTCTAAATCTAGCGGGGCTAAAATTAAAACAACAATTTTACAAACATCACAGTAAAGTGATGTCGAGTACCTCCACTGAACGGAAGTATTTATTTACATTGGATATGTCTACCGTGGATAAATTTGAAAGTTTCATATCGAGTAACGCTTTATAGCCTAGCCAGTATCACACGCGCGCCTACTGCATGTATTTTCGTCGAAATATTTTTCGCCAATCAAATCGACCGGTTTCGCCAGCATCTGTGTCATGTCGCGTTCAAATCACAAACACTGACAAAACAAAACACTGAGGGTAATATTGTCACCGACCCGCAGGGAATTGCAGCAGCATTTCTAACAGCAGTATGAAGAAAACTCAACTCCAGTCGATGAAAAGCTGAAAAGCTGAAAAGTCCGCGGGATCAGACGAATTGCAGTCAGAGCTCTTCAAAACTGGTGGCGATGTATTGGTAAGGAGCATGCACAGGATTCTCTGCAAAGTATGGGAGGGCGAAAGCATGCCCGACGGCTGGACTATCAGCTCTATCTGCCCGATCTTCAAGAAAGGCGATTCTATGTCTTGTAAGAACTACCGAGGCATATCCCTGCTTAACGTAGCCTATAAGATACTATCCAGCATACAGTGTGAATGACTAAATCCGTGGATTCCGGCCCGGCAAATCGACGATACACCAAATCTTCACACTGCGGTAAATCCTGGAAAAGACCAACGAGTTCCAAGTCGATGCTCACCATCTCTGCATCGACTTCAAAGCCGCATACGACAACACTCACCGCACGCGATGGCCGAACTCGGGATCCCTAGACAACTGATCCGGTTGGGTCGCACCACGCTAGAGAACTCTCAATGCACCGTGTAGCTTGTAAACAAAACCTAAACCGGAAAATATGCACTGGATTGCGGCAAGGAGACGCGCTGTCGTTCGATTTCTTTAATCTTGTGCTGGAGCAGATAGTGCGAAAGGCCGGCGTAAACACAGAAGACACTATATTCAACAAATTCATCCAGCTGCTGGGCTATGCAGACAATATCGACATCATCGCCTGTTCTCAGAGTGCCATTATTGAGGCTTTTACTGCTATAGAAGAACAAGCCAAACGAGTTAGTCTCATGATAGTCCGATCCATCGGACACCGATTAGGACAGAATCCATCGATCGAAAGCTTTAATTTTGAGGTAGTGAAGGAGTTTATCTATCTCGGGGCAAATATGAACTCCACAAATGACACCCTAGTGAAGATTCGACAAAGAATAACACTAGGCAACCGCTGCTACTTCAGTCTGCCGAAACAACTTGGGTCGACACTCCTAACTCGAAGGTCAAAAATCATGCTCTATAAAACCCAGATCTTGACAATCTTGCTTTATGGAGCTGAATGCTTGACGATAAGCACGACAGCGGAGCAGATCTTGGGATCCATCGAAATTCTAATTCTACGTCGAATAGTTGGTCCTGTCTGCGAGGAAGGCGAATGGAGGAGAAGATATAATAGCGAACCCTACGAGCTGTATAAAGATGTGGATGTACTACACTGGCTCGGCCACATCGAGCAAATGGGCGAGAATGCTCCAGCTATGAGAATCTTCGAATCCCAGCCACATGGTTCACAAAGAAAACGAAGACCGAACCTCCGGTTTAAAGATCAAGTAATAAACCAAGGACGCCAGAAGACTTGGCATAGTAAACTTGATGCAACGTGCATGGGCCCGTGAAGGATAAAAAGCGGCATTAGATCAGACTCAGACAGATAAGTAAGTAAGTTAGTACGATTATATGCTGTTAACTATAAAGGGCACCGAACACACAGGACTTTGAGATAGTAAAGGATTATCTACCAAGGCTTTTCTAGTACAGCAAAGACATCACAGTACAGATCAAGCATCACATCACTCTTGCCAAAAACCGTTTATTCTGACTAAAAAATAAATCCCTCTTACGAACAACGAAGGGAGCACCGTATAAGATCCTTATCGTCCCAGTTCTACTAAAAGGCGAGATGCATGGGCATGAGTGGATTAAAGTGGTCGTGGGATTAAGGTGGGATTGGTCGTTTCGAGAGACAATTTATTCTAGTGTTTCTCGATTTGGAATTTTGAACAGCAAGATTCAACAATGACCATTCTAACATTGTCAGAAGGACCAGAATAAACGAATAAACATCTTCGTTCTCCCCCGGGGTATCTTCAAACTCAAACCGGAAGGACAGTACGATAAAGAAAGTATTCTCGACGCGCTCGCTCACAAAGACTTTTCGCGGTGGTTCGGAAATGAAATCATGAACTTGTACTTCTTCGGATTTGCGTTTCTGCTCCTCCATTACGAGCTTTACTATAAGTTTAGCGTCTCGCATTCGCTGTTTGTTGACTCCGCGCTACGCATTTGGCTGTCGTTTACACGACTCACGTGTACGATTAGCAGCGTTTTCTGGCGTAGATTTTTCAATTACGTGGCGTAATTGGTCTCGCTAATACTTACAAGATTCCTGCATTAATTCAGGATTAGGTTTCCGAGACATTTTGCCGGCACAGAGAACAGGAGTAATGAAACGCTACTTTACGAACTAACTTCCACATGTAACTGAGAAACATTAGGAAATAAGCACTAGCCCCTGAACGATATGCAATGAAAAAAATAGGGTAACGCAAAAACTATGCACAGCAGACATACCCATGTCAAAATTCCCCAGGCTCATCTTAAATGTTAAAATGCCTGCATATGATTTCCGCCATTTAATCGCTTTTTACGACAACCAGGGGAACGAAGTTTAATTGGTTGCCACACGGCAACTGTAAGGTCGTTTGCCAATATTTGATGATGATGGATGAGCCCTCGCAGGATTTACTTTTGTATCCTTAATGTTTCCGAGGACAACTCCGTATCTAGACAACTAAGAACATGATCGTCATGACCACTTTCTCCGTTTCAAGAGGCGTCTAAGACCTACCCTCACATTTATTCATATGACAGAGGCCTTGCTTTTCAATATACTCGTAGATACCCTATCTGTAGAGTGTAGGGTTTATTTTGAATACCTACAATTGGATTTGTCTGATTGGAAGAATACTTTGTTGCCTCAGTGAACGTAAAAACAACTTTCTTATCAATCATTATTTTTATTATCGCCGTTTATAGTTAGTCACCTTCGAATCAAATTTTATTGTCAATGTATACGTGAATCAAAAGCATTCTAGTTGCTCTCCCACAAAAGCACCCTAAGCCAAAGCACTCTCTTGGCGGAACTTTTTAGTCAAAGCTCCAGCATTCGTCATCGTTTCCAAATTAATGATTCCTAACATACTCGTATAGTCGTGCACGCGTTTGTTTAGATTTTGTCGGCAGTTTATCTTCTACTCTCGCATTGCACGACTCGCTTTTGGGATTTTTTCTTTTCGTTTATTTCGCACAAATTGGGCCAAAACGCGTGTGTGTCCAAAATCAGAAACCTGTTTTGCCATCTATTTATGCAGATGCAAATGCAATGTTAACGCTAACGCTGTCGTTAACGCATGCCGCGCCATTAAATTGAAAGAAAATGTGTTAATCTAAAGCGGAAAAGCTTGTTGCTTCTCAAAGTTAAACTAATTCTGAAATTCTGTCTGTCGTAGCTCTGAGTAACCGAGTGTTCATAGTCTAAACACGAATATCGTGATACTCGTATCTGAATTTGATTAAAGGAAAGTAACGCACAGTAAATTAATTTGCATAATTTGCCCCTCAAACAACGACAACGGGTGTCCAGTACAAATATAAGGTAAACAACGCACAACAACGGGCCCGACATGAACAGAATATTGCGAGGTATTCTGCTCTATCGGAATACTGACCGTTTACAAATGGTTAAGGAATTTGAACAAGTTCGCGATCATCCAGAGGTGAGTTTGAGTTGGCTCACAAGCCTACACCTTTTTCAAATAGCAATCCAAGTGTCCACAACAATGAGTGGTGAATGAGTAGTGAGAGTATCTGTCATTCACCATCAAATGACATTGATTTGAATGACGTTGAGATAACTGACGATGTCACTAATGAGACACAATCAAACAGTTTACGTTCCATTAATCCCAAATGAAAGACAACAAACTTTGGACTGTTTACATCATGCGATTAGAGTCGTGTGTAAGGCGAAACACTTGTTGTATCTTAATCTCTGTTCTGTGTCATTCGATGTGTCATTTTGAATTGTGGGTGACGTGAAATACCCTCTGTGAACATATGGTCGCCCTTAAGCATGTACTCGTACGTCATTATTCTAATTAATAGCCGAAGTACTACAAGTACAAGTACAAGTGTGCACACCAATTATTTTGGCATTTGACCAGAAATATGACGCCCTTGCTGGCAAAAGAAAGATACAGATACTTTTGCTTATCAAATTCTCTTTCAAATAAAATCCCTCTCACGAACGCCATGTATCGTAATTTTTAATTGGAATGTTTTTGTTTTCTTTATAATTTCAGCCGAAAGCGGTGTTCTTCACATGTATGGACAGTCGAATGATACCGACCAGATTTACGGAGACTCATGTTGGCGATATGTTTGTTGGTAAGGACAATAGAAACCATAAGTTGCATGGATCAGGCATATGCCCAATTAATTAATCTGAACAAATCTCAAGAGTTCTTGACACACTTCTTAGATTGCTCTTATCAAATTTTTGTATCATTGAAATCAAATTTGTGAGAACGTTAAAGTGTATCGAATTGATTGAGTGCTAATTTAATTAGGCAAACTCGTTAGAGAACTGCGAATGAGTCTAGGTTGTGATTAAACTTTGCATCTACATTATGTAGGTATGCATGTGTGAATATTAGTTTTCAAATGGAATTTAATTTATTCGTTATGTTAAATGGTTGTTCATTAAAAATAGAAAAATAAAAAAGTTGAAAAAATTTAAAAAAAACGTGCCCATTAAATAGCCATCACGCTATGGTGGATTCGCTTTTGCTGATTAGCACGTCGTGCCCATTCGACAGTAGAAATAAAAATAAATAAATAAACAATAACTGCGAATATTGTCCTATGACATTTAGATGATAGAAGACGGTTGAGTTATTGTATATTCGAACCTGATTAGCGATTCCCTATTTTCGTGGGCTTTCAAATAATACTGGTGATGGTAAACACAGTTAATATTAAGAAATCAGTTAATTCTCAAAGGCTTACAACTAATCACTCTTCGTGTGAGTTTATTAAAGGGTTTTCCAAACGGAGCTAGACAACTTTGAATTTAATTTGTGAACGCACTCTTTCACTGATCATCAAACTGTGACTGTCAATTTATTCAGTAGACTAAACATTTTCATCATGGTAAAGTACACGAACGAACAACGTCTGCAAATTATAAAATTTCGGAGTCGGTGACTGCAACTTTAAGAGCGTTAACTCCAATTTTCGGTCGTAATTCTCGCCCTAGTAGACAGGCAATAACAAGTTTAGTGCAAACATTTGAGTCTACATAATCGTTGTGTGATGTTGCCGTGTCAGTGAGACAACGGGTTGGTCGAAGTGTCGAAAATATCGCTGCCGTTCAGGCGTCCGTAGCAAACGATCCAAATCAGTCAATTCCACGGCGTTCTCAAGAATTGTTCATCGCTCAGACCACATTATGACGTATTTTGCGTAAGGATCTTGGTTTACACCCATACAAGATCAAGCTGACTCAAGAATTGAAGCCGATGGACCATTTGAAGCGACGTACGTTCTCCGATTGTGTTCTGGAGAAGATGCGGCAAGATGATGAATTTTATCGCAAAATCATCTTCAGTGACGAAGCTCATTATGCGTTATTGGTCGGGTGAAAATCCACATGTGCTTCATGAATCACCACTTCATACAAAAAAAATAACTGTCACGTTATCTGTGAATGATCAGCGTTATCGCACCATGATCACCGATTATTTTTGGCCCGAATTGGAAGATATAGACTTGAACGACATGTGGTTTCAACAGGATGATGCCACAAGCCACCCAGCACACGGTACAATCGATTTATTGATGAGTAAGTATGGTGAGCGTGTTATCTCAAGAAATGGGCCAGTCGATTGGCCGCCTCCTTCGTGCGATTTAACGCCGCTTGACTATTTTCTGTGGGGCTACGTTAAGTCATTGGTTTATGCCAACACGCCGACGACGTTGGAAGAGCTCAGGCCGAAATGTGTGGCCGAGTCGTTGAAAATTGGGTCCAACGAATCAATCGACCACTGCAAACCGATAATAAAGTTTTTGAAATATCTCAAATGGTTTGCGTTTTATTTAAAAAAACAAGTTGTCAAGTCCTTATTGGAAAACCCTATATTTTCTTGTTATTTCGCCAGATGAATATCGACTATAAAATTTTTTAGTAATGGCTTTAATTTTGTTAGTCCTAGACACAATGACCATATTTGTCTTTCAGTGTAAACAAACCCTTAACATATGAAAAGGCCAGAGTTGAAATCTCTATCTGCCCTGAAGTCACCTGAAAAGAAGAACACTTTAGGTTGAAGTAAGTTATTTCGTTGAACAGGGCACTATTGGAAGAATTAGATCTTTATGTCGTTACTTCTTTTTATAATCAGCGTGCAGAAAGAATTATGAGCAGGCTTAAAACGTTTGCGCAATCCCCGATAGAGGGAAAATAAGGGGCGGAAAAGAGAGACCGATTCACTTATATAGCAATGCAGTGCGGGTTGTATCTGGACCTTAACCATAGACCGCGATTGGGATGGTTAGAGTTTTATATACAGATTCTTTAGTTTGATTCCTTGATTTCAGATTTAATAGCCCAGCCTACATAGGCAAAGAGCGGTTAGCTGAACGCAAAACCGCTAAACCTGATAATATCTGACTATTGTCTTAGGTTAGGTTAGGTTAGATTGGGGGATAGATGAGGTATTTGGAGCCGAATCCATTCTATACCTTATCACACTTAGGTAGACCCATTGTGTTGCCCTGGTAGGGGTATTGGAAGTGAAGTTGCAGATAGTTCTGAGAGGTTGTGGAAATAATAACTTCTTAAAGTTCTTTGCCTCAAATTACTGAGCCTGGGGCAGTGACAAAAAAAGTGGAGGGTATCCTCCCGTGAGCCTATGTCTCAACAGCCTCTACAGAGGTCGTCGACGTAATCCCAAAGGATTATTGCCTGTGAGCAATCCAACAGGCGTAGATTCAGCTCTGATTTTCAAGGGAATTATATTTGGGCTGGATTTGCTTAGTTTCGACCATAGTTGTCCTGAGGTCTCGCAGGTTTAATGAATTTTCAACCTTTCATTGGCTTTTATTTGTATTATTTGTTCCACTTACATTCTCAGAGTGTAGAGTGGAGGTTGATACTTTGATCTGCCAGTCCACTTTCTAGGGTGGATCTTAGCGCTTCAAGCCCCGATTTGAATTCGAATGCCGCGATGCCCTTGATGGCAGCCTGGCTGTCAATAAATATAGTAATATCCTCGTAGGATATTGCCTCTATTGCCGCAAGTTTGACTGTTTCTGCTACAGCCGATATCTCAGCCTGGAAGACACTGCTGTAATTGAGCAGGCGTCGTAAGCATCGTTAGTTCAATTGATCGGATGAGATCCCGGCGACGGTTCCTGTCTACATCTTTGATTCATCCGTGAAAATGGATATCGAGTCTAGTACCATTTTGTTCCTGTCCCATTCCTGTCTGCCTGGGAAAATGCAAGCGAATGGTGTTTCGAAGTCTTAATGGGGTATCATGTAGTCCGTGTTGGAGTATAAATTCAGTTCACTTGTAAGAATTTGTTTCTTGTGACTTCCATTCCACAGAGCTTGGACAAGTCCCTAAGAATTACCAGGACAAAGTTTAGGGTATCTCTGATCGTAAGGAAGAAGCACATCATCCGCGTATGCAGTGACTTTTAGATTCAGAAGTATTTCACCAACCACTCGGCTCCACAGAAGAGGTGATATCACTGCCCCTTGAGGTGGTGACACTCAATGTTGTGATGTTACCTAGTGTTGCATTGATGTTCTTCTTACGGAGCATACATGTTATCAGGTTCGTTAGCGTAGGATGAACTCCAGCATTTCCTAAGTTTCTACTTATAGCGGGAATGGTGACATTGTTGAAGGGAAGACCGCTAATGTGTGTTTTTCAACTGCCGACAACTTTATTTCACTTCATTTATTTTACGTTCTTATTCACATTAAGATAGGGCAGTTTCCGTGCCTGACCTGACCATTGTCTTACTTGCATCTAACTTTATTCTACTGTCTACTTACGAGGGCTGTTTGATGAGTACCCGGATTAGAAGATATGAGTGTACCATCATTTAGTATAACCTGTTTTAGCCGGCCCGTCAAAATTTGGTGACAATACGACGCTTAGTTTTGTTTTGAAACCCAGTTTTGAGTGGCAAAACCTGAGAAGAAATCAAGCCCATTCTCGGTAGTGTGTATGGGACCCATTCACCTACCCATACAACCGTTTACCATTGTTTCGCAGAGGTTCACGGTGGCCGCACATCGGTTTTAGATGAACCGCGCCCAGGTGGCCCAAAACGGTTACCACGGAGGACACCGTGGACAAAATCCATGATCTCGCATTAGCGGACCGATGAGCGAAAATTCGCGAGTTGGCTGAGATAGCAGGCATCTCAACTGAATTTCTTAGAGATATCCTGTACGAGATTTTTGGCATAAGAAAGCTGTCCGCGCGATGGGTGCCACGTTTGCTCATACCTGAGGACAAGCACAATCGCGAGACCACTTCAAAAATGTGGTGCTTGGCCCTGATTGATCGAAATCCGGAGGAGCTTCTGCATCGTTTCGTGACCTTCGATGAGACATGGATTCATTAGTACACGCCAGAGACCATAGAACCATCGAAACCCGGTGAACGTGCTCCAAAAAAGGCGAATACTGTGCCTTCGGCCGGAAAGGTGTCAAAACAAAACTAAGCGTCGGATTGTCACCAAATTTTGACAGGCGGGCTGAAGGAGGTTATACTAAATGATGGTACACTCATTTTGGCTCAGTAGCGTCACCTATATGGTTTTGATGCTGATGATACTGATGGTAAAATATTTCGTGAAATTAATTTCGATAAGTTAAAACAAGTTCTGACTTTGGAATTTTGGAAGAAGGTCTACTGTGTACATTATCCTTCTGTGGTTTTAAGTTGTTTCTCACAAAAAATTAAGCTTATATTTCAAATACCAGTACATTCAAAAGAAAAAATTAATTCAAAGACTTTTTTAAGCAAAATTAAGAAAAAACAGCAAATTTGTGCACGACTTCGGAAATATCCTGATAATATGAGATTAAGCTCTTACTCATTGCAAAAATTGTTCTTACAGAAAAAGGCTAGCGTAGAAAATTGGCAACCCTAACAAAGAATGGGATGTTGTGTCTTTTAATCCGTTATTGAATATGGTGCTGCCTTAAGATATTTGGCATTATGAAGTGGTGCATATCATCAGCATCGAATGGCTCTGTTAAAGTCTTGTTGGCTTTCCCTTTTGGTAAAATTTTTAAGCGTTTCTCCTGAGTCAATACTACTCCGTTTCCTCTATTCCTTGTTTCATCTGTGTTTTTCTTCTTTCTCCGAAAAAGACTTTCTGACCTCTTTACTGAAACAGCAATACTGCTCTCCTGTCAACAGGCATCTGTCAGTTGACTCCTGTCAAAATTTAAACTTGCTGCGTCAGTTAGTTTGTGTTTGACAGCTATTTTTATCAGACTACTCACTAATTTGAGGAGAAAATGGAAAAAAGTGAAATCGTGAAATCGTGAAACGCAATCGTGTAACAACTTCACAGGAAGGTTTGGCGTTATTTAATCGCAATATGGAGGAGTTTCTGCGCCGTTTTGTAACCGTGGACGAAACATGGATCCATCACAACACACCAGAGAACAAACAACAGTCAAAACAGTGGGTTTCTAAGGGTGAATCGGCGCCAAAGAAGGCCAAGGTGGGTTTGTCAGCCAATAAAGTTATGGCGACTGTTTTTTGGGATGCACGCGGGATAATCCACATTGACTACCTTCAAAAGGGAAGAACAATCAATGGGGAATATTATGCCAACTTATTGGACCGATTCAATGACGATTTGAAAAAAAACCGACCTCATTTGGCCAAGAAAAAAGTTCTTTTCCACCAAGGCAATGCAAGGGTGCACACATGTGCAGTTGCCATGGCAAAAATCCATGAATTGGGCTATGAATTGCTCCCTCAACCACCCTATTCTCCAGATTTGGCTCCGAGCGACTACTTCTTGTTCCCAAACCTGAAGAAATGGCTTGGTGGAAAAAGATTTGACTCCAATGATGAAGTCATCTCGCAAACAAAGGCCTATTTTGAGGACCTCGACAAATCATTTTTTTTTGGAAGGGATAAAAAAATTGGAGAAGCGTTGGACAAAGTGTATAGAGCTCAAGGGAGACTACGTTGAAAAATAAAATTATTTTTTTTATCAAAAAATCGGTGTTTTATTCCAAAAGTCACGGACTTATTGACCCGCCCTCGTATTATTCAGAACTACCGCCACAACCAAAGGCATAGCCGAACTCATTGAGTACTAGGATTCTAGTTATATGGAACTTTCATATGTTGAAATGCTGGGGCAGTCGCAAGTGCAACGTTAGCGACAATTATCTTCTAGATTTCGTGTTATCATTTCGTTAGGTTATTAGCAATTTTGGTGCGCAGCCTGCATTTGCTTCGAAAGGAAGGTACCAAGCAAGATTACCAGCTGGAAGGTAGTATCGGAGATTTCCATGTTAGACCATACACCGAATTTGAAATCGTATGCAAATCTCGACCTTTCGATTAGTACCTCAGGCATTAATTTTCGGCCAATAAACTTAAAACTGAGGTTCTTCTCTTCATGAGGTTCGTTCTCCTTGACTGGCTTAATTTAACTAATACTAAAAAGCGTCATCAACTGTTTCTCTTACAAAATTAGGTATTTAGGTGTTATCCAGGGGTGGAGTCATGTAACTTTGTTTCGACTTCAAGTCGCAACAAAATTAGAAGTCATCTTCGACCCACGCCAGCGCCATCTGATAATCAGTAAGCTGAATTTCATGGAAGAAAAACATTTGTATACCAAAGTCCCAAACCTTGAAAAGTACTTTTGCTGTTGGATAAGTAATCAAAACTTACTAACAAGGTCCTCGAATTTCGCTTGACGACTAAATTGAAGGCAAAAGGCCGGTCAATACAAGTCGAAAGAAATTTACATGGCGCCGATTTTGAAAATGGTCGAACATTTCTGGTCGTTTCAAAATACATGACACCTACCCTGGATTGAAAATTTCTTTGGACTTTTCTAGTCATTATAACCAGCAAATATTCAAAACCAGAGTACATCCGTATCTCTCTTTCTTTCCTTCCTAATTTTACTTCGCTTGCGAGCAAATATTTTAAATGTACACAAAATTCTTATTTAGGCCCCAATTATTAAAAAGGCGCTGTCATTGGCTTTCAATGACTTCACTTTTTGGCAGAACAAGAGAGCCTTTGGCAACCTGATAGGTTCGAATCTTCATCGATCTAGTGACGCTAACGTCGTTGTGAATGACGACAGATAAGCTGGGCCTAAATCCTTACTAAGCCCCTTCAACACCTCCAAGGTGGAGAAAATAAGGCTTCTAAGAGCTCAGCTGCAAAACTAAATTCAGTAACTCTTGTCTGTGTCAACGGTTACAATGGATGGTATGTAGGTAATTAGATCACCGAAAATTTGCTAGGTAAGACTCAGAGAATGACTTCTTAAAGCCTAAACATACGTCAGGATTGTCTGAATTCTCTGTTAAGGCAGCTGAGTCTCTTATCATCGCAACCATAGGTGGCATATTATATATTTCTGGACCATTTTAAGATTTCAGCGGCTTTACTGTTATCTTTCAGAAAAAAGGACTGCAGATGTCGTACAGGTATATTAATGAGTCACTATGCTTTTGCTTATCATCTAATCATAGTGGCATACACCACTTCCTGCGATGCTTGATGGGTGAATGATGAAACATTAGGCTCTGATGTGAGTGCTGGAACTGCACGCATTTTATCACTGAAGCGATTCCTTGTCGCCGAACTTTACACAGGAAAAGGTGATCCCAGCTACTGATACATAAGACTCTTAAACATCGTCGTAATCCTGAGCAAACTGATAGGTCCCATCTTGTTTACTGATTTAAAGACTGCCTATAACAGTATCCCTGCCAAATATGCTCGAAAACAACAATGAAGGACTTACGTTGTTCTATGAGGGTCTAGAGTAGGCACTTTATCAAGACCTCTAATGTCACTTACAGGAATAATCTCACAATTTGACAATCAAAAGTAACTCTGAAATAACCATAACTAGGCTCAGCGCCATCTGCATGATATGTCACTCTAATCAATCTCCTTACTATCGTTTAGCTATTTTCAACCGAGTACTTTGAATGTCTTCAAGGCCATTAAATACCAGACGATAGCTTTCGGCTACAATGATAAGATTAGTTTGTAATATCGCAAATCCTCCGTTCTTATCATTATCAAAGCGCATATTTGGCATATTTGTTGTAAATATTTCAGGAGATATTAATTATGTGAATAAATTGCTTCGTAATCATTGTCAAATCAATGGTGCAAATGATATGCTCGTTCTTTAAATTTGGTTCTTTTGATTTTATTTATTTATTCTAGTCTACGAATATACAATCAACAGATTTCGAAATATATTGTACAATAAATGAATAACTTTAAATAAATTAATTAAAGTAAATAAAATAAGACAATACAATTCATTGCCTAAGAATTAACATTAACAAATGTTTAAAAATATCTCTTGGCAAACGCTAATTTAATTCTGTGCTGCATATTCGTATGTTAAATATTTGACAACTCAAAGAAATAGGCCTAATGGGACGCTACTTAAGTTACCAGATATGGTAATATATTGAATATAATGTGTAGGCATTATGATGGTTTACACATCTGTCACATAAATGTTCAGAGCGTGGTAAATAAATTCGAAGAATTTAAGCAAATTTTCGAACATAACCTGATTGATATAATTTGCATTTCTGAATCGAACAAAGATTGAACAAAGATCTGTCAAATGACCTATTTTCGCTTAGAGGCTTTAGATTGTATCGCCCAGACCGAATTAGAGGCGGTGCAGAAATATACATCAGAGCAAATATTTAACCTAATTTTGTCATTAAATCAAACGAACTTTCTCGGGTTGAATACATATTTATCGATATACTAAGTGGTAGCAATGAATGCACAATCGGATCTGTATATATTCCACCTGATGTTGCCAATTACAAATCACTTAGAGACGTATTGGAAGAAGTGTGTCACCTGTCTCCAAACTTCTTTGTGTGTGGTGATATTAATATTAATTTGTTAAGCACTTCTAGTGCTCAACTTAAAGATTCCATGGAAGGCCTCAACTTATCTTTTTTAAACCATATCATCCCAACACATTTTATGCCCAATAAATCACCATCATTGATTGACATAGCTCTCCTGAGTGATACATGCCGCTTAAAGATCTATAGTCTGCCAGCAGTTCCTCCCTTTTCATTTCCGTAGACCTGCAGTTAACAAACAAAATTTGCTCTGATACATATTTATATCGCGACTACGCGAATACCCCTGACGTGAGCAAACAGGTCGAAATTCTTAACAAAAACATACATCACCTCTATGACAAATTCGTACCCTTACGAACTGGTGTCGTAAAAAACGTTAGATATCCTTGGATGACCAATAAAATTCTACATGAAATGTTATGTAGAGACAAGTTGTTTAAACGTTGGAACTGCTTCCGGTGTACCGAAATGCATGATGAATTCATAAGATCCAGAAATCGAGTTAATATAATTAAAAAAAAAAACAAAACGTCTGTACTCGTACCTTGCTCACAGATTTACTTCACATCAACCCTCTAAGCAGCTCTGGAAGGACGTTCGAGAACTTGGCATTAAAAACAAAACATCTCCTAGATTAGCGTTGATGTTAATGTTGAAAAGATAAATAAGAATTTTGTTGATGGTATACCGACGACAGTTCAATGCTCTTCTCAATTATTAACACTTAACTCTGAAGAAGTCTTCTCTCTGTCGGCGATCAATATTCTAAACGCTTGTGAGGCTATCCTTGCAGTCAAGTCGAAATGCGTGGGATTAGATGACATTAACCCTGATTTCATTAAAAACATTCTCCCCCTTGTGAGCCGTTGCATAACACATATTTTTCACACAAAAATAACAACTTACCCCGATCCTTAGAAACAAGCTTCGACATTCTGGACAGACAACACCCGAAGGACGGTGTGTAGAGATCTTCGCTGCGGAAAATAACCTAATGCAGCCTTTAAATGAGCACACGCGAATGCCAGACGTTCATAGTCATACCGCCAACACCCTGGACTTGTTTTTAACTTCTCACCCTTATAAGTACACCATTGATGTGCTCTCCCCTCTAGACTCGTCGGACCATGTGTCATATCAGCTAATTTCTCGTACACCGACTACACAGTTAGAGGAAAAATTCCTAAAAGAACCGTATGGCAATACGAGAAAGCCAACTGGAGCGGTCTTAACAGCTTCTTTAGGAATTTTAACTGGTCGTTATGCTCCCTCGATAACGACGTGGATGCCGCTACCGATATGATTACAGACACCATTCTCTTTGGACCCGTCAGGGTTAGAGAAATGTTTTTTCGATCCTACAAGACCAACCCGACAGAGGAAAATCGAAAAAAGTTCAAACGAGCCAGAAATGACTGCAACGCCTTGCTGAAGCGTGTGAAATTCCTATACGACCAAAAACTGAGGCAAAAAATACTGCAATGTCCCAAAGGCAGTAAAAATTGTTGGTCGCTCGCCAAAAACATAAGAAATTCCGCCTCATCCTCCATCAGAACGCTCATTTACAATGAGATTCCAGCTGTCAGCTCTTTGGACAAGGCCAATCTACTTGCTGCACATTTTGCGGCCAGCTCAACACTCCCAGATTGTGCTTTGTCTCCGCCTACACTTGAGTGCGTCGAATCTTCAATGGGAAGAATCCACTTGCACACTCGTGTAGTAGCAAGAGTACTTCAAGATCTCAACATACATAAATCCGCTGGTCCAGATGGTATATCTCCCCTTCTTCTGAAGAGGTGTTCTTCCTCGCTGGCTAAACCACTGCTTAAGCTTTTTCATCAATCCTACTTTTTAGAAATCTTCCCGAGCAGATGGAAAACAGCATTTGTCCAGCCCGTCCCTAAAAAAGGCGAATCATCTTCTCTCCCCTCCTACAGACCCATTGCACTTACGTCCCTTCTTTCCAAGGTCATGGAAACACTGATAAATCGTCAGGTCATGAAATATCTTGAAACACGAAAACTTCTCAATGACCGGCAGTACGGTTTTCGTAGCAACATGTAAATTGGCGATTTGATGGCATGTCTCACCGAAAAGTGGAACCAAAGTGTACATCAATCTGGCGAAAGCAAAATAGCTGCACTTGATATTTCTAAGGCATTTGACAGAGTCTGGCATCAGTACTCTCTGCTTTTCATATTCGTTCCCGGACTCACGGCCCTGCTCTTCGGCTGTAGAACGAGAACGGCAGCGTATGCTAAGCTCATTAAATTCCGATATCAACAGCATAACCTATTGGGGAACTATCAACAGAGTGGAGTTTAATGCTTCCAAATCACAATGCTGTCTGCTGTCGTTAAAGCGAAATTTAAACACCCAGCCATTATCCATGAATGGCACTTGCACCGAAAAACTTTCCATTCTCGGTATGTGTGTCCACAACAACTTACGTTGGAATGACCACATATTTGTTGTCGCCAAAAATGCTGCGAAATGTCTAGGTTTCCTCAAGCGATGTAAGAAATATTTTACCCCCTCTGATCTGGCCTCAATATATAAGGCATTCATCCGCCCAAAATTTGAGTACAACTCCCACATCTGGTCAGGTGCTCCTAAAACATCTCTGCACCTGCTAGATAGGATTCAAAACGGTGCGATAAAACTTATTGACTGATACCAGTCAATCAATGGACACCCTCGAACACCTACGGAATTTTTCGTGTCTCACTTTGTTTTATCGCTATTTCCACCACCAGTACTCCACTGAAATCGCCAGTAGCATTCCGCCCATTCAAACTTTCAACCGTAACACCCGTCTCGCTATGAATGCTCATCAGTATACCCTCAAGCCCATTTTCGGACGTACTCTAAAATATTGTGATTCGTTCCTAAGCCGTACAACTAGCTTATGGAATACCCTGCCGATCTCTGTATTTCCTGGTCATTGTAACTTGCAAACATTTAAAAACAATGTCAATCGGTACCTCTCTTTTCTTCCTCCCTAAATTTCCTTTGCCCGCGCTGTGTACAATCACCTTAAGGGGACTCAAACCCCTTGAGCGCGCGCTCATTATAAAAAAAAAGAGCAAGAATAATATCAATTCGTAAAGAAGGCAGCACCACAGACTTCACACGGTATTATACCGTTCCTTTCAAAAGCCTTTGCATTCATTCTATCAAGACAAATTAAAAACTATGTACTTGGAACAAAACAAACTTGTATCTCCTTTCAATCAGGCTTCTGTGGAGGCCAAAGCTGTGTTACAGCACTACTTAAAGTGACAGACGATCTCCGCGTTGCATCAGATCTTAACCACATACCACTTTTGACACTACTTGATTTTACGAAAGCCTTTGACTCAGTTGACCTTATAATTCTGTGTAATAAACTCTCTAACCTCTTTAATCTGTCTGTCACAACAGTTAAACTCATCTTATCGCACCTGAGTGATCGTCTGCAATCTATGTCATTAAATAGTAAACTCTCTTCTTTATGTTATGTCCGAAAAGGTGTCCCTCAAAGCCCTTATTATTCTCAACGTTTACAAATGATTTACAATGTGCTTATCTCATGCTAAATTCCATATTTATGCTGACGACGTTCAACTCTATTTGAGCTCTTCAATAGAGTTGATAGAAGATGCAGTAGCAAAGCTAAATGAAGACCTATCATAGCATAGGCCATAGCATCATGATCATCTCTGAGCCAATTATTTGTAAACCCGTCCAAATCCAAGATTCTACCAGTATCTAGGCACCACATTCATTCTTGTAATATACAACTAGAGATTACCTACCTTTACACGTAAAGCTGAAACTAACTAATGCACTTATCCTTCCGATAATAACTTATCGCTGCGAGCGCTTTACTATCCCCGATTCTAGCTCATACACAAAGCTAAATGTTGCGTTCAATTCTGTAGCGCGCTACATTATTATTTAACTTAGGAAAATTTGATCATATCTCTGCATACACTCAAAAGATCATCGGATACAGTCTAAAAACTCTTATCGAATATCGAATGCGTTCCCAACTCGCGCGTATATTCTGTAACTGAAAGCATGAGTATTTATATGACAATAGTTTTTTCTCACTTTGGACGAGCTCGAGGCCAACATTCGACACGCTATTGCCGGAATAACGAGGCACATATTTAACCGATTCATCAAAAATTGGACCGACCGCTTGAAGCACTGCCAGCGAAGCCGAGGCGGCCATTTGAATGATGTTCTATTCCACACATAATGGCATGAATACAGGTTCAAAACAAAGTCAGAATCAATTTTATATCTCACACCGTTGTTATTTTATTTAATTTTTTTTTTAATCGTTCTTATCTGGTCACCCTTTACCAATGTAGATACGTCAAATCTCGTGAAGTTTGACGTTTTTAATGGTACACGTGCCCAGAACGTTTTCTCATACGAGCGCTATTTGTTTTTTTTTTTACAAAGACTTGAAAAACTCATCTCAACGAAAATATGGGATTAAAGTCCCATTTACAATACTGCGAGATGCGATGCGTTGTTCGAAAACGAGAGCGCACTGTCAAAAATATTTCCGTAACATGTAATTCAATGTGTTCGTTTACAATAATGCGAATCTCGCAGCAAGCATCGCAATCAATTTCGAAAATCTGGAAAACTCTCGCATCTCGCAATGCGTGACAGCTAAATTGTTGTTGTTTTCATTTTGAGCTTGTTATTTATGAGTGGTGTTTTGACGCATCATTGTAAACAGACGTCCGATGTCTAAATGCAAGAGCACTCGTATTCGAATTCGAATGCGACTCTCGTATCGCATCTCGCTGTATTGTAAATGGGGCTTAAATCGTGAACATTTTCGATGTGTATTAACTCGCTTCGACATGTTTTGATGAAGCGCAGTTCGCTGGTTTTCTGGACTCATCGTGGTCGTTGTTCGCCCCTGCACGAATTTCTTGAACGTCATTCAAAATCGGTTAATGTGCCAGAATACATCGATGCTGTGCGGGAACTGATACTGCAAGATCTTCATTTGACTTATCATGAAATTAAAAAAATAAGGTCGTAACAGGCCACGAATAATGGATCATTGCATATGAGTCCGAAATTAAACAGCAGTCGACTTTATGGGTCTTTCAAGACGAGCTGGACTTGGCGAGCGAAGTAAGTGGTCGCCTATTCTTTGGCATAACCAACCTGTCATGCAGATCAATGTAGAACGGTCAATTTGGAATGATACATGCTTAATTTTGGCCAGAAGTCTTTAGAGAAATAAGGAAAAGCAACCCCCGAAGACGAGTCGTTCTCCTCCACAACAGTGTGAGCTCTCGCAAGCTTAAACGAGTGACTTTTTGAGCACCCAAAGCATCGAATTGACATGTCATCCGCCGCACAGCCCTTATTTGGTACCCAATAACTTCGCAGAATGGGCACTTGATTACATACTGCGGCGAAGGACACCCTCGTAGGTGACCAGCAACAGAAGAAGTGTCATGTTGAACCACAGGCAAACAAGCTAACATTTTTAAGATTGCGCCACAGTGAAGAAAAAACTTGAAATAGATTCTATCGCTGAATTATGTTGAAGTAGAGCAGAGGTACCTGCTAACGGCGGTAAACGAAATTTACGAAAGATGAAAAGAGTAGTTTAACGCATTAGTTAAAGAGGATTTCCGCTCACGAAGAGCAAATTAGCGAAACAGTAAAAAGAATGATCCAAAGTGGTTGCAGTCGGATCAGTTTAAATTGTTCGTGACTTTTTTCAATAAAATGATAAGGGGTGTTCCGATGGCTAACCATTGGAAGAACAGTCAAGGCCGCATACTGCAAAAATGTTCGAGAGACTTTTAGACAGTCCACAATGCAACATTATAAAACTCTATCGTAGTCAATGCGGTTTTGAAGGAGCCACGTTGACGTATGATGTTATTCAAAGTCTCCGCATAATAATAGAGAAACATCAGGAGGCATTCTTCATCGACGTCCTCAACGATTTTGAAAAGGCGTTTGATGAAGCTCCTAGAAACGAACGGCGCTAAGACCTTAAAATGTACCTGAGACATAATATGTATGTATAAGAAAATGATACGCGATAACGGTCATAGAAAAATTCAGTTATTCGTCTAGCTTTAATATATGCATCGAACTGTTGGGCGGTGTACAAGAGCTATTAAGAAAAAGTCGAATTTCGAGAAAATAATTGGATCACACAAATGCAAAAACATCAGTAAACTCTTGTAATTATAGGCTTTACACCTTTCAACGGTTAATAACAGAAGAGGTCAAGCGACGATTTTACCATATCTGTATATCACGTTAATCAGGTCTTCTTTTGGTCGCACTAATTGGGCTCTTGGTCGACCTATTAAGCTCTTTGTACTTAGTGTGGCTTGATTTAATCTGTCTTTTCTCTTCCATCAGTGATGGAATTTATACTGTCATTCAATCCTGGGCCCCCGCCCAATTATCAAGGCTTCGCCCTTTAATGACGTTGTCTAATAATGAACGGGGGCAGAGCAAAGTACTCGTCTTATCGTAAACATCTTTAGATGACGCTAAAGACGGCTGCTATGATTCGATCAGTCACAAGTTGCCGGTCATAGGTCTTGTTGGCGGCTGGACCACCGGTAGTCCCTACCAGGACTTAAATCACGGTACCATGGGAGTCAGGAGCCCCCCGGATCTCGGTCCGGGCCTGACTTGTTAGAGGTAGGCCCCCTTGTGGGAGCGTCATGGTGGCTGTGGTTTAAACCCAAAATCGCGGGGTGTTTTGGCCCGAGGTAGAGTTGCAATAAGTACTGGGTGCTGCGACCCTAAGAGCAGTAAGAGGTTTTAGGTCGGCCTCGACTCTTACCAAGAGTGGAACTTGTGCCGGCAACACAGTTCCGAATTGGTATCGGTGGATTGACAGTGAGCGATGGCAAGGCGTATCCTTGCTCCCATGGATGTATGGGCATCCCGTAGGTTTAAGCCCACATGGCAGGTACTTACGTTGAACACAAGAGACGTTCTGTCATTCAATCCTTTCGTGACTGGCGGTTACTGTTGATGAGATAATTTTTGCTCTTTTTCACTAAAGCTTCCTTAAGCTATGCCTACTTGGAGTTTATGTTTCGTTGCATAGGTCGATCTCTTTTCAGTTACGGTATCTTCCCGTTTATTTATCGTTTTCCTTAGATTTGCATTACTTGATCTTTCAAGAATCCTAGATCTGACCGTTTTCGATATGTTTTTTTCTATACTCAATTCAACTTAACCTTTATTTCTGCAGTTACGAGCCTATGATCTGATCATACATTAGCTGCTGGATAGGTTTTACTACATTCCTTAACCGTTTGTTTGTGAGTATACAAGTATAGTGGATTTGATTTCTCACTAACACCGACGTGTGGAAGCTTCCACTATGTATTCATTATGGTAAGTTCGTTTACTTGACAAACATCACAAATCGCTTACCTCTTTGATTTTGAAATCCCGAACAATATCTTCGATTTAGTCAAAACCGATCTTGGAATAGAATTCTCCTATTATTACCGCGACTCGATTTCTTTTTGACAGTGACAGAGCTTATTTTAAACGTTTGAAGAATTCTTCAATGTCCGTATCTTCGCAGTCTGATATTGGACCGCTCACTTGTATGATACCAAACTGTAATCTTTATAACTAGTACTCTATCTCACTTTTACTTAAATTTCTCCTTTTCAGTGCGTAATCCTGGTAATGTAATACCACACGCTCATCATTTCGAAGACGAGTACTTCAGCTGTGAACCTGCTGCTCTAGAGCTCGGCTGTGTGATAAACAGTGTTCGACATATCATCATTTGCGGCCATAGTGACTGCAAAGCCATGAATCTCCTCTATCAACTTAAGGATCCCGATTTTAGTTCACAAGTAAATCACTTCAGCGCATCCCTATTTTCGTTCATAATAATTAATTTTCTATTTTAGACCAACCGTCGCTTATCACCACTTCGTTCGTGGATGTGTACACATGCTGGTTCGAGTTTGAACAAATTCACCGAATGGAAAAACAGCGGAATGAAGGATCCTCTTATGTTTTCATCGGAAATTGCATCTAGAAAATTTGTCGCCTACATCGATCCAGAGAATAAATTCGCCACAGAAGATAAACTCTCACAAATTCACACTTTGATGCAGGTTTCAAATGTCGCCTCATACGGTTTCTTACAAGAACGCCTCAAAAAGCATGACCTTCACATCCATGCCCTGTGGTTTGATATCTACACTGGTGATATCTATTACTTTAGTCGTGGAGCTAAAAGATTTGTACCTGTCGATGAGGAAAACTTTGAAAAAATCTCCGAAGAAGTTCGTAAATACTATTCTTAGCGATAGATACCGAGTACATCGAAATTGCTGTAGAGGAACAAAAAGGATGAAGTGATATTTTTCTATTTTTTTTCGTAGCTCTAGCTTAGGTAGTCCGTATTAACCACCGACCAACGACCGACACATAGAATTTAAAGACAAAGAATTTATTGTAGTTTTGTGTAAATTTATGCATGTTTAAGTGTAAGTCTGTTTTTTTATAGAATAAATGAGTCGAAAATATAGATTACTATGTAGCTGCCGCAAGTGACGGTAGTCTTGCAATAAAGTTGCGGTTTCCTTGATAATTCATTCGCCCCCAATGGAGAAAAAAACAAAAAAAAAAAACCAGAGTCCTCAAATATTTTCTTGTGTTTTTTTTTTATTTATAAAGGTTATGTACTAAACAGAAACAGAAACAACGATATTATTTTAGTACTATGTATGATAAAGAAAAAAGAAGAGAATAACTACAATAATACGGCTAACTACAGAATGGCACATTGACATTCATGACATTCAATTGTATTGATGGCTTACAGCGTTGCTATTGCTATTGGGATTCTCCAGTTCTTCAAAGTACTTGCGGGCATTTCGGATGTTGACTAGTGTCGCTTCGGATGGCATGCTAGGATCTGACATGACAACCATTATGTATGTGTTGCTTGTGAAGGTGTCGATAAATGCAGCGAAAACACTGTTTCGCACTTCCATCGATTGGAATTTGGCACCCAACTTGGAGCAGCTTAGTTTGAATTGTTTGATAATATTCGAGACTTTTTCGAAACGATGTGAATCTCGATATTGTCTGCTCTGACAATGGGATATCACAAGGAAGGTAGCTTTTTCGAAAAGCAAAACTTCATCGGCGTCAATGACGTTGGCAAAATGTGCTAGAGAGTTTTCCAAAGCAGCCACATTTGGTATAAGCATTGTTACGATGCTTGACCAAGCTCTAAAAAAAATAAGAAAATATGTAATCTTCGTAGGATAAGTAGTGCTCGTACAGTTTTACCTGTATAAGGTTTCATCCCAAATGCTGGTTCGAAAGCAGGTGATATTACCCGGCCGGGATAGACGAATGAGATCTTCTTCGCGATCTTTGAAGAGATTTTCTCGTTGCTCCTCAGCAACCAAGTCCATTTTGTGTATGAGGCAAAAGATTTTTGCATTTGGGGAGTTCTAAAGAAGAGGAAAAAGAAAATTGCATTAGGAATCATTATTTGCTAGGATAATTTTCGTTTAAATCACAGAATGAGAAATATCTTCGGGTCTAGTTCCAGATAGGTACAAAAACAATATCATTCTCATTGAGGAAGTAAAGAAGTCACAGCCGGTACTAACAATCTACAACAACTACGAGTACTCACTTGCTTTTCTTTAGTTTAAGTTGCGATACAGTCCGAAGTGGACCTGAGTTTCAACCAATTGCTCTCTTTATTTTGCACAAAAAATTGGCTTACCCCCTTCACACTTGAGCGCCCCAGTGGCTTTATTTGCCACGTTGTCGCTACGGAATGGAGGGATTCAAAGACATTCCAGACCGGAGTGATGGTGTTCATTTGCCCAAAATGTCCCAGCCATCGGAGCTGATCTTAGCCCTTCTAACCTGGTCTTGGTATAGCGCAACAGTTCATTGTCATATCTTCTCCAAATTTCGTTTGCAGATGAGACCGACAATCACTCGAAGGAAGGATAAGCAATTTTATCCCCTTGACATAAAGTCCATGCTTCCGTGCAATATAGTAAGACTCGGACGTAAATGATCTCATATAGTACTTTCAGTGCTTCGTCAGAGGGAGTAAATTTCTCAGTTGCATTCGCCTGTGAGTTTCGCACTATTCTTTCAAGTGCGATGTTGAAGAATTCACATGACGTCACCTTGTCGAAATGCTTTGTTTACGATCTATCGAATAACGACCGTCCATTATCTTCATAAGCCGGCCAAATGATTCTGAGATTCTATTCTAATTTATGAGTTGGTGTATGATCTCAAACTCAAACTCAAAACAAGCCGCTTTTTAATAATTCGACTTTCCTTTCATGTAGCTCTTTAGTTTTTATGTATATCGCTATCCAGACGTCTTCTTAGTCGGATGGGCGAAGTTGTTGTTGATCATCATTTATGTTCAATGGCTCATTCTGCTTGACAACGAATGTTGGTCGTTTTCGCCGTCTGCAGAAGTATTCCTTCCAAATTGTCAGCACCGACTGTAACTTTTTTTTTCTGAGAAACTAAAGTTCCTCCCACACCGCTCCTCCTTCCTCCTTCGCACCGCCACCAACAATGTCGCCACTGATCTTCTGATCTTTGATTTCGCAAAAGGTTTTAAAAGACTCGATCTGTTGCCGTTCGACGTCGAATTTCTACATACATAAGTCTACTTCGGCCGGAATATTCGCATTCGCACCTTGGCTATAACGACGTAATTGGCCGAGTCCATGTTGGATCCTCGAAACCTTCAGGCATATAAACTACTAGAGCTATGAGCGTAAGCTGTATTTTTCAACTGTGCCACCAAAAACGCGTTCGAATAACCGAGTGCCATCTTAACGTCATACTTAGTATATTGCGCATAAGTCTGGTCGAAGAGCTCGTAGAACCAATTTTTGGAAAAGCCATATCAGGTTTATGTTGTTGTAAATTGTAAACATGCATTCGATCAGATGCTTGAAGCCCAAGACTTCTTGTTTCAGTCTTGCTCTGGTTCCAAATCCACACCCAAATAGGCACTGATTCTGTTCTCTGTAGCGATTGCTATACAGTTTCTTTTCCCCGGCACAATCGAGCTTCTTGGATCGCAGCGATATTTACTTTGTGGTGGATTTAGGGCTTCCTCTAATTATTCGGCTGCATATGGATTGGTAAGGGTTCTAGCGATCCACTGCATAGTGGAAAGTCAATCCGTTTTTGTTTGATGGGGTGGTAAGTACGTAAGTTCATCCTTATCTGTTATTTGCTGCTTCACAACATAGTGTTTTTCGTGGCCGCGAACCCACAATATGGAAGGCCAGATACTTCAGAGGGTAGGGCGAGTAGCCCATAATGGGGGTATAAGTAGCTCAAATTAGGTCATCGCTGTATTTGCCACTGACATCACTGTTGGTTGCGTCTAGGGAATTTCTCTGCCAAAACGTCTTTTTATACTTTGTCTGGAGCATCTATATGCACTGAAGCACACCCAGCTGTCCTTGCGCAGGTCCAAATGTTCAATTTCATGTATGTAGTCAGACTCAGCATACTGCAGAATGTTGGCGATGACAGGCGAAATGAATTATTCGATATATATGACAAACCATAGCAATTACGGCCACTTGATCAAGGAATATACACTAACTAACCTGAAAAGTATGAACGGAGGAATGGAATCTCAATTCCAATTCCCAATGCTTTAGAAAATAAATGTACCACTGCGATAACTACAGATATATTCGGCTCCTCAACATCGCCACAGATAGGTGAGAAAACTTTAAAGAAAAGCAAAGCAATAGAAATAAGGAGGATTGGAGCAAATATAGATCCGTACTCAACTCCTGTACTAGAAACGTACGAATGGCCAAGAAACAATCTGGGACTATTTTCTGCGAAGCGATAGAAAGTACCAACGAGTACCAGCTAGGTTAAGGAAAATCCTATACAAAGATCCAATAGCCTCGGGATATCTGAAAGACGCCAATGGGGTCTGGGCAGAGAATAGGGGAAATTCGAAAATCATTGTTGCTTCTTATGGAAACTCAATTACCGGGCTGTAACGATGTTGGCGAACTGGAACCTCTATATTATCTCTCAGCGAACCCATAATCTCTAGCCTGAGCATAGCGAATAGAATAACATGGGCAATCAAATCGTTCAATCTCCACAAATCCACAAATGTTACAGCACGCTTCTCCATACACCACACCTTGTCTTCAAATTAACTTTATCCGGTTGCCTAAAGCTAAAGTCCCAAACAATTGTAAAGAAGTAAAAGTGTTTTTCATTCCGAAAGCATGAAGAGCTACCCACTCTTCTGCTAAGGACTACAGACCCATAAGTCTCTCCTCGTTCCAGTTAAAAACACACAATCCTAGATGAACATATAAGTCAAATACTCAACGAACACAACCTATGCGGTTGTCAGAACGCTTACTTTAAATGGAAATCAGTTGTAGCACGAGGTTTTAGCTACCATAGAAAGCAATATGCACTGCAAAGAGTATACCATGGCTGCTTTTACGCATTTAATAATGTAAACAACGGATCTATAAGGACAAGTTCCATGTAGAAACAACGACAGCACAATGGATTGAGATCATGCTAAAGAGCAGAATTATCAATTCAAAATTTGGGAGAAACACAGTGAGGAAAACGATTGCAAGAGGAACTCCACAACCTAGTGTGGGAAGGGTGTTAAGGCAACAGCCTACCCCAACGACATAATCATTCTGATGGGAGGAAAACATCTTCCAACGATCAACGAACTAATGGTGGCTTTGAACAGACTCGCAAAATGGGCAACATAAAATGGTTTAGAGATAAATGCATCAAAAACTGAACTAGTGTTGTTCACAAGAAAGGGGAACCAAGAAATGTTTAATCTTCCCAGAATCAATGGTGTTAGGATTCAACTTTCATCCGAAGCTAATATCTAGGAATCATCTTAGACAGCTCCGTTGGACGCGTAACGTCGAAGAAAGAACCAAAAAATCATTAGAAGCATTCATACATTGCCAAGGAAGCTTTGATAAACGTTGGGGACTTAGACCAATTCGTACTTATGGTGCGCTGGTTTCGTGGCGGGAAAGACTAGTTATCTAAAATTACTCACACATGTTACTCACAATGTCCACTCCTCAAAGTGCACTAATGATAACTCTCAACCTCATTCCTTTAAACGAATTACTTAAATGCACGGCTTCCAAAAGCAGACTAAATGAAACAGGTCTACGAATGCACCGCAATTTAGGACACGCGTCCATAATACAGGAATACGAAGCACAAAATTGACGAAGTGTAGTGACTACATTGTGCCAAGCGAGGATAGGAGGACTGGTTATCTAACATTGCCGCCAACAATGGGAAATTCCACCCCTACACGAAGCGCTCTAAAATAAAAAAAAGTACTGGAACTGGAGTACATTGTGAAATGCTACTATTCAGGGCTCCTTCAAAATTAAAAAAATGTTTGCCATTCGTAAAGCTGAACAGGCTATACTACTCATGAAACTTGATCCCTCAGAGACTTCTACTTTTGTTGACAGTCAAGCAGCCAGAAAAGCTTTGAAGTGAAGTGAAACCAGAAAAAATGTCGTCAAGCTCTAAGCAGAATCTGCGAATCCCAGCGTGTGGATATCTGCTGAGTACCTAGACATACAAACATGAATGAGCTATCAAGAGAGGGTGCCTATCTGCACAGGAGTAGCACACACAACGACATAAATATTCCAAATGAAAGTCTGAAACGCAAAATGGATCCTATAGCCATAGAACAAAGCAATAAAGCAGGGATCTCCAGGAGTGACTGTGTCATGTCACATCTTTTGGCCAAACCTAGACACCCGAGAACACATACCCTCCTCGCACTCAACAAAGAAGACATCCGTATCGCTACAGGTGTCCTATCGGGCCACTAACTCAGAATGGCCATAAGAATAGAAGCTTCCTCCCAAGATTAATATGAAAGCTGTAGGAACGAAGTGGAAACAGAGCCTATCACGCACTACCTACGCAATTATCCTAACCTCCAAATACGCAGTACCAAACACCGGACCATTTGGAGAAAGACGTCAGCAAAGCAATGCACAGATCTCATTAAAGGCAATTGACCAGCAAAGGAAACTCTCACTAGGGTCACAAAAGTGACCCTATATAAGATCTTAGTAATACCAGTCCTGTTCTATGGCGCAGAGGCACGAACTTTATTACAAATGGATGAGGGTGCTCTTGGCTGTTTTGAGAGGAAAATTCTATGAGTGGTTTCCGGTGCAGCCTGCAGAAACGGTGAGTTGAAAAACATCGACTTAGCCAGAAGAGTAAAGGTCTAACGACTGAGGTGGCTATGTCATATAGAGCGCATGGACACCTATGTGTTCGAATCCGCCCCCGAGGAACAGCACAGTAGAGAAAGAGCACTACTCAGGTGGCACACGCAAGTGGAAGGGGACCTCAGCCACCTTAGCGTGCGAAACCGGAGGCAACGAGCTAAAGATCGAGCTGGCTGGAGACGTTTGTTGGTTGAGACCCAGGCTCAAGTCAAACTGTAGCGCCACCTTAAGTAAATAAGTAAGTAGGTAACCTAAGTATATACTGTCATCAAGAAGGGACGCAAAGCAAGATAGATAATTGACTGATAAGGCCTTGTCAAGAAACACTTAGGAGAACTCTTCATAAAACCCTATTCATCCACTCTTTCTCTAAACTTGGCCGTTATGAGCGCAAGATTCATTGAGAGATTTTTAATTTCGTCTGCATTGGCGGACTTTGGAGAAGATGTAATAGCGAACTTCGATTTCTAGCACTTGTAAATAGTTTTTATACGCGCGACGCTGTGTTTTTTGTTTTATTCACAGAAATTCAGCGTATGAATGTGCTGATTCCACGTGCTTACTCGTGGACGTTGACTCAGTGCCCAACGGGCAGTAAAGCCTTAGGTTGCTGTTTCACTGTTCACTGTTTAAAGACAATCTTAACCGAAACTAAATTTGAGCCAGGAAGTCAACTCCGTATTCCTGCAACAACACGAGTTCCGATCTCATCGCATAAGAAATGTCTGTAAGACCAGAAGAAAAAGACGTTCGGGACCAGTATTGGAAAATGGCCTTGAGAGTGAAGTTCATGATATACAAAAATATCAATCTGAAGGGTGTCCTAGAGCAGAGCTAGCCATGATGGAAAAACTCGCGCACAGACTGCACAAAGGGGTGGGATTTGAATAAGAGTGACATATTTACGGAAAGTTTATTCCACCAAACAGCCGTTGGAGTCTTCCGTGACACTCCCTTACTAAAAGCCGACAGCAAAGAAGTGTGTTCTTGAGCCAGCTCGCGCAAGAATATAGAGGAAAACAGTATCCTTTTGGATTCAGTGGTCGTTCACCTTCCCATAGGGGGAAATAAAAAAAACTAGAAGGACGTAATATGATAATATAATATGATTTGGAGTCCGATTTCAATTAAGGAAATAAGCACTAAAACGATCATCTAACCGCCACGCCTTGAAATACAAAGATTGACCATAGACATTCGTAATACGTCAAGCACATTAGCTACAGCGGTAGCATTGAAGGAGTATGGGTACCTTTTCTTCTGTCAATCTGAAGATATTCGCGTCTCCAAAAAAAAATTCGCAAAGCAAATGAATTTTATGGATTACACATTTTATAGCAGAATATATGTAACTTCGTCGTATGGATCGACATGCTTCAAGGGCTCCACTACACTATCCCTCCTTCCTTTATTTTCCACTGCCTGCACATAAAGAAAATTGAGACAGACTTTAGTTATTCGGTGTCCTTGTTGAATCAAAATTTTCCATTTTACGCCACAACGCGAGATAAGACAATGTAAACACTCAATTTATAACTTACATGCAACAGGGCCTCCAAACACGACTGATAGTAATGCACATCACGATCCAGCTCTCTGCTCTCCACATCAAACACATAAATCAACACCTCGACATTGCGAAATATATTATCTCGCTGCGATGCAAAGTATTGCTGCATAAATGATTCTTGCCCACCGCAGTCCCACAGATTAAGCACAAGATTACCCAGAAATCTAACATGCGAATGTTCCACATCAACTAAAATAGATTAAATTATAATTTACATATCAATTTAGGAATTTAGAAAAGAATATTTGATAGAATACTTGTTGCTCCCAATCGGGTGGTGTCTCTGGCGATGTAGTTAGCAAAGATAATGGACCTCATACTGGTCTTGCCAGAGCCACTTTTGCCCATCAAAAGCACCTGATAAGGATGATTTATTTAATTTATTAAAGAGATTTTATGAAGTTTAATTATTAAGAGAAAGAACAAACCTTCTTCTTCATTTTGGAAAGAAGTTCTAATCAGAGTTTTGGAGGAAATTGTTTTCTTTTCGATTTTTTCTGCGACTTTTCTTTTATTAAAAGTTTAACGATCTCACAAAATGTCAAAACAAAGCGGTGAATGGATTCAGTGAGTTCTGAGTAGGAGAAGGTAATGCAGTGCAGTGCGAATTCAATTGGTTGTCAGTTTTAGTTAAATTTGATGAAACTTATGTGAAGATTAGTTTAAATCTACTTTTAACGGTATAACGAGAGAAGTTAGTATGATAATGTTCGGTGAGTTGTCTTTAGTTGCCTTAAATAATACAGTTATTGTATCATCGCTCCGGTTAGATTGTCAATATCAACAAGAAGCTCAAAAATAATTCCAATGGTTAGTTTAACACATACATTTATCTAACAAGTTGGCTCAAACATAAAGGCAAATATTACATTTAAACCTCAGCATCTATCACGTTTGTAATGACCCGTTTATCCTAAGCAATTCCGGCCGCAAGTAATATATGGAATTACAAAGGAGTTGTTCTCAAATCATCTCGTCACCTTGGTCGAGCGTTTATTGATGCTTTAACACTTAAGTGATTCAAATACTTTTCTCCAAACCTTTTTTTTAAACCTCAGTTGGAACCTCGGCTAACATTGATTCTAGGACGAATGCGTTTATTTGTATAATACATAGTAAAACCAGCTGATTTGTTCAATTTGAAGCTCTCAACTAGAGGCCCTACAGTCTACCGTAGACGTGGGGCTCAAGAAACAAGAATCTCCAGCCAATTTTATCTTTTGCTAGCTGCCCCCGGTTTTGCACGCTAAGTTGGCTTAATTCCCCTTCTGCATTCGTGCGCCACCAGAGTCGCGGGGGCGTTCATTTTTGTATCTCCTCCTTCACTTACCGTCTATGCAGACGGGACCGAAAATCACCCCAAGAATTTTCCTCTCCAAACGGCAAAGAGCACCCTCATTCATTTTTGATAAAGTCCATACCTCTGTGCCATAGGACAGGATTGGGATTATTAACGTGTAGTCTGAGACGTCGGCATTGGGTGTCCTTTCTTGTTGATATCATATGCTTGGTCCTGCTCTCATTGACCTTTAATCCCATTTCCGCCCCCTCCGCCTCGCGAAAGCACCACTAACATTCTACGGCTTTCATTCGATTATGCCAATACGAGTATCATCGGCGTACGTGAGTAATTGGACTCAATTTTGAAAGATTGTGCCCGTTGTATTGACGCGTGAATTTTGCACTATTCTTTTAACAATGATGTTAAAGAAATCCTTTTTTGACATCAAAAGTTCAGAGAGTCCTTTTTCTTGAGGATGGGACAAATAATGCTGAGGTTCCATTCATCGTCCGAACATATCTTACAGATGAGTTGGTGTATGTTCGTTACCAAGTCTCTGCCTGCCGCTTTAAATAGCTAGGCGGTCAGGATATCAGCTTAAGGAACTTTGTTGGACTTAAATTTAGATATGGCTATCTTCACTTCATCTAGGTCTGGTTTGATCTACATGAAAGGTTCATTCTGCCTGCCAGCGGCATGTGGTTCGTCATCGAATTCATAGTCTACAGAAATGCTCCTTCCAAATCCTCAGCATCGACTGCGACTCTATTAAGGGCGACGAACGGAAGAGGATTTCACAATCTCTTGAGATTGTAGCTTCCTCCAGTATTAGCTTGTTTCTGCGATGTTCGGGATCCCGCAACCGTACCTTGGCCATAACAAGGTAATGGTCCGAGTCGATGTTAACCCCTCGAAACGTTCAGACATGCATATTACTGGAGGAGCGCCATGCGTCGATCGCAATGTGGTCAATCTGGTTGATGGTTGATTGGCCAGGAGTGCTAGATGCGACAATGTTTCGCCCCGCCAAAAACTCGATTAGCCTGAATCCGTTATTGGAGGTGGTGTCGTGCGGGCTATACTTTCCAACAGTACGACCAAAGATTTACATTAAAATCGCCGAGGATAGTTTTAATGTCATAGCTAGGGCACTGCTCGTAAGTCGTGTCGTAGGGCTCATTGAAGCTACTCGTATCTTTGGTGTCGTCATCTTTCTAATGTTGACAAATTTAGCCTTAATACGGATTGCCGTAAACTCAAGACTCCTTGTCGATAAGAATCGTCGTAGTATTGTAGATGTCGAAGTTTTTCATTTTCTTTTTGTTCGGCTCACCTCTCATCTCATCCAAGAAATGGGATGGCACTCAATGCCTCCGCTAGTTGTTCGCTAGATCCGAAGTTTGTTGTCTTTGTTTCGTTTGCAGGGGTTGCTAACAGTAGATCAGTCCGTAACCGAGGCTTGTAGTTGCTTCGTATGTGCATATTTTTCCATGGCCGCGCAGTTATCCCGGCGGTACAACCTGGATGACCACTGCCATTATAATACCGCTAAGAGGAGGGGTCGGTTAGATCGAAGCCAGTAACCCGTTCGGGGATGTGAGCGCTCCATTGGTCCATTACGAGCTCATCCGTCACCATCTCTTTTCCAAGACCCTGGATTAGTCTCGAAAATCCTCACCGGTCTGAGCTCCAAATGTGTCGGCATAGCCCGGATGAGGTTTTATTTGTTTTGTTCCGCGATTTTACTTCACCGTTAATTCCATCTGGGGAATTCAGCCGCTGTCCTGTTTATAGTGCCGCTATTTTTGTCTTCTGTTCAGCACTCGCGCTTATAAGTTTGGCAAATCGAATCCGGATGGGCATCGACCAGTACCCGATGGGTAGCACTTGAAGGTAAAATAAGCACAATTGATGTGTAGAAACAGTTACAGCACTGTGTATCGCTAGGTTGACACCTCTCAGCGCCTACACTATTTCTACAACATCCAACCATCAATGTGGAACGTTTAGTGCTCCATAAAAGTAGGAAGTATTTTGACCGCGGCCTTCGATGTCTAAAAGGATATCAGGGAACGTAATATAATTTTATGGGACTTCTTCAACATCGTACTTGAGAAATTTATTCGAAAATGAAAAACCAACACCAGAATCACTACATATATACATATTTCCAAAAGACAATGCCGGTACTTGCCTCTGCTAATGACTTTAAAACCATTGACAGAACATAGCGAGCTTTGATTAATACGTTCACAAGTATAGAATAGAAGCGGAAAAAATGCGTTATGAAGTTCAGATCCACGTACACCTTGGACTGTAGCGCCATCTAACTTAACTAATGTAATTTAACTTAAATAGAACGTGATATCTGCTAGAAATACATGCATTTACAGTCAGTAAAGTCAAGGTCGTCAAGCGCCAATAGAAGCGTGGTTATATGCTGTTGCATTTAATTCAGCACAACTCTCTTTAATCTCTAAGAAAACAGGGATCCCTCTTGCTATACATATCTGTGGCAATAAGACTGGTTAGCTTAAGCCGACATAAGCGGTTTTTCAGATTTTCAATTAGGATTAATCTACAGTTTGAGAACAACTATTCTATCTCACCCCCATTTTAAAACAGTGTAAATATCGTTAGTTCCTAAACACTTATGTTTTAACAAATATGCGGTGCTTTTAACAGCTAATGTTAGGCAGTTTTCTTATGTTACATTATTTCAAATTTTTAGTTTTAAAAGAAAAACTTATGTCGTGTTAAGTAGGCTGAATTTCTAATTTATTTGTTTCCTGTTGCTTTCTTAAAAAAATCTTATGTTCACTTAAGATGTTTTGTTAAATTCTTTATTTGATTTCGTGGGTACTTATGTTAACGTACGTTAACATTAGTTGATCTATCAAAATTATGACAATTTTATTTACAGAATTTTAGTATGATAGAAAAACTTAAGTGAACATAAGCTATTATGTTGCAACACAGTATTTAAATAGATACCCGTTACTTATGTTAACATAAGTTATAGAGCCCATACACTAGGCAGACACGTCTGCACAGACCATGAAAATTTCAAAATAGTTTTTATTTGCTCAGACCGTCGTTGCAAACAGACATGAATACACACTACACAGACAGTCAGTACAGACATTTTTGAAATAACAAAATATATATGGCGGCAGCGACAGTTTGTGTAGTGTATGGGACCTATTAGTTTTGTTGGATGCATACCAGTTTTCTCTATTCACTTAAGAGGAAAGGTTGTCGTCTTCAGTATAAGCAAAGAGAGTTTCTTATTCAAAGTTTTCGCGGTGAAGTGTGTTACGTATGCATATTGCTCTTTCAAAAAGTGTGCTTAAGTTTTCTACATTGGATTACTTACCTAGTCTCAAAAATGGAACGTGCAAGAAAAATGCTGTCTATGACATTAAAAAGCAATTCGATGGAAATTTAGAACGGCCTGTAGATTTGTAACTTGCCTGGAGATGTAGGCAATAAAAACAATTTAGATAACTCAGCTGGTTCATATTATGTATAAGGTTTTAAATAAAATAGGAAATGGACCCATACATTTCTTAGGCACAAATAATAATGTGCAAGACATATCGGTTAATCAAGATTTCCAGAATGTAAAAGCAAACCGAGGCAATGCTGGCGAAACCTAAAATACTAGTTTAGATATGGAGGCAGAAAGAGAAAATTCAAAAGATTTTGATAATGACGATTCACATTCTATACAAGAAATGCTGGGAACAAAATAGAATAAAATCTTTTATTTGGAGATTGCGGTTCATTATGTTCTGAAAACGACGACGAAGAAAATGCAGAAAAAACAGCCAAACAAAAAGACGATTTTGTGTTACCCCAGAATGGCATTATTTTGGGATAAAGAGGCCATTCTGACGGAGATCCTCCTGAAACTCCAATTGACTGTTTTTCTTTTCTGGAGGTTTTCAAAATAAATAGAACGTTTATAAATGCATTTGAATAAAAGAATATATAAAACTTTATACAGTGCAACCTGCAAAGTTGACCACCCTTGTAAGTTGGCCACCTGCCGAAGTTGACCAATATTTAGCTGCACCAAGAAAAGCACATACAAATGTGTTCCCCAACACCTTTGTATGTTGTCCACCTGCCTATCTTGAAACTTGGCCACAAATGTTCGCGTTTTATCTCATTTTCCACACAAAATAACCTGCGAAAGTTGTCCGAAATCGTATATTCAATTCTTCTGCTGGCTGCATAGTCGTGTGTTCATTTTTCTGCATGTACATACATATTCGACTGACAGTTAAACGAATGGTTCGAAAACATACATATGTACAGTGTGTAGCGGTAAAATAACGAGAGGTTGATTCATGTTTCAACGCGTTGCATATGCACGTAAAGACAATCCAATTTTTTAGTCTGTGAGCTTCAGAAGTTAAAGTGCGCGTGATTTTAGTGTAAAGCAAGCGAGAAAAAGGAGTGATTTTGAGGATTGAACTTATGTAAGAGAAACATTAGATCTGAGTGCATAGAAATTGTTAATTATGGAAATCATATTTTTAGATTTAAAAATGTCACCGAGGAAATCTTTAACTGAGCTTTCTTTAAGTAAGAAAGCAAAAGTTTTACAAGAAATAGAAAGAGGCACATCACAAAGGACTTTGGCCGACAAATTCGGTATCTCTAAATCAACTGTTGCTAACATTAAGGCCCAAAAGAGACAAATTTTAGATACATTAGGAACTAATGTATCAGATGAAAGGGGACGAAAGCTAAGAAGGACTCTTTTCGAAGACGTAAATCTTGGAGTTCTTTCTTTTTTCACGAAATGCAGATCAAAAAACATCCCCGTGAGTGGTCCTTTGCTGCAAGAAAAAGCAAAGCAATTAGCGGATAAGCTCAAAATTGAAAACTTTCATGCGAGCAATGGGTGGCTGGAATCTTTTCGGAAAAGGAATAATATTCAATTCCGGGTATTATGTGGTGAAAGTGCTAATGTGGACCATGATGCTGCAACCACTTGGAAAATGAAGTTGCCTCAACTTTTAAAAGACTTTCCACCAGAAGACCAGTTTAACGCAGATGAAACAGGAGTTTTTTACCGCCAACTTCCAACAAAAAGTCTTGTTGCTAAAGGCGATAAATGCAAAAGTGGAAAAATGGCGAAAGAAAGGCTTAGTGTTCTTTTTTGCTATAGTGCCACAGGTGAAAAATTAAAGCCCCTTATTATTGGAAATGCTGCCATGCCAAGAGTTTTTCGCCAAAACAAAATCGATCTTAATAATTTTATGGTCACGTGGGCACACAATAAAAAAGCATGGATGACAACCGTAATTTTTAATGATTGGCTTTCTTCTGTCAATCGGCAAATGAAGCTGCAAAAAAGGCGAATAATTATCCTGGTGGACAATGTAACAAGCCACACTATATCGATGGAATATTCAAATGTTGTCGTTAAGCATTTGACGCAAAATCTCACATCAGAAATTCAGCCATTGGACCAGGGTATCATCCAAAACGTGAAAACCAGATACAGATCTAAAATGCTCCTTTCTCTACTGGCAAAAATTGATGAATGCGAGTCTGGGTCTGAATTTTCTAAGTCAGTAAACGTATTGGACGGGATAAGATGGATTGTGTCTGCCTGGAATGAGGTCGAAACATCTACAATCGCGACATGCTTTCATCGTGCAGGATTTCCAGTCGATGCCAACCCATTCGAAGGACCCTCGGACGAGCTTCAAATTGCGGAAACCATCGCAAGCTTGCCTGAAAACATTAGAACGGAATTGGTATCGGCAAATGAGATAATGAAAGTGGATGAAGGCATTGTTGTACACGAGATTCTGGGTCATTCACAAGCCGAAATAATGCAACAAGTTCTAGAAGAATTCCAAACTGATCCATGCGATATAAGTGAGGAATCTGGAGAAGATGAAGATGTGGACCATCAACCTCTAACAGCGAATGATGCCCTAAATAATATAAATCAGCTGCTTCTATATGTGTCTTCGAACCAACCGAATCTGGTGTCAGAAGTTCTTCACATAAAAACCAAAATCGAACAACACAAAGGAAAATGTAAAATCATTAAGCAGACAACTTTAAATACATATTTTAAATCCTAATAAATTAACACATATGTACAACACTGGTCTTTAATTTTTATTCGAAAAAAAACCCACACCCTTATAAGTAGGCCACCTGTTTAAGTTGGCCGAAAATTCCTGCACGGCAGGTGCCCAACTTAACCAGGTTTTACTGTATATAACTGTATTTTCCGGTCAGGTTTGTAATTTTTGTTTTAATTTCCTCCGGTGAAAACTGCACCCCTCTATTTTTGAACAAGATTGACATCTCTTTATGTATATGTCCGTTCTTTTTGTTCCCCCGGAGCCCAACAATATTCTCTTCCCACATTTCAACAATAAACTCCTCGTCAGCGTCTTCCCACTTCCTCCTTTTTTTATATTTTTTTTGATCCATTTGGTTAGTGATCGTAAATAAATGCCTCAACATTAATGATTGTAAATATTGGAACAGCTGACTTCTTTCAAATTTGTTTTTGTAAGCACTGAATGACGTGCGGAATAATTAAAAAGGTTTGTTCAATTTGACAACCTTCTAAATGCAGAGACGAAATGCAGCATTTCACTGAAATTCAACATTTCGAAATGCTGAAAATTGTATGGAACATTTCGTCTGAAATGTTGAATTTGTCCGAAATGCTGAATTTCGGGTCGGTGTAAATGTACTATTAGCGTCATAGCTTGACATTTGCAAATGTTTCGTACCCAAGAGTACATCTATCTCTGTATGTGTTGGTGATTTTTTACAATTTTAGAAATGGATTTAAATTTGCAACAACGAACTTGAATTAAATTTTGCGTAAAAAAACGGATTTAATGGTGCGCTAACGTTGGAAATGTTGGCAAAGTGTTTCGGCAACGATTCTCTAAAGAAAACGGTCGTTTAACAGTGGCACGAGCGGTTTCAAAGTGGTCGTGAATCAATAGAAGATAATGAACGCAGTGTCAGACCATCAACATCGAAAACCGACGAAAACTTTGATGGAGTAAAAGAAATATTGGTCAATAACCGCAAATTAACCCTCAGAGAGATAGCGGAGGACCAAGACATTTTCGTTAATGATTTGGTTTTCCGTCGTGTAGCAGCAAAGTTGGTGTCAAAAGAATTCAATTTCATGCAAAAAAGAGACCGTGTTTACGTCGCAAAAGAGATGATTTGCGAGGCTGAATCCGATCCCACATTCATCAAAAGGATCATTACTGGAGACGAGACGTGGGTTTATGAGTACGACACGCAATCCAGACATCAGGCAAGTGAATGGCGTTCACCAAATGAACCGATACCAAAAAAAACACGTCGTTTTCAGTCAAAAAAGAAGGCAATGCTTACGGTTTTCATGGATTACAACGTCATGTATTTTTGCCAAAGCAATTTGGCAATTTGGTTTGCGTGAAGCAATTCGCCGAAAGAGACCAGAATTGTGGGCATAAAACTTGTGGATTTTGCACCATGATAACGCACCGTCGCACAGTGCAATCGCAGGAAGCACTGATGGACATACCAAAAACCGAATATAAAAAAATGTTCCGAGGATTGGATCAAGCGCTGGCATAAGTGTGTTGCAGTCGATGGGGATTACTTTGAAGGGAACAATATAGATTTAGATGAATTAACTTGTATTTTTAAATTCCAGGAATTTTTTGATCAAGATGGTATATCTACAACTGGAAAAGTTGTAAGAGAACGAACCGCTTATTTTTAAATCGTACTGCGAACTTGGTTCTTATGAATTGAGACAAGCTTTTGATTTTGGTTGGCGATAAAAATTTGTAAGAAAAGGACAGAGCCTTACCAATCCGAGAAAAAGGAAATACACCAACAAATATTTTTTTGGAGATATGTGGAGAAAGGGTTTCTGTTTGCTAGAAATGTTTCAGATACACCCTTTGTGAATCGGAACAATTCATCAAAACAGTCGTTAAAAGAAAAGTTGGAAGGCTTTGGGTCGTTCACAAGTAATTTACGTGGAAAACATCCTGAGCCTAAGAAACTCGCGCCTGAAAAATAAAATGAAATTATTGAATTTATAAAAAGTTTCCCATCTTACGAATTGCATTCCACAAAACGCAATACTTCCAAAAGGTATTTGTCGACCGATTTATCAATTGCAGAATTGTTTCGGCTCTATTCAGAAAAGTATATTCCAGTTTCACTTTCTAAGTTTTTGAAAATTTTCAACACTCTGAAGTTGAAATTTAAAAAGCCAAAAATAGATACTTGTCATAAGTGTGAAGTTTTAAAAATGAAAATTGACGTTGATACTGAGGAAGAACAAGAGCACCTTAAAAGCACATTCTGCGTATAAATTGAGATCGCCAGTCTCTATTTATAAACGCCCATTGTGGACCTATAATTTAACAGTTCATGACTGTAATACTGGACAGCTAATATGCTATATGTGGCACGAAGCATTAGCAAATCGTGGAGGAAATGAGATCGCGTCATGTGTATTTAACCATCTTCAAAACCTTCCAGCTGAAACTCGACATGTGGTTTTGTACAGTGATTGTTGCGGGAAACATTATTTTATTGCTTCAACGTCCGAGACTTTTTTGCAATATAGTGTGGAAATGATTGATCATAAATTTCTTGTTCCGTGACATACTCACATGGAATGTGACGTGGACCATGCCCTAATTGAAAAAAAGAAAAAGTTGACAACGTTAAAATAAATACATTGGTATCAATTCGTGAGAACAGTGGGCGTAAGAAACGAATTTTAAGTTAAAGAAATAAATCAAGATGAGATTTTTAATTCCTCAGCTGCTTCCAGAGAAAAATTTGTCGGCAAAAGGATCAAGCTCTCAAAGGAGTTTGGAACAGTATATTTCAAAACATCACTTAATGAAATCGAATAATTCAAATGGCTTAATATAAAATGCCGCCGTGGGTTCAATTCCATCAAAATAGCTGATCTGCAGAAATGTTATTTTTCATCACTTGAAATCAATGAAAAGAAAAAGCTAGATTAATTGGATATGTTGGCATTGATTGACAATATTTATCATCCCTTTTATAAAAGTTTAAATGGCATTAAAGTATCTGACTTTCATCCCGATTTCACCGAAGGTGATGAAGACGATTAACAACCTAACGTTTCAAAAAACTACTGGTTTGAGTCAATGAAAAGAAAAAGCTAGATTAATTGGATATGTTGGCATTGATTGACAATATTTATCATCCCTTTTATAAAAGTTTAAATGGCATTAAAGTATCTGACTTTCATCCCGATTTCACCGAAGGTGATGAAGACGATTAACAACCTAACGTTTCAAAAAACTACTGGTTTGAGTTCCTTTAAATACATTTTTATAATTAAATAAGTTAATAAAAGTTTCTAATAATTTCCTTATGTTTTGTTTTTTTCTTGTAATCCGCGATTCATTATAAAATCTTAAGTCAATTTAGCGACATCTCCTTTTGAATACACTTTTGTTCATATATTTTTACAAATTAAAAGAAAATATAACGTGTATTCTGTACTGTACTATATTTGAGCATTAAAAACAAATTAAAAAGTTCATAAACAAGAAATTTAGATTTAGAAATTCTCAGAAACACTATTTTTAACATAAGCTACTCTGTCTTATTGCCACAGATATGTATTTCATGTTCAAGCTGGATGCAATTTATTATACCAATCATTGGTGGTCAATTGACATAACCTGCATATTGCTGGGCAATTCTGACGATCCATGGTAATCTTATAAATTTTTTTCCAGAAGTTGTAGGGTTGACGAAAAATTCACCATAAAGACACCTTCAAAAATCTCATAAAATAGTCAGAAATAACGCTCAACAGGCTCTTTTAATGAAATTTCCTCCAAAGCGGATACTGCTTGCGAAAACTCTTTTTCTGCGAAGCGGCTGGTATGATATTCTCTAATCGGACTAAGCAACAAATGCCTTTTCCGTCGTGGACTTTAGTTCACAAAAGCTATTCAGTTGTTGAATTCAACAATCCAACAGAGTTGAAGTATGCCGTGAGTGATGGTTATTGGATTTTATGCATCTGGATATCCCACGATACGTGGATTAATTATGGCCAAAAGTGGTCATCGTTAAATTGTTCCTTATCATAATCAAGGTATCGGTTTTTGTAGCACTTTAGATCATGTTCTGAACATGTACGTACACGGGTCTACATCCGATAAATATATAATTAGCTCACCAGATCTCATCAATTATTTAGCGTGAACTTTAGAATTTTAATTATATCAATAGTAATCCTATCAAATTAAATAAATTATTGTAAGCTCTATCAGTTCCCTTCCTTTCTTTGATTGTTTTCTCCTCCTCTTAGGTGATTTGCGCAGTTTCATAGGTTCATCTATTACTCGTAAGCTATAAAATCATAACAAATTTTCACTGAACTGGTGTAATAAATCTTTTAAGCTACAAGTAACACAAGAATAATAACCAGCTTGCAGTCCACATTAAATGAAAACCTGTATTCACAAAACGATTAAATAACTTTAATCCATTCACTTCAACTTAGGAGTTGTACTGCAAGTTAAGAGCCCAACAACAAATGATAGCGTACGATAACTATAGATGCAGCTACTTACAGATTTCTTAGAGTTGGCCTCATTCCAGTTGTTTTCTGCCTGATGTCGATCTTGTGTGATAAGCTCCCTTCCTGTGACAAGCCTATGGAGAGACTACTAACCAGCTCCAGCTTTACTACTCAATACTCGTAGTAAAAAAAAATGTATCGTAATGAAGGCTTCTTACGCAAAATCGATATTCTGTGACTACGATACATATGTGTAAATATATTAAGAGTGGAATTTATGCTCAATAAAGTTTCGTTTTTGATCAATTGATAAAGATACAGGGTGCTACTAAGGCTACCGAAAAGAAAAGAAACAGATTACTAAATTTCCTCGACTAGACCTATAAAGAAATTCCAAATTGTACCTGTATATCGGGATGGCAACGACTAGAATTAGGTATTCCAGAAGATTGGTATGCAAATGAGAAAGATTTTGAATAGGCACATACCATTCAGCAGGTATTTGCTTCGTTGGTAAAATGCAACGTTTTCTCAAAAACTCAAAAAAAACGAAGAAAAAAACTCTCTTTCGCCAAATCACGAGAAAAATTTAAAATTTTCAATTTCAATTCAACTTATCGGATTCACTAACAAACAACCCTAAACCAATACACAATGTCCAATTTGATGTGCTTCGATGATGACAAGAAGGAGTCGTGTCGTGGACGACGTGTCTTTGCCATATTCGGTCCCGTCGTAATAGCAGAATGCCTGTCTGGATCATCTATGTACGAATTGGTGCGTGTCGGCTACTTCGAACTAGTCCGTACCATCATTAGTCTTGAAGGTTACATGGCCACCATTCAGCTATACGAAAAAACATCTGGCGTCACTGTCAGAGATTCAGTGTTGCGTACTGGCAAGCCACTTTCAGTTGAATTCGGTCTCGGTATTATGGGCAACATTTTCGACTATTTAACGTCCATTGTAAACTCCATTTTCAATCCAAAAGGTGTTAACGTGCCCGCTCTATCCCGTTCGGTTGCATGAGAATTCAATACACACCAGGACCCCGCACCAAGGGGTCCGTTATATTGCACCAGCTGGCAACTACAATGTGGAAGATATTGTCTTAGAAACCGAATTCGATGGAGAAATCAGCAGACATAGTATGTTGCAAGTAATACTTCAATCCCGACCAATTACCGCGAAGTTGCTTGCTAATGGTCCACTTCTGACCGGTCAACGTTGTTCCCTTATGTCCAAGGTGATACCACTACCATTCCCGGAGCTTTTGGTTGTGGCAAAACTGTTATCTCACAAGCCTTGTCCAAGCACTCCAATTCGGATGTAACGAGTTGTCAGTTTAAATCGATGGTGTCACCGAATCTAACATGAATCGTACCGCTCTTGTTGCCAACACATCCAACATGCCTGTCGCTGCTCGTGAATCTTCCATCTACACGGATTTCACCCTATCCGAGTACTTTCGTGATGTGGGTTACAACATATCCATGATAGATGATTCTACCTCTCGTTGGGCTGAAGCTCTGAGTTAAATTTCAGGTCTTCTCGCTGACACGCTTGCCGATTCTGGTTACCCAGATTGTGTGCCCATTTGGGCTCCTTCTACGAACATGCCAGCGTGTCAAGTGTTTGCGTAGCAACGAACGCGAGGGGTCTGTTTCTATTGTCGGTGCTGTATCATCTCCTCTTGGTGATTTCTCAGATCCTGTCACTTCTACTACACCCGGTATTGTACAGGTATTCTGGGGTTTGGATAAAGAACTTGCCCAACTCAGTTCGTACAGGAAATACATGCCTACTCTATTGTAGATGATTTCTAGGACAAGACCTTTGTCGAATTCGTGCCACTTAGAACCAAGGTCAAGGAAATCCTACAAGAGAATGAAGATCTTTCGAAAATTGTACAACTTGTCGGTAAGGTTTCATTGGCTCGGACCGATAAGATCACCCTCGAGGTCGTTAAACTGCTCAAGGATGATTTCCGACAACAGAACTCCTACTCCTCATACAATCGTTTCTGTCTATTCTATTGGATAAGACTGTCGATATGCTGAGGAACATCATTGCCTTTTACGATATGGCCCTTCATTCAGTTGAATCCACCGCTCAATCCCATAACAAGATCACGTGAAACATGATCAGGGAAGCCATGGGCAGCATTAAGTACCAACTGTGTTCTATCATATAAAGTTTAAAGACCCCATCAAGGATGGAGAAACCAAGATCACGGACTTGTAAGAAGGCTTCTGGAATCTGGAAGACTAGACCACTTCAAGTCTTTGTTGTTTATATTGTTAAATATTGTAGTACTCGCAGTTAAACTTCAAAAAAATGCCGAAGTCCTTAAATTGTAAATGAAATGCCCAAAATGTCGTTTTTGTTGCCTAATCCGTTTACTTGCACTGAAGCAGCATCAGGAACTTATTTTCTTTTTATGTTTTTACACACTTTATTCCTCACAAAAATGTCCTTCCAAATGAAGAGAGCATAAGACGTCTTAAAATGTATGTTGCTCAGTATTAAACGCACCGAGGAGTGAAATTATTTTATTCCTTCGAATTGTTTATAAGCCAATTGCACTTGTACTTTGAAAAATAAGTGAACAACTTAACTTAATGTATATACGAGTATATCCTAGTAAATCCCTTTTCACGCTTTCTCGTGGCTCTATCTGGGAATTTCTTGAAGTGAAGCGAACATATTGCGACATAAAACCGGATAAATGTCGACGTATTAGAAAAAAAAATGGTAAGCCAAGAAAGGCGATAGAGACGAAACTTCACGAAGCTTAATAAATTGTTTAAATGAGGATGCTCATCCTAGATTACAAATATTTAAAAAAAACACTTTTCTTTGATAAAAGAAGTCATTTTTCATTATTGAGGAATTTGTTGGGGAGTATTTCTCACTTCTTTATAACCTCAATAACTTCGACACACTGTATAAATTCGATAAATAACAAACAATGCACGACACCTGCTAGGGATACTCTATAATGTAGCTAATTCATATGCAAATTCTCTTGAGAACTCGCTATACTCATACGAAGCCCAACCATGACTCTGTGTGGGTCTATATTACCGACACAAGATGTAGTGTCTTTATTCCACAACACAACTTACATATTTGAATAATGTCTTTTTACTTCAAGGCCTTTCACCCCACTGACTTGTTATCTTAATCTAACTTAGCACAATACCTACAACAATACCAAACATTATACAGCGAAGAGTTGATAGTTAACAGTTAACAATCATGTTGTTTTGCTTGCATTGCTACACCGCTATTTACAAACTAGGTCAACTAATGTCACTGGAGCAATTTTGTTGCTGGGATGTTCTATGCTGCTTATCTTCTTGGCGTTGACAAACAAAAGCCAAGCAAAGCCAAATTGTGTTGTTAAGCTGAAGTTTTCCGTTACAATTAAAATTAAACGTTCTCCATATTTTGTATTTGTAATATTTTGTATTTCCTTAAAATGCTGCACCTTATATTTATGAAATGGGCTAAAATATGTTTGACTGAGATCGGTTCAGCCGTTTCTGGAAAAATGGGCAATTTGCCTTCATTTTGAAATACATATAAACGCGCTTCAGATCCTTACCCCCTTAAATCCCTCATTAATAACTTGACATGGACATATCAATAATGTTTAATGTTAGTTAAGCTCGCTGTAGGACAGATTTCAACTGGCATTAAGTTATGTCAAGAAAAGGGTGACCAGATTAGAACGATAGGGAATAAAAATTTAAATAAAATAACAACGGTGTGAGATATACAATTGATTCTGGGTTTATTCTGAAGCTACGTTCATGCCATTATGTGCGGAATAGCACATCATTCAAATGGCCGCCTCGAATTCGCTGGCAGTGCTTCAAGCTATCGGTCCAATTTTTGATGACTCGGTTCAATATGTGCGCGTTATTCCGGCAATGACGTGTCGGTCCTGTCCAAAGTGGTTGGCTTGCCAGCGTTGACTAAGGATCTGACGTAACCCCAGAGCAAATAATCGAATGGTGTGAAATCGCATTATCGCGGCGGCCAATTGATGAACTCTCGCCGTGAGATGACCCAGTCGCCAAATTTCTCCTTCACAACTTCGAGCGTTGCGTCGCTTGTATGGCACGTAGCGCTGTCGATGTTGTCGAGCTCTGGTCAGATGTCTCTTGTATTTTACGTAGGTACCTACCGTGAGGGCTTAAGCCTACGGTGCGTCTACGCACAAGATATCAAAACAATGCGTTGATAAGCGCCCTTCAGGTAGTACAAATACTACCACCAGTACCAGATTCGAAGTCGTGTGTAAGGCACGAACTTCCCCTTTGGTGAAGGGTCGAGGCCAATCTAATACCTCCGCCAAGAGTACGCGGTTGCAATGCAACTCCATATCGAATAGACCAGTTGGTTCCATAGCAATCCCATGGTCCAACACAGGTCGTAGAAACTACAACATATGCTAAGCCATGAGATGTCCAAGCTCCATTCGGCCTACTCTTCCCGCGATTTTGGGTATAAACCTACAGCCCACAAGGGGCCCAACTCCAAGGTCAGGCCGGAACCATAGTTCCGGGGGCTCCAGACCTCCCGTGGTACCAGAATATAGCTTCCGGTTAAGCTTCGCAACCTTGAGGTTACTTCCAGTTGGGCACATCACTGCACAGGACTGGCGGCCTTGCAACAATAAAATTCTACAATCTTCCCGCTAGCTGATTACTACGCCTTCTATTGAATACTTCTTTTGCAAAACTACGGGTTCTTTCGAACCTTACGGTATCGTCTCACCATTAAAGGTGATGCCCATAGCTTGCGAGTTCCTTATGTCAGCGTAATTGGGACACTCACATAGGACATGGAGCCAGTCCTCACAAATCCACATGAGCAGCTCGCAACCTCGCTAAGCCCGCTCTTATGCAAGAATGCATTAAGAGAGCCATGCCCGGTCAACAAAAAGCCCAGGCTGAGGTTAAAATCCCATTCAGGAAAGATTCGCATGGTTAGCACATCCTTTAAGAAGCTGTAAGTTAACCTGCGATTTTCGCTAGCATCCCATCTAGATTGCCATCTAGATAGAAGACATGCGTGTAGCAAGGTTTTACGCTGCTTCGAGCTCTGGTCACAGAAATTCGGTTAACTATACCTGAAACCATTGACGGGACGGTGTCCCCTTCCTCATTCTGAAAGAAATAAGGTCCGATGATGCCGCCATGCCATAAACTGCACCAAACCATCAATATTTGTGAATGTATTGATGCTATTTGCGAACTCTTGTGGATTGTGTTCCCTCCAATAATGGCAATTAGAGAACTCACGGCGTTGTCTATAGCCGCCTGGCTATAGATGTAGGCCCAAATTCAACCCCAAAATAAGCCGCGTTGACATTCTGGCGAATTGACATTTCTGGGTCTTCTTCGATACTGGCCGCTACGGCAGCTATGTTTTCTTCATTTTGCACTTATCTCTGTCTGGTGGCTTAAAATCCAAAAGAGTGTACTCACGCTCAAACTTTTCCACGGTGCGACGAATTGCCTGCACATAGAAGCCATGATGACGGCAGACCTCACAACGAAATTCACGTTGCTTATTCACAACTGAGCCGGAGTTTTGAAAATATTTTTTAATAATTTCCGGACGTCTGGCAAGCATAAAACAATGCATAATGAAATGCAAACCTTGCTGAATATTTTGACAGCTGGATGTCATCGGTAACTTTGAAACATAACAATTGGAAAAACCATCATTTCTATCTGGTCACCCGTCTGTTCAAAAATTATCCAGCCATAATTTTTATTGGCAAAACAAACAAAGTTTGGAAGACGGAGCTCAGTGACCATCAGCAGGTATACCTAATGCGCATGCTTAATTTTTTTCACTACCATAGCACCACTCAGTCGCCGTCACGGCGTTGAAGAGTGGACACGTGTAAGTAACGGACGTCGGATTTTATTGATGACTTTAAATTGATATCTGGGTCGTACCCATATCACTAAGTGGAGAAAGTTGGGATCACAGATCACAGTCTGAAGCATGTCCTGTGCAGTCTACACACAAAGTTACTTCGGCAACTTTGGCATAAGTTTTGCTGAGGCCCCTCTGAAGGTCGAATTTCAGTTAAAACAGAATGAGTGTATCCAACACTAGCACTCACCTCGTTGAGAAGTTCTCTGACTATTATTCAAGAATTTTGCATAACCAAGGTCTTGGTCAATGACAACCCGTAGTTTAAGATGTAGTTAAGTCACTGTGGAATAAGAATAAAACCCGTCATAAACGTCGAAAGACATAATATTTAAGTATTATGTTTAATTTAGAGTGCCCGCATGGGGCCAGTAAGTTAGTTTAAGATAATTTTAAGTTATTTAAGCTAATTTTTAAGCGTCTTTTGTCTAGCATGTAAGAGTAAATTAAGTAACATAAATAAAAATGCATATAAACTGAACTGAAACTGAAGGACTTTAATAAAATCTCACAATCGATACAATCTCATAATCAACAACAAACTACGAGTATTATGCAAATCAAGTTAGTGTTTAGGGACTTTGTCTATTTCGGCTATATTATAACCTAAATCTAAATAGGTTATATAAAGCGTTATTATCTTTATTAAGCAACTTAGTCAACTTTTTTAACTGAACGACTTAGATAGTTAAAAAGTTTAGAAGGGATTGACATTAACGCTTCAGTCCGAACAATCTTCGATATTCCACTGGACAGCATAGCAAAAGAAAAGCAGATCTATAAAAGGTTGCGTCCTTACACTGAAAGTGACCTCCAACGTCTTGCGCTGCGCATCTGGCCAATAAAAGAATTGCATAGTTGGAAAAACCTGTTGGTTGAATTCCAAATTCATATAGAATTGTAAAACAGTCTCTAAGCATTCTGAATAGTAATAAAACGTTGTTCCTAACTCGGTGTTTGGTTGTGAAGATCATTACATTTCTCGTCCTGGAAATAGATTTTAATAAAAATTTTAAAAATCGGGAAAAAATTAGATTAGTTGGCATCTATAAGTTAAGCGTTGAGATTTGAAGTATCAAACAGGCACATTAAGAAAAAAATATAAGATCCCGTTTACGGCATTAAAAATTGCATGCAAAATTGCGGCAAAAAACCTGGCAATCAGTGACGCCTGCTAACAAAGAAATTTGGAATACGTATAGATGGAAAGAGTACTTCAACTCGTTACTAATCGTAGAATTCCCGCAAAGAAACATTTCCAATATCTAGTATCTAAACAATATCTAAACAAGAGCACTAGGTTGCCTGCATGTTCTGCCGGAGATAACTCATTTCCAAGATTTGAATGGAAAGCAACATTTCTGTGTACTACGGGTGCAATGACAACAGCACCCACCGCAGCATTAGAGGTCCTCTTCATCACCACATTCAAAAATCAATCTTAGTGGATGAGAATATCTTCAAAATAGCTTACTCTGAGCTTTCACTGAAACTCAGAAGAAATGAACTATTAGGAAGTACTCTTACAGGCAACCGTCTGAAAAAGTGCAACTTCAACCATAACTTCGAGGTTTCATTACCTGATCTACAGAACTGGGAACAAAATAAACACCTATTGTGACATACCGATGGATCCAAAATAGATAGAAGAGTTGGAGCTGGGATATATGGAGAAATCACTAATACTTCACTATACGCAAGTATGGACAGTAACATATCCGTGTTCTCTGTGTTTCAAGGAGAACTCTGACAGCAAAGCGGTCCGTCTGGCTATCAATGCTTATGAGATATCCTCAAAAATTGTCCGCCACTGCATTATACTTCTCAAAACACTAGCCAGCACCAATAGAGTCCATTTAATCTGGTTGCCATGTTAGTGTAGTTATGATGGTAATGAAAAAGCTGACAAATTCGCCAGAAAGGGTTCGGCTTCAATATTTATGGCACCACTCCCATTTATCAATTAGCTCCATAAAAAGCTATATAAATAAATGGCCAGAAACAAAGGCACTACATCACTGGATGGAAATTGAAGGTAACAGGCAAGTCGAAAATTTTTTACCAACCCCTTTCCTCAAAAGAACAAAACAACTCCTACAGCTTGCAAGGATCGGATACACCCAGTCACCGAATCCCTTACGGGTAAGGGAATTACACAAGACAACAACTCTCACAACAACAACTCTGCAACGAGAACAAAGAAATAGCAGAGCATATCCTTTGTCACTGTAACTCCCTAAGCAGAACACGTCGATGTCTTCTAGGTAAGCCATACCTAGGCAGAAGATATCAATGTCAGCTTGAAAGGATACCTTTTAAACTTCGCCAAATACAAGAGCATCAGCCTCCTTGTCTACTTTATTATACTCGTATGAACATCTAAAACTATTAATCAACAATGTTATTGGTCCCCGTCAATTAGATTTTAGGCCAAACCACAATTAAAGTCCAGATCGATTTTACCATCTCTTTAGGGATTTGAAAATAGCATACGACAATCTCTATAGCAACGAGCTACATATGTATACGGAGTCTAGTTTTAGTACCCTTGCTACACTCGTCAAATTATAGAGAATGACGATGGAGAACGCTCGCTGCTCCACGAAGGTCAGAAACATAGACGTTAACGAAGGTACTTTGTCGTTTTCAGTGCAACACTTTCGGTTCCGTTTGCTTTGAAAGGCTTTTTAAAGGAGCAGATATACTCGTACAAAAACAAACTCTATGAGTTGTATCGGGTCAGAAAATGCACATCAGTCACTGAGATCGCTAGGACATTTACGAGAGAGGGTCAATAAGTCCCTGAAAATTTAAATAAGGAACACTCTTTTGTGCAAAAAAGACCAGATTCATGATGTTTTATTTTTCAACATAATCTTTTAGCTCGACACACTTCGTACAACGTTTCTCTAATTTGTTGATGCCCTCCAAATAATACGATTTATCGAGGCTCTCAAAATATGCGTTTGTTTCATTGATGACCTCTTCATACGACCTAAATCACTTACCGCCGAGCCATTTCTTCGGAGACTGTGATAGATGAAGAAGCAATTCGTAACCTAATTCATGCAATTTAGCCATTGTGATTGTGAATGACACCTCGCGCATCCCAAAAAACTGTCGCCATGACTTTGACTTGACAGACGCACCTTGACTTTCTTCGGCTCGTTTCACCAGGAGAAGTCCACTTGTCTTAGCACAAAAACTTGTTTGTAAACGATTGCGCTTGTTGTCAATTGTAAGCAAACGAGCCACCCACGGATAGCTTTTTCATATCAAACTATTTTTGCAAAACTGAAATCACTGATCCATGTGATAACCCTGTAGCCTGTTCAAGATCGCTCACCTTCATTCGCCGATCGTCCAATATCATACTGTGGATTTTATCGATCATTTCTGGTGTGGTTACCTCAATTGGGAGACCAGAACGTACGGCGTCACTAGTGCTGGTATGACTTCACCGAAATTGGATGCTGGATGGTTCAAGCTTTTGTTTGGGTTGCGCGATGTTTTTTTTTTGCTCAACAAATAGTGTTTAATGAGCACACGAAATTCACGTTTTTCCATTTTTATGAAAATTCTCATAGGCGTCTATTTGAAATGGCTGTCAAAAAAATTATTTGACAGATCTGTCTGAAAATTTGGGTGCGTTCTTTTGAATGACGCTTTTTGACAAGAAATTGGGTTTGAGGTGGCAACTACATCTGTTTTAATTTTCAGGGACTTCAGAAAGTAGGTCACTTCGTATAGCGAATATTTACACATAAATGGTCTGGGTCTTTTCCTACCGGAAGAAATAAAGCCGCGCGCACAAGTGAAAGGGGATCTCAGTCATCATTCACGGTGTGACTGGAGTTAGTTAATTAAAGACTACTTTAACTAGAGAACTTTATTATTCGAGGTAAAGGTTCACAGGAACTGTAGCCCTATCGCAATGGATGCGGCTTCGTTGGAGTCAGGTCAACACACGGAGTGATTCCAAGTTTACGGATAATGAGGGAGGAACATTAGCTTTGTTCAATGAGAAAAAAGGCAAGGCAGAGCAGTAAGGCCATATGTTAGTTTTCAAAAATGACAACTTCATTTTCGATTGTTGGATAATTATTTCAGTTTACAAGTTTAGTATACATCGTAAAATAAAAACAATAAAATAATGGAACTTAATTTGTTGAAACAAATGGTATTAGAGGCGATGAATTCAGAAAGCTACAATAGTTTTTCAAGTGATAGTTCGAGGACAAAACAATTAATTTGCAATCACAGCTGATTTTGACGTTTCTCACAAATCTGCTCTACCTCAAAAGTAAGTGCAGAAATCCTGCCCAGGGCAGAATCCAGGCAGAATCATTGAACAAAAAGCAAACATGAGCTGGGCAGAAATTTTTCTCATTGAACACGAAAACCTGAAATGTTCATGCTCTGGCCTGAGCTGGGCAACCTCATTGAACAAAGCTATTTAGACACTTGAAAAGATCTGCTTATCGTTTGAAAGCGTTCTATGGAATTTTAAATCTGAAATCTGAAATGAAAAGCGCTGTAAGAATACAATAGTCAGTGAAATATATTGAATTAGACGATTTCTCAAAAACGCATAAGCAACAATCACAGTAGAGGATATGTCATAAAAACTGTTACTAAGGAAAGCATTTCCATTCATAAAGTTGCTGCCATCAAATCCAAATGACCTAAAATTTCTTCTCTACCGATGTGAGCAACCACTTAGCAGCTCCTCCGTCGTTTAAAAATACATTGCACATATTTGCTCAAAAACTTGTTTATACTTCGTATTTGCCTAGTAACGTGCGTTTTATTCGGTCTTAAGGTTTTCAATGTCACCCTGTAAAAGTAGCTAAAATCATTGCAACAAAAGGAGAAAGAAAAACAACAATCTCACAGTCGCAGCTTACCGAATAAATGTGTCATTCCCTCGGCAAACCAATACCCGAGCGAGCATAGTGCTCTATACGAGCAAAGAGAGAGACCACAAATCAAAAATGAAAAAACGAAAGAGTGGTTACACTAAATCAATTGGTAGTGCGTCAACGCGGTGTTGTTGATGGCAAAGTTGATGGTGATGGTGGTAGCACCGCTGGTATAATAGTTGACACTGCCAGTTGATTCGGTAGTAATAGTCCGACGCGGATATCGGTTGTAGGAAAAACACATAAAAAAAATAAAAAATACCCCCGAGCTTCGTAGAATTTAAAAATTAACGCAATCTTTCTATCATGATACCAGTGAAGGCAATTTTCATTTTAATTGCCTGTGGAGTGCTACCATTCACTTGGGCCGACGAAAGAAAGGTAAACATAACCCTCAGTGTAAATACAAGTGTAAACATACCCAAGTTGCGATAATCGATAGAAAAAGTGTTACGACTCAAATCGATGAGATTGCGCGCAAGGTCATAATCCATAGTCGTAGTGAATGTCGTTGGCGTTGTCGTTGTCGTTGTCGTTATCGTAGGCGAATGTGAGAATTATTGAAACGCGGTTATCTCAAGAGGTTTCGATTGAATTCAAATCTCGTGATCGAAGGTGATCAACGAATGTGTGGGTGAATAATTGATGTTATGTCAGCTGCTTGGCAGTTCAAAAGTCCATCCTCAATCCGTTTATTAAGGCGCTTTACTAAGACGCGGAAGCGGCGTTTTTATTTTGTTGTCATTTTTCCTCGAATGTTGTCGCGTACGTCGACTTAAAGTGGATTTAATGGCTTAGCACTTTGAATTCTAAAGAGACTACATGTCATTTGCGAAATGGAACAGATAATTTATTCTAAATTTGCCTTAATGCAAGGACACCACGATAAAAGAATACTAAATACGAGTAAATTGAATACATCAATCAATTAGGTCACATAATGGTGGAAATTAGCGGGAATTTTCTTTTGGCGTCGATAAACAAGCCTAATCACAGATATGTCAAATGTGATTGTCCCTATCTGCATGCAGATAGTGAAACACATCAGCATGACGCTCCTAAATAATTCATGTCTTTAAGTTTATTGGCTTGGGGTTTCTGTCGACCTTATTTGCTTTCCAATTTTAAAACCTACAAAAAGAAACACTCATTAATGGGGACAAACAAAAAGAGGTCCCATTTGCATTTCTTATGGAATTCCAACGTATAAAACATTCCTGAGCGCAGTCTACTTAATCGCTGTCATTTGATCCATCAGATAATAATAAAAAAAATATAACTTCCGCATTGGCGACCGCCGCGTCATGGAAAATGAAAGTCCACCAAAGAAATGCTCTTTTTTGCGTAGTTAGGTCTGAGTAAATATGTGTATGAACGGAATACATACAAGTCATTTTGTGACTTCAAAGATTTGTGGGTTAATTTCTTGGGAACGAAAGAAAAGGAAAGAGGTAACACAAATGGATTGTTGTAAGTACTTGTAACTCTCACTTGATGAGCGTTGCATATTTCCGCGATTAAAATTAAAATGCAATTTGGATTGAAACAGGGAAATAGAGAAGGTTATGCCAATTATGTGTGAAGTTTTTTTTTTCACTGTATAAACATTTTGCATGAATATCAATACACTTTTACATGTGTTTGCACCAATTTTCGAAGTACTATTTCCACTCCGAACGAGGGAACTCCGAAACATGCATTTTAAACGCATCAACCACTTCTTCACGCGTCGAAAAACGTAAGCCTCCCAATTTATTTTTGATGTGCGGGAATAAAAGACGTCACTGGGTACCAAATCAGGGCTGTACGGCGGATGACCTGTCGATTCGATGTTTTTGGGTGTCACTCACTTGAGCCAACTTGTGAGAGTTCACATTGTTGTGGTGGAGAATGACTCGTATTCGGCGGTTGCTTTTCCTTATTTCTCCAAAGACTACTGGCCAAGAAATGGTGGTGTCTTGAAAGACCCATAAAGTCGACTGCTGTTTAGTTTCGGACTCATATGCATAGATCCACGACTCTTGAATCTATTCTTATCACGATCTTATAGATGTCTTTTGAAGCACCGTGATACAATTTTTGAAATATTTCTTTGAACCAATTGACACCAGCCTTCTTTTGAAGAACTCTCAAATTATGCGGTATCCAACGCGAAGAAATCTTTTTGATGGCCAAATGTTCATGCAGTATTAAATGTATGCGAGTGTCATAGTCATAGTGATGCACTGTCAATTGCCGGACAAGATCGACGTTTTCTGGGACATCAACCGATTTTGGACAGCCTTCACGAAATTCGACCTGGAGCGAACAACGACTACGATTGAATTCGGAAGGCCATAAAAACATGATAGCAGGGATGGCGCCTTATCTCAAAAAATCGAATCGAGTTAATCGGCACAATGTTGTTGAGTTAAAGAATCATCGTTCGAAAATGCTCACGATTTAGTCCCATTTTCTGGCTGAGATGAATTTTTCAAGTCTCTGTACAAAAGACACTAGTTTTACAAAACATTCTGAGCACATGCACAATTAAAAACTTCGAACTTTACGATGCTGATGTCAGATTAGATAAGGTAGGTCAATGGGTTGATGGGAAGTTATAGTCGTACACCTCTCGCAATTATATAATATGTACAAGAGGGCGCAAAGTTAATCATCCAATTTTGTTTTTGAATTACTTTTTTACTAAATAAAAAAAAATGATTTTGTATGATGGATATCTTTATTTGGACCTTTACACCTGTTTCTGTTAAATGGAGAAGATGATATCCGCCAAGTGGTTGCTGCCAGTGTTGATACACATTTTTGCCAGTTTTATTGCATTTTCCATGACTTTCCGCAAGATTTCCGGTGATAACTGTTCGGATTGCTGTCGAATATTCTCCTTAAGGGCTGCGATTGTCGAAGGCTTGTTGGCATAAATCCGCGGCTTCAAGTAGAACCAAAGAAAGAAGTCTGCGATGGTTAAATCGGGCGATCTTACTGGCCATGCCAAATCGCCCAAACGGGAAATTACGCGACCAGAAAATGCTTCCTTCACAATATCCATTGTGGCTCGTGCTAAGTGTGCGGTTGCACCGTTCGTGTTGAAATCACATGTTCACCAAGCCCCGCTCATCCAATTCCGGCAGTAAGAAGTCCTTTATCGTGGTCCTGTAGCGTTCGCCAGTAACAGTGACCGTATTGCCCATGGCGTCCTCAAAAAAATACGGCCCAATCACTCCTCCCGTGTGAACGCGGCACCACAAAGTGGTTTTGAGTCGATGTAATGACTCTTCGTGCATCACACGCGGATTTTCAGTGCGCCAGAAACGAAGATTTTGCTTACGTAACTCACGATGATTTTCAACACAAAATCGTGTCAAAAACATTGACACAATTATTCCATGCTCTTGCGGAGTATATCACTCCATTGCTTCTATGTTTGCAGCTGTCTAGTTCACAAATGTCAAATATGATTGACGTACGACGCCATTTGCAAAAATTATACCATCTTCCGGTAGGGTGATTAATTTTGCGCCACCTTGTATATGTGTATGTATCAAGTTTTAACATACGTTTTGGGCGATTTTGGAATGTCTGTTTAATGTTAATTAACTTGCACAAAATGCAAAAACATAGTCGTCAATGTAATTTATTTCATTAGACAACACTTCTGCCCACCTCTCAGGGAACTTCTGCAGTCACTAATAAAATTGTTTGGCCTTTACAAAAAAAATACCCCAAGAGCCTCTTATAATACTCGTACCAACCTGAGATCTAAAATTGTTTCCCTCAAGGAAGTTTTGCAGACTTCGGAACAAGTGGAAATCTGAAAGCCCTAAGTCTGGCGCATAAGGCGGGTGCATCATTTTTGCTCAACCGAACTGCTGCAACTTTGTGCAGGCGATCCTGCACGAGGTCGAGCGTAATCCTGATGGATTAGAACACCCATTCAATTAATCTACACAGCTGTCGATAGTAGAATTCTGCAGTAATAGTCTGGTTACAAGGCAACAGCTTAGAATGGTTTATTCCTTCAACATCCCACCATACAGACAGTAACACTTGACAGGGTGAAGTCCATCTCTGGGATGCTGTGCTGTGCTGGACTAAGTTATTGGTGGCGACGTTTAATATTATTGTAAAGAACCCATTTTGCATCTCCGATAACGATCTGCTTTAAAAACGGTTCTTGATTGTGACGCGATAGAAGCGCAGTACAAGCTTCTATTCTTGGTGTCGCACAATACATATATATGTATTTTACCAAATTTATGACTCTTCCCATATTTGTTAGGTGTCGATGGATGGTCATACGGCTTACGTTGAGATCCTTCAGGAGCTCATCGTCTAGCTCTTCCGGTCTTTAGGTCAAAATTGCCATTTCTAAACTTTCTAAACACCGACACTTGCACTTACTGAGAACAGCCTCCTACCAAACATTTCGGATGTCTCCAATGGCTTCACTTCCATTCTGGTGCTTCTGGAAGAAAAACAATAGAAAATTTAGTTAGAAATATTTACGAGTACATACTCGTACTAGATGTTAACACAATAAAATTTGCAGACTCAATAAGCAATATATCGCAAACACTAATTTCAATAGCAGTTTCAGCATTAAATTGGTTTTTATGGCAATTGGAAAATAACCCTCGGAAAAAAACGCGCAATACTTAGGTTAAAGCCTAATAGATCCATTGTGATGCACTAGGGGGTTTTGACCTAAATGTATTTTCGTGCGCAACTGACGGATACTGTGAAAATTGTCGACATTGTAAGGCGGAAACATTCGTTGGACGCATTCTCCTTAAACGTTAATATGTTACAATTAAATGTCGTCTTAAAGTTATACTTAGTTACTTAGATGACGCTTAAGTGTAGATGCCACTACCTTTAACTTTGTGGAGTGGGTGGAAATCTTGGCTTTCAGCGCCCAAGTTAAGTGGAAGTGGTTACTCTCAATTTGTGAATGTGAACTGCAATGCCAGCGGACTCAACGGATTAAAGAGCAGAAAGTTAAGCTACTTTATCCGTCGTATCCATCATATCCGTTGCTTATGGACCTCCTTCCATAAGAAAACGTATATTCTATCCAGTTGTTAGTAGAATACGTTGACGCAGCGATTTTATAGGACGGACCCTTTAGTAAGAACTAACATTTCCATTAGTTTTGGAATTCGATTTCATTCATGTCGCTACCTCGCCTGGCTTCACAGTAGCGCATCCTGTAAACCCATTTTTCCAAGACCTTGTTGACTGTTTCTGGCTCTATCCCACGAATGGCTCGGTCGATATTCGCTTGAATCATTTCTGGATTGTCCGCATAATATCGACCTTTAACAGCACCCTACAAAGTCTAACGTGTTAAATCGCAGCTCCGAAGCGGCCAAATGACATCGACAAGGCGGCTGATAACACGATTACCGAACTTAGCGTTCAAAACATCGAGTGTTTTATGGGCTGTGTGGCGCTGCGTTCCATCGTTCTAAAACTAATGATCGTCCAAGTCCATGCCTTCAATTTAAGCCCACAAAAATTGGGTAATTATGGCTCTGTAGCGCTCACCGTTGACCGAAATGACGTTTCTAATAGCATTTTCGAAATAAAATGGGCCAATGATGCCACCACTCCAAAATTCGCACCAAACTGTCACTCTCATTGCATTGGCTTGTGGATAATTACGTGCGAGTTTTCCGATCCCCAGATGTGGTAATTTTGTTTATGAATATAGTTGCCTCTATGAAAATGAGGCTCGTTCGAAAAAAATATTTTTCGGCCAAATTCTACCTCCAATTCGAGCTGTTGTAAGGTCGAAAACTGAGAATGGAAGTGGATGGTTATTTGCCTTCAAGTGTTATGTCAATTGTACTTTGTAATCCGAGATAAGTGTGGAAAATTCTCATCAAGCTGGTGCGTGAAATGTTGAGTTGTTGAGATCGATGGAGAGTCGGTGTTCCTGAATTGAACACGAAATCGAAATCGAACACTCTTCTCCAGAGCAGCCGCAATCTTACCAGTACGTACCGTACGACGACGAGGACTGTAAGTGTTGTCCACAAGCAAGCCCATCTCATAAACTTTTTGTACAAACTTGCATACAGCAGGCGCGGTGGGTGCTACATTTCGGCCAAAACTTATTTTCAATAAACGCACTGTTTTGACAACTTATAAACAAGTTTGCAATATTTCCCAACGTTGCTCAAACGTAAAGCAGAAGTATCATTCTGCCGAGGTATGATACTGACTGGCATTCAAGATTTTGAGCGGGAAAGAGTTATCAGTGTTGAAATAGCATATGATTTAAAAAGAAACTTGTTATTGGACCACCCGTTATTTACGAAGCCTTGAAGCCTTCGTATGATGCTGATAGTATGTTCCAAGTACTATTTTGCTTGCTTTGAGTAATACATAATCTTTATTTGAATGGAACAGTTGCAGCTAATATTTCGAAAATGTTTCAAGCGCAGCTCTTAAATTATTTTTCTATATCCAATTTAGTGAATCTCTTAACAAAGCTCAAAGAGAACAAAGAAATCGTCAACTTTCTCCATTTATCATCATTTTGAAGGCATTTCGATGGTCATATTTAATTTAATTTAATTTTGGTGGCGGCGAATGCCCCCATTTATTCGGCTTAATACCAGTTATAACTTAAAATTAAACTTAAACTTAAAACTAAGGTTGGTTGGAGTTTGGAGGAGAACGGATTTGAGGTAGGGAGTGGTACGGTGGAAGTCAAATACGGTAGGGTTTTCTTGTAGTATACGGGACATGAGAGACGAGAGCTACGTAGAATACGAGGGTTAGTATTAAGGAAAATAGAGATATAAAGGGACGCGCATTCAACGTGACCTGAAAGGAGTCGATGAATGAAGAGAAAGTCGGCTTCATCTCTGCGTTCCTCAAAGGGGCTTAAGTTAATAAGGTTGAGACGGTTTTGATAGGGAGACAGAATAAAAGGATCGTCCCACGGCATACCTGGAGATATGAACACGATGATATGGGGACCACACTTGACTGGCGTATTCTAGGAATTGGCGAACAAAGGTAATATAGAGGGACCTGGTGACGTATGGGTTGGTGAATTTTTGGACCTAGTGCAGAGTTTGTTTTAACCCTTATGTGAGTGACAAGAAAATATCTTCATCAGAGTGACGATGCACCCGGGTACCTTCATACAGTTGACGTAATGTAAACAATTAAATTTTGACTAAAACTCAAGTGCAGTTAGAGAGTAGGGAAGGTCTGCCACTAACAAAGCGGGGAGCGATGAAGTGTGCTATGCCGTTATCGGCGCACGAAAATCACTCATTCGGGTTATTACTTATTCAATGCATCGTGCTTGTTGTTGAAACTTGACCGCATACGTTTGTTTCTTATTTACAAGTTTAGTTGTTATTTTGTGAGTTCATAATTATTTCATCATAAATATTGAAGCGAGTACTTCTAAACAAAGACCACGCTTCTGATAATGAACATGATAATAGTCCTTTGGTTGACGAGGGAAGTTTCCGATGTTGAGCCAGAAGCTGAAATTGAAAATTTGAGTGACTATTGCGTTGCAGATGATAGTTTTGAAGGGGAATTATCTGAAAATGTTCTTATTGCAAAAGATGGCACTCAGTTGCAGCCTGATCCACTTCCAAGCACACAAGCTGGTAGTCGAAACATTATACGTCAACGGGGCGGGGCAGCATCTTTCAGTAAACTTTACAATCCAATGAAAATATTCAAAAATATCTTGTCCAATGAAATGTGCGATATCATTTTGAGGGAAACTAATGGAAAAGCAACTAAGATAACTGAAATATATAGTAAACTGGCGATCACTAGGATGAGGCCATACATTTTGCAATCGTTCTTCACTCTTTATACCGGTTGGAAATTTTGTACCCGGAAACTTTTACTACCTATGACCAGGTACACATTTTCTCAACAGGAAGTCATAAAATTAAAGAGTAAATAAGAAACGACCGTTGGAATTTCCAAAGATCAAACAATGAACTACTTGAAAAGCGTATAAAAAGATGTGTCACTAGCATGAGGCCACGTGCAAAATCTTCGAAAGAAAGGAAAAAATTAATAAAATGTTTACATTTCGTGGTTTCAAAACATTTATTTATTACGTTTTTCTACATTAATAATGAGTATGCCCGCCATTTTTCGATATGACCTCTATACGGCAGTTTGGAATACAATCATTCAGTTTTTTTTAAATAATCAAGAGAAATTTGGGCCAGGGATCACGAATAACTTCGATTAAAGTGTCCTTGTCTTCAAATTGTCTGCCGCCTTCGTACACTTTACGAGATAGCTATGCCCAAACATTTTCCATTATGTTTAAGTCCGGTGAATATGGCGGCCATGAAAAATGTTCAACGAATTCTGATTGAATCCAGTTTCTAACTACCCTTAAGGGGTGGCCGTGGTGTAGTGGTACTAGCAATCGCTTCTCACTCGGAGGGTCAAGGTTTGAATCCTGCCCATGACAAGCCTTTCAAGTTTCTCATTTGTGTAATTGGAGCTCAGACAGAAAAATTCTGCGTGTTAAGGCATAACACTGACACGTAGATTTGGCTGTTGTGGAGTTTCAAGCACAAAAAAAATACTGTGAATTATAACCTTCGAATCACTCTGAGTGAAGAAAAAACTCTCCGTCCTATTCGGACTCACACCCCTGGAGAGCTAATATCGAAACCAAATACACCTGAGTTTCAAACCAATAAAAAACACAATTTTCCTTTCTCCTCCTTCTACCTTTCCGCCCGCGCCGTGGCAATAGTAAAAGGGTATCTAACCCCTTAGGAGCGCGTAAATTATAAAAAAAAAAAACCCTGGAAGTGTGGATTGGGGCATTGTCTTGTTGGAATATCCAAGGCAGGGATCCGAAAATGTTTTTCACTTTTGGAAATGACCGTTCCAGCAAACATTTGCAGTTGTTTCCGTTCATTGTTGTGGACAAAAACGCCAACTTGATTGTGCCATAGTAGGTAATAGCTCCCCACACTATTATACCTGATGTATGGCTGTGATGTCTTGCCAAAATAAGCTCCTCCTTTCTTAGATCATAGAAATAAAATTTGTAACCAACGAGGCCGTCAAGGTTAAACTTTTTTTCATCCGAAAAGACAACGCGTTTTGATTCACTGCTCCAAGCTCAAAATTCATTTGATGAATTTTTTGGTATTTTACTTTGTAGCGGAGTACATAGATCTAATAGAGAGCATTTGCCTGTACTGTACTGTAAATTTCACTTACCATTATTTCGAGCTGCAATGTCTCATGATAGATTTAAATTGTTGTTACGCTTCATAAGATTTGACAATGATGTTACACGTCCTGAGCATTTGTCACCTGATAAAGCAGCCGCTATACGAAATATTTGGACTATGTTCATTTCAAATTTGAATAAAAATTATAAGCCACGTGAATGTGTTGCGGTTGGCGAATAGCTGTATGGGTTCCGTGGGCGGACTTATTTTAGTCAACACTTGCCATCGTAACCTGTAAAGTATGGCATAAACTTTACATAACTTGGGCTTGTGACGCAAATAATTCCTACCCCCTATATGGAACAATATATACTGGAAAGTCAAAATTTAGGATTTAATGTAACAACGGACAAAATTTGTACATCTTTTACTTTTTACGGTTTCTTCCTAAAAATATGCAAACACATAAAGACACTCCGATTTATTCTTCGAATCTTGCCTTTAGTAAAGTATCAACTGTGTGTTCTTACGTTCCTAAAAAGAATAAAGCAGTAATAATGTTGTCATCGATGCACATGTCACCAGTTATTTAAAGTAATAAAGAAACTGCTAGGCCAGAAATAATTTTATATTATAATAAAGCCGAAAGTAGAGTGGATAACTTGGATAAGCTGTTAGGAGAATACGTACACCGTAAACGCAGGACGAATCGGTGGTCTTTAGCACTTTCTTACAACATCATTGACATTGCACCTTTGGCAGCATATGTCATTTACATGGAGCATAATCCGCAATGTGTCTCAAGTGACAAACGTAGAAGGTTTCTGAAATCCTTGAGTCTACAACTGTGTCGTGAAAATATAGAACAAAGATCAAAAAATTCCATTGTGATTTCAAAATTACATGTTAGATATGCAATGAAAGATGTGCTTGGCCAAGAATTACATTCGATTTACAACCTCTACAAGTCAGACTAGATGAGATTCTACAGGCCGCATTGCAATTGTCGGAAGTTGCTTCATATGCCGAGAACTCAAAGTCGTGGAGGAGATTGGTGCCGCTTATGTGAAAAGGTGATGGATTGGCATTTGGGGATATTAAGTTCCAAACAATTTTGGAGACACCATATCGAAAAACTATCAAGGTCCTGTTAACTACTGACTACTAGTAAGTGCACCGAAAGACGTTGTACGTGAAAAGTATGCCACCCATGTGAAGGCGATTGACATTATGAAAGTCAATTAATCTCTCGAGCTTAATGTTAGAGCGATGTGTTAACGTCGACTGCCATGCCGTTAATATACCGAATTTTTACATCACAGAGAGAAAAATAATATTCTTCTGACAGGCCACTGTCGACCTTTGAACTGCTAAAATCTGAATACTGCTCAAAGGCAAATTTCCTGGTTTCCAGAATTTGTTCATTGCGTTATTCGAATTCTTCTACTTAAGCTTTTTTTTAAATAACACTTATGACTTTTTTATTTTTCTCCTTTCAGTTAAATGTGTTAGTTCTGTACGAGTCATTGTGTCCAGACAGCATTCGTTTTATGCGAGACCAATTGGGACCGCATTACGACTCTTTGAAGAATGTCATCGATATCCAGTTAGTGCCATTTGGGAAATCACAGGTAAGGAATTGATACTTTTTATTTAAATACTCTACTTGTCTTGTCATATTCGAAATTAAGCGATAATTAAGTTGGTGTGGAATGTACTATGTGATCGAAGAATATCGCCAGATGGTCATCATAACCATTCATATGCTAGTAGGTAACATTTTCGAAAAGTTACTCCTTGCCAACTTAGTTAGACCACTCAGAAAATTCAGGTTTAGCAATTCGCCTTAGAAGTCTGGTCCCTTCATACTTCCGTACGCCACAATCCAGATCTTATTCTACCCTCTGAATCTGATTAGTTTAAATCAAAGTCTCCGCAGGTAGAGCATTGTAACGTACAAACGGTCTACATGTCCATTTAAGGGGTCCAATGCATATAGATATTTATTTTGCTGCACAAGTGATACCGTTGGTCGTTCCATTCGACCCCCAAACACCTCAACGCTTTTTATTTTCAATTACTTTAAAGGAATTCTTCTCTCGCAAATCGATCGAAAATGACTTTATGCGTTTCCTATAGGGTCCGTTTTTCAGCATCATAGAGCAGAATGAGATGATAAAGATCTAATATAGAGACCCATTTGCTGTCCGAGATAGGGATTAATTTAATATTTGGTATCCTAACCCGACGAAACAGGAATTGACAAGAGTCCTCTTAGTATGATACTCGTATTTCGTTTGATTTTATATGAGGTATCGCAATCGAGTTTGACCACTTTTGATTTTTAACTTGCAAATCGCTGAATTGAATTCAAATTTATTAGATTTTTTAAAGGGTTAATTGGCATACAATTAAGTTACACACTGTCTACCCACTGTCGGACAAAACGACGATCTAAAACAATTATATATATTGACATTGACATTATAATCTTTGAGCCATTACATTATATTACACATTATATTATATTATATTGTCCCAAAGGCAGTAAACACTTTTGGTTCGTCAAAAACATTAGAAATTCTCCCTCATCTTCATTTACAATGACATTCCAGCTGTCAGCGCTTTGGACAAGGCCAGTTTGCTTACTGCACACTTTGCGACCAACTCAACACTCCCAGATTGTGCTTTGTCTCCGCCTACACTCGAGTGCGTCGAATCTTCAATGCGAAGAATCCACTTGCGCACACAGTATTTAAAGAACTTAACATTCACAAATCTGCTGGTCTAGAGGGTATACCTACCTCTCCTTCTTCCGAAGAGGTCTTCTTCCATGCTGGCAAAACCACTGCGTAAGCTTTCCATCACTCCTACTCTTGAGGACTCTTTCCTGGCAGATGGAAAACAGCATTTGTCCAGCTCGTCTCCAAAAAACGACGAATATTCTTCTCTTCCCAAGGTCATAGAAACGATGAACGCGAGACCTTCTCAATGGCCGTCAGTATGATTTTCGTAGCAACAGCAACCAAAGGTAGTGGGATATTGTAGTATTTTTTGCCTCAACTTTTGGTCGTGCTGAAATTGCACACGCTTAAAAAAGACGCTGCAGTCATTCCTGGCTCGTTTAAACTTTTTTCGGTGTTGCTCGGTCGGGTTGGTCTTGAAGGACCGAAAAAACATTTCTCTAACCCTGACAGCCTCTTTACAGCTCGAGTCATCCCTTGTCTTTTAGTCTGATACTCTTCATCCGATGAGGGATAAGGGATCTCATTCCAAAGAGAATGGTGTATGTGATCATATCAGCAGCGGCATCTACGTCGTTTTCAAGGAAACATAACGACCAGTTAAACTTTCTAAAGAAGCTGTTAAGACCGCTCCAGTTGGTTTCTTGTATTGCTATACGGCTCTTTTAGGAATTTTTTCTCTAACTGTGTGGTCGGTGTACGACAAATTAGCTGATCTGATATGACACAATGGTCTGACGAGCTTAGAGTTTAGAGTACATCAACGGTGTACTTATCACGGTGAGAAGTTAAAAACAAGTCCAGGGTGTTGGCGGTATGACTATCAATGTCTGGTATTCGCGTGGGCTCATTTACAAGCTGCATTATGTTGTTTTCCGCAGCGAAGATCTCAACACACCGTCCTTCGGGTGTCTGTCTGTAAAGATTTCGAAGCTACTGTGTATATTGAAATCGCCGTAATAACAATTTCAGTATGAGGATACAGGGATACGATTCAGACAACGCATCAAACTCGTTAAAAGTCGAATTGCTGTCCAGTTTAGTTCTTCTGTAAATAAAGCAGTAGTGGATAATGTGCTTACGGAGATGGAATTTTAACCACATGAAATTGAATTCGGGTTGGAAAAGGGACTACATTGTGGTGGAGTTTGATAAGCTACATCACTACGCACGTAAATGGTGAGACCGCGGTGAGAGAAGAATAATGGCACTAGTTCGTAGCCAGGTAGCTTCAGATCAGAGTGATCTGAGAGGTGTGGCTGGGGATCTACCTGTGTTTCAGTAAGTGCCAAAACAGATGTTCTATATTCACAGACGTGGACGTACTCATTTCATTTCATTTTCATTTCATTTCTTTATTCATTGAAAGCTTACACATTAAGATAACAATAATCTTATAAACTAGTGCAAGGCTTAAATATAATTTATTTAGAAAAGCGGAAAAAGCTACATAACATGTTAGCGTTAAATTAATAATTCAATAATTAGAGTTTTTCTCTTTCTGTTTCTTAAATACGATAAGATAAATACAAAAAAAAAAAAAAAACAAGGAACTCGTAATATGAAATAAACAATATACATCTCTCTTTTCTCAAGCAAAAACTACCATATATAAACGTAAGTATTAATACAATAAAATGTTAGTCAGAGATTGTCTGGAAATAAGACTGTAACCTATTCCGAAGGGAGTTCCAGAGTACTCAGAAAAGTGATTACTTTTTAGCCCGCGTATATTTGCAATGTCCAATATCAGTCAGTCAATTGGCATCCTCGAACACCGACACGTTGAGTCTCCTGTCTTACTTTGTTTTATCGCTATTTCTACCACCAGTGCTCCATTGCAAACGCCAGCAACATTCCGCCCCTTCAGACTTTTAACCGTAACACCCGTCTCGCTATGAATTCTCTCAGTACACCCTCAAGCGCACCTTCGAATGTACTCCAAAATATCGTGATTCTTTCTTAAGCCGTACAATTCGCTTATGGAATGCCCTGCCGATCTTTGTATTTCCTGGTCGTTATAACTCCCAAACATTTAAAAACAATGTACATCGGTACCTCTCTATTCTTCCTCCCTAAATTTCAATCGCCTGCGCTGTGTACAAATATTTTAAAAATAAAAAAAGTCTGTTTATGAGGGGATTTATTTAAAGTGGCAGACTAGGGCAAGAAATCTTTATATTTCGACATGCTGAATTCGCCAAAATCAGCCTGATGAGATGCCACGAGTTCCTGGACTAAAACGGGAATGCACGAAATCTTTGTCGGCTTAGTCGCAAAGCATAGCCTACACGAAACATCTCTGGAAACCGACTAGATTTATTGACTTTGCTGTCGATATGTCACACAATGTGATTCTCATTCTCACAATTTTCATAAAGAAATCAATCAATCAATTCAATTTGTCAGTACGCAGGCGTGTCTGTACACCTTTCGCTTTGTCAGTGCATAATTTGGGGCATTTTACCCAAGGATTAATATCCTTTTTAGACTAATCAATTAATATTCAATTCGTGCAAGAATTGAAACTATTGGATCTTGGAATGTGTCGGACGAGCTTTCACTTCTGCGTGTTCCTATCTCGATTACTCTAAATTTGTAACTCTTATACGGACATCTTATCAAAAATCAAACGAAGAGACTCAGTTGCCATTTGCTATTTTTTTTGCCTAAAATGGCAATTGAATAATAAGACCTTATCCAGAAACACTAGAGAGATACTATTTAAGACCCTCACTATCCCAATCCTGCTCTATGACGAGGGTGGACAAAGCTATCCTTGGTAGATTTGAACGCCAGGTTCCCTTGGTGATGTTTTTTTCTGTTTTGGTGGATGGATTTTGGAGGAGGCAATAAAACTGTATCAGTGACATCAACCAGAAAAGTGCGGACAGGTCGCCTAAGATGACTAGTGTATATAGAGCCAATGGAACATAAAGTAATTTGGAGTACTTGTGGATTAACATATTAGTCGAAATCAAGGTTTTGACTAGAATGTGGTGTCATCGAATTAATTAAGTAAGTACTTACAGGGGCGATCGGGCTAGTGAAGTTTAAGCTTTCAAACAATATGACACATAGATAGAGTTTTGTATCCAACACTGAGAAAGTTGATGCCTTTATCCTGGGCATAGTTGATCATCTACCTGGAGAGTCACTTTTTTCCAATTTCCTTTGGAAAAACTAATGATTACAAAGATGCACATTCTTCCTAGTGTTGCATCTTTAATACTATATTAGATCACATGCTCCTAGTGATCACTCCTTACGCTTCCATTGGCGAATAATCGTTGAGCTCGAAAAAGCTCTAGTCTCTTGTAGTGCTTCTGAGCAGCTCTCATCCATATCCACCTCTGGATATTAAGTAAAAGAAATCGCGTTCTAGCTATGTTGTTATCAAGTCACCACATAACCAACAAGGTCAATGCCGTTTCCAGAAGTGATGTCGTTGGCTACACTTGTTTGAAGTACTACCAAAAAGGATTTCTGTTCCTTTTTCGGCATTCGAAGAGCACTTTTCCTTTTTTGAAGCATGATCGCACCGTAGCCTCATAAAATATTTATTTTTTATGCGGATTGTGGTAAAACGTTACCTCACGTTTCGCAACCTGAAAACTGCTTGATTTTACCGCCATGTAGGGCAAATTTACATTCATTTAGACGCCTTATAAATAGCAATCAATGTGGATTTTCATGGTTTTTCAAGCCATTACACTTTATGAGTATAGTCAGCTGTGATGTCGAGGTTCCTAGCAGGGTCTTGGCTTGTTACTCTGAAGCATTCTATTTAACGGCCTAACAGTATCTGACTTTTTCCAATCTGAGAATCATCATTTAAAATCATTCTCCTTGTTTAGCGTTTACGTTTTGCTTTTGAACTATAAGAATTATACAAATCACAACTTCAAACCTCCATGAACAAATCTTTCTTTTATTTGGACACATTGGATCTGGATATCATGGTCTTTCTTGATCCCTTTACGGTGTTTATTCAGTATGTATTTCACTGCAACTAAAAGAGAATAAACAATCAAACATTTCAATTCTAAACTTATTATCTGCTTACCGAACCAGAGGTGTGAAAACTGTACGTTAAGAGCGTTTTCTTAACTTCAACTTGGGATCTATACTTGCAAAAAAATAGTTGGATCTTCGTTGGGATGGTTCGACGTTCGACGTAAAATGAGAATTTGCACTTTGCAACTTAGCTAGCGGATCCAAAATCAAATATAAACTGTATTGAGTCATTGAACAATTAAACTTTATTTTTACTAACTAACTGGCTTATTCAAGTCAAGTAACACATTAGCTTTGTTCAATGAGGCTGCCCAGCTCAGTCCAGAGAATGAAAATTGCAGGTTTTCGTGTTCAATGTGAAAAATTTCTGCCCAGCCCATGTTTTACTTTTTGTTCTATGACTCTGCCCTGGGCAGAATTTCTGCACTTACTTTTGAGGTAGAACAGATTTGTGAGAAACGTCAAAATCATCTGTGATTGCAAATTAATTGTTTTGTTCTCGAACTATCACTTGAAAAACTAGTGTTGCTTACTGAATCCATCGCGTCTAATACAATTTGTTTCAACAAATTAAGTTCCATTATTTTATTGTTTTAATTTCACGATGTATACTTAAACTTGTAAACTGAAATAATTATCCAACAATCGAAAATGAAGTCGTCATTTTTGAAAACTAACATATGGCCGTTCTTTTCTGCTCTCACTTGATCTGATATTTTTCACAAATTTCCGCTGCTCTGCCTTGTCTTTTTTCTCATTGAACAAAGCTATTATAATTCACGTAACAATACAAAATATGGCGGTTGCCACAGCAAATGGCGCCAAATTCAAATCTGTTATACTTTGTACAAAGTGTTAGAAAAATTACAGAATGTATCTATTGTACGAGTAGATAACAGATTATTCGATTACTTTATTGACATCGCATAGTAAATAGATTAGAGTAATATACGAGTACATAAGCTTGTTGAGTGAGGCTGTTCCGGACTGTTCCGAACAGAAAAGTACAAGCTTTCCTGTTCAGTGAAAAAAATTTCTGTCCGAATCTGTTCTGCTCTGTGTTCAGTGAGGCTGTTCCAATCTCTTCGGAACAGAAAATCTTGCACCTACTTTCGAAGTAACACAATTAGAAAAACAATTGTGAAAAATGTCAAAATCAGCTGTTCTGTACTTTTCTGTTCTCATTTGATTTGACGTTTATCACAAATCTATGCTGTTCTGTTCTCACTGAACAAAGCTATATTGTAGTTCAATGTATGCTGATGTTCTTGAGACCCAACAGAAATATTCCACTCTTGTATGGTTGCTAGTTGCGATTTAATAAATTTTACCGACATCTATTCCATCATGTGGAGCAATGTAACTTCCTGGTAGGACGGGAGTACTCGTACCTTTTCCAAATTATCAGATATATACGAGTACGAGTAGGTATAGAATTTGTTTAATCATTTCTTATTTAAATTTTTTTTAGAGCACTAACGATGGAGGTCAATTCTTCTGCCAACATGGTCCAGCTGAATGTGAAGGAAACCGTATGCAATCATGTGTCCTGGAACAAACTACAAATCAAGAAACTCAAGTTAAATTTGCTGTTTGCCAGATGACTGCCGACTACAAGTCTTCCATTCAATATTGTGCAGAATCAGTAGGTCTGTCAGCAGACATAACTGATTGTATGAAATCTCACCTAGGAACACTCCTTCAATTGGATGCCGAGAAGATAACACAACGTTACAATCCAACTTTCATTCCAACTATCGTCTACGATGGGGTAAGTTGGTCATCTTAGGAAGATTTGACTCTAAAAATATTTATGACTGCGACATCAATTCTCTTTATAGAACTTCGACCAACAGCTACAGGATGCCTCACTTACCAACTTTAAAGGCGTCGTTTGTAGTCTTCTTCAAAAACGTGGTTCTACTTCCTTCAATTATGTTTGTTAAGAAATTTGTATTGTGCCACAAACAATTGTAAATAATTTGAATAAACAATTAATAAACATCTACTTATTTCAAACCTACAGCATCGCCAATAGATATTTTATTTCTCAATAAAAAAAAACACTTGAAAAGATATAAAAACTATGTCTACTGTTTCTAGATTGCTTTACGTACTAATCTTGACAACTAAAGTACACCTGTAGCTTTTGAATAAGTTAAATGAGTTTTTTTTATTTTTAACGCTAAACTATCTACTGAACGTTTAATACATGTATCAACCAGCAATCGACAAATCGTTTTGAAGTACTTGTCCAATACTCCGATATACTTTCTTATATGTTGCAACAGCTTGGCAGCTGAGCTTTAACCAATGGCCTCGGATTAGCGCGGTCTTTGGCCAACTACCTGGAGTTGGGCAGTGCAAATGGTTAAAATGCCCTTCCAGTTGTGCGCCACCTAAAGCGAAATCTTCCTCTATTGCGTTGTCCCTACAGGTAAGAATGGAAGAGTTTGTGCTGGAGCTTTGGTATTAATTTGCTTTATATGTGCGTTGCTAGATCTATATCGCTATATAACATAGCTCAACAGTTCGTTCTTACTCTCATATCTTCTCCTTAAAATGATTGTAGTTAATGCCCATGATTCTGTGCCCATAGGGGCTCGGCTGATAATACTTTTATATAGAGTGTCCTTAGATTGGAAAATGTAACTTTTTGTTTGATTTCTGATGAGGTGCCTGAAGTAAGAAAAATATTTGCAAACGTCAATTGGCCATTTTTTAAATGAGAGATGTCTGGCCAGCGTCGAAACTCGAAACTGTTTAACAAAATCAGATTCCTTACCAGGTCGGTTACCACACAAGCACTATGTTACCAATGTTGTTTGGTATACAAGTGGAGGATAGCTAAGCTCAAGATGCCAAAGAAAGAAAGATAAGACAATTAGGGGTCGGACTCTTTTGACTAATTATTAGACAGTTATCCAATGGAAAGTTATCTTTTGGAGTCAAACCATAAATGCGATGTAGGTAAAATCTTCTGATTGTGACAGTGTTGCTAAAGGCAGTACAAATAAGCCCTAATGCTAATAAGTCTAAGGCCACTTCTGATTAGGTAAAAATATTGTTTTGATTCAAGAAGCCCTGATGGTGTAAAACGAATCATGGATCTAGAATCATCAATTTTAACACCATCTTCGTGATGAATACGAGTAAATGTAAACCAATACAAGATTTATTCAGTCTTTTAAAAGTCACGCCTAGATGTCGGTAGTGAATAATATCTTGTGGCGACACTGCAAATGGCAGTACCGAACGGTAGATGGCGTACTTCCCACCAAGAAGAGATATGGAAGTTATTCGACTTCCAACTTTCAATTAAACTGACGTGTTTCTGGCTCCTCAAGCATAAATAATTCAAAAATAATAATTTGTACGTTTAAGAAATTTGAATAAAATAGTTATAGTCTCATAAGTGTACGTGTTTTAATTGAGAACCTATAGTTGGTGACCCCGACGTGATATAGGAAAAATAAAAAAGTTCCTACTGCGTCACGTACATCGTACATGCATGTATAACATATATGTATATGCAAAGCTGTTCATTAAATTACGAACAAAGGGACATATGCACATTCTGTTGTGTTAACTGCGCACGTCTACATTTCTCTGCTGAGTCAACTACGCATTTTGGTCACATTACTCTGCTACGACATTTACATCATGTCGAATCCTGTTGATGAGAATACTGGCAATCATGACGCAGTTACTAATCCTTCTGGATCTGCAACAACAAACACGACGTCATCGCAGTCAACTGCTCCTTATGCCGAAGCTGAGGTTCAAGAGATCGCAGCCCTAAATTCCAGCATTCTGGAAAATTAATCCGGCTCTCTGGTTCGTCCAAGTGGAAGCTGTTTTCCACAACCACAGGATAATGTCCGATAACAACCGTTTCAACGCCGTCATTGCCTCCTTGGATCCGGAAATTCTCAACGAAGTCTCGGACCTGGTTCAAACGCCGCCGATTAAAGAGAAGTATATTTCATTTAAGACTCAACTAATCTCTAGGTTCACAGAATCAAAAGAACGACAGCTCAACAGGCTCATGACAGGGCTCGAACTTGGAGACAGGCGACCGTCCAGTCTTCTAAGGGAAATTCGCAGATTAGCAGGTCAAAACGTTCCTGACGAAATGCTGCTGACTCTGTGGATGACGCGAATGCCAAGTCACGTGCGTGGCATACTTTCTGCAAGTCATGGAGTCGAATTGACAGCACTGGCAGAAATCGCAGACAGGATCGTCGATAACACATCCGCCCAAGCAGTATTTTCGACTGAGATCCAAGAGGAATATTCGCAACCTACAAACTCTTCTGTCAGCGATATCCATCGACGCCTTCACACTATCGAGTCTTCGTTGTCAGCCTTGACAACATTGGTGCAGGCATTAACGGCTGGTCACAGCAACAACAAGCAGCGATCCCGCTCTAAATCGAGGAACAGTTCGATTCCTAAGAAGTCAACGTCCCAACCAGAACTCAAAGTTTGCTTCTATCATAGGAAGTTTGGAAATGATGCTCGGAAGTGCGACAAACCTTGCAGCTACGTAGAACAGTTAAACTGAAACCGCTGTTGTCATCTCAGGCGGTTGACAACAGCTTAAGATCCAACAAGGAATGCCGCCTGCATGTCTTTGACAAAAACACCAACCAAAAATTTCTACTTGATTCCGGCTCATCAGTTTCTGTCCTGCCTCGTCCAAGTGGCTGCAAAAATACATCCGGGGAAACAACTCTCTACGCAGCAAACAACTCACCAATACACACTTACGGCAAGAAAGTGCTCACCCTCAACTTGGGACTTCGACGCGTCATCACATGGCCATTTGTTGTTGCTGATGTGAAAACAGCAATAATTGGCGCAGACCTCCTGGCGCACTACGGGCTAATCATTGACCTAAAATTCAGACGTGTCATTGATGCAACAACATCCCTAGCAGTTTCCGGACATATCCACACAGCCTCTGTATTTGGACTGTCAACAGTCAGTGGTTTGCAACCATACAGCGACATTGTGAAGCAGTTTTTTTCATCCAAGGCCAACAGCAACACATCTGGAACCGAGGCCCAAATCAGCACCGTACGACATCGCATCGTCACCACAGGTCAACCAGTTGCTGAACGACCGCGACGACTCGCAGGCAATAAATTAAAACAGGCAAAAGCAGACTTCGAAGTATTGGTGAAAAAAGGTATCTGCCGACCGTCCGAAAGTCCGGCGGATGGAGATGTTGCGGAGATTACCGCCGTTTGAATGCACAGACACAAACGGATCGTTACCCAATTCCTCACATTATGGACTTTACTGAGCCTCTTTACAACAAAAGCTTTTTCTCAATCTTGGACTTAGACAAAGCCTACTACCAGATCCCGATGGCAACCGAAGACATTGAGAAGACTGCAGTGACCACTCCTTTTGGTTTATTTGAATTTACCGTCATGCCTTTCGGTCTCAAGAATGCCACTCAAACCTTCCAAAGGCACATGAACATGGTGCTGCGTGGATTGGACTTTGTCTTCTGTTATATAGATGACATCCTCATCTTTTCGGGTTCAGAAGATGCACACCGAGAACATATCCGCCAAGTCTTGCAACGTCTCCACGAACACCACCTCACCATCAACACCACTAAATGCGTCTTTGGAAAACCAGAGGTTACTTACCTGGGACACACTATAAACAAGACTGGAAGTAAACCGCCTGAAGACAGAGTCCAAGTAATTCTGAAGTATCCAAAGCCATCCACCATCATGGAACTACGTCGTTTTCTTGGAATTGTAAACTACTACAGGCGGTACGTGCCCAACTGTGCCCACATTCAGGCACCACTAAACGCGTTCATAAAGGATTCCAAGAAAAACGACAACCGCCCTATTCCCTGGACTCCACAGACTGAAGAATCATTCTTAAGTTGCAGAAACAGCATCAGCAAGGCAACCATGCTGCATCACATAGATCCTGAGGCACCATTGGTCTTGACAACAGATGCATCCGATATCGCAGTTGGAGCCAAGCTTGAGCAGATAAAAAGTAGTGAAATTCAACCTATCGGACTGTTTTCCTGCAAGCTATCACCTACACAAAGTCGCTATAGCACCTACGATCGAGAACTGTTGGCGATTTATCTTGCTGTGCGCTTTTTCAGACACCTTCTCGACGGCCGGCACTTCGTCGTACAAACAGACCACAAACCGCTCACATATGCGTTCCAGCAGCGTTCAGACAAGGCACCACAGCGACGGTTGAGACAACTAGACCTTATATCACAGTACACCACGGATATCATCTACGTCTCAGGCAAAGACAACTCCATAGCTGACGCATTGTCGCGAATCAATGCCATAACCATGCCGCTTAAACTCGACCCACACGAACTTCACTCATATCAACTCAAGGACTTAGAACTTCAAGAGATTCTAAACAATAAAAAAGAATCAGCTCTCAAACTTCAGCAACTCACGATAGATTCAGTCTGCGAGATATTCTGTGACATCTCAACTAACACAATCAGGCCGTACATACCATCAGCTCTTCGTCGCAAGGCCTTCGATATTGTTCACGGTCTATCTCATCCTGGTGGAAGGGCAACAAGCCGCCAACTCCGCCAAAAATACGTCTGGCCCAGCATCAAGAAAGACGCATTGGAATGGTCACGCACTTGTATCCAATGCCAACGTTCGAAAGTCCAACAACACAAAGTTTACACCCTGATTCTATCAAAGTTCCCGAACAACGATTTCATCACGTCCACATAGACCTTATAGTTCTTCCACTCTGCCAAGACCACAGATATTGTCTCACAATGATTGACCGCTTTAGCAGGTGGCCGGAAGCTATTCCCCTTAAGGATATGTATGCAGACACGGTGGCGACTGCGTTTTACACGCACTGGATCGCTCGATTTGGTTCACCGAAATCCCTTACAACCGACCAAGGAACTCAATTTGAATCAGCGTTGTTCAAAGCGCTAACCAACATGTGCGGAACGACAAGGATACGTACATCGCCTTACCACCCAGCTTCCAATGGACTCATTGAACGTTGGCATAGGTCATTGAAGGCCGCACTGATGTGCCACGAAGGTAGCAACTGGATTGATGCCCTTCCAACAGTGATGCTAGGACTACGAACTGCATACAAAGAAGACATCAAGGCTTCAGCGGCAGAGATGCTTTACGGGACCAGTCTTAGAGTTCCCGGTGAGTTCTTCACTAATGATGATTTTTCAGCTAATCCACAGGTATTTGTTGAGAAGCATAGAGAAGTCATGCGACAGATTCGACCGATACCAGCTGCACATCACGCTAAGAAAAAATTATTCGTTTATCCGGACTTATACGAATGCACTCACGTTTTTCTTCGTTGCGATGCTGTTAAAAAACCGATTGAATAACCTTACACAGGGCCGTATCCAATCATCCAAAGGATTAACGACAGGTTGTTCACCATTGAGGCAGAAGGACGGAGGCTAAATGTTTCAGTTGAAAGATTGAAACCAGCGCATCTTGAAACAGAAACAATGACAACAAAACAAAATTCAACAAATATTAAAACATATTTGAAGAAGAAAGTGACATTTGACAGTTCATCATGACTTCGTCACTGAAGGGGGAGTGATGTGGCGACACTGCAAATGGCAGTACCGAACGGTAGATGGCGTACTTCCCACCAAGAAGAGATATGGAAGTTATTCGACTTCCAACTTTCAATTAAACTGACGTGTTTCTGGCTCCTCAAGCATAAATAATTCAAAAATAATAATTTGTACGTTTAAGAAATTTGAATAAAATAGTTATAGTCTCATAAGTGTACGTGTTTTAATTGAGAACCTATAATCTTGTGGGGACACACTAGCGCCCTGGTGGTGAAATTAAAAACGATCCTTAAAATTGAAACGTAACTAACTTCACAAAATTATTCAATACGTTTTCAAAAACTGATCCCTTTCTTCTTGGCTGATTCTTCCTGGTTTTCCTTTTTGTGCTAGTTTTTAAAGTTTAAATTAAATAAAGTTGAAGTGATTTATTTTCTTGTTTTTGTTTAACTTTCTTGTATTTACAAAATATTTAAAGTTTATTATTAAGTAGCTGCAAGACCGCTACAATCTGAATGCTACCTTTCTTTTTTTAATGTCATCTTTGACATTTGTGCAATTTTAACCATAGTTACTTACATGCTAGATGTTACGATACTATCCCGCAAACATAATGTTACGGTATCATCTTACAAACACAATACATTACATTACGTTGCCTAATTGACATTTCAAGAAAGTTAAATAAAAAAAAAAACAGTGAGTCTGCTGTCTGCTTTCAACCAGAAAGGACGTGTTTTTTTACTTAGTTCGTGTTCGCAGAGTTTCTTAATTCTCTTATTCTTTTCAATACTTTTCGCCATTCAGAGCGAACATTGGTCCTTCGTTACCGAATAAACATTTGCAAAAATTGAACTTTTCGTGGCCTATCGGCTATTTGTTTAAATTCATTCGTTTATATATACATATATACGGACACGGACTTTTTTGCGTCGCAGACGCCTAATGGTGTGACAAAACCGTTAGCCGTTACTTTTCATCATTTACTCAAACTGTTCATCTTTTGCGCAGTACAGTTGCGCTTTTCTTTGTGCGATTAAAATATGAGCAAAAATAATTTAATAAAACGCGATAGTGCGCGCAACTCTATTAAAAGGAGTCTCGCCGCGAGCAAAAAAGGTGATTCGTTCGATGAGGCTGAAATCGAATCGTATCTCCAGCTTCTATCGGGTGTGTGGGCTCAATTTTGCCAAGCTCAGGACGAAGTGGAACTTTCTTGTGGCAGTGAGACTTTAAAGGAGCAAGAAGCAGAAAGAGACCAAGGTGAGGATTGGTATCGACAAGCATTACCCAATTTCAAACGCGCTGCCAAGAAGTTTGCAGTTACATCGTAACCGCTTTGCACTCGTGACACAAAACCGCAATCACGCGCTGACATAAAACTGCTAACCATACCCCTTCCGCATTTTTCTGGCGATCCCAAAGATTGGCGACCATTTAGCGATGCTTTCGAGTCGATGATTCATAATGAACCATCGCTTAACGGATCGCAGAAATTTCACTACTTGCGTTGCAGTTTGCAGGGTGAAGCTCTTCATATTGTTAAGGGATTTCCTTTAACCGACCAGAACTACGAAAAAGCATGGACACTCTTAAAGAAACGCTACAACATCCAGCGCATCATTATTGACTCACATTTTAACGCACTATTCGGATTGAAGAAAGTGAACAGTGAATCATCGGCAGCTCTAAAAGGACTTCTGGACGCCACTCAAGAGCATTATCAAAGCCTCAAAGCACTTGGCAGGCCTGTTACAAACTGGGACGATTGGCTGGTTTATTTAACGGTAAGCAAACTTGATTCTGAAACCCAAAAGCAATGGGAACTATTTGAAACAAGCGACGACGTTCCCACTTTCGAAACCCTAGTCTCATTTATCGAAACCATATGCCGTTCTTTAGACGCGATAAATTCACATCAAGCAGTTTCCATTGTTAAATCTTACCAGCAATCAAGAAATACACCAAAGTCCACCTCAGGTTCACTACACACGGTAGCTCCTTATGACGTGTCGTTAATACAAAAACCACAAAACGACAAATGTGTCTTCTGTTCTTCAAAGCACAAGATTTACAGCTGCGACAAATTTCGTTCTCTTGAAATTTCCAAAAGAGCTGATGCCGTCCGAGGCCAACATTTATGCAAAAACTGCCTAGCAGCAGGGCATGATCATCAACAATGCCGCAGTAGAAATACATGTCGTGTCTGCCAAGCACGTCAACACACTCTTCTACATCAGGAAGCTACAACAAACGTGCAAGGCCCAAGCGCAAGCAGCCAGTTTCTACAGTCACATCTTGCGCATACAGAACACCAAGTGCTACTCGGCACCGCTATGGTCGTCGATCATTCCGGAAGATACCAACCAGCCAGGCTCCTATTCGACAACGGATCGCATCTTTCCTTCATCAGTGAAAGGGCTGTATAAAAACTTAAACTAAAAAGGTCTCCGTTTTCAGCAACGATTGAAGGAATAGGCGGCACTACAGCTGGAAACTCCAAAGGCGAAGTTGAGCTCACTTTGTCCTCGTTCGACCACACCTTCATCACCACAATCCGTGCCAACATTTTGCAGAAAATTACAAGCGATTTACCATCATCAAAACTCATCAAAATCGTCTGGCCACATATCACTCGTCTGAAGTTAGCAGATCCCCAGCTGCTGTCGACATATTGCTGGGATCAGATGAACTAGGACAATTTCTTCGCACTGGCTTGGTCATGGGCCCTATTGGTGCTCCCATCGCACAGCAATCAACACTTGGTTGGGTTCTTTTTGGGAAGGTCATCGACACGAAGCCCGCTTTTACGACTAATACCGCCGTTTGTCTGTATACCGACAATTCACTGACAGAAGCAGTCTCCAGATTCTAGGAGATCGAATCCGTTCCTGAAGTGAAACACCTAACCTTCGAGGAACAGCTGTGCGAAAAGCATTTTGCAGACACGCATTGCCGCAAAGAGGATGGCCGCTACGTAGTCAAACTACAGTTTAAGTCTGAGTGCCCATTTGGTGATTCTCGTCGCGCTGCCGTTCGTGCTCTTCTCCTAATGGAATCGCTTTTCGCCAAACATGAAAGGTTTCAACTATACTGAGTCGAGGTGGCTTTTGTCTTCGCAAATGGTCAACAAATTCTCCGCTCGTCATCAATGCTAGAGTCTTCATGGCCTCCACAACGGATTTTCTCAACCAACATGGATCAACGCTCAGAAGCAGTCAACGTTACAAGTGTGCAGCAAGTACCACCTATTTGGGAGCTTGTCCATCGGTATTCATCTTTGCGGAAGTTGAAGCGTGTCACCGCATATGTCTTACGATTTCTCTACAACTCTCGACCAGCTGTTGCAGTACGCAAACAAACAAATCGTGGTTGCTTTCGTACAAGAAAGTTTCTGCAACTTTCCGAGTTAGAAGAAGCTTTCATCACATGGGTAAAGCTTACTCAGGCATCTTTCTTCGCAATGGACATTCAACACCTAAAGTCTAACCAGTCTTTGAGCCGCCACAGCAAGCTTTTGAGGATGTATCCATTCTTAGACCAGAAAGGTGTGCTCAGGGTGGGCGGAAGGCTATCCAATGCTGCGTTACTACCGGACAAGAAGTATCCTATTCTATTGCCAGCAACAGCAAGAATCACGACTCTCATTTGTGAAGACATCCATCGCATGACACTTCACGCAGGTCCACAAGTTATGCAAGCAATGCTCCAGAACCGCTTTTGGGTCAATGGCACTCGAAATATACTACGTAAAATATGCAGATTGTTTGTTAAATGCCGCCGACATTCCCGCATAATCCAACAACAGCTGATGGGCGATTTGCCGAGGCCTCGTGTTGTAGCTTGCAGAGCCTTCCAACGCAGCGGTGTGGACTTTGCGGGTCCAATACATCTACGTTTTTCCAGAGGTCGAGGTTCAAAAGCCGTGGAAGGATACATTTCGATTTTTATTTACATGGCAACAGGCGCAATGCATTTAGAACTAGCCAGTGATTTGTCATCATCAACCTTTGTCGCTGTGTTCAAGAGATTCGTATCCCGTCGCGGTCATTGTAAGCAGTTGTACAGCGACAATGGCTCCAATTTCGTTGGAGCTGAAAAGGAGCTTAACATCTTGCTATCCCAAGCCATCAAAGACGAAGCGTTAACCAAATATCTTGCAGACGACGGCACGACTTGGCACTTCAATCCGCCAGCTTCTCTTCACATGGGCGCTTATTGGGAATCTGCTGTAAAACGCGTCAAATATCACATTAGGCAAAGTGCGCGTATTCACTCTTAAAACATCTGATGGTTTTTTGACTCGTCCTATTGTCAAGATATCGCCACTACTGCACGCTCATGAAGAACCCATCGATAACTCATCATAAACCAAAGGACTTTGGAACTTATTATCCATTTGTTCCAAGGTGGGCGGAATGTTACGATACTATCTCGCAAACATAATGTTACGATATCATCTTACAAATACAATACATTACGTTACCTAATTGACATTTCAAGAAAGTTAAATAAAAAAAACAGTGAGTCTGCTGTCTGCTTTCAACCCCAAAGGACGTGTTTTTTACTTACGAGTAGTTCGTGTTCGCAGAGTTTCTTTTCGCCATTTTCAGCGCGACTTTTAATTCTCTTATTCTTTTCAATACTTTTCGTCATTCAGCGCGAACACTAGACGCATGTAAGGTTACTGAAACGTCAATTTGTTATTAGAACATGAAGCTAGTTCTTCACGCAAAATCATTTTTATTGGTGAAGATACTCGTAGTTATCGCATCTGAGGGGAAGAAAATCGTCAAATAATTTCAGATCTACACAAGTGTACTGTTTGATGTGGTTTTTGGGTTTTCGAAGAAAGATGTTACTGTCAATGGAGAGCGCTCTAGACAAATGTTTGAATATTTTTTGTGGCCTAAAATTAAAAAATAGACACAGACGATCTTTGTTTTCAACAGTCAGTCAAGTCACATAACACGTGCAAACTTCGAGCTATTACAGTCTAAGTTTCCAGGTAGATTAATTTCAAGTAATGCTGGCATAAAATGGCCACCTTTGGGTGTTTTTTTTTTTTTTTTTAAATAAAATCTATGTGAATAAGCCAACAAAAATTGCCCAGCTGGAAAACAACATTAGTTCTGAAATTGATGAACTTAATGTGGTAACGCGTGAGCAATTTCTTGAAAATTTTGATGTTCGTATGAGAGCCTGTAGACATGCTTGTAGCGAACATACAAATAATGCTATTTTTCACACATAATTGTTAAGAGCCATATTTTTGTTTTATTTAAAAAAAAAAAAAAAAAAACATCTAGGCACGTCTTTTCACAGACCCTTTATATGGTAAAGGACTGAAAGATATGACTGATCTACTCTTTCTCGGTAGCCTATCTTCAGAAAATGTCGGAGTACGAACTGTAACAAATACAAGGATATCTTTGAGGGTTATATACCCTACAAATAACCAACGGATCCTACGAAGGCTGAATCAGCTGGTCAATACACCATCAGAGATCTGTTAATAACAATATTCCCGAGTGCAACAGCCCTGTAATCATTTCAAGAGATCTATTGTATCACTTACTTAATGCAGAACCCTGTTTAGACTGCTTAATTTGAACTAAAAGTGTAAATTGGGTATTAACTCAAATAAAACCAAATTAGTCCACTTAACCAGGAAATATGGAATCCCATCTATAGCTATGCTTACTCTCTTTGAAATCACTGGTTTCTGTCACACACGCAACATTTAACATTTTTGTGAAATGAACTCTTGAGAGCAGATTCACTGATCTAATGCCGAGCAATGAGGATTGAATAGGTAATGTTTTGTTGAAGGGAGGATCTATCTACATCCACCACTCGTATATTATAATTATTTCTCTTCGTCTTCCTAACTACTGTAGCGTACACGTATTTAGTCGAAAATCATAGCAACTGAAGAGGCGCTCTCTTGGCTTAAGTGGAATGTGTTATTGGCCTGGTATGTATACCTATTATACTTTTACATATACCTTGTGAGCAACCTTGACAACGCAACCATGACAACGTCAGAGGTAGTTAAAAACTGTATGGTTTAGGCACAGAGTTACCCCGCTGCTACTGTGAGCAGGTGCTGCATATTGTTGAAAAAACATCGCCCTTCTCTGGATAATAGGAACATCTTCAAGGAGCTCCGGCAATCGTTCTCTAAGAAATTCCAGGTAGTAATGGGAATTAACTGTTTGTGGAAGAACGTGCGGGCCTACTAAACTGTTTCCTATTAATCCAGCCCAAACATTTACGCTAAACATCCTTATTTTAAAGGAAGAAGTTGTTTACAATCATTAAATTCTTACATCTGAAAGGATGTTATACCTATTAAATGAGGATTGGAGTCTGACCAAAGATGCAAATTATGGTGATTTGTAACCCCATCTCTTATGAACTGCGCTTCGCCAGTCTACAGAACATAGACTAACTATAGCTAGATATCAAACTCTACTAATACTTTTGCAAACGTTTAACTTTCGCACAGACACACTGTAAGTGAATCACCAACACATTCTCAATCTCTATAACCTGTCAGAATGGCTAAAATGACAACAAATTTCATGTAATGTTCGCTAAGTATATATAATAAAGGCAAAAATAAAAGGAAAAATATTTTTCGCTGGTGAATATTTAATTCAACGTGGTGAAAAAGTGAAGATAATAGAATATATTTAAAAAAAAAAACCCTTTTTTTTGTTTCAATTGAACAAAAAGGGGATCGTTTCAGAATAAAATTAAAAAAGGACCTAAGGATTATATTTTGAAAGTTTCATTTGAAGATATAAATGAATTGAAACTATTACAATTCTGAAATCAAGCTTAAGCTTTTATTGAGAGTCAATTGTATAAGCATTTTTTATGTTTAGGCACAAACTCTGTACTCTGGACATCAATGAAAAGGATTATTAATTCATGGCAACTTTTAAAATCAATTTCCTTGCTGTTCTTTTAGTTTGAATGTGTTGAGTAAATAAATTAATTAAATAATACTGATAAGTACAATTAACATTTTTTAGTTTTTTAAGGAAAATATTTGTTTTTCTATTTGAATTTAAAGCTTTTCCAAAATATTTCGAGAATCTTTTTTTTCACACATTATAAAGTACAAAAGCGGTGGTATTTTAATTGTTTACTTTTTAAAAATAATTTCCAGAATTTGACAAAAAATGTGAAATGATATCCCAACTTAATTTGGTTTTGTCGAAGGGAATTTTTGTTTATAATTGTTTTCAACAAATTTTGCTACTACTTTGTTGAGTATTCTTTAATGCTGTTAACATCTTTAAGCCGGTCTGGCATAGAATGCGTCAACTTTTCCATATATTCACATATTATTTCTTGCCATTCCGCTAAAAATTAAAATTTTTAACTGAGGCTTCGATGTGATGACATGTTTTCGTAACCTCATCATTTAATGATTCCAAAGGCGTTCCAAAGAGAACGGGTTAAGATCGGGGCTATGTGGTGGCGTTACTAGCAAGTGAGGGACTTTATGTGGATATGGACTTATGCTTGAAATCGTTGTCCTGTTGGGAGTAAAAAATGTTTCGCAATAAGCATTGTTTGTGTCCTTTGAAGCAAATTTTCGCTCTAAATATTTTAGTATACTTCTTTTTCTGAATTACTGTGACTAAATTACCGATCTCAACAGTGGATATTTAGCTCCATATTACACAACAACCATTTCCGTGCTTGACTTTTTGCCTTGTGTATTTGGACTGTAAGTTTCATTTGGTTGTCTTCATGCTTTCGAAGGCCTATTTGATTCATAAATGCAAAATTTTGACTCTTCTGAAGAAATCCTAGAACACAAATCCTTTGTTTTTTTATTTATTAGCAAAGTCCTTTTGTTTTTTTTTATTTGCTTCGCTGACGAAAGGTTTCTTTCTAACGGTATAAGATTTATACTCCGATTTGATGTCGTTGACATTCACGAAAATCCAGCCAAATTTTAGAATTACAACGTGATATTTGTGAAACGTACAGCGTTGTGTTTACATCGATTTTCTTCTTCTCGGAAATTTTTTGATGCAAAAATTGAGCAAAGTATATGGAAATGTTGCGTTAGTAATGGAATTAGTAATACAAAAGCATTAAATATGAGCTAAATTGTCCAGTCACATCCATATTTTTTCAAAAAATAATTGGTCAATTCGCTGTCGTACTAAATGGACCTATAAAGCACTAATTTTCTATTTATTGTTCTATTTTCACAAATAAAAACAAATAATCATTAATTATTATTTATTACTTCGTATGAAAAGTTAATACAATATTTTCCATTTAATCGAATAATCCAATTTATTCATGAATTGTAATTTACATTTTTTCGGAACATGCTCTCCTGATGAAAACATTCATGGTGAAGCGAAAAACTTACCCACACCGTGGTGAAATGAACAAATGTCAATAATTTATTGAAGAAGCAGCAAATATGTAAGTGACAAAAATTTCTATTGTTTTAATTTAATAAAACTAATTACTTTTTATCTTATAGATAAAAATTTTATATAGATAAAATGGAAAAAACCAAGAAGTGTCTCTTAGGATGCAAAGATTACATCCACTTGTACCGGCCAGGATGCGAGGAAGCCAGGTAAGTTTGTATTATGCATGGAAAAAATATTTTTTTTGCATGCCATTGTATTACGGGGGTGGATTACAAAGTTAAACAACATAAAAAGTTAAATAACTTTTTAATCTACTTGCGTGGTATAATAATGTATGCACTTATTAATTATTTCCTCTCATTGATAGAAGCTATTTTTTATTCTTTACTTTTCAGAATGCGGAATGGGTGCAATAGGCCTACAGGGGAAACCGAACACCCAGTAAAAAAAAAATCGGTTAACGCACCATTATGCATACCTCAAAGGTGGTGTGGAATTGCATAATCCAAGAAAGAAGAATCAAATTTCTTTAAATTTATTTTATTTATTTAAGTAGTATTTAGTTTTATATGACTTTTATTTTCATTTCAAATTCATTACATTAAAGCTTTTCTTGAAACCATTGCACTTCAAATGTTGTATCTGCAAGGAAAAAGGCACTATATGTATAGCTATACGAAAATGTATTCTTTTTACTCACATTTATTTGATCAGCTCACGATGGTTCCACACTGGGAACGCTTTTCTTGAAACCATTGCACTTCAAATGTTGTATCTGCAAGGAAAAAGGCACTAACTATATGTATAGCTATACGAAAATGTATTCTTTTTACTCACATTTATTTGATCAGCTCACGATGGTTCCACACTGGGAACGCTTTTCTTGAAACCATTGCACTTCAAATGTTGTATCTGCAAGGAAAAAGGCACTATATGTATAGCTATACGAAAATGTATTCTTTTTACTCACATTTATTTGATCAGCTCACGATGGTTCCACACTGGGAACGCTTTTCTTGAAACCATTGAACTTCAAATGTTGTATCTGCAAGGAAAAAGGCACTATATGTATAGCTATACGAAAATGTATTCTTTTTACTCACATTTATTTGATCAGCTCACGATGGTTCCACACTGGGAACGCTTTTCTTGAAACCATTGCACTTCAAATGTTGGATCTGCAAGGAAAAAGGCATTATATGTATTGCTATACGAAAATGTATTCTTTTTACTTACATGTAATTAGTTAGATCACTCATCCACATTTCTTAAAGCTCTTGAATGGTGCATTTAGATTCATTGTTCTTACTGTAAAAAAGAAGTAAAATAAATTATTTTGAAATTAAAATGTTTGTAGTTACTCACAAGAAAATGTAAACAAACTTTTCCAACTGCTTTTGCCACCTCCAATCCAAGGCAATCTGTTCGTGGCCGCAGTATTCTGTGGAAAATGTTTTCTACTTGCTCCAAATGTGTAAATTTTTCTTCTTTTGTTGTCCTAGAAAATATAATAAACAAAATTATTGTTCAACATAAAATTTTTTTGCAACTTACACGAAATTAGATTTGTAAATATGAGAAATGTCAAAATCGAAATTCACCGCGTCATTTTTATATGGGTGACGTCACTCGTAAAACTTTTCGAATTTTGACATTGTTGACAATTCTCACGTATTCACGGACAGGTTCACACGGATAGGGACTTTCAGAAGAAAACCGGTTTTGATTTTCCAATATCTGGAAAGTTTGATATCTAGTTATAGTTAGTCTATGCTACAGAATGTTATTGAGGAATTTCCCGTCTTCTGCATGTGTGCGCAGTAGTCATTGGCAAAATTTCACTCTTCTTTGCGCATCACCTGGTAGTAAATCCTGCACCGGTGTCAAATGGAAAAGGTGTAATCTATTTCTCTGTAAAGTCCTGTGAATTCTAGTTCTGGGAAGTTCCAACTGCACAGCTAGTCTGCGGACGCTGACTGAAGGCTGAACTTCCACGGTACGCAAGATCCCATCCTCAACTTCTGCCACCGTTGCGTAAAACGTCGTTCTCTTTCTTTTTTTTTTGCTGAATTTGACCCGGTATCAACGAGGCGCTGATACGGGGTCAGCGAATAGCCGGATTCACAGTATTCTATGGTTTTGGTATAGTCGTTGGTACTCCAATCTTGCCAACGAAGCGTTTTCAACCCGTATACAACCACTATTTCCGTGAATTCACGTTTTGAATACATTTTGTGGAGATCAATTTATCAATCGGCTGTTCATTTACAAAGCAAAATTTCAATTGTAGATCAGTTGAAACAAAATTGCGGTACATTTGCAAAGCTGTAGTAATAATTATCACAGCTTTGCAAATGTACCGCAATGTCAAAATGAAAAAAATTATTCTTTGTTACGATTTTTTTCCAATTCGACAATTCAAAGGTACGTTAGTTTATTACTCTCACTTAATTTTGTTTGACGAAAAATGGCTTTCACTACAAAGTTTCTAAACATAATTTTTTGGAAATTTTCCAAAGATAAAAATTTCAGAAAATTTATTAAGTAAAAATTTTAAGAAAAATGCATTTTAAGTAAAAACATGGAACAGCAAGTTTTCATAATTTTGAGTTTAACGAGCCATAATTTTTGTATTGCTGCACATATCCAAAGAATTTAAGAATTTAAGACACTACTAAATTATCTTTCCAAAATGTCCAAAACTATTTTTGTACCTGTACTAGTTAATAAATTATAGCGTTTAAAGTGGTTACACCTCTAAATTAGAGGCCACGCATTTTGATGGGCTGTAACTTGAAATGGAATGAGAATAGACCTCCCCCTGCCATACAATTTCTTGTTCGGCGGAACTTCGGGAATATACCTTTAAAGGATTATACTGCTAAACTGGGACACCCTGTATATGTTAGAAGGTCACTTGTTCGCATTTTTGCTGATATTGTTACAGGCTATTGGCTATGCTGTAGAGATAAAGGGATCATCTTAATCATTTCTCTGAAAATCTTCGAAAACTGTCTGAAATAAAGGTCAGTAGGTTCCTTGCTAGTATTACCGAGAGGTTCAACCCCTAAAAAAATCTATCCGCATAACCTTCACTGGGAGTGTTAACATTGAGACCATTTGATAACACAAAGGCCTTTCTACAGCCTAATTGAACATATTCGTTTAGGCCTGCCAAACGCCTGTAGAGCTTTTGAGTCGATTGTTACCAAAGCCCTGGAAATCTGTGAAAAAAATAATCCTTAAACTTTCTTACAACGAACATCGTATAAGGCTCATAAATTGAAGAAGTTCTTGAACTTGTTAAATCAACACTCTACGGCTCATCCTCCTCGAAAAATCGCTTTTATTTTATTTTTATAATGAAATCGAATCATCAGCTGCCGGCACGAGTAATAGTATAGACAGATATGAATCTGTAATTTTTCAGTAGCTTATGTATGACCGGTTATAAAGGGTTTTCCAATAGGGACTTGACAACTTTGAATTTAATTTGTGAGCGAACTCTTTCACTAATCATCAAACTGTCACTGTCAATTTATTCAGTAAACTCAACATTTTCATCATGGTAAAGTACACGAACGAGCAACGTCTGCAATATTATAAAAAAATTCTACCGAAATTTGGAGTCCGTGACTGCAACTTTAAGAGCGTTAACTCAGATTTTCGGTCGTAATTCTCGCCCTAGTAGACAGGCAATAACAAGTTTAGTGCAAAAATTTGAGTCTACATATTCGTTGAGTGATGTTGCGGTGTTAGTGACTCAACGGGTTGGTCGAAGTGTTGAAAATATCGCTGCCGTTCAGGCGTCCGTAGCAAACGATCCAAATCAGTCAATTCCACGGCGTTCTCAAGAATTGGGCATCGCTCAGACCACATTATGGCGTATTTTACGTAAGGATCTTGGTTTACACCCATACAAGATCAAGCTGACTCAAGAATTGAAGCCGATGGATCATTTGAAGCGACGTACGTTCTCCGATTGGGTTCTGGAGAAGATGCGCCAAGATGATGAATTTCATCGCAAAATCATCTTCAGTGACGAAGCTCATTTTTGGCTCAATGTGGCGCAAAATATGCGTTATTTGTCGGGTGAAGATCCACATGTGCTTCATGAATCACCACATCATCCACAAAAAAATAACTGTTTGGTGCGGTTTGCATGCCGGCGGCGTTATTGGGCCATATTTTTTCGTCGACGGTAACGATCGTCATGTTACTGTGAATGGTCAGCGTTATCGCGCCATGATCACCGATTATTTTTGGCCCGAATTGGAAGATATGGACATGGACGACATGTGGTTTCAAAAGGATGATGCCACACAGCACACGCTACAATCGATTTATTGAAGAGTAAGTATGGTGAGCGTGTTATCTCAAGAAATGGACCAGTCGATTGGCCGCCTCGTTCGTGCGATTTAACGCCGATTGACTATTTTCTGTGGGGCTACGTTGAGTCATTGGTTTATGCCAACACGCCGACGACGTTGGAAGAGCTCAGAGCCAGCATTAAACGCGAAATAGCGGCCGTTTCGGCCGAAATGTGTGTCGTTGAAAATTGGGTCCAACGAATCGACCGCTGCAAACATGCCCGCGGTGGCCATATGAACGAAGCCGAGTTCCATTCATAAATGTTTTGATTGTACTTCAAGCCGATAATAAAGTTTTTGAAATATCTCAAATGGTTTGCGTTTTATTTAAAAGAAAAGTTGCCAAATCCTTATTGCAAAACCCTATAGTATGGAAATCATCTACTGCTTACCTATCGTCCAGTCCCCATATGTAACCAAATTAATGTAAGCTTATTAATTTAAGGTAAGTTAGAAGTAGGTACAGAATTTTAAATATTTAAAAAAAAAAAAAAAATGTTCCAAACAAGCATCTGTATTCGGTTTTTTGTATAGATACGTGCACTTTAATCTGGGGAAAAAAGTGGCCACTTCCAACTGATTCCTAATGGAAACTTTAACTAGTTACGATTTTTAGGTTTCCAAAAAACTCGAAATTCTAACGTGTGACTAGATAGCAATGATAGTCTTTCCAATTGTTATGTTTCAGCAGCTGACAAAGTTACCAATGACATCCAGCTGTCAAAATATTTAGTAAGGTTTGCCATTTCAGCATGCATCGTTTTACGCTTGCTGAACGTGTGTAAATTATTAAAAAATATTTCCGAACTTCCGGCTCAGTTGTAAATACGCAACGTGAATTTCCTTGTGAGGTCGGTCGTCATCATGGGTCATCTTACGGCGAGCGTTCATCAATTTGACACTTTTCTCTGGGGCTACGACAAATCCTTAGTCCTTTAACCTACGCTCAAGGCTACGCAAGCTAACCATTTTGGACCAACTCAAGGCCAGTATTCGACATGCTATTGCCGGGCTATCGCCGCACATATTGGACCAAGTCGCCAAAAATTGGACCGACGCACGGCTTAAAGCACTGCCAGTGAAGCCGATACAGCTGTTTGAATGATGTGCTATTCCACACATAATGGCATGAACGCAGCTTCAAAATAAAGCCAGAATCAATTTTATATCTCACACACTTGTTATTGTAGCGCCAACTAAAAAGTATCGATAAATCTTTAATTGATCCATGTGTCTTTTTTGATAAAATTGGGAGTGTGGAGCTATTCTTTTAAATGGAAAAGCTGTTCATCCCAGAAATATGACGTTGGTTGTGAAAAGAAAATATTTATTTATCTATACTCCATCCACCACCATTTTTCAAAAAACGCTGGAACTCACTCTTAAAACGATGCGTATCATTCAACTCACTCAACTTATGTGAATTCCACAGACGGATAAGAGCAATGAATTTTTTCTCAGACTTTAAGCATGAGAATTATATATACAAGCATATTTGTTTGACGCCAGAAACTGGATTTCATTATAAAGATACATACATAAGCATTTATGGGCTTTTTGAATTTTTGAGGCACCAGATCGAGAAATTATCAAGATCATGTTGAAGGAGGAAAGAGTCATGGGGAGAGGAAATGGTTTTGAAAAATTTGGTATCGTCGGCGTAAAGGGAGACAGACGAGTGTTTGATGATCATATCGAGATCATTTATGGTTAATATAAAAAGAAGGGGACCGAGATGGCTGCCTTGTGGAACTCCAGAGGTGGCAAAAAATGGAGCGGACTGGGCTGACCTAAAACGAACACTGTAAAAACGGTTTTCGAGGTAAGAGGATATCCATTTTAACAATATAGGTTCAAAGCCGAGGGCAGACAATTTAAAGATAAAAACCAGACAATTTAAATAAAAACCGATGAGAGATTTTATCGAAGGCTTTGCTAAAATCGGTTGCAACTACATCGACTTCATTGCCATTCTCTAGGGCAGAGAGGGCAAAGGATACGAATTCAACGAGATTTGTGGTGGTTGACCTACCCTTTAAGAAGCCATGCTGTCTAGGGGAAATAAGTGATTTGCATTGGAAGCTTAGAGCTTCATACAAAATACTTTCGAAGAGTTTGCGTATATGGGAGAATTTAGCGATGGGACGATAGTTGGTTATTTCATTCTTTGATCCTTTCTTGTGGATAGGGGTTATGAAGGAGGTTTTCCAAACCTGAGGAAATTCTCCTTGTGAAAGGGATAGACGGGAGAGATTAGAAAGGGCAAGGGAAAGAGAGGAATAACATTTTTTAAGAAATATGGCAGGGAGGCCATCTGGGCCGGGTGTGAATTCGTCATTGAGTTGGTTCGATTTAAGACGGATCAAAAATATGAGAGAGAAGTGGGCCATTAGAGAAGTTCAGTAGGTAACTAAAATAGGATGGATCTGGTACAAAGGAGTCGTTGGTGAAGGATTGTTTAAAAAATGTAGCAAATAGGTTGGCAATGGTGAGTGGATCGGTTGATGACCTGTTGTTGAAAGAGAGGGAAGGAGGGTAACCATCGGACTTTCTTTTGTAGTTAACAAATTGGAAAAAGGACTTAGGGTGGTTTATAAGGTTGACTTGCGCATTGTTACGGTAGCGCTGGTAAAGGGAATCGTAAAGTTCGGTGAAATGAAGATAAGCACCAAGATAGTTGGAATAGTCGGTAAAGGATCTGGTACGCTGGAAAACAGCCCATAACTTATTTCTCTTATTTCGTAAGGAACGAAGCTTGCGATTATACCAGGGAGGACTAGTAGATGATGTTTTAAGGCGGGCAAACGGAACGTAAAGGGAAAAAGAATTAAATATTTCTTTATAAAAAATGGATAAGGCATCATTTATACTTAGGTTGTGAAAGTTAAAGAGGGATCTGCTGAGATATTCACTGATTTTGTGAAAGTTTGCTTTATGAAAGTCGTGGGATGAGAGAGTTGTGGGGGGAGTGGACTGGAATGAAGAGTTATGAAAAAATGAAAGTAGAAGGGGGGGATGGTAGTTATCGATTGTTGAGAGAGATAGGGGACAAAGTGAGACTGAGGAGTTAATTGGATCTGTTGTGAAAATAAGGTCTAATTGCCTGCCCATATAATTGGATATACCACTGACTTGGCATAGACTTGAGTCTGTTAAGCGATCTAAGAAGAGACATTCCTTAGCTGAGATGGCATTTGAAGCGATGAAAAACGATTGATCATCTGATGGAGTCCACTGTAGCTGAGGAAGATTAAAGTCGCCGAAAATAAGGATATCATCAGTAGGATCTCACAGGTCGATTAAATGATCGACCCATCAATAACAAATTGGTAAGATTCGATAGGTTGAGCTGGTAGGATGTAGCAACATATAACGTAAAGGGACTTGAGAGGCAGTGATATTTTTATTGCGACAAAGTCGGCTTTAGAGGATAAAGAAATTGTAATGGGAGAAGAGTTAAGGCTGTTGTCCATCGCCAGTAGGACGCCTCGACAGGGGGAATCTTTATTTGTGCGGGTAGGATCGTCGTCGCGGAAAACATTAAAAGTAGGAGGAAACAATTCCTGGTTCTTTATGTCGGGAATCAAATTGGTTTCGGTCAAGGCGTAAATATCAAAGGGAATGCATGCGATTGACGTAGGACAGCATTGGTTTTAGAGCGAAGACCTCTTACATTCTGGTAGTAAAATGTAAGAGGGATGTTGTGGGGTGGAGGTGTGAGGCAGGGTGGTTTAAGCGCTGGCAAGGGAGGCACGTTATGGACGAAAAAATTTGTCGTGGTCGGCTCGGCTTCGTTGTAGGTGTGATACTCGTTTAGAGTGAACATAGTTGCCGAATGCAGCAAGGTCGTCTGCTACTTTCTGAGGGGACATGTTAAATATCTCGTGGTACCTGACATAAAGGTTCCTGAGACTGATAGGGTCGGTAGGGAGGCCTTCCTGCTGGATGGAAACCATGACGCTGGTTTTGGTTTTCCCTTCGTAGCAGACTGAGTCAGATTTGTCATGTAAATAGGCAAGAAAGAGACGAATGTTTTCATATATCTTTCGTTCTCTGAGCCTAGAGAGAGCATATCGACTTTCTGTAGTGCCATTGGTTTGCTGTGTTAGTTTAACAGTGGGGGGAAAAAGGGGATCAAGAATAGGAGCAGTGGAGGAGGGAGATAGAGATAAATGATTGGATATGGAGTTGGACGAGGGATGAGATGTGGGGTTTAAGGTATGGGAGTTAATGAAGTTAGGGTACTTAGCTCCAGTTTTAAGGTCGAAGTTGGGAATTGGGTTGCTAGCTGGGTTTGGTGGCGTAGAAGGTTGAGAAGGAATAATATGGGTGGTTGGGGTTAAGTTGAAAGAGACGCGTTGGCGCGGGGACTTCGGTGGAACGGGAGGAATTGGGGGATTAGAAGATTGGTGTGTAAGGGCTTTGTGTCGGATAAGTGAGGAGGGAGGACTAAAATTGGGGAATAAGATTGTTTTGAAGCTCCAGTTGGGGTCGAGATTAGAGCTTCGTTTTTTGGAAGCATATTTTTTATTAGGAAGGGAGTTGGACAGGGGTCTTTTTTTAATTTTATTGTTAACACTACGATTATTTTTAACACTTTCATTACTCTCGAGATGTGCGTTTTCTCGTTCTTCAGAGCATTTGGTAGTTCTTATCTTCCCAGGTTTAGTTGTCTTACCAGGAGGAGTAGGGAACAACCACGAATATTTGGTTGGGATGTTGACTTTGAAGCTGCAGGAACTGTTGGAGTCAGCGGAGGAAATCATCTGGCACTCGCTAATGGTGATAGCGTAACTTCGGTGAAAGAAATTCCGCACCCAAGAAACATCAGCGTGTTGAGGGGCCCCTTCAACGAAGAATGCCGTATGATTTCCCTGTTTCAGCTTTTCGAGTCTGTTTTTCCATTCGGAGGGGGTCCATGAAGTTCAAAATTGATTGAGCAGTTTGCGTGGAGCGGCGACGGGCGGGATTTTAGTTGGTAAAGGCAAGACGGTTTCGCTTTCTGTTGTTAGGGTGGCGGGAGGAGTATTAGAGAATGATGGCAAATGAGACTCCGTGTCTACTAATTCATTATGAATTGAGACATTGTACGGGGAACTAGCCTGGAACTGAATTTGATCGGGTATTCCATCGATTTTGTTGGAAGCCAATCTCACTTCTTTACCGATTTCGGCAACGGTCAACCGAGTTGCTATGAGTTCCTCACTGACATCAATCATTTTTAGGGTCAGGTCATCGAGCGTAGAATCTGATGGATGCGGGATGTGATGTGTTGTTTTGGAGGAGGATTGAAAAAGCAAGTCGAGATCAGTACGGAGAAGGTTGATAGAGTCGTTTATGTGTGTGAGTTCGTTGGACTTAAGGAGGTTGGCAAAATTTGTTTTGAGGAAAGCTTTAATTCCGTCGAAGTGATATTTGATCACTTCGCTCTCGTTGTCGTGGTTAGATTTGCTTTTCGATAGGTTTTGGATCGCTGCCAGTTGCTTTTCGATCATTCTTCCTGTGGACTTGTAAGCATCCACATTACTATCAATGCAGTTTATTGAGTCTTCAATCTTTTCTATTCTGTCCAAAATAGTTCTGCTAATATGACCATTCTCGGTTAGCATCGCATTGATAGACTCGTTGTTGCATTTAATTGCCAACATAACGTGAGCCAAGGTGATCTCTTTGCACTCGTCGCAGTAAAAATTGAAAAGACTGCAATACTCCTTGAGGTAGGTTATGGATCTCCGGGTTAGTCCGATGCATATGGCATGGAATGATTTTCCACAGAGACCATTGCATGCTACCCATTCGGCGCTGGGGTTAACAATTGAGCACAAAACACTAGCACAGCACTTTTCCATTATTAATTTATTGAGGTTAATTATTGTTTGGATTTGTTTTTTTTTTCTTTTGTTTTGTTGTTGTTTTGTTTTCGTTTTGGTTTTGTTTTGTTTTGGGGTCAAAACTGGCACAGTTGAGTTTGAGGAATCGGCAGACAAAACTAGGTCGACGAACAACGGTAGATATACTGAGACGGCAGTTTACGGGACTTTGAAAAAAAAAGTGGAAAATAATAACTGAACTCGGTATACGGAGAAAAAGAAAAACACGTCCGCACAGGTTGACAATTGAAAAACAATCAAAATGGTTATTAAACACAGAAGCAGTAAATATATGCAATTTGGTCTTAATAAAAACTGGGTGAACTCCATAGACTTCCTACGCATGCTGTAGGAATGCGATTTAAACGACAAAAAAGGTGAAGACAACATCAATGTTTTCTAGTATTTTAAAGAAAAATGATATCTTTGTTGGGATAGCAGGACTTCGGTTGGTATTACTTTTATTTCCTACTGAGTTTCTATGACGTCGAATCGATAAGAACCTACGATCGACATCACTTGAACGACTTAATATTTTTCTATCATGCACCTGGAAATCAATCATCAAGGTGGTCAAAAGCATATACATGCAATATACAGACGACCTAGCTCTAGTGTTGGAAGGTTCATTGACGAATTAGATGAAATTATAAAAGAAAGAAAAGAAAACATTGTACTAGGAGATGTCAATATTCTTGTTCTTGTTCTTAAATACATGGAGATGATGGCGTCGAAAGGGTTGATAAGTGTTATTAAACAACCGACACGTGTTGACATATCAAATAATACGGCGACGTTAATTGATCATATACATATATGTTAGCATTACCAAGCTCAACATATTCTCTGCAATTATTGTAACCGATCTATCTGACCATTACGCCGTCTTATATGCTACAGAAGATTTGGATAGAACAGAAACCTCTCGGGAAACGAAGTTAAACACATTAATCAGCAGAGAGTTAATGATCTTATAGAGCAAACAGACTGACAACACCTAATCCAAGAAAATGACGTCGAGGCACTCTACCATAATTTTGTGCGAGAAATGAATAAAATATACGCTGAAGCATGCAAAACGACCACAACAAAAAGAACACGTAAACATAAACCATGGATCACGCCAGAAATAATACCAATGTGCAAACAAAGGGATGAGCTATATAGGAGGTTGGAAAAACAGCCCCAGATGCAAGACGTTTGAGGGTGAATACAAGAAATTCCGAAACACAGTTAACAAGAATATTCATTTAATAAAAGCCAATTTTTACAAACGAAAATTCATAAATGCCAATAACGACCCGAGGAAAACGTGGAGAATTGTGAATGAACTGCTTGGAAGAAAGAGACGTTCAGTAGACGAAATTATAAAAATCAATTTTCCAAAGGCGTCTGAATCCGAAGGCTTAAAAGACATTGCTGAGAACTTCGCAGAGCTGTTTTCGAATCAAGCAGCGAACATTATGGATATGTGTGACACCAAAACCTCAAACCATGAGGACTGGCAACTTCAACAAAGTATCTACTTAGAAGAAGCAACGGAACCTGAAGTTTACGAGATATTGTGTCAACTAGGTAACACAAAAGGTCCTGGAGCAGACAACATAAGAGTCGTTCATAGACCTCCGTCGAGATCATTTCGTGTTCGGCTTCACAAGTGTGGAAGAAAAAAAAAAAAAAAACAAAGAAAAGAAAAGAAGTATACTTTTACTTAATAATTTATCGAGTGTTCGGTAGCCTAAGTGGTAAAAACCCGGGCGACAAATCTCGGGGTTCTGGGTTCGCTTCCCAGCCCCTGCGAACGGGTTTTTCTTTTCCTATTTAATTTATTAAACAGACAATTTTAATAAGAGGAATTAAAGTGTTTACAAAAAAAAAACAATATAACGTGATGGATGGTGGAGAGCGCTCCGCTCTTCCCATAACGGAAGTGGGAAAAGGCAAAAATAGTGTTGCCGGTGCCGTGGCGAAAGCCGTTAAAAGGAGGAGGAGCTTGAAAACCCCTCCTATTCTCACAAAAAGGAGAACAAATGCCGTCTTAACGGCTGATAAGGTCAACTATGAGGGGGCAATAACAACTTTGCCTCTCTAGCCGCATCCGAATCGGAAGATGAGGATGAAGAGTTAAAAGAAATTAATAGCAGCATACAAATGCTAAATGAAAAAATGCTTGCTATTAAACAAAGACAAACAGCACGCAGGCAGAGGGAGCAATTGGAAGTAGCGAGCTCCCAACAACAAATCCAGCAGCAGCAGAAACAACAACTGCAGCAAACAAAACAGCAGCACCAAACACACCAAGTGCAAAAGCAGCAAAAAACGCAGCAGCTAAAGCAACAACCGCAGCAGCAAACACGATACCAAAAACAGCAACATCAGCAGCAACAACAAAAGCAACAGCAGCAACAACAACAGCAGCAGCAGAAGAAGAAGAAGGAGAAGGTGCATCCTATCAACACCTATAAATTAGAGGTAAATGCAACCAAAGACCTTTGTAAGCTGGTCATTGGTAATAATTTTAACATAAAGAGATTGGGGAACGATCGCCATGCCATCCACTGCACTACAGTGGAGGGCTACGCGAAAGTAAAAGAGCTCCTAAAGGAAACGACGACGGAGCATTACTCATTCACACCGAAGTGTGAAAAGCGGCAATCTATGCTGCTGAAGGGGTTAGAACCGTCTTCTGATCCTGAGGAGATCCTGGCACTGCTCAAAGAGAAGGAGTGCGAGGGACTCAAGTTTGTGGGGGTAAAGCCATTTACCACAGCTAGAGCCAGGCGGGAGAAACGGAGTCTGCCGTTCTTCCTGGTGCAGCTCAGTCCCGAAAGCCGTCTGGATAGTCTAAGGAGTATCAATGTCCTAGACTACCAGGTGGTTCACTGGGAAAGATTAAAAAGGAGCGATAGCGTTATACAATGCGTTCGCTGCCAGAGGTTCGGGCACGCCGCGTCGAACTGCCAAATGCAGCCTCGATGCGTGAAGTGCGCTAAGAACCACAGTTCCGAAGAATGTCCTCTGTGTGTTGACGGAGCATCCGATGGGTCGCAGCTCTCGTGCGTGTTATGTGGGAACGTGGGACACACCGCAAACTATCGGGGTTGTCCTAAGTTCGCCGACATTAAAAAAGCAAAACTGGCTCGGCAGCAGAAGGTGGAGGTCAAACGTTCACCTGTTAGGTATCAAACACCAGCCGTCTCGTCTCAAATTTCCTACGCCCAAATGGCGTCAGGTAGGGGGGCTACGGTACAGCAAGCGACTGTTGCTTCTTCGGCGCCAATGCCAAGAACAACGGAAGCTGCACCTAACATGCTGGCCATCTTGCTAGAAATCCAAGGGCAAATGGCTCAGCTGCAAAAGCAGGTGCAAGAACAGGCCAAGCGGGTGGACCAGATCTACGCGCTGCTGCCGGGCTTAACGCAACACATGCCGTAATGGGTACGCACATGGTGGAGCAAACTTTGAAGGTCCTTGCAGTGAATGTTAATTCACTGATTAGGATTGAACGAAGAGCCGCAATGTTTAAATTGCTACAAGACCAAACTCCTGATGTGCTTTTCGCTAGCGAAACTAAGCTAACCGATAAGCACAAACTGGAGTACAATAATTATATCGTTAGAAGAAGAAACCGGCCCAGATCCAAACGTGGAGGCGGTGTCGCGATCTTCATTAAAGAAGGTATAAAATTTCACAGAGTGTACAAGGGCGTGTTGCGCAGGTTCCGGGTGTTGGAGGCAGTCGTCGTTTACATTCCGCTCCGCAGTGGAAAGCGGCTGTACTTGGCCTCTGTTTATTCACCTGAGGCTTCACAATCCACTTTATTCATTACGGAGCTCGACACGCTTTTTCGCCTTCTGAGGCTGGAATCGGGGGAGAATTATTTTATAATCGGCGGGGATTTCAACGCTAGACACAGAGATTGGGGAAATAATTTGCCAAATACTAGAGGGAACCTACTACTCGATTGGTGGGGTCAGCACGATGTCATGTACAGACTCGGTCTTAAAGCGACGGATAACCCGTCGTTTCCCAGAGGCGGGTCTTATTTGGATCTACTGCTGTACGACGAACGTATACGACTGACAGGTACGAATTTACAAACATTAAACTGTCTGCGCACATTCGTGTATGACAGCGACCATTGCGGTTTTAGCACCGAAATTACGGTTCCCAACGAAATTGCGGAATTGGAGGAGTTTGTCCAAAGATACGAGGGGCGTTCAACATATTCTCGGTATCGGGGTGAAGCTGTGGTTGTATATATAAATTGACTTATTTATCGAGTAATACTATTATTTTAGTGCATTCATGTAAAATTTCATATAAATGTGATTATTAATTCGCGTTTTATATCTAGTTAAACAGAATCATAATGGCAACTGAGATGGTGAAAATTGAGCATCGCGCTGTTATTAAATTTCTCACTAAGCAAGGAAAAAGTCAAAAAACTATTCATGAAGAGATGGTGGCTGTTTACCAGGGTTCCGCACCTTCATTATCAACTGTGCAAAAGTAGTCAAGTGAGTTCAAGAGAGGCAGAGAGAGCATTGAAGACGACCCCCGCTCCGGCGCCCCGGCTACTGCTTGTACGGGAGAAAGCATCAAAGAAGTCGAAAAACTTGTTCTTGAGGATGCCCGAATAAAGGTGAAAATGATGGCAGAGATCACCAAGCTTTCAATTGGTACCATTCACACCATTCTTCATGACCATCTTAACCTTTCAAAGGTCAGTGCAAGGTGGGTGCCACGAATGCTCACATCGCCTCAGAAAAAAGTGAGAATCGCATGCTGTAGAGAGCTTTTGGAGATGTGTAGTGAGAACGCGGACGGTGTTATGGATCGAAGTGTTACTGGGGACGAAACATGGGTCCACCACTATGACCCTGAAAGCAAACAAGAGTCCATGCAGTGGCATAAAAAAGGAACAGACCCCCCGAAGAAGTTCAAAGTCACTCCGTCTGCCGGGAAGCTCATGGCCACAGTTTTTTGGGACTCAAAGGGAATATTGCTCATTGAGTACAAAAAAAAAGGTGAAACCATCAACGCCACATCCTACTCTTCCACTTTGCATAATTTGCGGGAGGAAATTAAAAAGAAAAGACGGGGTAAACTCGCAGCGGGTGTGTTGCTTCTTCATGACAACGCTCCTGTTCACACGGCGCGAGTTTCCAAGGCTGCTGCGCGAGATTGTAGTTTCGAAGAAATCCAGCACCCACCCTGTAGTCCAGACCTTGCCCCTAGTGATTATTTCCTGTTTCCGGATTTGAAAAAATGTCTTCGTGGAAAAAGATTTTCGGATGATGAAGAACTCAAGTCGGCAATAAATGGGTATTTTGCAGAGAATGAGGAAATTTATTTTTTTGAGGGTTTAAAAAAGCTTATCTCAAGATGTAACAAATGCATTGATGTTAGGGGAGATTATATTGAAAAATAAAAATAATTTAAATTGAATTCGCATTTTCCTTCATATCGATACCGAGAATATATTGAACGCCCCTCGTATACTTACAACTACAGTAAGACTCGATGGACACGCTTCTCCGCAACCTTGACTAGAGCGCTCTCCTCGAACACGCTCCACCCACCGTCCAATAGGAATTTGTCAAACGAGGAGATCGACAATTACCTAAAACAAATGGACGAGACAATTAAACAAACTATGGACACTACAATACCGCGGTATCGACGTACGACTAACGAAGACCTGTTCCGCAATCCTACTATTGACGCACTGCACCGACAGAAGAGTAGACTTCTGACAAGACTCAAAAACTTGTACAGACAGTTAACTGACCGACAAGACCCGGAGATTAGGACACTGAAGTCGTCGATTAAAAATATCCAAACGCTAATAAAAGAAAATTACAGAATTTCTGTAAGTTTGTACTGGAACAACAAGGTTCGGGCTGTAAACACCAGCAACCCGAATATGTTCCCGCAAATAAATAAACTATTTCGAAGAAAAAATCAAAACGACTTTCAGTGTCTTAAAATAGGCCGGACAACAGACAATGAACGGTTACTGACAATAGCAGGTATTGAACCTAATGAGGCCGCTGATGATGACGACTTTTTTGTGATCGAGGATCCACAGGAGAAGGTTGAGGACATAGGGGCGACTTTCCAGGAAGTATACAAGGCCACTGATACCATTGGCCCTAATTACGACCTGGACAATCGCGTCTTGGTGCACGACTTCCGCATTCGAAATGAAATAGGGAACTGGCGATCCGAGGGCTCTGGTTTCACCCGGTTCAGCGACGAAAATATGGCAAATAATGTCATTGCCAGAGAGGGTGACCTACCCCCGTTCATTTCGAAGGAAGAACTCCGTGAGATCTTCGACACAATCAGGGCTAAGAAATCAGTGGGGACCGATGGTATTCCGAACATCGTGCTTCGACATCTTCCTCTAGAAGCGGTGGACATTTACACCACCCTGTTTAATAATGCAATGAATAATGCACATTATCCAGCGCATTGGAAAACGGCGGTGGTTCAACCTGTCCCGAAAAAGGGAAAGGATATATCCAATCCTTCGAATCTTCGGTCGATAAGTCTCCTTCCGAATATCAGTAAGGTTTTTGAAAAGGTCTAGGTGGGTTGAGGACAAACATATAGTTCCGGATAATCAATTCGGTTTTAAGGCGGGACATGATATCTCACATGCCGCATCTAAACTGGTTTCTGATATCCAATGGAACAAAGGCAAGAAACAGTGCACTGGTGCCTGCCTTGTTGACTTGGAGAAGGCCTTCGACACCGTATGGTTAGAGGGTCTTTTCTATAAGCTGACTAGGTTGGGGATCAGTAAACCACTCTTGTACATTGTTTATAATATGCTAACTAACAGACAGTTCATCGTGAAGAATGGCGATGTGACTTCTGTTGGAATATTTCAAATTAAAAATGGTCTTCAGCAAGGCGCGGTCAATTCGCCGATCCTATTCAACATTTTTACAAGCGACTTGATAGGTTCACTTCCCCATACTATTGCGTACGCAGACGATTTGATAGCGTACAGAACAGGTCCAAAAATCGAGGTCATTAACACCCTCTTGCAGCGTGACTTCGATAAGATAAGACGATTTTGCGATGACTGGAAGTTGAAAATCAACTTTCAGAAGTCGGAAACCATTCTCTTTAGGACGCCGTTGTCTAGAGCCTCTAGGGATACCAGAAAAAATTGGAGAAAGTTCTCGATCATTGGACAACGCGGACAGCCTCTTGCCTGTCGAAATGTAGTCAGATACCTTGGAATCTGGCTAGATCAGTTTCTGTATTTTGGCAAAAATGTAGATGCTGCTCTGGCTAGAGCCAAAGGTGCGTTTGCCCTTACAAAGAGACTGTTTTATGGCAGCCAACTCGATGCGAGGGTAAAGGTAATCTGCTACATGGCCCTTATCAGGCCCATGCTGGTATTTGGTTGTCCCGTGTGGTTCAATGTACGAGCAAGCTTAATGGAAAAGATTCGGGTGTTTGAGAGGGCTTGCCTTAGGGCTTGTCTTCGCTTGTACAGAACACCAGAATCGGAGTACAAGAAATTTTATCCTAATGAGGTCCTTTACAACAGGGCGAACCTAATACGAGTGGACAACTTCGTAATTAAGCTGACTCGAAGGCACATTGCAAGAGCAATGACCTCGACGAATAACCTGATATCTGGGGCTTACTACCCCAATTACCTTTACCACGAGAGTGTGCGCTCTGACGGCTTCGTTCCAACGGAAGCATTCCTCTACCTTGATCAGATAGGGTTGATCCAGGATAGATCAGCGGTCCCGTTAATCTTCCATGTCGCTCGGACAGCTGGGGACAGGCGACTCAACTACAACAGAGACGTCGCACACGGCAGTGTGGATCGCCTCAGGTTCAGTAGGGCGTTGGGGAATCGCGATAAGAGGGATGTCGTTCGGCAGCACCAGCATTTCTGGTGGTTGAATGATGGAGAAGATGTTTCGTCGTCGTTTCCCTCAATTACAGACCAGCCTCACTAATGAGGCAGAGCTGACCAATTTATTTGCTCAGTAAATAGCGATGGCCAGCTTACATAGGTTTAGGTTAGCATTTAAGAAATATATACATATATCAGTGTATATACACCTTTGTATACACTGTTATATGTATTTGATTGTGTATAATGTCTATGTGTGTTTATGTGTGTATTGTACATTTAGGTTAGGTAGGCTAAGGTTTATTTTAAGTTAGATATTAAGTTTTTATAAAAAATTAAAAAATGTCCATATGCTAAGTTTTTGTAAATAAATTTTTTTCTTAGCCTTAAGTATAGAAAATAAGTATATTTTAAATAAAATGTAAATGAAGTCGAAAGACATAGTTATAAGAATTTAGAATACCTTAGAGCGCCTGTGTGGGGCCAGTAAGTTAGTATAAGATTGTTAAGTAATTGTAAGCTAGCATTTAAGCATTTTTTGTTAGTATATAATAGTTAGTGATTAAGAAAATAAAAATGCATTTAAAACTAAAACTAAGCAGACAACATAAGACCAGTCGATCTCAAAGTGAATGCCATGTGTCTCACCCCTATGATCACGAAGATTATAAACCTTAGTTTGTGTCAGTCATGTGTAACTAAGCTCATGAAAACGTCTATAATTCGCCCAATATACAAGGGAGGAATGAAACAAGACACGGCAAATTATAGGCCAATTTCAATTCTGCCAGCGGTTGAAAAATGTTTGGAAGAGAGAGTCGTTAAACGTGTTAATTGTGTTATGTTGAAGTACAGAGTGATTCACCCAAACCAGTTTCGATTTCAAAAATACAAGAGCACCCAATTGCTACTGGGAGAGTTTACCAATGTGGTTAATGCAGGGCTAAATAAAAATCATCACGTACTTGTTCTTTTTATAGACTTCAGCAAAGCCTTCGATACCTTGACACCCGAAAAACTCGTGGAAATTGTCAACAAATTGGGATTAAGAGGATTGCTGGCAAGCTGGCTCAAAAGCTATCTGACTGATAGAGTAATCCAAGTCAAGGTATCTGACACATTAAGTCTAAAAAAATCTAGCAAATACGGTGCACCACAATGTTCCAAATTGGGGCCCATTTTATTCATTCTCTTCACAAATGAACTGTTATGGACATTTAAGAAATCGATTGCCTATGCTTATGCTGATGATATCGCAATCGTTGTAAGACACAAGGACTTGCATTTAGCCATGAAGATATTGCAAGATGAATTTGACGCTGTATCTGAATGGTGTCATGATAACGGTCTGGTGATAAACGCAGACAAAACCAAGGTGATGCACATTAGGACCCCTTCTAAGTCAACGGAAACTATAGAAATTTTTCATCGTAATGATCACTGTCCATTACTAAGAAGCAGCAACACAATTGAGGTAGTCAAAGCCATCAAATATCTTGGAGTTGCCATCGACGAGCATTTTCTGTGGCGTGAGCACATCAACATCCTGCGTCTTCAACTTAAGAGCACGATATTTACAATGATGTATCTTAAGCGTTACTCTCATATGGAGGTACAAGTGTACTACTCGATGGCAGAGTCACGCATTAGATACGGAATTATGGCCTGGGGAAACGCAGTGAAATCCCATCTTAATAAGATATCTAAATTACAATATCGTCTTGTCAAAATAATTAGACCTATTAATTCAACTTTTAAAGTTTTAGATGTAAAGGCACTTTTCCAGATGACAACATTACTTACCTATATGAACGACCAACGGTTTCTCCGATCCATAAGCCACCCACAAAACACCCGAAGACGAGCCCAAGGGATGCTAGAAGCTCCGGAAGCTTACAACACGCATGGTGATAGAGATCTGCGATGCACCGTCCCTAATTTAGTTAATTCGCTACCACAATTTCTAAAAGTGATTCCGAATTTTAAAAAAAGAGTTAAAAAAGCATTTGATTGAACTTTATTCTGTAAAGTAGACCGTTAAAGAAGACTTTAACAACACTATAATGAATGTAACCTAATTGTAAACAAAACTTTTTTCAATTTAAATCATTTCAAAAGTTAATTTACTCAATTTATGTCCAACCACCTGCAGATAAGCACTCTGCTTTGCAGGTAATACATGTAAATGAAAAACTTCTTTTGTGCAAATAAAATCCATTGAATTGAATTCAAATATGTAAGAAAGAACAATTCAAAGTCGGGAAAAGTGGAATAATGCTTTACATTTTGTATTTGAAGTTTGACAAGCAAAATATTAGGTATTCGTGTTATTAATATGCAGTACAGATACACCTATGTGCAAAATAATAGCATTTCATTTTACAATAAAACCAATTTTATAGCACCTATAAAAAAAAAAAAATCCACAGTTCACAGAGGTTAGTCCACAATTCTCAGCAGTCTGGTATTCAGTTAATTTGTGTCTTTGCAACTCTTATTTCACAAACAACTCAAATATTCGTAGACTTGGTTGAGCCCGAAAGGGCTCTGATCGGCCAGTTGCTTTAAAATCTGTGAAGCAATACTTCGGCGAACTGTTGCAGCCACTCAAATCAAAATCCAATATAAGAAAGATGAGGTCGGTGCTGCAATTTGATCGTAAAGTAGTACTCTACCAGTGTTATTCGCTAAGAAAATATCTAACAAGGTACTACGAGAATTCGTGAAATGAGTAGGGACCTGGGTATTTAACGCATGCAGATCAAACGCAGTCATGTTTTCACTAAGATGATTTTCAATTCAACCAGGAGAATACTGTTAAAGTCTCCACATAAAATAACATTATTTGTGCTGATCAAACCTTCTTTCATTAAATCAAATTAAATTTCTGAAATTGATATTCCGGTTTGGTCTATACACACTACCTAAGCAAGCAGTATTTTCCCCACGTACTATGTGTATAAACAGATAATCCATAGCGCAACCACTGGATGACCGACATCTTTTAGATAAATTACTACGCCCCACTAAAGCGATCACCCGTTTCAGAACAGCACAGTTTGCAACAATTTAAAGCACATGCTGCATCCTTTCTATCTGATATTTCTACCAAATACGTTAAATTGTGCAGACGTCAGTGCAAGCACTTGCACATGTGTGTGCACGGTCCCAAGAGGCTTCAAGTCCTACCCGCAGGGAAAACGTTGTTAGGAAAAAGCCTCGCCTCGAAAAAGCGCGCAAAAGTGAACGGGTACCTCGACGATTTTAGAGTTCTCACTGAGCCTCAAGCCCACTTCGGACTGTGGTGCCATCTATGTAAGTGGATGGTAACCTTTGTTAGGCCAGCTGAAATTATCGAAGACATGAATTCAAATATACGAGGGGCGTTCAATATATTCTCGATATCGGGGTGAAGCTTTCAATTGGTACCATTCACACCATTCTTCATGACCATCTTAACCTTTCAAAGGTCAGTGCAAGGTGGGTGCCACAAATGCTCACAGCGCCTCAGAAAAAAGTGAGAATCGCATGCTGTAGAGAGCTTTTGGAGATGTGTAGTGAGAACGCGGACGGTGTTATGGATCGAATTGCTACTGGGGACGAAACATGGGTCCACAACTATGACCCTGAAAGCAAACAAGAGTCCATTCGGTGGCATAAAAAAGGAACAGACCCCCCGAAGAAGTTCAAAGTCACTTCGTCTGCCGGGAAGCTCATGGCCACAGTTTTTTGGGACTCAAAGGGAATCTTGCTCATTGAGTACAAAAAAAAAGGTGAAACCATCAACGCCACATCCTACGCTTCCACTTTGCATAATTTGCGGGAGGAAATTAAAAAGAAAAGACGGGGTAAACTCACAGCGGGTGTGTTGCTTCTTCATGACAACGCTTCTGTTCACACGGCGCGAGTTTCCAAGGCTGCTGAGCGAGATTGTGGTTTCGAAGAAATCCAACACCCACCCTATAGTCCAGACCTTGCCCCTAGTGATTATTTCCTGTTTCCGGATTTGAAAAAATGTCTTCGTGGAAAAAGATTTTCGGATGATGAAGAGCTCGTATTTGTATCAGTGCACGAGTTTAAACGTGGTCGTTCTAAAACCATTGATGAGTACATTAAATCAATCACTACGTGACTTAGACTAACAAAATATTCAAAACAGTATGGTCAAGCTGCTGGCGGAACTCCGAAAGGCTATGGACGTTGTTTTTCGGAATTAGCATCAAAGCAAAGACCAAAATCAATCAAGTACACTGAAAATTATTTGCCATCGCATTTCAGTTCCTATTCAGTTCCATCCCTATTCGCACTACAAAAGTAACCAACAACAATTAAAACAATCAATACAAATTTTAATTTAAAAAAAACTCTTAATTCGTATTTCTCAAAAATGTTTTACAAAATAAATTTCACAAATAATATTAAATAATCATAAAAAAAAACAATACAACAAAAAAAACATTTTACACTATTATTTTTTTAATAAAAGATCTTAAACTCTAGTAAATCCTATAACATGTCTTTAAAATCCTAAAAAAAGGGGGAGAGCGTAATACCGTTAAGAACAACATCCAATAGAAGACAGTACACACAAAAACAACATAACTACCTAACTAACATATGTATACATATTTCTTAATATTTGTGCTCGAATAAATAAAATAAAAATCGCTTTATCCATGTCCATGTTGTAGCCAAATAAATGAAAGCTTTACACCGCGGTACTCGTACTAGGCCGCTGATTACTACTGCTGTTGCTGGTCGTTTTAACGTCCTGATACTCAACATAACCAGATTCATCGCTGCATTCGGAATCAGAGCCACCAGCATCGATTTGCTGCTGTTTTCTTCGGATACTCGCTTTGAATGGAGAACTTGATGATGGTATTTTAAGCGAAATAGATCTCCTGCTACAGAAGACTATGTCATTTGAATTTCTTTGGCAATTTTTGTCATCCGAACAATTGTTGGATGTGATTGTCTCCTCGGTTGCCGTGGATTTATGTTGTTCTTCAGTGGGTGACTGCACTGTAGATTGTGTCCTTTGGCGAAATTTTAGTGACATATCATCAACATTCGCTGTGACGATGCTTGCCGTTTCACACCCACTAGATATGGAGCCCTCATCACTGTCAATTGAGTGTTGTTTGCGATTTGTTACCACTGGAAGACTTCCATTTGTTCCTTGGCTCTCTAGGGAACTTTCTTCACTACTCATTGAGAGATTTGTTATCTTTCGCATGGAACTCCGATGGAGTATGTTGAGAAAGCTGGCTTGTCTAAAAAACAGATCATCGGCTAAAAGTTCTTCCTCATCAAAATCTTCATCACATAGTCCTTCGACTGTAAGTTCGCAGGGTGGTTCCTCCTCTGAATGACCTGCTGAGGGTTCAAAATTTGGATTATCTTCGATTATGTCTTCATCTTTATCGTCATGATCGTGATCACAGTGATCTGTCAGATCAGTCAGGCTACTGCTTATTGTCTTTTTGTGCATTTGCATGTCAAAATATGGAAGTAGCTCTCCAGCTAGTGGTGAGTCTGTGTCATAGTCGTTGAATATGAGAAGTTTTTCAAAATCGTCCTCATCTGACCCAGAATCTGGTGACTTCTTTATAGGACCAGCATCTATATTTCGCTGGTTTTCTTTTTGATGTATCTCATCTTTACTAAATTCTTTGGTATTACAACATCCAGTGCCATTGGTACTGTTAAATGCCTCACAGAAAGTCGGTCTAGCCTTTCCTGTTCGCCTTATAGAATGTCCTCTTCTGCATCTTCTTCTACCCAAAGTCATGGCCGGATATAGAGAATCCTTCTGACAACAGGCTCTCATTTCCGGTTCATTGGTTTCTTCAACATCTTCACCTTCCTCGCCAATTGCCTCTTCGATTGCCATAAGCTTTGGTGCAGACTTTGACCGCTCTAGTGGAGGTCGATAATTATTTCCACCGACAGAGAGTAGAATTTTTCTCCTCGGCAAACTGGGATTGTCATAGGCAGCGTTCGCTAAACTTAACCTTGCGTTCTGTTTGAGAATTTTTTCACGCTTAAATTCTCGAAGAGCTCGTTCCAGGTTTTCCTATTAAAAAAAAAAGAATAGAAATATCAGAAATTGTTGGATTTGAAAACCTTTTTCAAATTACCAACCTTCAAAGTGCTGCAGATTTCCTGAACGACTTTTTCTTTACTGCATAGAACCGCATGACATCTTAGCTCATGTTTAAGTTTCCTGCCCTCATGTCTGTATATCCAGCAAAAAACTCGCGGGAAATTTTTAGGGACACAACAGTGTGTTATCCGATTTGCCCAGTACTCGGTTAAACCGTGTTGTCGTGTGGTTGCTTTCAGTCCGGATGCACAAACTTTAATCCGCATTATCATGTCGGGTTTGTTGTTCTGTGTATAGTTGCGCCAGAGTGTGTTCAGCTGCTTTTCAACGCAGCCTTCCCCTAAAACAGAAAAGAATAAAAACATAAGAATTTTGTGTAAGTTGGTTTCACTTAAATCGTTAAGAAGTCTTTAGTTGAGTCATTAAATAAGCATTTAATAGGGCTAGCTATCAGAAAATGGGCACAGCGATATATTATGTTGATCAATATCAATGGTCGTGACTTTGGATTGTGACTTGGTGCCTTCAGGCGCAATTACTTCCTACATACTACCTACTTGTATCAAGCTAATAAACAAACAAGAAACCAAAGTATTCAGTTCCTAGAATTTTAGAAGTTTTGCACTTTTGATCTACGAAGGATGGCAAGTGGCTTACAAAGCCCCCGTTGATCCTAAGTCGCCTGATAGTTTTTATTATTTTAGTGGAGTCGAAGACCTTCATCAAAATACTGTGGGAGAATTTGCTTACGAGAAAGCATGGACGCCGAGAAAACCATTTTTGCAAAAAGCCTACACCTTTAGAAGTACATCATAAAAGCTCCAAATAAATGCAAACCTATTATCAGCATAACCCGTCATGTGAACGAGCGCCTCGTAACAATGCGTATTAAGCCTAAATTTGCCAACATTAGCCACATATGCGCGCACGCCCCCACAGAGGAGAAATATGACGACACCAAACATGGCTTCTACGAGCTCCTGGACATGATCTATGAACAGTGTCTAGCTGTGACAGCAAATTCGCCGAGAGCTAGGAAGAGCGGGCATCTTTGGTAGTACTGCCGGAAGGTGTAGCCTGCACGACACGACCTCCGATAGCGGGTTCGGCTTATCGACTTTACGGCGGGGCAAAATATGGTCGTAGCTCGTACGCAGTTCCCACATCCCGATATTCACAAGAGACTTGGGGAACTTCTGATCGGTCAACCGTCAACCAGATTGACGACATTACGATCGACGCAAGGCATTTCTGCATTATTATGGATGTCCAAAAGTTCCGAGAGAACAACATCGATTCGGACCGTTATCTTGTTGTAGCCAAGGTATGGTTGCTGATATCCCGAACATCGCAAAGGTAATCCAATAGTGTAATGAAGTTCGACGTCGGACGGCTACAATCGCAAGAGATTGCCACATCGTTTTCCGATCAAGTCACCCTTAATCTCTTAAAAGGTCCTATGCCGCCAGCATCAAGTATCGAACACAAGTGGCAGCATTGCCAAAAATCCGTCAGAAGGCTTTCACTCAGCCACCAAAATGACGAGTGCCGGCAAGCACATGCACCTAGGCAAGATGCATACAAAGCGGCGCTGCATACAAGGACAAGAGCTGCTCACGAGCTCTATGAGTAGAAGAGGGTGAAGGCTTCTCAGGAGGAAAAAGAAGGACCATGAGAAGCGTGCGGTCGAGAAAATTGAGAGGTGCTATTCCAGGAATGAGATTCGAAGGTTTCACAAAATGTAAAAAAAAACTTCCCACGGACTTAAAACACGAACCGAAGCCTGCAGAGACGAAGAAGGGAACATAGTAGTAGAGTCGCCGTCAATGCTGTGGATTTGAAAAAAGCAATTTTGTAAACTGTATACCATTGTCGGCCAGAATGAACCTTTCAACCTGGACGATGCAGATCAAAAATTCCGTCCACCCGACCTGGATGAAGTAAAGATAGTCATATCTTAGCTTAAGTCTAACAATGCTGTTGGAGCGGACGGCCTGACTGCCAAGCTCTGCAAAGCGGCAGACGATGACTTGGAAAGGACCATACATCAACTCATCTGGAAAATATGGTCGGTCGAAAGTATGCCCGATGAATGAAATATCAACTGCTCCATAAGCACCAAATCGATACACACCACCTATCCATCGATTTTAAGGCCGCGGCATCTATAGAGACAAGCCATAGAGAGCAATGTCTAGTTTTGGCATCCATGCCAAACTCGTCCGTTTGTGTAAGATGACGAAAAGATTCAGACAAGGAGATGCTTGTTATGTGATTTCTTTAACATCATACTTGAAAGAATTCACGTCAACATCTTTTAAAAGTCCATCCAATTACTCCAATACGCCGATGATATTGACATACTCGGAAGAAAGCGGCGTGATGTCAGTGGCGCTTTAGCACGTATTGAGGCGGAAGCGGTGAAGATGGGTTTGACGGTCAATGAGAGATTAAGGGTCTAACTTGGCTCTGCTATAAATTCTGCCAACAACACCTCAGCAGAAATAAAACAAAAGCTCACTCCTGCCAATCGCTGTTTTTTTGGGCTATGAAGGCAATTGAGTGGTAAGGTCCTATCCCAAAAAACTAAGGAGACTCTAAATAACTCATTGATCATGCCAGTTCTACTTTATGGCGCAGAAGTAGGGTCCATATCGAAAGCGGATGAAAGTATCCTCAGTTGTTTCGAGAGAAAAATTCTTCGAAAAATATTTGATCCCGTTTGCGTTGATTGGCTTTGGAGGAGAAGATCCAACGATGAACTATCCGAGCTGTCCAGCGACATCGACCTACTCAGAAAACTGCGCATCAGTCGCCTGAGATGGTTAGGACGTGCAGAGCGAATGGACATCTGCCCACAGAGTCTTCGGACTTGGAGACAGTAGAATATATGAAGGAAGCTAAAGCTGTCGGGATTCTATCTACGAAGTCAGACTGGTACTGTTTCGGTCGAAAGATGACCAACGCTGGCAAAAGAATCTGCAAATCTTTGTTAATAGTGGTATATGACCATGACCAACTCCATGACGACAGGAGTGACTGTGAATGACATTTATATCGTTCCGCACATTTACGGCGCCATGGAGTGTAAACCCGTCATACATGCAGACAGAAATAAGCCGCTCTAATCAAACCTGGAGTACAACAGCAAATATCCTTGATGAGTTAGAGAGAGTTTAGGTTAGGGTGGCGCTCATTTGAGGTACTTATGAAGGAATGCTCAAAATTGAGGTACTTTTGAAGGAATGCTCAATATTAGCGCATGTATTTTAATAGCACAGTATCCTACAAATATATTTGTGAGTTTGAAGATATCAGCTCTTCTAAGGCATAGCCAATATACAGAAGTCTACATACCTCACAGTTGCGCCGATGAGTTCATGTATGTCTAATCTTAAAGAGTGCTTTAGATTGTGTCATATGATTGGTTATTAGGGCATTAGTATTTGGCATTAATAACCTGCCTTTTACTTGTTCATAGAGATTCAAGCCCATTCATAAACGGATTAATCCTATAGACTGTACCGAGTGTCCCGGAACCCAACTGAGTGTTTATGGTGTTCGAAGTGACAAATCTGATGGCTGCTTCTTTGCAATATCGGTCGCGATTTTCACACTTAGACGGACCCAATAGCGGCCAAATGGATAGCTGAGACTTCAGCTACAATGTGTAGGTGGAGCAAAGAATAAGTACGCGAAAATGGAAATAGTCTTTCTGGGAATAACTTTGCGTTGTCTGAGATGAATTTTCATTCAGTACGTTGAAGGATGGCTCATTCGGGAAGGCCATGATAGAATGACTCATAATTGAATCTTTCCTTGCATTGCTGCTGAGAGTTAGTGACAAGTTTCATACCGAAAATGTCTATGGGCAGCAAATAAAGCAGAGTTTAGACGGCCGTAGTTCGATTGGATTGGTTCTTAAATGGTAATGCTTTCCAAAACAATGTTTGATTTCCTAATGTACTCGTATTATAACTTTTATGTTAAACAGATTCCATAAACCTAAATCTAATTACTGTTGTTTGGATCCACAAATAAGTTTCTCTCTGCTGTGAATTTAACAGATTACATTATAATTAAACGATTTAATTATCTTTCACAAGTCCGATAATAATTTGGTTGTCACTTTTGCGTCAAAAACTTCTTCGAAAGTTTAAAAATAAGTTCTTACACATTAGCAAGCGAGCGAAGAAGGGGTTATAAAAAAACACAAAAAATAAGTTTGTTAACACACTTCATCCTATTCCTGGTAATCATTTTCATTCGAATTATAATTCATCCAATCTTTTGATTTGTATAGAGAAAGAGGAATCCCACAAAAACCTGATACGCAAGTTTGTCCCACAGAAGAATGTCTCCACTGCCATCAAAGTGTATCGTGTCGCGCGGGACAACTTTACCGTAAAAACAAACATACCCGTATCTAACAACAACAAATGCTACATCTACAAACTGGAAATTATAATCAGAACGATACATTATAATACTAAGGTATCTATTGGATATTAGGTTCTAAGTTTTGCTTCGTAAACTCGTATAATTTATGTTGATTTTCGGGTTAATTGTGTTTTATTGTTTGAGATAGAATAATATCTCGGGAGTAGAGGATTACATGGTTCACAATAGTAGAATATTCGAGACACCCTGAAGGCCGAACACGCAATATACATATGTTCATAACTACTTACATATGAGTACAAGCATTATTTTTCACGAGAGTTGAAAACCATTAAAAAGTTTTTTTGACAAATGACCTTGCTTAAGGGTTTTATTTCTGGTTCCTCACAAAGGTTCAATGATTTCTTAAATATGGCATACAAATAGGACATTAAGAACTTGTGACGCCTTATCTTAAGGGCCCACATCGAATATAAAAGGTGTCCCAAGATTCACGCAAGTTTTATATTTTGCGCCATTTTGTGCCAACAATATAAGAAATGCAGCCGACAGTTCAGGGTTATTAAAAATGGAGCACTACACGAAAGATCGACGTGTTTTCACTGTTGAGTAATATTTTAAAAACGATGAAGCTTTGGAAGCTTCAGTTCACAATTCAAATCAAAATTGTCGAATTTGAGGTTCAGAAGATCCACGAGTGTCACTGTTTTCTTTTTTGAAAATGGGTCTGGTCAGGCAATGACAGCCACGGTTGCTCGCTATCGCGATATGATAATCCCGTTTTTTGTGTGTAATTGCAACATATAGACATAGACGACATGTGGATTTAACAAGATGGTGCCACATGCCAAGAAACAATTCAATTACTGAATGAGTCATTTCCTGGTCGTCTAACTTCCCATTTTCGTGATCAGAATTGGCCGCCCAGATCATGTGATTGAACGCCGTTGGACTTTATTCATTGGGCCAACAAGGCTACGAATGCCAATGCTTTGAAAGAGCAAATTGAACGCTGTATCCATCACATTTATGCGAAACTGTCATGAAAACTGTCGACAAAAGAGTCCGTATGTGATAGCAAAGACGTGGAGGCCATTTACTCGATAGGATATCATCCATACACAACCTTGTACTGTGTACTGAATAAATATAAAATTTTGAATATTTAATTAGAAAGCTGTGTTTTCTTTTAAAATTACTTCTTCTTGGGACACCCTTCATTAGTTGCTCAACATGACATTCTTGCAGATCCAATTTTTCCTCATTTCCGAGAAGAATGATTCCGTTTAGCTAGAAGCTGAGTCTTTTTCAACTGATGAGGAAACAGTTCACACTGTGCTCTGGTGCAGCCGTCCCTTATTTTATCTGGTGGAGCACAAATATAACCAAAGGTATGAATCCTTCTTGAAGGGGCAATGAGCCTACTTTCTTTATCTCAGTCAAAAAACATATACTGGATTACATCATATAGAGGACTGTACCCTGTCTGATCTAATCTGACACGTCGCAAAACAGCTCTCGAGGTTCGATCATATGTACGATACATCGGGTTGGACATTGACAGCAAGAGCAGGACAACTTCTTTTGATAAGTATGATCTCTAAACGCATCAACTCGAACCTCTGTACAGAGGCTATTAGGTACGAATTCAATCTGTTCTATTCAAACATGGACTCACCATACATTTCTGATGAACAAGCCCCACTTTCACATACGATTTAAGGTGATTACCACTCGTGGCCCAATGGAGAAAAATGCACGAAAACTTTAAGAAAAACTTTAACAAAATTGTCAGAAGTCGAAGTTTATGACACGAGTATGTGATAGATGTTACGACTTATAATGCTATTAGTTGGAAATCAAAAAGATTGAAGAAGTTTGTGCGGAAGCATTAAAAAATTGCAGTTTGAGTTTAAGGTATTGCAAACTATTTTCTCTGACGCGCTTACACAACACCCCCCTAACAGGCATACTAAGATTACATCAAGGAGAATTTTCTCTCCCGAAACCGAGCCACCTCGACGCAGAAGATCTATAAATTCCAGACGGATTTGGACTGTTTTCAGCCCTCATACGACATCAAATCGGCATTCTCATTGAATTTCTTGTGCCTGTCTTCCAATGCAACCATGAACTTGCCTTCATTCAAACAGAATGAAGGAAACTAGATGTAAAGTTCAAATATATAGCTAGCTGCAGGTCTCCTTCAAACTGAAGAATATTCAAAGTTCTGCCCTTAGACATGCATATCGACTAGGTAAATCTGCGGTAACAGACTTGGACCTGAAAGAAATACCGCTTTGTGCTCTCCTGGACACCTTTGGCGCTCTTCGCAACTCGTCCTCCCGATTTATCGACGCCAAAAGTTCACAAATTGCCAAATGAATATGCTCCATGCTTAACAGAAGAATAAACTTTCCTAAAATTAGACAGCACTCAGTCTCCATAAGAACTATTAAAGGTTTCCCTCAATGGAGCGCCTTTTCTTTAAGCAAAAGAAGTATCCAGTATTTAAGCAGAATCCAGATGTTAAGCAGAAAAGTTAAAAGTTAAACTAGCCAACAGTGGCATCATTCCCTTCATGAGGAAAAGAAATTAAAGCCTCATTAAACCACGAGGTCCCGCTGATACCCTCACTAGCAATATGCACCTCGGACAGTTATTGTGATCACCCTCAACTCCGTCTAACAATACTAAAATCTAACGGTTCAAATATCTTAAATGTGTCGGTGGCATCCAAGATCTGCACGATTATGCCCTTCAACATCTATCTTCCAAGAAAAGGTTTATGTTGTCGTGAGAATACATCACAAGAAATCTTCGAAGATCAGATATCAATCTATTGACAGACAACCCAGCAACCCTTAGAGCTCTCAAGTTATTTAACTTAGAGTCTAAATGGCTTGTAAAAAAAAAAAATTACACTCATATTGGTCCCTGGACATAAGGGGATCTCTCAGTCTTCTTACAGTGCGTTCCAAAGTAAACAGCACTTGTTAAAAATAAGAACAGCAAAATCAATACATTTTACTAAAAAGAGTCTAAGAGCACGATCTTAAAGCATGTCGAATGAGTGTTTTATATCGTCAGCTGGGATGTTCTTCAGGATGTCTGTACAAGCCATTTGGATGGCTTCTGCGTCCACAGAATGCTTTCTTTTAATCGGCAAATGCATTTTTCGCACGGTGCTAAATCAGGCAAATACGGGGAGTGGTTGACAGCTAAAATGTGATTTTTAGCCAAAAAATCGGTAACAAACGTCGATCGATTAGATGGCGCATTATCGTGCTACAAACGCCAACTTCCTTCTTCGCGGTATTCTGGCCGTCCAAACGCTTCAAAATACCAAGAATTGTACGTGAATTGTTTGGCCAGGTTGAATGAACTTTTTGTGAACAATGTCAATAGAATCGTACAAGCAAGTCACTTCTTGGCACTTTTGACTTCTCCAAACGAGATTTTTTTGGATTTCGGCTCGTCGGGCGTCATCTACTTCGGCACTTTGGCGAGTATGAAAAAATGATTTTTTTGTTCTTTTTTGCTTCCTTGATGACGTCTTTCGATGCTCATTTTTGTATCGATGACACAAACATACTGTCACTTCAGACGCAACAACTCCGTTTCTGTTCGTCCAAATGTCATGAAATTTTGATAGACATCAGTAAAAGATCTATCCTTCCGACCCGTGTTGGAAAAAATTATTTGACTAGAAATCAACTATTTTGAAAAAGTCCTGTTTACTTTGGAAGGGGTTTGTATGCTCGTATTGGACCTGAACCCTTCTGCGACTTACGTGCCAACCAGATGAAGGTTGAGCTAAAACAATGAAGGATGCACTCCTATTAGAACTGATTTAAGACATTCCTTAAAAAACAAACAATAGACACAAAGACTGGTCAACATTTCGTCAAATACCATCTGAAGAAAGTACAAATTTTGACCCTGTTTTAAAGACAGAAGAAGATATTTTATCGAAGACTAGCCAGAGGGTACCGAGGTTAAGAGAAGGGCAAATGACAATCAGGTTGAACTATTTAATTTGTGCCCTATAGCGCGCACTTCTTTGTGTAATAGACAACTCTCCAATTCATTAGTTATGTAATATGATCGATGACTGGCAAGAGCGTATCATGTGAATGTGAAGTTCATTTTTAACGCAGAAGTCACATGCCACAGGAAGTTTTCGTTAATATGTTATTGACGGCAAGATTGGATGGTAAAGTTATAAAGATCACCTTTTCTGCTGATAGAAAACACGATTGAGATCAGATTGAGTGGCGCCCTGCTGAGCTGTCATATATATATGTAATTCACGACGATCATATAATATAAGTTACACTGTGGAATTGAATCTGTATGCGTTCGTGGGCTCCAACAAAGAGGCCGAACTGCGTTTCTTTACTCTGTCTGCGCTGAAGAACTGAGTTATTTTGACATAAATAAATCATTTCTACTCCCAGAAAAAAGACGTCTATTGCATTCGAATTGTCCCTTTTTTTTAATAGATCTCAATTTCATTTTTTTATTGTAAAATATTTGAACTTCTGACGTATGAGCGGATACAATTTTGATTTTTAATTTGCTGCTTTGAATTCAGGTGCTATTTGCTAACCTCATTTGCCTTTCTTTACCATTTGTGAGACCTTGCTTTTGAAAAAAACTTACTTCACTGGACAATAAAATTGTACAATACTTAAAAAAACAAACCTTATGCCTTCTAAAAGATCAGATTTACGAGCTAATAGATCGGTCACACTGTTTCAATTCTTTGCACGACAACAGGAGCAACCAATAAATCAATATCCGTGTGGTTTCCATTATCGCAATTCCAAATTATCTCAAATTTGCGATCGTTTTGTAGCAGATTATGCAAGTTTTCCAATAACTAAAACAAACAGAATTAACAAAGTTGACAGTCAAATTTACTGTCAATTTTATTTATGTGGTTTATCAGTTTCTTTAAGAAAGATTTACTAACTTTTTGTTTTTTAATTCTTATTGTTCATTTCTTATATTTTATACCTGAAGAAATTTCCGTGATTATTTTTTTCCCGTGCTATGTTTGACAGATAGATACGAATATGTCTTTTGATTAGCTGTAAAACAAAATTATTTCAAATGTAAAGCGAACGCTTATCGCAATTTGGAGCCTAGTGGGAACATGCTTGTGCTTCACCATAGTGTATGAGTACAAGTGCTACAGTGGTACACTTAAGGTAGAAATACACTATTGGGTCGTGACGCATTGTGGCGTGATGCCGCGTATGCACACTAATGTGTCGCGACGCAGTCTGACGTTATTTTGAACAGTATCAAAAAAATTGTTTTTTACTTTTAACTTTGTTTTGAAGAGTGCACATCCACGACACAACTGGAAATATACTTGGGTGTTGTGTTATGACGCACCAGAACCCCCCACGATCTCTCTGACGCGATCGGTTTCGATCGATTCACGACACAACACATAGGGTTGCGATGTAATAATATGTCGCTAACCATACTAAATGCATGAAACCGATATGCTTATGACGCGTCACGACACAACATGACACAATAATGTGTTTATACCTTTAGGGTCTGCGCTTCAATTTCTATTAAGAATAAAACGAAGAACGAGTATACGCTCTCCTTGGCACTGATGGTAATAGTAGCACTGTACTCCTTCGAGGAGTTTTATTAAACGGAAACCCAGAAATTATATGCTCAAGGAAAGTAACACTGAAGACAGAAGGGAAATATATTTATAAAATAATGCTTATAATTTTCAATCGTAATATTTAAACACATTCTTGACAACCAAATCAAGGAACAAGCGCATACATACCTACATAGTATCGACCAGAACGTAATGGTTTGATATAAGGTTTGACCATGAGTGAATAGGAACAGCTCCAGTGTCTTCCTGCTACGCAATATCGCTGTTCATGAAAGGGAATTTCAAGGAGACATGCATCACAGAAGAGAAGGACAAGGACGAGGAATATTTTTTATCTAAAATACAAAATACATTGTCTTATTGTAAAATTAAAAAATGTTCAAGTGCTGGCGACACGCTGCGTTATTGTGACTCCACATTGAATGCAACCAACAAATAGTCAAATGATTACATACGTTATGAAGATAGATCACGTTTACGACGCAGTTCTCACCTCAACACTTTTCGAGGTATGCTAGGAATTCGTAGTTGCGTAGCGAAATTGCAACAACTTATCCCAAGAAAAAGAAGCGTCTCATGATAGTTTCTGGTTTTACCACAACAGCTGAACATCTTGAAACCATGGTGGTATCTGGGAATTTATTCGGAAATCACGAAACAGGACATGATTGTGTTGGTCTACAGTACAGGGAGTTACAACCTTAAAAACGTCCTTTGACTATCGTTTAAAGACAATAGAAGATTTGAATCCCAGGAAGATAGGATCCAGGTATTCAAGAGTTACAAGTTGTATTGGATACCTCGACGGTGACCAAAGTAAGCTTCTGGAATTCTAAAGCAACTGAAAACACGGACCTACTCTACTCTGGATAATCAGACGGTAACGTTTATGAGTCCACCGTAGAAGTACTGCTTACTCGAAAAAAGCAGAGTAGTCTCGTAGCCTGTATAACACATGGTTTTGATGGTGATGGCGGTTGAAGGATTTCTGGTATCCTGTAGAGCGCCAACAATGTAGGTACCACAAGCAGCAGCTCCATTAAAACACGAAGCAAATATTAAAAATCTATACAACCAAAGCGCATATAAACATAGCAATACATCGAGTATGGGTTTCTGCTCCTTCTGATTTTAATCGATTTTGAGAACACTTTTAACAGTGTGAGTCGAGATTTTATTTGGTCTGCCTTGCACAGAAGAGACACTCCCGAAAAACTTGAAGCTGTAATTACGGCTACTCACAGTAGGACTGAAAATAAATACGGCCAAGACAAAAGGTCTTGCTTACCCTTGCAGGAATATCAGACCACGACCTAATTTTTTGTACTTATAATGTTGATTTGTCTTGTGCTTCTCGTCCTTTATCTTTCACCTTCAGGGATTATAGTTCCGTAGACAATAATGCCTTACAATTAGATGCAAGCTTACGAGTATTTCCGTGGGTTCATGGTTATTATGCGTCAACTATGAATGACAAGATGAATCTTTTTCAATCCCTTACATTAAATCTTTTTAATAGGCACATGCTATACCCCTAAAAACTGTTCAAGTTGGTAATGAAAAGTGCCCCTGGTTCACAAGTGAAGTTCGTAATGCTATTAGGGTTCGAAACAAACTTTATATAAAATGGAAATAGAGACTATCTGTTTCTTATTGGGAAATGTTTTGTCGAGCTTGTAATTACTCAACTTTTATAATCCAAAGAGCCAAAAAACTTTATTTCTTTTCCAAACTGCACCCGGGTTTATCATCTAAAAAAACTATGGAGTAACTTGCGTTCTATAGGTGTTGGAAAAAAGGCAATGGTTGCTGATGTCATCCCAGATGTGAATGAACTTATTGATGCTTTTTTATCAGTATCTATCAATAATCTTCGCTTTACGCCTGAAAATCCCTTGAAGCTGTGTCAGAAGTAGACGTAAATAACGTTATTCGTTCTGTGAAATCTAATGCTGTTGGTGAGGAGGGTGTGCTCATTCGTTTTATTGAAATGATTTTGATAAATTTCATAAGCTCCCTTACACATATTATTAATTTTTCCACAGCTTCGTCTTCTTTTCCTGATAGTTGGAATTGACCAAATTTATCCCTGTTCCTAAAAAACCTCAGACATCGAATTTATCTATCTACCGCCCTATAAGTATTTTGTCATGTCTATGAAAAATTTTGGAAAAGATCCTCGCTTTGTAAATACCGAGGTATTTGGAGCAACATAGTTTGCTTTCTCTAGTTCAATCAGGCTTTAGAGCTTGTCACAGCTGTTCCTACCGCTATGATGAAAATTATCGATGACATTAGAATTAGATATCATATGGATAACCTTACGGTGCTCTATTTGCATTTGATAGAGCGTCACAACATACTGTGTCAGATCAGAAGCTGAGGTTATTCATCTCATATGGAATTGCTTGAGTAATCGTTACCAAAAGGTCGTTTACGGAGGCAAATGTTCCGATATTAGGGCGTTATTAACGGGTGTTCCGCAGGGCTCCATTCTGGGTCCATTTCTATTTTGTCTGTATATCAATGACCTGCCTAAAGTATGCCCAAATGTCTCCATTCACCTTTACGCTGACGATGGCCAAGTATACATATCACGGCCTGTCGGATTAGCTGAAGACCTCACTGTCAGAGTGAATAAAGACCTATCTAGAATCTACAACTGATCAATTTTAAATGGGCTGCATCTTAATCTATTGTAGAAAAATATTTTGAAACTGATGATTTTCCATCTATACTTTTAAACAATAAGCCTATTCCATATGTGGAATAAGTAACAAATCTTGGATTCCAAATTAATAGTTCTCTTTCTGCTAAAGACCATACTAACTATGTTGTTGGGCGAATTTATGCTGATCTACGAAAGCTCTGGCTGTCATTCAGTTTTACACCAGTAGAAACAAAACTAAGAATTATTGAAACTCTTTTGCTCCCTATATTTGACTACTCTACTCTTGTGTACTGCAAACTTGAACGGAACATAAGTTATTTGTTGCTTTTAATGATGCTATAAGATATGTATTTGGACTACCGCAATTCGATCACATCTCGCACTATCACAATCTTGTTTTGGACTATACGTGTAAGCAATTCTTAAAAGTTAGATGCTGCCAATTTATGCACCATCTCATCAAAAAAAAAAAATCTCCAATGTACCTATTTGGAAAACTTCAATTTCCCCAATCTACCAGGACCTTCAAATTAACAATGCCTTATTTTAACTATCTACACCCTTCTCGTCTCTTCTTCATTTATGTTACCAGACTTTGTCATTGGAACAATTAAATTCAAAACTACTGCTCTTCAATGTTTGTAATAACTGCAACAACTATTCACCTTAATCCTCTTTCCTTTTTCCTCATTTATAATATCTTTCTTTCTCTTTATTTTTCTCAATTCTTATTTTCTTTTTTTTTCTCTTTCTCTATCTCGTTTCCCTTCTGTTTCTGTCTTTTCAATTATAAAGGGTTTTCCAATAGGGACTTGACAACTTTGAATTTAATTTGTGAACGCACTCTTTCACTAATCGTCAAACTGTCACTGTCAATTTATTCAGTAAACTCAACATTTTCATCATGGTAAAGTACACGAACGAGCAACGTCTGCAAATTATAAAAATTTTCTACCGAAATTAGGAGTCGGTGACTGCAACTTTAAGAGCGTTAACTCCAATTTTCGGTCGGAATTCTCGCCCTAGTAGGCGAGTTTAGTGCAAAAATTTGAGTCTACATATTCGTTGTGTGTGTGATGTTGCGTGTCAGCGAGATAACGGGTTGGTCGAAGTGTCGAAAATATCGCTACCGTTCAGGCGTCCGTAGCAAACGATTCAAATCAGCCGATTCCACGGCGTTCTCAAGAATTGGGCATCGCTCAGACTACATTATGGCGTATTTTGGGTAAGGATCTTAGTTTACACCCATACAAGATCAAGCTGACTCAAGAATTGAAGCCGATGGACCATTTGAAGCGACGTACGTTCTCCGATTGGGTTCTGGAGAAGATGCGCCAAGATGATGAATTTCATCGCAAAATCATCTTCAGTGACGAAGCTCATTTTTGGCTCAATGGGTTCGTCAATAAGCAAAATCTGCGTTATTGGTCGGGTGAAGATCCACATGTGCTTCATGAATCACCACTTCATCCACAAAAAAAATAACTATTTGGTGCGGTTTACATGCCGGCGGCGCTATTGGCCCATATTTTTTTGTCGACGGTAACGATCGTCATGTTACTGTGAATGGTCAGCGTTATCGCGCCATGATCACCGATTATTTTTGGCTCGAATTCGAAGATATGGACTTGGACGACATGTGGTTTCAACAGGATGATGCCACAAGCCACACAGCATATGCTACAATCGATTTATTGAAGAGTAAGTATGGTGAGTGTGTTATCTCAATAAATGGGCCAGTCTATTGGCTGCCTCGTTCGTGCGATTTAACGCCGCTTGACTATTTTCTGTGGGGCTACGTTGGAAGAGCTCAGAGCCAACATTGAACGCGAAATAGCGGCCAAAATGTGTGGCCGAGTCGTTGAAAATTGGGTCCAACGAATCGACCGCTGCAAACGTGCCCGCGGTGGCCATATGAACGAAGTCGGGTTCCATTCATAAATGTTTTGATTGTACTTCAAGCCAACATAAGGTTTTTGAAGTATCTCAAATTGCTTGCGTTTTATTTTAAAAAAAAGTTGTCAAGTCCTTATTGGACAACCCTATAGATTTAATGTTATATGCACTCCAAAAAATGTACTGTAAAAGACCAAGTCTTATTTGTGCTTTCTTTAATTTATTAATGATAAATTGAATTGAATTGAATATGAGCAACACGGGTATAGTACATGTGAAGTTATCACTCCCATCTGTTGCAACTTGACAATCTTCGTGGATATTGTGAATGAATTTTGATGTGGTTTGTCTGGGCGAAATACAACGCGAACGGATGAATAGCTGGAACAAATAGACATCACCATACGTCTAAGGAAGTGGGAATAGTTTGATCACAACTAATGTTGCGAAGAAGGTTTTTTCGAACGAGTCATCCGGCAGAGGAGCTGAGTTCATTTGAAATGAGATGGAGGATTGCCACTGTACTCCACTCGACTTGACAGACTGGTTTTCGACTGGGTCTGAGGGAAAAGAATAGAGTCAAATATTTAAGGACCACTCCAAAAGCAGTCAATAGTATAGCGCTGGCAGCTTCGTAGGGAACGAGAATCGAAAACTTCACTTGTCAACGCAAACAGTGAGAAAGGGCATTTGCAATGCTAATAGCTCTGAACTAAATTGTGCAAAATAATTATTTAAGGAGCCAGGTATCTGCATGTGAAGTTGAATACAGGCTACGATTAGGCTTTGCCTTATCTATCACTCGGTTCCAGGCTGATGCGACAACAGATGACTTCTTTGAGGATAGGTGGAAAGCTTGTATGCGCAGTAGGTCGCAATCGAATCGTAAGAAGCTTTTATACATAATTCAGTTTCTCATAAGTTTAAAAATAATTCTCCTGGATATATGCAGATTAAAGGAATGCTAGCTACAAAATCTGCGGTATTATTGCTATAAGTCAACAGGAAATGCTGTAGGTTGTATAAAGAAGTCTTAGTGGCGTATTAAGGAATACTAAATATCTTATTTTTGCGAAATGTCTAGGTTTCCTGAAGCGATATAAGAAATAATTCACCCCTTCTGACCTGGCCTCTATTTATAAGGCAGTTACACCAACGTAACATCTCCTGTCTCACCTTGTTGTATCGCTATTTTCACCACCAGTGAACCACTGAAATTGCCGGTAGTATTTCGCCCCCTTAAACCTTCAATCATAACATCCGTCTCGCTATGAATGCTCATCGGTATACCCTCAAGCCACTTTCGGATGTACTCTGAAATATGGAATGCCCTGCCGAGTTCTTTATTTCCTGGTCACTATAACTTGCAAACATTTAAAACCAACGCACATCGATATCTAAACGTGAAGTCCCCGCGCCAATTATAGACAAAAAAAAGAAAAATAGAAATGACACCATCAGGAAGTATTTTTCTGTGATTGTTCAGCTGGTGCTTCGTTAGACTGTAAATTCTACGTTGTGGTATGATTACTCATCTTTCTCAATATTCAAGGCTGAAAAATAATCTAAAAAGAAACAGTTGCTCTTTGTTCCGACAGATAAAACAGAAACACTTTGAATGAGGGTGTCAAGTATTCCAGTGTCCGCTGCAAAACAATCGGAGATTATAAAGTTCGTTAGTCTTTAGTATCCAGATAAAGCTAATTTTTCGAATTTAAAACATTTTGCACTCACTGAGCTAGAAGTAAGTAGTAATCCAAGTTATGAGCGATTTATAACGCAGACGATTCATAGCATTGCTCCTGAAGCTTCTCAATCTTGTATAATGAGACTTTTATTAAAGAAGCCAACTTTATTACCGAAAGAGGCATATGCTTGTATCCTTGGAAAACTATGTTCAAGTCAAACTACTCTGTCACAGATACCAATAATCACTAGAATAGATCAACAATAAAAATTGAAAAATAACAAATTTACTCACCCTTTGCCCATCCAGTGAGCACATTGCCCAGATACGACACTTTAAATTCCGGATCCGGGGTACTTATATCTACGCTGTGTGTTCTTTTCCACCACAATTTGCCCAGCCCGCGGGAAATTGTTCGAAAAGCCTTTGCGCTTATATCCTTATTACTATCTTGAAAATGCTCCAAATTAAGTGCTGCCACATCTTTGCTGCCCACTTGAGCGACTCTTTGATTATCCATTAAATCCTCATCTTCCTTACAACATTTCTTAAATCTCTCCAAATATGGTCCATTGTTTTTCCGTCTACCACCGGAAAACGTATTAAACTTTGTCTTCATATCACCACCACCGTTAGCTGCGGCTAACTCCTTCTCAAATTTCTTTGTATTATAAGTGTTGCCCAGAAGTCTGGCTATCGATGCACCCTTCACAAACTTATGACTTCCATTATCTTGTGCTATCATTGACAATTGCGATTTGGTATCATTGGTCGATTGGTTAATTTCATTTGTGACAGCTACAGGACATGTTTTGCTGTTGATTTTTTTACTAAACGCGAACAAAGACAATTTGTCCAACGTCGATAGGGAGGCCTTTAGATTTCCCTTAACATCGTTATTGTTATTTAATAAAACTTTACTATTTGGTAGCACTGTTTTCTTAACGCCATTCTGAACTTCACTTTTCTTATTAACATGCTGCTGATTGTTTGATTCATTAGAGGCATCTTCCTTCGCGCAGTCGGGAATAATAGCCGCTTGCGGTTGAAGGACAAAGTCAACTTCATCTTTGGATTGGGTTCCGTGATTTGTCATACTAGTGCCGATGATGCCGCCACTATTTGTACTGGAATTGATATTACTAGAGCAACGATTGATATTCAGCATCATTCTTCAATCTCACATCTCATCAATGTATCTCGATATATTTGTTGTGTTTGTATATGTGTTTGGAGTAGTAGTAGTATCTCAATCTAAATATATATCTGAAAGATAGAGAGAGAAAAAAAAACATTGAAATTACAATATAAATGTTGGCAATTTACACTTCAGTTAGTAAGAGCGTGCCAAAAGTTAAGGACGACAATAAACAAAAAACCCAAACAAAATCGTTCGACATGACCACAAGAAAGGATTGCAGGTGCTAATTGCTACTAATCCAATCTTTGGTAATTCACACCGAACAGATATTTTAAGAATCGTTTCGCTTAATTGGGTATTTTCCATAAAAAAAAGGCACGTTTACCGAGGAATTAGCTTTCCTGACAAACAGGTACACTTAATGCGGAGCTAAAGTCAGAGCTGATTGAGATACGAGTAAATGGGGAAACTTTTCAATGTGGGGGGTGAAATAGCTCTACAGATCTGGTCACCTTGCTTTTAATTATGTGCCATTTCATGGATGTTGGAAAAGTTTAGAAGGTCTAGACGGATCAGTATGTGATCCATGATATTACGGGCGTCAGACTTCACACTTTTCGTATCTAGATCGTTCAGAAGGTGGGAGCGCGTAAAATATTAGATAGTTTTCGCGCCATCAGATTCAGTTCAATAGAAGTGTTAGAAGAAGCAAATCTCATTAACCAGATGCTAATTACCACAAGTAGCGCTGGATTGTTAGACGATACAAAATTTAGACTAGACCCTAGACTCGTTAATCTTCAAATTATTGCCAGAAGATAGACCCTAGAATGACTGTGTTAAAAGTGATGAGTCAGCTGTAAATGTACACTCGGAAAATTGAGTAGAAAGAGAGAGAAAAGTGTTTGGGCTCAGTGGTTATTTCGCTCCATGGGTGGCATCCAACATTTATTGCGGAGACTAAATGATTAGTGTAAATTGACTTGATGTTGTATTTAGACAACCATTTATCTCACAAGATTTTAGATGTCTTTTTTTGACGGGTGGTATTGAACCCCGAACCGTCCGATTGGGAGCCACGGCCACCCACTTATGTGTTACTTATACTATGTGCCATAGTTATTGAAGTAGAACGTTTTGGTGTGAAGTGCAGAATGGTGTATCAATTATATAAATAGTTGCAGTGTAAATAAAAAATGTAATTCGATCTATGGCAGGACTTTTACCGAAACGTCCCTCTGACTGGTAATAAGTTGACTAAGAAACTTCTTCCACCAAAGTGCCTCCCAAGTTCCCATCTTTCATTGAACGAGATTCCGCATCTTTCGAATTCTTACCGATTGATGGCCTCCGGAATGCAAGAAATCTTCTTACTACGCTGAAGATTGACTTAAACAGAATAGCTGCCTCCCCACGAAAAAAGGACATTATTAAGTTGCATCTAACAATTGAAACATGCCTTTATGAATACGAAACTGTGGTCTCTGATATAATGATCAGAAGATATAATCCGTTCTCTGTAATATGAGCCTCCCAATTCAATTCTACATGTCGGAATCGCGCTTCTAATCGTTCATTTGACAAAGCGGTCACAAGATGCAAAAAATAATATTTTCTTGTGGCATTAGAAATTCCGACATCGAACTGTAAACCACTGTAAAGCGATTTATTGCCATAGTACACAAGAAAAGGTCTTTAGCCGATGATAGAAAATAACTTTGCTTTGTTATTATTCGAACTTGTGCAGGCTTATTGACTTGTTGAGTTTTTCAAAAGTACAACAATGATACTTCCTACTAAAATATTAGTCATTCTTATAACAAGTTGGTATACGTAACACAACTTATACAATTGATAGGGGTCGATTTTTAGACCCCAAAACCGATTTCGATCACTTTAAGAATCCCTGATCTAAATCAACAATAACACCACAAAGTATTGCTTAACCTTTTCTTTTTAGTATTTGGGGCGTTCAATATATTCTCGGTATCGATATGAAGGAAAATGCGAATTCAATTTAAATTGTTTTTATTTTTCAATATAATCTCCCCTAACATCAATGCATTTGTTACATCTTGAGATAAGCTTTTTTAAACCCTCAAAAAAATTAATTTCCTCTTTCTCTGCAAAATATCCATTTATTGCCGACTTGAGTTCTTCATCATCCGAAAATCTTTTTCCACGAAGACATTTTTTCAAATCCGGAAACAGGAAATAATCACTAGGGGCAAGGTCTGGACTATAGGGTGGGTTTTGGATTTCTTCCAAACCACAATCTCGCGCAGCAGCCTTGGAAACTCGCGCCGTGTGAACAGGAGCGTTGTCATGAAGAAGCAACACACGCGCTGCAAGTTTACCCCGTCTCTTCTTTTTAATTTCCTCCCGCAAATTATGCAAAGTGGAAGCGTAGGATGTGGCGTTGATGGCTTCACCTTTTTTTTTGTACTCAATGAGCAAAATTCCCTTTGAGTCCCAAAAAACTGTGGCCATGAGCTTCCGGCAGACGGAGTGACTTTGAACTTCTTCGGAGGGTCTGTTCCTTTTTTATGGCACTGCACTCTTGTTTGCTTTCAGGGTCATAGTGGTGGACCCATGTTTCGTCCCCAGTAACAATTCGATCCATAACACCGTCCGCGTTCTCACTACACATCTCCAAAAGCTCTCTACAGCATGCGATTCTCACTTTTTTCTGAGGCGATGTGAGCATTCGTGGCACCCACCTTGCACTGACCTTTGAAAGGTTAAGATGGTCATGAAGAATGGTGTGAATGGTACCAATTGAAAGCTTGGTGATCTCTGCCATCATTTTCACCTTTATTCGGGCATCCTCAAGAACAAGTTTTTCGACTTCTTTGATGCTTTCTGCCGTACAAGCAGTAGCCGGGGCGCCGGAGCGGGGGTCGTCTTCAATGCTCTCTCTGCCTCTCTTGAACTCACTTGACCACTTTTGCACAGTTGATAATGAAGGTGCGGAACCCTGGTAAACAGCCACCATCTCTTCATGAATAGTTTTTTGACTTTTTCCTTGCTTAGTGAGAAATTTAATTACAGCGCGATGCTCAATTTTCACCATCATCGTCTCAGTTGCCATTATGATTCTGTTTAACTAGAGATAAAACGCGAATTAATAATCGCATTTATATGAAATTTTACATGAATGCACTAAAATAATAGTATTACTTGATAAATAAGTCAATTTATATATACAATCACAGCTTCACCCCGATACCGAGAATATGTTGAACGCCCCTCGTAGGCGTGACGAATTTAAATATTGGCGAAGATGGGGAACGATACTTAAATTTCTTGCAGAACGGTTAAAGACCAGTTTATTATATAAATAGGGTGGGGATTTATTTTGAATAATTTTATGTAGAAATATGCAGTTTCTCACATTGATGTACTGTTGTAGCGTGCAACCTAGTATCTTTTTGGTATGTTCTGAGATATGTTCGTATCTTCGAAGTCTTTATACATAGCGAACCGCATCGTTGAATGTCACCTTTAATTTGTTTAGCGACAGTGAATCAAGAGCGCTATAGACAACTTCAGAATATGTAATGAGAGGTGTTATTAAGATCAGTAACAACTTACGTTTGGTTTCAACAGGGGTGATGTAGGCCACAATTTGTGTAGATAGCCGTATATCCGACCAATAACTGCATTAGTATGATTATAACCTGAGAAGTTGCGGTCAATGATAAAGCCAAGGCTAGTGCAGTGTTCACCAGCCGTTATTTTACTGCTACCTAGGTACAAGTCTGGCAGGATACTCAGTTGAAAACGTCTTTTAGAGATCGGCATTACTTGGGATTTTTTTGGGGTAAGAAGCATTCCATTCGCTGCGGACCAGGTAGAAATTTGGGTAAGATCGTCATTGATGTGGTCAGCAAGTTCATCAAGCTAGTTATAGGTACAGACTGATGGAATATCGTTAATAAACATACAGAAAAGAATAGGACCCAGAATTGAACCTTGTGGAACTCTTTGAACTAAGGCCTTAAGTAGGAAGGATTTGCCGCCAGAAATGAGTTTCTGGAATCTCTCGGAAAGATAGCTGCCAATAAGATGGATAGCCCTACGGCTAAATCCAAAAAAATTTTGAGCTTCCAGCTTAGAAAGTTGTGATCTACCCTATCGAAAGCCTTCGAGAAGTCAAGTAGGCAAAGGAGACTTATATTACCCTTGTCATAATCTTGCCTTATTTCGTCTGGTAAATTTATCGTAGCGGTAGAGCAGCTGTGATGTGCCCTGAATCCTGATTGTTTCTCGTAAAGCAAGTTGTGGTTAGCTACATGACTAAGTATTTGTTTTTGCAGGACTTTTTCGAAGATTTTAGATAAACTGGGTAATATGGTAATCGGTCTAAAGTCAGAAGAGCATCACTGTTTGTTTTCTTTGCCGCTGGAAGAACTCTAGCTATTTTCCATGACCTGGGAAAAGTTGATGTAATTATGCAGAAATTGATGACATGAGTAAGATGGGCAACTATCTGGGATAGGATAAGTTTGACAAACCGGATGGGTATTCCGTCCTCCCCGATAGCTTCAGACTTAATAGCCATTGTGCATTTAAACATTTCGCTTTCGCTTACAACTTCAAAGTCATCCAGTCTATGCGCAGATCTGGCCGAACAGGCTGATGCTTCATTTGTATCAAAGTTACCATTAGCGAGTTGTTCACCTATGAAATAGTTATTAAGAAAATCAGTATCAAGATCACTCTGTTGGTTAAAACCTTTAGAAAGACCAATCATTTTAAGGTTGCTCCATAGTTTTTTTTTTGCTGGTAAGGTGGTATTGAGCTTGGATGCATAGTAATTATTTTTGGACGCACGTATAATTGAAGTTGTACGATTGCGTGCCTCTTTAAATTCTTTCCAATTGACGCTGGTTGGTCTGCGCTTCCATCTACTGTGCAATTTATTGCGAACTTTGATTGATTTTATCACATCTATGGACAGCTTTGGTTACGGACTCTAACTGTTTTTGTAGGTACATGCCTATCAAGCAGTTGTGTCAAAATTGATTGAAATAAATCAACCTTTCCATTAGGATCGGCGGTTTGTCTATACTGCATCCATGGGGCAGACATTGTGGCTAGTTGAAGGGCATTAACATCAACAGAATTAAAATCTTTATATGTAATAGTTTCAGTAGTAGCACATTTAGACAATTTAACATTTTAAGTTAGAAAAATTAGGTCGTGATCAGAGATATCGAAGGGTATCTAGTCAAAAAGAAGGACAAGGTTGCGATCGGAAACAATAATAAGATCAAGAAGACTGGGTGTACGACCGGGGACAAAACGTGTTGGGTAGGTGTAGTTAACAATACTCAGACCGACGGAGGACGCTAAGTCTTTCATTTGAAATGCAAGAGAGTTGTTTCTTAGTAAGTCAGAATTAAAGTCGCCGCACACAACAATATGCTGATATAGTGCACAAAAGTCCGAAAGTGCTGAAAAATATGGCAGTGCAGAGCATCTTCGGTTTTTATTGTATGCGCAGGAGACAAGACATTTAGTAGTATTACAGTCACTTATTTCCACAGCAATGTACTCAACGCCGGATTCACTTGATTTAAAAATTTCATTAGTTTTCAAAGTTAACCTACAGTAGACTGCAACACCTGTGGTATAAGTGATTCTGTCATTCCTATGCAGTCTATAATTTGGGATATCGTAGATCTCATCACGCACATTCGGATTAAACCAGGATTCACTTACACAAATAACATCAAGACAAGAAGTAGAAAACAAGTACTTTAAATAGTCTAATTTAGTGTCATTTAAACTTCGCACATTTAAATAACGTATTCGTAGTCCATTATATTGCTGAGAAATAATTTTTGCAATAGTGTACGTTGATTTTTCATTCACACTGTTTGAAACAAAAAAAAAAACCTGTTAATGTAGATGGATAAAACTAGTCCCTATCATAGCCGTTTTCAAAAATTTTCATTTTTAACAAAATGGCAGCTTTTTGAACCTACGAGGCTATTTTTGACTAAAAAACGAGTCACATTTTTATTTATAACAAATCTAAAAATTAAGATATCAAAAAAATCCTACGTAGGAGACTAGATAATGGTATTAAGAATATCCGTGCGAAATGGCATGTAAATCGGTCGAGTGGTTCAAGAGATATTTCTGGTACCGACTCGGAAAACACTGTTTCGAGAAAAACGCAAGCGAAATGCAAAATCTGCAGTGTGTCTTGCCTGCGTGGCTTCGAAAGCAAAACTGAAAATGTGCTCGAGTAGTGCACTTCTGGAATATTCTGAATTCTAATATTCTTATACACGGTTTAAATCTATTGCTAAGCAGGTATAAATATTTGCGAGGGCACTGACCCGTCATTAAAGAAGGTAGGAAGGCAGAGCAGGCACGCAGCTGCTCATGTCCCTAATGAGCGCTCCGCCCGGTCCGACGTCTAACGGTCATAACTTTCTTAATTATTGGAATTTTTGAAAAATTCTTGCGGCATTTGAATTGCAAAAGAATATACAATTTGTTCATGCAAAAAAAAAATCACTTTTTTTGAGCGGAGAAACGTATGAAAAAGTTAGATTTGGGCAGAATTCTATGTGGGATGAAGAAGATGATATACCCTTAATTTTTACAAAAAGTGCCAATTTTTACAAAAGTGCCATGCCAGGAACGATGTTTAATGCAAAAAGAATACGACACCTGGTTAGCATTGGCTAATGCAACATTTAATGCAATGAAGTATTGAAGTAGATATTAGCAATGATATTTGCACAACATATTTTCCTACCGATAACGAAATTGTTGAACATCATAACACTAAATCTTTAAATCTGCATGTTGATGATGATGACGATGATGATAATTCGGATGTAGAGGTTGTAAATAAGCCTTCTAGACAAGAAGTTATAAACTGCTTAAAAATGTTAAACATATATTTGAAAACCAGTGATAATGCAACTGACAAACACTTTGAAGCCTTATATAAGTTAGAGTCTTTAATTGAAGAGAATAAGAAGAAAGCAGATTTGCAGCTTTTAATACGAGTATGTAACCAAAAATATATAACAAAACTACCGTAATTTTTTTTATATATAATACTATTATATATTTTACTTATGAAATACTACTATTATATTATTACTATTATTACTATTCTCTATTACTGAAAAATGAACTTCTCCATTTTGAATCACTACTTTGTGAATTAACTTATGTACTAATCTATTACTTTAACCTATATTGAAATATATGTATGTCACTCTGACATAGAACGTGGTTCAATGTGGTTTTTCTAAGTAAGGTTAAGATACATTAATGGCGACGAGGACGTTAAAATAAATTAAAAATTCAATTTAATTACAATTAAAATACAAAATGCCGGACCCTACGCAGCAAATAATCAAAGCTTTAACCAACGCGCTTAGGAATATACAAACCACAAATACACCAAATTTACATTTTGATACGTTTCATGAGGATCAAGAGACATTTACAACATACCAAAAACGTTTGGAGAACTACATTGGCCTAAGGAATATTACTGATCCAATAAAAAAGCGGCAAGTATTATTAAATTGTATTGGTGCCAAGTACTACCAGCTTTTGTGCAATTTAATAGCCCCAGAGGAACCCGACACAAAAACGTATGAAGATCTCGTGAAAGTTCTCAAAGACCATCTCAGCCCAAGACCGAATGAGATTGCGGAGCAACACAAATTTTTACTGAGGTTACAACATGAGGGAGAATCCATTGCAAATTATTTAGCCGATTTAAAGAAATTGAGCGTGAGCTGTAACTTTACTTGTGAAGCATGCAAGAAATCCACATTAAATACACATCTTCGATCACAATTTATACGAGGGCTGAGGGACTCCGATGTCAAAGAAAAACTTCTACGAGAAACAAAAATTACGTTCGAGAAGGCTGTGGAAAGTGCGCTGGCAATGGAAGCTTCTAAGAGCGAAAGTCGATTCATGCATAGCATACACCAGATTCAAACAAAGAATGCGATGCGGAAGAAGACTAACTCAAATGCCAAAAATAAGAAAACTTGTCGGTTCTCGGCAGTAAAGGAAAGAAAGGCTATTTGTTTCCGATGTGGAAAACAGAACCACATGGCAAATCAATGTCGCGCAAAACAACTTTTCTGCAAAATTTGTCGAAAAGGAGGTCATGTTACATCTGTCTGTTTTAAATCGAAACTACAACAGAAGGAGGCAAACACATTACAAATAATGCATGAAACCTCTAGCATGAAATTAATGTTCTGAGAATTTGTGAGAGAAAAACTCGTCAAGAGGAACCCCTCAAATTGAAACAAAACATACTCAGCACTCGTGGTGGTAAGTACTACATTTCATTAAAAATAAACGGCAAACCAGTTGATATGGAACTTGATACCGGTTCCGCAATCGCCGTAATGAATTATAAAACATTCATTACAAATTGGCCTTCTGCCAAAATTGATCCCACTACAGTGATGCTGAAGACTTACAATAATGACATATTCCCTGCTTTGGGTAAATCCAAAGTAGAAGTTGAATATAACAAGAAAAAGGTAGCATGCAATTTATACATCGTAAAAGAAAATTTTGATACACTTATGGGCCGAGAATGGGTAAACACACTTAAACTATTAAAAATAAACTCAATTAATACTTTGATATTATAGAGATGTCTTTGAGAAGAAAGTCGATTTAATTCCACAGATTAAAGGGGTACTTAAACGTCGTGAAGGAACATCTCCCATATATTTTAAGCCAAGGCCCGCGCCCTACGCTATTCGTCCAATGATAGATGACGAAATCGAGAGGTTAGAAAAAGCTGGCATTATTGAAAGGGTAAATCATTCGGACTGGGGAACGCCAATCGTACCAGTAATCAAGCCGGACAAAACAATTCGATTATGCGCGGACTACAAGGTGACACTTAATAATTGCATCATAAACGACAAATACCCTATACCAAGAATAGAAGATCTGTACGGGAAGCTAAAATACGGTGAGTTTTATTGCATTTTCGACATCCATAAGGCATATTTACATCTAGGCATGAACGAAGAAAGTGCATTAATGCAAACCATAAGCACACAAAAAGGACTTTACAAAGTTAACAGGCTTATGTTTGGCGTTAAGACAGCTCCAAATATATGGCAAAGATTTATGGAAGAAAATATTACTAATGACCTTGAAGGAACAGTATGCTTCTTTGACGACATAATCGTAATGGGCAGGAGCTTAGACGAAACATTTCACCGATGCACTCTTTTACTTAAGAAACTTCGCACCTTCAATCTCCATTTAAACAAATCGAAGTGCAAACTTTTCGAACGAAGTGTAAATTACTTGGAACATAAAATAAACAAAGAGGGACTGCACAAAACAGAAGACAAAATAAGAGCGATTTCAGAGATAAAAGTGCCGAAAGATGTAACCCAGTTGAGACGTTTCCTCGGAATAGTAAACTATTATCACCAATTTACACCAAATTTGTCAGCAAAATTACACCCTCTTTATCAGTTGCTTAAAAAGGAACGAAAATATACATGGATTTCGGATTGTCAAAACGCATTTGATTCCCTCAAGGACGAAATTGTGAGTGACAACGTTCTGGTACCCTTCGATGAAAACCTCCCACTAATATTGACTACAGACGCTTCACCATTCGGCTTATCAGCGATACTTTCACACATGACATCCAACGGCGAAAGACCGATCGCATTCGCATCCAGAAGTTTGAGTAAATCGGAGACAAATTACAGTCAGCTGGACAAAGAAGCTACAGCAATCTATTGGGGGCTACATAAATTTTTTAATTACTGTTATGGACGAGAATTCACGTTGATAACAGACAGTAAACCATTAATCTCAATATTTCAACCCAACAGAAACCTACCGTTATTAACAGCTCAAAGGCTACTTCACTACGTCCAGTTTCTTTGTGGTTTTAAATATACCTTAAAATACAGAAACACAAAAGAACACAATAACGCTGATTTTCCTTCCAGAAAACCCCTTCCCTCAGAAGATTGCAACTCTAAAACATATGAAGTGTACCAAATATGGGATGATTACTTAACAATTACTAACAAAGAGATACGTAAGGAAACCAAAAAGGATAAAGAATTGACGCAGGTTGCTATTAAGCTTCAAACAGGCGACGGTTTGATGAATACACAATACAACAACATGGAGACTGAGTTAATGCTTCATGATGGATGTCTCTATCGAGGATTACGCATCATAGTCCCCACTTCTTTGCGCAAAAATGTGTTAGAGGAACTGCATGCAGCACACATCGGTATCACAAAAATGAAGGCACTAGCAAGAAGTTATTGTTATTGGCCCGGCATTGATCACGATATAGAGACCTTAGTAAAAAGCTGTCGAAGTTGTGCTACAGTACTGAAGGAACCAACGAAAGTTTCAAATAATCACTGGGAAGTACCAGGACAACTATGGCAGCGTCTGCACATAGATTTCGCCGGACCATTCATGGAAATCTATTTTCTTGTCATAGTGGATGCTAAAACGAAATGGCTTGAAATCTTTCCAATGAAGCGTATCACAAGTTTCCACACAATCCGTGCACTTAGAGAAGTATTTGGCAGATTTGGCATTCCTAGGACGCTAGTGTCAGACAATGGCACGAATTTCACTTCTAAGGAATTTCAAACCTTCCTAAAAAGCAATAATATTCAACACAAATTAACAGCACCTGCTCATCCAGCTACCAACGGGCAAGCCGAACGTTTCGTTCAAGTATTCAAGAAGGGCTTACGTTCAGCAGTCGACGATCCAGATGATTTACATGTAAAATTACATCGATTGCTTATGCAATATAGAACTACCGAGTCCACCACTACTGGAAGGAGCCCAGCAGATATGATTTTCAAATTTCATGTACGTACCAGACTAGTCTTATTAAAAACTTCAAAGACAGACGATGAATTAGTCCCAGAGAGAAAAAGACAATTTGAAATTGATGACTTAGTCCAATTCCGATATTACCAAAACCGAGATTGCAAGTGGAAGTTCGGAAGAATAGTTCAGCGTGATGGTCACCTTCACTATATTGTTGATGTGGATGGAGTTCCGTTTCGCAGACATATCGACCAAATAAGATCCACCTTGGTGGAAGGTAATAAATGTGATTATTCAAAAATGTCTCTTCCTATAGGAGAATCACCAGTGTTTAATAATACAGTTCCGGAAAGCTTGAAGGACGAAATTTTAAGACCTTCTATATCACCAACTTCAGCAAGTCCATCCAATAATATCGGTAAGACAACTGACGAGCATAAGGATCCAGAAATTCAAGAAGCAGTTAATGAAGCCAACGAAGTGACAGAAGTGGCCATGGAGTTGCGAAGATCGAAAAGAATCCGCCGTCCAGTTGTACCCTTCAGACCGTCGGAAGGATTATTGGGGGGATGACTATTATATATTTTACTTATGAAATACTACTATTATATTATTCTAATTATTACTATTCTCTATTACTGAAAAATGAACTTCTCCATTTTGAATCACTACTTTGTGAATTAACTTATGTACTAATCTATTACTTTAACCTATATTGAAATATATGTATGTCACTCTGACATAGAACGTGGATCAATGTGGTTTTTCTAAGTAAGGTTAAGATACATTAAATACATACATATTTAAATAAATAGAAAATAAAACTGTATATTTTTTTTTATTCAATTACAAGCTTTTTTATTTTTATTCTATAAGTCAAAGTCTCTATAAGTCGAACTGTTTTGGGTGGCAGATGGTAGTTCGAATTATAGAAGTTCGACTGTATATCAAACAATAGATCAAATAATTGTAACTTTTTGTAATCAGAGCTACTAAATAAAATTCTTACTTACTCGTATATCTTCATCAGATCTACCCATAGCAAATTTTACAGCCCACCAGTTAAATAAAAATAAAAAAATGCCACCTCAAATAAGAACAGAGTCAGTAGACTTTAGTGACGCCTCCCAATAAATTCAGTGCCATCCATAACATAACAACCAAAGTAAACGAACATTTAAATTTTAATATTATCTTAACCTCAGATTCATTTTTCTGTTTTTGTATTAATTAAAAAATAAAAAGATCACCCAAGTACCCTATGGACTTACGCAGATACTCGTACATCACCTCATAACCATAAAATCAAGAGCGCGAATTTCACTTCTCTAAATAAAAAATATTTTCTTGGTTGAAGATAAAAAAAAATGTATCATAAACTCAAGAGCGTATTTAAAATAAGTAAATAAAGACAGACAAACAGAATTAAACTTAAAAAAAAAGCTCATATCAAGAAAAAAATGTTAAAATGTTTCTTATTTTTTTAAGATAAATTTCGGCGCTAAAAGACTAAGGTCAAACTACGCATCCATGACCGGTGGTTCATCCATAATTTATTAAATTTATGATGAGATACAAAAACTAGAAAAAGCCCTTTTTTCTGTAATTTTTTGTTGACAAAGTTCAATGAATTGTACCTGAATTAAGAGCATGTAATGAGATTAATTGTTTGACAAATTCGAGTGGATCTAAGAGTCAAAAGTGAAGAGTCAACGATTATCTCGATTCACATCTTTCAGAATGTCATGTTCGTCATATTTCAATGCGAACTGAAGTGATGAGTAATTACAATCAAATGGAACTACAAAAAAAATAAATAAAAAATAAACTTTATGATGAGTTGTAGTTTTTGTAAGATAAAATTTAAAGAGCGTGAAGGTTGCAATTTGAAACACTTGAAATGAGGATGTGATCTAGATTTCGATCGGTTTCATTTATATAAGTGGCAATCAAGCGATTCAAAAGAAATACACGAGTAGATATTGTAAACAACAGCATTTGTAAGTACAAAATCAACATCCGATTGATCTTCTTGCTGAGTAAATGTTTTCAATAAACCGGATTGACAGCATTGCCTACGATAAAGGCTTAACTAATAAGAAATCGTTAAATTTGAGTCTTTTGGAAAAATGCCACTGTTGTGTGTCCTATGGAATAAAACTATACCTATACAAGCAATTAGAAAAGGATCTCTAGATAGGAGTACCTACTTAGTCTCGGAAGCAGTTCTCATATGAAATTCTCTTATCTCTCGGAGATCTGAGAACTCCAGTTTTTAAGGAAATTCTATCTAAGAAGGAGTACATAACAGTGTCCAATCCACGACGAAAATAGTCGCATATACGTATAAGATGTCCTATCGTTTACAGATTAAAAATATAAACAGATGTCCCAAGGGAAAGTTGCAATTTGACAATCTCACTGAGTGAACGCAATAAACCAGAGAGGTACGAGGCGCATATCAATGTTAGATGCATGCTACCTCTGGCTGCTTTAGAAAAGCACTTACAGTAGTCCTTATAACCGCATCTGCTCCAAAATCATGAATGATACGAGTAATTACGATAATATTGTTCAAATGAGTCAAAAGGATTGGCTGTATAGTAAGTGCAGATCGGAGGTTCAGTGAGTGTACTCGCACTCGCAATTTGCTCTAAGGGATTTCTAAGAATCTTTTGAAAACACAAAGCTTGACAGTTGTCTTCTGAAACGTCTGCTACTCGGTCGATGAAAACTCCGAGTTTCGGAAGCTTCCTAGTGTAAAGCCCATCTAGTTCGTCGACTACTTCAGCTTTTGAATCTCTAGTTCCTTCTTTATATCATCGGCAATGAGGTCATTTTCCACATTAATTTTTTTTTATTCACACGTTCACTACTAAGCATGATTTGTCTGTTTATTTAAAGCGGACCTAGTCTCTGAGACAACACCAAAGACCACGATTTCGCTTAGAAACGAGAAAACGTGAGTTAACCGTTTCCTGCCCTTTTTGTTCATCTTTCGGCTTCTTTTCGAGCTTATTTTCGATGGGAGAAATTATATGCTAACGAGAGTAAAGAGACACCTTCATGCAAATTAACTTGGCCATTTACTATTTTGGGTATATGCCCTCTGGTTGTATGCTTCTTCCAATCAACAAAAGAATGATTTGGAGCGCATGAGAAGGGGCTCAGAGTTCGTAATCCAAATCCAAACGATTCCAAAAACTGAAGTCAATTTTCTTCCTCATGAGACTGTAGATCAAAACAAGTGAAGCGTATATTGAAGTGCTGAAATTCTGCCATCAAAAATTCGTCCTTCTAAAAGGAATTCTACAAGAAGTTGCAGTAAGATCAATAGAATCCGAATAAGGTGTTTTAGTCGAACATCCACGAGCTTAAGAGAAAGTATTTAAGATTCACTAAATAAGGTCAATGTAGGAAGACATAGTTACTAACTTACTTGGATGGCACAACAATTGGGCATCAAACAACAAATCATGCCAGTTAGCAAAGTCTTTGGTCAATTAACTTCAGTTGTGAATGAGATTCTCTTCCACATGTGCACGCCACAAAAGGCAAAGTCTACGGGTTGGAATCAAAGAATTTTCAGATCGGAGCGCTGATATCTGTTCGATCTACGTGCCTTACGATTTTCGACCCCCTGGGCCTAATAGCACACTTTCTGATGTTCGTCAAAATTCTATTACAGGAAATCTGGCGCTCCAAGGTCGTTTGGGAAGAAGAGATTAACGACCCTGAATACAATAAATGGCTGAATTGGGTGAAATACTTGCCACTGATGGAAACCCTCAAAATCCCCAGATGCTACGTCACTAACCGTCTTGCTAACAATTGTGAACACCAACTTCATATCTTCGTTGATGCCAGCGAAAATGGATTCGCCGCGGTGGCATACGTTATAAGCATCGCCGGCAACATGGTGGAGTGTGCTCTCATAGGAGCAAAACTAGGGTGGCACCTCTGAAAAGTCTCTCTATACCCAGGCTTGAATTGCAAGCGGGGCTTCTAGGCGCCCGGCTCGCAAAGTGCATAGTGGAGTCTCATACAATTAAATTCTCCAAACGATTTTTCTGGTCAGACTCTAAGAACGTCTTGAGCTGGATCCAATCAGATCACCGAAAATATCGACAATTTGTGGCGTTTCGAGTCAGCGAGATCCTAGATCTTACAGAAATATTGGAGTGGCGGTGGGTACCCACTAAGGCGAACGTAGCTGACGAAGGCACAAAATGGCAAAAGTTTCCCGAATTTAAAGCATAGAGCCGATGGTTCACAGGACCGGATTTCCTTAACCTTCATCAGGACAACTGGCCCCAAGAATCCCCCGAACAAGTCACCAAAGAAGAACTTAAGGGGCATTTCATCAATGTTCATGTTTCTGCTCGAGAAAACATTTTCAGATTTCATAACAACTCTAGCTGGAATCGATTAATGAGAAGTACCGCATGGATTTACCGCCTCACACACAACTACGTACGTTGTCGGAGACTTCAAACGGCTAGGACAGTTGGTCCCTTGTCTCAGGAAGATCTCCAACTGGCAACAAACTCAATCCTGAAAGAAGTGCAAGCTAGTGCATATGCTGAAGAACTCGCAGACTTGCGAGCCAAGAGACTTGTAGACACTTCAAGTGGGCTGTATAATCTCTGTCCATTAATAAACGAAAAAGGTATTATCAGGGCAAATGGCAGAATCCTTCATGCCAAAAATATGTGCGAGAATATTAAAACGAATATCATCCTCTCAAGAGCGCATTGGGTAACATACTTAATCCTTATGGATATGCACCGTCGTTACAGCCACCAAAATCACGAGACAATGAACGAGGATGAACGTTTCTATCCTCCGAAGAACGATTAAAAGGTGGGGCGTGTTTGTAACCTGTTTAACTACACGAGCGGTTCATATCGAGGTGGCAGATTCACTGTCGTCGGATTCCTGTATCATGGCTCTTCGAAATTCCATCGGCCGTCGCGGAACACCCATTGAAATATATAGTGACAACGGCACCAATTTCACTGGAGCTGAACGAAAGCTAAGCGAAGCGAAGCCTTCAAGAACGTCAACAAAGATAAGCTTATAGAGACCTTTACTTCCGCTGCTACCAAATGGAAATTCATTCCCCCAGGATCGCCGCATATGGGAGGAAGCTGGGAAAGGCTGGTGAGATCTGCTAAAAACGTGCTGTACCAGATAATGCCAACTCACAATCCATCAGACGAACTTTTGAGAAACATGCTCATCGCCCAAGGGCTCTCGCCCTTTGACGTACATCCCCATCGACAATGAAAACGAGGGGGCGCTGTCACCTAATCATTTTCTGTTGGGATCCTCGAGTGGTTCTAAACCACTAGCAGTATTCGACGATGACATTAAGGTGTTGAGAACCAATTGGCTAGCCTCACAGCAGTTCGCGGAACGCTTTTGGAAACGCTGGGTAAAAGAGTATCTGCCTACGATCACTCGTCGTACCGTTTAAACCAGTGAAGCCTATAGAAGCGGGTGATATTGTCCTAATTGTGGACCCAAACAGCCCAAGAAACTGTTGGCCAAAAGGTCGGGTGATACAAACCAGGATTTCTAAGGACGGTCAAGTGCGGAGTGCTTTCGTCTTAACGCAGGCCGGAGTATACGAACGGCCTGTTGTAAAGTTGGCCACTCCAGATGTCAAGGTTCCAGAAGGCGTCAATCCGCAGAAGATCTTACCGGCGGGGAGTGTTGGCTATGCCGACAACGCGTTAAGCTAGAGTAAGAACCTTTCGGCCCTGAATTCACCCACTACTAAACTTAACGAAACAGCCGCCATGCATGTCTGAGTACATCCGGCTTTATTCTTTCTTTCGCCTTGACACCACGCGCCTAGTAAGGATAGCTGCTGCGCATTCTGCTTTGTATTAAATAAAACAATCGATTTTATTCCTTTAAAAATAAAGAGGTACGGAAGACAATTGTAAGTAAAAGCTTTGTAAATATATGTAAAATTCAACTCAATTAAATAAATAAATATAAATAAAGGTTGTAGCTGAACCACCAAAACGAAGGCATTTTCTTTCGAACACCAGTGGAAGCCAACAGCGAGTGTTCCTACCTAATTGTACCTATCAGTACCAATACCAAGCGACGTGGCTTGTCGATCGGTAAAAGTCGTTGTGTTAATTGAATTTTGTACGGGAATAACTTCAAATCAGCATGAACTATGCGTCGGAAGACGTGCGAGGGATGCCCAACTGCAAAGAACATTGCCTCAAGGTTCTCATCATACCATCTCGGACGATGTCGCCTTTACCAAGATTACCGGTGACGATAAATTGTTGGTGCAAACGCCTGAAAGTGTGGTCTGGAGGCGCCCTCACTCGAAATTCTGCACGATACACACATTGCGTTTTCACAATTAAGAACATGTTTTGAATGTAAAGCTGCACGAGAACTGAGCATTACGGTGGTACATACTATTCAAAGGCACAAATTCGCTTAAGCTGAAGCTTAGAACGCGGGCTGTAATAAGCCGATCTGGAAACAGATGTCAAAGTTCTAGAGCGCCAGATACCAAAGATTTAAATAGCCTACCAGTTACTTATGCCTTCTACCATGATTGGGCCAAAAGGCACTCCGGAGAAGCGATCTTAGAGAGATATTGCTGTTTCTAATTCTTTTTGATCAAGTGGACGAAAGTCTTGGCCGAAGTTGAATGGTCCTTTCTGCCAATCAGTAGAAGTCTATGACTTTCTAAATTTCCCTCATCTTCTGGTAAAACTTCGAAATAGTATATCTGGCGCAGCACCACTCCATTTCGGCGATTCTTTCACTCGTCTTTTGTTCAGTGCCGCTTCGCAGAGAAGTTGTTTTGCTACATGTGCAAGATTGAGGAAAACAAACGCTAAAGTTTCTGGCAGTTTGTTACGATTGCGGTGGATTAATATTTAATATCCTCACAATACTTCCCCGACGTCGGAGACACCCATTGATGTACCTTCGCCACTAGGTAGTAGACCGAGTCTATATTGGGTGCTCTGAATGTTCAGACATATATATTATATAATACTGGAGAAGTGCATAGTGTCGATCTCTACCCAGATCAATTACGTTGACAGTTTGAGGAAGGTATGAACGAAATCTCACAGAAATGTTCAATATTTTAGATAAGAAGGGAACACAAAGAATCAGTCAGTGAAACACGAGTTGATTGGTTGACTGGAGTGATTGTCTAACTCTTAAAGGAGAGGAAGAAAATGGAAGTGTCTTCTTAGGCCATTCCTAAGATTCCATTTATTGGGACAATGGGATAGCTATCCGCACTAAAAATGATCCTAAAACAGTCCTGGGACTATCTTACAGATTTGCTAACGTCTTACCACTTCTGCTTTGCATTTCATATAAGAATAAGCACAGCCGTGGTGAAAAATAAAAATAAAAACAACTTCCTGGCCCTCTAAGACTGAATTTCTGCGCGCACTAAAAACGAGAGAGAGTTATAGAGAGTGGAGCACTCTGCATATAATCGGGATCCCGGATCTAATGTAGAAGTTTATATGTCCCACGGTCTTGCTCATAAGTGATTAAAAGAGTATTTTGCTGGAGTGATATAGTGAGAAACATCAATAGATGAAGAAGCCAATGTTGGGCCAAGAAATCTTCTTCGAAAGCATAGTACGGATGTACAATACTTCATCTGATTTCCAAGACGTACTACTATCAACTATCCCCTCCTTAAACCAAGGGCGAGATGATGGAATTAAATCTGATGAGGAATGAATAATTATTTTTTTTTTTTAGAAAAATGAGTCTATTCGCAGATTCGGAGTGAGATACAAACTTTCTGACTAACGACAGTCAGGGGAGTAACATACAGCTATAACAATTCAGAGATACGAGTACTTGTTCTTTCATTTTCTTCTTCTTCGAACTATTGTGTTCATTTTGATTCAGATGCAAACTGAAATATTTGTCAAGTCAATTTGTACAATCAAAAACGATGACAATTTTCTTCCAAGTGAAATCAACAAATTCACCAACCCGATAAGTCAGACTTCACATTCGAGTGTCTACAAGAAAAACCATTCCATTGAAATCTGGTTACCAGAAACAGAGTCTCGTCCCATAAACTCCAAACAATGGGCATAATCCAAAGCCTGTTAAACGTGGTCGCACCTGTTCTTGATTTTTCTTTCTTGACCCCGATACTACTTACCGAGTAGTGCCAAATTTTTTATTCCATTTATTCTCATGACGTGAACTATGTCAGTTGTCCAACATTCAACGACAAAAAAAAAACAAAACAAACCAGACGGACGGCACAAAGTGTCAATTGCATTTGGATAGGGGGGCAACCCAGCCCAAAAGCAGAGAGCTGAGGTGCCGGCGCTGCTGGTTTTGATAGTTATGAAGTTCAAAAATAAATTCAATGGGAGTGGAACTTTCACTGATTTTATTGGAATACCAAATGGGACTAACTGAGGTTGGAATGTAAATTCAATTACACTTCCAGGTCATAAAAGACACCTGAGGACTGACAGTTGTATCATGGATGCGTACTCGTATGTCCCTGCTATGCATGACTATATGCAAAATTCCTTTCCAAAATTGCACTATGAATGTGTGTCATCCTTATCTGTTAGTACTCATATGTGCATGTCGAATTGTATGAATTAATTTGTATTAAGAAATTCCAATTGTAACTTTGACAAAGACCTGCCACTTAAGGTGTGACATAGTGTGCACTTGTACTTAGACACTAGCACGTACAGTCTTATCGCCTTGACTGGCAACAAAGTCAACTGGCTTTATCAGAAAGCGCTCTATTGATGGTGAACAAGAGAATTGATTTTATTATTGTTTGCCTCTTTTTGATTTAACAATTTGCACATTCTTAAAATGGGATCAATAAAACATAGTTATGATGGAATTTCTTTATTTAGAATTATTACAATCGGAATTAAGATAGTGGTTGGGGGGATTTTATCCAAAATTAGAAACAAATGCAAGCCGTTGCGATCCCTGATAAGATGTTTACATAGATATAGTAGTCTTAGATGGTAGGAATTAATTTATTTGGAAAGTGCTGGTTGATGGTATCTGCTGGATAGACAACATTATCAGTTATACGACTAGGTAGTGAAGATTTCCTTAGTGAGGCTCATTAACACAGTCAGGAAGATCTATCAACGATAAGCGCTTTATTAGATTTAGTCGTAATAATCACTTTGTTGGTTATCTGAAAACCTTGAATTTGTCTGCTAGATTTGTAGTACCTCGATATGCGCCATATGCTGGTTAGAGTCCAACTAACATGCTTTAAGTGGGAACTGTGCCCAATACGGTAGCTTAATGTCTCAATAGCACACTCTACTTAGGAGCGCCTACGCACAAATGAGGCGATATGTTTACGTCGAATGTGGTGTAGATTTGAAAAGTCCCTGGATATCGAACTTATAGTATTTCTTCTCTGCAATTCTACTCTGATTTCTGATGTACTCGTATTTTTTCGAGCAATCTTATGTCAAGCTTAAGGGCAACCATTCCTGTTGAGATTGTAAATATTTACGCGACAAAAATTTGAGTGGCTACACCTCAGACTGTGATTGACATGGTCGGCTGAAGTATTTTATAATTACCAATCTAAGCTATACATGACTTAATTGATTTGTTTTTAATGCAGTAGCCCACGTCAATGGAGTGTATTGACGGCATCGTTTCCAATATTCTAAAATAGCGACGATAAAGGCTAAGATCTTTTTGTTTTCACTTAAGTTGATTCTAGCTTTTGAAGATACGAGAAATATGCAAACTTGGTGGAAGATTTTCAAAAATAAAATACAGCTACAGCTACAGGAACAACATCTATGATATTAGGACTTCTCAAAATCTGGATGCCCGATCGGGTTTTTATATCTGAAAAATACAGATTGGGCAAAAGATTAGACAAATTCAAACTCAGATATTAGGGATACCAGGGTGAGAAAGTATTGTACTTTTAATTCAGGATGAAACGTCTTTTTTGCGCAATTTCGATTAAGGTTTAGCCATCGAATGTTGATCTAAGAAGACTGTTATACACGAAGAAGTTACTGGAGCATGAAATCTCATTCAAACATTCCAAAACGATGTAATCAAAAGTGACATTAATGTTATGCACTGGCAGACATATGTTCCGATCCATTACAAGGATTGTATTATAAAAATACCTTGGGTCGATCATTTGTGAATCAGCAACGATTTCTGAAGTCAGAGTATCGGAGAAGCAGACAGGAAAAAATCAACCGAAAACGACGTCAACAAACCTGAAGCTAAGAAGAAAGTCTGTTTTGAGAATCACTCGATGTTTTGAAACTCAATCAGCTCTGAGCTTAATACCAAACTTGGTAGTTGGTGGATTCTACGATTTCATTTAAAAGATTGATTGAATCATAATCAAAAGCGGAAGTGCTATCTTTTTTAACTTCTCAGGGCTATTCGCTTGACTGAGAAAACAATTCGAAATGGAATTCTGAAAAAATTTGTAATGCTTGTGATGTCGCTAAACCCGTAAGGCCTAATCAACCAGAAACTCACAGATCTGGTTCTGATTCTCTTTGGAATGAGATCTTTTATTCCTCATCGGATAAAAAGTATCAAACCAAAAATAAAGACATGGTACGACTTGAGCTGTAAAGAGACCGTCAGGTTTTCCGGCCTTCAAGACCAACCCGACAGAGGAAAACCGAAAAAAGTTCAAACGAGCCAGAAATTACTGCAACGCCTTTGTTAAGCGTGTGAAATTCCAATACGACCAAAAACTGAGGCAAAAAATACTGCAATGTCCCAAAGGCAATACAAATTGTTGGTCGTTCGTCAAAAACATAAGAAATTCCGCCTCATCCTCCATCCCAACGCTCATTTGTAATTGAAACTCAGACAGAAAACTTCAGCGTGTGAAGGCATAACACTGACACGTAGATTTGGCTGTTGTGGAGTTTTAAGCACTGAAAAAAATACTGTGAATTATACCTCGAATCACTCTGAGTGAAGCAAAATCTCTCCGTCCTATTCGGACTCCCACCCCTGGAGAGCGAATATCGAAACCAAATACACCTGAGTTTCAAACTACTACAACACCACTATCGTTTCTCCTCCTTCTAACTTCCGCCCGCGCCATGGCAACAGTAAAAAGGTATCTAACCCCTTAGGCGCGCGTAAATTATAAAAAATAAAAAAATGTACAATGACATTCCAGCTGTTAGCTCTTTGGACAAGGCCAATCTACTTTGCGGCCAGCTCAACACTCCCAGATTGTGCTTTGTCTCCGCCTACACTTGAGTGCGTCGAATCTTCAATGGGACTAATCTACTTTCGCACTCATGTAGTAGCAAGAGTACTTAAAGATCTTGCACTTGCGTCCCTTCTTTCCAAGGTCATGGAAACGCTGATAAATCCTCAGCTCATGAAATATCTCGAAACACGAAAACTTTTCAATGACCGGCAATATGGTTTTCGTAGCAACAGGTCCACTGGTGATTTGATGGCATGTCTCACCGAAAAGTGGAACCAAAGCGTACATCAATCTGGCGAAAGCAAGATAGTTGCACTTGATATTTCTAAGGCATTTGACAGAGTTTGGCATCAAGCTCTTTTGTCGAAAATGCGTGCATTTGGGATCGACGACTCTCTTCTTCAATGGATTAGAAATTACCTTTCGGAACGTTCAATTCAAGTTGTCTTGGACGGTTTCAAGTCTGATATTCACAAAATAAATGCTGGTGTGCCCCAGGGCTCTGTTCTGTCTCCGACACTCTTTTTAATTTTCATTAATGATCTCTTGACTGCTACTTCTAATCCAATATATTCCTTTGCTGATGACAGTACTCTCTGCTTTTCATATTCATTCCCGGACTCACGGCCCTGCTCTTCGGCTGTAAAACGAGAACGGCAGCGTATGCTAAGCTCATTAAATTCCGATGTCAACAGCATAACAAATTGGGGCACTATCTACAGAGTGGAATTTAATGCTTCCAAAACACAATGCTGTCTGCTGTCTTTAAAGCGAAATTTAAACACCCAGCCATTATCTATGAATGGCACATGCATCGTCGAAACTGAAAAACTTTCCATTCTCGGTATGAATGTCAATGACAACTTACGTTGGAATGACCACATATTTGATGTCGCCAAAAATGCTGCGAAATGTCTAGGTTTCCTCAAGCGATGTAAGAAATATTTTACCCCCTCTGATCTGGCCTCAATATATAAGGCATTCATCATCTCTGCACCTGCTAGATAGGATTCAAAACCGTGCGATAAAACTTATTGATGATACTACGAGTAATACCAGTCAAACAATTGACACGCTCGATCACCGACGTAATGTCACCTGTCTCACTTTGTTTTATCGCTATTTCCACCACCAGTGCTCCACTGAAATCGCCAGTAGCATTCCGCCCATTCAAACTTTCAACCGTAACACCCGTCTCGCTATGAATGCTCATCAGTATACCCTCAAGCCCATTTTCGGACGTACTCTAAAATATCCTGATTCGTTCCTAAGCCGTACAACTCGCTTATGTAATGCCCTGCCGATCTCTGTATTTCCTGGTCGTTATAACTTACAAACATTTAAAAACAATGTACATCGGAACCTCTCTTTTCTTCCTCCCTAAATTTCCTTTACCCGCGATATGTACAATCACCTTAAGAGTACTCAAACCCCTTGAGCGCGCGCTGATTATAAAAAAAAAAAATCCCACGTTGCGCTGGACGACTTTTTTGGTTATTTATTTGCGCCAGGCTAAAGAGAAAACCACATTTTTTTGTCTTCTGATTACAGACATTGATGTGAGCAAAATGTGGTTTCAATCTACGGGAGCTACAACAACGCCACACAACAACGCTAAACTTGACTCTATTGTGCTAAAATTTCTCGGCGACTAATTTCAATATTGGTGACATCAATACGCCATACAGATGATGCGAATCAATAATGTGTATACTTATATTGGGCGAGGTTTTCCACACACTAGAGGATAATGGGTACTACGTGACGAATTATGTCGACGATCTGGGCGGCATTAGCAAACTTATAGCTGCAAAATACCCAGAAGTATGGCAAATGGTACTTCGCCTTTAAAAAGGCAAAGGCGTCACGAAAAACTGTAACAACAGATTACTAATTCTAATATTGCATAAAATAAAAATGAGGGTTTTAACTTCATAAATTTCAAGTGTATTGTCCTCAATTTAACTTGACGAGTAAAAATTGTGATTTCTAAAAATCTACGCAACTTCTTCATTTATCAATAGAGTTCCGAAGAATGTGTCGCTACTCGCAATTTAGTTCATTGATTTCCGTTTGCAAATAGCCGGAACGAGTAGTGAAATCTAAGGTTGTCGTAATTGTCATAAATTTTTTGCTGGACCATATATTGCATAAACCTAGTCCTAAGTAGAGGAAATATTTTATTTTCACAGAGCAATCGAAGATCCGAAGTCATTGTGGCATATCAAAAAGTTCGGAATCTTATGACAATTCCCGTCCAAGATCAACAAAGTCTAGAAAAACCATTTCTGATGAGTGTTCGAGTTAGCAACATTTTTCCAATAGTGCTCAGGTTAATTTGCCATGAATAGGCTTATACATACAAGGAAAACGCTTGCAATTTGTGGAAATTTATTTCGGAAATCGCGGTTCAGTTTGAGAAACATACCGTCCGCTATGCCTATATAACGGTCAACAAATCGTCTATTTGAGCAAGAAATTCGAATAAATATGGATCGTTTCCGTACCACGCACACTCTTATTAATAATACGCATCCGCAGAGACGCCCTACAGTGCCTATCGACCACATGTAAGTTGTTCGCAATCATGCACAGAAATTGGAGTTGTGTCCATCCACTTTGTGGAAGATTTTGCGGAAAGATTTTGTTTTGCGAGCTTGTGCAATTATTGAAACCACTTGACCATAGTGTGCGTCGTATTACCTCTTTTTCACCACAAAACATTGTTCAGTAATGAATCTAATTTCTGGTTAAATGGTTACGGCAACCAGCAAAAATGCCGCATTTGGAGTGAACAAAATCCACAAGCCACCATTGAGACGCGGCTGCGCTGTTTACATCCATGGAATCATATTTCTTCAAAAATGATACCAGCCAGAACGTACATTTTTTTTTTTTTTTTAAAGAACTTAACACTCAAGTGGATATGAATACACTTTAATGCCTCAGCATGTGTTAAGAAAGATGTTTAGGCTCAGTGGTTATTTCGCTCACTGGGTGGCATCCAACATTTAATGGGGAGACTAAGAACCTTAGTGGAAGTTGGCTTGCTGTTGCTTTCTAGTTAACTACTCATTTTACTTGATTTGTGTTAACTAAAAAAAAAGAATGACTTTCGGGCGCGGTTGAGATTCGAACTCGAATTGGAAGCCATTTACTACTACAGATCTATGTTTAGTGACATTTTCATTAACCAATTGAATGGAATTAATTTGAAAGAGCTGCAGTTTCGGCAACACATGACAACATTCTATATAGCGCATGCCGCAATCAATTTAGATTATGTTTGTGGAATCTACGACTTTAAACTCGATACAATGAATGACTTGGAAGCCAACATCAGCCGCGTTATTGCATATATACGGTCCAGCTGCTCGAAAAACAGCAGCACCCATATGCCCAAAATTATATTTAGGCACTAATCGCGTAGTTATCTTTCAAAAAAGCCAATATCATGGCCATTATTGCATTGGCTTTTATGTGTTTTATTTTATAAAAAAAACACTCTTTATCTAAGCAGCAGGTTATTATTAGAGTGCATTCAAAGAGTTCTTTAGAATCTGATGATGAGTCAAGCGAGTAAACTTCTTTCGTCTCGTAAAAAGAACGACCGCGGTTTTGAGAGGATTGACTGAAGGCCCATTTCTAATGCATCAATCGTCGAATATAGCTAAAAGTGTCTGCCTTTAGGAGCAGTCGCAGACATCTGTTGATAGATTCAATCAGAATGCCGACCAAAGAACACGATAACAGTGCAGATAGGAGGCCGCCGCTAATCGAGTAACCGTTGTTCACCCCTACCATAATACATTAACCACAACCTGCATGCCAGCCTTAGAACCTTGGTAATGAATATATCCACAAAACTAGTGATTCCTCTGCATAGTGATGCCTGACAGAACTGCGTATGCCGCCGTGCACTTATCAAGTACATGCTCAATTTTGGTATTTTGGGTAGGCTTTACCCTCACAAGGTCTTTAACATTGATATGCACGTTAGATGATGCATTAGTTTTAGAGGATAGGGGATACATTTTCAAAATAGTTTTACTCACATGAAACTGAACCATTTTCTCTATGCTCTTCAGCAGGCAGGAAATCGTATACATCCGAGTACGCCTGAAGCTCTTAGCGAATAAATAGTCATCTTTACAAGTTTTCGGTATAAAACATACTCCCACTTTGCCAGAGGTTGAGTGTGTAGGTTAAGTTAGGTTGGCGGATAAACGAAGTATCTGGAGCCGAGCCCATTTTATACTTCATCACACTTAGGTCTGTGTAGACCCATTGCGATGCCCTGGTAGGGTAATTGGAAGGAGTTAGGGATTGTATTGCTGTTTGCAGTTCTGCTTTCAGCTTTCCTGTTCGCGGTGGTTGTTATTTTGACCTTTAGCGGGTCTAAGCCATCTTGTTGCACCCGCGACTCTGAAAAATGATGTAAGTGAATCAGCACATAGTTCTGTGAGGTCATGGAAGTAATAACTTCTTATAGTTGTCTGCCTTAGATTGCTGAGGTTGGGACAGTGGCACAAAAAGTGGAGTGTATCCTCCCGTGAGCCTATTTTCCTACAGCTTCTGAAGAAGTTGTCGTCGGTAAGGCGCGGCTTTATTGCGTGCGCCCGCAAAAAATTATGGTCTGTGAGCAATCCAACAAGCGTAGATAGTTCAACTCTGGTTTTCAAGAGAATCTAGCTTGTTTTGGATTTACTGAGTTCTCTTGAGGTCTCGCAGGTTCTCTTTTATTTGTATCGTTCGCTCCACTGGCACAGTGCAGAGAGGAGGTTTGACGCTTTGATCTGCCAGTTCCCTTTTTAGCGAGGATCCTTTTCGAGCTAGATCGTCTGCATGCTCATTGCTTGCCACCTCCTTTGTGGCCAGAGGCCCAGCATAGCTTGGCCTTATGCTGAACGCAAAGAGCCATAAGATCTTCACGACAGCACTTCACAAGCGTCGATTTGATTTCGACTGCCGCTATGGCCTTGAGCCTGGCTGTCAATAAATATAGTAGTATCCTCATAGGATATTGCCTCTATTGCAGCAAGTTTGACTGCTTCTGCTACATCCGATATCTCAGCCTGGAAGACACTGCTGTAGTCCAGCAGACGTCGTCAGCGTTGTAAGTTCAATTGATCGGAGAAGAACTCAGCGCTGCTTTCTGTTTCCGTCTTTGATCCATGCGTGAACATGGATATCGACTCTGGTGCCATTTGGTTCCTGTCCCATTCCTCTCTGTTTGGGAAAATGCAGGAGAATGGTGTTTCGAAGTTGTGATGGGGTATTATGTAGTCCGTATTGGAGCATAAACCCAGTTCACTTGTCCTTTGGGACTTGTCCTTTGGACCTTTCGGGTTTGATTGCTAGGTTGCTAGTTTTATTTGTAGATTGCCGCCACACTAAGCTGCCGTAGGTTAAGATGTGTCTGACGATAGCCGTCTACTTCCATAGGATAGTCCTGGTGTTAGGATCCCATTTTCTCTCAATCATACGGCTGCAAGCTTAGAAGGCGATCGTTGTTTTATTTACACGTTCTTCGACATTGGGCTTCCAACTCAGCTTACTATCTAGTACAATACCTAAGTATTTAGCACTGTTCGACATTTAGCACACGTCGGAAGTCGGAAGAATGGAAGGAACTTGCCGGTTTCCATAAGAACAGAAGTACTTCATTAACCACTAGGGTCCACAGAAGAGGTGATATCACTCCTCCTTGAGGGGTGCCAAAAGACGTGGTGACGCTCAATACCGTGTTACCTAGTGTTGCATTGATGTTCTCGAATACAGGTTATACGGTTCGTTAGTGCAGGATGGAATCCAGCATTTCGTAAGTTTCTACTTATAGAGGGAGACTCCTTCGATATCAAGGAAGACCGCTAATGTGTGCTCTTTGTCGTGAAGACTTCATGTAGGGCCGTTTCCGTGGCTTTGCCTTTTATATAGGCATGCTGGGTTGAGACTAAGTCTTCTGGGTACAGATTACTTCGAATATGAGTGTCAATATGAATTTTTCTAAATTTTTTTAAATATACGATGTTAGGCTTATGAGCTTATATGCCTTGAGAATAAAAACCAGCTTTACCTCCCTCCAGCATCTTGGCACATAGCCATAATTGATGCTATTGCAAAATAGTCTTTCTAGGAATAGGATCATGCAAGCTTGAACCTGCAATTTGAAAGAGTTGCCATAATATGCAATTTGAAGGTCAGTCGCTTGTCCAGGATGACGCCCAGATATTTGGCTTCTTGATCTAGCTGAAGCGACGTATTATTGATCCGGACTGGAGATTCCTGCCCCTTCCGTAAGGTGTAGCAGACGTTCTTGCATTTGTGGTGATTCAGCTTAATGTTCCACCTGCGAGCCCAGTTCTCTAGCAGGTTGAGATACGTCTGTACACTGTCAGTTGCCCTATTCTCACATGGCGCCGAATAAAAAAAGCAGATGTCATCCGCGTATGATGCGAGTAGTGCCTTTTCCCCAGGGATGGTCGTGATAGCTTCTACAGGATTTGGAACGTCAGCCGTAAATAGGCAGTGAAAGAATGGTCCAAGTACGCTTCCTTGTGGTAGATGGAAGGTCTCACTTAAAACTGGCGCTTGTTTAAATGTGAACAGAACAGGAGATAGAAGGGGGTGGGGACTAAAATATTATGCTCAATTATGAATTGGAATAGGGACTCGAGAATTTGTGTCCGTGCTAGTCCATTGGGTGTGTAAACCCTGTAACTTGCCAGCAGTAAAGATTCTCTTCATAGTTGGCAGTAAATGGTCTATACCTTCAGAGCAGTATTATTGGATACATGACATTGGTGTCAGGGGATTTGAAACCATCAAAGGACGCAATAACGTTGTACTGTTGACAGGTGCCAACTACGGTGGGTCCTATTACTAAGCTCATTTGCAGTTCCATCATGATAAGAGGTGGTTTGAAGCCGGTTATGTCCTATTTTGGTGCAAAGTGAGTTTTAAGCTTGAGTCAGAGGAGGGACTACCTCATATCGGATGCACAAAAAAGAGCATACAACCTCGAGTTAAAATTATTCACGGGTCGCTGCCCTGATAAGTGGGTAAGAATTGCTACATAAAAATAAAAAAAAAGAACAACACGTGGCAGTCGTTGTACTTTTCCATTCATCAAATGTATCATTTCGCAGGTAGATATGTACATATATTTGTATGCCGCGATCCCGCCGTATCAATTCAGTCTCTCACCATCATCAATTCATTTCAACCCAAAGACTGCAACTAGTTCACGAAGATAATAATTGCTCAACCACTTAGAATATGACTCTGAAAATTTGCACTTTTCACAGCTCCAAGTCGGCTATTAGGTGAGAAAGATCAAAACACATTTTTACCATCATCCGTCGTCGGCTAAAAATAATCTCCCAACCAAAACAGACTAAATATAAACTTGCAAATTTGTTTAAAAAAAAAAAAGTAAATAAATGTTACTATTTACTCTTGAAACAGTCTTGCTTCTTATTAATTTTTATGATTATTTTCATTTGTTGTAGGTACTCGTATGCCACCTATTATAGTCTCGATAATCAGCTTAAATTTTCTATTTATATATTTTTTTGTAAATTGTTTTTTTGCTTATTTTGAGACAACGATGAAATGTGAATGAGCTCCTTTCCATCGTCAATACAGTCACGAGTCGGGCGTAGCGCACATACCCCATTGTATAGCTGTACAATAAGCCTTTCTTGGCTTCCAAATCGTAATCCGTGTCTTGAATACCGTATGAGAGTATCTTTTTGTGAAATTGTGTGTGTCACCTTCCTAATCGCAGCTCAGTGTGCGCTATTTGCTGTCAAGCAAACAGAAGACTCTTTAAAATTATAGTTTCTGTCAGTAATAACTTCGTGGCATAAATTGAAGTCAAATTTTTTAGAGGTGCTGTGACTGTGTAGGTGTGAGAACGAGTATGTACTCGTACACGTAAAAATTGTTAACTTTCATATTAACGCCATTATAGCGTTGCAATTAGTACGACTACGAGTACGAGTACCACTATGAATATGAGTATTCCAAAGTATCTCTTAGGTAGTAGTTTGCCAATGCAGATAAACAAAAAATAGTTAGCCAGTTTGCATGGGAAATTACAGATACCCCATAGCAGTATCTAGACCCACTGTGGAGGCATCAAAAAAAGCGTGAATGTCGTATCTACATATCGGCCGACACGTATCTAAGACTTTTCTATAGCGTTGTAAATTGTTTTTGTCTTCATTGTCGTCGTCTTAGTTGTCGCCTTTCGACGTTGTCGTTGCCGTTGTCGTCGTCGTCGTCGTCGTGCTGTCGCGCATGGTTGGGAGTCAAGCCATATCTCCATTGTTGGGGGGATACTTGAGCATTTTTCTCACGTAAGTATTTTGTTTTCCAAATTGAACTGAAATTCTAAATACCAGCCAGTGGAAGCCTCTCGCTACACCTCTTGTTGGAGCTCGGCGAACTGATTGACAGCGCACTGCTACGGCTACGATCGAAGCTCACACTGTCGTCAGCTTATCCGTAGTCATATGTCGGTAGGTCGTTTGGATTTCTAAAGAAAAAGCTAAGCTACACATTATACTTCCAGCTTTAGACCACTTAATGTGTGTATGAGTTGCAGATACAAACGGCTACTCGCATAATCTGTGCCCATTAAGTGTGCATTCCACAGGCTTTTTATGGCGATCATGCATGCGGACAGCTACGGATACTCTAGCAAACATTTGGCCTGGTGAAAACCCTAAAATGAAATCGCGCGAATTTTTTGTTTTTCATTTTTTTTCAGCTTTACTTATGCAGATATATGTACTCGTGTATAGTATGTAGATATGGATATCTACATACCAGTCTTATTGAGTGATGAATTTAAATTACAGGTTCAGATCTCGATGGAATGGTGGACAAGTGGTTATCTTATTCGAATGTACTCGTAGTACAACTTAGCTACCCATCATTACTCGTCCATTACGTCGTAGATACAAGTTTACTTAAAACTTTTTGTGCATTTTTATTGTTCGATTAACCTGCATTGCATGTGCGGTATTTAACGGATGAGGGAGCTTGCATTAAGTACCTACTCTGGAGCTTGTTTTTTGAGTGATGAAATTTGTAAGGCCTAAAAGGCCTGAACTGCTGGCTAATGAATGTGTACAAGTGAACCAGCATCTTTCTTTTCCATTGAACAACAAGTTTTACTTGCATGAGTTCGGATTGAGGTTTACTTTACGGAGTTGCTGGTTCTTATTTTTTATGGTTGTTGCCTTGAGAGTGACCGATGGTATAATCATTTCGATTGCGTATAAAATAATCGGTGTTCTGTAAGTGATACATACTGTCTTTGAGATTGTTTTTACAGTTTGCAAAGTTTAAGTGAGCACTTGACCATATGGTCGTTTAGTTAAGCGTTTGTCAGAAGATATCACCAAGGCTAAAAGAATATGACACAAGCAGCACGCGCTCCAGAGGTAGATCGTAAAAGATGCAATGGAATGTGTATCATGATTTGTTTAATTTGAAAATATTAAGAATTGTTAATAACATTTATTATACAATTATATGAACAGCTCAATGGAAACAAGCTACGATAAAACGACTATCTAGATGCAAAGGTAGAACACCCTCTTACCAGATGGTCAACATGTACAATAAAAAAAACAAGAAAAATTATACATTATCAGAAGCAGCAGGCTGTCTTATATTTTTGAAGATCTGGCATATAGTTGAGGCTAGCAATTTGTCTTATTTTTACACGAATGATCTGGGCCTTGAACTTGCAAAGAAAAATTATTCGAAACCACACAAACCACGACTTGTAACTCCTCTGCAAGCACCATCATGATGCTATTGCTATTGCTATTGATGGTCTACGAGGGGAAGCCTTTAAAAATCATATTTTACTCCCAAATCGATTCATAGTTTTGGATTGGAATAAAACTGAACAAAGCAGAAACGAATGTCAGGGCAGTGTGGTTTTAATATAATTCATAACAGCCAGATTAAGGTAGCTGAAGACTATTATGTTGCGAAGTATGGACTGAATGATGCAAGCTCAATATATTACCGACAACTACATGTGCTTGTGTAGTTGTGCTTGTCAGCAATTTTTTCCAATATAATATGTTACTGAGCAAAACTTGAGATTTCAGTTTTGACAATTTAAATAGGCACCTTTCTGATAGTACTTACCAATACTGTGCTTAAGGACACTTTGGCTAACTTGGTCATTAAACTCCGGCAAAGGTTATTGGATTTACCAATACAATGATTACTCTGAGCTGTGCAACCACAGAGTAAGCTCTAGCTCATGGGCTCGGTTCAGATAATCCACGACAGAGAAGTTTCAACGGAGGCATTCCCTAAGTTTAATGTCAGCGTAAAAATCTTTTAAAAAAGTTTCTGAATTTTGAACTAAAATGGATACCTGCAATCAAATCGGTAAATTTTGGTAGGGGTAGTGGAGGAGAACTATTCGGTTATCGTAAAAATCTTAATGATGTGAAAGTAAATTTTAGAAGCTCGGAAGAATATGTAATATACGTTAAAATTAACAACAGCGCCCTCGCCATAATACCTGTTTACATTAATAGCAGTCACTGGCAGCGCGATTACGACTACGCTTAATGAAACGTTACACAATATAGACGTAGTAAATCTTATGCTTATAGGGGATTTCAATGGACGGATAGGTGTGTCACAGAACAACTTTGTAAGAGGATATAATGCTCCAATCATATATGTGAGTCGTAGATCGAAAGACGAAGTTTGTGACAATAAGGGTACAAAATTACTTGAGCTGGTTGATGCCTTCGATTGTAACGTTTTGAATGGATGCTGTGAAGGGGAACAGCCTCATCTGTAATTGACTACTGTTTTGTCTCCGGAACTTGGGAACAACTTGTAGCCTATCTTCGAGTAGGTGTGGAACACTTTTCGGATCACATGCCCCTCGAAATTAAATGCATCGTAACCAGTCCATCAAATGAAACCAACACCACCCAACTAAAATTATTACCAAAACTGGTTTGGAACGAAAAAATGCGTAGTAGCTTCCAGAATAACATAAATCTCCACCTAGAGCGTTTATACGACTCAAACACTTCGTTAAATATTGAGGCCTTGACGAATGTTATTAAAACTGCAGTCCCACCACCGTTCAAACGGCAGGATATTAAAAGCCCCTACAAACAAAGATGGTTCGACATAAAGTGTAATAATGCTAGATGCAGGTCTTTTGCCTTTTTAAAATTGTACCGAGAACAGAACACCGACATTTTTAGAGCTATGTACAGCGAAGCAAACAAGGACTTTCAACACTTGTGTTACTCAAAAAAGGTAGCTTACGAACAACAAAAGATTGCTGTTGTCAATAACTCAAGATCATCCGCTGAGTTTTGGAGAGCGGTAAAGTACGTAAATGGACAAACAAATACAATCGCTACCACGTTAAAAACCTCACTTTTGAGAGAACACTTTCGCAGCCTTCTCAACACAACACAAAGTTACCCTTTATTCCAGTATGCAGTTCCTCTTTTACAAACGATTTTCTGGATGCACCATTTTCAATTCAAGAAGTACAGAAAGTAATCGATAATTCAAAAAGTAGAAAAGCGCCAGGAGAAGACCGTATTCCCTATGAGTTTTATCAAAACTGTACTCCTGAATTCGTATATGCGCTCACGTCAGAATACAATCGAATATATGAGTCGGCAAATATACCGGAAAGTTTTAAAAAGAGACTTCAACGATCCAAATAATTATAGAGGAATATCTTTTTTGAACACGTCAGCTAAGCTTTTTGCTGCCCTAGTATATAACAGACTAGCTCAGTGGGTTAAAAGTAACGAGATTTTGTCAGAATTTCAGGCAGGCTTCAGAGAAAACTATTCCAGTGTCGACCAAATATTTGTTCTTACTAATATTGCAGTAATTTATAAAAAGAACGATAAAAAGTTGTACGCGTTCTTTGTTGACTTCCGAGCGGCATTTGACTCCATAACACGTGAAGCACTATTTTACAAACTGTACAAAATTGGGATCTCGAGTAAAGTCATTCATACTCTAGGAGCAATGTATGAAAACAATGTTGCGTTTGTGTGGGATGGAGAATCCATATCTGAAGAATTTACATCAACAATGGGTGTGAAGCAAGGGTGTATTTTGAGCGCATTACTATTTAATATTTATATTGTTCATCAACGACATAACAGATGCTGTAGGCGGAGGAATTAATTTTTGCCGAACGAATATCCCGGCGCTGATGTATGCGGATGACATTGTCTTCCTTGCTGACACGGCAAATTGTATGCAACTCATGATGAATAGGCTCAGCGAATACTATAAATGCTGGAACTTGCTTGTTAACCTAGAGAAGTTCAAGACAATGGTATTCAGAAATGGATGCGGCAGATATGAAAGATATGAAAGATGGGCGTACTGCGGCGAGATAATTGAAAATGTGCGCTGGTATAAATACCTTGGGATTCTGGTAACAAGCAATTTAAATCTAAACAAACATTTGAGGCAAAGTTATCAGATGCTAAACGAGCAATTTCTTCCGTCTGGGGGTAGTGCATTTCGAATAACTATTGCAATCGCTACGTCAATACTGTTATATGGAGCTCAAATTTGGGGATACCGTCCTTTCCCAGCAGTAGAGATCTTCGTTCGATACTTCTTGAAGCGAATGTTTCGTTTACAGTGTAATACACCAAACTATATGCTATATTTGGAAACTGGAATGCCTCCTTTATTCTTATAGACTCTTAAATTACACTTTGACTATGTAGTCAAAGTAATGTCAATGGATGGAAAAAGGTTGCCGAAAATCGTCCTTACACACATGGCGGAATCTAGCGTCAGAGTGTGGCCTTAGCCTTGAAATTACAGAAAATTTAGAGCCTAATTTAATAAGAACTCAATTTTCATCCTTACTTAAAGAAAATGCTAAATACTTGTATGACAAATTTGCGAATGAAGCCCAATCATCTCAGCACAGGATGTATTATAGTAAATTAAAGCGGATAAAATAAGCACAATATTTAAATTGAGAGGAGAGCTGATAAGTCTGAATTTTATGCCACACCGCCCAGAACTACCAATCCTGTGCAATATGTGCAACCTAAAAGTAAGAGAAGATATTTTTCATTTTCTTGCCATCTGCCCCATTTTAAGGGAATTCCGCTTACAATTCTTTGGTGCAAGCATCATAGATGAAGAAGAAGCAATCCGCATTTCATCATCACTTCGTTGATCAGATTGCGATCGATAGAAGCTCCAGGATTCTGAATACCCATGCTGTGATGATAATTGCAAATACGGTAAACGAAAATATTAGCACGAAAATAATATTGCGCCAGAAGGGTGGAAAATAAAATAAAAATAAAGAGACCATGTGCAGTATTGAATTCCAAGTAAGTCGATGGGTACAACATCCGCGCACAGGGGATTTTAAATGTATTTATTGTGTATTCAAACAGCATTTTCACTAGTTTCGGAAAGATTGTTCAAGAAAAGCGTCTCCTTCAAGTCAACTAAGGACTAGGCCGCCCAGGCTCTCGCGGTATATCAGCATAGCTTTACAAATATTGTAAAGGGTTTTCCAATAGGGACTTGACAATTTTGAATTTAATTTGTGAACGCACTATTTCACTAATCATCAAACTGTCATTGTCAATTTATTCAGTAAACTCAAAATTTTCATCATAATAAAGTACACGAACGAGCAACGTCTGCAAATTATAAAAATTTTCTACCGAAATTCGGAGTCGGTGACTGCAACTTTAAGAGCGTTAACTCCAATTTTCGGTCGTAATTCTCACCCTAGTTGACAGGCAATAACAAGTTTAGTGCAAAAATTTGAGTCCACATATTCGTTGTGTGATGTTACCGTGTCAGTGAGACAACGGGTTGGTCGAAGTGTCGAAAATATCGCTGCCGTTCAGGCGTCCGTAGCAAACGATCGAGATCAGTCAATTCCACGGCGTTCTCAAGAATTGAGCATCGATTAGACCACACTATGGCGTATTTTGCGTAAGGATCTTGGTTTACACCCATACAAGATCAAGCTGACTCAAGAATTGAAGCCGATGGACCATTTGAAGCGAAGTACGTTTTCCGATTGGGTTCTGGAGAAGATGCGCCAATTTGATGAATTTCATTGTAAAATCATCTTCAGTGACGAAGCTCATTTTTCGCTCAATGGGTTCGTCAATAAGCAAAATATGTATTATTGGTCAGGTGAAAATCCACATGTGCTTCATGAATCACCACTTCATCCACAAAAAATAACTGTTTGGTGCGGTTTGCATGCCGGCGGCGTTATTGGTCGACGATAATGATCGTCACGTTACTGTGAATGGAGTTATCGTGCCATGAACACCGATTATTTTTGGCCCGAATTGGAAGATATGGACTTGGACGACATGTGGTTTCAACAGGATGGTGCCAAAAGCCACACAGTACACGCTACAATCGATTTATTGAAGAGTAAGTATGGTGAGCGTGTTATTTCAAGAAATGGGCCAGTCGATTGGCCGCCTCGTTCGTGCGATTTAACGCCGCTTGACTATTTTGTGTGGGGCTACGTCAAGTCATTGGTTTATAGCAACACGCCGACGACGTTGGAAGAGCTCAGAGCCAATAATGAACGTCAAATAGCGGCCGTTTCGGCCGAAATGTGTGCCGAGTCGTTGAAAATTGGGTCCAACGAATCGACCGCTGCAAACGTGCCCGCGGTGGCCATATGAACGAAGTCGAGTTCCATTTATAAATGTTTTGATTGTACTTCAAGCCGATAATAAAGTTTTTGAAATATCTCAAATGGTTTGCGTTTTATTTAAAAAAAAGTTGTCAAGTCCTTGTGTGATGCAATGACCAAACCTTTTAACAGAGTATAAGTGAATGAAAGCATGCCGAATTACTGGACAATATAAGCTCTATAAACCGCATTTATACAAAAACGGCGATCCTTTGTTTTGTAAGAAGCATTGAGATATATCCCTGCTAAATGTAGCTCCTAAGAACCTACCCAAGAACGTGAACTTCTCATGCCTTTCCGCAACAAACACAAATCGGGAAGTACCAATATGGTTTCTATCCCGACATTTTCGTACTGAGACAAATGCCGAAAAAAGACAACGAACTTCAAGTCACTATGTCGCCCAAATTAATCCAGATACTGATATGTTATGTTTTACAGCATCATACACGCGATGAAATATGCGGTTTGGAAACAACTTATCCGAACGAATTCCAACATGTAAAGGATTTCGGCAAGGACATGCTATATTACATGACTTCTTGTACATATATAGTGCTGGAAGAGATACTGGGCAAATATTTAACAAATCATTATACGCACACGACACTGACATCATCGGACACTCCCTGGGGCTTTGAGGCAATCGAAGGACAAGCGAGATGATTGTTTTTTTTAAGGATTTGATCCGCCAGGGTACAGCAGCTTAAAAGATATTTTGTACGACAAGTTCAGTATTAAGAAGCCCAGACAGGCTCAACGCTTTTGATGGAAATGTGAATCTCTCTGCTGAAGATTAACATCTTTCCAAGGAATTATAGGCATCTTAAGGTAATTCGAGCCATGCATTCGTTTAGATGCAAAGACGACATTCAATTTCCTAATACCACCTTGATCAAAATGTTCCCGTGTAGCGCTCCCATTGTTCCGGTTTGAGTTCTGTTTCTTTTGTTAAGTTGGTAAATCTGTTATTGTTCCGGTTTGAGTTCTGTTTCTTTTGTTAAGTTGGTAAATCTGTTATTGACATTCCCTCTAAATCTTAGCATCATAGCTTGACATTTGCAAATGTTTCGTAGCCAAGAGTACATCTATCTCTGTGGGTGTTGGTGATTTTTTTACAATTTTAGAAATGGATTTAAATTTGCAACAACGAACTTGTATTAAATTTTGCGTAAAAAACGGTTTTAATGGTGCGCGAACGGTGGAAATGTTGGAAAAGTGTTTCGGCAACGATTCTCTTAAGAAAACGGCCGTTTATCAGTGGCACGAGTGGTTCAAAAGTGGTCGTGAGTCAATGGAAGATGATTAACGCAGTGGCAGACCATCGACGTCGAAACCGACCGAGTAAAAGAAATGTTGGTCAATATCCGCAAATTAACCATCAGAGAGATAGCGGAGGACTTGAACATTGCCTATGGATCCGTTCAAGACATTTTGGTTAATGATTTGGGTTTCCTTCGTGTAGCAACAAATTTGGTGCCAAAATACCTTAATTTCATGCAAAAAAGGGATGATTTGCGAGGCTGAATCCGATCCCACATTCATCAAAAGGATCATTACTGGAGACGAGACGTGGGTTTATGAGTACCAAAAAAACCACGACGTTTTCAGTCAGTAAAGAAGGCAATGCTCACAGTTTTCATGGATTACAACGGTGTAGTGCAGCATGAATTTTTGCCAGAAGGCCAGACAGATTATTATTTGGGCGTTATGAGACGTTTGCGTGAAGCAATTCGCCGAAAGAGACCAGTATTGTGGGCAGAAAACTCGTGGATTTTACACCATGTTAACGCACCGTCGCACAGTGCCATCAGTCAAATTAATTTTTAGTGACAGATATCCTGTTCAGCACAAATAGGAAAACTGGGTCGCACTGTTTAAAATTCAGAAAATAAATAAAATATTATGATTGACGATGACAGATTCTCTGATAGTGCTCAGAACTAAGGCATTTTGGGTCCAAAAAAAATCCCCGTATTGTTACTCGTACTCGTGCATGTCCAGTTGTAAGTTAAGAAATACTAATTTCGAAAAGAGAAATATATGTATATGACTATTACGTTGGCATAATTTCATTAACTAGACCGTCAATTACTATGAGCATTAAATGTTGTCGTCCATTACCTAGAAATCCCAAAGACTTATTATGTAGTTCATGCTGAATCAGTTTCATAATGTCACAACAATCAGCAGGACTCTTAAATTTTTTTAATGCTCAGCTGTGCAATTACTCATATGTATAAGTACATATATCCAAGTCAAATGACTATTACAACTGAGCAAACCCCAACAAAACGGCACGTTCGGTCGGTTAAAATAACAAAAAAAATTAATTACCGCTGTTGACTTAACAAATACCCATCATGAAGGCCATCTTCTGTCGCTTGTGGTTACAAGGCAAGAACTAGTTTACCGAAACGAACAATTAACTTCACTCTAGTGACAGCTATTAAGTAGTTGCTGAACGTCTTCCTACTCAAAATGAAAGTCAGTCGTCTGCATATGTATTTTGTGTTCCTCTTTTATTTCTGTCATCAGAATAACCTCTCTGAACTTTCATCGAAACGAAATGTCAATGCACATTGAAACTATCATATGTGCACACATATCTACGAGTATATGCTCAACAACGGCATCGTCATGCATTTGGGGGCCCACGAACTGAGCATTATTATTTATTTTATGGTAACGATAATCTACGTGAGAGCCATGTGTGTTCTAAATCTTTGAAAATGAAATACAATAAATTTTATGTCAAATGTTCGGCTCATAAAATGTGAAAACTATTTTTTTTTTCATTTTTTTTTTCACTTTATCGCACGTCGTGGTACGTTTAATGTTTGGTATCGCACAAGTTACTTTCACGTTATGATTTCCAAAAATATATTTTAAAAAGTTATTACCACCGTTATATTGTACCCTCTTGGTACAACATTTTTATTACAAGAGAGAGAGGTACTTGTATTTTTTAAATCAACAATCAAAAGTTTTCGTAATGGATTGTATTATGTAAGGAACAAACTTGTGCATTTCTTTGTTATGTTATTTGTCACTCAGATCAAAATTTTGACATTTGTCGCTGTCATTTGATGATTGTGACTGCAGTACGGAAACGTCAAATAATCTTCAATGATGATAAATATTTCACGTACATAAATGCATAACGAACTTCTATCACTCAACTGTCAGGTGTCAATACCCTTTACCTGTCATTTTCAACTGTCCAAATTTATAAAGATACAAAAATGAATTGAGTTTGACAGTCTGAAGAGACACAATCGGCTGTGAAAGTATTCCTTAAAGTTTCTACAAATTGTGAAAAAATCTATCATTCGAATGCAATGAACAGGCCTAGTGAAGGAAAAGTTGAGACAAGAATTCGTTGACAGTTCTTCGGATTCTAAATTTTGACACTTCTTTTAAACATATTTGTTCGTTGTTTGGTTTATGATATGAATAGTGTTCCATACTTTAAAAAAAATCACTAGAGACTTGTTTTGCTTTGCTTTAAACTATGACAAAGGCATGATCCCAAGTCATGACTTACTGGGCTTTGAACAAAACCTTATTGTGTAGTTTTCCATCAAAAACTGAGTGTAAAGAATCAAAATTATTTTCTCTCTGTTGATTATAATGAAAAATATTGGGTTGTACCACATGAAATTCGCTCAGTCGGAAATAAGAAGTTCTCGAGTGAACATCTGTGCCAGAACGTTAAATTTTCTTTTTTTTTATAAAATAAAGTGGTACGCTTGACGTGTGAGAATTTTATTGCGATACCTCAGAAACAGAGCATATCATAGTGGACTGCGTTTTTTGAAAGCTATACCACTTTTAAAAGGAAAGAAATTCGAGTTTGAATCAAAAAAAGAGCTTCCTCGCCCTCTCGAGCATGTGAGGCTCTATCTCTATAACGCGCTTAATACCGATCCGATCCAAGGCCTAAAAAATTATCAGCATTCATCAAAAACTTTACGTAGCCCTTGGGGCTAAGGTCAAATTTGACGACTTTGGTGACCAATTCATTGGTCCATTTCGCGATATAATGTTGTCACCGAATCGAGTAAGTCAATGTTTCCATGGGCACTTCCATGCCATTCTGCTGGAACCACATGTCATCCAGATCAATGTTGTCCATATTTTAAAATATTAGTGCATCGTTCGGTAAAGTTGCAATTAACTAAAACGAGGCCTCCGGCCTAATTTTTGGAAATATTAGGACCGATGATGCCACCAGCGTGAAGACTACACGAAACAGTGCACAGTGATGGATGAAATTGAGTCTCTTGAGTTTCTTTTGGATTTGCTAGAGTGACTAGAACGACAATTTTGCTTGTCTACAAACCGATTGAGTCAACAGTAAGCCTTCGGTGGATTTATTAATCAGAAGTCCAAATATGTTCCCACAAATAAATAAATTATTCAGGCGGAAAGATCACAATGACATTCAATGTCAACTAGGGCACACAAACAACAGAAAACAGACAGAGACTAGGGCCGATTGGTATAAGTCCAGAGAGTGTCGTAGTGTCGATGATGGCGTTGGTATTTTCATGCTCGAAGACCCACAGGTAAAAGTGGATTTGCTGGGAGAACGTGTATACGGTGAATAATTCAGTTATTTTACTACTATATTTTTAATAATGCACATTTTCCGACACATTGGAAAATCGTACACCCTATCCAGAAAAGGGACAACGATAGGACTAACCCTGTTAATTTTCAGTGAGTTAGTTTACATCCGAACATTAGCAAAGGTTTTCGAGAAAGTTCAATTTGGTTTCAGGGCGAGGAATGACACTATTCACGCTGCGTCGAAGGCCTTCGACACCGTTTGGTTAGAGGGGTTTTCTATAAGCTGAACACGATAGGCATGCCGAAACCTCTGCTATACCTCATGTATAGAGGTATGTAGGAAAGAAGTTCGTTGTCAAATGTGGCAATGCAATTTCGAGCAAAATTTTTGAAATACAAGGTGGGACAAAAGTAACGTCATAATGTGAGTATGCCATAATTTTTTGCAAATGGCGTCAAGTGTCATTATGCTTTGACATTTATGTTGTAGACAGATAGAGAATTCGTTGACAATAAGCAATGGATTGACACACACCTGAAGAACTCGGAACTATTGTTACTGCTTATTGGACCAATTTCCGATCTGGTGTTTTAACGCAGCGTGAATTTTGTAATCGTCCTGCACCAGTTGCGCGTTTTGCTGAGCTTCTTGCGCAAACTGGGTCCACAAACATCGAAGAGACAATGATCCATACAATTTGGCGTTAGCAGACGTTCGATACGTCGAATTTTGCTGAAAGACCTGAAGATGTTCCCTTATAAAGTGTAAACCATTCACCAATTGCTGTCCGTGGCCGTCAAGTGAGGTTAACTTACTCCTATGCTCTGTTAAATCTGCTTCAAGAAGAGGATGATTTCGTACCCAAAACCATAATGAGCGGCGAAGCCTATTTCCATAAGTGGTTATGGGAATAAACAAATTTTTCCTTTATGGGGTACGGAGAATTCACCTGAAATACACGAAGAACCATTGCATCCCTTCAAAACGACTGTTTGATGCGGCATTTACAGTGAAAAAGCTCTTATGTTTCTGACGACGTACCACCACCGTAACCGTAACTGGTGAGCGCTACAGACAGATAATAAACGAGTTTTTTTTTTTGCCACAAATTGCTGAATTGGGTCTAGAGCATTGTTGATTCCAGCAGGACGGAGCAACAGCTCACACAGCTCGGGCAACGATGGAGATTTTGAATCACCAATTTCCATGCCGTGTGATTTTCCGTTTAGGCGATTTGAACTGATGGCGCCTTTACCACAAAAACCACAAACCTTGCAGGTCCTGAAAGCCAACATTGAAGAAGAAATCACCAATTTGGAGCCAGATGTTTTGCGAGCAACAATTCAAAATGCCGTGAAACGAGCACTAATGTGCATCAACTCAGGAGGTGGTCATTTGACCGATATCATTTCTACAACTTAATGTCATCAATTTTACACCTTCAAATACATTGTTTGTGATACAGAACCCCTTTTTTTTTATTTCTAACAAAATGGCAGCCAATTCACCTTATGACATTACTTTTGCCCTGCCTTGTACAAAACGGGTTACTACAGGGGACAGTGCTTTCTCCCATACTGTTTACCATTTGCACGAGTGATCTAATTGGTTTCCTCAATCACGCTATAGCGTACGCTGGCGGTTTAGTGGCGTACAGATCCAAAAATCGAGGTCATCAATTCTCTACTGCAACGTGACTTTGGTCCTATTAAAACGTTTTGCGACGATTGGGAATTGAAAATCAATTTTGAAAAGTCGAAAACAATATTGTATAGAACTCCATTGGGACGGGCCTCTAGGGATACCAGAAAAAAGGGGCAAAATTTCGCCATCATTGGATAGAGCGGGCAGCCCTTGGCGGTAAGAAGCGTAGTAAGATAACCTGGTATCTGGATCAATACACAAGACTCTAGCTCTGACAAGAAGACTGTTTCATAACAGTCAACTTGACTCCAGGGTAAAGGTTTTATGTTATGCTACTCTGATCAAGCCAATAATAGCTTATGGATGTCCGGTATATTTCAATGTGGTACAGTACTATATGGAAACGATTTGGATGTTTGAGAGGCAGTGTCTGAGAACCTGCCTCAGTCTGTACAGAACACCAGAGTCAGAGTACAAAAAATATTATCCCAACAAAGTCTTTTATGATAGGGCCCTTCTAAATAGAATTGACAATTTCCAGATTAAGGTATCCCAAAGAACGTTGTAAGAACGATTAGCAACGATAATGACCTGATCTTCGGGGCTTATTACTCCCATGAAAGGTACCACAAGAGTCTGACTTTATCCCGCCGGAGGAATTTCTCTATATTAAAACTAAAGGCTTAGTGCAGGTTAGCGATGGTATTCCGGCATTATACCACATCCAAAGCGATGCGAGGGACAAACGGCTCATCTGCAACGGGTACGACGTCAATGCTTTGGAGATGCTCGGGTTTAGTCCTGCGATTGGGCGCAGAGATCGGATCGATGCTGAAAGGCAATATAGCGAATTTTGGTGGCTTAAAGAAGGGGAGAGAGTAATGATACTCGTACTTTCCTGGTTCGGTGCGGTACCTAAATACAAGTTAGGTTAAGCCTAGCTAGACGGTTTTTGAGGAAAAGCCGGGCTCATTAATATAAAGCGGTGCTTTAGAGAGGTAATCGATGCCTAACAACCCTTGTGCACGATATTGACCACAGCCATGCACCCAAAAACGCAATCGGTTTGGTGACCACTCGGGTCAAGATGCAACAAGTGCTGGCGACTCCGATTATATTTAAGTTAAATTAATTAAAGTAGCTTAGGCAGGTTAAGTACCATAAGTAGTCTGAAGCTATTGAGTCCAAGTTTTTCTTCTTTCTTACATAATATACAGATGTACACAAGTACTCGTATGTTAGATTCAGATCAGTTGTGTGATAGTTTTAAGGCCGAAAGGCAACATCTTTATTATTATCGCTAAGTTTAGAGCGCTTGACAAGAACCAGTAAGCTAAATTTGGGTAAATTGTTAAAGTTTAATTATATATAAGCATTTTTGTCTAGTACGTAAATTTAAATGGTTAAAGGAAATAAAAACAAAAAATTAATTGAAAAGAAAGGAAAAAAAGTAAAAGAGTCAACAGAGTCAACAGAGAGCCTAAACATGATTTCTCGATAGGATAAGGGTCGACCCCAGGCTGCTCAAGAGTCCAATCAGCGTACTACGGTCAAGTTATTGTCTCGTGTATAGGCCGAAATCTTTCACAAAATGGTTCACATAATGGACGGACAGAGGCAAACTGACGCCGAACTGACGATTCTGGATCTTCCGTCGCACTTTGAATCACAACGACTGCAAAATGACACAACTGACATATTTTATCAATGAAAATGAGGCAGTATTCTCTTGGCAAAATATATACTCGTACGCTTATGAAGGTAAAAATTACCGACTGGAAGCAGGAATTGTTGGGTAACTCGTCTGTAATAGGCTACAGAATATCGATAGCTGAGTTTGAACCATTTCTGGCAAAACACATTTACAAATGCAGCAACCCTGGTAAAGGTCGAATTAAAGATTTAAAATCTGAGATATATTATTCTATTGTTGTCGACTCCACTCCAAATGAACATATGTGTCACACGGCGAGCAACAGATAGTGAATTTAGAAGGTCGCACGGTACAGAGATATTTCCGTTTCGTGTCCCAAATTAGGCATAACGCAGAAGTGATGTATATTTTAATAACAAAAGAAATCGATATTCAAAGCCGCAGCCGGCATTCATACGACAACAATGCAACTTTGTTTGGTGTACACACTAGCCATAGTTAGAAATTAAAATAAAAGAAGAAGTAACCTTAGGGTATCCTCAACGGCAACATGAATCCCATGTTCGGCGCATTCTCTCACATTTATTTGAACAATATGCAGGGTGGGGGATAGATTCAGTGGCTCAAACTATAAATTTATACATTCTTTTACTGCATCTGTTCATTGCTGGAGAATTCCTAAAAATAATCTAAAATAACCATTGCTAGGTCGTAAAAAAAAATAAACTGAAGTACGATACGGTCGATCCACGGAAGTGCTCTTCTTTGAATGAAGTGATGGAATCCCTTCCATAAACATCGCATTGCGAATATTTTAATGTGCCTATGCCTGCGTCTTACTGCATTACACAATTCGTGTACTTCTTGGACATGTGGTAGCTCACAATCGACTATGATATTGAATAAATGACCGCTGCCAGAATAGATGACCATTTGGGCCCGATTTGTGGCATTTTCTGACACTCTTGTCAGAATTTCCGGCGATAGGTCTTCGTATTTTTGACGGATATTATCTTTGAGGGCTTCAGAAGTCTGAGGCTTGTTGACATAGACTCGTGAATTCAAAAAACTCCACAAAAAGCAGTCTGTAACGGTTAAATCAGGGGATCTCGCCAACCAGTGCAAATCGCGGAAACGAGAGATTAGGCGACCCGGAAATGTAGCCCTTAGAATTTCGGTTGTGGCTTGTGTATTTTGCGCCGTTACTCCATCCTGTTGGAACCACATGTCCTCCAGTCCCAATTCATCCAATTGAGGAGCAGAAAAGTCGTTGAGCGTGGCTCTGTAACGCTCGCCGTCCACGGTAGTCGTTTGGCCCGTGGCGTTTTCGAAAAAATAAGGCCCGATGATACCTCCAGCGTAAACAGCACATCATGCAGTAACTTTAAGCGGGTGTAATGGCTAACTATACGCGGATATTCGGTGGCCCAGAAGCAATGATTTTGCTTATTCACATCTCCACAGAGATGAAAATGGGCCTCGTCGCTCATGATGATTTTCGATGAAAAGTTGTCTCCCACGTAGTCGAGATTAAGGATGTCTTGAGTGTAGGTTACATACGCTTGTCGGTCAACAGCTAACAGTTGATGCACTGTCTGCACTTTGTAAGAGAAAACCTTACAGTCTTAAACCAAAATGCCCAATTGCGTGGCACATCGTCTGTTCGATACTCCGGGGTCTTCTGCAACATCTTCAACCACAGCTGCGATATTCTCAGCAAAACGGCTGCTGTGGGGCCGGCCAGACCTGGCAGCATCTCGAGCGAGCAGCTAAACGTCGAAGTATTTTCCCCATTTGGTGTCGGGCGCCAACACCAACTGTATAGTTAACAAATGTCAAAGTAGAATTACAGCCATATACAAAAATTATAGAATCTTTCGACAGGGTGAAGACTTTTGCGCCACCTAGTAGAAGCTGTTCAATCTCCCGACAACTATTTAATATTTGAATCATCAGAGATACGAGTACGAGTATGCTGCTTGTAGATGGCAGTAGAAAAATGTGTAAAGTGAAGTAGTAGAATACAGACACCATTAGCTTTTCAATTCTTGACTGTTTTTGGCTCTGAATTCTTCATTGTCACTACGGGTATTACAGAGGACGAGAAAGTAGGATAGATTACTTAACATGGACGTTTTGGCTAACTCAAGATACAGTAGACCACATTTAAAATCCATAGTGGAACACATTGTGGAGGAGCATTTTAGATTATTTTAGGGGAAAACCCTGGAGACGAATGTCTTTTCATTGGGAAATTGCCTTAATGGAAAGAAGGACGAATCTGAAGAAGTCAATCTTACCAAAAAAAAAATGCTGATCCAACATTTATTTAAAGGGTTTCAACTCTCAAATGGCTTAGGTGTTACTTATATTTCATGCACTAGGAATTGTTGTTCAGTTATTTCCCTCAAAACAAGTGACTTTCCCTACTGAAGTCAAAGTAAAGCCAGAGGATCATGGCTAATCAACTTTTCCAATCAATGAACTGAACAAAAAAACTCTAACCAGGCTGCCAGTCTTAACATACCTCAAAGTCTGCTTCGCTTGCTGCAGCGTATAAAAGTAATCACTAAAAAAAAAAGATCCAGTATGAAATTCTCCAAAGTCTTCAGATATAAGATATACTTTGTCAACTCAGAGCCTTAGAACCTTAAAGAAAGCCAATATCCGCTTTTTAATCCGAAACTTCTGAATAAAAAAAATTGTGCAGCCATCGTACGAGGGTTGTCTGAAAAGTTTCCGACCGAACAATGTTACAAGACATTTTTTCTCAAATTTTATTTTTTATTTTTCTACATGGTCTTCTTGTAACTCTACACACTTCTCCCAGCGATGATCCCATCTCTCTAACCCGTTCAAATAGTACTTGACGTTTTTCTCTGCAAAATAATTGTTCACGAAGGTGATTGCCTCCTCATTTGACGAAAATCTCTGTCCTCCGAGCGCAGATTTTAGATGAGGGAACAAAAAGAAGTCGCTTGGGGCTAGATCTGGTGAATAAGGCGGATGGTCAAGCAGTTCAAACCGTAATTCATGGATTTTCGCCATGGCATCCGTCTTGGTGAAACAAGATTTTCTTTTTCTGCAAATGTAGCCGTTTTTCCGCAATTTCTGCCTTCAGCTTGGCAAGTAATGATGCGTAGTATATCCCAAAAAACAGTCGCCATCACTTTCCCAGCCGAAAAAACAGTTTTTGCTTTTTTTGGAGCCGGCTCGCCCTTTGCAGTCCACTGTTTCGGCTGAATTTTTATTTCGGACGTATAATGATGTATCCAAGTTTCATCTACAGTAATTAATCGGCGCCAAAACTCAGATTTATTGCGCCTAAACTGCGCCAACAGATCGTTGGAAATGTTCATTCGAACACGTTTATACGCGAAAAGCTTTCTCATGCCTAAAACTTGATTTAATATGTTTCAAACACGTTCTTTGGACATTTTCATAACCTCTACTATCTCTCTCACTTTAATTCGGTGGTCGTCTAACACCATTTGGTGAACTTTAGCAGTGTTATCGTCAGTGGTTGCAGCTTTTGGACGTCCCGAACGTTCATCATCTCGCAAGCTCTTACGGCCACGTTTAAATTCAGCTGCCCAAAATTTCACTGGGTAAATGACGGTGCAGAGTCCCTATGCACAGAGTCCAACTCATTTTTGCTTTGCGTAGGCGTATTGCCTTTCAAAAACAAGCATTTAATAACAGCTCGATACACAATTTTTTCCATTTTCACAAAGAAACACTCACATCGACTCACTCAAACGACTGTCAACCAAAAACTGCGTGTCCAAAATGACAGAAACTTCGGTAAGTAACTGTCAAAAGATGAACAACTAGCATTCACTACTTTTTATTGACGAGTGCCTCTATCTTTACTTTACTGTCGGAAACTTTTCAGACAACCCTCGTACATTTAACACCAGAACATTAAATAGAAAATGATAAGTCCCTACATAAAAAATATGTAAAATACTTTTGAGTTATGTTAAATAAATAACTCTTTTGCCCACACCCTATGTACAATAATTTCTAGAAACCACAAAGAGGATCCGGCAAGTAACAGACTAGGTTTCTTTTTATTAAAACCAGTAACCCGCAGGTACAAAATAAATTTTTGAAGATTTAATAACTTAAAAAATCATCTCCCGTTTTTTGTCAAAATCTAATGGCCGCGATTCGGCATGAAGACGCATCATCGGGCAAAAATTCAAATCCATAGCACTATTCGTTCGCGAGTTATTGTAGGCCAAAAACATGTACACATACGAATTTTGTTAAAAACTTTCTAAAAATACTATAGACATCTGAGGACGCAAGATGTCATAAAGTTTCCATTTTCAAGGTGCATGCAATAACTTCTCTATCAGAAAGTTGATAATCGTTACTTTCTATTGAAACATGATGCCCCGCAGGTGTTTGCTCTTGGACCTTTACTGCTTCCAATATTAATAAGCAATCGTAACACAGCTACTGTTGTTTATATGAAATTGATGCAAGTTTAAAATCGCTAAGAAAATATTTGAAGTTAAGCATTTAAGTGGAATAATCTTAAATTTTAAGCATTCGCAAGAAGTCAAGACTTTCATAAATTAAAGAAAGGAAAAATATCTAATAAGCCAGTAGCAAAACCAATTTTCTATTAATATGGTTAGAGTACAAAACCAAAAGTAATCTCAAAAACTGAAACGTAAAAGTTTTATGGAAATCTATTACCAGATCTGGCTTCATCAACATACGTGACAAACCGCAATGATCACTACTCGTATGACTAACTTCCGGTAATCACATTCCTTAAAAAAATTAAAAAAACAGATTAATATCACTTTATTTTTGACAAAGGCAAACTCATCTCGAAAAGATATTAAGATTGCAGGTCAATCAAAACAACAACATTAAAATACGAACTTTGATCTGTGGCGAGCCGTAATCACCGCTGATAGCAATCAGTCTTACAGATCGCATTAATCTTAATCAACATGCGCTTAGAATTCCTTCTATTCAAATGTATTGCAAGCCATAATCCGCCCTTACAACAAGTATATCTATTTATATTTCTATAGTATTAGACCCTAACAACACCTTAAAACATTGACTTGTGTGTCTTCAACAAGCTTCAACTGTAACCTGTTACCTGTTACCCAACGACATCATTTGTCATGACTTGAAATTGAAACACAAGCGCTACGAATTAAATCAAGCACAGGTTTAAATCTATTAATTTTGCTATTAAATCTCTCAGATTCATCATATGTCGTATTCATATCTATCCGTACATTAAGATAATTGAAATTACTTTCATTGCGTACCAATGATTTATTGTACGAATATGCACAACAACGATAGCATGCCCCGGCACATTTTGTTGGAAAGCAATTAACCCGTTCCCAAACAATGACAAGCGCGCAAGCGGTTTGACATGCGATCGCTTCTCCTGTCAGTTTCCCATCAGTGGAACTCCTATTATTTTATTTTCAACGAAAATTACACTTCAGAGAAGACCTCGAAAAAGTGAACGAACAACTCAAACACACCCCATCTTCCATTGTGACATGCAAACTCTCCGGCTTCATTATGTCATACACAAATTACTGCTGCAGCATCATTTGGCGTCTGTTGCTTGTACTCGTATCTCTTGTGATCTGTCCATTTCTCGGCATTGTGAAATGCTTTTCTTTTTCCAATTTTTTTAAAGGTTTTTTCTTTTTTATTTATCAAATTAGATTTCAAATTAGGCTTCACAATACCTGTGCCTAATTATAGGCAGATAAGAGAAGTGTGCGAATTCGAATACGATATCAGATGAGTTATTGGTAAACCCGCAAAGATTAATATACAAGCTTGTATGCTATATGTTGGATGTTGCATGATACCTAACACATATTTTGGTTTAGCATTTTTTAACAATCACTTTTGGCAGAGAGAAAGAAAAAATTAATTAAAACAAAACAAAAGCAAAAGCAAAAGATAGATACACTGACAATGGAATGATGTAAATTTGTATTGTCTTCGAATGAGAATTGATTGACAAAATTGCCCGGATGGGCTATTGTTAAGGGAATTCTTCTTTTTTTTTTTGCTTTTCTATCTCTCTATTTTCAATGAACTAATTTAATTTTATCAAAAGAGGAGATGGAAAAAAGAAAATATGCAAAAAATGAAACCCAAGCTCAAAAATAAGGCACTTCATTGAATTGTGACAGTAATGACATTCACAATGCTAGATTTATGATCCAAATGAACTGTCACGTGTAGGGTACAAATTATCAAAACAGACAGAACGAATTGGAATTACAATGTGTGCGACTGCGAGTTTGTACTCGTTTATTGTGGGAAAAAGTTTATTTAGATTAAAACTTGAAGTGCAAGCGCAAGGTGTCAGCAGAGGTGAAATATGGTACTGAAATATCACGCAAAGTAATAGCGTGATATGCATGGCATTGGCGAAAGAAGTTGTAGTTAGAGGCCTTATGGCGTTTTCAATTGAAACAATGGAACACTAGCAACTTCTTCTGGCACAATATTATTGTAATTATGTTTGACGTTTATACATATTTATATGTATTACACTTTGACAGAGTCCAAAAGAGAAATTTTACTCCTGAAAATCAGAAGCAAAATTTTGATTCTGAAAATGTGACAATATAACTGTTTTATGTCATTTTTTCGCTTTTCTGTCCGGCCAATTCACCAAGTATTAAATTTGGTGGATGCATAATATTTTAATTTTGTTTTTCAAGATCTCAGTATGCTGAACTCATACAAGATATACACAGATACATATACAAAATACAAGGTAATGTATTCGCGTGCAAAATTTTTGTCATTACGTCACTCGAATTCGAAGCATCTGTCAGTCGCTGTCAAAACAGTATTAAAAACGTAATTTTCCTCTAAGGTAGCAGCTTGTATTAAATTATTTTTCGCAGATTGTTGCGTGACTCTAGACTTCCTAGAGTGGATTGGAACTAGCTTCTCGTAACGAAATTCTCATATATCATACGTGCCAAAGGAGAACCCAAGTTCACTCATGTTGATCCTGAAGTGACAAACCAAGAGGAAGGCACACTCCTAAAACCGCAATTTTTGTCCAACATCGCTGATTTTGATACAGACAATCCAAATGATGAAGAAGCATCCCTTTGTGCCGTGGACGATATAGCCAATATTGAGAACAATGCTTTAGAATACCTTGTTGGATACTTTTTAGGTACAATATAAATATTGTTGATATGTTTTGCGATAAAGATGATGTTTCTAGGATAACTTCGACTTGAACGAACGTGATTAGTGAGGGAAGGCTTTATAAGCCCAATGCGCTATCTATAGGGTTTTCCAATAAGGACTTGACAATTTTTTTTTAAATAAAACGCAAACCATTTGAGATATTTCCAAAACTTTATTATCGGCTTGAAGAACAATCAAGACATTTATGAATGGAACTCGACTTCGTTCATATGGCCACCGCGGGCACGTTTGCACCGGTCGATTAGTTGGACCCAATTTTCAACGACTCGGCCACACATTTCGGCCGAAACGGCAGCTATTTCGCGTTCAATGTTGGCTCTGAGCTCTTCCAACGTCATCGGCGTGTTGGCATAAACCAAGTCATTCGCTCCACAGGAAATAGTCAAGCGGCGTTAAATCGCACGAACGAGGCGGCCAATCGACTGGCCCATTTCTTGAAATAACACGCTCACCATACTTACTCTTCAATAAATCGATTGTAGCGTGTGCCGTGCGGCTTGTGGCATCATCCTGTTGAAACCACATGTTGTCCAAGTCCATATCTTCCAATTCGGGCCAAAAATAATCGGTGATCATTGCGCGGTGACGCTGGCCATTCACAGTAACGTGACGATCGTTATCGTCGACAATAAAATATGGCCCAATAACGCCGCCGGCATGCAAACCGCACCAAACAGTTATTTTTTGTAGATGAAGTGGTGGTTCATGAAGCACATGTGGATTTTCACCTGACCAGTAACACATATTTTGCTTATTGACGAACCCATTGAGCCAAAAATGAGCTTCGTCACTGAAGATGATTTTGCGATGAAATTCATCATCTTGGTGCATCTTCTCCAGAACCCAATCGGAGAACGTACGTCGCTTCAAATGGTCCATCGGCTTCAATTCTTGAGTCAGCTTGATCTTGTATGGGTGTAAACCAAGATCCTTACGCAAAATACGCCATAATGCGGTGTGAGCGATGCCCAATTCTTGAGAACGCCGCGGAATTGACTGATTTGGATCGTTTGCTACGGACGCCTGAACGGCAGCGATATTTTCAACATTTCGACCAACCCGAATATGTAGACTCAAATTTTTGCACTAAACTTGCCTGTCTAACTAGGGCGAGAATTACGACCGAAAATTGGAGTTAACGCTCTTAAAGTTACAGTCACCGACTCCCAATTTCGGTAGAAAATTTTTATAATTTGCAGACGTTGCTCATTCGTGTAATTTATTATGATGAAAATGTTGAGTTTACTGAATAAATTGACAGTGACAGTTTGATGATTAGTGAAAGAGTGCGTTCACAAATTAAATTCAAAGTTGCCAAGTCCCTATTGGGAAACCCTTTATTATATTGTTAATTCTATATATGTACTCGTAACTTGGGTCCAATATCTCCGCTGATATATTGACTCTTTGTCAAATCGCTTGCTAAACGTTCTCAGCAACTTCAACTTTTCACTCAGTCATATGCAGATTATCGTATGTATCCGTATTTTCTGTCAGAGCATGCCTTGCACCTAGCGCAGGCAGACCTAGACGTAGTCGACGATGGATGTTGAAATGGGTTTTCAGTCGATTCTCTCTGGTTTTCATACTGGATAACAAAATCTTTTGAACTACATACATCGGAATAAGCGAGCATTTGGCGAGACTTAGATCGTGATGACCAATTATAACCTATACGTCGGCTGTTTGGTGGAATAAGCTTTAATGCAAATGGGTCGCTGTTGTTTTAACCAGACACCAACGAACGATATGTCTGAGCAGATTTCCTCCTCTGTTCAAAGCGTACTAATGGAACTCTCTCCCTTGGTATTCATATCATAAGGCGTCCTCTCAAAGCCATTTCCGTTTTTAAAAAAAAGTAGTCTTCGGTGTGCACTGGAGTTTTGATGACGCCGTCTGCTTTTCCCATGGTCTTAGACAGAATCTGCGTGAGGAAAGAAATGCAGTTAGGTCTTCGTTGATGGCTCCAAAACCAATATACGATGCAGCGTTGGTGTCACGTTAGAAAAACTTTAATATGGGCGCAAAGCGACAGCCAAGCTACGTACAAGGCCTTGCTGAATTCTATCCCTCTATCACCGCTTCCAATCTTGTTTGAACCCAGTCAGAAGGTTGAATTCACTAAGTCTGGGTTGGATTTCAGGTAAGAATAGAGTGAGATCGCGGTTGAACATGCTAGGCGAGAAAAGTTTCTCGTCCTCGGTTAGAGCTTCCATTTCCAGTGGTTTTCTTGCGAGCATAACCTTCTCTTGGCTAAAGAGCTCGGTGTCGAAAATGTCAAAGTATTTAAAAACTGTTACGTACGAGTATATTTCAACATGATGGCCAAGCAGTTCATTATCCACATTTACTGGGTATCTTGTCACCGCAAAACAATTACAATTGAATGTGCGCAGCCTTACAGCTGAACAAAAGACAGAATACTATAGGCTTATGCCTATATATATTTGTGGATAACAGATCCAACCCCAGAGAGTAATGGCGTATAGTCAATTATATTCTAGGAAATGACCAGAAGAGAGATAAACTAATAATCAAAAAACTTAGAGATAGGAATAATAATACCAATGAGGAATTGTGCGACGAATTTAACTCCTTCTTTAGAAATGCGGCTAAAAATGCTAAGCCAGATATTGCAGTGAAGCTAAATAAAACAAATGCGAAGTTCTTGATAGATAAATCCACCTCATGTTCATTTTCCTTCAGTCCGATAATGAATACAGAGCTGATATCCTTAATTAACATTCTTAAGTCAAAAAAATCATGTGGAATAGATGGAATAAGTAGTCTGGCGATTAAAAAGATCGGAAAAGCTATTTTAAGTCTTTTGGCATTTTTAATAAACAAGAGCTTCGAAGACGGGAAATTTCCTGGTGCTCTAAAAACAAGTATCGTTATTGCAATTTTTAAAACGGGATACCCTACTAAACCGAATAACTATAGGCCTATATCGTTACTATCGGTCTTCTCAAAAATATTTGAAAAAATAATTGTGTAAATAAAATGATAAGGTTCCTATCAAAAACTAGTTTTTTCAGTAAATCCCAATACAACTTTATAAAGGACAAATGTACGGAGGATGCAATTACCGCCTTTCTAAGCAGAATATGTAGTGCATTAGATAAAAATTAAAAGTTAGTTGGCATATTTCTTGATCTAACAAGGGCCTTTGATTTAGTGAACCATGAAATATTGCTGCAAAAACTTTTCAACGCTGGTTCAAATCATTCCTGACTAGCAGAATACAAACGGTGAAGGTAAATGGAGAGATGAGTGAAGAACAAAGGTGCCCGAATATTGGTGTTACACAGGGATCGGTCCTTGGACCAATACTGTTTCCAATCTACATTAACTCCATTTTTAACCTACCACTTAAGGGTCATTTAATAGGCTATGCGGATGACCTTGCTCTATCCTATTCAGGAAAAGATACGATGCATATAAAAACGAACTGACAGCTAATCTCCATCTGGTTGGAATTTAGCTGAAGTATCACCAAATGGTCCTTAGTAATAACAATGGTCGGAACAATGTTTTGTACTAGATTTTGTAGAAGAATTTAAATATCTTGGAGTTTTAATAGACAACAGATTGTGCTGGAAGCCACATATTGTGTCAGTAAAAAAGTTGCTATACATCACCATGAGCAAAATGTACTGTCTACGTAAACTTGTACCACATAGTCTGCTATTAACAGTTTACTATGCACTGGCTCATTCACGCCTAGAGTATGGTCTTGCATGTTGGGGTAGCCCGTATATAACAAACTTGATGCCCATTGTCATAGCACAAAAAGAAAATTATGAGATTAATATTCCATAAAAATAAGTCCGAACACTCACTGCCTTTATTTCAATCAGCGAAAATACTCCCTCTACGGTATCTTTATATTATTATTGGCCCGGGTCTACCCCGGACAACTTTATTAAGCTTATTAACAAGCAAAACTTAAAGCTAGACTTAAAAACTAACAAAGATATACTTAACCTAATGGGGCAAGGGGAAATGGTGGACGGGGGAGATGTTAAGGGAGTGACATATTGAGCAGCGCTTTTTATATTTCTTGTTTGCTGCTATTTAGGTCAAAGACTTCGGCGTTGTTGTTCGTTATACGCAACATTCTAGATATGGGTTCAAAGTGACCGTAGTTGGTGCGGTGAGTTCGGATCAGGAAGAGTGGGACAGATCTTAGATTACGGGGATTGGGAGTGGAAGGAATAGGCTCATCGCAGATGAAGTAGTTTCTTGGAGGTGGAGGTAGACGTTTACGGGAATAGGTTATCACTTAGCATTTGTTGATATTAAGCTCCAAAAAGTTTTGCTTGCACCATACCGAAAATTTATTCAAGTCATCTTGCACGCAATGAGAGTCAGAAGGCAATGAGATAACTTTGGAAGTTCTCATGTCATCAGCGAAAATAGAAAGATTAGAGTTCGTTAAAATGAGATTTATATCATTAATTGAGGATAAAGATGATTGGACCAAGGTGACTACCCTGAGGGACACCAGATGTTGCTTTAATGGGTTCGCATATTGAAGATCTGAAGATGACCCTGTATTCTCGGTCTTCTAAATAGGATTTGGTCCATGCCACAAAATGTGGGGAAAAGCCGAGTTTTTTTAGTTTAAAGATGATAAGTTGGTGAGAAATTTTATCGAATGCCTTGCTGAAATCTGTGGAAATTGAATCGACTTCATCACCGTCTTCTAAAGCATGAAGTGTCCTAGAGACGAACTCTGTTAGGTTAGTGGTCGTTGATTTACCTTTCATGAAGCCGTGCTGATTTGTACAGATAGTTGGCCTACAGTACGGAAGCAGTTGTTGATAGATTATGCTTTCAAAAAATTTGGGTATACAAGAGAGTTTTGCTATGGGCCTATAATTATCGACTTCGGCCTTACTTCCTTTTTTATGAATAGGGATGATGTAAGATTCCTTCCATAGGAAAGGGAAAGTACCTGTTGAGATAGACAGGTTAAAGAGGGCAGCAAGAGGAGGACCGAGATGGGTAACACAGTCTTTTATTATTATAACTAAAGTAACTAGGATCGGGTTCAGCTGTTTTCTTAGAAAAGGATTTGTTAAAATGAGAGGCAAAGAAATTTGCAAAGATTTTTGGGTCGGCAGAAGATTCACTAAGAAATTTAAGAGTAGATCGGCAGCCGTCTGGTATTAATAAACTGGTGGAAGCGTTTAGGGTCCGAGACTAAGCTAAATTGCATGCGGTAGAGGTACTCAAGGTAAAGAGACTCACAAAGTTCAGAAAAACGATTTATTACTGTAGTCGGAATCAGATCGAGTTCTTAAGAATTTATGCCATAACTTGTTTCTGTTATTACGGAGAGAGCGCAACAACCTTGTTGTACCAGGGAGGAGCTGATATACAGTCCTTTTGGAAGGTATACGGAACCGATTGGGCAAAACAGGAGAAAGTTAACGAATAGAACGTTGATAGGGCAAGATCAGTGTTAGTTGTCTCAGCAATAAAGTCAAAGTTAATGTTGCTGATGAGGTTAATATTAGAAATTTACAAAGCACTAAAAGTGTTCTTCATTGGGAGTGGTAATATTGATTACAGAAGAGGTGATGTGTACTTGCTTAGAAATAGGAACACTGTGGTTGTCCCAACAGTCAACAAAGAGCACTGTATGCGTTTTCTTAATTCCATTGCACCATTCATATTCAACAAACTGCCGTCGGAACTATCCAGTCAAATTACACACGGTTTCAGGATTCTTAAAAGGTTCAAAATTTGGCTGCTATCTAGGTCTGAGGTGGAAACACTTTTACAAGTTACGATTTAGTCAACTGTACTAAATATTTCCATTGCAACTTTCATTCTCATTCATCATATCTCGTTCAATTCATTTTTCTATTTCGACTCCCATCTCAACTTTTTCCGCCACTTCGCTCAGTGAATGTCATAAACTGCGTTTTTTCTCCTTTTCTTTCGGCTTTTAAACTTAATTCCGTGATATAAACTTATTGCTAAACAACACTCTTGTCACTGGTCTCCTATTTGGCCACAAAGTGTGTGTTTTAAATATTTTAAATACCTAGGTTTTCTCTTCTTTTTTTTCTAGAAGTAAATTTTGTGCAAAATAAAATTGTAAATTGTAGGTATTTAATAATTATTTCTTTATTATAGAATGTAAGAAACTGAATAAATTGAAATTGAATAAAAGTGAAAGACTTTAGACATCCTTTCAGACCCTTAAGACACAAGAATTCCACGGGCTACGTGAAAAATGCATGTTTAAACTAGATGCGATAGATTAGGTAATTCCAGGTGAATAGTGTGTGCAGCATGCATTACCCAAATCTGGCCCATGATATATTTGAAATGCGGAAGGAGTCTCGTTGTAAACGGTCTAATCTTCGTTTCCTATTCAGCAGTGTCACAGGAAACTGCTAATTTGGCGGACGTTAGATGGACTCGTCCTCGATTTTTAAAGAGAAAGTAACTTTTCCTCATAAGAAAAAATCAGAAAAAACTGTTGCCCATGACCCTTTTCTCCAGGTGTGTGTATATTAAGATGCTGTAGTATCATAAGGCACCGTCCTTAGACAAAGTGAGGCTGCTTGATTCAGGCTATCCTAAAAAAAACACAGTTAATTGCAGTCAAACCAAGTTTTGAAAGAAATTAATTTGCTTTTTGACATCACATGTCACACTTTTTCAGCAAGTTTAAATCTGACGTGAAACTAACTAACACTTTTTTACTTTTCAAATAAACTATTATAAAAATATTCGTATTACAAATTAGATAAATTCGGAGAATGACTCTCTTCTTGTTATGTTTGCTTAAACATCCACGTCCACGTTAAATTTGCCAAATTCCATGGAACACAAATGCTATCGTCACACCCGTGAATTCTATGAGCTGATGACATCAGTCAAAAATTCTTTAAATATTTGCACGCTCTCATCAATTTATTTAAATTATAAATCAACACAACGATGTTAGCACGAACTATAAGAGATGTTTAACCACTCTCCACTAGTTTTGTAAGTTTTAAAAATATGTTTAACTCCAACTCCTTCATAGTTGCCCAGGTTGAGAAAAGAGGAGGGGAGTCGGAAAAATTAACATAACCAGCACTTTGCATAGTTGGATGGACCTTAGTCCATAGGAAGATCTAAGTAAAATACAATACGTGAGTTTTGGTGGGGAAATTCCAATGATGGAATCAAAAGCGGATCCAATGACTTCAACATACTCGAGAGCCCAGGTCATAAGAGGATTCTTCGGCATCTAGTCAAGATGTCGAAACAGAAATGATAGAATCTCATACCTGTGGAGCAGATTACTGGAACTATACTTTGAAGATCTGATCTAATCTTATCTTACGATCCTTGCAAACGAAAAACGGACAGCGACTTTCGACTAACGACGTTTAATTTTCGAATACTTTACAAACAAAATGCAATGGAATAATTAACGGAGGCTTCATAACCATTCAAATCCTTAACGTGGATATCACTGCTAAAGATTGGACCGGACTAGAAAAGGATGAAAAACTGTCGTCTACTATGGTGATATCGCAGACGCAGAATAGCACCGGAAGACGTAGGAGAAAAGTTTTGAGCTTCCGACATCTGAGTGAATGCCGAATAACAATTCCTATTGCAGGTGAATTTTGTATACTATCCATAAACCTGATATGCTTATGAAGAGAAAGACGATGTATGAGCTACTCAAGCAGACAGCGAAGTGAGCAGTGTGTTACCCACGAAGTTGAAATTATTGACGGGGTTTTAACGCCAAGTTAGGAAAGGTGGCAAAGTTGTAAGGCATAATCTGCACGATACAAACTCCGAAAACGGGGCGAAATGTATTCATAACTATGAGTCTTACACCTCAATATTGACTAAAGGACATGGTAATCAATAAACTATTGGCAAGACTGATCACACTGCGATCGATCCAGACACAGTCTCTTGAACGGGAGACGTCCGAACATTTCGAAAAGCTAATATTAACTATGACCGTTACCTTGTTGTAGGTATGTTAGTTCTGACATCCCAGTGACCAAAACACCGAAGAAATACCATTAAGGAAATTTGACGTTGAACAATCACAAAAGACTGTTAAAAGCTTTTCTGACCGCGTTTCTCAATATTTATCGAGGTATCTTATGGTGCAGTGCCGACAATTATTTCTCAATAAAAACTCGATAAATAACAAATGCTGTACGACTGATGGCACGCACCAGGTATACTCTACAATATAGCTAATTCCCATGTGAATTCTCAAGAGAACTCATACGAAGCCAGTCATTAATCTGTGTGCCTATACTCGGACACAAGATGGAGCACCGGTATCCCGCGAGCGACTTATGTATTTGTCCAGCCCTTACAAATAAAACACAACTTATTTGAATGATGTCTTTTTACTTCAAGGCCTTTCACACAACTGAGCTGTGGTTCTTAAACTTAGCATAATACCTAGAATAATACACAACATTATACAATGAAGATTTGATAGTTAACATCAACCATGTTATTTTGCTTGCATTGCTACTACCGCTATTCCCAAACTAGGTCAACCTATGTCGCTGAAGCAATTCTGTTGTTGGGCTGTTCTATAGTATGTTGCATATCTTCTTGGCGTTGACAAACAAAAGCCAAGCGAAATCAAATTGTGTTGTTAAGCTGAAGTTTTCCATTACGTGTTGATGATGTTTTTGGTGTTGTTACCAAGTAAAGTCTAGGTAGGTATTATACTTTGACGATGATAACAATGATCATGATGATGCTGATGTTGTTGCTATGAACGTAACTCGTGCATTGTGCATTCACTCATGACGCCCCCTTTACCTCTCACGACTCATTCTGATCAAGTTAGTGCCCCAACACGTGCGATAGTTCCCTACTTCGAGTCTGTCGCCTTTTTGTTTCTCTCCCATGTGTCATTCTGCCAGAGCTGCCTCACAATGCGCGCTACCCCCTTCCGTTTCCTGTCGCTTTTTCGTTTCATTAAATTTATATCATTCACAACGAGATGGGTGATAAGGAGAGTTTGAAGTGGAATAACTTTGTATTGGCTAGGTAGGATCATTACGGGTGGAAATATTGATACAACATCGTGAAGCAACGAACGCTTCATCCTTGTTGGGTAATGTTATTTTCATAATCAAGTAATATCACACAGTTTTGAATGGCATCTAGTGCAAAAGGGACTAAGAATTCATTTCATCGAAGTTCGGAATCACTTACTGTCGTTTTTTCGTTTCATCGAAACGCCCGACGAGTGATAAGAAGTTTCACTTCAAAAGTGGAGACCGAAAATCTGAAAGGATTATTTCGGGTAAGATAACCAGAATACGGCATATAGCGGACCATTCTCCAACTGTCGGTCCAGCAAAGATGTGGTCAAAATAACAATTATGGACCAAAGTTCCATAAACCTGCTGGAGCAGACAGACTTTCCGTCTAAATTTTTTAAACAGAGGGAATTGATTTCCAACAACACGCATGACCAGTTTCCCTAATTCCTACAGGGAAATCAGTTGAACATCGTGTACAAGATCTAATCTGCCCTACTATATGAGCGCTAATTACTCGTATATCAACAATTTGATAGGTCCTATCAGTCTAGCCTTGATAAGTCTACCATGGACTAGAAATTCCACTCACAGTATGAGCTTTAAATCGATAGTTAATATGAAATATGACAGCATTGATAGAGACGAGCTAGATATAGAGAATCACAGCAAATCTTGGCATCTCCGCCAAGCTCCTCATGATCTATAAAAGTCGGCAATTACACTCCACCACGACATTAGGTCCGAAAGAAGGAAAATTGCGAAACAGACAAATATCAGAGACACAAAGTGTATTTCAAAAGTCTGTACAACAACTTGTAAAGCAACTGGACAGCACGCCGTAACTGCTTTGCACTAGCAGGGAACTTTGTTTACCCAGTCTACCACTCTTAATTCAGATAGCGACACAATCGTAGAGATCAAGTGAAGAATCACTATTCACAGTCATTGTTTCTTTGGACTAGAAGAAAGCAACCAAAAAGTAATATCTGCTCACGAATAAAGAAACTAATGTACGAGTGCATAAGCATGAATTTAGTTACTTTACATTCACATTCGCCCGAAATGTCTTTGGATTTATCCCGGAGAGACAATGTGGTAAGCAACGAACTCGCCTAAGATGGCAAACTTAAGTGGAAAGTGACCTCACCAACTTCCGCAATTAGAGACGATTATCGGATTCAGCCCAGATTGTAGCGCCATCAAAAGTATGTAAGTAAGTTTTAGGTCCAAAACTTCTGATCAGCAGATCTGGCATTTACAATTTGTGGCATTACGAGTATGTCGAAGTTCGAAAAATGTTGATCAAATTTTGGAAAACACAAAAAAAACATCCTACGCCAACGCGATTCACTTGAATGACTTTCCAACTTGACATAACTTTAACTGCAACGAGTCAGACATATCTACTTTCAACATGCCCCCACTAAGTCTCTAACAAACTCACGCACTCAAGCACGTTGTATGGAAATATGCGATAAACCCATAAAATATGTTGTACATATTTTTATTTCCATGACTGTATGACATATGCGCAGTGCTGTAAAGTGGAATCAAAGGCACGATTACTGTAGAAATCGTCTTTTTTTTTACATTTTTTTCTATTTGTTAATTTTTTTTGTTCGGACAATTAACGAACTACAAAAAAATAACTTTCCACGTTTTACCATCGGTCGATGCGTGCGTTAACTACTTTAAAAGCAGAAAATACCGATAATGCTGACGCAGCATGTATCTTGTTACCTAAATTCAATGTGCTAATAAGATAAAAATACCTGACACATGTGCATTGTTACAAGAGTGCACTATTTCGTTGAGGGCTTGAACACCTTTTCCAGATCACACAAAACCCCGTATCTGTAGGGTAAATCATAGGTGCGTGTCAGAAGTGCCGGTATGGTACCGACTACCGGGTATGATGTTCTAATTAAATATCATTCGCTTTAATCGAGTTAATAAGTGTGGCGCTCTAATTTGTTTTTTTTTTCCCAATCCTATTTGTTTAGGCTTGCAAAAAATACCCTCAGTTGCTAACAAACTTAACACGGAGCGTGTTAATTCAATTACAAAGGAAACATCTACGAGTATTGTTATTTTTTTTAAATACCACACAAATGAATACGGATACGGGTAACGGGTTTGTGAGAATGTTTTAACGAATATTGGGTACACGTGCAACGTTTATATATAATAAAACTGGTGCATTTTTTTAGACAAATGAGTCTTCATGTCTTTAGGGGAAATCGCGTAATTCTTAGAGCTCAAGGCGTTGAGGTTTGATTTCCATTGATGGACGTTTAGATGAAGAAGTCATAAATCACAGATGTAGTGTCGAAGTGATTGATTGGATAACGATAAGTCAAACTATATAACCCATTGATGAAACAGGTATTGTGTAATTTGACATTGACGTATAGTTTTAACAAAAAAGAGGAACTTTTCTTCTGATCTACGAGCATTATACCCCGGTAATATTTCTCCCAGACTTTCGCCCCAACATCAGCGCTATGTATATATAGTCTAATGCCGGCATAAGCTGGACACTTCCACAAGAAAGTCTCTGCGATATCAAAGTCATCTTCACAGCAAGCATCGTAGGAGGCCGTGTTACTTACGTCTAGCACATTAGCAATAGCTTTTGCATCCGCAAGGGATCCACACCACTTGAAGTTGAATTCATACCAAAAGATTGACACTCTAACCGAAGACGTGGACAGTCTTAATTTACATTCAAGTTCTGAGAAATTCTGTCTCTCTCGATCTCACGATCCCAATGTAACCTGAGACCCTGGCAAGACTAAGTCAGTCTAACTTCTTGATTGTATCTTCCCATGCTAGTTTTGAAGTGATTAATCAATCAATGATATCGTAGAAATCTGCGGACACTGTTAGTCTCAAGCAAACCTTCACTGGATGCCTTAAAATAGGTAACGCTCTCAAATATTGGTGGGAACTGCCCGTCAATTCCATCCCTAAAACAGGTCAAACGACTTCAAACAACTACAGACCTTTAAGTCTAAATATTTTGGAACGGTTGTTAGATGTTTATGTAAGAACTGTGATTGGCTACAATTATTTGTCTAAATCACAACAAACGTATGTGAGAGCCAGATGAGTCGATACGGAACTCCATAGGGTAGTATCATCGATAAAAAGATTCCACCACCTAAAAGAATTTACCCTTAAGGCTGTCGTCGATATCGGAGGATCGTTCAACAACGTAATTACGGGCGCGATTCTGCGCACTTAGTAAGGAGCTCAGTTAAACACCAGTCTTTGTATCTGCATTGCCATAATAGAGTTCGCTTGGTTTAGTGAACACAAATTGAAGGGGAACTCTACAGGGTGGAATTTCTTTCAGTTCTAAGCGAAAGGTTTAACAATGATTTACCACTGGTGAGAAAGTAGTCTTATTTGCACAGAACTAAGGATCAACATTTCGAATATGAACTCACAAGAGTTCAATCCCCACCTTCGAGTACCCAGATATTGGAAGAACTGACCCATCCTAAGGTTCTAGTAAAACCTTACAGAAGTATTATCAGCCTTCCAACGTCATAAGAATCCAGAGGACAGCCTGTTTCAGAATCAATTAGGATAACACCCATGCTCAGCCACATTCCGCTGGATCTATAGTGCATGGGTTTGGTGCGTAAAACGGCTTTACGGCTGCGGGAAGGACACCAATATCTGTCTGTCTCGTTGTCATTAAGTGATTTCAAGGCTGCTTTTTGAAAAGAGATTCTCTATGAGTGGAGGAATAAAGCAAATCACCAACAAGGAGGAGGTCCATTGCGAAACCATAATAATTAAGAATAAAGGGTAGGAAGGTATGCAGGAAGCAACCCACAATAAATTGTATCTCCTGAATGAGTTATCGAGTGTCAATACTGTAACCCTATGCTGGGTATCACTGCACATGGATATCCCATGCAACGAGCTGATAAGTCAGAAAGGAAAAATCTTTTCAACAACTTGAATAAGCTGATGGCTTTCACATTATTGAGAGAACACGGCGCTCAGTCACAGATGCGTTTGGAAATATTGGAACAGAAGCGGAAAAAATAGGTTTAGCAGTAGTGAAGTAAAACTAAGTGTAGGTTATCAACCAGAACAACATCGTACCACATCAACCAATAGAACCGAATGGCACTGTGGTTATAACATTGTGCTCGTTATGCAATAGAATAGTAGGACCTTGTCAAAAAATACTAACCAGACTCTCGAAACTTATGTATTGTACTATAGCGCAAAACAAGGATATCAGCATAAGCGAATTAAGAATTAGAGTGGACACAGCAAATCACCTTTCTGTGTACATCTACGTCGGTAAATATAAGTCAGCTCTCTTGGGACTTAGTGAAACACAGCTAGATCTATACCTACACCTCTTTGATCACTCAGATCTGAAGCTAACTGACTATGAACCAGAGTCATTATTCTTTTCTCACCGCGGTCTCACCATTTACGTGTGTAGTGATGTAGCTCACCAAACTCCACCACAATGCAATCCCAGTCCCAATCCGGAATTTAATTTCGTGTGGTTAGATATCCATCTCCGTTAGCAAATTATCCGCTCCTGCTTTATTTACAGAAGCCCCAAACTGGACAGCAATTTGATCTTTAAGGAGTTTGATAGGCTGTTTACAAAAAAATTATATACCTGTATCCTCATACTGGACTCGCATATGTATATATATACACAATTCTGGATGGCTCCGACATTCTGCACAGACAACACCCGAAGGACGGTGTGTTGAGATCTTCACTGCGGAAAATAACTTGACCCAGCTGGTAAATGAGCCCACGCGAATAGTCATACTGCCAGCACCTTAGATTTATAAGAGATCTCCTTATAAGAGGCTCTCTTATCTCTTAGTGGATGAAGAGCATCAAACCAAAAGAAAAGGTTTGGTACGAATCGCACTGTAAAGGGACTGTCAGAGTTAGAGAAATATTTTTTCGGTCCTACAAGGCCAACTCGACAGAGGAAAACTGAAAAAAGTTCAAGCGAGCCAAGAATGACTGCAACGTCTTTCTGTATGAAATTCAATGTGAAATTTCAATACCATCAAAAACTGAGGCCTACAGTGTCAGAATGCTAGTAACAGTTGTTGGTCATTCGTCAAAGACATCAGAAATTCTACCTCATCCTCCATTTCAAGGCCAATCTGATTGCTGCAAACTCAACACTTCCAGATTTTACTTTGTCTGCGCCTACACTTGAGTGTGTCGAATCTTCAATGGGACTTTCGCATTCGTGTAGTAGCAAGAGTGCTTAAAGATCTAAACATACACAAATCCGCTGATCCAGATGGTATACCTACCTCCACTTCTTCTAAAGAGGTGGTCTTCCATGCTGGCAAAACCACTGCGTGAGCTTTTTAATCAGTCCTACTCTTTCCGGGCAGTTGGAAAACAGCATTTGTCCAGCCCGTCCCTGAAAAGGGCAACCCTTCTTTCCAAGGTCATATCTTGAAACAGAGAAACTTCTCAATGACCTGCAGTACGGTTTTGCGTAGCAACAGGTCCACAGGTGATTTGATGGCAAACCTCACCGAAAAGTGGGACCAAAGTGCACATCAATCTGGCGAAAGCAAGATAGTTGCACCTGGTATTTCAAATCCATTTGACAGAGTTTGGCATCACGTACATTTGGGATCGATGAATCTCTTTTTCAATGGATTAGACAGTACTTTTCGGTGTCTTGGATGGTTTCAAGTCTGATATTTACAAAATAAAGGGTTTTGTGCCCCAGGGCTCCGTTCTGTCTCCGACATTATTTTTAATTGTCATCAATGATCTCTTGTCAGCTAATTCTTATCCAACACATTCCTTTACTGACGACAGTATTCTCTTCTTTTCATATACGTTCATAGACTCACGTCCTGCTCTTCTTGTAGAACGGGAACGCCGGCGTATGTAAACTCATTAAATTCCGATATAAACAGCATTACTAAATGAGGAACCAACAATAGAGTGGAATTTAATGCTTCCAAAACACAATGTTGTCTGCTGTCGTTAAAGCGAAATTTAAAAACCCAACCATTATCCATAAATGACATTTGCATCGTCGAAACCGAAAAACTTTCCATTCCCCGTATGTGTGTCAATGACAACCTACGTTGGAATGACCAAATATTTGATGTTGCCAAAAATGATGCAAGATGTCGATGTTTCCTCGAGCGATGTAAGAAATATTTCAATCCCTCTGATCTAGCCTCAATATACTCGTATAAGGCATTCATCCGCTCAATTTGGAGTACAATGCCCACATCTGCACCTGCTAGATGGCATTGAAAACCATGCAATAAAACCGACTAAATGCCTCCTGCCTCAACTCGTTCTATTGTTTTTTTCACCACCAGTGCTCCATCGAAATTGCCAGTAGAATTCCGCAATTTCAAACCTTCAACCGCAACACCAGTCTCATTATGGATGCTCATTAATATACCCTCAAGCCCACTTTTGGACGTCATCTGAAATATTGTGATTGGTTCCTAAGCCGTATAACTCACTTATGGAATGCCCTGTCGAGCTCTTTATTTCCTAGTCTCCATTACTCGTACTTGCAAACATTTAAGACCAATCCTCTCTCTTTCTTCCCTCCCTAACTTTCCGCCGCCCTCGTAATGTGCAAACATTTTAAGGGTGCGCAAAATCCTTTAAGCACGCGCCAATTTAAAAAAAACAAAAAGATGTTCTTAGTCGCTTTGAACGCAAAAGTCTTTGGGTGATTTTTGGTCCCATATATTGGCAAATTTGTAAGTTGGCTCGAGATAAAGTACGAGTACGAGTATATAGCGCGAGCTAAGTTAAAATTTGTGGTCTCTAGGGAAGGAGCGGTTTCACACAGCATTGCTTCACCACTCAAAGATTTGTTATGTAAAACACTTCACCCTTTTGCTCGATGCGCTACAGGATGCACAAATTATCTACTCTAGGCTGGTAGTTTCTACATTCTTTTAAGTTCAGACTGTTGACTTTCCCTGCCATATCGATTCAGGAGGAGCAAATATTCTGACTTTTTTCATTTCGTGGTTTTGTTGGAGGCAAATTATATTACGATTCTACAATAGAAGCACTTGCTAGTTATCCAACCGATTTCATTCAAATTTTACAAGCAAGGAACTCCTTCATCGGACCGATATCTTTCCACTAGAACTAGCACCTTTGTTAGTTGCAGCACTGTTCCAGACAGCGCAAAAGTAGGCAAATATGTTTTGGCCGACTTATTTCTGTATACCGTCGCTACAGGCGGATAAAGTTTTCAGTAAATATTGATCTTTCGGAAGGCGGTCAACAATATACGAATAGGTTTCAGATAAAGCAGCAGGAAACTCTCAGGTCAACAATTAAATGGGTGCAGATTGCGACCTCCAGGATCACCATCCATTGTATTGTCCCTGTTTTAATTTTGGTAGGGGCTAACGCCAACATTTATTTTGCTTAATACAAGCTTAAAAACTAAGACTTAAACTAATAAAATAAGGTTTACTAGGGCTTAAAGCTAAGGATGGTGAAGGAGATCGAACTTGAGGGAAAGTGTGCTGCGATTAAAATCGAAAACGGAAAGGTTGGAGTTTACCTTACGCAGCATACGGGAGATTGGTTCGTTAGAGCCATATGTGGTGCGGTGGATAGGTAGATAAAAGAGACGGGTGGAACGTAGATTACGAGGGTTAGTGTTAAAGAAAATGGAGTTGCAAAGAGGCATGCAATCGACGGAGCCTGAGAGGAGTCGGTGAATGAACAGAATGTCTGCTGCGTCCCTTCGTTCCTCAAGGGTATTCAGGTTAATGAGTTTGAGACGGTCTCGAGGACGACCTCGAAGATCAAATCGAAGAAAACGACGCTGGATCCTCTCAATACGAGATACATGAACTCGTTGAAAGGGACACCACGCTTGGCTATCGTACTCGAGAAGGGGGCGAACGTAAGTGATGTATAGTGATATGGACAAGTACGGGTTGCAGAATTCTTTGGACCATCTTTTAACGAAGCCGAGTGATGAGTTTCCTTTAGAAATTATCTCATCAATATGCGAGCGGAAATTAAGCTGCCTGTCGCATAATATGCCAAGGTCGCGGATAGATTCAACAAGGAGTATAGGTTGGCCGTGGAGATCGTAAAGTCGTTGGGGAGACTTCTTGCACTTACGTGAGAAAGTAATCGATTGACATTTGGAGACATTGAGTTCTAAGCAGTTCTTGATGCACCAGGTGGAAAAACTATTTAGATATATTGGAGTCTTGTTGTGAGGAAATGGGTTTACAAAATTTGGTATCGTCAGCATAGAGAGAAAGTGTTGAGTGTTTAATGAGCCTTTTTAGGTCGTTAATAGTTAGGATGAAGAGGAGTGGACCTAGGTGACTACCTTGAGGAACACCTGAAATGGCCAAGAAAGGGGCTGATAGGACAGATCTGAAACGAACATTATAAAAACGATTATCCAGGTAAGAAGATATTCATTTAAGCAAAATGGGTTCAAAGCCCAGGACGGACAATTTGAACAGGATTAGTTTATGAGATATCTTGTCAAAAGCTTTACTGAAATCAGTTGTTATAACGTCAACTTCTTTACCATTTTCTAAGGCTGAGAGAACAGAGGACACGAATTCTACGAGGTTAGTGGTAGTTGATCTACCCTTCAGAAAGCCGTGTTGATTGGGGGAAATAAAAGATTTACATTGGAAGCTTGAGGCTTCATGCAAAATGCTTTCGAGGAGTTTGGGTATATGAGAAAGTTTAGCTATAGGGCGGTAATTAGTGACTTCGCTTTTTAATCCCTTTTTGTGTATGGGTATTCCATATCTATGGAAATTCACCTTGAGATTTGCAAGGGGGCGGGAAAGAGTTGAGGAACACTTTTTAAGAAATATGGATGGAAGGCCATCTGGGCCGGGTAAGTATTCATCATTAAGTTGTTGTAATTTATTTTCTATCACTGTATGATAGAAAATAGTGGGGCCTGTTCCCAGTACTACCTAGAGTACATAAATCCGTGGCAAGTTAGAGCTGACTTTAAGACACTGTTCCCCTACACTGAAGAATGGGCTGATATTTGGTTGTCACAAATACGATTTTGGCATTTCGCACACCATAATGCGGGCAATGCCTGACACTAGACCATACGTTGTGACATGTCATAAAACTGCTTTTATATAGACTACGGGTACAACATTGAATATTCGAATCCAGTATACTTAAGTTAGGTTATAAGTGTAATTTTCTTCAACAAGATACTCGTAATGTTAGATTGTAGGTAGGTTTTTTCACAACCTCCAAACGATCATTGCCCTCTGGGCAAATGAAATCCCTTACAAGTCGATCTTCCTCATTATTTTTTTTAGCTCTGTTATTTTCTACTGCGCCACTTGATCCAAACAGAAAAATTTCCACTTAAACCAGCCACTTATAAACTACACCCTTCAAATTGACAATTGTAATCCTTCGAGGTCATAACAACTCAATACAACGGCAGTCCAAAAGTTGACAGCGGACTGTTAACTTTTGACAGCTGACGGTTAACTTTTGAAGGTTAACCCCTTAATGACAGCACCATATAAACAAACTCAAGAAAACAAAACGGCACACCTACTCACCCCTATCAGCTTAATTGAAATCCAAATTACAAATTTAAGCTAATTTCTATTACACTGACATTGATTTTGATTTGATTGCTCGTACTTAAGACAGAGAGAAATCGAGAGAGAAAGAAAGAAGAGAGACAGAAAAAACAATAAAAATCCCTTACATTGAAAGCCGATCCCCATATGAGTCGTCCATGAAAGATTACGAACTTTCAGAATGTTCTGGGCCCCGGGGATCAGCGCCAAAGGCCACAATATTCTATTAGCTGTAGAAACGTCTAAATGAGACCCCAAAGACCTTTATTGTGATTGAAAACACTCACTCGCATACATGAATATGGGCTCTGCCGTCCATATATCACATTTGTGTGAGGCTTAATTGACTGAGCGTTGATGACTTACGACGACGATGATTATGATGATGATGGCGATGAGCACATCATTGTCTTTCCGTGAAACATCGAACTATAGGCTGAGGGTAGAATAAAAATAGAAAAAACTTCACAACGAAAGAGAGAAATTAATTTTTGAATGGGGGTGGTGGGTTAGTTACGTACGGATAAATCAACTACAGTGGCTTCTGACAGCAGTCAATGCATTGTTTTGAATGATTTATATGCAGGAAACATCTTAGTACAGGTTCCTGTTGTCATTTTTATTTTTTTGTTTTCAAATATTTATTGAATATTAAACTGTTGGGCCATGTTTGAATGACTTTCGAAGGTGTCTCGATTTGATTTGGAGAGCCACAACCAAAAGCAATAAACCCCTGCAGTAGTTCTACTAGCTGCAGTTCACATATCTCACAACAACTTCAAGTGTTTGAAGTGTTGATTTTTGTTTTAATAAGATAATAACTATCAATGTAGTGGATGAAACGGCACGTTTCACATTTATCAACTTCGACGAAGTGTGGTTAAAATGTTCGTGCGTAGATACTACATTGGAGTACCGCAGTATTATATTTTCCCTTTTATTTAAAACCTTGATTAAGTGAGGTGATTGAAATTGTGAAATTGATTGACAGTTGTGTGTTGTGTTGTTAAGACACCCCCTCTTATTTCAATAACAAACACTGTCAAATTCACAATCATTTAGATCATCTTGTTGAAAGTAGTTTACCATTAAAGAAGATAAAACTTAGGGTAGACCTTGTCTGTCAAAGGCTTTACTGGCTGGCATCAGCTTACCTTGTCCACGACCAAGTGGACTCTCTCCCTGGTGATAACATAGAAAGGGTGGTACTGGAAGCTGAAGGCAAAAAACTGGCCTCATCATCGGATGCGACGCTAACGCACATCACAAGGTATGGGGCAGTACCGATATCAATGATAGAGGTGAGTCGCTTTTTGACTATATTTTAAGTACTAACCTCTAACTCCTAACCGACAGCATCACTCAAAGGCTAACGGACTGGATGGTATCGCCTGAACACTCCTTTTCAGACCACAGATACATCAAGAAAAGTGACTAACTGGGACTCATACAAAGAATCCCTCAAATTATATAACAAAGAACTGAGGAAGGCAAAGCGACAATCCTGGAGGTCATTCTGTAAAGTAGTTTACCATTAAAGAAGATAAAACTTAGGGTAGACCTTGTCTGTCAAAGGCTTTACTGGCTGGCATCGGCTTACCTTGGCCACGACCAAGTGGGCCCTCTCCCTGGTGATAACCTAGAAAGGGTGGTACTGGAAGCTGGAAGGCAAAAAACTGGCCTCATCATCGGATGCGACGCTATCGCACATCACAAGGTATGGGGCAGGACCAATATCAATGATAGAAGTGAGTCACTTTTTGACTATATTTTAAGTACTAACCTCTAACTACTAACCGACAGCATCACTCAAAGGCTAACGGACTGGATGGTATCGCCTGAACACTCCTTTTCAGACCACAGATACATCAAGAAAAGTGACTAACTGGGACTCATACAAAGAATCCCTCAAATTATATAACAAAGAACTGAGGAAGGCAAAGCGACAATCCTGGAGGTCATTCTGTAAAGTAGTTTACCATTAAAGAAGATAAAACTTAGGGTAGACCTTGTCTGTCAAAGGCTTTACTGGCTGGCATCGGCTTACCTTGGCCACGACCAAGTGGGCCCTCTCCCTGGTGATAACCTAGAAAGGGTGGTACTGGAAGCTGGAAGGCAAAAAACTGGCCTCATCATCGGATGCGACGCTATCGCACATTACAAGGTATGGGGCAGGACCAATATCAATGATAGAAATGAGTCACTTTTTGACTATATTTTAAGTACTAACCTCTAACTACTAACCGACAGCATCACTCAAAGGCTAACGGACTGGATGGTATCGCCTGAACACTCCTTTTCAGACCACAGATACATCAAGAAAAGTGACTAACTGGGACTCATACAAAGAATCCCTCAAATTATATAACAAAGAACTGAGGAAGGCAAAGCGACAATCCTGGAGGTCATTCTGTGACAATATCACAGAAACCTCTGAGGCATCACGGCTAAGAAAAATCCTCTCTACAAATCCTATGATGCCTAGCTGTTTGTAAAAAACCGACTGCTCCTGGGCAACTTCAAGTGATGAATCACTCAATTTGCTACTGGACACCCACTTTCCAGGTAGCTTTCAACTCGCGGCCAGTAGCAGCCCAAACAGGACTACTGCAACTGCAACCAAAATTCATGGTCTGATTACGAGAGACAAACTGCTCTGGGCGGTGCATAGCTTCAAACCATACAAGTCTGCTGGACCAGACGGTATAATACCAGCCGAGCTACAGAGGTCCTCAGATATTATTCTGCCTGTGCTAGAAAATATTATGAGCAGCTGTGTAGAACTTATCCACATTCCGCTGTCATGGAGAGAAGTCAATGTAGTATTCATTCCCAAAGCCGGAAAATGTTCTCATGTTGTCCCAAAGGACCTCAGACCTATAAGTCTATTATCTTTCCTTCTGAAAACTCTAGAACGACTGATTCATATCCATATTCGAGCTAAAGTTGATCCAAGACTTCTGTCAACGGCTCAACATGTCTACTGTAAAGAAAAGTCGGTGGAAACGGCTCTGCACTTTTTGACTAGCCACATCGAACGATCCCTACAATATAAAGAGTACACAATGGTTGCTTTCCTGGACATAGAGGTTGACACATCCGAAATCACGACTGCGCTATCAACTCTGCATGTAGACGACTCACTTGGGGAGTTGGGTGAGACTTCTGCTAAAGAATGTGTCAGCAGAGGTACGCCGCAAGGCGGTGTCCTCTCTCCCCTTCTCTGGAACTTAGTAGTTAATGAACTACTGATATACCTGGAAGCGGGGAGTAGCAGGGTGATTGTCTATGCGGATGAGGCTGCTCAGGTAAGCATCTCAATACCATTAAAGAACTCCTTCAAGTAAATCTCAATAGATTAACCCGCTGGGCAGACCGCTGTGGATTGCGAATAAACCCCAATAAAACTGACCTTGTCCTCTTTTCTAGGAAATATAAAATTCCAATCATAGACCCTCCTTCAATAAATGGTACCAGTTTAGTTTTCTCCGATACAGCAAAATATCTGGGTCTCATTTTTGACAGGAAACTAAACTGGAAACCTAACATTCGAGAAACAGTCAATAAAGCTACAATAGCTTTATTCTCTTGCAAAAACGCCATTGGGAATAAATGGGGCCTTCAACCTCGCATAACCCACTGGCTATACATCTCGGTCATAAGACCGATACTTACTTACGGGGTGGACGGCCTTAGAATATGCAGTCAACTGCATTAAACTAAGCAAAGTCCAAAGAGCAGCATGTGTATGCATAAACGGAGCCTTGCGGTCTACTCCCTCTGCGGCATTAGATATTCTGTTTCATTTGACACCCGTAGATATCTTCAGCAGGCAAGCAGCTGCGACTGCAGTGGACAGTGGACTAAACAGTGGACAAATAGTTCATTTGGCCACGCCAACATTCTTACCACCTTAGGAATCCACACAGAGAACATCGATTACACCATACCTGAACTTTAGTTTGACAAAAACTTCCATGTAAGCTTCCTCTCTAGATCATTCTGGGAGGAAGATGCTTTCATGGAGGACAAGTCAATATATCTCTACACAGATGTATCTAAAACCGATAGCGGAGTTGGTGGCTGTGTTTCCTCAGATAAAGCCTCACTTTCCGTCTTCCAAATCACTGTAGCATGTTCCAGGCGGAAATTTTGGCGATTAAAGAAGCTCTGTCCTGGCTAAAGAAAAACGTGATATCTGCAAAGAATATCCGCATATGTGCCGATCATCTCTCATGGAGATGGCAGAGCAGTTCAACATTCACCTATGTTGGGTGTCGGTCCACAGAGTTATTCCAGGGAACTGCAGAGCCGATGAACTCGCCAAAATTGGAACCACTCTACCTATTCTACCGGACAAAGGTAGTATAGGTATACCAATCGCTACGTGCAAGCTAACACTAAAGCTGGATGCCAATAAAAGAACAGACCTTAGGTGGACTGCTGGGCAAACATGTCTAGCGACCAGACAGATCTGGCCAAAGCTGGATCTGAATCGCTCCAAGTGTCTGATCCTTTTAAATAGAAAACATCTCAGCGCCATAATAGGTGTCATCACTGGACACTGCCTCATAGGCAAGCACGCAAGAAGGCTTGGCGCTTTACAAACGACTTCGGCATGGACGAGGAAGAGAAGGAGACAATCCTCCACATACTCTGTACATGTCCAGCTCTCTCCCAGAGAAGAAAGCTTCATCTAGGAGCTTTCTACAACAGCAACCTAAACGATGTAGAAAATATAGACGTTAAAAGTCTCCTACTCTTTATCATAAGCTCAAACTGGTTCTATTAGTAAGAGGATCATAGATCCACGTGGCATCACAATGGGTCAATAGGGCTAAGTGGGTTGGTACTTCCAACAGCCTACCTAGGGTAGACCTTCAGATTACCTGCAACATCTTTTTGAAGTCCTACTCGACACTCTATGGACAAATTAAGGATTACTAAGAGATAACCGTTTGCTAATTTTAGCAGAAAGATTGTTCAAACTGTTTTCCGTGAATTGTTTTAGCTTAACCGGTTTTAAATCTTATTTGTAAATAACTTATAATTTAACTGATAAATCATCATAAATAAATAAGAGTTTCTTAATAATAATGTTACCTAACCTTTTTCGAGATCTTTTTTTGAACTATCTGGAGCTTATGTGACCTCTTCAAAACTTATCCGAGACAGCAAAGTGAGAATTAAAGAGTTTTGATGATAACTTTCTATAAAATTAATGAACTTTTCCGGATCTTGACATTATCCGAGCCTTGTCCGAGAAGGTTTCCTTTTACTTAAAACCAAATGAATCAGAAGTTTTTAATTTTGAACTATCCGGAGCTTATCTGACCTCTTCAAAACTTATCCGAAACAGAGAAATGGGAGTTAAAAAGATTTAATGATAATTTTCCATAAAATTAATCTGTGTTTCCTGATCCTGATGTTATCCGAGCCTTATCCGAAATATTTTAAGTCTATCCGAAGCAGCGGAATGACAGTAAAAGGGATTTTGTTCATGAAATCGAAACAATTTTCTTATCCGAATGTTACCCAAGACTTATCCATGTTATTCTGGCCCTTTATATGTTATTAAAAATTAATTATTTCTAGTTTAAATCTATTCAGAGCTTATCCGAATCCATGCTTAGTGAAAAAAAAAATGATTTTTAGACTTATTCGAACCACAATGGCATTCAAATTGGAATGGGACCAACCCTTTATTTATGGGTGTTCTCTGTTTGGGTATCACCAACTAACCATCAATCAATTCAAACAAATTTATTATTCGACAAAAAATTGAAAACAAATTCTTCGTCAACCTTGAATCCATGACGCCCTCTTTATCATTTTGAGGAGGGAAAACCTGAAAGGAACCTACATTCGTGCCCGATGCCTACTGCCATCAATTAATTGACAATAAAACCCACAAGTGCAATGTAACCTTGGAACTGATGACATTTTGGCTCCAATTTACTGCCGACACATGTCTTTAGCTCTATACTTAGCTATTCATTTGCATTTTTGTCTCATGACATTTCCTCGCATTTAATTGACCAAATCATTACGAAATTTTCGTAGTAGTGGTTTGTCCAAAGAAGCCAACCATTTCTAGTTCACAATTACTTATCTATCTTAGCTAGAACATATGATAGTATGTATTTAATTAGCCATCATGAAGTCGACTATGTCAAATGTCAGCAAAGCTAATTTATCTGTAAATACTCGTATGGGCGTACGACTTTTAAAAGGGAAAGGGCAGCAGATATATAATTGAGTAAATCGATTAAATAAATGGAATTTCTAATCGCTCTAGGGGAGGCATGTAATTCGAATTGTGTCTAAGGGTTTCTCCAAGTAATTACTTTGATTTATTATAGATAGAATCGAATGGAAACTTCTCCTGCAGTGTCTTCTATTTATAACTTCATGTCGGTCGTACAATGCATATGCATACATATGTATCTGGCCCCTTAGTAAACATACACCAACAGGTGGTACGTACATACATACATATGTTCATTCTCAAGATCTCAAGATAGTTTAAGATCTACAATACAATGAGTAGGCTACTTGGTAAGATATTCAATCCAAGTGGGTACTTGAACAAGATCATAAAACAAAACACAAACAGAGAGAACAAGAAAAAAAATTGTATCTACACGCCTGGGGTGTCATATCACCTCCGCGATCAAGAAGTCGCAGTCAATTAAAGAATTCAGAAGAGAAATTCCATGGAGTAAAAGCTAAAGATACAGAAAATACAGTACGAGTATGCTGTAGAGGCAGAATCGAAACCAGCAGCAATCCACGATGAAGCCATAGAAGTGACGGAAAGAAAGCATCGAGTACGAAGTGATGATTCAGAATTGAAACCGAAAACGAAATACCGCATACGCATGGAACGTGGAGATGAGGAGATACAATGCAAGTGTATCGTGTACTTTTTTTTCTCTCTCAAGTTTGAATATAAAGTTCCATTCTGGGGACATACATACGAGTATAAGCCGGAATAGTGGTTGGGGGAATTAAGAATGTCTGTTTCCAAACAAAGAGAATGTGCTGTAGTTTTCAAAAAGAATGTAGTGCTTTCCAGATAAAATGAACTGGATGTTTCTTGAGAATATTTTTTGAGGTAAGTCGGTAAGAATTTGCAAAGGTCTGCCGCATGGTAGTTCAATAGATGGCATTTTCTTTATCTGTGACAAAATAAAGAGGCGGTGTAATTTATTCTAGATTTTTTTGGGATGTTATCGAGCATGGAGAACTGATGGTTTCTTGTATTTCATTAACGACAGTCTAGTAAGTTTTCCAAACCCGTTCACAGTCGTCACAAAGAGGTTTGAACCAGAAAGGTTAAACCCGTCACCTTGTCTTCCCAGAGAAAGTGTTTGCATGGAGAAATTACGCCGGTGAATGTTAATTTTGGACAATCATCCACCTCTAGAGGGATTGAACTCCGGTTTAAACTTTTTCCAGGTAGTAATGATGCTTGAACAGCAAACTGGTAAGATGAGTATGTAAAATTTAATGAGTATATGGTTTAAGTCCATTCATAAAATGTTAAAATGTCATATTGTTCCTATTGAAAAATGGATTATTTTTTTGTTACCTCCATTTTTATTTTATTTTACAAGCTGGTTTGCTTCGAGTAGATTGCTAACCTCATCAAGATCTGGCTCCAAAGAAGATGCACAAATAATCTAGTAAGTGATTTACGCTCTTAAAAAGTGGATACATTATTTGTGTAAAATATCTCGCTCCCTTGACTCTTAAAACTGGGATTCAGTGCCTCTAAAAGTAGGGAACTAAAACTCAAAAACTCTCTTAGCCGACCGATTTGATTGAGAGTTGTATGGTTGTAATTTTCGACCTTCATCTTTGTACAGCTTATAGAGTTAGCACTTGTTATTCTCACCATTAACACCTCCATATTTCTTTCTGAAAGCCCAAATATCAGCATTGAATTTTCGCTTATTGATAAGTAAACACTGATTTGTTTTGTACTTTTGGGTCAAGAGTTTTGACCAATTTGAAGTAACGGTTTAGTTTGACCAATATTCATCATTACTCTATTAGAATCTCATTTGGGGATTCACTATTTACTTTGAGTCACTTAACATACACAGAATCATTTAATTCGGGGTCCAGGAGTCAGTTGAAATCAATGCCAACAACCTGCAGAGGATGAATGGTACAACAACCGGCCTTTAAGTCGATAAAAGCGCGTTAGCCACACTGGTATTTACTGTTGAGTGCTATACAATTTCTATATACAACTTCGCGGGTAGACCATCAGCTTTCTTCTCTCAGCCCCATACTCTCTAATCTAATCTAATAAATCTCTTAATGGAGATGAGATAAAGCAGATGTATGTATAAATTATGATTAAATACATAAATGGAGCCTGAATTCCGGACTCAACTGCCAGCTCATTGCCTTTACTATAGAAACTGCCAGTGTTGTTCTTATGGCTATTCATTCTGGCGACAAGAATATAACGAAAGTGAGTATTTGCATAACAGAAAGTGTATACATCTAGTACAATCCATTAATAAACACGTAGTTGATTAAGTTGACGGTTCAACCATCTAGAGTAAGACAGGTCGGATTTTTTATTGCAAATGGCTACTAATGCAAAGCGCCTTTACCTGTGGTCAGTTTCTGGAGGCCAAAGACATACTTTACACCTTTTAGCTTAAAGATCGTTTATAACTGATAATTCGTAGGAATCTGCGGACTCTACTGAAGTGTCCTGCATGTAATAATCACACTCATGTGAGTCCTAGGCATCCCTGACGATAAAATTGTAATTTCCAATTACGTACAAACGAAGTAAAGTTCGAGTTAAAATACATGCAGTTAAGAAGTTCGCCTTGATGCAACTGGCCAATTAGCTTAGGACCAAACAATTTATTAATTTCGCGAAGGTCCCCTTTCAATGGCAATGTGAACAACACAGCGAGAGGCAGAAATTAAATCTTGGTCCATCACGAACTGTAGCGCCAACAATTTATTTTGTTTTTACTTGCTAACGGAAGTAACAACTCAAGAAAGTGAAATTCGTCCAATTTAACGTACCAACCCTGTCTTGAAGACACTGAGGAAATACAACGTATGATTTGTATATGCTCTGACACTGCTTGGCTCAGTCTCAAGTATTGTTATAAAGGCTTCGCATCATCATCTAATGTCGCCTGCTCTTCAAGGAAGACAACCTTGGACCTAATCAAGAATCAGATTTTAAGCAGAACGTAGTACAATTCAATAAACACCTAGAGGAATAGCACAACAGACCCAATCAGGTCGAGGGTTTCTCGAATTTTCTCACATGGACTTTCTTCCTTATACAGAAATAATACCAAAAAGGCGATATTGTGATATTCATCCCATGACAGATCTTTGGAAAAACTCAGGAACTTCAAATCAATTCCCACTACATACATACTCGTACAAATTAGCACTAGCGTAGATAAAGGCGAGTTATATAAAACCATGCCTCTCCAGTTAACCCGGTCTTTAGCTAACTGCCTCCAGCTGCGCACTTCAAGTCGGCCAAAGTCACCTTCTACTTGTGTGCCACCTAAGATGAATTTTTCCTCTACTGCGTTGTCCCTCTGTAGTTTGTAGGTATTGGCCCCTACTACTCAATTGCCTTCTTAGCCCAAAGAACCAGCGATTGGCAAGGGTTTTATTTCTGCTGAGGTGTTATTGGCAGAATTCATAGTAGAGCCAGAGACAAAGTCCTTTATTACCTCGAAATTATAGCTGTTAATTGTGACGTTCTGTCCAATTCGTCGATGTTGTGTGTGTGACAGCATATACGAGTACTTGACTTCCGTTTCAATAATAGCAAACGCACCAGTGACAGATAGCTGTGTTCTCCCAATTATGTCAATATCATCGACGTAGTTACACAAACTTTTGTTTGCCTCCAGTGAGTTCCGCACAATTCTTTCAAGTATGAATATGTTAAATATGTTAAAGAAGTCACATGCCAAAGCTTCACCTTGTCTAAAAAAAACTTTTTTGACATCAAATGTATCGGTTAAGACGGTACCGACTTTGACGGATTAGAGAGCGTTCTCAATCGTCATTCTGCACAGGCGAACGAGCTTGACAGAGATGACATGGCTCTATATGCTATCACATGCGGGCTTAAAATCAGTCAAAAGATGGTGGGTATCGATTTGAACTTCTTCAGTCTTTTCCGGGGTCTCCCGGAGTGTGAAGATTTGCCCGATTGTGGACCTTACTGGTCTGAAACCACACTCATAGGGACCAATCAGGTTGATGGCGAAAGGTTTCAGATGTTTACACAATATGCCAGATAAGATTTTGTATCCGATGTTGAGAAAGATTATACCTCTATATTTGGCGCAGTTGAGGCTGTCCCTTTTTTGTGGATAGAGCATACGGTGCTAAGATTCCATTCATTTTCAGCAGCTTTGGTCAGGTAAAACGCAGCACATCTGATGACAAATTGACAGAGTTGCCACTGGTTTTCGGTACTCGATGCTGGCGGCATAGGAGTTGTTATAAAATGCCAGGATACGCGTCCGGCAAAGATTCCGGCGGTCATTTTCTATTGCAGCTTTTCTACGTTATATATTCTGGTCGTAGTTCTCATTTCTTGTGGGGCATGGGAAATCCGCATTCGCACCTTGGCTGCAACACAGAGGCGATCCGGGTAAATTTTGGCTACCCGTAGCTTTCGGACGTCCAGAATACTGGAATGATCAATTTGATTTAGCGTTTAATGATCCGGAGACCGCAATGTCCCCTTGCGTGTATTGAGATGAGGAAACCGTGTGCATGCTATAGTAATATTTCATCCCGCCGCAAAGTCAATAAGCCTAAGTCTGTTGCTAGACGTGGTGTGGTGTAGGCTATGCTTACCAATCGTACTATCAAAGTTGTCCTCCTCTCCTCTCCTGGCCTTGAAATCGCCTAGTACGAATTCATAAGGCGATCGTTCACGTCTCAGAAGCTCCAGACTTCTTGCCTAAGTCTGCAGCATATGACAAATCCGCTTTCGAATTTCTTTTCCCTATGAAGAATGCTCACTGCTTTATAAAAGTCGGTAATCACACTACCTAGGAAATTGATGTCAAAATACAGGATTTCGATAATGCGACAACTGTCTGATCAGTGAGCTGTCTTCTGTCTTTTACTGGCCATTGTAAAGAAGTACCAAAAATTGGTCAAGTGATAAAGTAAGGGTAAGCTAAGTATCTGCTACTGACAAGAATATCGGCAACTTAGACAGCACGCGACAAGGGGAAAATTTAGCTCTAAAGTGTAAAGAACTTTGTTTACTTGCTGCAAATTCAAACAACGACACAACCGTAGACATTAAGTGAAGAATCGCACTTACCAAAAGCCTCTTTCTTTGGTTTAAGAAGGCAACTGAAAAATAAATGTCTCTCAGGAAAAACGAAGGAAGCACTGTATAAAACCCTTATTGTCCCAGTCCAACAATACAGCATACTTCCCACTCAAGTGGTAAGAAATCTCAACTAACTCGGATTTCAATATTTGAGGTTACTAGCACAGGACCACGCTAATTACAGTGGCCCAAGTCCACACCGAACTGCGACGCATAATGTAAAGTAAGTAACAATTGAAGTGAAAAGGCATACTTGCTGCTCCTAATTTGTTATTAACTGTCCAAGATCGTCCTTAATAACTTTGCCCGTTCGACAAAAAATTGAATTCCGGAGAGAATATATGTATGTACATACATATTTGCTTGCGAAGAGGTACAATTTTGTTGTTGATACCAAAGCCATACCTTTGATTCCAATTGGAAAGTCTTTACAGTTTGCATGTGGTCTCCTATGGTATTTGCAAATGATACCAACTACAATGTAGCCCGACTGACATGCCTTGGTGCTGACGGTCCTCTAAGCTTTTTGTTCGCTATCTTTCTTGTGATAAGCAGATCTACCAGTAGATTTAGAGCGACCGCGACCTATCTCCTCTGCGTTGAAATTGTTTAAGCCCTCCTCAATGTAAAAAATGCTGTCATAGCATATTCCTCGATAACAAAAGTGAAAGAAAGTCGAGTTCTACTGATTTGCCCATACAGTATGCATGGTACGAACTATTATAGAGAGCAAGATTGCTGGTATGCTCTGCTAAAGATAAGTGGCAATCGGTCTTTTCAGCGTCTCCAGAAGTTCGCTAAGATTACCCGAGAAATTTTGTCTGCCTTTGCTAAAAAGCACTTCGTCAATAATTCCGATATATGTGGACCAAATCTAGGCAGATACTTTGGATGAATGTGCTATTTTTAGGAAATTCAATTTTTCACAATGACTTAAGTGGTGATGAACTATATAAGAATGCGTTTAAGACCTGTGGTTCGATAGCAATGCGAATTTTCAGCACTAAACATAATAAAAACTAATTTTAGCAATTTGTGTCAGAGATTAGCACTCTAAACAATGTTTTTCCTTTTGAGCAAGAAACTGTCATATTAAAACAAAGGAAGACAAAATGCCTTAAATTGTTATCTTTTTGTTTATCACAAAAATCAACTCCTCAAAAGACAAATTTATCCCTCATTTTTCCTAAATGTACTCCCACACGTCCACAAATAATGTCAACACTGTTGCCTTTTAATTCATTTCATTGCTGACAAGCGTAAAATTGCTCAAATACTGCCTGTCATCACTTTTTTAACAGGTTATCTCACAATTCGCAAATAGTTTATAAAAAGGAAGTCACAAATAAAAAGTAAATTATAAAACAAAAGAAAAAAAAATTGGTTAAGTGCGTAAATTCGTACGACGTCTACATCAAAATATATAAATAAGTTCCCGTGAAACTCTGGTAGCATCAAATCAAAATATTGAACATAATGATGATCACGACCTTTTAGACAGTTCCAATCTTTACTTCTTACACAAAGAGATCTACCCAAGAAGTTCTACTTAATTACGCCGAACTTGGGATTATTTTTGAAATTAAAACAAAAAAAAACAGAAATGTTTAGAAGAGGACCGTCCTTCTTTAAATATGGAAATCCCCCACTTCAACATCATCACCATTATGACCACATCCACTTTGCAGAACAAATAAACACTCTCGTCGTACTCGGTATCTCAGAGATGACGAATTACGCGCAACCGATTACTCAATCGCGCCAAAGCGACTTTTATCTTCGGTCTCTTGCTCCATTTTCCCGTCATAAAGATACGAGTATCCACATCCAAGTACAGAATTTCGTCTCAAATTTTTCAATAGTGATTGCTGAGGGAACATGATAAGACCCCACTACTATACCACCACTAGAATCTGCCATTGATTTGTTTTTTTTTTATTTATTTTACAAACTGACTCATAGAGAGATTAATCGCTCACATGGTCTGTCCTTATCCAGTTATCGAACAATCGTTCAATCGAATAATCGAATTCAAATTGAAAAGCAAAAACCTGCCAACGATACTCGTACCAATTAATTTAGTGTCGATGAAATGTTGATTTGTGGTCACGATAGAAGCTCAAATCGATTTCGGAAACATTCTACTTGATTCCAGTCTCACCAATGGAACATATGCCAGCGAATAAAACACTCATACAGCAGACTTTATGTGATCAGCAATTAAAAATATTAAAGTTATAAAAATCACTGGGAATCCATAGTGCAATTGATATGCGATATAAAATTTAAATTGATGCAGAAAATCGAAACAGCGATAGCGGTAACTATTGATTAAAAAAAACTTAGGTTGTAGTAGTAATCTCGATCGTAATAGCAATCGTAATCGTAATCGTAATCGTAATCGATGTCGTGATCGTCGAGCATATGTTTTTTTTTTTTGCACTCACCGGTAGATTTGCGTGTTGGCATCTATTTGAATGAGTGTTTTTTGTTTCTGCCTACGAGTACACTCGTACATGTGTATATCTTCGTATTCCTTTAATTAAATGAAGAGTTACGAAACCGTATCTAGTTGTTAGTCGTTACCGAGTTTAGTTTCAATTGCGATGTTTTTTGTTTTGTTTCATTATTTGTAGGAAGTCATGCAGCCCAGAACTTTTATTTTATTACCCCCGTTGTCAGCTTAAAGGTAGCTGGCCATACATCACTTACATTTGTGAATAGACCGCTATTGTCTATGACTTTGTTGTTGTCATGGGTTTCGTTGAATTAAATGACAAAATCACTACCTGATTATCCAATCGTTGGCAAAGCTTATATAGAGATTATGATGATGATGATGATGATGATGACGACCATGTTATGGCGAGGATAACCAAGAGCACTGAATTATCGTTGATTCGTGTCGAATTGCATAGTTAGTCTTACTCGTATGTGACTAGCTTAGGTAATTTTTATTTCTATTTGACTGAAGCAAATAATTGAATTGATATTTTTTAAGTATTAAGTGCTGTGATTAATCCAAAAAAGAGAAAAACCTGAAAACATTTTCACAAGTAAACAAATATTTATTATAACTACTCTCTAGTGGTATCTAACTTGTGAACAAAACAGGAAACCAACGTACATATGCCAAAGAAGCTTAAGCTGAACTAATTGCATTGGACACACTCGTACGTGGTATTTATTTAAATTTTAGTTCGTTGTTGATTTTTTTATTTTAACATGAGTTGGCTTGAGATGGTGTTATATTTCACATGAGCTCATGATGGTTGCTCCATTTCGTATACAGTGGCTTCTTACGTGCTAATGCATTTGCTCACTTCCGACAATATTTACGTAAATATTAATGAAAATACCATTAGTAAGTTATATTTTACTTCCTTCTTTCTCGGATAATCGCCATCATCAAAACAAAGTCAAGTTTGTTCATTGATCAAGAGATCAAGAGTGTGGGCTGAAATATGGACCCTTGTGGGACTCTATCCTTCATCCCTTGTACATCAATATACCATTTCAACGGTAATTGATATATTGTGTATGTTGTATAAAATGAGGAAGAAACGGTTAAATACTTACTAGATGGCATACGCAACTTTTATCGTAGTTTGAAAAATTGTCAAGTTTTAACAATAAGTGCGGTGGCCGACCAAAAAGATGAAAATCGGTGATGACTACTACAGAGAACCGAAGCGGCATCCATTTGGGTGGAAATTTATTGTAAGCATCAAACTAAGGCAAGAAGTCTTGAGCAGAAGCGCCCCTGCTGAAAAAATACGCAATGATACCAACGAATGTTTCTTCGCAATGCAAACGTGAAAGCCTTTCTTCATCCTGTATTCCTCGACAGGTCTTAAGCATCTTGCATCAAGTTCTCAAGACTAGTATCACCAATAAACATCAAGCTAAAACAGGGAAATATTGGTTATCCGACCACGCGAACGAAACAGATGAAAAGTACTGACAAAACGCGTAGAAAAACGACTCGCCTATGAAGCGTCGCTTTAAAGAAGGACAAGAGCAGTTCGTGCTCTATACGAGCAAAGGAGGAGGGAAGAACATCGGCTTCTCTGAAAAAAAAGAAAGACCATGAAAAGCGAGTGACCGAGAAAATAAAGGGGTGCTACTCTAGGAACAACGTTCTAAGTTCCATCAGAAACCTAAACAAATCGTATGAACACCTGAACAGAGATCTGTAGAGATGAGTAGGTAAATTAAGTATAAGTGTCACATTAGGTGCTGAGGGTATAGAGAAAGCACTTTTACTGACTTTCAGACAGCGCCGACGGGAATCCTGTTCACCCGACAAAATTAGAGAAAACACAGCTACATCTAAATTTAAGTGTGACACGACTTTCGAAGCAAACAATCTACCTGGCGATCTACTTAATGCAACGGGAGTTGACTTTGTAAAGATCATATGTTAACTAATTTCCAAGGTTTTCCGATCAGCAAGAAAAGAGACTAACGAAAGAGAATCTTCGCTAACTATAGGAACATCAATCTCCTTAGCATCGCGTACAATATATAACGATTCCTCAACGATCTGATTGGTCAGTGCAGTTTTGGCCATACTACGGCAGATCCTGCAGTCGGGTTATACAGAACTATGTTTGGTTTTAAAATCTCAGCTAAACTTGTTAGCTTCTGCTGATGACGATAGATTGCTTCAAATTGCGCGAACTTCGCAGGCCAACTACAAAAACACAATTTTTCAAAAGTTGACATTATTGCCTGTACACTGCGAGCTGTGCGTTGGCAGGTATTGGAACAGAAGCGAAAATCTAGTCTATGATATTAAGAAGGTACGAGTTAGGAATTTCGTCTACTTCGGCTTTATCGAGCTATACCGGCAGTAAGTAATATATAAGATTCATTGTCTTATGGCACATAAAAGCTTGTACGTTGGCGAAAGCAGGTCAAGATATCCTGGTACGTTTTAAACCCAAGATTCTTCAAGGACGCGAGATATAACAGCGAATTCTACGAGCTGTACAGCGACAGTGATCTGAACAGAAAAGTGGTAGTCATCTAAGATGGATAAGAAATATGGAAGAATGGATATCCAGGCTCCGCGTAGAACAATTTTTCGATTCCTATCCGGAGGGACAATGCAGGTATAAACTCTTTTCTTTGAGTGCACTCAAAGAATAATTACCAGTGTTCAAAAAATACGAGAAAAATTGCTACAGTCATAAAGTGTTAACCGTTCGAGCACGAACATCTAATAGTAGCTACAGGCTGATGCGACTGGAAGCCGACAAATCATATTAGAAACGCTCCGCGATGTCGTCAGTACTATTATAGTGGGCATTGCAGAGGATGGCGTCATTGAAGTTGAATAGTTAAGGCACTTAGCAATAGCGTAATCCTAAAGGGGCAACCGTTAAAAGTTGTCCTTGCGAGGAAAACAATTCTCAAAACTTGATTGAAAATGCATGCAGTCCCAAGTAGGTTCAGGCTTTGCGAGTTTGCTCCGATGATACGATCTGAAACTCAAAGAGGACTTATTGAATTCGACGACAGTTAATTTGTAGGTTTCAACAGAGGCTTAAACACAGCTTGCCACCATGTACTCGTACTTCCATAAAAACCTCATCGAGAATTGAAAAATCGCTTACACTGCCAGTCGCTAGTTCCTTGGCAGTCCTCGACTTAAAACTTTAAATCTAAGGTGGTCTATTATTCAGAATAATTTAGAAATACTTATCCATGTGGTGATGTCTTCCAGCAATAGTTCAATCATTTAGACCGGTCAGTTTTAAAATTCGTTTGTAATCTAAAAGAGCAAGGTTCTGAGCAATAAAAAGCTTTTAGCTTGAGAACGACTCACTCTGTTAGCTTTTAATTTGAAATATTGTAAAAAACAGCCCTTCAGTTCCATTATCCAAGATGAATGCAGCAAGGGCTTTCTCAACAATTTAACTTACAGTTCTAGTTGCGTTTCTTCCTCTGACATGGGTTAGTTTTAACCGGATAAGAGAAAATGTTTCGCTGGTATGGTCCAGATTCATATGTTTGCCTAACAGATAAGCCACTATTCGCCCACTGGTTACATGCAAATCTGTGCAATATGATGTGCTACTTTTAGCTTAAATTTTTGAACGCAAATGCAAAGGAAAATAAAAAACAAAAACGTCTTTATCTATTGTATTAGTCAGCACTGACTGGCTGAAGCCAGAAATCATTAACCGAAATAAAAAGGTAATAAAGCTGTTGCCTATCTGTTTATCATTAATCTTCACTTCGTTTGGTCTGCGTATCTACCTTGACAACAACCCAGTCGATCCAATAAAACGCAAATGACTCTAAAATCCTATTGTCAATATACAAATAATTATGGTACCACTCAGTCATTGAAAAAGCAATACCAGACTCATGAGCTGGCTGACGAGACATCAACTGACTAATCCGTTTTACTTATCAGTCTAACACAATATTTTCCATAGCTAGACGGCAAATCAAATGAGGAAACCCCTAACTTCTTAAAAATTCCGATTCCATACATACGAGTAGCAATTTGTTTGCGGCAATTGATCGATAAAAATCTAAATAAGGTAATTCAGATCGTGCAATAATCGATGATCGCCAATCGAAAAGAATAAAACGAAAATGCCGACAATGGCGTTTAAGATATACTTAAAAACCGATCAGCAGAGCTCTCTAATATAATGGAATGAGCTATAGTTCCATTTGTGTTTTGTAATTGCATAATTTGGGAATAATAAAGCTGTATAGTAGGAGAAATTCGCAGAATTCTCGCAACATACAGATACATACATAATGTATAAATAGCCTTAAGAGGCTTTGAAACGGTGTGCATAGTATCTCCGATATGAAAATTCTTTAACGATCCTCGACATAAAGTAAATTGATAGCGTAACAGTCCGATCGTTGACTTAGTGATCCTCAGAAATGGCAGACTTTTTTAAAATTCAAAACATGTTCATCTGCAGTGGAAAATTTGAGATCGATTATCGTTTCGCAGGAAACGTCGAGCAAGTTGAATTGGTAGATTGTAAATTGTGAAAAAATGTTACTCACGATTTAGAGCAACGAAAGCTAGCATTAATGAATAAGAATCGCCAGAGAGCCAAAGCCAAGGTGTTCCAATACCATGCTTACTGGTACTCCGACCCCTGATGAACTTCTGATTATGTGAGAATCACATTTCACTTCCCCATGACTTATTCGGGTGTTTTACCTCATAAGCAACCAAGGAACAGAAAAGATAAAGCACTCCAAGAACTAGTATAACGAAACAAGGAATCTTTTTAAAATTGAATGGAACCTTTAACCACTTTACTAAATGAAGCGCCCCTGATGAAATAATAATGCCAAAGATAGTAGAAACATGACAGCGAGACATACCCTTCCTCTGAACAGATCTAGGGATATCCAACTGCATAACAGGGACTAAAAATTGGACCGAAGGAGGGACCCTTCTTGATCGTATATGTACTGATGCGCCTTTTGCAGATAACATTGAAAGAAATATCACAAAATATAAATAGATACAAATGTACACTGGCATTGTACACATTTTGCAATCGATTTTCACTCTTTATACCATTGCGATTTCTTCACAGACCACCCCCAGTGCATCTCCCAGATTTCATCACTGAAGCAATTCAGTGCTACTAATCCATCCCTCCATCCAGTTGAGGAAGTAGTAGACATAATCCAAAGCGGCAACTCTAAAAAGTCGGCTGGTAATGACCGGATTTCTAACTTTTTGCTAAAAAAGTTACCAAGTCTGGCATTGATTCTCCTGACTATTATCTTCAATAACTGTATTAACAACAGCTACTTTCCTTCCTGTTGAAAAATAGCAAAAGTTGTTCCAGTTCCTAAAAAAAATGAGTCGATGCAGTGTTGAGGGTTATAGACCCATTGCTCTACTATGCTGCGTAAGCAAAATATTGGAATCAGTGATGCTAAGAAAGATCAACATCCTAAGCGAAGAGAGGGAACTTCTGCCAACACATCAGTATGGATTTAGGAAAAAAAAATTCAACAATCCATCCTTTGCTCCAACTCCATAATGATGTCACCCGATGTCTAAACAAAAAAGAAGTAACAGTGGCCTGTCTCCTGGACATCGAGAAGGCGTTCGACAGCGTATGGGTCAAGGGGATATTTAAACTTCTTCAAGTTGGTTTCCCAGGTAAGATTAATTTACAGTTTTTTTAACCAATAGGTTTTTCTTTGTACACGTTTCCAACAAAAAATCTGATATCAAAAGGATTAAAGCTGGGGTACCACAGGGCTCGAGACTGGGACCAGTAATTTTTAACCTCTACACCGCGGATCACGGTTAATGTTATGACGACTCCATAACATATGCTCACTCTCTAGCTCCGGAGATAGCAGCACGACGTGTGGAGGAAATGGGGCCTGAAAATCAACACTAGTAAGACCGAGCTCATATGCTTCCGTAATCCAATGACGGTTAACAGCGGAAGAAGAATATTAACCCTTGTAAGGAGGAGCAGGAAAATAAAAATATGCCTTCCGAATGGTGAGACGATCTTACCAAAGAAGACAACGAAGTATCTTGGCGTAAACTTGAGCGAGAAGTTTAAATTCAACGATCACGTTAAAACCATCCTTAAACGGGCGAGCTTTGCTCTTCACCTTGTTAACCAACTTCTACGATGGAAGAGTGGGCTTAGCCAGCGTACCAAGCTACTTATCTACAAGCAACTCATTAGTCCGGTTATTACATATGCCTGTCCGATTTAGTTTACGGTTTCCCCGAGCATCATGGAAAAAATTCGAATATTCGAAAGAAAGATTCTCCGTTCCTGTACCGGAATCTATCGTCACCCAACTTCCCTAAAACATCAGAGTAATGAGAGGCTGTACGTAGCAGCAAAAGTAAAATCAATTGATAGGTTCATGATGCAGCTCTCAACTAAATTAATACAAAACCTTAATAACCCCCCAAATCAGGGAATGCAGGAGCTTCTTCAGCATCCGTTGCAACCCGACCATAAATACATCAGCGTCAATGCCATCATAGATCCAGACTTTAAAAACATCATCCATAACGAGGCAACACCGTTCTACAGGAAAAATATCAGCGGACATTACAGAGCCTAAAATTCCGCTGCTTCTGCAGCGGTTTTAGTATAAATTAAAAAAAAAAAACAACATATATGTATACATAAAATGAATATAAAATGTTAGTTAATATGTAAAAGATTAAGCAAACAAACATATTGTAAAACACAAGGCATTCCTGTCAACAGATATACGTCGGGCCCCTATTGTTGAGCCGACTTATAACTAAAGTCTATTTTTAAGTCAAATTGTAAATATATTTTAGGAGTTAATAAAAAAAAATCTTAATCTAAAAAATCTAATCTGAGGCCATTGCGAATATTTCCTTGCAGGAGTTCACATCAGCGATTTTTTTCAAGGTTTGTTTAGAATATTTAAAAAATCGTTGAAAAGAACTATTTTTATTTAGTTTAAAAGAAAATGGGTTCCGGAAAGACTTTGACAGCGACAGAAAGAGGAAAAATAGGTGCTTTCAATGAGTTAGGACTCTCAGGACGAGAAATTGCAAAGAGGCTTAATATTAGTAAGTCTGCTGTAAACAGTTTTCTTGCGGATCCACAACACTACGGGAAAAATCAAAAAGGACGCACGGCAGAAGCAACAACATTGCGAGAAAAGCGGTTAATTCTACGTCTTGCCCCAAATTCTACTCCACCAGCGACTAAAATAAGGGCCAACAGAGGAGTATCACCCAGCATAGCAAAGGTCCGAAGGATAATACGAAAAAGCGGTACTATACAGAGAAGAAAACTTAAAAAGAAAACTGTTTTGAGGCAAGTACACAAGGAGAATCGAATGAATTTTGCAGGAGAATATGTCGCTGGGGGAAGTGAATGGAAACGCGAAAGTTTAACCTTGATAGCCCCGATGGTTACAAATTTTATTTCCATGATCTAAGAAAGGAGGAGCTTATTTTTGGCAAGATATTGCATCCGTACATCAGTTGTAATGGTGTGGGGAGGTGTTACCTACTATGGCACAATCGAGTTGGAGATTTTGTCCACAACAATGAACGGAAACAACTACAAATGTTTGCTGAAACGGTCATTTCCAAAAGTGAAAAACATTTTTGGACCCCTGCCTTTGATTTTCCAACAAGACAATGCCCCCATCCACACTTCCAGGGTTGTTAGAAGTTGGATTCAATCAGAAGACGTGGAACTTTTGCCATGGCCGCCCTATTCACCGAACTTAAACATAATCGAAAATGTTTGGGCATGGTTATCTCGTAAAGTGTACGAAGGCGGCAGACAATTTAAAGACAAGGACACTTTAATCGAAGCTATTCGAGATGCCTGGACCCAAATTTCTCTTGATTATTTAAAAAAAAACTGTATTCTCTTCCACCTCTATATAGAGGTCATATCGAAAAATGGCAGCATACTCATTATTAATGTAGAAAAACGTAATAAATAAATGTTTTAAAACCATAAAATGTAAACATTTTATTAATTTCTTCCTTTCTTTGGAAGATTTTGCATGTGGCCTCATCCTAGTGGCGCATCTTTTTATACGCTTTTCAAGTAGTTCATTGTTTGATCTTTGGAAATTCCAACGGTCATTTCTTATTTACCTTTTAATTTTATGACTTCCTGTTGAGAAAATGTGTACCAGTTCTCAGATAGTAAAAGTTTCCGGGTACAAAATTTCCAACCGGTATAAAGGGTGAAAATCGATTGCAAAATGTATGGCCTTATCCTAGTGATCGCCAGTGTACATCGATTCCGACCATTGCACAGTGGCCCAAATGACCTATCTAGCGGGATTTAAGTTGAATTTAATTTCTTTTAAATGCATTCCTGATCAGCTACGAGCTTTTAAACTGAACAAATGTTTTAGCACGTGGCCTGATCTGACGTCTTTTAGTGATTTTCGTGCATTGAGCTAAAAAAAAAACAAATTAAAGTAAACGAATACAATAACTTTTGTTTTATTTAAGAAAACGTATTTACTAAATAAAAACTACATGTCTGTGACTTTTCTGTCTTTTCATGTGTAGTTAAAAAAATGTGTTTGAAGTAAGTTGCTCTAACAAGTATGGTTTTTGAGCGTGTTACCGACTTCTTTAGACTATAACGTCGTTCAATCTTGTTCAATCTTGTTCAAGCTCATGTTAGCATTTATGTAAAGTGTGCGTCTTTGTGATGTAAAAATATCCTAAATGATAGCCAACTACGTCCAACTGTTAAGTTTGTTGTACTTTTTAAGTGAAACCTCAGTCTCTAAGCGCTGACTTTATTCCAAATGGCTTAGCGAAAATGTCGCCGCATAGAAAATTTTGGCAATCAACGTATTTGTATTTGGTACAATTTTAAAGGAAATAGACCTATCTCAAAAGGAAATTGAAGAAGTTTATTAAAAATTTACTAGTTTTGTAAGCAGGCTTACAGAGAAATGGAAGGCATGCCATTACAATAGGATTTTTTTTTGAGAAAAAAATTTGGAAATGGCTTAATATGCATTTTATATACATATAAAAGAAGGAGTTTGGTGATCTTTGCCCTAAGTCACAGATCCGAGAAATATGTAGTCTTTTTCAAGAAACAACGCTTGACGAGTTGATGGTGGCAGCAAGCTGCAGCTTTTATAAATTTAGAATGCGAATCGCATCAAAAATTGTTCCTACTTTAAATACAGATGAGACTTCTAGACAAAAAATTAAAAAGTCAAGTCAAGTCAAGTCAAGTATGTATCAAAATAGGACCGAATATTATTTCAAAAAACTAGCTAGGTATGTAAAGGCGGCGATGGACAGTTCAGAAACTACTGAGTGGATAGATGACGGCTTACATAATATCAGAATCTGTGATTACTTGGGTCCATTGAACAGATACAGAAAGTAATCGGAATTGTTACCTGACCTAATTTCGGCTATTTTGAGAGACACAACCGTTAGCTTCTAGTTACCACCCCAATGCAGTTAGCAAGTCAGTTGTGAGGAATGAATCGCATGTCAAAAGGAAAGCAACTTGCTTCAGTGCGGCGTGGCTGGTGGACATTACGCTCGTGATTGCAGGAGACCTAAGATACAGAATGTCCCAGCATCTACACCATAGAAAGTTATGTATATACAAGCGAAAGTCATCAGAAGTACATGAAAAAAGTGATGATCAACGGGAGTGAGCTGGACTGTTACATTGACACGTGTAGTAGCTGTGTTACGATGCGCAGCGATGAAGACGATCAAATGATACCAAAATGATTGCCTGCCCAACTTAGTAGGGTACGGTAATGGTGTAGTTCGACCAGTAGGGTTGCTGACAGCAAGCTTGGAAATCGACGGAGTAAGCGCTAAGCTTGACATCCATATCGTACTCGCCATTCTGCAAGCCATACCACTTTTGGTCGGACATCTATGCACGGAGCAGCGTCATATGTCTATTGTCAGAAATGCAAATAGACTGAGAGTCAAGCGCAGTCAAGAGTTTGATATTGGTGGTACCGATTGTAATACTAAAAAAAACAATTTTGGATCTTTGAATCAAATACCATTCCACAAAACTACATCGGTCATTTGATAGTTGAAACTGGTGCGCCGAATGAAAACTATTACGTAGAAGTTGGGTTTCGTGAAACCGGTCAGCTTACCACTAGATGTATCGTTCAGTCAGATCCACAAGGGGTGACATTCGCTCCAGTCCTGAATCTATCCAAAGGAGACTTCAATGCAAATAAAGGTCAGCTATCGGTCAGAGGGCAAGACATCACAGATGTAGCGATGTCAGAGAATGTTCAACCCAAACATTCGAAGGAGCTTAAGCTCGCTGTAGTAGATGTTAAAACAGATTTAGATGGAAGTGAAAAAGATAAACTTTTAAATACAGTACCAGAATTTAGTGATGTAGTTTGTAATAATATCTTACAGATAGGCTGTACAAAGGAAGTCAATTCTCAATTAAGGAGTTTCATAGGTTTGGGCAGCTACTATAGGCAGTTTGTTAAGAATTGTTCAAGAGTTATAAAACCTTTAACGATCTTTCAAAGAAAGGCGCTTCTTTTGCTTTTGATGTAGAACAGGACGAATCATTTAACAGAATAAAAGAGTTCCTGGTGGAATATCTTATACTCCGAATTTATAATCCACATGCGAAGACAGAGCTATGTACCGAAGCCAGTTCCTTCCGAGATGTTAGTCCCCGCATTGCCAGATGGTTGATGAAGCTCAGTGAATTAGACTATGAAATCGAATATTACAACGGTACCCAGAATTTTGTCGCGGACTATTTAAATCGAAACCTACTGGAACAGCAAAAGAGGAAGACATCGCAGGGTTGCTGATATTAGGGATTAATATTCCCACGGGTTGGGTTGCCACCATGCAGCGACAGAGTGAGGAAATACTAGAGGTGCGAAATAAATTAAAAGATGGCGAACAACCAACCCACATCAAATTTACATTAATTAATGGTCGAGTGTACAAAGTCACAAAAACTAATTGGAAATTGTATGTGCAACGCGAATTGCAAAGTGAACTTATTTCAGAGGCCCATAAAAGCCTTTCTCATCCAGGCGTAGAAAACACTCTGCACAAGTTGAAGGAAACGTACTACTTACCCAACATGCGAAACAAAGTAGCCGCATACATAAATCGTTGTATAAAAAGCCTTTATTATAAAGGCCCTTCAGGGAAATAGATAGGATTTTTACATCCTCCAGATAAGAGCGGCTATCCATTTCACGCAGTTCACGCTGATCACTTAGGGCCTTTTGAAAAGACCAAGGCTTGGAATAGATTTGTTTTTGGATTAATACGAGTAGATGGTTTCAGTAAGTACTGCTTTCTAAAGTCTGTAAATGGTGTAGATGCTAAAGAAATCATACACCATATTGTGCATACATGATTTTATTTGTCACTATGGAAAGCCGATTCGTATAATAACTGACAGAGGGATACCTTCGTGGCCAAGATATTTGAAATATTCAGTGATCACAACATACAATATGTAAATATACCCACGGCTACACCACGAGCGAATGGAAAGGCGGAGCGCCTTAATAGGACTATAGTCGCCTCTTTAAGCTTTAAATAAAAAGGCTTAGATTGTATATATTGGGACTTGAAGATAAGTGAGGCTCAGTGGGCGATCAACAATTCTGTTCATAGTGTAACCAGGCAGACACCTTCTAACTTAGTGTTAAGGCTTAAGTCTATAGCCTTAGGTGTAACCCACTCACACCAGACGTATTTTTGGTGAATGAATAAAAAAGAGATCCCACTTACTATCGCGATATCGAACAGAAGTTAGAAGAGAATCGTGATAGGATAAAATCGAACTCCGATCAAAAAAGGTATTATATTACTTGGTCACACAAAACATACATACAAGCTTACACGATGTAGTGCCAAGGAACTAAATGCAAATATGTATCCAAGTTACCACAAGCTGCATTCAGCGAAGGTTATGTGCTATCCAAAACAATTAAAATTTACAGTCTATTCAGCTGAAACAACACTACAGAGCTTAGTAGACCATGCTGTTTCAGAAAACAATAATAATATAAGTTTATCTACAATACATACTCGTAAATGGGGCTGCGATGGAAGCAGTGGACACGCAACCTATCGCCAAAAGTTTCAGAATGGTGAAACTGCTATGGTCGATCAGCACCTATTTGCAGTTTGCCTTGTTCCTTTACAAATTCAGCTTGTATCGACAATTTTGTGGAAAAACCCGTGACCTTCGTCACGACAAATCCAACAGAAATCGACTGAATTAATTCGTTCAGAGACTGATAATATAAAAAGTAAAATATTGTCAATTGAACCAACAACTACCAACTTATTTACCATTTCCCACGAATTTCATTGTACCATGCTGGATGGCAAAACATTTGGCGCCCAAAAAATATGAATAATTTAAATTCGGTAAAAAGTTACCCAGTTGATGCAAATCTTTTAAAATATGGCTTGTCAACTCTTCAAGCATGTTCACAAGGTCTTAATACACGGTCCAGATCTAATAAATCATGCAGCACTTCCTATTGGTGTGATGTCTGAAGAAGCCCTTGAAGCGACGAATAAAGATTTTCGGAATATATGGCAGAGCCATATCCGTAAAGACATGTCATGAACGGGTAATTTATATCATCGGATCCTCTCATAACGTCTTTATCAAAAACCACTGTGCATTGTTTAGAAATCATGATACCTTCTGTAAACAATTATAAGCGATATTGGCTTTCACTACAGTATAATCTGATATGAATAAGGGACAAAGATGCAGCGGTGTACAAGTCCTCGAAACTGCTAGAGGAGGAGGAACTGAACTAGCTTTCACTATAGGGCTGCTGAAAGACTTAAGCTTCATATAGTCTATAATGCTATCGTATATTCAATGAGGAAGATGCTTCTATGTTCCAATCCGGAGAATTCGGTAGTAACATCAAACGTCTACCTACGTTTCGACGTACAAATTTCCTAAATATAACCAATTCCATTTCAGTAATTGGGCTGGATGTAACCTCACATAAGCTACTTCAGAGTATGTTAAATGGCTGGATTGTAGCTATTAGTCAAGATGTAAAAAACGATAAGGTAGCGAAGGAGGAGGAGGAATTTCTGAGAAACAAACAGCAGAGCACATAGATACTTACTCCAGCATACTACAAGCTAGAACGAGCTTATACCTTTCTGCACATAAGACACGAATGAGGATGTTATGGATGCCGGAATACCGAAAGAATAATTGAAGGAAGTTTAAAACTGAACGACTGCGCTCTCTAGTACTTTTTCCTGTCAAAGACTAGCAAAATGCTGGAAAAGCCCTTGATTGAGGCCATATCAGAGGTAAAAAAGAAGATGTCAAGGCCACAAAATCCAAACAGAAGTATGCAGTGATAAAGATGGTATCATAGCAACGTATCGTCATAGTAAGATTTCAAACTTTGTTGAAAATCTGGAGGGAACTGCAGAATGTTCACAAAAAGGATCCAATAGGCAGCAATACCATCAACGTTACAAAGAAGAGATTCAGAAAACGATATTCAAACTTAAAAAACTACTGGCGCAGACCAGCCATCGTCGAACATATATTACACCTGCTGATCTCCACAATATGATCGGACAAAAATATCTACCGTCCCCAGGAGAGAGACAATCTGTCTAGCATATTGTTTGTGAATTTCAGGCCTGGTACATACACAGGCCTAGGGCCCGCGAGGCGATCGCGTGTGCTATAAATTGGATTGGGCTAGCAGTGCAACAATCAAGTTCGTAGCGAACTGCTTGCCATACCTCCCAATGGTAGTTCCCGGTAACTGCATAAGTAAACCCTTACTATTAGTACGGAAGACAAGAACGACGCCACCAAAGAATATTTCTACGAGCTCCTCGATAAGATATATGAGCAATATCCGAAGTATGACGTTCAAATCGTACTAGGGGATTTTCACACCAGGATAGGAGAGGAGGACATCTTTGGTAGGATAGTTGGTAAACATAGCCTGCACGATACCATGTCTATAAAAGGGCTTAAGCTTCCTGATCTTGCGGCGGGACGAATCTTCGCCGAACGCATATCCCGAAATCTCTCAACTACTCCCATGACGCCAGCATCAAATGACGCCGAAGACCAGTGGATGATGTGCTGCGTTTCATCCGACCACGACCAAGAAATCTCTGATTTTATGAAGAATGCCTGCAAGCACATGCAGCCGGTGCTGCAACAAAGTACGAGTGGTGCTCGTGATCTCTACGAGCTGAAGAGACGAGAAGAACATTGGCTTCTCCAGAAGAAGAAAAAAGAGCACAAGAAGCGCACAGTCAAAGATATTGAGAGGTTGTTTTCAGGGCAAGAAGGTCCGTAGAGAAGCCTGAAGAGATGAAGAAGGAAACCTTATAGTATAGTCACAGTAGGTGCTGAGAATATGGAAACAACTTTTTCTACAGACTGTATACGGCGACGACACTCAACATCCCGCCGTGCGGCAGAATAGGTAATTCAACTTAGTTGATGATACCAAAAACTCCCATCCACCTGACTAGAACGAAGTAAGGATAGCAATATCTAATCTAAAATCCAACAAATCAGCTGAACCTGACGGCTTACCGGGGGAGATATTCAAAGCTGCTGAAAATGAATTTGTGAAGAGCATGCACCACCTTATTTCTCAGATCTAATCACAAGAGTGTATACATGATGCATAAAAAAGGAGACCCCTTCAACTGCTCCAACTATAGAGGTATAAGTCTCCTCAACATCGGATGCAATATCTTATTTGCCATATTGTGTGCCAACAACTTGATTGATCAGTGCGGTTTCATGCTCCAGCAGATCCTGGAAAAAACTCATGAAGTCCAAATCGACACCCACCATCTTTTCATCGATTTTAAGGCCGCATATGACAGTATTTACAGAGACGAGCTAACATACATATATAGAACCATGTCTACGTTTGGTATACCTGACAAACTCGTCCGTCTATGCAGAATGACGATTGAGAGTGCTCGCTGCTTCGTCAAGATCGGTAATCACTTAACCGAGACCTTTGGTGTTAAAAAAGGTTTTAGACAAGATGACGCGCTGTCATGTGACTCATATAACATCATACATACATACATACACGTGCGGAACTCACAATCGAGCACTGGAGGCATAATCTTTCAAAAGTCTGAATCACAAAAGTAAGAATCACTCTTGCTAATCACTGTTTCGGACTTCGGGCTAAGACAATTGAGTAGTAAGGCCGTATCCCGAAAAACTAAGGAGACTGTATATAAGACCTTGATCATCCCAGTCCTACTTTATGTCGCTGAAGCATGAAGTCTATCGAAAGCGGATGAAGATATCCTCAGTCGTTTCGAGAGAGTAATCCTTTGACAAATATTCGGACCCGTTTGCGTTTGCGGGCTTTGGAGGAGAAGATTCAACGACGAACTGCGCATCAGTCGTCTAAAATGGCTTAGACATGTAGAGTGAATGGACACCAATACTCCAGCCCGCAGAGTCTTCGAATCTTACCCGGAAGGACAACGCAGTAGAAGAAGATTTCACCTTAGGTGGCGCGCACGAATAGAAGGAGATCTCAAACGACTTGTAGTGCACAACTGGAGACAGTTAGCTAAGGACCGCACTAACTGGAGAGGCTTGTTAGTTGAGGCCCAGGTTCACCCCGAACTGTAGCGCCACCTCAGTAAGTAATACACCGGTTAGATAAACCACTGTATTGCGAAAGTAAAAACAAATAGTGTTACCACATACAGTGCAGTTGAAGAATACTATGAGTAATGGCAGTACAAAATCGTGGTTTCAGTAGAGACCAAAGTTAAACAAGTAAGCTGATCGACACACGGCTGGATGTTAAGATGTGAACAAGCTCGTGGTAATATAAAGTAAAGAATTGTAAATCAAACAAAATTTACTCCGATAGATGCATTGATGCAATATAAGTACAAAACAAAAATTAATAATTAACACTCTTATTCCGAACTCTCAGTTTCATATACTTCAATCAGTAAAAGAGGCTTTTACAATAGAATTCCTTGACCTATAGAGAATTTTTAAGTTTACAGAGATAATCTCTTTTACCCTCAAAATCCCGAACTTCAGAACTTCAAATAAAGCCAATTTAGAAATTCACCTAAGCATACTCGTAATTAGATTTGAATGCTCATACCGAAAAGTTCTTTCTTCACACATGCCCTGGTCGGTAAATAATTTGCCTTTTTGTGAATCTACCGGCATTTCCACACTTAAACTCAAATCTCAGATAATAATCAAAACCATTTAACCCCGCAACCGACCATAAAGTTAGATAAATTAAATGGCCATTTATCATAGCACCTTTGCGAGCAAACTTAGCTTCATAAATTCCAAAAGGTTTACTTAAACCTAGACCACCGTTGAATGTTGAATGTTTGCCCTCAGACTTACTCACCTAATAGTCATACATAGTCGCGCTACGCCAATTTCATTTGAACATTTCTAAAATCGTATTTTCAATTCCAAAATGGAATCCAAACACGAAGAACCAAAATAAAACGAGAAAAAATTTAAATTAGAAAAAAGAAACAAAATGAAAAGAACAATAACTTTGATTTACGCCGCGCATTAGCATTAACCACATGTTAATGCATGCGAGCACATAGACGAATACGTTTTATAGTATAGTAACACTCCGGCACATCCACAGACACATATGTACGTCTGTAAGAGAATAGAATATTGAAATCCTTTCTGAAGGTCAAGACTTAGTTCATTTGTTATTCTTGGAATTTCGCTCGAATCTGGTAGAACAACATACGAGTAACCTCCCAACACATCTTATCAAACACATGGGTGATTTAATTTTATTCAAAAAAATAAATTAAAAAAATAAAAACTTTATTTAAAAGTCTATTTGAATAGTTAACTGCATTTTTGTAAGTTACTTAATTTTTGTTTTTTTTTACAATGTTTCATGGTTCTTAACTTTGGCGTTAAGTTGCTGACTAAAACTCATTCTTGCGGAACAAAATTGTAGACACCTGAAGTACGAGTATGGTATGGAATACGTTTATCATTGAATTTAGGTCAAGTTATTCAACCCGAACAACAAGTGTGAACATGAGTATGAGTTAATTAATCAAGAATTTTTGGTCTCCATTCAAGGCTCTCAACAATCGGAAGTGTCTATTGGAGAAGACATTCACTGTAGTCCAACGGTATACTTTACACATGGGCGCCTTCGTTTGTGGAACCGGAAAACGAATTAACTTTTCACTCTATCGGTTTTCGTTCTTTTTTCTACGACCCTTGAAATTTTAAACGAAACCAAAATCAGGTCCATTTGAATGCACCCAAGATACGTACTCATTTGTCTATCTTAGCAAGAACAATTTTCCAACAAGGTAACGAAAATTCAAGTCTTTCTGATCAGGAACTCCTTTATAAATCTTTTAATGACGCTCGTGTCTATCCAGTAAAGTACAATAGTTGATAGTGTACTCGTATATATCCTGTTTAGATGATGGAAGTAGTTAACGTATTGCATTCTCGATACTGGCCAGACAGACGTAGAAGAAGCTTCAGTGATGAATAACTTACATAGATGATCGGCATTCAATATATAAGTCTGAAATATCTGACACACGTTACGAGAATTATATGACATCTACTCGTATCTCAGCTCCCCTATCAATTATGACACTTTACACTTGGCGTAAAAGCGCAATTGTATAATGGGGCCTTGTCAAGAAAGAGTAGGAGGTCTGACACCTGGTCAGAAAGTTATGCATCAGTCACCGTAGGTACCTAAGACAAATAGAGCGAATAGAATCCGACACTACTGCCCGAAGTCTTCTATTTCGAACCGGAGTGACAACGTACTACAACGAAAAATACCACGCCTTAGGTCGCGCTCACAAGATGAAGAGGAAGAGGATCTCAATCAATTTTTAATGCCCACCTGAATGCTTATAGGTTGAGGCCCCCAGATCGACCTCGGACTGTAGCGCCATTTAAGTGCGTTAGATACGAGAGTATACAGCCCAAAAGCCGATTAAATATTTTGCTGTGTCAACCTCATCTCCGCTTAACAGATCAGAGTCTTTCGCATTTCAGCGTCTAAGAACTACATTCATTCCTCCTATCCGGCCAAATGCTTTTAACTTGATCTATCATTATTATTAGACGAACTAACATCAACAAAGTGGAGGCAACAAAGTGCCTCCATAGACATCATTGGAGTGTTAAGACCATCTCCAACCGTGGTTCACCAAACTGTGCTTGTTGTTGCCTCTCAAAACTTCCCATTGTTTAAATGTGACTTCAATCAGACAACGTGAAGTCACTCCCAGTAAGTCCACTTCCATTTTCACACTCACACTCTAAAAGAGCTGAAGGTCTTGGCGAAATAGTGGACAATCCTTCAATCTACCTATATATGGGAATATACTTCGACTTAGCCAGCATCCAAATCTGTTGACGGATATTCAATCAAGCAGTGGTCAGATCCCTATCTTCAGAGTTAGAGACCAGGACGCATCTCACAATATAACACTCTGTTGAGTTCCGGGATACTCGGACATCTCAGGGAACTGCATAGCCGACGCACTCGCTGGGCTCTTTCCTGACAAAGTCTTTCGTAAAGCTCTCTCTTCGGCCATTCATCAGAATAACTGTGAGGCAACTAGCCTAATACGGCCCATACTTTGTCCTAAGCGACCAAGGTAACTATTCAACTTTAAGGAAACAGAAATCATCAAACTCAAAAATGTTATCACGGGATACTCTGCCATTGCAGGATATACGATTGAGTATTCTCACAATTATCTCTGTAGGAGCTCTGTGAAAGAAGAGGAGGAATCTGTGGTACACTCACCTCACAATTGCCCTCTTTTAGGTATTCGAGAAAGTGGTTAATAGAGCGCTATTAAGGTGGGTTGAGGAAAATAATATAATTCCAGAAAATTAGTTTGGTTTTAGGGTGAGGCATGACACTATTCATGCTGCGTCAAAGCAGGTCTCCGACATACAATGGAATAAATGTAAGAACCAGTGTACGGGTGCCTGCCTCGTTGACTTTGAGAAGGCCTTCGACACCGTATGGCTAGAGGGGCTTTTCTATAAGTTTACCAGGATGGGTATGCCGAAACCTCTGCTATATATGATTTACAACATGCTTATGGGAAAGAAGTTCGTTGTGAAATGTAACAACGTTATTTCGAGCAAGATCTTTAACATTAAAAACGGCTTACAACAGGGGGCTGTGATTTCTCCGATACTGTTTAACATTTACACAAGTGGTCTAGTAGGTTCCCTCAATCATGCCATAGCGTACGCAGACGATTTAGTGGCGTACAGATCAGGTCCAAAAATCGAAGTCATCAATACACTTCTGCAGCGAGATTTCGATCATATTAAGGCGTACTGGGATGATTGGAAATTGAAAATCAATTTTCAAAACTCGGAAACAATCTTGTTCAGGACTCCATTGAGATGGGCTTCCAGAGATACCAGACATAACTGGCGAAATTTGGCCATCATTGGACAGCACGGACTACCATTAGCGGTGAGAAGCGTAGTGAGATACCTTGGTATTTGGCTCGATAAGTATTTGTATTTTGACAAACATATAGATGCTTGTCTTGCTGGAGCCAAGAAGGCTGTTTCACAGCAGTCAACTTGTCTCCAGGGTGAAAGTCATATGCTATGTGGCCCTAATCAAGCCAGTCATCGCGTATGGTTGTCCCGTGTGGTTCAATGTAGCGCCGTATCAGATGGAAAGGATTCGGGTCTTTGAAAGGCAGTGTCTTAGGACTTGTCTTGGCTTGTACAGAACACCAGAATCAGAGTACACAAAATATTATCCCAACAAAGTCCTTTACGATGGGGCTAATCTGAATAGGATTGACAATTTCCTGATTTAGATGATTCGAAGACACGTTGCAAGGGCAATGACCAACGATAATGGCCTGATCTTTGGGGCTTATTACCCCAATGAAATGTACCACGAGAGCTCACTTCTATCGGGCTTTATCCCGCCAGAGGCTTTTCTCCATATTGATGCTAAAGGGTTAATACAAAGTAGGGATGGTATCCAGGTAATATACCACGGTGCGAGGGACATGCGGCTCATCTACGACGGGTATGTTGTCAATGCTCAGGAGCTCCTCCGTTTTAGCCCCGCGATTGCGGAAAGGGATCGGATCGATGCCGAGAAACAGTACACCGAATTCTGGTGGCTTCAAGAAGGAGAAAGGGATGGCTCGCTCTCCTAGGTCGGTACGTTACTAAGGTAACATATACCTCTTAGTTGTAAGTTAGATTAGGGATAGTTAGGGGGATCTCGTGGAAAGGTCGCGTTCGTTAGCATGAGGCCGCACCTCTGAGAAATGACCAATGGTTTATCGCATTGGTTAAGTCTTGGTGGTGCGTGTGCACGGTGTTGACGAATGACGGGCGCCCGAAATCGCAATTGGGATGGTGACCACCCGGTGCGAGAGGCTACGAGTGCTCACCACCCCGATTATAAAGGGTCCGCCATCTAACGTTTTTTTTTTCAACTAGTGCTTATTTCGTGAATGGTAACACTTACTACGCTTCGCTAAGTGGGCCTGCGATCGACTTAGAGAAGATGCCGATTTTGCCAAAAAAATCATCTTTTCAGATGAAGCTCATTTTGATCTTGGCGGGTATGTAAACAAGCAAAATTGTCGCATTTGGGGCACAGAAAACCCGCACGCATACATTGATAACCCGATACACCCAAAACGAGTCACTGTTTGGTGCGGATTTTAGTCCAGAGGCATAATTGGGCCATTTTTCTTCGAAAATGAGCAAGGAGTGGCCGTTACAGTCAATGGCGATCGTTATCGGGCCATGTTGAACGAATTTTTGTTCACAAAAATTGAAGAGGAGGATATTGGCAACATTTGGTTTCAACAGGGCGGCGCTACGTGCCACACAGCCGAAGCTACATTCGATGTTTTGCGCCCTGTTTTTGAAGATCGCATCATCAGCCGCAGAGCTGATGTCGTTTGACCACCTCGGAGCTGCGATTTGACACCGTTGGACTATTATTTGTGGGGTGCCGTAAAAGATAAGTGTTACGCCGACAAGCCAGAGACAATTGACGCTTTAAAGGACAATATTCGTGAAGCCATTGGTGAAATACATCTGCACACAATCGATAATGTGCTTAAAAATTGGACCGATCGTGTAGGCTACTGCATGGCCAGCTGAGGCAGCCATTTGAATGAAATTATTTTCCATTATTAACCGGAAGGATAAAACTAATTATTTGTCAAATCAGACATGAGCTAAGTGTTACCATTCATGAAATAAGCATTAGTTGAAAAAAAAACGTTAGATGGCGGACCCTTTAGTTAAGTTAGGTTAAGTAGCTTAGGTAGATTAAGTAAAATAGGGTCATAGTTTTAAGTTTTATATAAAATTGTAAAAAGATATGGTATCCAAGTTTTTCTAAAATTATTTTTCTTAGAAATGTATAATTTATATATGCGATTAATCATAAGATAGTTTTTTAAGGCCGAAAGGCAAAATTGAATGAAATTGTTAAGTTTAGAGCGTTCGGTAAGAGCCAGTAAGCTAGATTAAGTAACTGTTGTTGTCAAATTAGATTTAATCAGTTTTGTCTAGAATGTAAGTTAATAATGAAAGATACAATAAAAATGAATTTAAAAGTAAAGTGCCCTCTTTTAGCGTGCATCAGAATGCAATCTCAAAGGAGTCGACAAAAAATTCTTAGGTTCCTCTCTTTGTACACTAAAATTGGAAGATAGTGAGTGGGAATCAGCAAAATAGATCTGACATCTTTCTATTCCAAGCAGCTTGTTGTCTTGAAAGGCTTGGTTTGCCTAAACAACTCAACTGACTTTCTATTGATAATATCAAATGCCTCACTAAGGTCCACAAGAAGCTTGTATAGATAGATCTTATATCTATCCTTGGTAAGGAGCAAGCAAGCCTTACTGGCGCATATTAGAGCCTTAATCTACCCTTAGGTTAGTCCACGATCTGGCCATTTCTTTCAGCATCACTATTGAAATGATCCTTTCGAAAGCCGGTCCTTAGAGTAGAAATATCATTCTAATGTTAACCTAGTTCTCTAAAAGTCTTTACTATAAGAACTCTTTCAAAAACAAACCGGGCCACATCGGATGACTTGCAATATTTCGTTCTTCAGGAAGTTCTTATGAATTAATTTATCTTGCTACATCGATACGAAGTTTTTACATTGACGAAATGTAAACTCTGATAACAGTTTGGAAAGAGTTTATTCGAAAACATTATCGGACCTTAATTTTACGAAATTTAACATTGAGAAAGTTTTGAAATTGTCAAAATATACCAGAAGAGATAAACAAACGAAGACATACACGTAAATATATTTCATTAGTAGATGTAATGGTGGATAAAGAGATTACAAAAAAAAAAAACTGTAAGAGCTGGAGTAGATAACATTAGAAAGGTTGAAAACCCTCTTATCAAGAACTAAGCTTTCTCATCAATTGACACAGCCAAATGGCGTACTTTCACTCTCAAAGATAGAGAACTCTAGCTCCTCTCTCTCTGCAATTCATCAAATACGTGTAGACTTTGCTTGTATAAACAACCTGCAACATTTTTTATGTAGATGTCAACAATGTTGCCAACTGTCTTGATTCTTTACGTAAGCAATTCAATTTTTCTTTTAATAAATGAACAACACATCAAGACTAGTCAGGTTGGTTACATAATTCCTGTAGATCCAATTCAAGTTAAGAAACAAAAAAAAAAAGAAAAGAAAAAACTCTCAGAGGGGAGAGATACATATCTGCATACCACCTGCAAGCTTATCCACGCAGTATGTATGTTAAATGCGCGTCAACCATCATTGATACTCGTATTCAAAGTAAAGGTAGCAATCTGCGCGACCAGTAGACACCTTATTGGTGACCACAGCAAAACTTACAATCTGCAACTGCAAATGATTTAAAAGCATTATACTGCCTACAGATACGAGTACATGTATGCAGATTTTATTGAACTGCCATCCGATCGTTGCAGTGGTTTAGCTAACAAATTTTATATCAAACTGTATTCTGAGAAATTGCATTACTCATTGATGTTAATGGTCTCTCTCTTACCGGATCTACAATTTTGCTCTGATTACATAAACTTCTTTCATAAGATCTATTCAACTATTCAAGTTTAAAAAGTTTATCCATGTTGATGACCAGGAAACCAGATTATACGAGTATCTCATGACGGAGAGACTTTACGATGATCGTAATACTTTAGCTGAAACTATTATATGTTTAAGTGGTGCAACTCGATCCAATTAGACAAGAACAAAATCCAGGGCCGTATCACAGGATGTGATGGAACAAAACTAATTAGACTGCTAAGCAGTCCAAGCTGAGATTAGGAAGATCCATCAAATTCCTCGATGTGAAGAATAATGCTGATCAATTTGTCCTCAAGGGCATACTTGTACAAACAATAAATACCCATTTGTTTTTCGTCTTGGACCTAGGAGCACAGGGAAAGTATAGCTTTTGAAGGGAAAGTCTTTTTTCAAGCAATCAATTGAATCAGTCAGGATTGTGAGAACTACATATGTATGCCCGTCACAGCGAGCAATTGGGAACAAAATGGAATAAAGGAGCAATCGTTAAGTTGAGAAGGGGAATCTGGTTAACTACGGACAATGGTGTTGTTACAGCTGTCTATTTTGCTAAAATAGTTCCAGGTAGGATCAAAGATCACCAGAATTCAACTCTCAATGAACAGGTAGAACAAGCAGCTTGTTGGACTCGGGCATTGTCGTATATTCAGGTACTCAGATGCTCGCATTTTCAGTTTCGAGAAGGCTTTCGAGGCAGTCGCAGAAAACTAAAACCACATATCGAGGAGCAAAATGTCATGTTTTTGTCAACGACAAGCTGCCAACTACTATACTGTAAAGCGGCATTTTATCGCAGTTTATTTTCTTATTGATAAATAGCCAGCACAGCCGGAAAGCAACAGAGAAGACTAATGGTAAGATATCCTGACGATATCTATCTGCTTACAGGTTATAAATCTTCCCCGTCTTCTAATTCCATCCAAAACCAAAGCCCTTAGCCCTTTCAAGTAATTTTACATAACCTAACAAGGCTATCAAGAACGATGACAGCTTATCTTATCTATGATGTATCGGTGGCGTCGAGTTCAATGTAAACGACCGAATTGGTAACGCGAAAACTCCATTCGCTATGGTGTCCAAAGACTGAAAAAACATGTTTTCAGTATCAATGCAAAGTTTTGGCCTTTTCGCTTTAACTATAATTTAATATTGTTATATGGGCGCAATACTTGATAGTCAACCAGCAGTGTCACTCAAAAACCACAGACCTTCGTAAAAAGATGCCCACACATCGTTTTGAGATTGGTCAATATACGGGGAAATTAGTTACACCAAAGTCAATTCTATTGCGACGTGAAGTAGTAGAGCGAATGAGCCTAAACAGATTTTTCGTTGATCAGTTGAGGAGAAATAGAGAGAACTTGGGGTAAGTTCGAGAAAGTGTTGATCCCCAATGATCCATATGGAATCACAAACATCAAACAGGAAACATTTGTTTACCAATTATAAAATTAACTGATGCCGCAATAGTTTGAGGTAGACAAAGTCCTAGTTTGGCTTGTCATTTTGTACACAATGCGAGAGCACCTATAATTTTCGCCGAAAGAGTGGTGACGTCGGATATTATTTCTCTGTTTTTCAGTGAATCGCTCAGGGATCAAACCAAGACATCTGACGTAATACGAGTAGTCCACAAATTTAACCAGTATTATACCCAAGTATAAGTTGAATGATTTTTTTTTATTGAATGCATTTTGCTTACTCGTACGTCAACCTATGATGGCTAGGTCAAAAGAATTATTGTTTACGCTCAAAGTCTGTATGAGGTCTTGCCTCTATAGCTTTGCCTTTATGATGCTGCCTCTAAGACTCCACTTATATAGAATTCCCTATAGATGTCGCCTCTATGACTTTACCCTGTGGTGCTGTCTTTATGGCAATTAATCTACAGAGTCGCCTCGCTGGCACTGCCTTTATAGCGATACCTATATGACTTTCCGTGCATAGTGATGCCTTTATGGCGTTGTTCCTATGTCGGTGCCTTCATGACATTGCCTTTATACCAACCATCACCTCTATGACGTTGCCTCTATTACTTAGAATGAACGTATGACGTTACCCGTGTAGTATTGACTCTAAAACATTGCCTCTATGAAGTTACTTCTATAGGATTGCCCCTTAGCTGTAGCTTCTATGACATAACTTCTTTGCCATTGATTCTGAATGCGGAGCAAAACTTTTTCAAGTTTTCTGCTTTAACACGACAACAGAATTGAGATCAATAGTCTTATAGCCCAAAACATACAACATTCAATGTCAATATCCCGTCAATTTACTCTCAATGGATTCTCAATGTCACATTTTTGATATATGTAATAAATGTGTCAGGATCTACTTGTCAAACCATTGAAACAAGTTAATTGCTTACAAAAGTCAATGAGATTGCACTTTTCGATCGTCAAAGTCACACAAATCTCCATAAGATGGTTAAGCAATTAAACAAATCAAATACCTCGATGGCATGTTTCCTTAGGTGGGCAGATAAAACTGGAAACTTTTTTCAATCTTACAATTCTTCGTGCAATAATTGTAAATGTAGAGGCATCATAGAACCAGTTTTTTTTTATTTTTTTTTTTTATCTCCATCAAAAGACTCAGAGTAGCAATTGCAAGTAACATGCAATAACTGTCTTAGCGGGAATACTTGCAAAATGTTGTTGCATAGAAGTTGTAAGCTGATGATACTGACGATGAGTGGTAAGTTGTTGTATCTTAAGATGTCAAACACACCTTAAGGCGTATAATCAAAGTTTCTGCTTCTACAGTTACTTATGAAGTTTCTGTTTTCAATCAAGCCAAACGAACATAAAACAATCACATACCACGTGCAAAATTACATTCATTCATGGTCCTTATAACAGCACCACAATGTAGTGGTACATATCATTTGTTCATCTAAACTAGTTTCTTGACCTATCTACTCCATTGCCGACCATGAAACTGTCATTTATCACGCTTACGGCCATTAACCAAATCTACATACATATTGTATTTGTCGGTTTGTTTCGTATGTGCAATTTTTTGTCTGAAAGATTGACGCATCTAAACATGAAGTGAGCTTCAAGTCGAAAGTATCTATCTGCAGCTGTTTCTTTACTTTATTTTTGACAGCTGTCAGTTGGTTATAAGCTTCATTTGACCATTTGCCAGCAATCGCTACAATCTATCATTACAAAATTATGTCTACCAGGTACCAGGAACTGATTGTAACACTTCCTTCTTACCCCATCATCTATTGGATAGTTTCACCAAACACGATTGCATATCAAACACGAATGATCAGATTGCACTTCAAAATAAAGAAACGGATTGAGTAACAGCGAAATATTGCGAATGTTTTCTTTTTTTTTCTGTTTTTGTTTTTTCTTATTTTAAAATCATTTACCATTCGCGTGTTGCACTATAGTGATCCATTTAAGTGTAAACTTATACAAGTTGTTGTGGTAGCTTAACTATTTTGTATACCCTCTCCTTCGGTTGTTGTGTGTGTCCTCATTTAACTTCCTCGATAGTTACGATGCACATACGAGAAACTCAAAACACCTTCCTTAAGCTTAAGCTAGCTACGAGTAGCTCAATAGCGGAGGTAATTTTCGACATTTATCAACATATATATCATGGGTCTTAATATGTTGCCAGTAGCAAGTTAATTAATGCGCTGAATACGCTGAATATGCTTAATAGGCTGCGCTATGAATTATTTCATTGTTTTCGAATTGATTTGATGGTGATTTCTGACTTTGCTATTTTGTAATCACCATAAAATGCTCAAAATGTAAATTAATCGGTCATTTAGTGCAACAAACTGTGTCTGAAATTTAACTATTTATCAATTTAACAATGGTGGGTCAATTGCGCGACCGGCTAGTTACGGTCGATGATTACATAAAGCTCGACAGCAGTAATAGGTTGCCCTTTCAGCAATACGAATGCTTACTCGTGCTGGGTTGGATGTTGTTTTGATGCCAGTGAGACGTGTGTCATTGTCACTTGACGTTTTATGTATGGAATTCAATAGAAGCCAACACCCAAGTTGATTTGTCCGAAAGATCCCGGATAATCTCCCTCTCAGCGAGCATTCATACAGCATACAGGTCGAGAGCGATTTGTGGTTGTGATTTTTCTTTTTCTGCCATCTCATGTGGACGCACCCTGTTTTTATTAAAATTGCTCGCGCGCATATCTCAGGTGTGTTATGCGCAATTTTATAATGCCGCGCAAGTTTTCGTTTATTTGGCGCGCGGTTTTTTTATTTCTACTCTTTTTTTCAAATTCAAATCAGCTTCGACTTTTTCTTCTATCGCATAAGCTGAGTGAAGACAGAGATTGGTAAGAGCACGACATGCTGAATTGATGAATTGAATTAGCAAAGGCAAACGTCAAAAACAAAGTGTAGAAAGAAACGAGCAAAAAGAAATACAAATTAGAAATGATGAAAAGATTCGTCAATACAAAACGACTTCCGATTTATCTTCTTACTGAATTAATAAGCGATTGATTTATTGAGTAACACAAGCGCAACAAAAGTCAGCAATGGCAACAGCAGCCGAAGCAATTCCGCCAACACAACATTGTGGCTGTTGTTCACAAACATGGGCTCAATCAAATAAGTTAATCCATCGTAACACAGGTGTTGTTTTGTTGCCAAAGATGGCTGGGTTAGCTAATGAGATGGGAAGTGACCGGTTGGTTGGTTGGAGTTTTTAAGCCAACACCACTGTGCAAATGGAAAGTGCCAATTTGAGTTCAATAGCCAAGAGCACCAGCACTCAGACAAACCAACAACCAACACCAACTGACAACAACCACGACGAGGTTTAGTGCTTTCCTGCGGATTCGTGTAAAGATAGGAAGTGCATATCCATTACGAGTGGAAATATTAGATTACGGGTGCTCCTGTTAAGTGTTTTTGGAATTGGTGGTGATTTTTCAATTGGGAAGTTATTAAAGTATACCAACGATTAAATGACACCTTCAAAGAGATGTATGTTGTGGCCGGAGGCCTCTAGATGGATTGATCTTGATTTCCAATTTGAATAGAGATACATAAATATGGTAAGTATTGGGTTGATCGGGTTTTGAAAGAGGAAGTCGACATGGAAGTGAAAAGTTAAATGAACAGCATACTTGATTGAACAGGGCTTTCTCATCCATAATGAATAGCACACGTTCCTAGTGAATGAATCAGTTGGCTAGAGGTAATGTAAGCCTTATGTGGGACACGAATCTTGTTTGCTTTCTTTTGAATAGTGACGGATGGGAAACATAATCTCTTCCTCAAACGTAAAAAAAAGGAATCGTGGATCGGAAAGTATGATCTTAAACTACGAGTACTTTCCATTTAAATCCCATTGATCCACACCAGTCTTTCCACTTAATCAACTGCCATCACATATTCAAGACGCCTTAATCTTTCAACGATATTGAATTAATAAGTATTATGGTTGAGCTGTTATGCTAATGCTTGTTATTTTAAAGGTAGTGGGTTCAACTGCCAAACAGAAAATGATTCAACAACGCACCCTGTGCAATCCGCTGATTTACACATAATTTTAGGAAATCATAATCACATTACAGACAGCACCAAAGACAGTCACGTACTCAGAAGTAAACTTGGAACATTGTGCATTCCATTTACTCGGGGCCTCCTTTCCTAGTGTATCAGTCTGACCTTACTTGAGCCAAAAGATGGCTTCAAATATACATTCCAAAACATTTATGGAAGATGGATAGGATTTATCAAAACATTGAGAACAAAGTCAATGCGCTTGACAGTACTTGCGCAGCCCATTCTCTGGAGTTTATTCAATCAAACCGTACGACTTTTTGTCGACAAGTCTTTGCAAAATGACCTTTTCGCTACTCTAAAGAGTGTCCCAATAGCACTCGGGCTTGTAATAAAACTAGAAGTGGCTTTCTTTGAGCCCGGAACACACGCTGCCCCTGATTAAAATCAAGAGCTTACATCAAATCATCATATATAAAGTCGGATAAATACATGGCCGATAACTTAAGTGTTAGCTCTTTATGTTTTATACACAATAACAACTATTCTACGTCCTGCAAAGACTACATAGGTGAATTCCAGTCAAATACAAAATATTAGGGATTCTCTGTAGGACTCTAAAATCCTTTGCCAACGTGTCTTCCGCTTCCGATCAGACATAAACCTATAGCTTATCATTTTATCAAACTTAAGGCCGCATAAGGTTGTATTCTTCGTCCAAAACTCTAAAAAAGCACGACTTATTACGGAAACTTATTCTAGACATATAAAGGGTTTACCAATAGGGACTTGACAACTTTGAATTTAATTTGTGAACGCACTCTTTCACTAATCATCAAACTGTCACTGTCAATTTATTCAGTAAACTCAACATTTTCATCATGGTAAAGTACACAAACGAGCAACATCTGCAAATTATAAAAATTTTTCCACCGAAATTCGGAGTCGGTGACTGACACTTTAAGAGCGTTAACTTCAATTTTCGGTCGTAATTCTCGCCCTAGTAGACAGGCAATAACAAGTTTAGTGCAAAAATTTGAGTCCACATATTCGTTGTGTGATGTTGCCGTGTCAGTGAGACAACGGGTTGGTCGAAGTGTCGAAAATATCGCTGCCGTTCAGGCGTCCGTAGCAAACGATCCAAATCAGTCAATTCCACGGCGTTCTCAAGAATTGGGCATCGCTCAGACTACATTATGGCGTATTTTGCGTAAGGATCTTGGTTTCCACCCATACAAGATCAAGCTGACTCATGAATTGAAGCCGATGGACCATTTGAAGCGACGTACCTTCTCCGATTGAGTTCTGGAGAAGATGCGCCAAGATGATGAATTTCATTGTAAAATCATCTTCAGTGACGAAGCTCATTTTTGGCTCAATGGGTTCGTCAATAAGCAAAATATGCGTTATTGGTCAGGTGAAAATCCATATGTGTTTCATGAATCACCACTTCATCCACAAAAAATAACTGTTTGATGCGGTTTGCATGCCGGCGGCGTTATTGGGCCATATTTTTTCGTCGACGATAACGATCGTCACGTTATTGTGAATGGTCAGCGTTATCGCGCCATGACAACCGATTATTTTTGGCCCGAATTGGAAGATATGGACTTCCGCGGTGGCCATATGAACGAAGTCGAGTTCCATTCATAAATGTTTTGATTGTACTTTAAGCAGATAATAAAGTTTCAAATGGTTTCTCAAATGGTTTGCCTTTTATTAAAAAAAAATAAGTTGTCAAGTCCTTATTGGAAAACCCTATACTTAATTTTGATAGGATGCTTTTTCAGGTGAATTCTTTAATATAGTGCTTGAACGGATGTTGCTCGTTGCAGGATTTAGCATTTAGCACTAGCTTAGTCCGTACGATGCGAAAGGAATCAACTTCTGGTCGCTTGAGACAAAACTTGTTTGTCTCTTTCAAAGTTCCTAATCAACCACCCTTATTCGATGACAACTGAGCAAAGCAAAACGTTGGTATTTTGGTGTCCTAAACAAATACGCCTCTAACTCAAAAAAACTCGAAAAATTATGTTTCTCAAACCTTAATTCTACAGCAAGGCAGTGAATTTTTTAAAATAACCAAAAATGTTCAGCTGATATCAGGGTCTTATGAACTAAAGATACTATCTTATATCAAGTACAGAATGGAGCAGAAGGCACCACCGCGTGGTCTATGAATTTTGTCACAATGTTGATATCATCCAAAGAGAAAACTACATTAGTTCGGCCGCAGTCAACGACTGGATAACATTCTTCAGCTAAGAGATAATTCCATCTATCAATAGTTCAAGAATTAAAATGAGACCGAATCTAGAAATCAAGCCATCTCCGATGCCGAAAAATTTGGTTTAACTGCTGCATGCCAGCATTGTAGAAAGCTGGACTGCGATTGCGTCTCCGGAAGAAACGTTGCGTTGCAGCAAACAGAAGAGAATCTGCAAAAGCACAACGATATTATAGGCCTGAGCTTAGTTAACACGAGTGGTGAGCAAATGGTTGCATTCTGGACACCTTGTCCTCTCTACTACTGTTATGATGACATTACAACCACATTTTGCCTCTGGCTTGCTTGCTTTTCTCTGCAATAATTCTCTCAGTATCGTTAGAAATATCCAGAGCATAAGGTGTTTTCAAAAACCTATATAAACAATGTCAAATCGAGGGGTTTTCCAATGAGTACACGGCCTTAAAGGGGTCAAAGGATGCATCAAGCGAATTTCAAATCCCCAAATCCAGCCCTTTATATAAACTATCCCCATACCTGGATGAGAATGAGATCATCCGGATAAGTGGACGCATTGATGCAATTGAAAATGTACCGAAGAAAGTTAAAAGACCCATTATACTACCTAAGGATCATTACATCACAAAACTCATTGTCTATGAATTCCATACAAGATTTCATCACTTATACAGTGAAACCGTCGTAAACGAGTTACGACAGATTTATTTCATACCAAGTGTGAGAGACGTGTTGAAGAAAGTGCAGCAGAACTGCCAGCACTGTAAGAACAAAAGAGCTGCTCCACAACCTCCACTTATGTCCCAGTTACCTTCTGCACGTTTGCAACCATTTAAAAGGCCATTCTCGTATGTAGGGATGGATTATTTTGGACCGCTCTACGTTAAAGTAGGAAGACACCTGGAGAAAAGGTGGGGTATGCTGATCACCTGCTTGACCATTCGGGCAGTCCACATTGAAATTGCACATAGTCTCTCAAGCGACTCGTACATTCTAGTATTTAAAAGATTTGTGTGAAGACGAGGAATGCCGTGCGAGGTATACTCCGATAATGGCACCAACTTTCGCGGCGCAAGTGAGGAGCTTAAGCAAGCCATACGCCAGTTGAACGAAAATAATATCGCTAAGGAATTTGAACTGGAATTAAAGTGGCGTTTTATCCCACCTGCGGCGCCCCATATGGGGGGAAGCTGGGAGCGCATGGTACGATCCGTGAAGCAGACACTTGCCGAAATAACACCGACACGCAATCCGAACGACGAACTTCTACTGAGCATGATGGCCGAGGTAGAAAATATCGTTAATTCACGACCTTTGACCTATGTTCCGATCGACTGTGAAAATAGTGAAGCACTTACTCCAAACCATTTACTGATTGGTTCTTCAAACCGAGAAGTCTTGAGCGAGGATGTGATTGACGAGGCGTCAGTTGTTAGAAAGCATTGGCTTGCATCTGAACGATATGCGACAACATTCTGGCGAAGATGGCTGCGCGAATACTTACCCGAGCTGACGAAACGGACAAAATGGTTTAAGCCATTTAGGCCAATCAAAGAAGGAGATATCGTTCTCATCGTTGACGCTGAAAACCCAAAAAAAAACATGGCCCAAGGGAAAGGTGCTCAAAGTGCTGAAAGGAAAAGACGGAGAGGTACGAAGTGTGATTGTACAGACGCGAGGAGGCATTTACACTCGACCGTCCATAAAGTTGGCAGTGCTAGATGTCCGTAAGTTCGAGGAGAATGGTAACCAGTGTCCGGAACCCAGCTTACCAGGGGGGAGTGTAAGCGAACTTGGCAGCACTGTAGTCAGGAGGTGAATCTGGCAACCTGAGTCATAACTGACAGTTCAATTGTGAGCGCGCATTTTTCTTTTGTCGCCTTTTCTTTTCTTTTTTTGCTGTCAGAGATATAGTTCCTATTTTATAATTCAAAGAACATAAATTAAAGAATACAATACTTCTTATTAAAATTAAAATCAAAACTAAACGTAAGTTTTATAAAAATATACATATACATACTAAATAACAATTGAAATGTTGTAGGAAAATTTAGCTGATTCTCATCGTTTACCGATGTTAAGTAGTCGGCTGAACCGACATAATAAAGGCTGAAATTTTCGGAAATCGTTTTTGGTTTTATTTGTTGGATTGATTTCAACACTAACAAAGAACTGCATTAGTTGCGTTCAATAATGCAGATTTTCCGCAGAACTAATTAATTAAGCAAACTGTATTACCCTTGTGTTCATAAACGTCAACAGATCGTCACACTTGTACAGATTAGTAAAGCATTTCAATTATGGCTGCAGAGAAAGTTTTGAGATTTTAGTGCGGAATAGTTTTGTGTTATTTGAAGAGGAAAGATGTAAGAACTATTGAGATAATGTGTAATAAAAATAAATAACATTTTCCTTTTGAAAAAAGAAAATCTAAGATTTGGCCGAATATACGAGGGCGGGTCAATAAGTCCGTGATTTTTTGAATTTCTGACCTCTTTACTGAAACAGCAACACTGCTCCTGTCAACAGGCATCTGTCAGTTAACTCCTGTCAAAATTTAAACTTGCTGCGTCAGTTATTTTGTGTTTGACAGCTATTTTTATCAGACTACTCACTAATTTGAGGAGAAAATGGAAAAAAGTGAATTTCGTGTGCTTATTAAGTATTATTTCTTGCGAAAAAAAACCATTACCGAGACCAAGGCTAAGCTTGATAAATGCTATGGGGACTCTGCACCATCGATTTCAATGGTAAAAAAGTGGTTTACTGAATTTCGTTGTGGCCGTACAAGCACTGAAGATGCCGAACGTCCTGGACGCCCAGTTGAGGTCTCTACACCCGAAACAATCGAAAAAATTCACGATATGGTGTTGGCCGACCGAAGATTGAAAGTGCGAGAGATTGTGGAAGCCGTAGGGATCTCGCATGGCTCAGTGGTTTCAATTTTGAATGATCACTTGGGCATGAGAAAGCTTTCCGCAAGATGGGTGCCGCGTTTGCTCACAGTCGACCACAAACGCAATCGTGTAACAACTTCACAGGAAGGTTTGGCGTTGTTTAATCGCAATATGGAGGAGTTTTTGCGCCGTTTTGTAACCGTGGACGAAACATGGATCCATCACAACACACCAGAGAACAAACAGTGGGTTTCTAAGGGTGAATCGGCGCCAAAGAAGGCCAAGGTGGGTTTGTCAGCCAATAAAGTTATGGCGACTGTTTTTTGGGATGCACGCGGGATAATCCACATTGACTACCTTCAAAAGGGAAGAACAATCAATGGGGAATATTATGCCAACTTATTGGACCGATTCAATGACGATTTGAAAAAAAACCGACCTCATTTGGCCAAGAAAAAAGTTCTTTTCCACCAAGACAATGCAAGGGTGCACACATGTGCAGTTGCCATGGCACAAATCCATGAATTGGGCTATGAATTGCTCCCTCATCCACCCTATTCTCCAGATTTGGCTCCGAGCGACTACTTCTTGTTCCCAAACCTGAAGAAATGGCTTGGTGGAAAAAGATTTGACTCCAATGATGAAGTCATCTCGCAAACAAAGGCCTATTTTGAGGACCTCGACAAATCATTTTTTTTGGAAGGGATAAAAAAATTGGAGAAGCGTTGGACAAAGTGTATAGAGCTCAAGGGAGACTACGTTGAAATATAAAATTATTTTTTTATCAAAAAATCTGTGTTTTATTCCAAAAGTCATGGACTTATTGGCCCGCCCTCGTAAGTTTTTTTTTGTTGTACTGACATGACGTTTATGAACGCAAAACAAATGACGATTGTACTAAGATATGTCTGCGCAGTTAATGCGTTCAAAAGCACACGGGGGAAGGTCCGACGTTTATAAACTCACCCATACTCCAAGTGGGTACTTAACCTTTTCAAAAAGGTTTTAAAGTGCAATAAGAGTGCTGCGCTGTAACGAAAGGACTCATCGAAATGCAACTGGGTATTTTATGGCATCTTATTCGTATGTTGGCACTTTTGATGGAATATGCCATAGAAATGCTTTTAAGACATAGGTCACTCTGTCAAATTATTTATGTTTTACGTGTGTCTTCTCTAAAAACCTGACTCCCTCCACTTTTGGCTTCTAATTTCTAATTTCCTACGTAAGCTTTTAAACACTTCAACCAATCTACTGATTATACATAGTCACTTGCTGGCTTAATAGGTTTTCCTATAAAAGGATTAAATACCCCTCAAAGCATTGGCTGCTATCGCCTAAGGTCTACTTTGTAGACACAACTCCTAAGCGATATATTTCGACACAGTTGTTAAGCGCGAAAACCTTGGTAAACCTCCTCCTAGGTTAGACGAGGTTAGTTAGGGTAAATCGACTGCCCCAAGTCAGATTATTAAAGATAGACTAAAAATTCTCCAGAACCAGTTTACGTAATACCAGCGAATTAAAAATTATTTCAGACATCATCCTGGTATAATCTTGAAGAGTTGTTTGTGATAAATCTCTAAGACCATTTTTTCTAAAAACTCTTGAGTGCCTGATAGAACTTTTGCCTCGGACTCATCATGCTTATTTTCAATGCTCACAATGCGTATAAAACATTAATACGTACCATCGAGTATTCGTATACAATGGAAGGCACTTTGAACATAGAACCTCATTTTAACAGCGTCAACACCTCTGGGATCACAAGTACACTGTCAACTCCGAAGGTTTTCAAATAATTTCCTGCTCATTAGCTAGAAAATCAACCCAAAACAGAGTGGAACATCTGCCGGAAATTTGTAAGTAAAGGACCGCCAAAAACTTGCGTCTTAAACCCCCTTCCCTGAAAATTGTTGGTTTAAGACCTACTAACAAGCAGAGGTTGGTTGCAGAATGATTGTTTATACAGGTGACGTTTTCATGGCTGTCTCAAGAAACTACGATGGGCACATCGACGTGGATTGTTCGTAAACCCTCACAAAACTATTTCTGGTCTCTAGAAAATACAAAATTTCCCACGATATTGGAAATAAAGTTGGTCTACAAACTCAAATATTGCAATTCATTGTCTATATCTCTATCGGTCATAGGAGCGATACAAACATGGGGCGGCTATCTGATGGACTACCTTCGATAAAGCAATAAATTGTGAGAAATCAAATAAAGTCCAACGATTAGCTTGCTAGCATGTTATCAGACTTCCGCTAAAATAGTTTGCAAGCAAACGATTGCCAGAGAAGCAGTTCGTATTAAAGCAATCTCTCAGTGGACCAGTAGGGCAAATGGTTATGCTGTTATTTTGAATGCATACACGTTATAGTCATTGCTGAGAGAAGAATTATTCTAAGAGAATAAATCGATCCACTATCACAGCGACGAATCACCAAGAACTGATGGCAGGATAGGTGGAAGTATTTTCCCGATCGGGCTAGCTCATAGACCCTACTTCTATCTTTCTGATCTATCTTGGTTATCTTGGCCGAAAAATAAAACGATATCTACTAACGACAGCCGTATATTTTTGAACCACCAATCCCCAATCAATTCCTTGGAATCAGTCTCTACGAACTATAAAGCAAAACCTATACGTCTCCTAGGAAGATGATGGAGTATTCCAGTATTCACATACACTACAATCCAGGGCATAGAAATATCCCAAGGAATTTGATGTAAGATGAAGTCTGTCTGCAATAAAATAAGGATCAAATCAACTAAGCAAATAGTATCTTTTACAGGAAGATATTTAAATTCGAACCTATAAGATTTTGTATACACATTTTATTATATAGAAAAAAAGCATTTCTACTTCGCTTAGTAAGCCGAGTATTTTTCACACAACTGGTTTGTCTACTTTTTACGGTTACGTGCGTAACCTAAACTAGCCTCCTTTAATGTATACAAACATTTCATTGACAATTTTTACGCAAATTTATCACCAAAAACAAGATTATCAAGTCTCAAATGGTGATTTTAGTAAAAACGTGACATCCGTAGTATTATCTGCTGACATTCAATTCACATTCATGAATCTCTTCAATGATTGTGACATTCATTCGATGCTTCTTTCGTAAATTCAAAACCCTCCGAAAAATTTTCAAAGAAAAGGACGTGCTAAATCAAAACTCATTGGACCACAGCTGGAGCTAAAACAAAAACCATGTTACCACAAGTTAGATTTTGGAATGATAGCCTCCCTGTGGTGTATTTAAATACCGCATACCTAGTCAGAGTCACGTAATTTTACTACCAACCTTAGGCTACGTGCTTATATTTAAAAAAACAAAAATCAATCCAACTGTTTCGCAACAGTTAGTAACGCAAAAACAAACAAATTAATCATCTAACGTTGTTTAATCTTCTACGTTTTTATTTGTTTAAAATGTCGAAATTTATTGTAGGCATTCAGATAAATTTGATTTTTATTTTAATCGCCTACTCGTGAGAGAATTTATGGAACACATGCAATGCCTTACTTGTTGCGATTAGCTAGAGCTTATGTTCTATTAACAATCTCTGTATTCGTATCTGTGGGGTTGGTCATTAATTAAATTCATTCGTTTCTAATAGATGAGGTCGATGTCAGTTAAGAGGTCACCAACAGTCCAACTCATTGTTGGTTTGCTCTAGTGAAGTCATTAGAAAGATACATTTTATCATATCTTATTTAATTGTATTTAGAAAAAAATGTGTAATAAGGAATCGTGTGTCATTGAAAATATCACCACAGATCAGAAACCAAAATCTATTTAAGAATAGTGCGAGCAATATAGGCCGTCAGAGTTAGAGAAATATTTTTTCGGTCCTTCAACGCCTTTCTTGCGTGTTAAATTCCAATACGACCAACAACTGAAGCAAAAAATACTGCAATGTCCCAAAGGGAGTAAAAATTGTTGGTCGTTCGTCAAAAACATTAGAAATTCCGCCTCATCCTCCATTCCAACGCTCATTTACAATGACGTACATTCAAGCTGTCAGCTCTTTGGATAAGGCCAATCTGTTTGCTGCACACTTTGCGGCCAGCTCAACACTCCCAGATTATGCTTTGTCTCCGCCTACAATTGAGTGCGTCGAATCTTCAATGGGACGAATCCACTTTCGCACTCGTGTAGTAGCAAGAGTACTTAAAGATCTCAACATACATAAATCCTATGGTCCAGATGGTATATCTCCCCTTCTTCTGAAGAGGTGTTCTTCCTCGCTGGCAAAACCACTTAAGCTTTTTCATCAATCCTACTTTTTAGGACTCTTCCCGAGCAGATGGAAAACAGCATTTGTCCAGCAGGTCCACAAAAAAGGCGAATCGTCTTCTCTCTCCTCCTACAGTCCCATTGCACTTACGTCCCTTCTTTCCAAGGTCATGGAAACGCTGATAATCGTCAGCTCATGAAATATCTCGAAACACGAAAACTTTTCAATGACCGGCAATATGGTTTTCGTAGCAACAGATCCACTGGTGATTTGATGGCATGTCTCACCGAAAAGTGGAACCAAAGCGTACATCAATCTGGCGAAAGCAAGATAGTTGCACTTGATATTTCCAAGGCATTTGACAGAGTTTGGCATCAGGCTCTCTTCTTCAATGGATTAGAAATTACCTTTCGGAACATTCAATTCAAGTTGTCTTGGACGGTTTCAAGTCTGATATTCACAAAATAAATGATAGTGTGCCCCAGGGCTCTGTTCTGTCTCCGACACTCTTTTTAGTTTTCATTAATGATCTCTTGTCTGCTACTTATAATGCAACATATTCCTTTGCTGATGACAGTACTCTCTGCTTTTGATATTCGTTTCCGGACTCACCGCCCTGCTCTTTGGCTGTAGAACGAGAACGGCAGCGTATGCTAAGCTCATTAAATTCCGATATCTACAGCATAACCAATTAGGGAACTATCAACAGAGTGGAATTTAATGCTTCCAAAACACAATGGTGTCTGCTGTCGTCAAAGCGAAATTTAAACACCCAGCCATTATCCATAAATGGCACTTGCATCGTCGAAAACGAAAAGCTTTCCATTCCCGGTATGTATGTCAATGAGAACTTACGTTGGATGTCGCCAAAAATGCTGCGAAATGTCTAGGTTTCCTCAAGCGATGTAAGAAATATTTTACCCCCTCTGATCTGGCCTCAATATATCCGCCCAAAATTGGAGTACAACGCCCACATCTGGTCAGGTGCTCCTAAAACATCTCTGCACCTGCTAGATAAAACTTATTGATGATATTAATACCAGTCAATCAATTGACACGCTCGATCACCGACGTAATGTCTCCTGTCTCACTTTTTTTTATCGCTATTTCCACCACCAGTGCTCCACTGAAATCGACAGTAGCATTCCGCCAACCTATGTTAACTTTATTTTGGCTACTTCGACACATTCAGATCTCCAACGACTTAAGCATTGTATCTTGTCAGGATGCGGAAATGACATGATTACGAAGACGTTTCAACAAAACCAACAGATCAAGTGCAGAGGCATTGGATTACTACAAACTACTATTACTGCCATCCAAGGAGTGTTTTTCTGGATGGATTGGCTAAAAACGGTGATATCTACAAAGGAAGGAATGTGCTTTGTTACTCGTAAAAGGCTTAAGCTTGAAAGGAACACCTAATAAGCTTGATATGCCCTCATATGCTTATAAAGAAGAAAGAAGACTTTTGCAAAGATTGCTTTTGTGTTCCTCGACAAAGCGAAGTGATCTGAACCTTTTCTGTTATTTTACGCCAAGTTAGGTAAAGAAAACAGCACTGCCTAGTTGCAATCTTAACTTCCAAGGATACTGAGTAGAAGTTACACGAACAAATTGTTGAGCTTTATGAAGACTCGTAGAGCATTTTCCGATTGCACCTCCTAATACTCTTCGAGAAATTCTGCGTTACCAGAATTAAGCGTTGAAAACCATTGACCATTCAACGTGAACGATGACCGTCAGAAATGTTTAGATGGCGATACCCTACTTTAAGTAAATGGGTTGACAGAGAAAGAGATACAGACACATTGTGATGCCCTTGGTATTTTGACTCCCATATCCTAGAACCATGAACAACCATGGATTTGTGAGCCAGCACAAAATGTTTATAAATCTCTGCAAGTTACTTATAGAGTTACAAGAATGGGTTCATTACAGCAGTATTTACCTGGTTTAGTTCAAAAGATGATTCCTTTCTTGCCGATTCAAGAGTTCTTTTATTTCTTGGCATACCTCTGTATCTGAGAGACAAACAGAATTTTACGTTGTGTTGCGACCCAGGATTCGGTAGATTTTGGCGGCATCATCTGGCAGGCATCAATTTTATTTCTATGACGTTTAGTGCCTATCAACGTTTTTACTGCCAAAATCTCATCAAAAGATCTGGTAGAACTGGATGGCATGAGAACTTCAGAGCAGACTTCTGGTTAGTCTTTGACTTTATTGAATAAGAAGTAATAAATGATCTTACAAAATCTTGGCGGAGAGTTGTGTATCTTTGTCTGAATTAAAATCGTATTTTCCGTGTATCAGACCTAGTCTCCAACTTTCAGCTTGGCTTAGTCGAAGAGCACTTTATGCAGTAGGTTCTTGCATGAAATGATCAAAAGTACGGGAGTGATCAGAATGGCGTGAATTCATGTCCTTAGATAAATACGATACGTTAAACGGGTCAAAGATTTTCCAAACACATGCCGGAGTGCCAACGCAATAAAAACAATTAAAAAGCGACCTCAACCTAGTCGTACCTGAGCACAAACATAAGTAGAGTGCAAAATTGCGCTAAATGGGGAAAGCAGATACTGACATCTAGCTCGAAGTTAGATTGCTTCGCCACACAAAGCTCTTACTTCAAGGAACGTGATTCTACTTAAGCGCAGAACTTAAGCGCATGTCTGAAATGGCAAAACCACGAGATACATTTATGCCCACCTCTAGAAAGAAATACTCTGCTACATAGTTTGACATGGTGGTATTTCAATTCGTTATACGAGTACCATTACCTGGATGGATTTTTGAAGGCATTTACTTATAATGACACTCCACGATTTTTGAATACCCAGACGAGGAATTAGATTGAAAATAAATAAGGACTACAGTGGGGAAAGGGTTAAAAATGAGCTGTTGAGACGTACACTTATATAGAATGGTCTGCCTAATGGTATTACTACGAAATATTTCTTCAAAACAGTGTAAGATCAAAACGAACATAGAAGATGTGAGCAGCTTTAGCAACGGTGGCTGAACAAAACTCCAAAGCCACATTTCTTCAACTTTATCAGTGAATCCTTCAAAACTCATTATATCATATCAACCTCAGGCAAACACAAACCCGTTATAAACCAATAAAAAAGCAAGGTCGGAAGTAGTACATAACTTCATCGCGGAAAGGAAATTCGAAACCCCACTACGCTTACAACTTTTGCATCCATAAAATTCGCATGATTTCATAAAGAACGTTACTTTTGTCACAACGAAAAGTGATGACTAAGACAATGGAATGAATTCAGACAAGAAGCAGGAATTAAGCAAAACTGCCATCAAATTAAGACGCCGATGTGAGGTTCTGAAATTTAGCGCTGAAATCAGGCATTTAAATCAAAAAGTACATTCAAGTCTCTAGGATGATTTATCTTCAGATGTCACATTCAAAATGCTGTATTCGATCAATGCACGGAATTCATTAGTGATTCTAGAGGCATACAAACCCTAATGATGTCGAATCAGAGCTATTTGGAGGAAGTTACTACATGTTAACGTGTAAGATCTTAAAACAAAAGCGTATCTTATATATCATATGTACTCGTACATATATTACTGTACGTGATGCGGAATCTTTGGCATCAGTTTAACCGCAAATAAATTCTGCCCGCATCACGTGAGCCGCGTTTGCCACACCCTGTGGTAATTTTTAATAGTCACTTACTTAAGTCAGACTTAGTTGGTTCAGCGAAGTACGAGTGTTGCTACAGCTAAGAAATTTTAAATCAAAATTAAGAATAAAAGATGCAGTGGGATGCGCACTGTACCATCTGTCGTCATCCTCCAATGAGACTTGATCCTTCTGTGCAGAGAAGAATTTCTTCATCTTTTGGCAATCTGTTCAACATCCACTCCACATGTCCCATGAGAAGTTGTTGTTTTCCTTTTTTCTTCTTTTGTTCTGATCGGCAGATGACAAAGTGAATTGTTCTCTGGCCATGTGTTTTGTACGGAATCCATCCAGATAAAGACGTAGTTATACGATTTGTAGGCCCCAGCTCAAAAACATTCACCCGATTCTCTCGTATTGTGTTTATCATTGATTCAGCTGGTTTAGTATATACCATACATCGATAAAATTTGAGATAGAAGCACTGCAAAAAAATTTCGAAATAACTTTAGGTACTTCTGAGTAAAATAATAAATTTAAATCCCAGCCTGAGGAAGTTCAATTCGATGCTTCGTCTATCGTGGTCTTGTTTTCTCGTATTAGATAATTGTGACACTTTCACAATAGTTGTGAAAAAGTGTATCTAGACGTATCTAGACTTGTAATTAAATTAGTTCCAGAAAGGGATTCAACAATAAAATCCAAGAATGTGATCAAAGGTTATCTCCAAATAGCCACATGAGTCTATGAACGATCAGATGAAGGAAAATTAGAGGTAAAATAAAGAGAGATACCGATGTCCGATTGTTTTCAATGTTTGTAGGTTATAGTGACTAGGTAATAAGGAGCTTGGCAGAGCATTCTATAAAGGAGTTGCACGGCTAGTAGGAATGCTCCTCCTTAGCTAGGAGTAAAAGAAAATGCTTTGAACTGAAGGAATTAATAACAAGAAGTCCTCTATCCACAAATACATAGTTTAATCATTCTCTATGCTCGAAAAATTTCAAGGGTGAAAAAGGAAACATTACTAATATTTCCTACCAAATTGGATCAATGTTGAGACATCTTGTACGATCTACTATCGATCTTCCACTACGTATTTGTCTTAACTCTCATCTTTGTTCATCAAATTTGTGTAATGAAATAAGTTCACAAATGCAAGCTGCCGAAGTAAGTGTCTTCTGCTATATTGTTTAAATGACTCGCTGTGATAAAATACAAATTCGCAAAATCTTGTGTAAGAAAGTTATGAGATAAGAGTAGACATTTTTTCGGCGTTTTGGTCACGAAGCATTTATTATATACAGGCCAAAGATCACATGGTTTATGCACTGGTCCTATTGGTTTAGAGCCAGTGGCATAGGGTCGGGGCTCTCATTGAAAGAACTGGATCTATTATTGTAGCAAATAGTAGCAGCACGCTTGAAATATAAATGTGGTGTTAACAGCAGACTGGTTAATCCGTTGACTACTGCGCGGAAGTAAAGGATTCAATTTCAGTAGCTACACTGAAAAACAAAATGAATAATAGTTTCGAACTTCAGCACTTTTTCCTCCATCGTAGCAAACCCTTAAATATTTCAATTTCCGGTCATAAAATGTCTCTCATTCTCTCGCCGTTCAGAGTCGGAGATATGATACTTAGCCATGGCACACGTCCGACTGTTAGCACTTCCATCATAATATTTTATTTTCTTATTTAAACGCGAAGACGATCAATTAGCCGTTATGGTAAAAATTTTCGTAGCAATTTGAAACGCCGATACATTTACTAAGCGAAGTGTCTAAGATACTTTACTTAGTGACGTACGCTCCAGCTGAACGAACGACAAAGGTTATCTTCTTTTCCATGGACTTTCACCAGACAAAAGGGAGGAAACTAGTGACCAAGCCTGAAGAACCTTCATGACTTCAATTTTCCGTCCTCAATATGTTTAGATCCAATTCATGGAATGGTCAATCCAGTGAAAACCTATCGTTTGTTGAGTCACTGTAAAGGTTACTTAAGTTTTCTTGAGTTTGAAGCTCACAAGTTAATTTTACGCAGTTCATGAGCTAGAATTGAAGGTTTAAATATACCACCTGCAAACTGCTATTAACGACAGACCTACAGATGCCAAAAGCTCGTATATATCTATATATGTTGAAAGCAGGGCATGATCTGACAAGTTTCTTACTAGGTTTCAGGAATACTGACAAATTTTCAACCAGCTTAAGTGATCGTAGAGCTTGGAGATTATGCTTTGCAAATTTTGTAAAATTACTTCTGTAGAAACTACAAGAACGAATCATAGCTATCATATCATAGAAGCTATTTCCGAGGGGCCTTATTGTCACATCTTACAAGTTCTTAGAGAATTTTAAAGTTCAAAGCGAAGTACAGCAGAAGTACAGGCTTTCACCAAATACTACTTTGAGTTGCCATCAGCTTTGTATTCCATGCTAAATTGCTATAAGAAAGATCAATCATTCAATGGATAATGACAAAACACCTAAAACAGTTGCACTATGTCGACTACATTTCTATTCTATAACACAGGAAAATGGACTTACATCCCATGATATTCTTAATTCTCGTAAGACGAATGGTTGCCTCTAATACAATAACAAGTCCAATTACACTAATAATTTAGTCTCCCCATTAAATGTTGGATGCCACCCATGGAGCGAAATAACCACTGAGCCCAAAAATCTTTCTTTCTCTCTCTGTCCCATTTTCCTAAAAACTTAACACGTGCTCAGGCATTTTAAGTGTATTAATACCCACTTGAGTGTTAAGTTCTTTTAAAAAAAATACTGGATGAAAGCTTAGGATTTCCAACTCTCTAATATTGCTGGATACCAGAGGGAAAAACTCTGCCGTCCGAATTAGGTGCTAACAGCATAATATGCGAAGAATATGCTGTCAAAAATTTGGAGTAGCAATGTGAACAGCATCAAGACTCAAGCTTTGAGTCAGCATTGATCTATCGATGTAGTAGTTAGAATATATACTTCGAAGGTGACCACCAATATCACTCTCACAGGATGCAGTTCTTCGCTAATATATGTCTTCGATGCTACAGCTATAAGTTTGAGGTAGTTATTATGATGTTAGGCTAGGCGGAGAAGACATCCCTGGTCGCTTTCAACGCAAGATTCTTCGAGTTATTTTTGACTCTACGACATCGATCCGTATGAAATAGCCAGCATCAGTGGTCTTGGATTTCTAGGACTTGTGGAGTATCCGTTTTCTACCAAGAGAGATAACACAGTAAAAGAAGACCTCAACCAATGAGTGGCAAATGGCCAAAAACATCTCTAATAGTAGACACATACCATATTAACGTCTTCACATCATTTTATGAATATCTCTAGCGGAAAATTATATAGCTGTTTGTGCTAAGTAGGCAAAAGTGACTATAGCTAGGTCACACTCTACCGAAGATAATGCTTTTTTACCTAATGTCATGCGATGGAGGCTATTTAAACGAGCTGACAAAAGAGAGGGCTGCCTCAATCACACGTGGCATGGAGTAATTGAAGAAGAATTTGATTGTCTAGAGACGATTTAAAAGATACTTTGAACCCGCTGGTTCATTTTCAAGAGAGCCCAGACCTGTTTATCTTTCTTGTCTTTCAATACCCAAGCAAGGAAAACGTATGTCTATTCTATAAAGTCATATTTAAGGAAAGTTCACTTAAGAGCTCAATTCGTTGACGTTTAAGTGATCTTACTCAGACTGATGTCAGACAGCCCCTTTGTTCGATTGAAAAGTTTGGGACAGTTGAAAAACTACATTTTTCAATTAAAGTCTTGAAAACATCATCAGATTTCAGGAGAACAGAAAACCGTCATTTTGAGCTCTTCGATTATGCTTCTTGTCTAAGGTAGAATTTTTAAGGTTATGGAGCAACTAGTTCCAACAAAGCTCTAGTTTAGCCCAATGGAACATGAGCCCGGAAAAGACCCCATTAACTTGGGAACCATATTGCAATATGTTTTGTATGCAGAAAGCCCCAACTGACACTTGGATAAACTGTTATAAATCGAGCGTACAAAACTCATCAATTATAATAGTCTGCACATATTTTATTGTTTTTTTTTTTACTAGATGTCAGGAGATTCCGTTCTTTTCGCCATTCGCTATGAATAATTGTGCTGGCCGTCAAGTGAGTAGTACTGGTACGTATTTTACGCTATCGCTGGTGGTATTCGTACGACGTACGTATGTCCATCACCATGGAAGTCAACCGCTACGGATGGAATTTCGTGTTTTTTTTTTACTTTTTTTAGTTCTTGTACCCACTAATTACTGGGTCTCTCAGCGTGTTTTCGTTCGTTCATGCCAAAGACACAAAGTGTAAACGGTGCACGAATGTAACAAATTGTGCGCTGCAACGAGGGGAAGTGCTATTTACATGGTCAAAAGAGCGCACCTGTTGCCCATTCAAGTCAAAGAATTTAGTACGCTCATTGCATATGCAACAAAACCACACCAACAGCAACGGTAACAACATGCAATTGAATGCAATTTAGACTGTAAGTAACTTATTCTATTATAGAATTCGAAATGTGGCTTTCAATAAAATGTAGGTACTCGTATGTAGACTCACCTTTAAAGTAGACTTTCGATTTGGTATCCAAAAGGTGCACAAGTGAAGCCGATCCAAAATTGGCCAAAACTTGCAAGTCGTCGTTTTCGTTGATTTGTTGTGTAGCGGTTGTGTGGTTGCTCTTTCGGTTGAAACTGGTTGAATGTTGAAGTTTTTTTTTTTTAATTTTTTGGTATGTTTGTTTGTTTTATCTAAAGATATGAAGTATGTTTGTTTTATTTAATATGCCGTTCTAGACCACAAAAATCATTTTGACAACAACATTGAGACAGCCAAAGACACAACTTAAGACAAGAGTAGACTTAAAACCAAAACCGAAACTAACACCATCGACATCGACAAAGACCCGGGGAATCTTAAGTTGTAACCACTGCGCTGCTAACGGATGGATGAATGGCTGGTTGACTGCCTGTGGCGGTTATGGGGTATGTGTTGCCAGAGTTGCTAGATCGTCGATCGTTGGTGGTGTCTCGGAACTCGATGACTGCTATTTGGTGTGAGTGGCTAGTGTTGTGTTTAGAAAGCAACCGGTTTTGAATTTTGTTGCCCCAAAGCCATATAAACACCAGTGACTGTGTGTTTTTCTATTTTTTGTTATTTTTTCGTGTTTGTACCAAATTCCAATGAAACTACTGGAGCATGGAATTTTGTGCAGCACCAATTACTAATTTTTCCTCTTTCTCTCGAATGGAATTTTGTCTTTTTGAATTGAATGAATTTGGAATGCTTTGCTTGTTGTATAGACACAAAGAAAACACACTTTTTTTAACCGACCATTTTGTAAAAAAAAAAAAAAAAACAACATAAAGACGAACAAAACAAAAGCGGAAGGAAGGCAAAGAGCACAGTACACAAACACAAGGCACAGACACAAATTTGTACACTTTATTACCGTCACTTGGCCACTTGAGACGATGGACGATGAACGTAATGAGAAGCCAGAGAATAGAGGAAGCAGCAGCAACAATAAGAGTATGCAGGTAAATTAAATTCAAAAAAAAAAAAAAAATACAGAAAATTGAAAAACAACAACAAAAAAAAAACGCCAAACTTTTATCGCAGATACCACCTACCGAAACAAAGTCTGATGAATGACTGCAAAAGTGGTAGACGCAGAGGAGATATTCGTATTCAACAATCAACAGCAGGCCGTTCAATTGGATTCAATGTTTGGAATTCTTCACATCATCGCCAGCGAATGCGATGGAAATGGACGCAGGAATGGTGGAATTGGAACTTGTTATCTGAGCGCATCGTAATTGCTTTTGCAATTGGTTTCAGCGGCAGGAGGGAGGATTGTTGTTGCATGTTGTGTTGGTATGGCGATATTGTATCAGGTTCATGTAACGATATTTGTTTGCTTTGTTGGTATTGGCAGTGGAATGCAAGGTGAATTTTGGTGAGAGGGAGGAGTTCAACTGCTAGAAAAGACCAGTTATTCCAATGCATGTATGGTGGTGTGCATGTAGGAGCTAACCCGTGGGAAAATCAATTCACATCCACCTGTTGGGCAATTTGGAAAACTCCAGGAATTTAAAACAGAGCTGACACTTTGTTCGTTTTGTGCTATTCAACAGATTCAAGTTCCTTTATCTTAAGTGTTTGTTTTTGTTTTTGTTTTCTATTCTATAGAAATGGTTTTATTTTAGGGTATGGAAATTTAAAATTAGATAAATGACTTATTATAAAAGGTAAATTACACATATTTTGTATGACATGCGCTGTACTGTTTATTTAGTTTGAAAGGCTGATCCAATACAATATTATACCCGAGGCAAAACTTCGAGTATGTGTGTCACCATAATTGCTTTGCAGCCAATCAAACGATGATTAAAATCTTTTGATTAAATTTTGGCACATTTCTTGTGTAACCAGATTAGATTCCGGCCCAAATACTGTTCTTTATGACAGCTATGTATGACGACGCCAAGGTCATTCTGTTTTAAGGGTTTTGTGAGTGAGTGATATTGGCCACAAAAACAGCTGTATTATGACCCAACGATCGACTGAAGTCGAACTCCCAGGCTAATTACTCCTGTCGTACTATTGCTGTTAGCGCACATTTTCATTCAAGTAAAGAATCAGTTCTGACAGCGGAAAAAACATGAAATGTCATCTGTGAAGTGTCAAAAGTGAGATTTCTTTAATATTTAACTGTTTAATTTGAGTTTAGCGTTTTAAGTTGCTTTCGGTCGTCAAAAGAAAGAAAAACATGATTAGTTGCATGGAACTCTTCCTCACGGATGTCGCCGAGAGAAATGAGATAAATGTGCAAAGGAGCCGAGTGCGCAGATGAATTCGAGATAGCTCAAATCCTTTAGAGCAACCGAATAATGTGTATATCCAGCGTTACAGTTTAGAGTATCTACTATACTCTTCTTTTTAGGGTTACCATGTACTTTCGATTAAATAAAGCAGCGTTTATTTTTCGCCTAAATGAAATAAAAGATAATTTTCGTTTTAAACATTATGCGGGTATTTCGCCTTTGATTTTATTGGCATGTGCACTGCGATTTTTCGCTAGTGGTAGCTATCAGACTAGCGTTGATAACGACTTTGATCTAGGAGTATCGCAGCACATAGTTTTTGTTATTTTATCGGAAGTACTTAAGGTCTTCGAAAGGAAAATTTGTTACAAAAACAAGAATACCAGTAGTAATCTGATGTGTTGGCAGAACTCACATTAAAATCGTGGCTTCTGTGCGTTTGCGACATTTTTATTGATCTCTTAATAATATAGGCTTGCGACCACAACGTCAACATCCTCAACGTAAATGTAAGATGTCCGAGCTCAATACATGACTCCTTTGTCTGGAACTGAACATAAACATTTGTTTTAATTGAATTTTCTAATCTTTGCATTCTAGGTGACTCTGGTTATCTTCTTTTAGAAATACGGACTCTGAATCCAGACAAACTAACAAACTGCATGCAAAAGACAGAAATATTGTAGAGAGGACAATTAGAGTATTGAAAAGCAGATTCAGATGCATTCTGAACGAACGGAAGTTACACTACTCCCCAGAAAAAACTACAAAAATAGTGATCGTATGTGGTGCGTTACATAGCATCTGTCGTGGCTAGAAAGTTTTAGATCCCTATGAAATTTATTATGAAGGTGTTTTGCCAACTTAACCACTAAAATCTAATCTACCAATTAACTATTTGGAAGGTTAGCGTAGACGAAATGAAATCCTAACTTTTCTATACGATAACTAAAAATTTAGAAATAATTGAAAAATAAAAATAGGTAATAATTTAAAAACGCCCTCCCTTACTCGACTAGTACTAGATAAAGAAGTCACATGGACGAATTATTCTGCTGCTCTTCGTATATCAATTCGCTCTGTTGATAGCGGCACCGATATCTCTTCCCTTACTCCGAAAGTACTGCCAGGTGGATCTCGTGTTGAAAACTGAGTAGCCCGTCAACAACCTTTATCAGAGAAGACAAGGAAATAATTGAAGAAGGCCAGCTTCCGGTAGCAATTACTTCTTTTTTGTTAGGAGCATTTTTTTTTCTTTATTTTCAACTTGTAATCCAACCGAACCTTAAGCAATTAAATTTGTTTAGCTATTTACAAAATTAACTTGTGCCATTTATTTTCTTCACGTGCAGGAGGACCCAAAAAATTCAATTCAACGACAAATTTTTCCCTGTATTCTTTGTGCCATTTCTTAGATGAACAAATTGCCCCAAGCTCTTTGCCGTGTTTGGGTTTGCCACCATCAATTGGACCAGGATTGGTTTTCTTAAAAGCTTGAGAAACATTATTTTACTGCTAATATAGGCATAAACTTTTATATTAATTTACATATTTCTTACTCCGCTGATGCTATGGCCACCGTTGTCACAAAGAAATCCAATTCGAGTGATTTTTGCCAGAAGAAATGAAGGTCTGGCCGAACGTTAGCCAACCGTAATAAAATAAAGTAAAAATTAGCTAACCGTAATACCATAAAACCTTATTTGGCTACGTGTTCGTTCGATTCGCTAACCATAATGGTACAGCTATCAGGATGGATCATAAAGAGCACTGTACACCAGAAGAACGAAATTCGGTACAAACGCTAAGGGCGGAAGGCAAGACCTACAAATTCATCACAGAGGCATTAGAATGCTCCGAAAACTTTGTGACAAATGCTCTAAAACTCATGAAGGCTGTGGATGGAAAATCGAGAAAAAGTGAAAAAAAAAACTACACCAACTACAAAACCTCCTCATAGTGCTTTTGGCAAAATCGGATCCTTTTGCTTCTACACTGAAATTAACCAACAAACTAACGTATACACAGTTCGCAGAGGACTTCAATATGCCAACCTTCCACCAAGATTTGCAAGAAAAGTTGTAAGCAAGAAATTTAAGCATTCGCCACCGTCTTTTGACCGGTCTGGAAGATACAAAAATTGCGTATTATTCTCTTTAGTAACTAAACTAAGGTCGGTTTGTTCTCCTACGACTGTGCACTCAACGTTCGAAGACCAAAAGGAATATAATTTCATGAGCGCTGTACGAAAAACACCGTGAAGCACGGTGCTGGAAATATAATGGTGTGGGACTGTTTTTCTTGGCATAGTGCTGATCCCATTTTTCGAATTCGCGACACTATGACAATATTCGAATACAGGCACATATTGGAAAATGTCATGATTCCTTACACTGACGAAAACATGCTCTTCATATGGCTTTTCCAGCAAGATAATGTTAGTTACGAGTAAACACGTCCGATTAAACCCAACGAAAAAAAGAAAGAAAAGTCCGAATAACTCCAGAGAAAAGGTAAGGCGATCAAATCCTCAGCGAGGGGATTAATGGAGTTTTAATTTCTGCTGAGTGCAATTTTCTTTTTGAAAACGTAGCGACACAAACCCCCTTTTGCATTTACGGTTCAAAAATGAGATATAAATCCAACGATTTTGACGTAAATACCAAACGACGCCATTAAACCGGCAATGCGACCCGAAATGGCCGATTCATTGAATGTGAAATACAATAATTAAAATCTTTTGAAAGGAAAGAATCTTTTCACGAAGGGAAAACTACAATAGTAGAGCTACTATCTCGCATCCTTGAACCGGAGGAATATGTGGAACATGTCCCCGTTCGACACGCAGTCGAACAACTCAAAAGGGCGTTGGATAATCCAACTCAGCAGTTTACACTTTTATTAGCCTCACTCAATATTAACCGTTCTCCACCGACGAACGAAGTAGAGCTAAACGCTCTTAATCAAGCAAGCACCTCAAATCCATCGACAACTGCATCAGCTCATTCAATAGAACCATCAAACACATCTACTAGACTAACAACAGTAACAAAAATGTCTACGATGATCTGTCTCCATCAGCAGAGCAGTACGTCGAACGCAAAAACACGTTTATCAAAATCTAGAGGCCCAGCTAACCAATGGTTAAATTCATTGCGTGGAGACATCCAATCATAGCATGAATTCTCCCACCGTCTCGTCGAAGATTTCGAAAGCATCGGGAGTGAAGCAAATAGTCACTTCCATGTGGCCGCTAACACACGAAAACAAGGCGAGAGAATGATCGATTATTTCTACCCTACGCGAGCACTCGGACAAAAATATTAACTTAGCGATTTGGTGATCATATGCATCGTTTTACGCTTGCCGAACGTGCGGAAATTATTAAAAAATATCGAAATTCCGGCTCAGTTGTAAAAACGTAACGTAAATTTCGTCGTGAGGTCGATCGTCGTCATGGCTTCAGTGTGCATGCAATTCGTCGCCCCGTGGAAAACTTTTTCAACGTCAGTACACTCTTCCGGATCTTAAGCCACCAACCAGACAGAGATTGGTGCGAAATGAAGAAAACATTCTAAGTAGGCCCAGAAATGTCGAGTTGGATTTGGGGCTATGTCCGTATAAGATTTTGATTTGACGCAAGAATTGAGGCCGGACGACCATAGACAACGCCGTGGGTTCGCTAATTGATAGCTGGAAATGTTGGCCGGAGATCCGGATTTTGGCTAAAAAATCATATTCTCGGACGAGCCCCATTTTTGACTCAGCGGCTATGTCAACAAGCAAAATTTCCATTATTGGAGCGAGCACAATCCACAAGAGTTCGCCCAAGCATCAATGCATCCACAAATATTGGCAGTTTGGTGCGGTTTATGGCATATCGGCATCATCGGACCTTATTTCGTCGAAATGAGGCAGAAGACACGGTTACCTTCAATAGTATCGGGTATAGAGCGATGTTAACCAACTTTCTGTGGTCGGAGCTTGGCAACATCGATATATCCGAGCTGTGGTTGCAACAAGACAGCGTGTGGCTACGTCAAGTCCTTAGTATACGCTAACAAGCCAACCACTTTGGACGTTATTGCCGGAATAACGTCGCACACGAAGCACTGCTAGCGAAGCCGAGGCGGCCATATAATGGCATGAACGTTCAAAATCAAGGCAGAATCAATTTTATATCTCACACCGTTGTTGTTTTATTTAAGTTTTTTTTTCCATCATTCTTATCTGCTCACCCTATATTTATTATACAAAGACAACCGTTATTGAAAAGAAATCCTGTCGAATCCAGCTGCAAGAACTAATCAACGAATATTCTGTTTGTTGTGACGAAATTTTTGAACGCCTGGGATTGTGCACCACGACGACTATGAATATTAGGCTAACGTCAACAACCCCAATTGTACAGACCTTACGGAGTACCGTTTCCGAAAAGGGATATATTGTAATTGAAATCCTCGTAGACAAGTTATTAAAAAAGGAATCATCAGGAGAACATCGTATGTGCGTGGATTTCAGAGTACGAGTACTTAATGCCATCACTGAAAAACCCATATCCTACCGTGAAGGAAACGAAAGTTTTACGACATTGGATTTGCTGTCTTGTGCAATTTTTGAAGCACTGTCTAAACTCATGCAGCCCATGAAGGGGCGAGCATTCAGTTATGTATACGAGATAATCATCCCGAGCAGAACTACGGCGGAGGCTCTCAACAGTCGAAAAGAATTCCTTGATTTGGTAAAAGATTCTGGTTTTATGCTTCGAATTAGTAAATGCGTATTCATGGCCACTGAAATCATATTTCTAGGACATCGACTGACGGAAGATAAATTTAAATCAAGACACGAGAAGACAGCATCGATCGAAAATTTTCCGCAACCAAACAATGTCACCGAACTCCGAAATTTTCTTGGTTTAGTCAACTACTTTAAGAAATTTATTCAAAATCGCAATCATCGTTAAAAAACCGTTGACATCCATCCTCAAAAATTCATCTTCGAAGAATTTATGAAGTTAAAGAGAATGCGACGAGTCGATTCCTCAAGTCTACGACCCGGGAAAAATCCACCACGAAGTTCATACTGCCGCCAACTCTTGCAGATTGGCAAGGAATTTTTTTCGAGCAGAAGACGTTTCCGTTCCTTTTTCTACTTCAGTTTGAATCAAATTTAAAAAAAACACATTTGTTGACTCATTTGACTCATTTAAAAAAAAAAAATATATTCACGTGTACCTGCCTGATGCGGGCGTACGACGATCATTTACATGGGTAGTACTTCGCAATGTCGTCATCACTTTCACAGCAAGCGTCACAGTGAGTTGTATCACTTAAACAGCACGCTTAAGTGTTTACCAAAAGTATAATGGTCCGTCACTTCGCCAGTAAGCAAACCTGCAGTCTTTCATGCTGAGAGACAGCAGGAAGACCGCTGACTTACAATAGACGCCGGGAAGAATTCGTTTGATCTGACTGCAATCTGGGGAGCCATGCCATCTAAAGTTGTGCTCGTATAAAACCCAACTGTCAATGGAAGCCTTATTCGAAGACGCTGGCATACCCGACGTCGGTTTGGGTCCTGAGAAACTCTCCTCTGAACTTTGCCTGGCAAGTTCATCGGCGATTTAATTTCCCGTGATTCCATTGTGCCTGGGACCCAAACAACACTCAGTGAATTTAGCCTTCCAACTGCGTTCAGTGTTATCTTGCATTCTTGAACTAACTTGGAAGTCGTAAGAGGGTTCAGCAAGGCACTCAGTGTAGCTTGGCTGTGGCTACAGATGCAAACGCTTCGCCACCTCCGCCGGTTCTTCGCAATATAATTCGTTGCCATCAGACAGGCGCAAATTTTTGCCCTCCAGAAAGACACCAACGTCAATCGCCCATCACGTCTAGGGCTGCCCGCGCTTTGGAGAAGACAGGTATGGCGTCGCGTAGACACTGCTCTCTAATTGTATAGGGTTTTCCAATAAGGACTTGACAACTTTTTTTTTAAATAAAACGCAAACCATTTGAGATATTTCAAAAACTTTATTATCGGCTTGAAGTACAATCAAAACATTTATGAAAGGAACTCGACTTCGTTCATATGGCCACCTTGGGCACGTTTGCAGCGTTCGATTCGTTGGACACAATTTTCAACGACTCGGCCACACATTTCGGCCGAAACGGGCGCTATTTCGCGTTCAATGTTGGCTCTGAGCTCTTCCAACGTCGTCGGCGTGTTGGCATAAACCAATGACTTAACGTAGCCCCACAGAAAATAGTCAAGCGGCGTTAAATCGCACGAACGAGGCGGCCAATCGACTGGCCCATTTCTTGAGATAACACGCTCACCATACTTACTCTTCAATAAATCGATTGCAGCGTGTGCTGTGTGGCTTGTGGCATCATCCTGTTGAAACCGCATGCCGTCCAAGTCCATATCTTCCAATTCGGGCCAAAAATAATCGGTGATCATGGTACGATAACTCCATTCACAGTAACGTGACGATCGTTATCGTCGACGAAAAAATATGGCCCAAAAATGCCGCCGGCATGCAAACCGCACCAAATAGTTATTTTTTGAGGATGAACTGGTGATTCATGAAACACATGTGGATTTTCACCCGAACAATAACGCATTCTTTGCTTATTGACGAACCCATTGAGCCAAAAATGAGCTTCGTCGCTGAAGATGATTTTGCGATGAAATTCATCATCTTGGCGCATCTGCTCCAGAACCCAATCGGAGAACGTACGTCGCTTCAAATTGTCCATCGGCTTCAAATCTTGATCTTGTATGATCAACCAAGATCTTTACGCAAAATACGCTATAATGTGGTTCGTTCGTGTACTTTACCATGATGAAAATGTTGAGTTTACTGAATAAATTGACAGTGACAGTTTGATGATTAGTGAAAGAGTGCGTCCACAAATTAAATTCAAAGTTGTCAAGTCCCTATTGGAAAACCTGTCCGGCTCTACCCATCGCATTTTCTGGATGTTTGCTTCACAGCACCTCGGCTAATTGCGCGTGGCCTGTTCAAGGTCAGAACTTTTCATATGCACAGCTGAACGTCATTGTCCTTTCTTCATTTTCCAAAGTCAAAACAGTAAATTTGTCTTTATAGGACGTTACTAGTTGTTTAGCAACAGCAGTTTTTACGTGACCAGGTTGTTAGTACCACGTGCAACCCAAAATCAGGAGAATAAAGCACTCTCCGGGACACCTCCAGCAGGAGCCTGATACTTCGTTTTAAAAATGAGAACTACCATTGGCGCATGATATGCCTAAGAATCCACGTCTAACACCAACGCTTCGGAAGAAGTTTTTATAAATAAATGCAACGGAGTTTGTAGTAGCAAGAAAGATTACCTACTCGTGCTTAGCTAATCATGAGACCTCCCACATACAACCCAAACTAAGTTTTAAAATACATTGAGCCCAGTCCTGCTTTATAGCCTCTAGTGGATATGGATTCATTTGGTCTACTACACTGTATACGCTTCAGCTCTAAGAATTCATAATCTAACGTTGAAAAGAAGACAAAAAACACTTCATCTTCAGTCGGTTTGCTGTGAAAAATTAGAAGCTAGAAACCGGACAAGCCTGCTTAAGAGTATTTTCCCTATGGATCGCTAGTAACTAAGAAACTACGTAAACCAAACACAAGTCACGGTATGTTGTCCCAAGTATTCACCCCGCAGACCATTTGTCAACACTGTACCATCGTAAAACTCTGTCCCTATGGGATACCCCTCCTGGCAGGACTACTCACAATCACTTCACTCAATTGAAAGTCCAACACTCTTGAATTTAAGGTTTAAGATTTATTTATAAAATTTTATTTGCAACACTTCACTTAAATCCTGGATGGGTACAGCATCTGCAAGAGAAACAAGAGACAGGCAATTCAACAAGACATTCAATGGGATCTCTCGAGGCAAACTTACAATACGAATGCGGTGTCCCATAGCGTGTCCGGGCAAATTCCTATTGAAACGAGCACGTACGCTTCCAGTGTTTCCATGCAATCGGGTCACCTTGCCCCAGATAGCACGCAGTCTGGTCTTCCTTTCTGGATGTTGTGGCACGCACTTCCTAGTCTGTGCTTTGTATACATATACACACCGTTTGCCAATGTAGAAGCTACCGTGTTCTTTCCTGCGTGCACCCTCAATCTACACACCAAGAGATGTAAACAAAATTAGCAACCACATTTCGGCCATTAACTAATTCACAATAAAACTCACCTTGAGGATGGCCTGGTTTTCGTGCTGATTCCTCAGACCACGCTTGTATCCAGTGAAGACAGCTTTGGCAAAGAGACGTCCATGGCGCTTCAGTTGGCGAACATGTTTCTCATTCTTATCGGCGACCTTCTCAACTTTGGCGGCCTTAGGAGCCTTGGCTGGAGCTGGGGTTGGTTTAACTGCGGCGTCAACCATTGTTATCTAAAATTATTAACAAATTTGAGAGCTTTTCAAATGAGGACACACTTTCTGTCAGGTTCCATAGTTTGCCCAGTGAGTTTTCCGAATAGGATGAGAAATTCCTTTCCCTTCAAACACAAGAGGTGAACTTTTATCCGAAAACATCGAGCGGAAATTTGAGAAAAATCACTGGTCAACTACGAAACGATGTAGGGGAATATTTAATTCAGGGAAAGGAAAAGTGATTTTATTTTGAAAACAAAGGATTTGATGGGATTTTTGGAATTTTATTTTGGTGTACCTAAATTCGCGTACGTACCGGAAACTTGACAAATGGCGAAAGAGAGAAGGCATGACAGAAATGTCAAATTTTTGATATTTTTCTTGCTACACTGCGACATCTGTCAGTTGGATAGAAAAACAAATGATGTCAATGAGAAATCAGAGAAGTTAAAAAAGGGAAAGTTATTGAGTCGTTACATGGGATCTTATAAAAAAATTCATCATTTTGAAAATCGAGAAATGGATTTGTTTATCGAATAAGGACGAAAAAATTTAATTCATTGCCGAGGAAAAGAAGGATGGAAGGCTGTTATATATTCCACGGTGATTCCTACAGAAAGAACAAACAGCTTCTACTTGGGTGCGAATTTGTTGTAAGGTTAATCAAGAAATCTTGAGCATACGATATGTAAGCGAACGCCTTATAACAATACGCACCAGAGGTACAATTTTCCAAGAGTCTGTACAACTACTCAGGGGGAACTCACTGGTGCGTTCACAGGCATTGGAACTAAAGCAATGGGTTTAGTCGTGAATGACTAAGAATCGGAAGTAACGTAACTGAAGACAACTTTGTAGTAATCAGAGACTTTTTATGCAATACCTCGCCTCTGCTTTCAAATCTGATAATGTCATCCCATCAGAAACCAAATGAAAAGTTACTCATGACGATCCCTGTTTCTGCGGCCTAAGAAGGCAAATGAGCCTTCAAAAAACACTAGCTAAATAATATATTTATATTCTAATACATTGTATTATATAAGACCCTAATCAAATGTTTATGAAGACATTCTTAACCGTTTCGAACGCAAAATTGTTCGAGTGTTTTTGGAGGAGGAGACTTAACGACGGATTCTACGGCATGTGTAGTGATATTGGCCTGGTTAGAAAAGTGCACATTGGAGCAAATGATCACAAACGTTCCAATCCGAATCGTCTTCAAATTCAAATCAGAGTGACAGAGCAGTAGAGAAAGACCTCGCAAAGGGAAGGGGTGCACAACTGGAGGCAGTAAGCAAGAGACTGGAGGGGCCTCCCCAGACTGTAAGTAGGTAAATATTCACTTCATTCCAACTTAAGGCTAAGATAACAATAATAAACAAATGCTTAAAAACTAGCTTAACTAACTTATACTACCTGATTTTAACTTATTGGTCCTCTGTGGGCTCGTTAAGCTATACCTAAAGGTGCGATTATATCAGAACTGTTGTTGAGATGTTTCTAAAATGCTTCTTTTTATGCCGACAGTAAATAAAACATAGATACAATGGTAGACTTCACTTCTATACTTTACTTTTGAAGTCATCGGGTGTGGATCCATTCCAAATCAATCAATAGTGTGCACTCTCTTCTGATTTCTTTGGACTCTCTGAAGTCATTTGAAATCATTTTTGATCAAATGCACTAAAATATGGTAACAAGACAACAATTAAAGTTGCAGATATATAAGTGTCAAAAATAGCAAAAACCAACATGTCTCATGCCTCAGGGTTAATAAAGAACAGGAAGGTACCAGTAAACTATCCATATGTGACCACAAAATTATTGGGTGGCTTGGACAGGGATTGCGAGCAATCCATATGTCGATATTAGAAATGCTCCAGCCCACTATGTGGAATTAGAAAATGCAACAAAGGGCATAACAAGGACCATTACTGATGCCCTATAAGTAGAAGCAGTCAAAACCGAAACCGAAATGCGCGAACTGTTCTATGCAGTAAAGCGCTGCGGAGACAGAGAAAAGGAACTCGTACAGCACAGCACGGCAACTACATCGTCTTCTGAAGCGAAGTCAAGTCAAAAGATAAGCTATCTGAAATACCCTTATCTTTTCCAATAATGCGGTTCTCACGTTAAATTATACGAAGTATCCAAATACAAGCATAGCCTGAATAAGGTCCACATAACCGACTACATGCATTGAGTTGGCTGCAATAAAACAATGCAATAAAATACTTAATGCAGCCAGATCCTAATTTCTGGAAACTTTAATAAATGCCTTCCGGTATCAGTAGACAGAGGCATCCTAAAGAGAATGGTTTCACTTCTGAAATTTGATCATTCAACTTCCAATCATCATCAATATCGTTGAACCAGGATCGATTAATTATCTGCACCATGTTGCAGACTGTTTTTAATATGAAATGTTCCAACAGAACTCGCATGTCACATTCACTTCCTACTGGATAACATATTAGAAAGAATGTAGAGCAGTGGCTTACTTATGCCCAGCCAGTTCAGCTTCGGCCTTCTTATTATGCTGTGTCGAAAGCCTTCTCCAAGGCAATCAGGCAGCACTGTTTCTTGCTTATTGGATATCAGATATGAGTTTGGGATCCATTTAAGTCTAGCATAATTTTGGCAGCTCCGTTTTAGACAAAATTTTGTTCTTCTCGAGGTGTAATTCTGTATCGTCGTGGATTAATGCGGCAAAATTTAAGTTCCTTGGGTCAAGGGATCTGGTCTTCTACATTTGCCGAAAGATGATGAATTCACAGGTGAACACCGGAGGCACAGTCTTTTAAAAGTCTGTTCAAATACTATCGTGTGCCGATGATATCGACATACTTAGCACAACTCAGCGAGCGGTCACCGGACGTTCGCTTATTTTAAAACGCAAGCTTCAAAAATGGGTGAATGAGAGCAAAACCAAGTATATGATGTCAACAAGAAGGGACACACGACATGGACTAAATGGACACAATGTTCCGGTCGATATAATTTTGAAGTGGTAAGGGATTTTGGCTTTGCCATAACTTCTGCCAGCAACACCTCGGTAGAAATAAAACGAAGAATCACTCTTTCCAATCGCTGTTTCTTTAGACTAAGAAGGCAATTTACTATTTAGGCTCTGTCCCGAGCAACTAAGGAAACTCTTTATAAAACCTTCACTCATGACCCATCTCAGCCCTACTTTGTGGAGCTGAACCATGGACTTTATCGAAAGCGGATGATGATATCCACGGTCGTTCGAGAGAAAAACTCTTCGTAAGATATTCGGTCCCATTTGCGTTGACGGACTTTGGAGGAGAAGATTCAACGACGAACTATACGAGCTGTACGGCGACACCGATCTAGTCAGAAAACTGCGCATCAGTCGCCTGACATGGCTATTAGATGTACAGTGAATGGAATCGAATGCTCCGACCCTCAGAGTCTTCACCTTGCTGAAGTTGTTAACAGTAAGGCCATTTATATCCGAAGCTGATTGTCGTTCCATCCAACCTGAAGGGCCCCTACATTTGGTCCGCTGAGTCTTGTCTGGATCCACGATGCTCCAGAAAGTTGCTACAATTAGGAGACAGATTAAATGTTTGAAACAGTATTGAATACTCATATAAAAAAAAGCTTCAAAATAAATGCCTGAAAAGTAGGCTGCGATATTTATTCGAATGTCTGAGTTTAATTGTCATATTTTCAAGTCAAATATTGATTTTTGTTTTTCATTTAACACACGAGTGTTGTACGGTATCGTCTTTCTTATTTTCCTACATATTTGGACACTTGACCGCATCAAAATATGGCCGTCCTTCATCCAACAGCCATGCTACGCGTAAAAAAAGACTATTTAAGTCTTAAGCAAGATCCGATTCCTTATATCGCTGCTGAACCATCGCCCTCAAATTTTTTAAAATGGCACTATGTTATCAAAGGTCCTGAGAATTCACCATATCAAGGCGGTTACTACCATGGAATATTGAGAATTCCTCCAGAGTTTCCATTCAAGCCGCCTTCTATCTACATGTTAACACCAAATGGTCGATTTCGACTAAATAGGCGGCTGTGCTTAAGTTGCTCAGATTTTCATCCTAGCAACTGGAATCCGACTTGGTCAATTGGGACCATATTAACTGGATTACTAAGTTTCATGGTGGAAAGTACGCCGACAGCAGGCTCGATTCAAACCACATTTTATGAAAAACAACAATATGCTAAAAAATCTCTAGTGTTTAATTTGAAAAATTCCGATTTCCGTGAGCTTTTCCCTGATTTCTGTGCAGAAATAATTGCGAGGTTAGAAGAAAACGAGGCAATATTTAAGTCCGCAATTGGTACCGAATTCACCACCGGTAGCTCGGATGCTAATACTTGCAGGACTGAACCGGAAAACATGGACCTTAGCGATAGTTCCAAAAATAAAAATACAATTACAAATTCTGAGTGTTGCAGCAATCTGTATTTTTATTTAAACATAATGGGAGTTCTTCTTTGTATAGTTTTCGCATTGATTGTAAATTATGTGATAAAAACTTTAGATTTTGAATAATTTAATAAAAAATATTAAATCGAAAACGTATTATAATTGCATTGCAATGAACTCTATTTTTTTTTATTAGTTTGCTAGGTAGAGCCTTGTGGGGGCCTTAATTGCCTTCTCGACCTTGTCCTGGCTAAACATTTGTATTATAATAATCGACATATTGACTCCAAAAAGTTTCCGATAGCGAAACCTCAAAAGTGAAAATGATATAGCGCCTGCGCGCAACGCGGTAAGTGAAGACTGCAATCAATCGACTCGGTGACGGCGATCGTACTGGTCTAAGAGCCCTCTTCTTTCACTGATTGGGCTCAATTGAAGACGGAAAAAGATCCGGATTTTCATCGAAAAGCTATACTCAGAGATGAGACATATTTTTGTTTAAATAGCTCTGTTAATCGGAAAAATTGTCAGATTTGGTTAAGTGAACATCTGGAGGTTCACTTATGGCGTAGTTCTCGTGTTATTGGGTCGTACTACCAATGGATATGTGGTGTCATACCATGCGGCAATCGACTATTCGGTGATTCTCTTTGCTCTATGCCGACAAGCAATAAACTTTAGACGACTTGGAGGAAATTTTAAACGTGAAAATTCTAGAATATCAGTCGTATTATGCGAACAACCCGTGGGAAATTGAGTACAGCATCCACTTATGCAAGCGGTTCCGGGTAGAACATTTAAATGATGTAATATTAAATTCAATTCAATTAATTACAATAAACAATTTGTACATGAAGACATTGTCTCTTATAGTACTAAGTAATAATATTTAGTAGGTTAGGTTAGGTAAGAGTGGCTGTTGGAAATACCAACCCACTTAGGCCTATTGGCCCATTGTGATGCCACGTGGATCTATGATCTTCTTACTACTGGAACCAGTTTGAGCTTATAATAAAGCGTAGGAGACTGTTAACGTCTATTTTTTCTAGATCGTTTAAGTCGTTGTAGAAGAAAGCTCCTAGATGAAGCTTCCTTCTCTGGGAGGGAGCTGGGCATGTGCAGAGTATTTGGGGGATTGTCTCCTCCTCTTCCTCGTCCATGCAGCTTCTACAGAAATCATTAGTAAAAGCGCCAAGCCTTCTTGCGTGCTTGCCTATGAGGCAGTGTCCAGTAATGACACCTATTACGGCGCTGAGATGTTTCCTATCTAAAAGGATTAGACACTTAGAGCGACTCAGATCCGGCCTTGGCCAGATCTGTTTGGTCGCTAGACATGTTTGTCCAGCAGTCCACCTAAGGTCTGTTCTTTTATAGGTATCTAGCTTTAGTGTTAGTTTGCACGTAGCGATTGGTATACCTATACTACCTTTGTCCGGTAGGATAGGTAGAGTGGTTCCAATTTTGGCGAGTTCATCGGCTCTGCAGTTCCCTGGAATGTCTCTGTGGCCCGGCACCCAACAAAGGTGAATTTGAACTGCTCTGCCATCTCCATGAGAGATGATCGGCATTCAAGGGCGGTTTTAGAATATAATGAGACCGAGTCCAGGGACTTGTTGGCGGCCTGACTATCCGAAAATATGCGGATATCCTTTGCAGATATCACGTTTTTCTTCAGCCAGGACAGAGCTCTTTAATCGCCAAAATTTCCGCCTGGAACGCGCTACAGTGATTTGGAAGGCGGAAAGAGAGGCTTAGATTTAGCTTATCTGAGAAAACACCGCCACCAACTCCGCTATCGGTTTTAGATCCATCTGTGTAGAGATGGATTGACTTGTCCTCCATGAAAGCATCCTCCTCCCAGAATGATCTAGAGGGGAAGCTTACATGGAAATTTTTGTCAGACCAAAGTTCAGGTATGGTGTAATCGATGTTCTCTGTGAGGATTTCTAATGTATTAAGAATATTGGCGTGGCCAAATGAATTATTTGTCCACTGTTTAGTCGCTTTAAGACGAATAGCTGCAGTCGCAGCTACTTGCTTGCTAAAAATGTCGAGGGGTGTCAAGTGAAGCAGAATATCTAATACCGCAGAGGGGGTAGACCGCAAGGCTCCGCTTGTGCATAGACATGCTGTTCTTTGGACTCTGCTTAGTTTAATGCGGTTGATTGCATTTTCCAAGGCCGTCCCCAAACAACCACCCCCGTAAGTAGGTATCGGTCTTATGACCGAGATGTATAGCCAGTGGGTTATGCGAAGTTGAAGGCCCCATTTGTTCCCAATGGCTTTTTTGCAAGAGAATAAAGCTATTGTAGCTTTATTGACTCTTTCTTGAATGTTAGGTTTCCAGTTTAGTTTCCTATCAAAAATGAGACCCAGATATTTTTCTGTATCGGAGAAAACTAAGCTGGTACCGTTTATTGATGGAGGGTCTATGATTGGAATTTTATATTTCCTAGAAAAGAGGACAAGATCAGTTTTATGGGGGTTTATTCCCAATCCACAGCGATCTGCCCAGCGGGTTAATCTGTTGAGATTTACTTGGAGGAGTTCTTTAATGGTATTTAGATGTTTTCCTGAGACGGCTATGGCAACGTCATCCGCATAGGCAATCACTCTGCTACCACCCGCTTCCAGGTATATCAGTAGTTCGTTAACTACTAAGTTCCAGAGAAGGGGAGAGAGGACACCGCCTTGCGGCGTACCTCTACTGACATATCTTTTAGCAGAAGTCTCACCCAGTTTGGAGTTGATTATCCTGCTTTTTAGCATGAGACTGATCAGCTCCCCAAGTGAGCCGTCTACCTGCAGAGTTGACAGCGCATCGTGATTGCGGATGTGTTGACGTTGTTAAAGGCGCCCTCTATGTCTAGGAAAGCAACCATTGTGCACTCCTTATATTGTAGGGATCGTTCGATGTGGCTAGTCAGAAAGTGCAAAGCCGTTTCCACCGACTTTCCTTTACAGTAGACATGTTGAGCCGTAGACAGAAGTCTTGGATCAACTTTAGCTCGAATATGGATATCAATCAGTCGTTCTAAAGTTTTCAGAAGGAATGATGATAGACTTATAGGTCTGAGGTCCTTTGGGACTACATGAGAACATTTTCCAGCTTTGGGAATGAATACTACATTGACTTCTCTCCATAACAGTGGAGTGTGGATAAGTTCTACACAGCTCCTCATAATATTTTCCAACACTGGTAGAATAATATCTGAGGACCTCTGTAGCTCGGCAAGTATAATACCGTCCCGACCAGCAGACTTGTATGGTTTGAAGCCATGCAGCGCCCAGAGCAGTTTGTCTCTCGTAATCTGACCATGAAAGTGGGTGTCCAGAAACAGGTTGAGTGATTCATCACTTGAGGTTGTCCAAGAGCCATCGGTTTTTTTCAAACAGCTGGGCACCATAGGATTTGTGGAGAGGATTTTTCTAAGCCGCGATGCCTCAGAGGTTTCTGTAATTTTGTCACAGAATGACCTCCAGGATTGTCGCTTTGCCTTCCTCAGTTCTTTTTTGTAAATATAATTTGAGGGATTCTTTATATGAGTCCCAATCGGTCACTTTTCTTGTGCTTTTTGCTGCGTTGAAAAGTTTTCTGCAGGCGTTTCTGAGCAGTCCCAGTGCCGATGTCCACCAATGTGGCTTTTTCTTGCCTCTTGCTTGAATAAGAGGGCAGGAAGCGGCCATAGCCTTATTGAGAGCCATAGTAAATTCCCTGACTTTCATGTCAAGCTCATTGGTGTCACGCGGGGGACTTGATAGTTCAGAGGATAACGTTTTTGACAGTATTCCTCTGTATTTTGACCAATCAGTTTTCCTGTAGTTCCGGAAAGCTGGTTGGCTGGGGGGAGCATCACTCAGACTGAATTGGATGTATCTATGGTCTGAAAAGGAATGTTCAGACGATACCATCCAGTTTGTTAGCCTTTGGGTGATGCTATCGGAGACAAGAGTAATATCTAACACTTCTTGTTGGTTTCTTGTTATAAAAGTGGGCTCATTGCCAATATTGCAAATTAAGAGGTTAGTACTTAAAATATAGTCTAAAAGTGACTCACCTCTATCATTGATGTCGGTACTGCCCCATACCGTATGATGTGCGTTAGCGTCGCATCCGATTATGAGGCCAGTTTTTTGCCTTCCAGCTTCCATTTCCACCCTTTCTAGGTTATCACGGGAGAGGGCCCACTTGGTCGTGGCCAAGGTAAGCCGATGCCAGCCAGTAGGAGCCTTTGGCAGTCTCTAGTCTGGCAACGGTTAAGTCGGGGTCACTGAGGTTGGGAAGTAGAAATACATTAAGGCTGCGTTTCACTAATATACAAGTTCTAATCTTACCTTTGTCTCTTGTATAGAGCGGATGGTATGTGGGTTATCCAATCCTGGAAAGGATATCGAAGCTCCAAGATCCGAGGTTGTGATGTCAGGTATTAAAGGAGGAGGAGGTTGCTTATCAGCATCCAGCTCATCCTTTTTGTACACCCTTAAATGAATGGACTCGAATCCGAACCGAATCATGCCTTTCGTCTGCGCCAGAGGATTAAGGGATTCCTTATTGATCACAATTAATGCGCATCTATAAGAACCCCTTAGTTCCTCCAGTTTCGTGACTTTCCAGTCACGAGTCGGAAGAGACGGGTTGCTGAGCCGGATGATTTCCAGAATACTTTCTGGAAAGGAGGGTTCGGCTGGAATCCAGGTACGAGTTCGAGGTCTACTAGGAATGTCTTCCTTAGATACGATCTCGAGTTTTGCACCTGGTCAAATCTCTCCTAAACCATCGATGGCCTTGGTGAAGAGATCGAGAGATCTCTGGTTTGAACAAGCGATGAGTTTGACATGGCCTTGATGCCAGCCAGCGTCGCTTGTGATAGGAGGTGGTCTGGGGTTTTCCCGCATGATGGCCAAGAAGTTGCTCGAGAGCTTCAGCTTGACCAGTTGCCACCGTTCCGGTGTGATGGAACCGTCGGTATCGCTCCTGTCGATCATCAATGCGTCCTTTAGGACTTCGTTGTAAGACCTCAGAGATCTGCTGTTGGATGACCCAATGGTTGTAGACCTATGTGTTTTGGGCCTCTTGGAAACCGGTACGGTTTCCTCCAACGATCTCTGGCGCTTAGAGGAGTCTTTTGGCGTTTTGGGAGCAGTGGAAGCAGTGGGAAATCCATCTTTTAGGATGTTTTTAGTCCACTCAACCTTGCTCTTTATTTCCGCACTTCTCTCAACCTCCGGAATGGATCCGAAGGTTTTGATGATGCGTGAAGCATTTCGGCGTCTTATATAGAGCGCCTTAGATGGAGCTTGTCGATGCGGCTGAGCTCCAGATTTCTCCTCGGAGGGAGGAGTTTTGATAGCAGCAGCAAGTCCGTGGCCTGCCACAAACAAAAAATCATAAGTTTTAATAGCAATTATAGTGATAATAATAAATTAAAAATACTAAAAAGGAGAAAGAAAGACAAAAAAAGGGAGAGGAAATAAAATAGTTGAGAAATTGGAGAAAGACCGAGGTAGAGTTGATAGTAAAGAGATGCATTAAGAAGAAAAGTACACATACAAGGCAGTTTTGAAGCCAGCAGTATTTGACAAGCACTTTCCATAGTCTAATAGCATAAATGAAAAATAAGCGCGATAAATTGCGGTATTTTCAACGCTGAGTGCTAATGTTGAAAATTCTTCTGGAAAGGGAAAATTCCAGTTTGGAGTAAAGGTAAGGGGGTTGTTTTGTATTTATAATTTGATGTAAAAATATGCACCTTCTGAAATCAAGGTACTTTCTCAATGTACAGCCAAGAAACCGGCATGAGAGTTCCGAGATTCTATCGCATCGTTGCCTTGCATAAACATACCGAACAGCATCATTATAAGCGACCTGGAGCTTGCGAAAAGATAGTGAGTCAAGGTCACTGTAGACAGCTGCGGCATATGAAATAACGGGTATTATGAGATTGAGCACTAGTCTTCGGCGAGTATTCCAGGGGGTATAGTTGGCTGAAATTCAAAGTTTACGCAAGCATCCGTACACGCGACCAACAACGATATAAACATGGTTATAGCCAGAAAGCCAGAAAGTGGTGAAACCAAGACTTGTAGCCGCCTCAAATAACCTTACTACCGGCTAAGCAAACACCAGGAACTAGACTTAGCTCAAAAGACTTGTTTGATATCGGAAGTACTTGGCTTTTTTTTTTATTTCAAAGCTAGTCCATTTTTAGTTGCCCATTCAACAATAGAAGCAAGATCCTCATTTAGTAGTGACACTAGTTCACCTATTTTCTTAACCGGATGAGATAGGTAAAGTTGTACATCGTCTGCATAGAAATGAATAAGTGCGTACTTATAAATCGATGCTAAGTCATTTATGTACATACAGAACAAAATTGGGCCCAATATTGATCCCAGCGGAACCCCTTGGGAAACTGACCTGTGACCGTCCACATAAAAAGTTTCGAGTGTGCTTACAGCTCTTTCACTAAAACCATAGTAATGGTGCAGTTTCCAACAAATAATGGAATGATTCACTCTGTCAAAAGCCTTAGAGAAATCAAGCAGGCAAAGCAGCGTCACAAATCCTTTGTCAAAATCTTGCCGGGTATCATCGAAGATTTTTACCATGGCGGAAGAACAGCTATGGTTCTTTCTAAAGCCCGATTGGAATGGGCTCAACAGGGAATTTAAAGCCAAGTGTATCTGAATTTGTGACTCTATTACCTTTTCAAAGACCTTAGACAGGCAAGGTAAGATACTAACAGGTCTGTAGCACATTTCCATACCAGAGGAGTAGTAGATGTTGCTATACAAGAATTGATTATATGTGTTAGATGGCCTATGACGTGCGACAAAATAAGTTTTATGAAACGTAGTGGCAAGCCGTCTTCACCAATTTAATTTTAAACCTTTAATAATACAAAAGACATCAACCTCCGTAACTACGTCAAAATCAATTTCCTGTTCAAAGCATCTGCTGGAGACAACGTCATACTCGAAACAATCGGCAGCAACATCATTTGAAACAAAATAGTCGTTCATAGTGCAACTCCTGTCACTACTTACACCAATGTCAACTTGGCGTAGATTTCTCCACAGTACCTTGGAGGGTAAAGAAGTGTTCAGTTTATATGAATAGTAGTGTCGCTTAGATGCACGAACAGCATCGATTGCAGCGTTACGAGCAGCTTTGTACCTGCTCCAGTTAATCGCGTTTTACCTACTCTTCCACTTACTGTACAGTCTGTTTCGCTTCTTTAGAACACCAACTACCCCTTCCGTGAACCAGGGACCAGCACTGTTTCGGATCGCTACGGTTTTTGTTGGTACATGATCATTAAATAATTCCATTACAAGCGTCTGGAAAATGATTAGCTTTTCATTTGGATCGGCAACCATTCTGCAATTCAACCATGGGACCGAGTTTGCTGCGGTCGTTAGTGCTTCATGGTTTATTGATGAATAATCCCCATAAACAAAGGAGCTTGAGGAAGAATTGTAGTTAAAGACAACATTGTAGGTTCAGAATAGGAGATCATGTACGCTGACACCTTCGAGAGAAATCTGATCAAATAGTAAGACAGAGAGTTAATCAGATACAATAACGAGGTCTAAAAGGCTTGGTGTTGGATAGGAATTATTTACAATTTGAATGCCACTTGACGCTGCCATATCTTTCACTTGGTACGGCCGTGAATCGTTTTTAAGCATGTTGCCATTAAAATCACCACAAACGAGAATTCGGATAGAAAAGAGAAAAAAGGTTCAGTTGAAAAAACACGATTTGGATTGTAGCAGCAAGCAACCAAACATTTGACAGACCCATCAGAAATTTCTGCAATCAAATACTCAACATCGGTTCCTAGCGACTTTTTGATGACTTCACATTTTAACGTTCCCTTGCAATATATCGCAACACCACTTCCTGTTGTTTCCGTAACCCTATCGTTACGTGCGAGCTCATATCCAGCTATTTTATAAAAAAAATTATCAATTCTAGGTTCAAACCATGTTTCATCAACACATATAACATCAACAGAAGAGTTATTAAATAGATAATTAAGGTAATCAAGTTTAATTTGGTTAAGACTCCGTGCATTAATGTGACATACCTTAAACCCGTTTCTTTGACACGAAAGAACGTTCAACATTGTGCGAGTCTGAACTTCATTCATGCTACGGCTATGACGAACGTTTGTGCTATCGAAATTTGTATACAAATAAAGTGCAAATCATACCACAGGCTTCCAAACAACTCCGTGTAAGGCAAAGAAAAAGAAAGTGAAAAGAGGAAAAGAGATCACAATATTGCAAAGTAGAGATAGGACAAATAAGGAGAAAAACATGCTAGAAGTAGAACTAGAAATATCAGTTTTTAGATAGCTTAAAATACCTAAATGCATGAAATCATGTCATCACTCTTCAGTCACAGCGGCACATTAGCAGCAGCAGCAGCAGCACCGTCGTCAGAGGAAGCTCGGTCGATGCTTGCTTCTTGATTTAGACAATCAGGAGTAGCGGCTCGCGGCGTGTAGATCAGCGAAGCTTTCTATGAGAAAGTTTTTGCCATTTGCGTCTTTGCTCACATAACAGAGTCATACTTCGTGTGTGCAGATGAATTTACGTCTGAGTTCAGTAGCACTGCGGAGGAAACGTCGAGTGTGCATAGTTAAGCTCTTATTTATGAAACATTTATTGTTGTCGGACGATTCAATCCCCAAGTCAGCTGGTATAAGCTCTCTACGATGCACATTGCGGAAATGGGCGGCATACTTCAGAACTTCATTTCTTTCAGTGCAACTGGAGAATTTGATGACAATAGAAGAGCCGGGGTTGTTGTTGCTGTTCTCAGTCAATCGACTTTTTGTGCGAAATATGTTCTTAAGGACTGGTGGATTGCACTCAATTGTGTGACAAAAACGATTAAAAATAGTTTTTAAATATTTCATAAATAATAATATCAATTACATTTCAAAAACATGTGTTTTAATTTAGAAAGTGAATTGGAGCGCATATACTGGAATACTCTGCAGCATAGATGAACTAACTTACATAGATGGCAAGCTCTGCTAATACTCTTGCAGACCCTTAACTTTAGCTCAGACACACCGTAAGTGAATTCCCATGAATTACCAACACTTTGTACATCTCTATAGCCTGCCAGAATTTGCTAGAATGAGAGCAATTTACAAGTAAAGTTGCTAGAATGGGAGCGATTTGCTCTCTAAAGTTCACAATCTGTGTGTAATGTAGATGACGTTTTTCGAGTAAAATGGGCGGGTTTTGTATAAAATGGGAGAGAAATTGACATTGATGACAATTCACACGTATTCACAGACAAAGTCACACGGTAGAGGCGATCAGTGGAAAGCGGGTTTTGGATTTCCAATATCTGTAAACTTTGCCATCTATGTTAGTTCATCTATACCCTGCAGGCCACAGTTTTAATAGGAGAGATCTGCTGTCATTTTGTCTTTGCCGAAAATTTACCCTTATAGCTTTTGATATTTCCAGGACATACGATTCGAAACATGACCCACAAAAAAGGAGTCCTTCCAAATTACACCAACTATAGAGCTATACTGAACCTAGTTACGGCATCGCTACCGACCTACTCAGATTACGCAGAATGACGATGGAGACTGCTCACTACTCTGTAAAGTTCAGAAGCGATCTCACCGGTATCTTTAATGCCGAAAAAACATAGGCAAGGTGATGCTCTGACATACATATGACTTATTTAACATCATTCAAAATTGTGCAAAAGTCTCAAGCCCACGGCAGAGCCACCATATTCAAAATTGGAGCGATACCATGAACTTTTAGGTATTAAGGGACTTTGTCTACCTCGATTCAGCTAAAAACAATATATCCTATATTAGACCACTCCGAACTCTAAGGTCTATTCCTACAAGAAACGAGAAATTCTGAACGACCTTTCAGTCACTGACAGCTTGTATGGAACTAGGTCTAGTCCTTCTACTGAAAAGTGATGACCTACATATTTTCCTCATCTTGAGTGCCAAAAGTCAGAGACCCAATAATGTAATAGGTTAAAATTTTGAATTGATAGTCCCCCAGGTTGGGATTCTTACCGTCGGAGTAACTTACAACCTAAATAGATAGGTATGGTTATGAGACACCAGCATCGATTTCTATCCGATCCCATCATGTCGAGCAGTAAAAATTGCGATATTTCTTACTCGTATATAAGGTCGCTTATGTTACGAAGCGGGCTCGTTAGGAGAAATCAGCTAAGGTAAACAATAATTGTGTTTAAAAAGATAAACTTTAGTCTGAATCAGTATTACATTCCTAACCTATAACCTCCTTGAGCTTACTGTGCTTGTCCGAAGGAATATGTCAAAATCGTACTCGGAGATGTTAACGCTAAAACTGACAAAGAAAACCCCCATGACTAATTGACATTCCAGCAACGAGTAATACGTTGATAAATAGTGCCAGGTTCTCAAAGTTATGTATCCGTAAAACAACTTAGTTATCTGCAAATCCAGCACGTGCTATTTGTTGCGAGGCACGCATCCAACTTCGACTCTGACCACTATCTCATCGCAGTGCAGTCCAGATCCCGGCTGTCTAACTACAGGAAGCAAAAAAAATTAAACAAACTAAATATACATGTAAACCTAGAAGACAGCAACTACAAACTGCAACGGAACCTACAAAGATAGACTCTTCGCTCTGTGCACTCAACCTTCAATGAAGACAATATTCAGAAGACAATATTCAGAAGACTCAGTTTCGCAACATCATAAGAATGATAGTATAGGAATGCTACCAGCAATTGATGGATTGATGCCCATGGTATTATGCAGACGGCAAATACCGAAAATGAGCATCTTAAGGTTCTGCAACATAAGAGAAGAGTGTCGCGGAAAGAATTCGCGCTAGAAAAAGGGAAACGAAGAAAATGCTTCGAAAGAAGCAAATGTTGACGGCCTTCACTTAAGGGCAATTGGTCTTTGGTACAATACGTACTAGAGCTTTGACGACCTTGCCAGCTGACTGTCTTTGACTCTGTTCTTATAGACATATGAAATCGACTTTCCCTGTGGTCGGGATTGGTTTTGGCCAAAATCTGAGCCAAGAAAGGAATCCAGTTGGGTCTTCACAGATGACTCCAAAATCGATTCAGAAAGCCGCGCTGGATGGAGGATGACAATGTTAGATTTCACGATAAAATTTGCCTGGAGATACATATGAATATGCACGCAATCATGATGGCAACGAACTATATTGTGAAGTATCGGTGGTGGGGGCGAAGTATTTGACATGACAACCAGTAAACTTACTGAACATTTTTGAGAGTAAAAATGAATTCTATGAGCAGTATCAAGGTGGATGCAGTCAAAAAAGCTAAAACAATTCTGCAGCCAATGCGATCTTCGAATCACATTCTCGAATCGACAAAATCTCATTTTTAAGGAATAAGCCATGTCGGAATAAAGTCATCTTGGTCTAGAGAATTGGGAAAAAGATGGATGATGTGTTTTAAATAGAACCCAATGCGCCGAAAGAAATCCGTCAAAGAAAGTAAAATTCTGAATTCCGGAAGTATGCCAAATGAAACCAAATCCATAGCTTTTGTGTAGTATTCGATACTACACTATTGATGATAAAATTGGGCATTGCGTCAGCTAATTCTAATGCCAACAAATGCACTAACCAGGCTCAAAAAATATTTTGAAATCAAGAACATTAGTCCTATCTTGTGTTCCTCATGTGAAACCAATGCCTTTTGTCCACTACCCTTCTTTGCTATGCAAATAACAATGTTGGCTCTTAGGAAAGCGCACCTATTTACGATTGGAAAGAGCCCAGATTTCCGCAAGGCATAGAGTAATCTCTGTAACTTCTTCAGACCTGGGACAATAATATTCAATTGAATTCGACCATCACATCATCCGTTTCAAACTATTTTTAATTACATTCCTACTCGCAGATTTGGTGCTTTCTCGAATGTGGTCATATACACTGGTGCGGTTGGTATATTCGGTTATTTGTTCAGTTTCCAACTAAGCATTTCTTCGAAGAAGAAATTTTAAAAAGTTCAGACATCAGCAAAATAGTCAAAAATTAAATTTAGGACGTTAGGTGATTTTTTTTTCTCCAAAGGATGCTAAATCGGGGTATAGTGAATTTCTTTTTCACCATCACTTTGATCCTCGATAGTGAGTACTTATAGCTTAAGCACAATTATACGAGCTAAACATCCGATTCCGCAGTCGGAAAATCCTAGTCACCTTATTCTTGACAAAATTTCGAATGCGGTACACGTTCAGCTTGCCGTCTCTTTGCAAACCAATCTCATCATATATTGAGGGGGCTCTCAATCGTAAGTTCGAAATCATTTACAAATAACTCATATCAACTTCAGTTTCTTCACAACTCAATGTTGGGAAGTTGCGAAACATGCCAGAGTTGAAATTCTTTAGCAATTGCTGTCATGCTGATGCTCCAGAACAGGGCAGTAGAACTTCTCGTCCACTGATAAGAAATTACCCTTCTGAAGGGGGCGAATCACTCATTGCTGTTTGCTGGCTGCAACAATTGCTGGGTGCTAGGTTAGTTCTTCTCGTAATCATCGGAGTTCGTCTATCCCAGCAGTCCTATTGTTCTCCGAGCACGATGAGATTCGCTAATATATCTGGTTATCACAGCACATTTCACTTCTAAGAGTATCCTCTATTCGATTTTCGGAATCTGCTGACCTTCGAACCTTCCTCTCAACCTGATTTGTAAACGCCTGGTTCATCAAACTGACTACACATTCCCATGCCAATCACTCCTCCTAAAAAGAAATAGCAATAGTCCTGGCCCAACATCTAATTAAAAAGGCATGAATCATCAATTTTTGTTCCCAAATTCCACCAACTTTACCCAAGTTCCTCTGCCAATCGACGATGTAAATCAGACGGCTAATTGCAACGATCAAATGCAAGCGCCAAACACTGATTCTAGGGACTTATACCAACTGACTGTGTACTTCTCCACCGCTGGTTTATTTACATCACCGTGATCGATGTTGCAAAACTAATTATTTGAGCATTGGTGCCGTGCCTACAACTATCTTACAGTTCGAGCTAATAAAGACGGCTTCAAGCATTTTCACAATCCTTTTCGTATATCCATTGTAATATGATTCATTTGGCTTACGAAGAAGCGGTCCGGGGTAGCAATTTCATAGATATTTCAATTGTGCAGAAATTGCCTTTTTTCTGACATACGTGCGGTCCAGATACATTCATTTGTTTGCTCCTTCCTCAGTTTGTTTGTAGTATATACGCGGGCTAGGGTGTTTTTGTAACCTCTTGTAAAGTCCAACTCCAACCATACAAGTATAGTGTATTTTAAAACAGTTGGCCGGACTGCTGCGCAGGTCTCTTAAATTTGCTCTCGCAAAAATTCAATTTAAAAAAAAAAAGGGAACTTCACAACAAGAAATATACGAAAATGAACGCTGAGAAAACAAAAAAAATTGAAGAAAATGTGCCAACTGTTTTGAATAGCAATATAACACGTTTTTGTTTCGGAGATGGAAGACCGCATATGTACGTTGCTCTGGTACCTCCGTTGGCCAACAATTTCCTTCTAAAGGAGAGGTGGCTGTATTTGTATTTGTATTTGTATTTGTATTTGTATTTGTATTTATTAAGCATCTCTGCGCATATTTAAATTTAAACAACTTATTGCATTGCGCAGTTAAAATTTTACACACTCATTTACAATAATTATCTTAATCCTAATAACAAAAAGAATAAATAGAATATGAAAGAAAATGAAAAAAGAAATAGAAAATAGAAAAAGAAAGAGGAAAGATGAAAGATGAGGATAAATGAATATAGTTTTAAGTAATAGAAGCTAATTTTAATAGGCATATGTATCATTAATTGCGACTTGTGTAGTAATTTAATAGGTCTTTTTTGAAACGATTCTCTGTGTTCACTCTTTTGATGTTTGTTGGGAGACTGTTCCAGTGGCGCACAGCATGAACGAAAAATTGACGACTGCTATTTATAAATTTATACCTAGGAGGTATTAAATTAAGGGTTCTCTGAGAGTGCACAAACTTGATTTTTGTGAACAAGTAATTCGGAGTACCAGAGTAAATAATTCTATGCAGTGCAAGGACAGTTCGATATTTTAGAATTGTATTCAGTGAACACCCAGCTATTTGTTTAGTAAAGGTGGATATGTGATCATACCTTCTCAAATTAAATATATATCTAGCACAGCTGTTAAATGCGACATTTAGCTTTCTCAAGGACGAAGAATCTAAGCATGCGAAGATTTCGCATCCGTACAGTATAATGGGCAGGACGAACGACTTAATAAGTTTCATTTTAACTTTAACAGGCAGGTACCGGTTTGTAGGGCTCAATCCCCTTAGAACGCTATATATTTCTGAGACAACGGAATTTATGTGATCGGTCCAGTTAAGTTGATTGTTAAAATAAATTCCCAAATTTTTAATTTTAGTAACAGACTCAATGACATTATTATTAATAACAAGAGGCAAAATCACAGTCTCCTGATTGTTACTACCAATCAGCAGTGACTTAGTCTTTGAAGGATTAAGGCTAAGGCAGTTTTTTTGTGACCAAACAAATATGGAGTCGAGGTCTGCGTTAAGGTTTTCGACACTAGAAGACACTGCAGATGTGGGTATTTTTTTGTATAACTGCACATCATCCGCATAGATATGATAATCGCAGTAGAGTATCCTTTTATATAAATCATTTATGAACATCGTGAACAAAAGAGGGCCAAGGACAGATCCTTGAGGCACCCCAGATGATACCGGCAAGCTCGATGATATTCGATCACAATGAAATACAGCTTGGTTGCGATTACTGAGGTATGATGCTACAAGTTGACACGCTTTATCCTCAAAAGCAAATTGATTCTTTAATTTGTATAAAAGAATGTCATGGTTTACGGAATCAAATGCTTTTGAGAAGTCAAGTAAAACTAGAAGTGACATCATGTCTCTGTCAATGGCAGAACGGATGTCGTCAGTTACTTTTAATAGCGCAGTTGTGCAGTTATGCTTTGCTCTAAAACCAGATTGATGTTGGGTTAGTAGGTTATTTAGTTCAAGGAAAATTTTCATTTGATTGCTTACAATTTTCTCAAACACCTTACAAAGGAAAGGTAATATAGCTATTGGCCTATACTCTGAATTATTTTGCGATCGTGATTTTGGAACAGGTATGATTTTTGCTTGCTTCCACTCATCAGGAATAATTCCTGTCATTATGATTGTATTAAACAAGTTTTTAATGTGTTTGGAGAGAACTGGCAACAAGATTTTAATAAATTTCGGGTGAATATCATCCAAGCCTACGGCATTCGATTTGACAGAGAGAATAGCATTACCTACGGTCGTCTCATCAACACATTGAAAGGAAAAAGGTTGCAGTGCTTCCAGCTCTGGTTGGAGCCCATCAAAAAAGGAAAAGTCAATCTGCGTATTAGTTGAGGGTGCACTGTTGGTAAATTTTCTATTAAGTTCATTTAGGTCAATATTGCTACACCCAGATTCACTTTTCTTAATGCCAAGCTGTCGAATGGATTTCCAAAACCCTGAACTAGACTTATTGGAGTTAAACTTAGCTTGGTAGTACTTACTTTTATTTTTACGAATTAGGCAGGTAACAGCGTTTCGCACTTGTCGGAATTCATTAAATATATATGGACATTGGTATCTGCGCCATCTAAAGTATAACAAATTTCTTTTATTAATAAGGTATACAACCTGTTGAGTGAACCAAGGAATGCTAGGTTTCTGTATTCTCCTTTTTACAAGGGGTACATGTTTGTCAAAAAGATAGTCAAGGTTGTTTTTGAGTCCAGAAAATTGCATATTTACGTCAGATGTGCAGTAAATAGGCGACCAATTCAGGTTGTCACAATCATTGAACAATGTACGAACATCAATGGACGAATACTGACGAAATTGTACAAGGACATCATTTGAACTAGGAGGAACAATATTTAAGAAAAGAATAATCATGCCATGGTATGAGAATCCTGGTGAAGAAATTTGATCATAATGTAATACCAAGTCAGTTTCGGAAACAAGAAAGACATCTATCAGCGACGGCACTTTGTCAGGTTGAAAATGAGTGGGGTGGGCATCATTAGCAAAATGAAATCCCAGTGAATTGACTGTGTCTACAAATTGTTTATTTTTGTCTCTTAGAATATCGAGATTAAAGTCTCCACATACTACAACTTTAGTATACAGGGGTCCTAAGTCTTCAAGATGATTCCTTACTTTTTTATAACATGATACCTTAGGTGCCAAATATAGGCCACCAATAAGGCATTTTGTATTTTCAACTACTATTTCAATGAAAATGTATTCTGTATCGTCCAAAATTGTGGATTGCCTCACTACTTTGTGCTGCAAATTATTCTTCACATACACTGCGACACCCCCACAAGGCCCATTCAGTCGATCAGCGCGGTACATTTTATATCCGTATACTTTAAAAAGGTGTGTCTCCATATCCGGATTTAACCAAGTTTCTGTAATACAAATAATGTCCATAGAACCACTCTCAAACAAAGAGCGCACTTCGTCTATTTTGTTGACAATGCTTTGCACATTGAAATGGCAAACACTGATCCCCAAGTTACTTGCTCTCAAAATGTTTAGCAACATCTTCGACTTTTCAAAGTGTCGCACCAGTGGACATTCGCAGCTCCCACCCGTGTCACTTAGGCTGTGCATTGTCTGCGAGGCAGAAGAGTGAAACGAAGAGAACACAGAAAAACATAGTAATGCACTAAAATTGAGATCACTAAAGAAACAATTAACGATGACATGCCTTTACAAATTATTAAAGAAAATGAACATTTAGATATAGGAAGATAAAATAGTAATAAAGAAAGAGTATATGAAAGAAAGTAATAAAAGAAAAAAGAGAAGTGAAGGAAAGATAGAAGAGAAAAATAGAAGAAAGAGTAATAAATTTTGAAAACACTTAATTGTTGTTGTTGTCTTCCAGTATGCATGGCTGATTGCACAGCTTCTCCAGGTCTTCTCTTCTTGTTATGGCTAACTGCTCTCCGTTTAATGTGCGCACATATACAAGCCCATTTTTCGTATTGACAGAAGAGATTTTCTTTAGCAGTTTGAGTTTGAGTGCACTTCGTTGCAGAAGATAGTTCGCCTTTGTTAGACTCTCATTTAAGTAGATTTTCTTGTCAGAGTTCATTCCAATATCGCGAAGAGTCAAGCCGATATTTGTTTGCTTGTAGTGGGCTAAGCAGCTTTTTAGTAGCTTACTTTTTTCATAGGCATCAGCAAATTTTATAATAATGGTGCCGTCATACGAAGATGATTTTCCTTTGGGAACTGCGGGTTTAACTCTAAATACCTTTTTTATGGCCGGAGTAGTAACATTTAGAGCTGAACAAATGTTGGCTAGCAAGTCCTCAAGCTTTTCACCCTCTACGGCTGGAACACCTACCAACACAGCATCCGCATTGTTTTCTCTCCTCTCTAGAGTGTCAATTCTAGTTTCCAGTTCCTTACAGCGATCTTGTAGGCGATTTAATTCACCCCTCATGCTACACTCGATTGTGTTGACTTTCGTGAGGATGCGCTCTTCTACAGTTGTCAATTACTCGAATTTTGCATTGATCTCTTTAGAGAATTCCACAAATCTTCTCTCAAAACGGATCCACAGTTCGTCCACGGTATTTGTTTTGAGTGGAGTATTATGTTGCTGAGGGTTTTGCGCGATTTGCTTTCTGGTACCGGATGACATTATGTATTCACACAACTTTTAAATTCAAAATTCAAAATTAAAATTTTCACTTGTTGCGTATATTTTACGCGAAATTGGTAGACAATGACCTTACTAGTTATTAAAACAAGGTTGCAATAAAGTGCAAGGTTTACTTTAACAGAAAATTGAAAAGAACAGGGAGAAAGAAATAAAACACAACTATTCACTATGACTCATATTTGATTCATGAACCTGTAACCTCCCAACGAATTTAAACAACCAACACAGAACTACTGAGTAACAAAGTTTCTAATCAATTTTATTACAGCTATATTTATAATGACGTAATTACCCTAACTATTTACAAAAAAGAAAAACTTATTTTGCATTACTCTTGATTCCGATAGACAACGGTTACAATCGTGCACAGCACGTGGTCGATTTGATCTACCGTCAAAGATCAATGGAAAAGAAAAACAATAAATAAGACCAACACAGAAAGAGAAAAAAATGTTCGTGGCTAGAATGTCGCGTTAAAATGCGTGCGTGCTGTCGTCGGCTGATGTGTCTGTTCTCGAATAATCGTTAGCTTAAGATTTAGAAAAATTAATTCAATTTTGATTTGAAATGCATTTGGACACTGAGCTATGGATTCCAGTTCGGTGCGACGTTGTCTGATTGTTGTGAAGTCTTTTTTAAATGGCGAACGGCTGATGGATGCCTAATTGAAATGAAATTTGAATTGGAACGGTGAGCCGTGTTGGAAGTGAGCAAACGGACTACCCCCGCCACGGAAACCCTGTTGACCACCCTCGGGATCGAGGGGATCTTCGCCATTGTCGAATTGTCGTCGTTTCTCTGGATCTGTGAGTACTTCCTTAGCCGCCGCTATGTCAATGAATTTCTTTTCGGCGACTTTCTTCTCTTCATCCTTGAAATTGTCGGGATGCCATTTTTGTGCTGCCTTGCGGTAGGCTTTGATAATCTCTTGTTTGGTTGCGCTACGCTTGACGCTAAGTATTTTATAGTAGTCTCTTCGTTCGGCTTGTTTTTGTAGTCGTTTCGCTTTTTCGACTCCTTCCTTGGCACGTTGCAGGTTTTCATCCATTTCCAGGGCTGCTTGGAAATCGTGTATGGCATCATCGTACATTTCGGCTCCGATGTATGCATCAGCACGATCGCAGAGGATTTGTGCATCGCGCATAATGTCTAGTGCCTCTTTGCAGCGTGCTATCGCTTTGGCATGTTGATCGTCATGGGCTAGACAACCACATAGCAGTCTTTTCGCTTCGAAAATGATCATATCCACTTCCTTTTCTTGGTTGAGAACGGATTCGGCTGATGTGACGCAGTCAGCGTATTGCTTTTCCTCGCGGTATGTCTCTGCATTGGTTAAGGATCTCTCTACGCGTCGCAGTTTTTTGTAGAAAGGAAAACAGTCTTTGTGTTCGGGGTCTAGTTTTAGACATTCTCGGATTTCCTTCAGAGAACTGGTAGCGTGTCCAATTTTGTAGAGAAGTTCTGCAAGTCGGTAGTATCCGTCTGTGCTGTCTTGTGTGAGTTTATTGACGGATCTGAGATCAGAAATGGCTGCCATGTAGTCATTCTGTGCAATGTATGCATTGGCTCTTGTCTGACGGAATACAGTGGACCAGGGTGATACTTCCAACAGTTGAGTGAGAAGAGTGATTGCTGTTCGGTAATCGCCACGAGCCATCACTTCTTGAATCATAATCCATTGCTCTTCGGCTGGATCAATGCGGGCGTAGTTTTCATGAGCCACATCATTGTAGGGTTCTTCTTGTAACTGTAAAGGGAGAGGTGCAAGCTATAAATGTTGTTTCCTTTTTCTTCATAGTATATAGCTTACCACTTGAGCGAAATCATCTGCAGCTAGAGTGTATTCTCCTGATTTCATGTAAACAGTACCTCTCTGCAATCGAGCTGCAGTGAAGTCCGGTTTCAGTTCAAGTACTCTTGTGAAATCTTGTATAGCAAATCTGGTTTTGCCCAAGGCAAGGTACACCGTACCGCGCTTAAACAATGTCAGGTAGTTTCTCGGGTCACCCTCTGTGTCATACATAAATTTTTAGACAAATTTCCTTGTCTCTTCTGATAATTGTGCTTACCAACTGCTGCATGATAATGTGTTAGGGCATCTGCCAACTGTCCTCTTGCCAGGAACTCTCTTCCAAGTTCTAGATGGTTTTCTATATCAGCAGCTTTTGCAGCCCTAGCTCCTACGCAAAAAAAAAATTATATCACACATTATCCAGATTCGAGAAGAGACAACGTGTTATCTGAACAAGATATCTCACCATCCAAAAATAATTCCAAAAGCAGTAATATCGCACACGCAGCTAATTTTCGCTCTGCCAGGGGGGAAAAATCACTCAGAAAGGCGCACATATTTCTGTTTACGTGAACTTTATGTTGTTGGTTGTTGATATTATCTGATACGTTTAATGTTTTAGAACATTTTTTGGTCCAACCCAGTGGTTTTGGGGAATGAGAAAAACTGGTATTTTCTTTGATTTCGATTAGTGAATTAAATTTTCCCAGCCGCTTCAAGTGAGATATATTTTGACACAACACGTCAGAAAGTTGTGCTAGCATTAGGATGCTTTGGTGCGAGCGAGAGAACTCATTTGTACTTGTGGCAGACGGAGATTAGTATAAATGTGGGTCATGCTGATTGGTGGACGAGTTATTTTATCGTTGACATTTGAAAAATGGGTTTACATGACGGACCAAGATAGTGGGTGTAAATAGTATTGTATTTGTATTTTTTGTGTTTGAAAAATGTTTCAACAGTCAACTTTTTCAATAGGTGAGTGGTCGCAATGAGGTTTCATAAATGTTGGTAGTACTGAATCTTAACTAAGTTGCTTTTTGATAAGTAAAGTTAAAAATTGGAGACTTCGAATGCGATTGGTCGAATGACGACTGACCTGAAAAGGTCGATCAATAGGGCAGCAATTAGGGTAATCATCAAGTAAAATAACTGTTCGTGGTGGTCCCTGCTACTAATTGTTTGAATCCTTTTACAATAACTGCAAGTACAACGTACCTCGAACAAGAAGGTACCAATTGTTGACAGCTTTTTGTTATCGCACCCGGAAAAATGTTGGTTTTTAGACTCAGGATAAAAAGATCACCACAATGCGGTACAGTTTATATATTTTGGGACTAATCGAGATATGGTTATGCGACGCAGAAGAATTTCAGTCTCTGAGATGTTAATATGTCTACCACAGCTCTCTTTGGTGGGGATTGTTGATGTTTTGCAGGGCACACTATCAACAAGAAGTGGAAGTATCCAATGGAAGCTCACAACCTATCTTAAACACCTTGACTATATTGAAAATGTTTTCTTGTCATCACACAAATGCATACACCATAATTCTAAATTTGAATTAGGATGAATCAGATTTTCGTAAAACGTTGGATTTCCTTTTAGGTATCGGAATATTCGTTGACGAGATTACCTCTGTGCTTTTATCTTTTTACTGAGATTTTCTAAACCCTTTCCACTTTTATTTTAAACAGATAGTCGTCAACGCAGTTGCTCCTTTGGTTGAAATGGTGTTTGTAGTGACTTGCGACAGGAAGTCAAGATGTCTCAGCTGCTACCTAGCTTTTTCTAATTTTTAGGCGTGCTGTAGTCAGTTATATAATCCACTCAGAACAATCAAGAATTTAACTATTTAACTATCGCGAAGATAGTCAATTGTGCGTGTTATATTTTAATTCAGAAAAGCAGACTTTCCAAGAGAGAAATTCAAGTGGTCTCCAGAAAAGATCACTTGCTTTTTTTTTTGGAAATATGTCAATTTCGGTTGCCAGTTAGTTTATGAATGGAATGGTGAATTTTTGTTTCAGCTGTATAATGCAGTCTTCGATCAAGTTCCCAGATAATACTATGGGAAATGGCAGTAATAGTGTCAGCGTCTGGTGCTGTTTTGACCTTGGTAGTCTGGATAAAATCTTATATCTTGTAGATGGAGATGTTATATTAAACTGTCACAACAATTCTTGCAATCACGCATTTTGTCCGCTAACTTCCAAAAGGACACTGGATTCGCTTTGGATCCAATCAACCTTTTCTCAATGAATTTATAGTCGTTGTGTTCGCTGTTCTTTAAGGCTTGTGTTAGCTTTGTGCTAAGAGAATATGAGCAACGTTTGCTAGTCGACCGAACACGTAGTTGCTCGTGTTCTTACATTTAGGATTGGATTTTTGAAAGAATTTCAGGCTTGGAACATTCATCCAATACGGTAGATAAAATCTTTCGATTACGTGCGAAACTTATCAGCAATGTTTCTCAGTAGTTTCCGTAAAACAGAGAGCTATTATTTTTTTTGTAGATGGGGTATATACAGTATACAGTGTAATATTTCCTTCTCCAACGTACTATACATGATTGGAAACTTAGAATTCTCTTGACTGTCTGGCACTGGATCTAGTGCTGATCTCCATGGATGCAGATAGCAAACCAACGTGCTTAGATGTGCTCAGACATCTGCTCTGCTCCTGTTACTCTAGACGCCGTCAACATTAATCATTTCTATATTATCTATGTCCCAGCACATTTTATATGTTATTACTTCATCAGTGACTACAAAATTATCATTTCGGATCTTTGACCATTGGCATAACATCTGACATCTAGTCTGCAATACTTTTTTCTGTCTTTGCTGGGCAAATTATGTCAAAACATTTCATTTTGCGGAACAATTATTTCCTCCTTTTTACTCGATATTCTGAAAAAAATGCTTTTGCCACTACATTCAGCATAAAATAACTCCCACAAACACGAAATGTCAAATTCATGCTCACTCTCATGTTTTGATATAAAAGTGAACATCCATGCCCCGCTGTTAATTTGGGCATGGATTTTTGTGTCTTCACTAGACATTTTCATGGCAATGATTATAATCCGAGCATCGTTCATGCCCTGAGGAGCTTGATACGTTCACTTTATTGCAGGCATGTATTCTACCAATCAGTACGTAGTCGATTTACAATATTTGGCAGTTTTACCATTTGGAGTTGGCCGTATATTGGTGCAACATTTTTATAGATGCAAGTAAATAAACATTTGGTACAATAAGTGTCATTTGACTGTATATGTATGAAAATATACAGCACATTTCATTCATGTGTTTTCTGTTTAGGAAATTTATTCATGTTAAACATCTGCATATATCGTATATTCTTGAAAAGTTTCCGAGGGAGAAAAAGAAGTTTGAAACGCAAATTAAACCGCACTATGTTTTCTCTCTCTTGCCGGACAGACTGTCAATTGTCAACTGTCACATTTCAATCTGAAAAAAATTGCAGGGTTCCACCAGGATGGCTCTCCGAAGTTTATCAATTTTAAATTTAGCAAAAGCAAATAAAAATGCATTAATTAATAGTGTAAACAGTTCTGTAATGAAACAAAATGTGGTAAGTACAGATTTCTTTAGTATGTCATTTCACCATTCAGCGGTTTCTACTTGCGATCTAACCTCTAAGTAAATAGTACCTGCTGGCGTAACGTTGTTTTAATGAATTATTAAATAAAATACTCAATTTTCTAGACCTTGTACAGTTCCGAAGTCACTGTCCAAGCATCTCCACTTGCTGTCAAGAAACAAAAAGTAAGCAAAGCTATGAAAGCCTACTTGGAGCGAGCCAGGGAGCATGACCAATTCATGAAAACACAACACATTGAGTATCAAATTGGCAAGAGGCATCTGGCCAATATGATGGGAGAGGATCCAGAAACATTTACACAGGAGGATATTGATGTAAAATGATTTATAAATCTTATAAAATAATCAGACATTTGATTGAGTTGTTTCCAAATAGAATGCTATTGAGTACCTCTTCCCATCAGGCATCTATGATAAACTGGCTAGACCAGCAATGAAGAGTCCTGAACAAGTTTTTCCAGCACGAAAAGCAGCAGAATTTGATGAAACAGGACGACCGTTTCACAGTATGTTCTACACAGGAAGGCCAAATTTCTTCAAGTTGCTTTACGTAAGTGATTGTCCGTTGTTAAGTGGTTTAGGAGTTAATATGTTGTTTATTAGGACATTGTTGATGATATGAAGAAGTTGGATGACTTTGAAGAAAGAATGATCCGCCGTGGCACTAAGCCGGACGAGAATCAAAAAGTGTAGGTAGCCAATTTGGTTTCTTCTTTTCTTTATTTGTTTATTCTCTTTTTAGAGATTTAACTGGTTTCCAATGGATACCAAAGGATGAACTGGAAAAGCAGCTTGTTGAAATGATTGCTGATATTGAGTACAACAATTTTGTCAATGCAATGGATCGTTTTGCTTCTCATTCGTACGCTTATAAGAAAAAGGATTTCATTTACAAATATACAAAACCATTGCTGGATCAGAGCAAACAACCCGAAATTCCAAAGCCCAAGATAGACGAACAGGGAAGACAATTTATAACAACTTATGGTTAGTGGATTTGTTTCTGAGGAAGAATCGTATATGATGTTGATATTTTTTTTTTTAGAATGTTTAAGGAAGAGAGCGCGTGCTGATGTAACATTACGTTTCCCTGGAACAGGAAAAATTGAAATTAATGGCCAAGATATAACATATTTTGAGGATAAACAACCTAGAGAACAGGTAAGTGTAGAAGTATTAAGGATAAGTGAAAGCATTCAGAATGTGACAGACATTCTCTTTTATGTTTGCTGTCCTAAAAGCATTCAATTAAAGTGCAGCTGCATTACAAAACGAAGCGCTTCTGTACCAATATTTACATTAGTGATCATTGTTTTGTTGGAGTTTATCCCCAGCACCACGTCTTTTCCTTTTAACATCATGAAAAGGTGCGAGTTTAGAAAAAGTCTGTCACTCTCAACCCGTTTGAAGTCGGATAGAAATTCAGCTCTCTATTGTGCATAAAATGACACAATAAAGTGAGTTGGAGTGGCTAAAACTTGGTTCACCCTGGATTTATTTATGTGTAGACTTCTGCGAGTACCCATAATTATTATCGCTTTCTTGAATATAGAAGGCTCCTTTAACAATGTCAACACAACCGCAATCACAACTACGCTGCCAATTCTGAAGGTAGATGACTTAAATGGGGAGTTGTTCAGTCTGTGCTAAATAGAAGGATTATCAACTTCAAACTGGGTGGGGCTTCTGCTAAAAAAATGTGTCAGCAGAGGTATGCCGCAAGGCGGTGTGCTTTCACACGTTCTCTAGAAGTTAGTGGTCAATGAACTGCTGATATACTTGTAAGCGGGTGGTAGCAAGATGGTAGCCTATGCGGATGACGTTGCTATAACCGTTTCAGGAAATCATCTCAACACCATTAAAGAACTCTTACAGCAAAATCTTAGTAGATTAACCCGTTATGCGGATACCTGTGGATTGGAGGCAAACCCACATAAAACTGATTTTATTCTCTTTTCCAAGAAATATAAAGTTCCAGTCATAGACCCTCCCTCAATCAACGGTATCATCTCAGTTCTTTCCGATACAGTAAAATATCTGGGTCTTATTTTTGACAGAATACAAAACTGGAAGCCTAAAGCATGCTACAGTAGCTTTATTTTATTGCAAAAAAGCCATTGGCAACAAATGGGTCCTTCAATTTCGCATTACCTACTGGCTAAATGTCTCGGTTATAAGACCGATATACACCTACGGGGTGGTTGTCTGGTGAACGACCTTAGACAATGCATTCAACTGCAGCAAACTAATCAAAGTCCAAAGGACAGAATGTCTGTGCTTAAGTAGAGCCTTACGGCACTGGATATTCTTCTTCACTTGAAAACCCTCGACATTTTCAGCAGGCAAGCGGCTGCTAACGCTATTCGCCTTAAACTATTTGGCAACGCTATCATTCTTAACACACTAGCAATACTTCCAGAGAACATAGACTACATTATGCCCCAGCATTGGTTTGATAAAGACTTTCATCTAGGCATCCCTTGTAGATCTTTCTAGGAGGAAGATGCTTTTATGGACAACAAATAAATCCATTTCTATACACATGGATCTAAGACTGATAGCGGGTATGGTGGCGGTGTTTTCTCAATTAAGCTTAATCTAAGCCTCTCCTTCCGGCTTCAAAATCACTGTAGAGCATTCCAGTGGGAAATGTTGACGATTAAGAAAGTCATGTATTGGCTGAAAAAACGTGATATCTGCAAAGGATATCCGCATCTTTTCATAAAATTAGGCCGCTATCAAATCCCTAGACTCAGTCTTACAAAATTCTAAAACCGGTCATCTCTCAGAGAGATGGCGGAGCAGTTCAACATCCACCTCTGTTGGGTGTCGGGTCATCAGAGATACTCCAGGGAAAGGTAAGAAGGAAAGAAGGTATCATCGGTATACCAATTGCTACGTGCAAACTTAAACTAAAGCTGAATGCTATTACAAGAACAAACCTTAGGTGGACTGTTGGGTCAACATGTCTAGCGATCAAACAAATTTGACCAAAACTGGATCTGAATCGCTATAAGAGTTTCATCTCTCTAAATAAGAAGCATCTCAACGCTATTATAGCTGTTATTACTTGGCACGGTGTTATAAGCAAGCATGCAAAAAGGCTTGATGGTTTTAAGAAACGAAGCTGCATTAACGAGGAGGGGGAGGAGATCATCCTGTACCTAATCTGTACATGCCCAGCTCTCTACCAAAACTCCACCTAGGAACTTTCTTCTACAGTGACTTAAGGGATCTTAACAATATAGACGCCAACAGTAACCTAAGCTTCGTCAGAAGCTCAAATTTGTTGCAAGAGTAGGAGGATCACAGATCCATGTAGCATCACAATGGGACTAAACGGGTTGGTCTTTTCCAACGGGAATAGGGATATTAACCTATCACCTTTGTTTACTCTTTTAGAGGAAATATCGTTGGGCTCCCCTAATATTATTTTATGTGGCCATCTTAACTGCAATCTTTTAGGTCCGAATTACCTCACTCAACACAGGGAAACGTTTAACTTAAGGCCAGTCAACACTTGCGCTCCTACACACTTTTTTGACGGTGGTGCAACACTACAAGATTTATTTTTCGTTAGTGATGTGAGCAAAGTGGCTTTGTACGACCAGCTCTCTGCTCCTGTTTCTTCAAACAACATTCATTTTGAACTCCTAGAAGAGTGCACGAGAAGTAGGAATTGGGATTACACGTATCATTTAATGTCATCAAATGATCAATTGCAGTTTTTAACTGAAAACATAACTACCCTGTATAATACTCATGTGTCCTTAAGAACTAAGCTGGCGTCCCTCAAAGTTCCATGCTAGGACCACTATTGTTTTCGATTTACATTAATGAGCTTCCATCTATAATCGAGAACCGCTCATCTCACATGTATGCAGATGACGTGCAAGCTGCCCCCTCGGTCTTATTGCATTTCTTGTGTAAATGAAGACTTAGCGAAGATATCACATTGGTTCCAGTTAAATGGCCTTATCTTAAACCCAAAAATGTCTGGTAATATCAAGAAAAAGTATGGATCGATCGACGCTCCGATTCAATATGTTGAAACTGCAAAAAATCTTTGGGGTGATTTTCAATCAGTGTCTAACTTGGGATAACCACATTAACCACATTAACCATATACGCAGTATATGGCGTACTGCGTACCTTGTGGGTAACTCAGTCATTTACACCAGTTAAGACACGAATGTTATTTGCTAAGACATTGGTATTACCGATTTTAATTTACGGGTGTGAACTTTTTTGTAGGTGCAAACATAGAAGTAAAAGAAAGCTCAATATGGCGTTTAACAGCACTGTACGCTATGTCTTTGGGAAACGAAGATATGATAGATTGTCTGGTTCTGCTAATCGTCTGCTTGGTACGCCTTTGGGAAATTATTTTCAACTTCGAAGTGCAACATTGCTTTCCGATATTTTGCTAACACGACAGCCACAATACTGTTTTGAAAGAATTAGTATATCATCCTCGAGTAGGTCCCGTCAATTAATTCGTCCTCGTTTTTCCTGTTTAACATCCGAGCGTCAATTTTTTGTCAATGGCGTCCGTCAGTGGAATTCTCTAGTATAGGAATAACTAATGCGTCAACCAATTTTAAAAGTTTTGTATATATATCGGGTTTTCCAATAAGGACTTGACAACTTTTTTTTAAATAAAACGCAAACCATTTGAGATATTTCAAAAACTTTATTATCGGCTTGAAGTACAATCAAAACATTTATGAAAGGAACTCGACTTCGTTCATATGGCCACCTTGAGCACGTTTGCAGCGGTCGATTCGTTGGACACGATTTTCAACGACTCGGCCACACATTTCGGCCGAAACGGCCGCCATTTCGCGTTCAATGTTGGCTCTGAGCTCTTCCAACGTCGTCGGCGTGTAGGCATAAACCAATGACTTAACGTAGCCCCACAGAAAATAGTCAAACGTGTTAAATCGCACGAACGATGCGGCCAATCGACTGGCCCATTTCTTGAGATAACACTCTCACATTACTTACTCTTCAATAAATCGATTGTAGCGTGTGCTGTGTGGCTTGTGGCACCATCCTGTTGAAACCACATGTCGTCCAGGTCCATATCTTCTAATTCGGGCCAAAAATAATCGGTTGTTATGGCGCGATAACGCTGACCAATTACAGTAACGTGACGATCGTTATCGTCGACGAAAAAATATGGCCCAATAACGCCGCCGGCATGCAAATCGCACCAAACAGTTATTATTTGTGGATGAAGTGGTGATTCATGAAGCACATGTGGATTTTCACCTGACCAATAACGCATATTTTGCTTATTGACGAATCCATTGAGCCAAAAATGAGCTTCGTCACTGAAGATGATTTTGCGATGAAATTCATCATCTTGGCGCATCTTCTCCAGAACCCAATCGGAGAACGTACGTCGCTTCAAATGGTCCATCGGCTTCAATTCTTGTATCAGCTTAGTCTTGTATGGGTGTAAACCAAGATGCTTACTCAAAATACGCCATAATGTGGTCTGAGCGATGCCCAATTCTTAAGAACGCCGTGGAATTGACTGATTTGGATCGTTTGCTGCGGACGCCTGAACGGCAGCGACATTTTCGACACTTCGACCAACCCGTTGTCTCACTGACACGGCAACATCACACAACGAATATGTAGACTCAAATTTTTGCACTAAACTTGTTATTGCCTGTCTACTAGGGCAAGAATTACGACCGAAAATTGGAGTTAACGCTCTTAAAGTTGCAGTCACCGACTCCGAATTTCGATAGAAAATTTTTATAATTTGCAGACGTTGCTCGTTCGTGTACTTTACCATGATGAAAATGTTTAGTTTACTGAATAAATTGACAGTGACAGTTTGATGATTAGTGAAAGAGTGCGTTCACAAATTAAATTCCAAGTTGTCAACTCCCTATTGGAAAACCCTTTACATACAATATTTTGTTACGTCATCGTTAACTGCAAGCCCATTATTTTCGCTTCTACTTCAATACTGGCGAAGGCATCGGGGGCTGCTCTTCCTTATTGGTTCAATAAGGCCGTGCCCTGTCGCTGACTTTCGAGTTCCGCACAATTCTTTCAAATATGGTGGTTAAAAACCCACATAAAAGTGGGTTACCTTGGGTCCTTTTTTAGTACTGAAAGTTAATGCAATAGAAAATTTTAATCTATTGTGGACTTTCCTATGATTTTCTCCAAAACAGTTCCATATTGCTTCTAATTTTCTGCATTCCAACAGGATGTGCTTGGCGTTTTTGGTATTTTAGATCCCGTTTGGAGTTGCGTGTAAAAGGTAGGCTCTCTGTCCTTGTTGCTTGTCCACTATTTGATATTTGGCAGCGGCGTTTAGATCCACTATCCATTTTCTGCCGCGGCATTGCCCCGCTATGGCCACCCTCTCTCTGGGTTTACTCGTACGTTGTTGTATAATGATTCCGGTATGTTGGCTTTTAATCAGATAGACAGTCGCTCGGCTATCACGCTAATTGCTTCCTCAATACCATACTGTCTTGTGGCATATTCCAGTATTGCTGTTTTGTACACAGAGGCAATTGACCAATATTTGGCTTTAGCCTTCTCAATTGTTTATTTGAATGCTTTTTAAAATTGAGCCTATGATCCAACAGCACCCATAGATATCAGGACCTTCTTCATATGACCCTTGCAATGGTCGATGATGGAGTCACATATGCCGCACTTAAAAGTCGCCGACAAATTCCTTTAGCAATATTTCACCTATGTAAATGGTGCGCCCCATTCAACTACCCATGCATTGAAGTCTCCTCATGTTATTGTAAATTGTTTCCTTCATACATAAGAGACAAATACAGCCAGCATTTGCTAGAACTCTGCCATGCGTGCTATTGGCGGGGCAAAATATGTTAACTGTTGAAATGGAGCCGCTAAATATTAGGGCAATTGATGTTTAGAATTTTGTGTCCATTGAATGTGCCCACAGTTATCCCAGGGCCAATTAGATTGTTTTACTTTGTAGAATCCACTACCCATTTTTCGTTGTAATGCAATGCTCCTACAATTTACTGGTATTTGCAAGGTTTCCATTTTCAAATCTATAGGTTAATGTTCGTTGCACTTGACCTCGAAATGCACTTTTTTGGTAAAATGTCCGAGTATCGTGTCTGGAGTGCCACATTTCTATTTCATCGATCACTCGCTTTTCGAATTCCTTCTTTTCCTTTCAGAAGCCCTTTTTGCTTATAAATCTTTGTAGCCTTCTCCTGCAGTTGGGGTTTTGCATGATATGTTGGTAGTATAACTACTGTTCTCCTGCACTTGTTGTTTAAGTCATTTAAGTCACAAAGAGTTTGCGTGCCTTTAGCAATGAAACTTGTCTGCAAGAAATTAGTAGTGCGCGTCTATGTTGCCGTTCTCAGACGTAATGTAGGGTAGTAGGCTGTTCTTACAGTGATGCTGCCAAGAATGCCCTTCTCTTGTTACGGGAAATAGACATCGATTTTTAGGTAGTGCGTAAAAAAGAAAGCATATTAGCAAATGTTTAACTACGAGTATCATAATTACCGATGGTTTTGGTCTTTGTTTATCTCTGCTTCAACCTTTTGAACGTTCCGAAAGCCAATTTGAGACCTTTACAAGTACATAATAATTCCTAGAACCTACAAATCAATAAAGAAAACTGAACCGTCTGCATAGAGACCACATATTCTACTTCTAGATCCTCACTCAGGATGGAAGATTGAAGACTAAAACCTGTTTTAAATTGACTCACCAATAATGTGAGACCGGAATTTGTCATGGCTTGGCCTGGTTACAAGCTGTTACAATTGAAGTTATGCACTAAGATCTTGTTGCTTTTAAAATACAAATTATTTAACACACAGCCATTATGCCACATTTATTACTTACTTTAGAAAAAAAAAGAAAATAATAATAATGATAACCATACATCTGTATATCCGTAAATTTGTAAATTAAATTTTATATTGTGCTTATACTACTTAGACGGTCTACTATACTCTATGATACTGATACTTGCTTACATTCAATAGTTATGTATATGGTATATGTATGTACGTAGTATAATATTGTCTGTTTGTCCCAAAGCACGCTAAAAGCGTCCCCAAATCTTGAATATATGATTAAATACTGATCTCGTCTGATGTCGTCCTTTATTTTCTTAAATTATTTTTCTGTTGATTGGATATCACAAGCAGCAACTTGTCTATAACTTTACTCGCCTGTTGATGCTGCTGAATGAGTACTTGTTTGAGTTCTTGAACTTCTTGAGTGAGAAACTCAATACGATCGGCATTGTCGTCGATTTTCTCCGCTAGCGAATTAACCGTAGCCGAGTTTTCAATGTCCGTATACTCTGGAGATTGTCCTCCTCCGTTGCTGTTGTACTTGTTCTTGTACGACAAGTAAGTGGCAGCAGAGCTTTTGGCCGATATAGTGTGGCCAAATTGTTTTCGTTGTTTGCCCACCTCGTAGGCTTGCATAAGAATATCTCGAGGCAGGCGTTTTTCACTTGGATTGAGTGGTTTTACACAAAGCACTACACGGTAGGCCTGCGGTGAGACTAAGGCCGTGTAGTGCAGTAAATTTCGAAGCCAGGTTGGTAGATATCCATTGAATAATGCTGATTCGATGTAGGATATAAGTTTTGTTTGACGTACGAGTTTTGAAAGTCCAGCGGTCTTCTTGAGTCCTTGAATATCGTGTACAGCTATACCGACAAGAAGATTCATTAAAATTATAGTGACGAAGAGAAGGAACAGGACAAATGTTATTTGGGCACTTATTTCGAGTAGAAATGGTGGATCTTTCCCATCGGGATCGTTTATAAGAAGTGATAGATCTTGCTCCCCTATCATCATAACTAGAACAGAAATGAATCCCATGAATGGATTAGCAAACGACGATGATGAGGGAAAAATCACACAAAAGCTGATGGTAAATCCGACTAGCATACATGAATATGCCATAAAGAGTTTAGCGAATTCTCCCTGCACTCTGGTGTACATTGCCACATAGACATCGAACACAGGGAGCTGACCTATCATCAGCATAAGATTTGTCCATCCCAGCAGAACTGCGAATGCGCCTATGTGGTTTTGAAAGGTATACGTCTGTTTGGTATAGATGTAGGATATAACAAAAACACTTGTGATGACGAACCACTCCATGATGTTTTCCACTTGCGTGACATAGTGTTTAAATGATGAGTACCCAGTTATGCCGTAGAGCTTTCGAAAAATCTCCACAATTGTTATGGCGACCAGAACCCACCATTGCATTTCCATCACAAATGGATTATTTCTCAGCATATCACCGAGGATGGATTGTTTCTGACAGAGTTCTTGCGCTTGAATAGTTGTGTTGTCATCCTTGCTGCCGTTATAGCAGTTATGTGCCAATGCAGTGAGTACATAAAGTGTTAGGAAAAGGACAAAAGTGAAACAGAATATTAATCTGCCAATGTAATACTTTCTGATCTTCCCCCATTTGATGTAGAGAAATGCCGAGCATAGTGGGTGCTCCAGTATCTCTTTCTGTCCCTCATCAACGAAGGTATTCAGGTAGCTGATTTCTCTTGGATGACAATGTTGTAAAAGTTGTCGAAAATCTAGTTCTAGCTCGACTTCTCGATTAACTGGATCTTGTGAGTGGTGCAAGGTAATAGCAGCGTCTAGTTTTTGTCTGATCATAGCCACGGAAGCGGGAGTTTTTCTTGTGATGACATTTAGAGCAGATGTTCCTTTCTTGGATTTTGTGGTCACATCAGCGCCATGGAATATTAACATTTCGACACATTGTACCAATCCATCCAGGGCGGCCAAATGCAAAGCAGTGAAGCCATAGATGTCCTTGTGATTGACATTAGCTCCCCATGATATAAGTGTCTCAAGGATGTCAAATGCATTTTCTGACTTTCCAATTGCTGCGTGCAATGGTGTTCTATGGTCAAAATCTTCAGCATTCGGATCAGCATTTCCATTTCGCAACAGTGATTCTACACATTCCAAACTAGATGTTCTCGCCGCCAAATGAAGAGCGGTGAAACCTCGATGATTCTTCAACTTGGCTTCAGCACCTTTGGCCAATAACAGATCCACACATTCTACATTTCCCTCATCGGCTGCCAAATGAAGGGCCGTTGATTCTTTCTCTCTAATACAAATACGAACGTTTGGATCAGCTTTCGGAGCGTTTAACAATGCCTCCAAGCACTGCGCATTACCTAAATCCGCAGCTAAATGAATTGGATTCGTTCCATTTGGTTTCAATGAGTTCACATCAGCTCCTTCAGCTATGAAAAAGTGAACACACTCAAGAGCATTCGCCCGTACCGAGCAGTGCAACAAAGACTCTTCACAATTTGGCTTATTCGTATCAATAGTAATTATTGCTCCATTGCTGATGAGCATTTTAGCAGCTTCTTTAGCATTACCAAACGCTGCACAATGTAATGGAGTATAACATTTTGGTTGCTGATTGACATTCATCCCTTTTTCGATGAGAAAACTCAACGATGATAGGCAACCACTAAACGCAGCCAAATGAAGGGCAGAGATTCCATTGGCATCACAAAAATTTAAATCAGCTCCAGCTGTTAGAAGACCTTCTAATAGATCCCAACGCTTAAGAAATGCAGCCCATAGGAAACAGAAATTTTTCTCTGTTTTCGAAGCACTTTCAAAGTGTGTTATGATATTTTCGGCGATCACATTGCCTTGTTCGATTTCCTCGAAAAAACGTACGCGTCCAGAGACGGTTTTCATTTGATCGATTAAACTGATGCGCAGTGTATCATTGCAGATTTGTACACTCAACTCGCTGGCTGGTTCTTCAAAACTATCATACATGCTGGGAGCACTTTCTGCTGGTGGTGAAGGACCGCATTCCATGTACTCAAATTCGCCAGGTGTTGGATATTGGGCTTCTAGCATTGCATCCGTATTGTTGCGCCATCGCACCATAAGATTTGGCGGAACTGTCTTAAATCTGTAAAGAAAAATGAAATTTATGACATGAGTTAGGTGAATGGGATTGAAGATTAAAAATGAAAAGAACATTCGAAATGGATACGTGTGCAGTAAAGCAGCATTCTAGAGATCAGTTTGTAAATAAAATGTCTGTACATGTAGGATATTTTGTGCTCTGTCGCCGAGGGAAAAGAGCTAAAACAGATGAAATCGTTTTCCTTCGGACTTCCGGAAAACACCTTCACGTGCTCACAATAAAACTAGCGCTCTCAAAGTACTTGATCAAGCGCTTTCAAAGCTTCATAGAATTTAGAAATATGGCTTTTGGAAAGAGCGGTTTGTAGAAGCGTAAGTCCACCATAATAAGATTACTTGATAGTTGACTGGTGTAACCACCAACAAAATAGCTAGGTAGCCTGCTTTCCGCACGCATCAGCAGCAGTTGTCTCAATTTCCTGGGATTGATTTGATTGATCATTGTAGTAGAGCATTTATATATATGTAAGCCGGTTGAAAAATAGAGATTCGTTTATTCCAAACAAAGGCTTATCTCGTTTTAAGCCCCAAGCTCTACTAAGAAAATATTGCCAATATTTCATAACAGCGATAACTTACTTAGACAACAGTATATTAGTCATAAGCTTAGATGTTTTGCAATCCGTTTTGCGAATCAATATAAAACAATGTTCTCTACACATACCTTTGTTTATTGAACAAAAGAGGGCTGCCACAGGGTTGTATAATTGTGCTAATATTGTTTTCAATAAATAATCATCAGTGACAAGAAACAGAAATCATAGCCTTTGACCATCGGCTGTAGATAATCGAAATGCTCCGAACAAAGCCTCACCTTTTCTAAGTTCCCAAGTTCAAGTCACAAGTTACATTTAAGTAAAGTGACTTATTTTTCTCAAGAGTTATTGTACATCAAGACTCCTTTTATTAAAATTAGAACAACTAAGATATCAAATCACTTATGACACAAATTTCGAAGACTTACCTATTATTTTCGGACAGTGGTTGTTCAGCTTCATTTTTAGATACTGTACTGATTGCCCTTGATATCCGTCTTGGCTTGGTGGAACCTTCTTTGTATCCCAAATTTTCCATGTCGTCGCTTATGAATTAAAATGTACAATGTTCGTATTTTCAAGATCATTTAAACATTGGGGTTGAAATTCTTCACTATTTGTCGTATGTCACTGTTAGTGGATTTGTTCTTTGATTGATGACTCTCGTTGTTAACTTATATCATCTTGTATCTATAGAGAATGGGAATGAAATAGGATTAGTGTTTTAAGTTCAACAACAATTGAATTAGAGATCGATGGATGATCATTGTTTGTGTCTTCACCATTCAATTTTTCTCGTTAAAAACTTATGTAATGACTATCAGATGATCACGTCTAGATATGTAACTAGCACGGGTAACAGCTAGACCGTTATGAAAGTAAAAAAATGCCTAAGAGCTGTTATCTGCAGAATTTGGACCAAAACTTTATCTAAAGATAAGGCCAAAGAATGTATCACTTTTTTTTCTATGGAAAGGATCTATTGAGCTACTGAATTTATTTATCAACACTCTTTACTATCTTATTTACGTACGTCAGTCAGTAGTTATCTCCATGAACTTATACTATATGTACCTTTGGTGTTTTGAGAAAACAATGCAGATATTTACATTGAGATACAATAGAAGTAGAATGTCATTGCCATTGGCTTTTAGATGTGAATGTAAATATATTTCTACATTTTCTTTGTATGCCATGATTATGGTTGGAGCTTTTAGGCTGTATTTGAACTCTAATACTAAATATCCCTTAAAAGATTTAATACAAATCTAATGCATTGTCTTACAATATTTTGGTATCCTTAATTTGTAACCCTTATCATGCTAATCTAGATGATTTGCTTCTATAGATTTATTCATTTACTATTTAAAGCGTATTACTGTGGAACTCCACTGAAAAGTGACGTTTTGTGAAGCTTAAAGCTGAAAACTTCAGCTGTATGAACTGTATGAATTGTTCGCCAGACGTTGAGTGGAAGAGCATTCCGGCCAGAAATTTGCGGATTGCACTTTGGTTTCAAAGTCGTCGTTCGCGGGGTAAAGTCGTCGTAACATACTCGTATATATATGTATGTAACGGATGACCAGATAGCAATGATAGTTTTTCCAATTGTTATGTTTCAGCAGCTGTCAAATATACCAATGACATTGAGCTGTCAGAATATTCAGTAATGTTTGCCATTTCATCATGAACCGTTTTACGCTTGCCGAACGTGCGGAAATCATTAAAAAATATCGAAATTCCGGTTTAGTTGTAAATACGCAACGTGAATTTCGTCGTGAAGTCGGTCGTCATCATGGCTTCAGTGTGCAAGCAATTGCTCGCACCGTGGGAAAGTTTGAATGTGAGTACACTCTTTTGGATCTTAAGTCACCAACCAGATAGAGATTAGTGCGAAATGAAAAAAAACATAGCCGCCATAGCGGCCAGTATCGAAGAAGACCCAGAAATGTCGATTCGGCGTCGATCAGCTAAATTGGGCATCGCCAGAGAGTCAACCCGGCTTATTTTGCTGTTGGATTTGGGCCTATAAGATTGTGCTAACTGAAGCCGGACGACCATAGATAACGCTGTGAGTTCGCTAATTGGGCGCTGGAAATGCTGGCCGGAGATCCGGATTTTGACCAAACATCATCTTTTCGGACGAGGCCCATTATTGGCTTAGCGGCTTGTAAACGTGTAAAATTGCTGTTATTAGAGCAGACGTAATTCACAAGTGTTCGGCCAAGAATCAATGCATCCACAAAGATTGACTGTTTGGTGCGGTTTATGACATGGCGGCATCATCGGACCTTATTACCTTCAATGGTGTCGGGTATAGACCGATGTTAACCAACTTTCTGTGGTCGGAACACGACAACATCAATATATCCGAACTGTGGTTCCAACAAGTCGGCGCGATATGCAATAGAAGCGACGCAACGGTCGAACTTCGATGTTAAAAAGGAGAAATTTGGCGACTGACCGATCTCTTTGTTTTCCTCTGCTCTTTGTTTCGTGGAAATAGGTTTCAGAAGGAAATAGGTTTCTAGGTCTAAGAAAAATTATAATAGTGACATCATACAACAATAAATTTGATGGTCGTTTTCATCGGCATGATGAAAAGATCTTTCACTTCATTCTGACGAAAGAAGGTTACACGTTTTGTGTTGTTGCATACGGTATGCTTTCGGAAGACTTTGCCTGGCTCAGTTCCTAATAGTTTGGCTTTATAAGCAGGCCTTGTTTTAAATCGAGTTCTTTGCTCCTTTGAGATCGCGTGTGAACTCTGCTCGTGCTAGCTCATCGACATTTTCATTTACTGCATTTTCTCTAACAATATGAGCTACATACAATGTATTTGGAGCTTTTTAGAATTTTTTGGAGTTTGGCTATAGTAGGCACTTTCTGTTCTTCCAAGTTAAGGGTTATTATTGAGACTATATCAATACCCATTAGGCAGCTTGTTCCCATTTGATGTTCGAATGCTCTGAGACGCCAACACTGAGTCGGAACCCTCAAGACATATTGCAAAGAAACTCCACTTAAAACAAAGCCAACTGTAACAGACTACTAGAGCTCTTTTAGGCTGAATTTTTCAGAACATATCGCCAGAAAACAATTGAAAGCGCTACATCTAACATATTGCATGTGTACTTTGTTTAGCCCCGTAACAAATCCACGACCTTTTTTTAGAGTGCCGAGCTGAAGCAGGAATCAAGGAATTAGGAGACAAGCTAGCACTTAAAAAATTGCTCACAAATTCTGCGATGAAAACAAATAGGAGGAACAGAATAAAAGTTAAATAGCTGGACCAACGGTCCATCGAGGGCATGGAGGAATGTTGTTATATTGTACAAATAATGGACAGGAATGTTATTAGCAAAGAAAAAGAATGCGTTAAGGAGACAACGTTCGAATATAAGCCTGCAAAGATGTTGCTGACCATAGTCACTGATTTGAAGACTCTCAAGATATCTGAAACATCGAGAGTTAATTTTGTAGGCGGCATACACCAAATCGTGGTTTACATCCTCTTCGCTGACGTTTTATAGGCCCTTCTCAGTGTAGTCTCTGGTCGTCTAAGTATATCATCCACCGTATTCTCAACTAATGTTTTTTTTTATATATATATATTAATTTTCGACAACTTTTTCTCACGTTTCTGATGGTATCTTTGGTATGAATTATCAAATGTTGGCTTTCAAGTGCTGCACAGGCATGACTTTTCAAATAATCCGACCTAAAGAAGTCCAACCACATTATCTTAACGGGCAATTGAAGGCACCAATATATGAAATTCTGCCTTGATGAAATCTTTCATACAAAACTTTCAACATATCACGTGCTGTGACATATGCCGCAATGAAGTCAAAACGCCTTGTCCAGCTGAAAAAAATCATCGATCTTGTGCCAAAAATAATACATTCGCTCATAACACGGGCTATAGACTGTTACCATCTGACCTTTATCATTTAAAAAAAATGAAGAATCGACGATACGTCCTGACCACAATGCACACTATAGTCTATACAGTGACTCTGTGCCTTAGCCTGTCCTAAGTCGCTTTATTACATGTTATTACATCTCTTTATATAACGCAATTATTCTGCGTATTACCATATCCAGGCAGTTGAAAATGTGTTTCATTGCTGTTCCGTTCATGGTCACAAGACTTGAACTAGGATGCAAATACAAGTTCAGAAACACAATTCGCTATAGAGAGCCATTTCTTACGACTAGGCCTTATTGCTGCGAACGTCGCGTAAACGACAAATCTTCAGCCATACTATCACCAACGGCGATCACTACTATGATTCGCGTTTTTCTTATATCCGCTACACTTCCCTCTATCCACTTCTTCGAATTAACTCACTACGTTATGAATTGTTTGCTTTGTTAGTCGGTTATTTCGGATATAATGAATGCGTTATGCGATCGAAAACGATCCATATTCAATAATGACAAATTATAAACTATTATTTGGTATTAAGTGTGGGCAACAATATTGGCAGCGGTCAGACTTTTGTGACCTTACACCTCCTTGCCTTCAAATGAACCTCCGTTTAAAGTGAAAACTATAGCGAATGCTTTCCCTAAATAACTGGAAGCAGCTTTCCCGGGATAATTTGCACGAATTGGAGTGTTCCCTTATGTAGTTAAGGGTTATATTGCTTTATTCAGTCAGCTGTAGACAGAGTAATTTAGAGCTTATAATCAAGCTTCCTCGTTATCAAGGAACAGCGTCATTGCATGCTGCTTGAGAGAAAGTAATTTTTCAATGAGTCATAACTTTATTTGTTATACTTTAATTAGACATACTGGCAATTTGACAGTCTTTTGTGACTGAAAATGCACTTTTTGTGCGGATTGAGGATTTTCTCTTGAGAGTCTTTAGCAGGAAGGATGACAGACTGATGATCTAAAACTGAGATCCTACGCGAGCATATGAGAGGTTTTACCTGCTTGGAATATGAAAACTACGGTAAGTTCAATCCAGGCACTGGGTATTATTCCGAGAGCTAAACAGAGTGTATCTGACGCCCTGGAAATTATTCTGTAGTTCTGCGAGGAAGATATCAGAGGTGCCTTGTGACGTAATGTAAGGTTATGCTGCCCTATAATCGAAAGTCTTATCTCGTAAATATCAAGAATTATTGAGCGTTTCATTCATTTTTTAAACGGATTTCTATATTTTAAACGGATTGTTATAATACATACATTCAATGCTCGCTAACTGTTTTGTGATCTTTCCTTTTCCACATGCGTTTTGCCAACGACTACGAGTATATCAAATAAGTAAACAAAATTACGGCACACCAATTGTTTTTACATGCGAAAACTTATTCACGCAAAATGTTATCTCCAATCTATGGCTGGAAAACAATGCATTCTAAATGGCATTTTCCAGGAAAACAATAATCAACTCCGGTCTGTCAGTTAAGTATTGTTTTTTGTTTTCATTTAGAGAAAAAAATCATAAAATTCCTTAAAAACACGTCCAACTGTTGTTGTGATATTCGTACGAGTATCTTTCAAAATTGGATAACGTTTACTCGCTTTTTGTTTATTTCGTTGCTTAGCTAAAACCTAGATGGTGTTAATTAAATAAAAAAATCAAATAATCATATAATACGTCGGCATTCAAATTGGGAGTGTCGACGTAGTTCTTAATTTTATACACTCCTACTTCTACCGTGCGTTGTAAAAAAAGAAAAATTCTGAATTCAAACAATCGTAAAGTGTGTCAGATATTGTATTCGGTAGTCTTGGTAGTCTGTTAAGAAATAATCACTTTATGAGGAATTGTTTGTGATCATAAAAGAGATAATGTTCTCAGGTGAATTTAAATTACAGCCACTTAAGGTGGGTAAATAGCTTAATTTCTTTTTATTGTAAAAGTTATGACAATCAAGTGGATTGAATGTTGCGGATGTGCATTTGAATCTTATGAATGCATAGATACTCGTAAATATCTTGCCCGAGTATATTCTCATGACTATGAATGACGTTCAAAGAGGAAATTCTTCCTCGAGCTCTGAATAAATATTTGGGAGGGAATAGAATTCGAATGGGAGAGCTCCCCCATTCGGACATCGGACGTCTATTTACAATGATACGTCAAAACGCAACGAACAATTGTCAAGTGAAATGCTAATCATGGGAAAAATAACCCGAAAAAAAAATTTTGTTGTCACGCATTGCGAGATGCGAGAGTTTTCCAGATTTTCGAAATTGACTGCGACGCTTGCTCGTATAATTGAAGTACATGTTACGGAAATATTTTTGACAGTACATGCGCTCTCTTTTTCGTACAACGTATCGGATCTCGGAGCATTGTAAATGGGGCTTGAGGCTTGTCCGAAACTCGTAACTCATTCCATCACTTACAAAGGCCGGCCCTACATTGCCGAAGAAACAAAATGACTGGTTCACGAATCGCAAATAGTCCTTAACAACAAAAAACAAGTCGTTGAGGTGAGAGATAAGCAGGGCTCTTCAATTAGTATACAAGGAGTGTTGGCAGTTAGGCTGGTTCAAGTAATCGATAAGCAGATACCCGGTCAAATGGTCACTGAAAAACGAAATTTGAAACAGTATTCCACGACACCCAACGGAATCATTTTGCGCAGAAGTTTCCGAATAGGACGGAGAGTTTTTTCTTCACTCAGAGTGATTCGAGGTATAATTCACAGTATTTTTTTTTCCGTGCTTGAAACTCTACAACAGCCAAGTCTACGTGTCAGTGTTATGCCTTCACACGCAGAATTTTTCTGTCTGAGTTCCAATTACACAAATGAAAAACTGACTTGCCATGGGCAGGATTCGAACCTGGACCCTCCGAGTGAGAAGCGATTGCTAGTACCACTACACCACGGCCACCCTCTGAGTTCAATCGCAACACTATAGTTAGCACATGATATGTCCATCTCAATTTCCACAAGTGAACATGCCCGAATGTCTGACAATTCCCAGCGGTCAATACAGACTCAGAACACTACATGATTGTTGAATGAACGTTGAACAACGGCATACGCAATTTGACATCGCCAGAACGATCATGTTTCTAGACACGACCTGCATCAAGGGTTGACGATTTTTGGCATCGGTGGCAAGAAATTGGTAGAAATTGCGCAACTTGTGTGCTGTGTTTCACGGAAACACCCAAATAAAACAAAGGCCTCTTCTTTACCACACTTAGCTCCAATTGGACCTATAGTATGATAATACACTTCAGTGGGGATGTCCCCTATATTAAGGGCTTTGTATCGTTTCTTCCTTCGTCCATCCGATATTTTCCAGGCAACATGATTAGAAAGTTCTTGAATATCTTAGAAGTACAAGGTGGCGCAAAATTAATCACCCTATCGGAAGATGGTATAATTTTTGCAAATGGCATCGTACGTCGATCACATTTGACATTTGTGAACGAGGTAGCTGCAGTATCCAAACAGACAAGCAATGGAGTGCGTGGAATAATTGTGTCGATATTTTTGACCAATAATCGGTCAGTGGTGTTAGCGCAGCGTGAATTTCGACGTCGATTTCCTAATCGTGTCGCGCCAACTGGGTGCTTAGCTACTCGACTCGAACAGAGTGAAACCACAGGACACCATGCAGGACGTGGCCGCCACCGGACTGGTCTTCCCGCCGAGAATATCGCGGCTGTGCTTGCTGAGAACGAAGAAACATCAACCAGACGATGGGCCACGTAATTGGGCATCACCAGACGGACCATACAGACTTACACATGTTCCCGTACAAAGTCCAAAAGTTCATCAGTTAATGCATCCAGACCGTCAGTCGCGTGTGAATTACTGTAAATCCATCCTCGATTTCAACAACGAAGAGGACGATTTTGTGTCGAAAATCATCATGAGCGACGAGGGGCATTTCCACTTACGCGGTTAAGTGAATAAGCAAAATCTTTGTTTCTCGGGCACTGAAAATAAACGACTTCTTACTGCCGGAATCGGACGAGTGGGGCTTGGTGAACATGCGGTTTCAATAAGGCGCACTTCCCGCACACACAGCACAAGCCACAATGGATATTGTGAAGGAAGCGTTTCCTGGTCGCGTAATCTCCCGTTTTGGCGATTTGTCATGGCCAGCAAGATCGCTCGATTTAACCATCCCAGACTTATTTCTTTGGTGCTACTTGAAGTCACGAGTTTACGCCAACAAGCCTCAGATAATCGCAGCCCTTAAGGAGAATATTCGACCGGAATGCGAACAGTTATCACCGGAAATCTTGCGGAAAGTCATGGAAAATGCGATAAAACGGGCACAAATGTGTATCAAAACTGGCGGCAGCCACCTGGCGGATATCATCTTTTCCACTTAACAGAAACAATTGTACGAGTAAAGGTCCAAATAAAGATTTCCATCACTCAAAATCATCTTTTTTTTATCTAGTAAAAAAGTAATTCAAAAACAAAATTGGATGATTAATTTTCCGGCACCTTGTATTAACTTTTAAGTGTTCTGTTCCTTAAGCGACATACTCATACATACATAGACTCGGACAGTGACAGAGGCAGTGATATGTATTCTCGTGGGTCTATTCATCACCGCATATATGTACATACCTCGTTGTCTTTCAGATTTAGCTTCGTTGTGTGGTACCCTAGAAACTAATGTCTAACTTAGACATTTTTTTTTTTATTTTTTATTTTTTTTTCAAGGGATCGATACAAATGAATTTGTAAAGTCCGGGATTTTACGCCGGGGTACTATGCCCGTGTGGCGTTTTGTCAACAGCACGCGGTGTACCGAGTTCCCATGTGGTCCCCCCCCATCTAGACAAGTATATTTTGTCATACTGTTGAAATTTGTTGTTCCGATTCCTGTCATATTTCAGCCCGAGCTTTCGTGATATAACGCATGTGTGTCAATGGTATCCACCTGTTGTTTTCTTTCATTTAGATCGTTTTTCCACCTGTTTTCTGATGTTGCAGAGTGGTGAATTTAGTGTGAATTGTTCACGCTTTTTTTTGCCGCTACATCCTAGTGTCCAGGGTCCCAACAGAGTTTCGTATCATTATGTGTCAATGTATCAGGTGTCAATGTGTCATTATGTATCATTATTATGTCACAACAGCGGCGAACTATTTTAATAGAAGAAACTACTTTTATGGGGGGTTGATTGTCAATGAGAATGACAATATTATTGCGTGATATTGCCATCATTGAAACTATTCATGCCGCTTCCATAACTGCTAGATCCTCAGCTTGGAAAACACTGCTGTGATCAGGTAGCCCGGTTGTGCTGTGTATATACAATTTCCCTGGAAATAAACCGACGCCAGTTTCACAGCCTATCTTTGATCAACCTGTGTAGATACTTTCGAAAATACAAGCAATTCAGGTTCGAAGCGACGTTGCTATCGCAGCAGTACACGTTAAGAAGTGCTATTGCAGGAACAGTATTCGGAAGATTTACCAAAAGTAATAAAATCCGAACGGAAACCTGTAGCGATGAAGTATTAGAGTAACCCTACTCGGTGTTGATGATTTGCAAAAATAACTTTTTAATGGAGAGGACGAGCTAAATTTCACTGTGATGAACCATGAAACATAGGCGATGAAAGCAAGACTTTCGTCAACTGGAAAAAAATCAAGAAAGGATAGCAAAACCTTGAATTAAGTACGAAAAGGCTGTTGGACTGGACAGCCTATCTATCAAGTTATTTAAATGATTTGGTAAACAACATACACAACTCAATCCGAATTCGAATCTTCGGCTAGAGAAAATAGACATGATGAATGGAATTTTGACGATTCGAAGGAAAGGAGACTAAAATGACTAAAGTGTGCCAATTATAGGAGTACACCATCAGTCCCGTCAACATAGGCTTTTGTGTATAGATGCCAGATTATGCAAAATACTCCATAATGGTCGGAAGAATTTTTAGCCAGAATTTTGAAACCAAAAGAGTTAGTCATGGATTTCTTCAACATGATGGATGAAATATTATGCGACTTTCGCAAGCCAACATCAGAGATACAATTTTCCAAAAGCCTGTACAACTACTTGATGACATTGATATCATACAACGCAGCGAGCTGTCACTGGTGCGCTTACAACTATTTGTACAGAAGCAGAAAAGACAAGTTCAGTTTTACGACGGCAAAATCTAATAAAGTTATTTTATTAGAAATTTGACGAAGAGGTACGAGTATATTAACAATTCGGTGTTTCTTTGGAGAAGGAGGCTAGGGCTCTTTCAAGAAACACCAAAGAGATCTGCTTAACTGTATGCTGTAAAAGCATGGACGAAGTTTGAACCCAAGACTTTTCGAGTGGAACCAAGATGTACAACCTTGGAAAGTGGTCTCAATCAACTTGGAGTTGAGAGAGAGGAGCTAATAGTTAATATGTACCACAGACGAGCCTGAGATAAGTGACGATTTAATTGGCCTGGAATTGCAGTGCTTCTCGATATTTTGACATAGTTCTTGCGCTTTCTCATTTATAGACAACAATTGATAAATAATTTTGTAGTATGCAAAATAGTACGAGTACTTAGTATGCAAGACCGAGATTTTGGCTGTCAAAGTCGAATAATGAAACGAAAGCAAACATCTCAAACCGCATCAGAATACCCAGACATGCCTCCAAAAAACTGAGAACAAACAGGCTTTCTTGCAAAATCAACAAGTCAACTACGGAGTAACTACATGTAGCATCAAGTCATGCGGCTGCTATGATGTATCTGAAAAAAAAAAATAATAACTCTTATCTCATTAGAAAAACATGTGGTTGGCCAAATAGATAAGAAGAAATTAAGGCAGGTATTGTGATTTTTTGGTCAATATACGAGGTGTGTTCAGAAAATAACGCAAATTTTTAAATTTCGCGGGTTTGTAGAGTCCGATGGTCAACATTTTTTTTTATTATGTTGGTATACATGCCTCTGTGATACAATTTTCAGCTGTATTCATTGTTTGCTTTATCTATGGCAGCCGCTAGGTTAGTCGTATTTTTATGAGCTCTGCGATTTTCGTTTGTTAAAAGAAATGAATCAAAGAATTTGTATCAAATTTTGCGTAAAAAATTGAATAAAGTGCAACAAAGTTAACAAATGCCTATGGTGAGTATGCTATGAGTAAAACGAGAGTTTGTGATGTTGAAACTGACGAACTCCCCGGATGCTCCAGCACATCAATCAACCGATGAAAATGTGGAAAATGGAAAAGAAATGGTTATGAACGATCGTCGAATCACAATCAGAAAATGATGTTGGCATCAGGAGTCACTAAATGAAGTCAACGACGATGCAGAATTACTGAAACGTATTATAACAGGTGACGAAACACGGGTTTACGGATATGACGTCGAAACTAAAGCTCAATCGTCCCAGTGGAGGCATTCTGGCTCGCCAAGACCGGGTTTGAGAAATGATTCGAGGATTGCAAGAAGCGCTGGCACAAGGGCATAATATCTAATGGGGACTATTTGGATGGCGACAACATTAATGTAGACGAATAAATAAATATTTTTTTCAAAAAACTAAAATTCCCGTTATTTTCTGAACACACCTCGTGTGATATTTTTACAAATCAAAGAGTACCTGTCAAGTAGCATCACCATCATTGAGTTTACTCCTAATGCTTTGTACGATTTTAAGAAGGTATGCGGTTCCGTATAGCTATGGCTATACTGAAACACAGTCTTGTACTCGTACCTGCCGCTTAGATAGTCATGTGAGATTTTCAGATTGGGAATCACATGCTAGAGAGATCACTAAACTAGAATAGTTGAATGCGTATTGTTTTTTTTCCTCCTTGCTGCTCATATTAGCAATTTTCTTAGATTTTCGCATCTTATTTTCTCTCACTTGAAAAGCTATTGTACTTTCTCTGAGTGTTTTATATTGCGACATCGAAAATACACACGCCATGTCCTATCTTTGGTTAGAAAATTTGTCATTTCGGCGATATTGTCAGAGAACGCAGAGTAAATTCATTTTTGACATCGCTATTCGAGCTGCTTTCAGACGACCAAATCTACATACACATCTCTTAAGTCTAGCTGATCAAAACAAATTGCTCGTATGGAAACCCGTATACTTTTTCCTTGAAATGCTTGAATGAGCAGTTTTACAATCGAAGCAGTGGTCAAAATAAGACTTACCACTGTTCTTGATCACTGCACTGTACTTACGAATATTGTTTTTCGGAGAAAAAGGTCAAGTTCAGCACCACTTGATTGGTACATTAGCATGCTACACACCGTGCGCAAAAACCACTCGCAATAATATTTGATGTATAGTTGTTCAATGTTGGATGCAGTTATAAGCTAAGTGACACACCTTCACATGACACATTCAATCAAGGAAACCATCAACCAGTTATCAGTTTAGTTGGTGAGCAACAGACCATCTCCAATGCACTTACTATGATTCGGTGAAATTATAACAACTGAGAGAATTTTTACACCTCATTCCCTTGGTCAACCAAATAAAACTCGTTCAACAAGATAATATGCAGAAAAAAGTGCTGTAAATGATAGTTAACTGTATTCAAAGTGAAATCTATTTGCCTATTGCAAGTTTTCTCCAACCTATGCAGCTAATTTATTGACAAGTAACATTCAAATATTTCTATCACTGTACATAACCGAAAAGCTGTTGAAATGTTTAACAAACTGGTAATGAGAATCATATCTAAACTCATGAGAAAATTAAATATGAAACAACACACAGTTTAAAGCCAGTTTTGTTATGTTAAAATAGTGGTAACGCGACTTCTGTGCGGTAACCAGAGTGTGAATACTGAATTTTATAACAACAAGAGTGTTTTAACGTCAAGTGTCGAAGACCAGTGAATTCAATGACAACATGATATCAGAGATTCTGTTAAGGATGTGCTAGGTTTCACTCCGTCGATATCAGCTTATGTGTGATTTGATCACTTGTGAAAGCAAGCTCCTGCCACAAAGCAAGAAGCGGTGCTAACATAAAATATGATTGCTTCAAAGCTCTAGAGGGCGGGAAGCAAGTTAAAACAAATTAAAATATACCACAGTTACAAAAGATGTCAGGCAACAAAACAGCTCAGAAGCGCAGGTTTAGGTTTGGAGAATATGTTAAGACACATTCTGTAGGCTGTATAATCATCATTCCAGCAAACATCATTCCGTTGTCAGGCAGAGGCACATACATACAATATAGATGATGACAGCTAGAACATCCATCAACCTCATCGAAACAACCTGTGGGTAGAAATAAAAAAACAATATTCTGATGGTTCACTACTATCTAAAGAAGGTGAAGATGAGTAGGTTGAGTACATACAGGAACTCATTTCTAAAATTTGTTCAGATTAGCGGATGCCTGATAAATGGAATCTCAACATCTTCCGCGCAATTCACAAGAAAAGGGATTCCCTTAACTGCGCCAACATTGTAGGCATTAGATAAATCAGTATTGTTTACCAGATCCTTCGTCAATAACACAATAAGCCAGACAAGAAATTCAAAGTTGTAAACCCACCTAAGACTGTGGTGGACCAGCTTTTTAACTAAATTAGTAAACAAAGGTACACTTCAACCAGGGGATGATTATGCATTTATGGATTATGGTTTTAAAAGAATTATGTCAATTTAGCGAAATCATTTAAGAGGGATTCTAAATAAGATAAGCTCTTGCTACTAAATCTGTCTCAGCGTACAAAGAAAACTAAACTGGTACTATTCACCATAAAAAGCAAAGTATCACCCCGCCTAAATAGTATTTATCTATCTAGTTACTCTAAATCCTTAACCTAACTGAAAGTTAAGTACGAACACAGAGTGCAAACGCCGAGCATAAGTTTTTCCGAGTCTAGAAAAGTTTTAAGCAAGAGAATGAGACTCCAACCAAGTATGTATGTATAATTCTTTGGATGGTGCTCTTATAGGAAGCAGAGTTTTAAATGCAGAGGTAGCCGTAGTTGTGATTGTCAACACTGCAGCTTGGTCTGCATATTTAAACCTTTGCATCCTTAGCACAGTAAGACTTAGAGAATCTAGATGATAATCCACAAGACCCTACAGACAAAGCCAATTTCTGTATTCAGTACTCTGCAGTATATGACCACATGACCACTGACTACACAACAGCCAAACCTCATTTCGAAAAATGTTTTCCTGCAGGATTTCTATCTAGATCGGAATGGGGGGATTAGATAACTTTATGAAAAAATTAGAAGTATCTATCAGACGGTTATAAAATGGACTACGCTGTAAGGGTCTTTTCCGCAAAATTAAGGATATTCAATTCCTTGCGTTTCGTTAATCCATTCAACGCCTTCCAAGCAACAATCCCGGCAATCAGGGCGGAGTATAAACTACTCGGAATTAAATCGACATCCAAACAAAACAAGGGTATCTTCGTCGACAGTCAGGTAGCAATTAAAACTACCGGCACTGACCTTGGCTAGGTGTTGTTTTAAAATCAATCTTCTCTGGGTACTAAATGAGTCGAAAAACTGATTGGACATTGCACCGCTATCCTAGAGTCTTAGGATTCGATTAGGATACGTAAAGGGGAAAACAATTATTTTTTTCACCTCAAAGACATAGTCTCAATGGACAAATTTGACTTGCACCATCTCGACACTTAAGACTCTTAATTTCTAATTCAATCACAACTCCATTTTAGAGGACTGCAAAAAGACACAATCGGCATAGATGGGGTTTAACTATCAATCTCGTCTTGTTTTCCGGCCACAGAAATTTAAAAGTGCCTCTACTCTCTGGAATCATCGGTAGAGGAAGACCATCTTTCACTAGGATTTGTTAAGCAAAAAATCCTCTTGCATTTCATCTCAAAAGCAAAGTCTTACGTGGACAAATCTAACAAATTGCACCATCTCGAGCAAGATTTGGCTGTAATATATTAAATTTAGAACATAGAACCTCATAGAGGCTTACAGTCACTGGCCGATAGGAAAGCATGCAGCCAAACCAAATATTGAATATAACCCCCATTGTCGAGATTGCAGAGACAAAAAATCTCTACTTCACTTCCTTTGTTGATGTCCAGCATTGGTCGAAACTAGATATATGGTATATCACTAGGCAAACTTAAAAAATCTCAGGTATATATTAACTTAGCTTCACAACCTGGTTTCCAGCATCACGTTAACAGTTTATGGGTCTTTTGAAACTGCACAACCCGTAATTATGTATTTTCTAGAAAGGAAGCTGGAAAAGTCGCATTACTAAAGGCATGTGCAGAGCAGCAATGGAAACATAAAGAATTTTGTCAAGCTAATAGTAAACAGTTAGTGTTAAAACCCTTCCTAAGCATACCAATAAGAATTTTGTGTCCTTACAGTCTAAGCCTAATCTTTTAAACACATACAATACCTGTTTGCGTTAAATCTTTTGTCGAAGCATAGAAAAACAACTGCAGATTCATCGACTTTCGGAATAGAAAAACGACTAATCCAAACAAATCCTCGGCTTCGATACTGCGAACAAATGGAACCTCAAATAAACCTTAATTTAGCAAAAGCTAAGTAAGTGATTAAGTAAATTCCACGATCGGTAAAAGATGAATTAAATGAAACATACGGAAAAGTTTCCGACCGAGCAATGATACAAGACATTTTTTCTCAAATTTTTTTTTATTTTTCTACATAGTCTCCTTGTAACTCTACGCACTTCTCCCAGCGATTCTCCCATCTCTCTAACCCGTCCAAATAGTACTTGGGGTTTTTCCCTGCAAAATAATTGTTCACGAAGGTTATTGCCTCCTCATTTGATGAAATAAGTCACTTGGGGCTAGATCTGCTGAATAAGGCGGATGGTCAAGCAATTCAAACCGTAATTCATGGATTTTCGCCATGGCAACCGCTGAGTTGTGAGACGGCGCGTTGTCTTGGTGAAACAAAATTTTCTTTTTCTGCAAATGTGGCCGTTTTTCCGCAATTTCTGCCTTCAGCTTGACAAGTAATGATGCGTAGTATGCTCCTGTAATGGTTTTTCGTTTTTGAAGATAATCGATTAAGATAACTCCTTTACTATCCCAAAAAACAGTCGCCATCACTTTCCCAGCCGAAAAAACAGTTTTTGTTTTGACTGAATTTTTGTTTCGGGCATATAATGGTGTATCCAAATTTCATCTACAGTAATTAATCGGCGCCAAAACTCGGATTTATTGCGCCTAAACTGCGCCGACAGAGCGTTGGAAATCTTCATTCGAACACGTTTTTGGTCAAACGTAAGCAAACGCGGTACCCAACCCGCGAACAGCTTTCTCATGCCTAAAACTAGATTTAAGATGTAACAACCATGTAACCTCTACCATCTCTGTCACTTTAAGTTGGCGGTCGTTAAACACCATTTGGTGAACTTCAGCAATGTTACCGTCAGTGGTTGCAGTTTTTGGACGTCCCGAACGTTCATCATCTCGCAAGCTCTTTCGGCCACGTTTAAATTCAGCTGCCCAAAATTTCACTCTGGTAAATGATGGTGCAGAGTCCCCATACACAGAGTCCAACTCATTTTTGATTTGCGTAGGCGTATTGCCTTTCAAAAACAAGAATTTAGTAACAGCTCGATACTCAATTTTTTCCATTTTCACAAAAAAAAAAAAACACTCACATCGACTCACTCAAACGACTGTCAACTAAAAACTACGCGTCCAAAATGACTGAAAACTTCGGTAAGTAACTGTCAAAAGATGCACAACTAGCATTCACTACCTTTTATTGACGAGTGCCTCTATCTTTAACATACGTTGCGGTCGGAAACTTTTCAGACAACCCTCATATGTATTGTCTTTTCTATTAAATTAAAAAATAAATAAATTATGACGATTCAGCACTACTCGTACATGGCACTACGGTGTAGCTTCTCTATTCACTATGCTCTTGCCAACCCCAGATAACAAGAGGAAGAACCATCATGGGAAGGAAATTTCGACTTTCGTACCTTTACAGACAGAAGTTGATACTATATGTTTACTTATCTGTCTGGACTTAAATCCAAACCTCTTTCGTATTAGCTGACGAATTAAACCCTGCATCATACCGATCACTTCGTTTTTCTTTTCTATTGCGTTCTAAGGTTGGTAAAAATCATTGAGTGAATAAATTCAGAAAAGTCCAGGAGGAGACCATTTACGATAAATTCAAATACAGCAATAATAATAAGAGAGGGAATTACTCTTAGGGGCAGGCGCTGGAGTAGAAGCACCACAAGCACGTTTGCAGTTGGACCCAATTTTCAACGACTCGGCCACACATTTCGGCCTAAACGGCCGCTATTTCGAGTTCAATGTTGGCTCTGAGCTCTTCCAATGTCGTCGGCGTTTTGGCATAAACCAATGACTTAACGTAGTCCCACAGAAAATAGTCAAGCGGCGTTAAATCGCACGAACGAGGCGGCCAATCGACTGGCCCATTTCTTGAGATAACACTCTCACCATACTTACTCTTTAATAAATCGATTGTAGCGTGTGCTGTGTGGCTTGTGGCATCATCCTGTTGAAACCACATGTCGTCCAAGTCCATATCTTAGAATTCTGGCCAAAAATAATCGGTGACCATGCCGCGATAACGCTGACCATTCACAGTAACGTGACGATCATTATCGTCGACGAAAAAATATGGCCCAATAACGCCGCCGGCATGCGAACCGCACCAAACAGTTGTTTTTTGTGGATGAAGTGGTGATTCATGAAGCACATGTGGATTTTCACCTGATCATGACGAACCTGATTGACGAACCCATTGAGCCAAAAATGAGCTTCGTCACTGAAGATGATTTTGCGATGAAATTCATCATCTTGGCGCATCTTCTCCAGAACCCAATCGGAGAACGTACGTCGCTTCAAATGGTCCATCGGCTTCAATTCTTGTATCAGCTTAGTCTTGTATGGGTGTAAACCAAGATGCTTACTCAAAATACGCCATAATGTGGTCTGAGCGATGCCCAATTCTTAAGAACGCCGTGGAATTGACTGATTTGGATCGTTTGCTGCGGACGCCTGAACGGCAGCGACATTTTCGACACTTCGACCAACCCGTTGTCTCACTGACACGGCAACATCACACAACGAATATGTATACTCAAATTTTTGCACTAAACTTGTTATTGCCTGTCTACTAGGGCGAGAATTACGACCGAAAATTGGAGTTAACGCTCTTAAAGTTGCAGTAACCGATTCCGAATTTCGGAAGAAAATTTTTATAATTTGCAGACGTTACTCGTTCATGTACTTTACCACGACAGTTTGATGATTAGTGAAAGAGGGCGTTCACAAATTAAATTCAAAGTTGTCCAGTCCCTATTGGAAAACCCTTTAGTACAATGAATTTTAAGATAAAATGAATTCAAATAGAAAATAACTAAGTTTACATTTCAATTTACAAAAAAAAAAATAAGTAAAAAAAGAAAACCAAAACATTATAGGGATTAGGGACTGGATTAAAAAGAAGGATCACGGGGAGATGAAATAGAGATAGATGCGAAAAAGTAAGAAAGAAATAAAAGAAATAAGAAATTTAGAAAAGATTTATGTAGTTCCAAAGTCTGGCAGTGTGAACAAGAAAGAGGCCAGACGTATTTAAATAATTAGAAGTAGGCGTTATAAGGTTAAAGGTTCGGGTTAACTGGACAAATTGCAGTTTCTGATAAAGATATGATGGAGAACGAGTCTGAATTATTTTGTGCATGAGAACACAGCATCTGATTTCACAGAAACTCTGAAATGAGCAACCAACAACAAGTCTGTGGTAGCTGGATACATGATCGAATCTCCTCATTCCATAAACATATCTCACCATGTCATTAAAGACAACAAGTAACTTGTGTTGAGATTGTGAATCTAGTTTGGAGTACACAGCTATGGCATACTCAAAGATTGATACAAGTAAAGTCTTAATCAGCCTGAGCTTAGTGTCCATAGGAGTAAGGCTGGCAAGCAACCAAAACTTACGTAGGCCTGCATAAATACAGTGTCCGAAAACGAGAGTCTAAATAGGCGGTATTAGTTCAGTGCCATACAATTTTTTTGAAATTAAAATTAATTGGGTTTTGCTCGGATTTAAGATTAATCCATTATTTTGCGCCCATTTCACTATAGAAGATAAATCTGAATTAAATCTTGCCGCAAGATCTGCTACTAGTCCAATTGGTCGAGATAAATATATCTGTGCGTCGTCAACATAAATATGTATAAGTGCATTGCAATAAACTTGTGGTAGGTCATTTATATATAAACAAAACAGAATCGGGCCCAGAATTGAACCCTGAGGTACACCAGCGAGTATCATTTTCGAGCGAGAGTATTTCTGCTCAACAAAAACCCTTTGAGATCGATTGACCGCGCAGTCGCTAAAACCAAAGTAGAGCTCAAGTTTCTTACATAGAATGTCGTGATTCACCGTGTCAAAGGCCTTTGAAAAGTCTAGTAAGCAGAGAAGTGTTAAATAGTCCTTATCATACTCTAATCTTATATCGTCTAGAGTTTTAATCAAGGCCGTTGAACAGCTATGTTGAGCTCGGAAACCGGACTATACAGGAGACAATAAATTGAAGCTATTTGTGTGGCCCGTAATCTGCTTTTCAAAAACCTTCAATAGACATGTTAAAATGCTAATTGGACTAAAATCGAACATTGACGAAGGATTAGCCTTTTTTGGTAACGGGATGATCTTGGCTTTTTTCCAGCAGTCAGGGAAAGTGGACGTTGTAATACAAAACTTAAACAGATGGTTTGACACAACTAACAATGTGAGGAAGTATTATTTTATGCAGCGTAAATTTAATCTATCCTCCCCAGTCGCATTTGACTTAAGATCTCGAAAATTAAGTATTACATCAGCTTCAGCTACGACTTCAAAGACCAAACACGAAGTGGCGCTAAAAAAAAAAATTATTATTGTCTTTGTGCCTGACAGTCTTATTTAATTCATTAGCGTCGGGTATATTTGTTAAAATGTTCATTTTACACAGTCCTATAGAACGTAAATTAGTCCACAAGTTTTTCGACGGTTGATCAGCACCTAGTTTGCACAAAAAGTATGTTTTCTTAGCTCTTCTGGTGATTTATGAAGAGTGATTTCTGGCTCTACAATACTCCGCTCAATTTCCATTTGGCATACACCTTTCTACGAGTTTTAATAGCACCGTGAGCCTCGGAAGTGAACCATGAGCATTTTTTATTGCGAACTGCCACTGTTTTTATGGGAACATGCATATCGAAAAGATGGTTTACCAATATCCACTTTTTCATTGACATCATAAACGAGGTAACAAGAATTCATTGGAAGTAGACTAGCATACCCGCTAAAGAAATCGACATACGACCTGTTTTGGAATGCAATAATTTAAACTGGTATGAATGCAATACTACAACTAAATCGCAACGCATCTGTTCTCGGGGGAACATCTATAGTGGGGGAAGAACTTTTCTAAATCAACTAGGTTTTGTAACAAATATGTATACATATTCAGTAATACAATAACAAACAAATAATCTCAAACTACAATATAAAATATTACAACTGGCATATGCCAAATTATTCAACCTGCTAGGTCTACGAAACAACATCATGACCTTCAAAAACGTGCATAATCTAAAGAACATCGCCGATTATTTAGCAGCAAAAATTGGAGGAATTCAACAATAAAAATTAGCGGTGCGAGTATTTCAAAGATCTTATCATAAGAAACTATAATATGTTGATTTAACCAATTAAGTTCTCACTTGTACGCGTGCGGCTGTGCTAAAATTTATGCGAGTCTATAAATAGTTATGTATAACAACAACGTCAATTTAAAGTCGTTTCTCACATATTTAAAGAAAAAAAAAATTAAACCGAAGGTTGCTACCATAATCAAGATCCATCAGATAAATAATTCCTTATCACGTTCCGTCAAAAATTGTCTCAATGAATAAGAAGAATAAGAAAACCTTCAAGGCATAATTATCAGTTGTAAGTCAAGTGTCATAACAATATAATATTTGACTCCTTGTCACCAGCTGGCAACCAGTTGCTGCATGAAAAAAAAGAAGAAACACACGCAACAACCGTCTCGCATTTACCTAGTGCTTTCAGCTATGTCAACTTATGGAAAATTTTTCTTTTGGAGTTAACTCTCGCAAACGATCAATCAACATTTGATACTCTCGAATTTTTCACAACCAAGTAAATCACTTTGATTCATTTCTTAAAATAGAAACTAGTATCTACGAAATCAAAAAAATGTTATGCAAATACCTTAAGATTAAATGTGTTCTTTTGGATAAACATAAGACACGAACTCAGTTAACAACCCACCTCTGGTCCTAATTGACACATTTCCTAGAACTGAGGGTTACGGAGAGACCCCCATCTAGAGAAACGTGTACGAGTATGTATGTAGAATCTCTCTATAGTTTTTTTTTTGTCAAAGTATCTATCTATCTTAAATTAACTGAAAAAAAAATATTCATCTTCACTTAATCAATCAATTAATCATTAACTCAAAACATATGTAAACCTCCATCAGACAAAACCAAAACACGAGAATAAAAAAAAGAAAAAAAAAACCAAGACGATGAACCGTCGAAATTTGCCGCCTACATGTACAGAGTCCAATTTTGAACCGCATGTGTATCTCAAAAAAGAAAAGAATAAAAATAAAATCCAACACCGACTCAAAAGAAGCCAAAAAAAAAAAAGTCTAGATGATCTATGTATCTCTTGTATTGTATGTCCGCACAAATAAGTTCAATTAGAAAGATCTAATTTGTGAAGCCGCATTGAGATTTAATCGTCGAGCAAATCGCACATCATGAAATGAATAAAGAACGACGACGGGCAAACAGTCTATCATACGCGGGCAAATTGTGTGAACACAAATACCGAAATACTATTCTCCGGTGGGGGATTTTTGATTGTAGAATTCTAAACAATACAATAGCTAAAGATACATCAGAGCTACGTCAGAGTACTCGTACATAGTAGATTAGATTTTGTTGTGGCGTATTTTTCAAATTCGATTAAAGCCAAGCCATAGTTCGGAGCCAATTGAATAGACATCCAAAGGAGCAGCATTCCAAAAAATAAAAAAAGACAGCAAATCGAAACCAAACAAGCTACTGACACTGACATCCCATACTAAATGCGGTGTCATTTGTCCTCAAATTGAATAAGACCAACTGACCCAACAAAAAGCAGCACAAAGAATTTCGAACTATGGATAGTTGGCTATGTACGATTTCGCTCGGTCGGCGACAGCGACAGCGACGATGACTTTGACGACAACGGTGTCAGCGGTAACTCGCGCATCATAAAAACGAACGCATTCAATTTCTGGGCGTTTCGAAATACTAGGTACTCGTACTAGATGCATTCCAAAGATGATGCAGTAGATACTACTAATATTGCTACTGATCTTGGTACTGATCATTAGCAGTACCCGCTACTAGATACTATGTAGATACGGGTGTGATCGCTGTACTAGACCTTATTTAATTCGCGGCGATTGGTAAAGAAAATTTGAGGCGGACCGGAAGATATACATTGCCTTGACGATTTGCAATAGAGACAAAACTGTTTTATTTAATCTTGCTCTAGATACTTCTTGTTTTTTTATTTTGCAGCCAGCTTTTCATCTTTTGATTCTTTGGAATTGCAATTTAGATCAATTGTTACCGAGGTTGCCCTTGAACTTGTGATGCGCAAGAGAAAGATAGTTGATACACTTAACCTAGTCAAGGGATCTACAATACAATACGAGTACATTGTTTGGTCTATAGGACAGAAGGTTTTTTCAACTTCTAATTAATGATGTATCCAAAGGTTGATATCCAACATTTTATCCAAAGATTGCAAATTAGATTGGTGGATTTTTTTTATATACTACTCGTATCTTAAATTTTCACAGTGAAGACACAAATAATCACTTGATCACCGATCACTGATTTTATTTAAATATTCAAAAGTATTCTAGATACATTTGTTTTGTTTTATTTTTAAATATTAAAGTGTAAACGTACGTACATCTTATCTAAATTGAAATTCATTTCGCGAATGATAACAAGAAAGAAACAAATTCTACAGTATATCCGCGATCGACGACACGATCGGTGGTTTAAACTCGACGGCGAATGTATCTAAACTAAACTAACTATTCGGAATTTCGAATGCAAAGGTTTTTTTACTAGAAATCCGCTACCGACAACGACAGAAGCAGCAACAACGAAAACGACAACCACTACGAGAACAACGATGGTGCAAAGACAACGTTTGGCCGGGTAGTACCTACAGCTGTAAAAAAAAAAAAAAACGAAGTACATCACCGATACACTTGTATCTTTTTTGATTATTACCGGAGATCAGGTTACATTACATTTCTTCCCGAAAAAGCTTTTCTGCCATGAACGCTCCCTCTTAAGAGCACAAATCTGAAGTACCGTGCACGGTTTGCTCGACGATCATGGCAGGAAAAAGCTAAACCAAGTAGAGGTGACCGACGGGCGGGTAATGTTTATTTTTCACTGGATTTTTTAAGTTTCTTCAGTTCTCGAATTAGGCAGAAAAATAGTTGAGTGGCAAGTTTAATTGAAGAAATCGCCAACAGTAAACAAAAAGAAAAAAAAAATGCCATTACTCGTAGATGCTGGGTGGTGATTTTGAAGAGGTGAGCGTGTAGAGCCTCTATTAAGCTGATAGAGCTGACGAGGTATTCAAAAATTGATTTGACGGCTAATGTGTTCACCTGAGCGATATGCACATAATTATGTTTTGCTAGAAGTTTGATTGTCAAAATCAAAACAGCGAATACAATCCATACTCTTGTATTGCTCTATGAAAATCTAAAGTCCAAACTAATGATCAATGACTGACAATCAAACGATAAATGAGTGAATTTCTTTGTAACTGTTCATAATTTTGTAATCTCTACGTTGTGTGGGATGATCTAGATTTCATTTTGAAACTTTGCGAGCGATCTTATCTTTCAAAAAAACGACTGAAAATTTCCATTGGTTCCCGCTTGTAACCACATTCTGCTGGTTCAACCATGTGGTCTAGGAAGTTTGTCTTGTGACTCGGTGAGTTTAAAAGACTTGTTTATTAGTTCACATTGTAAATTGTATTATACAGGTGTGCTGTTGTTACATGCCCAGATATGAGGAGGACATTTTAAAAAGATAATTAAGTGTGTACTTCCTAGAAATAATAATTTATTATTATACACTTACATTAATCTAGTTGTAACTTGGTGGATACTCCAAATATCTCAGGAGATAATAAGAAGTAAATTGTACTATTTAAAAGGTGACACAGGAAACATCATCCATGTAGTAGTTAGGTAGGTGGATGGCCGGCGACCAACCAACCGCTGTTCACTTAGACCAACATTAGAGTACGTTGTGTTCATTTTTTGAGTGTATCGCAGAACATACGAATATTTCATTTCGAACAATCTATATAAGGTATGAGTCTCAGAAGCTCAATTTTGTTTGAGTCATTGAACTTGTCGAAGAAGTAACCATATAGAGTTCTTATTCTCAGGTGACAAACAGATCGAATTTCTTCTTCGTCGCTGCAGCTTCTACAATACACACTTATATATACACTTATGATACACTTGTGCCAACGCTTTTTCCAATCCTCGAATCACTTCTCATAAGCACTTTTTTGTATAGCCTTGAGCTCCTCCAGCGATGCCGTTTTTATTTCCTCAATCGTTGCAAATCTCCGTCCTTTCATAGGTCTCTTCAGTTTTGGGAACAGGAAAAAGACGCATTGGGCCAAATCCGTCACCGGTTATGACCCTTTTGAGCAAGTCAGGATCATCATTGACGTCATTCAAGAGCTCCTGAACGATGCTCATGCGACGGTTCTTCTGATCAAAACTAAGAAGTTTCGACCGATATCCCAACGTCCTCAGCAACTTCACTTATTAGTAATTTGATGATTTTCCAAAACAATTTTCTTCACAGCTTCGGCGTTATTATCTTTTGTTGATGTGCTGGGGCGTCCAGAACGAGGTTCGTCATTGGCATCTTCTCAGCCGTCTTGGAAGAGCTTGTACCACTTGTAAACATTTTTTTTTACTTAGAGCAGACGCATCAAAATTTGATGCTCCATTTTTTATAATAATTGAAAATCGACGAGCACACCAAAACAAGTCTAACCTTTCTATCTGTCAAAAACAAACTAAATATCCTATACCACCTTGATCACAATGTTCCCGGAATAACCACCGTGTGGCGCCCCCATTGTTCCGATTTGAGTTCTGTTTCTTTTTGTTAAGTTGGTAAATCTGTTGTTGAATGTTGACATTCCCTATAAATCTTAGCGTCATAGCTTGACATTTGCAAAAGTTACGTAGCCAAGAGCACATCTATCTCTGTGGGTGTTGCAACTTGCAACAACGAACTTGTATTAAATTTTGCGTAAAAAACGGATTAAATGTTGCGCGAAAGTTGGAAATGTTGGAAAAGTGTTTCGGCAACGATTCTCTAAAGAAAACGGTCGTTTACCAGTGGCACGAGCGGTTCAAAAGTGGTCGTGTGTCAATCGAAGATGATGAACGCAGTGGCAAACCACCGACATCGAAAACCGACGAAAACATTGGAGTAAAAGAAATATTGGTCAATTAACCATCAGAGAGATAACGGGGGACTATAACATTGCCTATGGATCCGTCCAGGACATTTTGGATAATGATTTGGGCTTCCGTTGTGTAGCAGCAAAATTGGTACCTCAATTTCATGCAAAAAAGAGACCGCCTTGACGTCGCAAAAGAGATGATTTGCGAGGCTGCATCCGATGCCACATTCATCAAAAGGATCATTACTGGAGACGAGACGTGGGTTTATGAGTACGACACGCAATCCAGACATCAGGCAAGTGAATGGCGGTCACCAAATGAGCCGAGACAAAAAGAAAACACGTCGTTTTCAGTCAAAAAAGAAGGCAATGCTCACGGTTTTCATGGATTACAAGGGTGTAGTGCATCATGAATTTTTGCCAGAAGGCCAGACAGTAAACAAAGAGTATTATTTGGGCGTTATGAGACGTTTGCGTGAAGCAATTCGCCGAAAGAGACCAGAATTGTGGACAGAAAACTCGTGGATTTTGCACCATGATAACGCACCGTCGGGCAGTGCCATCATTATTCGAATTTTTTTGACGAAAAATGCAACAAATACCATCGCACAGCCACCGAATTCACCTGGTTTGGCTTCTTTCTGTTCAATCGAGTTAAAAAACCACAACGGGAACGCGTTTCAGCAGCCGAGAGGAAGTAATGGAAAAATGGCAGGAAACACTGATGCACATACCGGATTTTCAGTGCCCGAGAAACGAAGATTTTACTTATTGACGTGATGATCATGATGATTTTCGACACAAAATCGTCCTCTTCGTTGCGATTGACGGTCAGGGGGCACTAACTGATGCACTGTTTGCACTTTGTACGGGAACATGTGTAAGTCTTTCACTAAAATTCGATGTAGGGTCCGTCTGGTGATGCCCAATTGCGTGACCCGTCGTCTGGTTGATGTTTCTTCATTTTCAGCGACGTCGGCAGCCAAAGCCGCCATATTCCTGGCCGAACGACCAGTCCGGTGGCGGCCGTGCCCTGCATGGTCTCCTGTGTGTCCACTCTGTTCGAGTCGAGTAGCTAAGCGCCGGAATGTTTGCCCAGTTGGCGCGACACGATTAGGAAATCGACGTCGAAATTCACGCTGCATTAACATCACCGACCGATTATTGGTCAAAAAGATCGACACAATTATTCCACGCTCTTGCGGAGTATAGCGACTGTCAAGTTCATAAATGTCAATTATGATTGACGTACGACGACATTTGCAAAAATAATACCATCTTCCGATAGGGTGATTAATTTTGCGCAACCTGTACTTAGTACGTACACATACTAGGTGGGGTGAAAAGTAACATCCTTGACCGCTAGAATGCGCTGCTACTGCTAAAAAGGTTTTGGTGCCTTGAAGTCCGTTTATATTTAGGCAGGCATGCCAAATTTCAGTGCGATACTGTCTTTACGAGTAGTTTTGTTTTGACAGCTGATTGTTGTTGACGTGTTTGGCATCAAGTTGAGTATGGACAAAAACGATTTTCGTTCTCTCATAAAACATTATTTTTCGAGAGGCAAAACGACGAAGGAAACAAAAGAAAAGTTGGATAAATATTATGCTGCTAATGCTCTGTCAGATTACACCGTCGAATATTGGTTTCGAGAGTTTCGTGGCGGCCACAATTCCACTACCGATCAGGTCCGCAGCGGCAGGCCCTCCGATGCGGTTACAGAGGACAATGCCAAAAAAAAAAATGAAATGGTGTTGGCTGACCGTAAAGTGAAGGTGTGCGAGCTAGCAGATACCACAAAGATTAGTACTGAGCGCACACGCCATATTTTGGGCAATATTCTGCATATGAAAAAGTTATCCTGCCGCTGGGTACCGCGCATGCTCACTCCTGACCAAAAACACGAACGCGAGAGCAGTTCGAAATAGTGTTTGGGCTTGCTGATGCGGAATCGGGCGGACTTTTGGCGTCGATTGGTAACTGTTGATGAAACTTGGATCCACTATTACACACCAGAGAACAGAATGAGTGCCCGGCAATGGACTGAAGCCGGCACGAGTGCTCCGAAGCGGCCAAGGGAGACTCGATGTCGGAAAGGTTATGGCGTCCGTTTTCTGGGATTGTCATTGCTTACTCTTCGTGGACTACCTCGAAAAGCAAAAACTGTGCATTATTGGAGCGATTGAAGGCCGAAATCGCTGCAAAACGGCCTCACATGAAGCGAACAAAATTTTGTTTTTGCAAGACAATGCGCCGGCGCACAAGAACATACCAACCAGGGCTAAAATCAATGATTTACGGCTCCAATTGCTGTTGCATCCACCGTATTCGCCCGATTTGGCTCCCTCGGACTATTATCTCTTCCCAAACCTCAAAAGATGGCTCATCAATAAAAAATTCAGCTCACGCGAGGAAATCATCGACGCCACGGAGAAGTATTTTGCAGACCTTCCGGAAAATTACTTTTTGGACGGGATCAAGAAGTTGGAAAATCGCTGGAGTAAGTGTATCAAGCTAAAAGGGGACTATATTGAATAAAATAAAAAAACATTTAAAAAAAAATTTTTTTCATTCCCAAGGAGGTTACTTTTCACCCCACCTAGTATACTATGTACGTTGCCGCGAAATTTCAAAAGTCACCTTACTTTTTGAACACACCTCGTATGTACTTAGCATAGCAAATTCGCTATATGAGCCGCTCAAATGTAATCGTAGACATGGTAGAGATGGTGGCGGATGAACGCTTAATGTGTTAAAAAGTTCTCTCATATCACCAAAGAGGGTTATTGCCTTCGGAATACCCGACAGACTACAGTAAAATAAAGTCAAGAGCTTTCGGTATTTTGATGGCACCTACTTAAGCCTGTTCGAGTACGGGATGTTTCTACAAACTTGTCGACAAAACCCACGAACAATGACTTGAAATTCGTTTCACTCCAAATACAGCCTATATAACACCACGTTTTAAAAACGGACCTAGACCAATTGCCTTCGCTGCAGGCGATATTGTACTCATAGTACAATATTTAGCACAAAGTTTCCTCACCTCAATATTTACCAGGGAACACAGTGAATTTAAGGTGCGCTACAGTCCAGGGTGGCCCTGGCCATCAACTAACAAGTGTCTTCAGCCAGCTCAATCTTTAGCAAGTTGCCTCCAGTTTCGTACACTAAGTTAGCTGAGGTCCCATTCCAGTTGCGTGCGCCACCTGAGTCGCGGCCTTTCTCTACTACGTTGTCCCTCGGGGACAGGTTCGAAGACTTTTCGGACCGGAGCATTGGTGTCCATCCGCTCTACATGATTCAGCTATCTCAGTCGTTGGACATTCACACTTTTTGACAAGTTGATGTCGCGGTACAGACCGTAAACTCTTCGTCTATGCAAATGGACCAAAAATCACCCGAATAACTTTGCTATCAAAGCAACCAAGAACATCCTCATCCATTTTTGATAAAGTCCATGCCTCTGCGCCATAGAGTGGGACTTACTTACATTATTAAGATCTTACATAGGGTCACTTTTTTGTTCGAGTCATTTGCCTTCTTAGCCCACTGATTGGCAAGAGTTGTTCTTCGTTTGATTTCATCGCTGGTGTCGTTTTCTGAATTGATAGTGGAGACTAGGTAGACAAAGTTCTTAACTACCTCAAAGTTATATGTGTCGAGGGTGACGTTCTATCCTAGACGTCTATGTTGAGTGTCCTTTCTTGTTAACAGTGCATACTTAGTATTGTGTTCATTGACCGCTAAACCTATCTTCGCCGCTTCTGCCACAATACTCGCGAGTGCGCAACTGACAACACGCTGCTTTCTTTCGATTATGCCAATAGCGTCTGCGAATGCGAGTAATTGGATGGACTTTCTAAAGATTGTACCTCTAGTGTCGGCGCACAAGTTATGCGCTATTCTTTCAAGAATGATGTTAAAAAAATCGCATGACACCGCGGCACCTTGTCTAAATCCTTTTTGTCATCAAAGGCCTCGGTGAGTTTTTTTTACCGACCTTGATGGAGCAGCGTGCATTCTCCATCGTCGTTTTGGAATACTTTAGCAGGGATGCTAAAACTATACATTGCTCTGTATTGCTTATATATATAGATTGTGTGTATCGATTTGGAGCTCATGGGGTTTTTTTCAAGAGCTGCCATGGTGTGCGAATATTTGGTCAATGGTGGTCTTTCCTAAAGCCACACTGATATGGACCAATCAGGTTGTTGACGGACGGCTTCAGCCGTTCACACAATACAGCAGATAGGATCTGATAGGCGATGGTTAAGAATACTAATGCCTCTTCATCGGAGCTGCAGTCTTTTCTATTTGGAGCAACTAATATGCAGGAAGAAGATCCATCACCAGATACATTATAACTAAGTAGTAGATTTACACGTTTACGCTGATTTTCGTTTATGACATGGTCTTTCCTGGTTGTAACCAGTCAGTTTATAAAATCACGAATGGATTTCTTATGTTACGAGTACCGGCTGGAGATCATTTATTCAATCGACTGTCCTCCATAATCATTTAAATGGTTTAACCTCAAGTCAAAATATCTTTGACATTCTGTTCAGATTTTCTTCTGGATTTTTTTCAGAACCTCACAATCTTCAGACTTTTTGACTAACCTCACTCGGTCTATGGAATCTTTTGATCTGTCTCCTTCGATCGCATCAAATTTCTTCGCCTTGCCAAAACGCTTTCAATTCTGTAGTTATTACAACCAAATCCGGAGCACCTCAATGAAGTCAACTTGGTCCCCTGATCTTCATATTGACAATCAAAGATGTAACATATATTTTATTATTAAAAAAAATCATCGCAATGCTCTCTGACTCTTATCCACTACAAAATGATTGGAATAGGTTCTAAATTTGGTGCCAACAAGTGTAAATAAATGTCAAGTTCTCACTTATTTGCGAAAAAAATATCCACCATCCAAGGACCTATTTAATTGGTAATGAACTGATACCCGCTGTCACCTCAATACGCGACCTAGGGATTAAATGCGAAAGTGAACTTAATTCTCGCGTGTACTCGTATATTGACAACATCATAAACAGATGTTACAAATAATTCTCAAACGATTATGTTACAAAATCCCCTTACCTCATTTTCGTTAGGCCCATTCTGGAGTATTCAAGTCAGATTTGTTCTCCCTGTTCAACATAGATCTATTTGTTTTGGTAGATACTCGTACATATAACTTGCCTTCTTACGTAGATCACATAAGACTAATAAATCTTTAACAGACAGAAGTTGCTGACGTGGTCTGTGTTCATTCATCATCTGCTAACTTGGTGTATTTAGTCTTCAGGATGCTTCCAAATGATCTCCATTAACACCACCACGTTTCTCAGATCTATATCCCAGTTCCATCTCAATCTTCGCCACACCAATTACTACTGTAACGAACCTGTGACGAACTGGTTCGAATTTAACTTTAACGAACCCAGTCTTCGAACCGCCCTTCGAACTAAGCCAGGCCGATTACCTTTTGTACAGGGCATAAGTACATTTTTCGTTAATAAATTTGTCCTTGGTACTCGTATACCTGGGAATCAGTCAATCAATCAATTCTCAAAAAAACTGATTTGAAGCAGTTTTTTTTTTGTTTTTTTTTTTTTTTTGTAACAAGTACCCTCCGCTTTCGCTTACTACATTGATGGATCAATAAGTCCGTGACTTTTGTTTTTTCGACAAAAAAAAGAAATTTATTCCTCAACATAGTCTTGTTTGAGGTCGATCCAGTAAGTCTCATGTTTCTCCATTTTTTTTGGATCCCTTTGAAATAGTAAGATTTTTTGAGGTGTTGTTTGAGCGATTTCTTTAGGTTTTTTAACAGGAAATACCGTAGTCACTTGGGGCTAAATCCGGAGAATATGGCGGATGCGGAAGCAATTTCCGTGCATTTACTGGAGATTGTGATATCTTTTCTCGAGTAAATATTTAAACAATCATTATAGATGCGAGTAAATACGATTTTTGCACGTATTTATGTAAGTACTCGGACTTGTACTCGTATCTATTATATCCCAAACGAGTCAAAAATGTATCCACATTTTTCCAATTTAATTCGCATCACTGGTGGACATAAAGACAACAACCTAACTACCGTGTCTCCATACAAATTTGACGATACAAGTAATTTTAGTTTAAGGCTGTCAATTTAATTAATTTTCCACTTCGCTTTACTGGTCACACGAGAATGTCTCTCAGGTACATATACGGGGGGGATTAAGGAGGTATCAATTTTATACAATAGAAATTTCCCATTGGAAATCTCAACAACGAAACGGTTTTTCTGTGTATTTCGATTTTTTTTTTTGAATGGAAAGCGCATCAACCATAAAATAAGTATCGATGCGGTAACGCGTCACTTAATTGTACAATACATACATTGGTGTGGTTACTTTGTGTCTCTGGCTGGGAAGTTCATTCATTGCGTCGTCATTTATCAAATTCAATTGAATGAGACGAGTTTGCCAAACAGTGGAACATTTTCAGTTTATTTCATTTCGAAAAAATCAATTGAAAGTAGTTTAGCAATTGGTTTTTGATAGGTCAATGTGGTATATCGCAGGGAACGAAAAAGATTATATTTTCCTATTAAAGCCCTTGAAGAACCTAAAATGTTATCCTTCATTATGGACGCCGAATCGCCTCTGTTTAAATGTGGCAAAACTTATCAATCACTGATTCCAAACGACTTGGAAGGTCAGTCAATAAACCACTTACGACTTTGTTCTTTGAACTAGAACTTTGAGAACAAGTCGTAGTCTGGTGGGCTCATGTCTGGGCTGTATGGTGCGTGAAATAAGACTTCCGTCCCATAATGACGAAGTTAATCATAATATTTCCAATATGAGTGCGTGTAATTCCTCCAAAAAGTGCAACTCTGGATCAGTCAGTTCAGTTCAGTTTAAATGCATTTTTATTTAACTAATTAATTTACTCTTACATGCTAGACAAAAAAATGCTTAAAAATTAGCCTAAATAACTTACAAATAATCTTATTTTAACTTACTGGCCCCATGCGGGCGCTCTAAGCTAAACCTAACACTTAAACTATGTCTTTCGACGAATCTTACATTCTAATTTTATATTCAATTTAACATTACTTAATACTAGAACTAAGAAAATAAATTTTAACTAAAAACTTAGTAAATGGACTGTTTTTTTATATTATAAAAACTTAAAACTAAAAACTTATAGACTACCGAACCTATTTAACCTACTTACATCTAATACATACACACACATACATATACATATACATCCATAATACCTATATACTTAATATATAAGTATATGCATATATATATATATTTTTTTTTTAATTTTTAATTTTTATATATTTTTTTTTCTTAAAAACTAACTTAATCCTACCTAAAACTATGTAAGCCGGCCATGGCTAATAAAATAGTCAGACGACCGACTTTGCTTCCTATGGAGCTACCTAGTACTGGAGGAATTGGACGACGAAACTTCCCCTCCCTCAACCAGCCACCAAAATTGTTGGTGCTGCCGAGCAACATCCCTCATGTCACGACTCCCTACCGCCCTACTGAACCGGAGACGCTCCGCACTGCCGTGTGCGACGTCTCTGTCGTAGTTGAGTCGCCTGTCCGCAGCTGTTCGAGCGACGTGGAAGATTAGCGGAACCGCCAATCTGTCCTGGACCAGACCTTTACTATCTAGATAGAGGAACGCTTCTGGAGGAATAAAGCCGTCAAAGCGAACTCTCTCGTGATACATATAATTGGGGTAGAAAGCCCCGGAGATCAGGTTGTTCGATGAGGTCATTGCTCTTGCAATGTGCCTTCGAGTTAACTTAATGACGAAATTGTCCACTCTTATTAGGTTCGCCTTATTGTATAAGACCTCATTAGGATAGAATTTTATGTACTCAGACTCTGGTGTTCTGTATAAGCGAAGACAAGTCCTGAGACAAGCCCTCTCAAACACCCGAATCTTTTCCAATAAACTTGCTCTCACGTTAAACCACACGGGACATCCAAATGCAAGCATAGGCCGGATAACGGCCATGTAGCAGATCACCTTCACCCTCGCATCGAGTTGGTTGTTATAAAACAGTCTCTTTGTAAGGGCAAAAGCTCCTTTGGCTCTGGCCAGAGCAACATCTATATGTTTGTTATAATACAGAAATTGATCTAGCCAGATCCCAAGGTATCAGACTACATTTCGACAAGCAAGTGGCTGTCCGTGTTGTCCGACGATAGAAAACTTTCGCCAATTCTTTCTGGTATCCCTAGAGGCCTCAGACAAAGGCGTCCTAAACAGAATAGTTTCCGACTTCTGAAAGTTGATTTTCAACTTCCAGTCATCGTAATATCGCTTAATTTTGTCGAAGTCACGCTGCAAAAGCATATTAATGACCTCAATCGTTGGACCCGATCTGTACGCGATTAAGTCGTCTGCGTACGCTATGGCATGGTGAAGTGAACCTATCAGATCACTTGTGTAAATGTTGAACAGGATCGACGAATTTACCGCACCTTGTTGCAGACCGTTTTTAATGTTAAATGTTCCAGCAGAAGTCACATCGCCATTCTTCACGATGAACTGTCTACTGGAGAGCATATCAAAAAGAATATACAGCAGTGGTTTACTAATGCCCAACCTGTCCAACTTGACAAAGAGGTCCTCTAACCATACGGTATCGAAGGCTTTCTCCAAGTCAATCAGGCAGGCACCAGTGCACTGTTTCTTGCTTTTGTTCCATTGGATATCAGAAACCAGTTTAGACGCAGCATGAATAATATCATGTCCCGCCTTGAAACCGAATTGATTATCCGGAACTATATGTTTGTCCTCAACCCACTTAGTCAGGACCCTTCTCGAAAACCTTACTGATGTTTGGAAGAAGACTGATCGATCGGAGATTCGCCGGATTGGAAGTGTCTTTATCGCTTTTGGGGATCGGATGTACCACCGCAGTTTTCCAATGCGCTGGATAATGTGCATTATTCATTGCATTATTAAACAGGGTGGTATAAATGTTCACCGCTTCTAGAGGGAGATGTCGAAGCACAATGTTCGGTATTTCATCGGTTCCCACTGATTTCTTACTTCTAAGTGATTCGAAGATCGTTTGGAGCTCTTCCTTCGAAATGAACGGGGGTAGTACCCTATCGTTGGTGATGACATTATTTGCCATATTCTCGTCACTGAACTGGGTGAAACCCGAGCTCTCGAATCGCCAATTCACAATTTCATTTCGAAGGCGGAAATTGTGCACAAGGACTCGATTCTCCAGATCGTGGCTCGGGCCAATGATAACATTCGCCTTGTATACTTCCTGGAAAGTCGCTCCTATAGCCTCTACCTGCTCCTGCGGATCCTCTATCACAAAGAAGTTATCATCATCAACAGCCTCATTTGGATCTATGCCCGCTGTTACCAGTATTTGTTCGTTGTTCGTCGTTCGGGCGATTTTAAGACATGGGAGGTCGTTCTGATTATTTCTCCGAAATATTTTATTTATTTGCGGGAACATATTCGAGTTGCTGGTGTTTACAGCCCGAATTTTATTGTTCCAATACAAACTTACAGATGCTCTGCAATTTTCCTTTATTAATGTTTGGAGGTTTTTAATCGACGACTTCAGTGTCATGATCTCCGGGTTATGTCTGTCAGTAAACTGTCTGTACAAGGTTTTTAGTCTTGACAGCAGCCTACTTTTACGTCGGTGCAGTGCGTCAATAGTTGCGTTGCGGAATAAGTTTTCTTCGTCAGTGTGTTGGTACCGAGGTATCGTTTTGTCCATTGTTCGTTTGATTGTCTCGTCCATTAGTCTTAGATACCTGTCAATCTCCTCGTTTGACAGATTTCTGTTGGACGGTGGGTAGAGCGAATTCGAGGAGAGTGCTCTATTCAGTGTTCTGGTGAAGTGTGTCCAATGCACCCTATTATAATTGTAGGAATGCCTTTGGACAAACTCATCCAATTCCGCAATTTCGTTGGGAACAGTTATTTCGGTGCTGAGACCGCAATGGTCACTGTCATACACGAAAGTGCGTAGACAGTTTCTAGTTTGTTGGTTAGTGCATGTCAGTTGTATTCGTGAGACGAACAGCAGGAGATCCAAATAGAACCCGCGTCTGGGAAACGACGGACTATCCGTCGCCTTAAGCCCAAGTCGATACATCACACTGTGCTGACCCCACCAATTGAATAGTAGGTTCCCTCTAGTATTTGGTGTATTATTTCCCCAATCGCTATGCTTGGCGTTGAAATCTCCGCCGATAATAAAATAGTTGTCTTCCAATTCCAGCCTCAGAAATCGAAAAAGCGTCTCGAGCTCTGAGATGAATAAAGTGGATTGAGTAGCCTTAGGCGCATAGACAGACACCATGTACAACCGCTTTCCACTACGGAGAGGGATATACACGATGCATGCTTCCAGCACCTGGAACCTACGTACTACACGACTCTATACTCTTTTAAAGCGTATACCTTTTCGTACGAAAATCGCAACGCCTCCTCCCTGAATGGAGTTGGGCTGGTTTCTCCGTACTATTTTGTATCTTCTGTGCCTCATTTTGTGTCTCTTGGTAAGCTTAGTTTCGCTAACCAAAAGCACATCAGAAGCTTGGTCGTTAAGCAACTTAAATTGTGCGGCTCTTCATTCGAGCCTAATCAGTGAATTAACATTCACAGCAAGGACCTTCAGAGTTTGCTCCGCCATGTACGTACCCATTACGGCTATAGGTGCGTTAGGCCTGGCAGCAGCGCGTATATTTGATCTACCCGCGTAGCTTGTTCTGTTATCTGACGTTGAAGCTGAGCCATCTGCCCCTGAATTGAGAGTAAGATTGCTAGCATGTCAGGTACCGGTTCAGCTGCTCTAGGCGCTGGGGCCTGAGAAGCTACCTTTGTTTTTTTTGCGTGCAACTCTGGATATTTCCTCACACGTTGCTGGACGATCTTCATTACGAAAATCCGTCACAAGCTTCACACTTCGCTCATCAACTGATATAGGAAGACCAGACAGCAATGATTGTTTTCCCAATTGTTATGTTTCAGCAGCTGTAAAAGTTACCAATGACATCCAGCTGTCAAAATATTCAGTAAGGTTTCCCATTTCATCATGCGTCGCTTGCCGAACGTGCGGAAATTATTAAAAAATATAGGGTTTTCCAATAAGGAATTGACAACTTTTTTTTTAAATAAAATGCAAACCATTTGAGATATTTCAAAAACTTTATTATCGGCTTGAACTACAATCAAAACATTTATGAATGGAAGTCGACTTCGTTCATATGGCCACCGTGGTCACGTTTGCAGCGGTCGATTCGTTGAACCCAATTTTCAACGACTCGGCCACACATTTCGGCCGCTATTTCGCGTTCAATGTTGGCTCTGAGCTCTTCTAACGTCGTCGGAGTATTGGCATAAACCAATGACTTAACGTAGCCCCACATAAAATAGTCAAGCGGCGTTAAATCGCACGAAAGAGGCGGCCAATCGACTGGCCCATTTCTTAAGATAACACGCTCACCATACTTACTCTTCAATAAATCGTGTGCTGTGTGGCTTGTGGTATCATCCTGCCCAATTCTTGAGAACGTCGTGGAACTGACTGATTTGGTTCGTTTGCTACGGATGCCTGAACCGTTGTCTCACTGACACGGCAACATCACACAACGAATAATTTTTGCACTAAACTTGTTATTGCCTCTCTACTAGGGCGAGAATTACGACCGAAAATCGGAGTTAACGCTCTTAAAGTTGCAGTAACCGATTCCGAATTTCGGTAGAAAATTTTTATAATTTGCAGACGTTGCTCGTTCGTGTACTTTACCATGATGAAAATGTTGAGTTTACTGAATAAATTGACAGTGACAGTTTGATGATTAGTGAAAGAGTGCATTCACAAATTAAATTCAAAGTTGTCAAGTCTCTATTGGAAAACACTTTGTAAACAGTGACAATGCCACATCAAATTAAGACTTGAATGCAAGTATGATACTATTATACAATACATTGATATTTAGGTGGGGTGATCCTTCAAAAAAGATGATCTAGATAGCTTTAAATCAAAGTAAGCATATACACCATTGAACTATACAGAATTCGAAATTAAATTTTAAAGCAAATTTTCAGCACTCTTATTGTCGAATGTAACAAGCCAGTTCTTAGCATGTTTTACAAATATTATATTAGATGCTAGTTCTCTGATACGATAAGAAGGGACAGTGTACAATTTTTGAAAAGCTGTTGTACGAAAAATTGACGATTTTCTGAGAAATATTCATCACTTTATTTTATAAAAAAACGGACTGGAAGAATTTTTAGTTTTTGGAATAGGAGCAAGCTTAGTTACACCCAAGATTATCCGTAATATTCTTTTTAAGGCATGCTTTTGAATGACCTGAACTTTGTTGAAATAAGTTCCCCCACCACAGGCAATGCCATGTCTCGATCTTGACCTACAAAATTTAAGGAGCAAATCTTAGTTAGGTAGTATCAGGTTGTAACATAAGTATTTATTGCGCAATTTTTCAATGTCTAATTCAATTTATTTCAATTAATGTTAATTAATTTACACCAAATGCAAAAATGTTGTCATCAATGTAATTTCCTTCATTAGGCAACACTTCTGCCCACCTCTTAGGCAACTTCTCAATGCAGTGACTGCAGTCACTTTGATATCATTCCGAGATCTAAAATTTTTTCCATCAAGGGAGTTTTGCAGACTTTGGAAAAGTGGAAATGTGAAGGTGCTACTTAAATCTGGAGAATAAGGCGAATGCAACATTTTCTCCTAACCGAACTCCTGTAACTGTGTGTAGGTGATCCTAGGTGTATGAGGGCGAGCGTTACCCTAATGGAATAGAACACCGTTTCGGTTAGAACAAGACAAGCCGTTTTTGCTCTTGTGCCGACTTTAATTTGCACAGCTGTTGATAGAAGACTACTGCGGTGATAGTCTGGTTACGAGGCAATAGCGCAATGGATTATTCCCTCAGCATCCCACCATACAGACAGTAACACCTTGAGCGGGTGAAGTCTGGATGTTGTGATTTTCTGTCTTGTGGAATAAGTCATTGGTGTCGAGGTTTAATGTTATTATAGAGAACCAATTTTTCATCTACGGTAACGATCCTGCTCAAAAATGACTCTTGGTTGTGATGCGACAGAAGCGCAGTGCAAGCTTTGATTCCTTGCTGAAGATTATTTTGCGATAGGTAGTGTGGTACCTTTCCTATATCTGTTAGATGTCGATGGCTGATCATATGGCTTACGTTGAGTTCCCTTGGCAGTTCTCTTACCGTAGCAGCAGGATTTCTTTCGAACGTGGACTTCACGAGCTTATCGTCTAGCTCTTCTGGCCTACCCGAACGATGTTCATCCTTTAGGCCAAAATTGCCATTTCTATACTTTGGACTCGCTAAGAACCCACACTCCATATACATTTTAGATTTTTCTAATTGGTTCAACTCCATTCTGGTTTTTTCGGAACAAAAACAAAAAAATATGCCGAAGACGCTATTCCGATACATCCATTTCGAAATTCAGTTAAAAATGCTTACAATGATTTTAACACGAAGAAATTTGCAGACTGAATGAGCAATATATCCCAAATACTAATTTCAATAACGGTTTCACCATTAAATTGGATTTGTACATTTTATGGCATTTGGAAAATAACACCGAAAAAAACTTGCAACACTTATATGTCAATCTGATATGTAGATGTTTCTAAGAGTCCTACGAAAATAGATTCTCAGATTTTCTGTGTGTTTGATTAAATTCATTCTTGAGTCAATGTTTAACCCTAAATATTTAAACTCCTTAACGGTTTCGATTTAAAAACACTTGTCACTACAACTAGTACAACTATCAATAAAAAGATGTATTGACGCTGAAAGAGCTGCACCCGTGTTTAAATCTTTTACGTTCAGATGCGTGAAAGGCCTAAAAAACTGTTACGAGTTGACAAATGGAAAACATTATTCTTGTTTTGGTGCTTATAATCAATTTATGTTCCGTAAACCAGATTCCTAATAAATTATTGTAAGATCCCAATTAATATCTGATACAAAATTCAAAGCACTTTCTGAGCCATAAACTCATTCGCACACATCATCCGCAAACGCTGTTACAACACCTTTAAAGTTCAAACTGAACAATGAGTTGATGTATACGAAAAACAGTATTGGTCCTAGTATACAACCTTGCGGCACCCCTAGGTGCTTCTGACACCATAAGATAAGATTCAAACTGTTTTAAAATAACGCCACGAAATCCAGCTCTTTGAATTTTGTCAAGTATAATAATAACGAGTGATCTACCATATCACGGATGGCTCCAAAACCGATATAGGATGCGGCGCTGATGTCCTTCTGGAGGACGACAACGTTAGATTTCACTCCTCGTTAAGAAAACTTACGTCTGTCTTCCAAGCGGAGATATACGCAATCCTGATGGCAATGCATCTGTACCGACAGCCAAGCTACGCTTAGAACATTGCTCCTCTTATAACTTCCAAGTTAGTTCAAGAATGCAAGACATCACTTAACGCAGTCGGAAGGCTGAACCTACATTGGGTCTGCCAGCATCCTTGGTTAAGGCTTCCATGAGCATAATTGCAGATGGCATGACTCTCCAGGTTGCTGGCAGACGGTCTTTCTGCTGTCCCTCAGCAGGAAAGATTGCAGGTTGCTTACTGGCGTCGTGACGGGGTACTACACTTTTGTTAAGCACTTTACAATCCTATTTTTAACGGCCCTCATCAGCACATTTATGAGCTTCGGGAAAGATATTCGAACGTCAACTTCAAAGCATGCAATTTTTTTAAGTTAAGTGTTAACGCTTACGTTTGATACACAATCGATTCCAGAACAATTCGAGTTTTTCAATACACTAATTGTTTTGAATAACTCTAATGCGGTTATTGGTTGAAACACAAAATTACATTTCGGCAGATTTCCAGAATTTAATTCGGTAGAACAAAATAAGCACATAAAATGAGAAGAATTTGGCATCTGCTAGCAGACGAAGTTGCAGTGTTTACTAAACGAGTTAGCAAAATTAATTTTCTTAGAAACCGTATTATTATCTATGCTAATAGTAGTAATCATTGACTCTTTACCATTCGTTGACGAAATTGAACTTGTTAGTATAATAAGCATCACGGCAAGCTGGAATTTCTTTCTTTTTGTATTTTTCTTATATCTTTATTCTTTCAAAAACTGATTATTTTATTCTGAGTTTATTTTTAAACCTGATCTTATAAAATAAGATGCTTTAAGCCGCTCTGTCTCTGCCTTACTGAGTATGTGCAGTTTGAAAAATGTTTTTTTTTTCTAAGAACTTAACACTCAAGGCGATACTACTATATCAAAATGCCGGAGCACGTGTTAAGTTCTTTGGAAAACGGGACAGAAAGAGAAAGAAAGTGGCTATTTCGTTCCATGGGAGACTTTATTTGGGAGACTAAATTATTATTATTATTCATTATTAAGAAAATTTTCATGAAATCAAATTGTTAAGTGGAGACGGGTAGTTTGCAGACAAGAAATATTTCAAGAAATAAATGTCTGGTTTTTATTCAAGACATCTCTGTAGACATCAACCCTGATATTTTTTTCACAGCGCTTGTCAGTTTCACTTCGGAATGTGAACAAAAAAAAATAACAAAGTGTGGTGAACTGCATACACCACAATGATATTTGTTCGTAAAAAAGAACAAGAAATCTACATATGAGCCGCAATTTTTCTACTATAATGTAGTTGCTTACCAACCAACTTACACTCACCGAATGAAATGTCATGAAATAATTTGCCCACCTAAGAAAAAATTTCAAACGAAATGTCTGACGGTGTTATGTCCATACTTCTGTGCCATAAACCACGGCGGAGATAATGAGGATTTTATATAGTCTTCTTATTTTTCATTGATATTAACTGATTACGCAATTGAAGGCCACAGCAACAGCGATTGGCAAGTTCCGGGTTGGCCAAAAGTTCCTTTCCTGTATAAATCTCGAACAACTTTTGAATGAATAGATAAAATCTAATGAAATAAATTACAAATAAAAGTTTATTTCATGGACATTATTATGTATGGAAAATTACATGGGTTAAATGGCCGCCATTAGAATGCAGGCACTCATGGGCTCTTTTGATAGAACTTTCCATGACTTTTGGAAGTGTTGCCAGCGTAATTTGCGCGATTTCCGCTCAAATGTTGAGTTTCAGCTCCTCTATAGTGTTTGGTTTGCCAATGTAAACCTTTTCCTTCAGGTAACCCCATAAAAAAAAGTCTAGAGCCGACAGATCAGGCGATCGCGGTGGCCATTCAATATCACCGTTTTTTGAGAAAATGCGATTTGAGAATTTTTCGCGCAACCACATGAGGTCAACATTGTTGTCTGCTTGCAGGAGTGGAAAAAAGAAGTCCTGAAACAGTGTTCTGTAGCAATGCCCATTAACTGTAACGCTTGCATCCGCATCATTTTCAAAGAAATATGGCCCATAAATCTTACGAGTGGTTTTTCCACACCAAACAGTAACTAACGAAGTGAATGATGGAGATTTTTGGGATTCTGTGTGCCCCAAAATCTGCAATTTTGCTTGTTTACAAATCTACTCAGATGAAAATGTGCCTCGTCGCTCATCATAAAATTTCCTAAAAATTCTTGGTCATTTTCGGCGATGTTAAGGACAGTTCTGCAGTACTCTAAACGTTTTTCTGGGTATCCTGAATGGAGTTGTTGTATCAACTGGATTTTGTAAGGGTATAGGTGCAGATCTTTCCTCAAAATCCGACGAATCGTGCCACGCGATATGCCCAACTGTGTTGAACGTCGTCGTGTCGATGTTTCAGGATCGGCTGCAACACTTTTACTAACGACCTGAATGTTTTCGGTCGATCGTCCATAACGAGGTCTACCGATAATCGCTAACATGCGTGCAAAAAACACAGCTATTGTCGCTGTTAATAGCAGAACCGATAGTTGTCTATTGTAAAGGTTCTGTTCAATTCGTCGATGTTGTGTGTTCCTTTATATTGAAATTAAAAATGCACCTCGCTTTGCTCTCATTCATAATAAAATGCACTTTTTCAATCACTGATCTAATTATTGCAAACGCACCAATGACAGATCTTTGATTTTTGGTTTTGGCTTGCGAGTTTTGCACAATTTTTTTAAATGTAGTGTTGAAGAAGTAACATTTTCAGCGTATTACATTGCCATTTACGGAATGAAAACCATTCTGCACAATCTGAGATGCAGATATGTCAAGAATAAACAGGGCTCTGTTTACCTCATCTCTAAACGAGCTTAAAGTCGATACATATATAGATGGTGCGTAACGACCTGGACTTCCTAGCTTTTTTCCGTGACTTCTCTTAGTGTAGCAGGTCCTACAAAGAGAAGCCAAATAGATCGTTGTAGAATAAACTACTCAAAAAAAAAATAGGACCCACCAAAGATTTATTTTGATTTTTGTTTAAAAATGACTTTATTGGTAAACATTATCGAAGCGAAGTATTTAACTGTATAGCTTGCATGTCTATGAGTATTTATCAATACTTTGAGCAACAATTTTACCGTTGCCTCCAACTAAGTAGGCAGAGAAAGCGCATTGATCTAAAAAACAACTAATGCAAAATTTCCTGTAATCGTTTTCTCAATCTAATTTTAAGCGTTAGCGACTAAGTGCTACTTTCTGTTATTATTTTCTTCGACAAAGTTATTAATTGGGATTATCATGCCCGGTTCTCGGCATCATATGGATATCGAAAACTCAGTAAGAGCGGTAAATTTACTTCAAGAGGGAGAGTCTCAAGTCTGCCGCAATTCATATTGGTGCATCGTGGCGAGCTATCCGAAACGTCTGCGAACACTTCCAAGAAACCGGGAGTGTAGTAAGGTGACCTGGATCAGGAAGAATCAGAGTCAAGACTGCGCAAGAAGACCATTACGTAAGAATAATTGCACGTCAGGAGCGTGCCGTAACCGCCCGGGCGTTACAAAATCAACTGCGGCAATCTACTGGCACTCAAACCGTATGTCGATTGCACGAAAATGGTCAACGGTCCAGAGAAACTTACAAGGGCACATTGGGCAGCGCGCTTAAGTTACGCCCGTGAGCATTCGGATTGGACTGGAGGCCTGTACTCTTTATGTAAGGTCAAGTTTTAGTGACGATAAACGAGTACGCGTATGGAGAAGACAGGGTGAACGTTTTACTGATCCATGCATTCACGGAACTGGCCGTTTTTTAAATTTCCAATTATTGCTTCTTAAGTAGCTCCTTTTTATTTAATAGATCGCGCTCTTCTCTTACTCTTTCTTTCTCAACCGGGGAAGCCGTCAGCCTTTCCTCCTATTTTGCTCGTAGAGCGCACGATCTATAACCGTCCTTTTATGCAGCGCTGCTTCGAAGGCGAAATTTGTTAAATATGCTTGCCTGCACTCTGGGTGAAACCCAGCCAAATCCTCTTTGTGACCCTCCTGATGAAATGGAATGTTTAGTCCGTCAGTAACTCACTTTGAGAATATCAGAATTAAGGATTCATCCGCCATTAGTCTTGAAAAATCTTTATTGACATCAACTTGAAAAAGCTAGCGTAAAGTATCTACCACACTGACTGTTGGCTGCACCATTGATTAATTCTCGTGATTTCAACCCCCGTAAATCCTCAGTCATTCCGGACAGATTATTATAGTGTTGATTTTTCTCGCTTTACACTCGCGCTTATAAACCCTGAAAGTCAAGTCCAATTGGACGAGACCATTAGTCGCTGGGATAATACACGAAGTTAAAATAAACGCAAATGATGTATGGTCGTTAGACGACTGAATATCGTCAGGTTGATCTCGGTAAATGTCGACCTTGATTGCAAAACCCCCGATCACACCACAAACTTTTTCTTTATGACTACCCTACATAAGACTTTTTGAGTAGGTGCTTAAACAATATTTTATTTATATGCAGAGGTACAACTTGAGGGCCTTAAAAAAGATAAAGAAAAGCACATCTGATTGTCGAAATCTAACATGTTTAAAATGCTCCAAAGAGCTGCTTTCTAACTGCAACTGGCGAGGATGTTGTCCAGTTTACTTCCGCCAATCAGAATGGCTTCCCAAAATGTAGAAAACACCAGCAGAATTGGTCGTATTGCAGCTGATTTCACTAAGCTTTCGATAAGATATCTCATTAGTTAAATCTTTTCGAATTGTCTGCTCCCTGCTTTGAACCGTTATTATTAAAAGGGCTGTTTACTTAGTATAGCGTTCGCTATAGATTGCTTGGAACTTAAGGTTGGGAAATATCAATCTTTTACCTTGCTACGTAAGTGCAACCGGTTTCTTCCCCGAGTTTATTTTCTCCACTGTCAACTGGCCACCCTTTCAATGAGTTCATGTGTCTAGAGTTAAGAGCGCCGTTTTTTGGTTTTCGGGGTCTCCTTGGAATGATCATTTTTTCTTACCTTCCAATCTAAACCGTTAGAACCTCATTAATTTGAAAACCCTTGAAGAACGCAGGGACGTAACAGGCATTCTGTTTGTTCATTGACTTCTCTCAGGTTTTGTCGATTGCATGGAACTTTTTACAATTCCATTTCTCTTTACTCGTAATTTACGATGCCTCGTACCTTCTGTCTTTCTATCAACTACACCTTTTATGGTTCCAATGAACTAATTTCCCGAATATTCCGGATCATCTTATTCGATTTCAACCGCAGTATCTCCCTCCTTAAACTAGATCTCCTTCACCATTCTCCTTAATTGTAAGTCATAGTTTATAAAATCTTAGTTTTTTCTTGTATTAAGCCGAAGCGATTGGGGCTTCGGCTCCCACCCACATTACAAGATTCCTGTTTTGAGGACAAACTTCAAAATTAAAACATCTCTGCCTTTCTTTTATCTATAATGCCAGAGAGGCGTTCATTTAGAACAATTAAAAGTTTTTCGTTCGAATTTCTACATTTTCATAATAGATACTAAGGATAAACAAATTAATTTGTTACTCAGTAATTATGGATTTTTTTTTAAGTCTCGTACAATCTAAAAGACTTCCATAAACCTTATCTAGCTCGCGTGCTCACATTTTGAGCGTCAATCAATATTAATAAGATTTTTTTTTTATATTCCGCCTCAACAACACTGTTTTTCTCTATATTTTTCACCTTTTGAGCCACTTTACAAAGATGAATTATACATACCCGTACTGCATTTGAGCGATAGCTTCACTAGCAAGATAGAAATCTTTTCCACGAAACTGTTCACTTTGTCTTAATAATAATCTATCCGCAATTGCAGGCCGTAGTCAGAGCTATAATTTTTAATCTGCATCTAGTTGCAGTTGCTTCTGACTGCTGAGATTTATAGATATTTACGCTAATTGCTACGCCCGCATTATATGTATGCATACATACTCAAAATATGTTGCTACATCACGCTAGGCTAGATACAAGTTGTATGGATCGAAAGGAAATCCAAGTCAAGGTTGTGCATAGCTAACATATTGTCGAGTTTGTTGGCACCATAAAAACGCATGTTTGTATCTTAGACATTACCAGGTGCTTGACAGGAAGGTGATGGCGGGAGAGAGAGAGAGACATTTTCCCTAGCTACTGCAGTAACCGAATCGTAGACAGAAATTATTCTTACATGATGTCTTTATCCCGTTTAAATAGATTTTCAAGGTGGCAAGTTCAATTACTCGTCTCTCTGGGGTTATAAAGTGATGGTGATGATGTTTGTGCACGATGTTATGTGTCTTCGTATACTTGTTTATCTAAAAGTGAGGCTGATATGACAAATTATCCTCATCTCTTAATGCCCACCCCATCTCCTCCCAGATTTGTCTTCATTTTTCTTTTATAATTTATCTGTTCTGATGGGAATAATACGATAAGAAAGAGAGATGAATTCGCCGCCACTTGGTCATTGGTCAGACCGGCAAATCGCAATCGCAATATCGCGTAGAACGACAAAAACTTGCGCTGGTTCGCATCTTTTATTCTATTAAGTGACTGACTGATAAGCGGAAGAATAAACTTACACACACACCGTTACGAGTACAAATAGTTGTGCTTTTTATTTTAAGAAAGAAAAGAAATAAATAATAACAATAATAAATAATTTTGCATAACGCTCTCCAAGTATGAAACCGCAAAAGGTTCAACGAAATTGCCAATTGATGCAAGTTATAGTGGCGCAGCTGATCTTGGCTTCTGTTTCTGTTTCTGTATCTCAAGTATGCGACTTAAAACTCACATTTGATTATTTACACTTTACACGACGTACGTGTGATGAAACGACTTGAGGACTAACTGAGTCATGGGAAAGTAGCGTGTGATTTATGACACTAGAGTGAGCTGATCTTATGAATTTCTGAGGAAATAAATCACGGAATTGTTGTAGGAAAATATTTTCATTGTTAAGGCGAGTGAAGGTAATTCAGTTTAATCCAAAGAAGCAAATCTCAAATCATGTGGTTTATGTCCTTAACTTTGTGTGGTTTCACTTACATCTTATTGACAAGTAATGTGAAAGGTGGTTCATCCTAGTAAGCAATTTTATAGTGCAAATTTCGATTTTTCAGATTATCTTCCCACTGATCTTCTCTAAAATGCTGGGTAAAATTGACATTGAAGCTAATGTAGCTGGTGGTGGAACTTCTGGTCAAGCTGGTGCTATTCGATGGGGTATTGCAATGAGTCTCAGAAGTTTTGTCGAACAAGACATGATCGAGGAAATGCGGCTGGGTAAGTTAATTGTTCACTATCAGACGTCAATATAATTAAGTTTTATCACTTCCCCTTGATAGCTGGCTTGCTTACTCGTGATTACCGCCGCCGAGAGCGAAAGAAGTTCGGCCAAGAGGGAGCTCGCAGGAAGTATACCTGGAAGAAACGATAAGTCGTTTGCTTTCCCTAAATTTTTGTTATGTTCTCCAACACAAACAATAAAATTGTCATCTTTTAAATTAACATACAACTGTTTTTATTTACATCTTCGTTAAAGGTTTTAATCCAAGAATTTTCATTCCACATCCTAGGACTTCCCGCGCAGCGGTGAACAACAGCATACGGTTGGCTTGCACCTCCTGTGAATACACTCCCTTTACTTTAAGGCGCTTAAGAGCACGACTCGTAGAGTTACTGGAAGAAAAAAATCAATTAGCCTTTAGAACGCAATATGAATTGAGAATCTTACCATAGCGAAAACAAATATGTAACCAAAACACAAGCCTCCAAACTCTCAGCAGCTTTCAATACAGATTGATGGAAACGAGCAATTTCAATGATAAGTTCCATAGCTTCTGGTTCCTGCAGCAAATTAGCATTTGGTTGTGAGGCAGCCTGAACGCTTGACATGTTTTCTAACAAATTCGACAGTCGACAGTGGGTGTACTGCAATTTAATGCCCGTGTCACCATTCATTTGCAGCGCATTGTTCCAGTCGAAATCATAATCTCGCTGACGTCGTTGCTTAAGATCGTTAATTATCACAGCGGACACACCAAGAACATCAGCGACCGTCGAGTCCAGCGACGAGATATTAATTTTTGTTGCTAACATAAGACATATGGTGCAATTAATTGTAGGTAAAAAATGTGGCGTTTACAAATGAGGGTACAGAGAACAAATCATCAATCAAAATCATCATCCAGCGCGAGACGGTATAAAGTACAAGTAGAAGATGCAAATGTTTTTTTTTTTTTAATTTTCGTTCCAGTGACGTGAATTGTATGAACAAAGTAAAAATTGACACGTGTAATCGTAAAAGGAAGTTCATGATTGATTAGAGCTGGTAATTGTAGAAAACGGATGACCACCGAACTTGTGACCCAATGAACAGAGTGATTTAGTTTAGAACCAGGAATATGCTTGCAAACCGAACATTTTAAACAACAAAAGGGAACAAGCTCAATTAATTTTAAAGGAATGGCTAGAAGCTACTTCAAGAAAAGATAGACCCAGATCAAAGGCCAATTCTTCTCCATTTTTTATGTTGTATTTCACATTTACGCAGAAACGTCTTAATTATAACGGGAACCCACAGAAACTCCAGACAGGCAGTCTAAACTTTTATAAAGTCCCAATTGTTTTTCATTTGTGATGCTTAATCCCATAAATTACTTAATGTGTACATTTTTAATGGAGTCACGATATTCGTAAATGTGATAACTGAAAGCGACGTAAACAAAATTAATTAACTTATCACTTTTCGTAACAACGTCGAAAAATGTTATTTGCTTTCCGAAAGTCGGCCCTTGATAGTGACGCGAAACAGTTTCAATACATACGGAAATTTAAAGCGAATATGGGCTCTATCGTCTTTTTAGTTTACGGCTACCAAACATCGTTCTAAACACCGATAAAAGTCATGAATTTGACATGGACATGGCAGTTGATATATAAATATTTCGTAAATTTATCACAAATTTTACCAGAGTTTTGAGCTAATCAGCAGTGATTTTTAGTGGTTCTTTTAGAATTAAGGAACACGTACTAGGTGGGGTGAAAAGTAACCTCCTTGACCGCCAGAATGCGCTGTTACTGCAAAAAACCTTATGGTGCCTTGAAGTCCGTTCATATTTAGGCAGACATGCCGAATTTCAGTGCGATACTGTCTTTAGTTTTATTTTGACAGCTGATTGTTTTGGACGTGTTTGGCATCATGTTGAGTATGGACAAAAACGATTTTCGTTCTCTCATAAAACATTATTTTTTGAGAGGCAAAACGATAAATATTATGGGGCTAATGCTCCGTCAGATTACACCGTCAAATGTTGGTTTCGAGAGTTTTGTGGCGGCCGCAACTCCACTACCGATCAGGTCCGCAGCGGCAAGCCCTCCGATGCGGTTACAGAGCATTGTCCTCAAAAAAATACATGAAATGGTGTTGGCTGACCGGAAAGTGAAGGTGCGCGAGTTAGCAGATACCACAAAGATTAGTACTGAGTGCACACGCCATATTTTGGGCAATATTCTGCATATGAAAAAGTTATCCTGCCGCTGGGTGCCGCGCATGCTCACTCCTGACCAAAAACACGAACGCGAGAGCACTTCGAAAGAGTGTTTGGACTTGCTGATGCGGAATCGGGCGGACTTTTGGCGTCGATTGGTAACTGTTGATGAAACTTGGATCCACTATTACACACCAGAGAACAGAATGAGTGCCCGGCAATGGACTGAGGCCGGCACGAGTGCTCAGAAGCGGTCGAGGGAGGTTCGATCGGTCGGAAAGGTTATGGCGTCGGTTTTATGGGATTGTCATGGCATACTCTTCGTGGACTACCTCGAAAAAGGAAAAACCATCAACAGCGAGTATTACTGTGCATTATTGGAGCGATTGAAGGCCGAAATCGCTGCAAAACGGCCTCACATGAAGCGAAAAAAAAATGTTGTTTTTGAAAGACAATGCGCCGGCGCACAAAAGCTTCGCAACTACGGCTAAAATCAATGACTTACGGCTCCAATTGCTGTCGCATCCACCGTATTCGCTAGATTTGGCTCCCTCGGACTATTATCTCTTCCCAAACCTCAAAAGATGGCTCATCAATAAAAAATTCAGCTCACGCGAGGAAATCATCGACGCCACGGAGGAGTATTTTGCAGACCTTCCGGAAAATTACTTTTCGGACGGGAAGTACGGACGGAAAGGAGACTATATTGAATAAAATAAACAAACATTTAAAAAAAAAAAATTTTCATTCCCAAGGAGGTTACTTTTCACCCCACCTAATATCGGGTTTTTCAACAGGGACGTTACAAAAGTAGAGCGACAGGGACAGCAAACGACGCCATACTTCTTGCCGCTCTTTTGACATTTCTCTTCAGTAAGGTTTGCCATTTCATGATGGAAAGATATACGAGCCAACAACGAGTCGAAATTATTAAAATTTACTACCGAAATTCGGAGTCAGTGGCCTCAAAGTTAAGAGCGCTACGTCCAATTTATGGTCGTCATAATCGTCCTAGCAGATCAACAATTGAGCGTCTAGTGGAAAAATTTGAATCCACAGGCACAATACAAAATGTTCTCGTGCCAGTGAGACAAAGAAGTGCCCGTAGTGTCGAGAATATTGCTGCCGCTGAGGCTTCAGTTGCAGAAAGCCCAAATGTGTCTCTCACACGTCGTTCTTAAGCGTTGGGCATCTCTGTGACGTCGTTGTGGCGAATTTTGCGAAAAGATCTTGGCCTACATCCTTACAAGATTAAATTGACGCAAGAACTGAAGCCGCTTGACCACCAGAAGCGTCGTATGTTCGTGAATTGGGCTGAGCAACAACTTGAAAATGATTCGGATTTTCATCGAAAAATCATCTTCAGCGATGAGGCTCATTTCTGGCTGGATGGCTTCGTCAATAAACAAAATATGCGGTATTGGTCAGGCAGCAATCCACACGTACTCCATGAGTCATCATTGCATCCCGAAAAAATTACGGTTTGGTGTAGTTTATGGGCCAGCGGCGTCATTGGGCCGTGCTTCTTCCGTGATGATCAAGACCGGCACGTTACTGTGAATGGGGATCGCTACCGTTCAATGATAACCGAATATTTTTGGCCCCAATTGGATGATATGGACTTGGAGGACATGTGGTTCCAACAGGACGGCGCCACAAGCCACACAGCGAATGTCACAATCAATTTATTGGAAACCAAGTTTGGAGAACGTGTTATCTCACGAAATGGTCAAGTCGCTTGGCCGCCTCGGTCGTGCGATTTGACGCCGTTAGACTATTTCCTGTGGGGCTACGTCAAGTCTATGGTCTATGCCAACAAGCCAGCGACGATTGATGAACTTCGTACGAATATCGAACGTAAAATTGCAGCAGTATCGGCCGATTTATGCTTGAAAACCGTCGAAAATTGGGTTCAGCGTCTGGACTTCTGCAAGCGTGCCCGTGGTGGCCATGCAAAAGAAATCGAGTTCCATACATAATGGCATCGAACGTACTTTCACAGGAATAAAGAATTTCATTGATATCCAAAACCGTTTTTGTTTTATTTAAAAAAACTTTTGTAGCGCTCTTATTGAAAAACCCTTTACAATGTATATATTCTTGGCATTGGCAAGCAACAGTCGGAAAATAAAATAACAAACATTTCAAGTGATTTGTGTTTTATATAATTTTAAAATCCCCATTGACCTAGATAAACTTATTACATTGGCAAATTAATTTGTGTACACCCCGTGAAAATATGTACATTTACCGAGGTCTGGCGTCTTCATCGTTGGAAAACCACTTTCCAAAAAGGTCCTTTAGAGTGGTCTCCGTCTTCGTAGGCACGTTATTTCACAGCAGCCTTGAGAGATCAAGATGAGGATCACGCGTCAAGTAAACCGATGAAAAAGCAACACACCTGCGGTCTGTTTTCCTCGCCTTTTTTCTTTGGTTTATTTCTTCCGATTGCTCATATAGTTACCTATTTTTGTGTTCTTGATAAACAGAAACCTTCTTTTGAGCCCCAATACATAGTGGCCATAATTTTTTCGGCCGATGGAATGATTTTACTTCTTATGGCACGAAAATACACTTTACTCCGATCGTATTACAATATTTTTACGGAAAGCAGACGCTTTATTTTCACATGTTAGCCACTGGATACTGGTCTCGGTCCAACTGACGTACACTGTCAAACTTCTGAGTCCCAATATTAACCACAAATAAAGTAGCAGCACTATAATACCCTGTCGGGAATGAATGCACGTCGGGATGAGAATGTACGGCAAATAAGTTCACGTGAACAAATCGACGATGGCTTTAAAAGTCAGCCTCTTAGATACCTCATAATAAGCAACGCATGTATTTGGAGTTGATACTAAATTGCGCCCGGAGAGGGTTACTGACTCCAAACGGGCTCCTATTTCGACAAACGGTCACAAATAAGCACTCATCCTCCGAATTATGTGTTGTGCATGAGGTCATTCGCTTCAACCACATTCTTGTGAAGCAAGAAAACCTCAGGGCGATAAATCTGTTGTTAACGACCGATGCAATTGAAATAAGGACAACTTCGGATCTGCACGTGCAATGTTACGTAATTTAATAGATCGCTGCTAAACAATTAACGTACCACTTAGACTGTTGCAAAACAAACATACTCGTAATCGGTATATAAGAATTGCGATGAGACTGGGCAAAAATAAAATGAAAAACTGTAACATATACAATAACGATGTTTACCGGCAACAAAAGCAGCACTTATTTGGAATTAACCCGAACCATTACCTTATTAAAGCCAGCATGATAAGCATAGTTACGCATATTCCGAACATACAAAAGACAAAAAAAATACTTTAAGAAAGTTCGCCTAAAATTACAAAAGATATCCAGAGCATTTGCTGATCGAGTGCCCCTTAATATCTCAAAAGGTCCTTTGCTGCGACCACAAAGTATTGAAGAGTGGTGACAACGGTGCAAAAATGTCCTCAGATATGGTGCGGTCCAAACCGAAAACCTCTGTTTCAACAAAGAATGTCAACAGGCACTTGCAGCTGAACAAGTAGCATACAGAGCAGCACTGCATCGAAGAGCCAGAATGACTGATAAGTTCTACGAATAGGAAAGAACACTGGCTTCTCAGGAGCATGAAAAATGGAGTTTGAATAAAGAATCTATTGCGGTAATGAAGTTCTGAAATGTTAACAAAGGGTAAGAGAACATGTGACAAAGTCCGACCGAGAGTATCGGGCATAAGAATCGAGCATAAGCATTGCTTACGTGGTCTTCAAAAAATAAACCCTTTTAAACTGCGCCAACTATGGAGCTATAAGCTTGCTTAGTGTCGCCTACAGAGTCCTATGTGCATTGATTCTGCACCACAGATCAAATTTTCACAGGAGATCTTGGAGAAAACCATTGAGTTTCAGATCGAATTACACCATCAGTTTTTTACTGGGGCTTAGTTTACGAGTGGCGTTCAACATATTCTCGGTATCGGGGTGAAGCTGTGGTTGTATATATAAATTGACTTATTTATCAAGTAATACTATTATTTTAGTGCATTCATGTAAAATTTCATATAAATGTGATTATTAATTCGCGTTTTATCTCTAGTTAAACAGAATCATAATGGCAACTGAGACGATGATGGTGAAAATTGAGCATCGCGCTGTAATTAAATTTCTCACTAAGCAAGGAAAAAGTCAAAAAACTATTCATGAAGAGATGGTGGCTGTTTACCAGGGTTCCGCACCTTCATTATCAACTGTGCAAAAGTGGTCAAGTGAGTTCAAGAGAGGCAGAGAGAGCATTGAAGACGACCCCCGCTCCGGCGCCCCGGCGCCCCGGCTACTGCTTGTACGGGAGAAAGCATCAAGGAAGTCGAACAACTTGTTCTTGAGGATGCCCGAATAAAGGTGAAAATGATGGCAGAGATCAACAAACTTTCAATTGGTACCATTCACACCATTCTTCATGACCATCTTAACCTTTCAAAGGTCAGTGCAAGGTGGGTGCCACGAATGCTCACAGCGCCTCAGAAAAAAGTGAGAATCGCATGCTGTAGAGAGCTTTTGGAGATGTGTAGTGAGAACGCGGACGGTGTTATGGATCGAATTGTTACTGGGGACGAAACATGGGTCCACCACTATGACCCTGAAAGCAAACAAGAGTCCATGCAGTGGCATAAAAAAGGAACAGACCCCCCGAAGAAGTTCAAAGTCACTCCGTCTGCCGGGAAGCTCATGGCCACAGTTTTTTGGGACTCAAAGGGAATCTTGCTCATTGAGTACAAAAAAAAAAGGTGAAACCATCAACGCCACATCCTACGCTTCCACTTTGCATAATTTGCGGGAGGAAATTAAAAAGAAAAGACGGGGTAAACTCGCAGCGGGTGTGTTGCTTCTTCATGACAACGCTCCTGTTCACACGGCGCGAGTTTCCAAGGCTGCTGCGCGAGATTGTGGTTTCGAAGAAATCCAACACCCACCCTATAGTCCAGACCTTGCCCCTAGTGATTATTTCCTGTTTCCGGATTTGAAAAAATGTCTTCGTGGAAAAAGATTTTCGGATGATGAAGAACTCAAGTCGGCAATAAATGGGTATTTTGCAGAGAAAGAGGAAATTTATTTTTTTGAGGGTTTAAAAAAGCTTATCTCAAAATATAACAAATGCATTGATGTTAGGGGAGATTATATTGAAAAATAAAAACAATTTAAATTGAATTCGCATTTTCCTTCATATCGATACAGAGAATATATTGAACGCCCCTCGTACCTCTAAGCTCAGTTACTAGTTCTGACAACGAGCCTAGAGCAAAGATATCAAGCGAAGAATAACTCTTACCAATCAATGTTTCTTTGGGCTAAGGAAGCAATTGAGTAGCAAAACCCTGTCTCGAACAACTAAAGTGGCTTTATATGTTATAAGACCCTTATCATCGCCATTTTGCTATATGGGGGAGAAGCACGGATGAGGCCGTCCTAGGTTGTTTTTAAAGATAAATTCTTCGAGTTATCCTTGGTCCCATCTATCATACGCTAAGACTGAATGAAGGAGCTGATACAACGGCGAACTTGGCCTACTCGAAATACAACGACTACGAGGGCTCGAAGAATTTTCGAATTCATCTTGAAGGGTCGGCGCAGTAGAGGAAAACCTGGACCCAATGTCGTCACACAAGTGAAAACTTAGCAGGAGTTAACTGGAAGCGGCTTACTTACAATAGAGCCAAATGAATAGGATTTTTGGTTTAGGTTCAGTGCACCCCGGATTTTATTGCCATCTAAAGTAAAGTAAAGTTAAAATGGCATTCTCAAGCCATCTTCAACAAATCGTTGGTGCAATTCGCACTGGAGTTTAGTGACCTTGCGCACTGTCTTTTGATGTCAGCCTTATGGAGATGCCTTCTGATAAGTCAACCCAACTTTGACTATGCATTCGTATGATATATTTGACTTCAAGCGGAGAAACAGGAAATTTATTTTAAGGACAGATGGAAAGGGTGAATTATCTAAATCTGCGGTACTAGATAAGTTGCGATTTAAGCATTGCTGAACCCACTTACTACAATACATCCAAGCTAGTATTATACAAGAGTGCAAGGCTTTTCTAAACGAAGTCGGAATACTGGGTTTACTCCAAAGACTTCAATGACTTCAACTGAACGCAATGAATGGTACTGGTTTCAAAGTAAGTTTAATAAAGGTAGAGCAATCAAAATGATTGTATTCATTTTGTGAGTTCAAGATTTTGATTGCAGAAAATTATTGGGCAATAATGACTTCAAAATGAGCTGGGGTCACGACATCATCAAAGAACTATACCAGCAAAAAAGTTCCAATGAATTGAAGATGATGGCGAAAACTTAAAAAATGTGAAAGAGTATGCAAGCATACGAGTAACAAGCTAGAAGAAGTGAGAAGAAGAAGGGCCCATATAGAAAGGAAGGGGTATACGCAGCTTCCCAGATCGAAGATCTCGAAAAGTGCAGCGATATAAACATCTTCTAAATTTTCTACAGGACAAGCAAAAATCATCAGAGCTCTCCGTAATCGTGGAGAAAATCAATTCATCGAAGCGCAACGAATATTGAATGTTCTTGAGCACCACTTCCAGCAGCCGCATCATACAAAGAAAGTGATGCGGTAAAAACAAATTGACATCCAGCCAAAATAGTCACTCATCCCTTAGCTATTTAGAAGCTGGTTTGGCTAGACTGGGCGCTGTACGATAAGAATAGGTATTTAGTTGCGCCAACCTGTCTGTGTTCAATTATGGCTACGCATCAATTGTGCTAATTTTATCTGTTCGTTTGCACATAGCGCGGCGAAAGTAAGTTAGGGAGGGAGAAAGAGAGATACCGATGTGCGTTGGTTTTAAATGCTTGCAAGTTATACTGGCTAGGAAATAAAGAGGTCGGCAGGGTATTCCATAAGCGAGTTGTACGGCTTAGGAAAGAACTGATGAGCATTCATAGCGAGACGGGTGTTACGGTTAAAAATTTGAAGGGGCGGAATGCTACTGGCAATTTTAGTGGAGCACTGGTGATGAAAATAGCGATACAACAAGGTGAGACAGGAGACATTACGCCGGTGTTAGAGGGTGTCGAATGACTGTGTACTACTGGCATCAGCTATGAGTTTTATCGCACGATTTTGGATCCTATCTACCAAGTGCAAAGAGGTCTTAGGGGCACCTGAACAGATGTGGGCATTGTACTTCAGTTTTAGGCGGATAAACGCCTTATATATTGAAGCCAGGTCAGAGGGGGTGAAATATTTCTTATATCGCTTGAAGGAACCTAGACATGTGGAACATCGAATATGTGCTCTTCCCAATGATAATGGCTGGGTGTTTAAATTTCGCTTTAACGACAGCAGACAGCATTGGGTTTTGGAAGCATTAAATTCCTCTCTATTGATAGTTCCCCAATTGGTTATGCTGTTGATATCGGAATTTAATGAGCTTAGCATACGCTAGTCTTCCCGTTCTAGATGCGAAGAGCAGGGAACGAATATGAAAAGCAGAAAGTCCTGTCGTCAGCAAAGGAATATATTGGATTAGAAGTGGCAGACAAGAGATCATTGATAAAAATTAAAAAGAGTGTCGGAGACAGAACGGAGCCCTGTGGCACACCAGCATTTATTTTGCGAATATCAGACTTGAAACCATCCAAGACAACTTGAATTGAACGTTCCGAAAGATAGTTTCTAATCCATTGAAGAAGAGAGTCATTGATCCCAAATGCACGCATTTTTGACAAAAGAGCCTGATGCCAAACTCTGTCAAATGCCTTAGAAATATCAAGTGCAACTACCTTGATTCCGTCAGATTGGTTCCACTTTTCGGTGAGACATGCCATCGAATCACCACTGGACCTGTTGCTACGAAAACCGAACTGTCGTTCATTGAGAAGTTTTAGTGTTCCGAGATATTTCATGAGCTGACGATATATTAGCCTTTCCATGACATTGGAAAGAAGGGACGTAAGTGCAATGGGCCTGTAAGAGGAGATCAATGAATAAGTGACCTAAACAATTAGCACGGCAGATTCCATATATGAGCTACATATTCCAACGTATTTATTGCTGAGGATTTGACATGAGTCAGGGTGCTCATATAGAGACTAGGTGGCGGCTAAAAACTTAATGAGCCAACACCAACCCTCATATTCCCCAGGCGGATTATTAATTAGGAATATCCGGCGATTTTTCCTAAGGGGACCCAGAAAAAGCGTAGCCTTTCAAGATAGGGGTTATGCGTGGGATTAACTATATCACTTCGTAAAAACGCTAACGTCGCGTGGCAACCAAGACCTTCGAAGAGCTTGAAAAGGAGAAAAGACAAACACGTTCGAGACTGCGCATGGAATTTTTGGATTTTTATATGGAAAGTTCGGACCTTAAGCAGGCTACGTTAAACCGACCAAGTAGCAGAGGCCTATACAAATGTTACCTCCCTCTAGGAAGTCCGGTGTGATAGGACGGACAAAAGGATGATGAAAAACTGTGACATATACATACTAAGGTGACTGCAATTTAAAGGAGGATAGCCTAAGTAGCACAATCGAAAAGAAAGCCTACATGAGACCACGTCTGCAAATGGACTTTAGCTAATTGTCATTTCGCGGGACAGAATAATACTGTAGATAGCACACGGTTTCCTCAACTTTTACAAAGGGATATAGTATACACGAGATCATAAAACGGTAAACAAAATTTATGATTTTACGGTCTATGTAAGGTACTCAGTGGTATATACAAAATATCTGATCTTTCTAAGCTCCCAATCAAAAATTTATATACCTAGTTGCAGTCAGGGATTACCTACAAATATATCAGACCCCGCAACAACAAAGAAGTACTATGAGGAGAGGTTTATCATATATTGAACGTCTGCAATCGCAATAAACCATCAGAACCTTTGTCCATCGCGTATCCGTCAACCTTTCGGAAGTCTTACCAAAAGATATGTAACTATCCGAAATCGGTGCGACCGACGGGTGAGCCTCCAAAAACTTTCTGATAAAGAGAACTTGTAGTATCCTCGAATAGTTTTCGATATTTCATATCGTATTAGAATTTTTAAATTTAGGTAACCTCTCACCGATAAAATGTTGACCTATCAGATATGAGACTCCCTCTATTAACGAAATCGTGGTAAGTACTGCATTGAGGGTTCTAAAATGTTCCGTGAGTAACTCAGATGATTCTGGTCCGATTTTTTTGAAATTTCTGTCAAATGTGTGCTTTGTTAACAGATTTTGATTAGTACTGCAAACATTTCTAAAGAGTCCTCTATTTTTAAGAAAAAAATTAGTTACAAAACCAAATGGCCACGGTTGAGACGCGTTATCGAGCAAAAATCCAAATCAATAGCACTATTCCTTCGCGAGCTGTCTTGGGCCAAAAAATTGGCACATACGGACATACATAAATACACACAAACGTTTTCTTTTTTATATGCCTTCCAAGATATCAGGCGGATGGTTACGTTCGCGAAAAAATAAACGGGACCAGCTTCTACAGCTGCTACGCGTGACCAAGTTGGAAGATAACTGAACACAAGGCAATGCTAGAAAACGTAAGTGCAAATGCACATGAAGGACCTCAAGTGGTTATAGGTGGAGACTTCAATGCCTGGACAACAAAGTGGGGTAGCAGGCTCATAAATGCCAGAGGACGTATCCCACTAGAAACATTTGTATCGCATTGCAATAGTCGAGCAAACACTTTTAGGAAAGCGAGAATTGGATCAATCATCGATATTAATATACCTTCATAAGTAACTCTCTACTGCGCAACACAAAAATGATGGATCACCGAAGAATATACCCATGGTGACCATCAGGGTATAATACTTGATATTAAAGATCAAAATGCCATTCGGCGCCTCAAGCTAGCCAACCCAAAATAGAAAGATTATCTTTTCGACAAGGCCATGTTCGACGAAATGATGAATATCAGCGAGCTTGCCGACAGCGAAACAACGGAGAAACAGAATCGAAAATAGCACCTCACTCGTCCTTTAACCACAGCATGTGACCCAGCAATGCCCAGACGAATACCCAGTAAAAGAGGTACACTGGGCTACTGGTGAAGCCAAGAAATAAAAGCATTCAGAGCAAACTGCTTACATGCCCGACGGAGAGCGCACCGTTCTAGAAGAAGAGCCAATTTTCAAGAACGACTAGACATACTCCGACTGGCAAGAAGGGACCTAAAAAAGGCGATCAAAGAAAACAAAGCAAGATCCTTAAAGCACCTGTGCGACGAAGCGGACATAAATCTTTGGGGCAGAACGATAATGACTAAACTGAAGGGCTGTAGGTGTCCACAATTACGAGGGGCGTTCAACATATTCTCGGTATCGGGGTGAAGCTGTGGTTGTATATATAAGTTGACATATTTATCAAGTAATACTATTATTTTAGTGCATTCATGTAAAATTTCATATAAATGTGATTATTAATTCGCGTTTTATCTCTAGTTAAACAGAATCATAATGGCAACTGAGACGATGATGGTGAAAATTGAGCATCGCGCTGTAATTAAATTTCTCACTAAGCAAGGAAAAAGTCAAAAAACTATTCATGAAGAGATGGTGGCTGTTTACCAGGGTTCCGCACCTTCATTATCAACTGTGCAAAAGTGGTCAAGTGAGTTGAAGAGAGCCAGAGAGAGCATTGAAGACGAGCCCCGCTTCGGCGTCCCGGCTACTGCTTGTACGGGAGAAAGCATCAAAGAAGTCGAAAAGCTTGTTCTGGAGGATGCCCGAATAAAGGTGAAAATGATGGCAGAGATCACCAAGCTTTCAATTGGTACCATTCACACCATTCTTCATGACCATCTTAACCTTTCAAAGGTCAGTGCAAAGTGGGTGCCACGAATGCTCACAGCGGCTCAGAAAGAGAGAGCTTTTGGAGATGTGTAGTGAGAACGCGGACGGTGTTATGGATCGAATTGTTACTGGGGACGAAACATGGGTCCACCAATATGACCCTGAAAGCAAACAAGAGTCCATGCAGTGGCATAAAAAAGGAACAGACCCCCCGAAGAAGTTCAAAGTCACTCCGTCTGCCGGGAAGCTCATGGCCACAGTTTTTTGGGACTCAAAGGGAATCTTGCTCATTGAGTACAAAAAAAAAGGTGAAACCATCAACGCCACATCCTACGCTTCCACTTTGCATAATTTGCGGGAGGCAATTAAAAAGAAAAGACGGGGTAAACTCGCAGCGGGTGTGTTGCTTCTTCATGACAACGCTCCTGTTCACACGGCGCGAGTTTCCAAGGCTGCTGCGCGAGATTGTGGTTTCGAAGAAATCCAACACCCACCCTATAGTCCAGACCTTGCCCCTAGTGATTATTTCCTGTTTCCGGATTTGAAAAAATGTCTTCGTGGAAAAAGATTTTCGGATGATGAAGAACTCAAGTCGGCAATAAATGGGTATTTTGCAGAGAAAGAGGAAATTTATTTTTTTGAGGGTTTAAAAAAGCTTATCTCAAGATGTAACAAATGCATTGATGTTAGGGGAGATTATATTGAAAAATAAAAACAATTTAAATTGAATTCGCATTTTTCTTCATATCGATACCGAAAATATATTGAACGCCCCTCGTATAATGTCCAACAATGTTAAGGTCTATTGTGGTGCTCTACAGAGACCATCAAATCTGTGCAACATAATTAGAGAACCCTATTATGAGCCATGTTTATGAAAGTTTCTCGGACCATAAAATTTTCCAGGAACTTGAATCAATATCAATGAACGTAAATATCACTCACTGCTTATTGGCCTCTGGATACCATGGTTTCTAGCTCTACTGTGGGTACAAGGCCAGCGATCTGGCTGCCAATCTTCGGATTCAGGGTTCAAATCCCCGTGTTAGGTTGTTAGTTTTTAGCTTTTTTTTGTTTGGTCAATATTACACTTCTTATTGCCTTCCGGATACCATATTTATCAGCTCTACTGTGGGTACAAGTATAGCGACCCAACCGACTGCCAATCGTCGGATTCAAGGTTCAAGTCCCGTGTTATCGTTAGTTTTTAGTTTTTTTTGTTTTTCCTTCTGATCTGGAAATTCGAAGATCCACATAACAGGATTCAAATCGTATGATAAGCAACATACGATTAGTGTTAGCGGTCGTGAAAGATCAGAAAAAGTGGTCTGAGGGTTCAGTTCAAGTGAAAAAGAAAAAAAAAACTGTGGTAGGGTTAGGCGAAATTTTGGAGCTTCGATGATGGATATCGACAAGGAGACTATCAGTTTGGAATAGATCGTGGAAATTGAAATTGACTATTGGAAAAAAGTTTAAAAAAAAAGAAATAGAAAAAAAAGTTTAGGAAGTAGTTTAAAGAGTGAAGAAGAAAAAAAAATGCGTAAAAAATGAACAACGAATGTAAATAGTGTCAGTGTCAAGCAACAACTTAAAAGACAAAAAAGAAGTCACAAATTAGTTCGGTAGCATGAAGGATAAGTGAAACGCAGTAGAGTAATAACTATTAATTGCTCAAGATCCGAAAAAAGGGGATAGTGTCCAGGAAAAATAAATCAAACTTTTATATTTGTCGAGCGTCTAAACGAATTGTGTGCCAAGCAGAGACAAGGAAGCCGCTGGAAACGTGCTGAACGAGAAAAATCGGAACGATATATATGTTAAGCCTTTATTAAACGATAGGTAATATATATGTGTGTATCCGCCTAGTCATACCTATAGTATTAGGTATGAAATAAAATTCAACGTTCGTTGATTAGCGGGTCGTTTTATTCGATTTGATTAAAGCAACGCTCGGCGCTGAAAAGCAAGGTTCAAATACGGATCTTGGGGTGAGCTTTTTTTTCTATATTATTTTCTAGTCAATATAAGTTTAACGAGTAGAATTGTTTAGTGGAGTTCTATTTGTAAGGCTAGTTTTTAAGATTGTTAATTTGGATGGAATTAAAAAGAAAGAATTGTAACGCTGTGACAAATATTCGTTGTATTTTTATTCTTACTTCTTTGGAATCGGTTTGTCGTCATTCTGAAAGTTGGTAGTGACGCAGAGACGTAGTCGCCCATTTTAAATATCTTTAGTCACGACCATACTTCGGAGCGACTGGGCACGGTAACACAAGAGAGTGTATTCATACCCATTTGAGCGTTAAGTTCTTTAAAACAAAAACAATACAAATTGGTCAATTATAAGGTCATTAGCCAGAATGGATACATCATACCACTCGTTAAAGATTGTATCCAGCTCCACTTCACCAATAGAAGGTCGAGATATGAAACCAACAAAGTAAAAAAGTGCTGTAAAATCTTCGCGGGAGTCCCACAAGGATCGGTACTGGGCCCCCTTATCTGAAATATCATGCAGGATGGACTCCTTTAATTAACACAGCTACCAGCAATAAAAATAATTGGATTCGCTGACGACATCGCGAATGTAATCAACTTCATCAAAACCTAGAATTAGCAGATCACAAAACGGAAGCTGCCCCAAAAACGAGCCAAACAAATGTGGAATACGTGGAAATAAGGGTAGGAAGTCAAATCAAAGGATCAAAGGACTATAAAATGCCTAAGAGTAATACTTGACAATAGATTAGATTAATATTATTAGTCACCTACTATTCCGGCAAAAAGGCGTCAATGATCCAGGTAGCACTTTCTGGAATACTGCTAAACATCGGAGGACCCGGATATGCTAGAAGAATCTTAATATCTAAAGTAATAACCTCAGTTCTGTTATACCCTGCTCCAGTTTGAGTGGAGGCCCTAGTAACAGAGGAAGCACGGAGAAAATTATCATCAACATATCGCCTTAGGGTAATCAGTGACTTTAGGACGATGTCGGACGAAGTAGTTTTTGTCATAGCTTGGATGATTCCCATCGATATCCTTGAGGACGAGATTCAGAGAGTCTATAATTGGAAAACTTCTAGGTGGGTTCCCGTTGTGTTCCATTTGATGGCTGCTAACCATTCGCTGGAAATATTCCTTAACAATGTCAGCAACTTCCTTCGTTCTTCTGCTAATTGTCTTTGTATGGAAATTGTGCAATGGTGTGCGCAGTTTGGAAACTCACAAAATCACCCCTGTCGGAGATACTCTGGTATTTTAAGATTTCTAAAATCTCTCGCTCAAACAAGATGTCGGACGAAGTAGTTTTTGTCATAGCTTGGATGATTCCCATCGATATCTTCGCGGACGAGTTTCAGAGTGTCTATAACTGGAGAACTTCTAGTAACCAAGAGGCGACATCCGTCAAAAGCCTCAATGAGGAAGAAAGAGCGACTTCAATGACCAGGTGACAAACTCGATGGAACACCACTATGAAGGGCAGATGGACCTACACATTGATCCATCCATAGATGGTGGGTATCGAAAATACAGACACCGCTTCGAGGACGATAGCTCAGCTTTTTTCCAAAACTGTCCAAATCAGAAGACACAGAGCCTGCAATATTCCATTGCATTGCATTACGCTTTCTGGGATGGCGAACTGACGTACCAAACGCACAATCAACTATTGGTTTGAACATTCATAACAAACGAGCTGCAAAGGATCGAAAGAATAAGACGTGCGGACGCAGCAAATATAGGAGACATAGCATGGATTGCTTACCAGTCCCGCGGGGAGAGTGGTCGAAGTGTGTAGGGTTTAGTGCATAGGCGTATTCCTGGAATCGAGCAATCAAACTAGCGAATCGTGAATGCTGGTAGCCCAGACTACTGGTATCTTCTGAAAATTACACACCCTTTGCCGCAACTAAACAAGAAACAGACATTTTCTTAAAAACTGGCTAAAACTTTATAGACGCTTGGAACAGGGTCCTTTGGAAATGAGCAAGGAAGTTTAGTAAAACTTCTTCAGATTTTAGTTAGTTGTTAGGCAGATAGAATGAACCATTCAAGGCGCAGAAACACAAGATTTTTACAAAATTTACAGATTTAAGGCAGCTAGATATAGATGACTTCACAGAGAGCATGTCCAAAATTTGATCGAAAGAAACTGTGCTTCAGCATCATTTGTCCGTTCCACAAGAAGGGAGACCTATAAACTGCCCCCAACTACAGAGCGATCAGACTTCTTAATATCGCGTATAATTTCACGATGTGAAATGATTTTTAAACGATCTGATAGGGGTATCAGTGAGGTTTAAAGCTCGGTGAGGTCATACTTTGCCAGATCCTCTAGAAAATTCCTGAAGTCCACATCTATCACTGTAAAACTTTTCACGTTCTGTAGAATGAAAATTTGTGCACAGTTCTCAAAAAGTTTGTGTAAATATCATACTTGCATACGCTGATGATTCTGGGCATTAGCGAAGGCGGCTAGGCATACGAGTATTTTGGGCCGTTTGAACGCAAGATCCTTCGATTGATTCTTGGTCCCATTTGCGTTCACAAGCTGAGAACGGATATTAACGCTCCGACTCCGAAGGCTTTTATTTTCATACGAATGGGCAACGCAGTAGAGAAAAACCTCGCCTTAGGTAGCGCACATCAGTGGAAGGAGACCTCAACAACTTGAAATGTGTAACTGAAACCAGTATGTTAATAACCGCGTTAATTGGAGTTTACTTGTTGGCCATTGGCCGCCAAGAGGGTTTCCGTTTAACAGCCTTTAAGTTCGGGACAACGAGTAAGACTTGCTACTCCGTGTCACACGAGCAATAGAGAATGCCGCGGCTCTTAGCTTTCATAATTGGAGCAGCATGCCATTGAACATCACGGATCAGGTCCCTCTCTAAGTAAGTAAAGAAATACTCGATACTGAGCGGAGCGCATTTAGCATAGAAATATCGCTAGAGCAATTATAACTGCACCATTTCTGCGCCAGTGTCTGAGGTTGTAGATGGGGTCTCGTTGTGTTCCATTTCATGGCCGTTAAACATTCGCTTCAAACATTCCTTAACAACGTCAGCTACTTCCTTCGTTCTTCTGCTAGTTATCTTCGCATGGAAACTATGCAACGGTTTGCGCAGTTTGTAAAAGTTTGTCATGACAAGCTCGCACCTGTCGGAGATACTCTGGAATTTTAAGATTTCTAAAATCTCTCGCTCAAACATCAAGGTCGACAGGCGTTAGCAAACAGAGATCTATCCAACTGCTGGGCTACATCGATGCAAATATTATGGCGCTGACCAGTAAGTCGTGCTTGAAGAACTAGAGAACACTTTATTTTGTAATTTAACAAAAATCTACTTACTTGGACTCTGTATTTGTTTCTCCAACATAATATCTCTCGCCTCGTCCAGCAAATCCTTTAGAAATACAGCGTTTCCAGTTCTTGTGCTCATGCCACGTATTCTTCCAAACTTTACATGCTTTGCTTTCGTTCCAATGTTGGCATTTAGTTCAGTCGTCACCTTAAAGCAAGCATCAAAATGATCGGTCTGTGCATTGTCCACTATATAAAAAATCTTCTCGAACTTGTAGCGTTGGAATCTGTCAACCAACGCAGCAATATCCCTCACAAGATACAATGTCGAACCATCGCTCTTAATCACCGGAACCCGTCGATTTCCTACGTTCACAATCTTACGTCCATCCACTTCTTCATGAATCAGATTTTTCGCTTGCAATTGGTTTAAAATGGAGCCGACAAACTTCTGACCGTATTGCGACTCCCATTCGTATTCGTCGAACGTTACTCCCAGTCTACGATATGTACCTTCCAACTCGGCGATGGTATACTTCCTATACTTCTCCCATCGCTTTTGGATTTCCGGAGCAGCGTCATTCTCCAAGTTGGTAAAGTGCTTCCTTGCTTTCTCAGCGACCGTAGGATCTGTTTTGGCTTCTGCATTTGCCCGCACATAGGCTTTGTAGAGATTTTCGATTGGGTTCCTCTGCATTTGCTCATCTGTGAGTTGTTCTAGTTCGACACCGACTTGAAGAAACCCAAATTGAGTTCCCCAGTCGCCGAGGTAGTTCACTTTTACCACATCATGACCCAAATGCTGATAGAGATTACCAAGCACATTTCCAATAATCGTTGATCGTAGATGGCCCACGTGAAAAGGCTTCGCTATGTTGGGTGAACTGAATTCAAAAACCACACAACCATCACTGTGCGTAGCTGGGGGTAGGGCGAAATTCAAGCCCAAAACATCGGTGACAAACGTGGAATGGTTGAGTTTAAATGCAAGACCCGGTTTCGAACGCCCGACTGAGGTGGTTTCGGATATTTGCTCCACCACTCCTTTCTCAAATGGATTAGTATTCAAGTGTTTTAGCAGAGTCGGCGTATCCTCTCCGACGATAGAGATGAGGTCAGCTGCAGACAAATGCAATTCTGGCTGGTTGCCAGATTTCGCTGTTTTCGGAAGCTCGAGACGGGCAGCTATCAAGTTCCCAACATTGTTTTTCTTGATTATTTCAGAGATCTGTAAAGGAAAATCCAAAAAGTATCAGAAGTGTTGCATGACATAAGCAATTTCATTTATAATTTCCAAAATAAAATAAAACCTTTTCTCCTATGGTTTTCCGAATACATGCAGACATCTTTCACATCTCTTATCAATACTGTCAGATGTTGGTTTGACGTCTATTTATTATTCAAATTGCTTCAATTATTGAACCAAATCCAGCGCACGAGTATGTTCATCGACTAGGCCAAGGAAAATATGTCTTTCAAATTAAAAAGAAAATTATATTTATTCATATATATATGTATTATCCTCCGTCAAGATGAACAATTTAGACGCAACTTTGGATGGGATACAGAATACTCGTTTCCTTAATATCTACCATGTGATGATCAAACAAATGGCAAAGCAAACTCAGTTCAGCGAAATGGAATTGAGTTGTATTCTTATGGTTTATCACAAATTCGTTCTCTTAAATGGCCCGAGAGCTAAGGCGATGACGAAGAAACAATTTTTTCAACTATTTGAAGTTTTATTCAAGATTTTTGATGTGAAGATCATTGAAAGGATTACGATAAACATAACTGAAAAGGATTTAAAGAAACACATCGATCCGTTTGCATGGATTAAGTTGTTTTCGGTTTTTATGTCGGACGACTTGGACGAGAAAATGAAATTTGTGTTTAGCGTAAGTTTTAGTTCGCTCCAGAAGTTAACAATCACTAGGAATACGAGCACTTTTAGATCTATAATTTGTACGAGACGAATTTTCTAAATCACACAATTTTGAATAAATTCGTACCAAAATTCTTTACGGGAGAGGACGAGGATGAAGTCGCCGAACTGACTGCTGTATGTTTGTGAGATATGAGACTTCAGGTCACTAATTCTTTTCTGTACGTTTCTTTTCACAGGACATGGTGGACTTACTTTTTCAAAAATTCGACATCGATAGGGATGGTTTGATATCGTATGACGATTACTCGACTGTGGTTAGAAGGACACCAATGTTATTGGAGTTTCTAGGACCTTGTTTGCCATCACGTGATGGTTTGACTGTCATTGCCTATTGTACTAATATTATGGCGAAAATGGGAGACGTTGTTTAAGTTGAGTACAATGGTAAAGAAAATCTAGAAGAGCTGTACTTTATACCATATTCATTTGGAAACGAAATAAAGCTCGTTGAATAAAATTCCTAATTTGACTAAAACACGCTTCTCCAATTTGTTTTCTTTTTTCTATCCTTCACGAAGGCTTTCATGAACTTATCCGGAGCCGAGATCTTTAAGCAAAGGCATATGGCATCTATAGATCCTCTTGTTCATGGAGGCTGACGATAAAATGTATCAAAATGTGGTCTGGTGTGATACGTAAGGATCACAATTCATACCCAAGTGCAGGTGCAGCGTTCAGACAAGGGAGGTGACACTGCTTTGTATTATTCAAAGGGGATAAACATGACCCCATTAACCTACTTCCCCACTCGTACGGGATAACATTCCTTTAGGACGCTTGAATATCACGTAATTAATTGTCAATGCACCTTCTTAACAACTGAGAACGTTCTCTAAGCTCGGCAACTATCGAGATAGAGTTGTATACACAAATGTCGTTCATCTGGACTCAATATATACATCGCAGTATTGGAAGATGCACCAGAAACATGAAGGAAAAATTACAGCGATGGAAATGAAAATATTACAAACATCATAAAAAATACGTGAAATACCTCAGGCTATGCGAATAAGCTGATATTGCCATGCTCATCGCCTTTAATAAAAGCAATAGATACAACTTGCAGCCGTGGTTCTTAGAAGGTGTCTAAAGAAATATAATTGGATCACCCAAACATCAGAAGTTGGCCTTCTTACCTAGGCGATTTAGAATTTACAGTGGAGACTCGTAGAAAAGCGTTCCACCAGATGTAATTATGACGTCACAGAATTCAAAAGTTGTAACTTAATTAGTTAAGTGGCGCTACAGTCTAGAGTGGACCTGAAACTCAACCAATAAGCCTTTCCAGATATCATGATCCCTCGTCAGATGCTTCTAGTGCTAAATGGATTGATGTCCCCTTCCACATTCGTGTGCCACGTTAGATGCGTTTGTCTTCTGCTGCACCGTCCCTCGTAGTTAGAATTGAAGATGCTCTGGGCAAGAGCTGTGCTGGCCCGATGAATCCGTAGACCGATGTGGCTACACAGTCCGTATAGTTCGCAGTTGAATCTCTTCCTCCGATCCCCGTCAATTCAAACGTCAGAATGTACCTTGTCCCCGCCTACATTTGAGTGCGTTGAGTCTTCAATGGATGAATCCATTTCCGGACTCGTATAGTAGCAAACGCATACCTTCCATTCTTCCGAAGAGGTATTCTTTCACGCCGGTAAGACCACTGCGTAAGATTTTTCATCAATCCTTTCCGAGCAGATGGAAAACAGCATTTATCCAGCCCGTCCCTAAAAAAGGCGAATCTTCTTCTCTCTCTTCCTACAGATCCATTCCACTTACGTCCCTTCTTTCTATAGTCATGGAAACGCTTATAAACCACCAGTTCATGAAATATCTAGAAATACGTGAACTTCTCAATGACCGGCAGTATAGTTTTCGTAGCAACAGGTAGTGATTTGATGACTTGTCTCATCGAAAAGTGGAACCAAAGCGTACATCAATCTGTCAAAGCAAAATGGTTACACTTAATATTTCTGAGGCATTTGACAGAGTTTGGCATCACGCTCTTTCGTCGAAAATGCGTGCAGTTAGGATCGAGGAATCTCTTCTTCAATGGATTAGAAATTACCTTTCGAGAAACGTCCAGTTCAAGTTGTCTTGGATGGTTTCAAGTCTGATATTCATAAAATAAATGGTGGTGTGCCTCAGAGCTCCGTTCGGTCTCCAACATTTTTTTTCATTTTCTCACTGATCTCTTGTCTGCTACTTCTAATCGAATATATACCCCTGATGATAACAGTGCTCTGCTTTTCATATTCGTTCCCGGACTCACGTTTCTGCTCTTCAACTGTCCTTGACAACGATCAAACGAATAATAAGACATGCTGGACGCTTTGCGCGCGTTGCTGTGATCCTCTTAATAATGGAACCAGTTTGAGCTTATGATAAAGCGTAGTAGACTGTTAACGTCTATATTTTCTAGATCGTTTAGGTCGTTGTAGAAGAAAGCTCGTAGATAAAGCTCTCTTCTCTGGGAGAGAGCTGGATATGTACAGAGTAGGTTTAGGATTGTCTGTTCCTCTTCCTCGTCCATGCAGCTTCTACAGAAATCATTTGTAAAAGCGGCAAGCCTTCTTGCGTGCTTGCTTATGAGCCAGTGTCCAGTCATGACACCTATTATGGCGCTGAGAAGTTTCCTATTTAAAAGGATCAGACACTTAGAGCGATTCAGATCCAGCTTTGGCCAGATCTGTTTGGTCGCTAGACATGTTTGCCCAACAGTCCACCTACGGTCTGTTCTTTTATTGGCATCCAGCTTTAATGTTAGTTTTCACGTAGCCATTGGTACACCTATGCTACACTTTTCCGGTAGAATAGGTAGAGTGGTTCCAATTTTGGCGAGTTCATCGGCTCTTCAGTTCCCTGGAATGTCTCTGTGGCCCGGCACCCAACAAAGGTGAATGTTGAACTTCCCTGCCATCTCCATGAGTGATGATCGTCATTCAAGGGCGGTTTTGGAATATAATGAGACCGAGTCCAGGGACTTGATAGCGGCCTGACTATCGGAAAAGATGCGGATATCCTTTGCAGATATCACGTTTTTCTTCAGCCAGGAAAGAGCTCCTTTAATCACCAAAATTTCCGCCTGGAACACGCTACAGTGATTTGGAAGACGGAAAGAGAGGCTTAGATTTAGCTTATCTGTGAAAACTCCACTGTCGGTTTTAGATCCATCTGTGTAGAGATGGATTGACTTGTCCTCCATGAAAACATCTTCCTCCCAAAATGATCTAGAGGGGAAGCTTACATGGAAGTTTTTGTCAAACCAAAGTTCAGTTACGGTGTAACCGATGTTCTCTGTGAGGATTCCTAATGTATTAAGAATTTTGGCGTGACCAAATGAATTATTTGTCCATTGTTTAGTCGCTTTAAGGCGAATAGCTGCAGTCGCAATGTCGAGGGGTGTCAAATGAAACAGGATGCCAAAAATTGTAAAACAAGTAATTGAACGTAATCGAAGAGTGGCGTTTTTGGCGGAAAATTGGTTTAAATAATTTGTTCTAATCTTTCTAAGATATTTCTCAATGTTTAGAAGAAGTGAAAATATTTTTCTTCATATTTTGGTTTCTTATATACACATTTGTTCCTCGTTCATTTTACATGATTATTATTCTAGTTACTAGAGTTTTGCTCGATGTTAGATTTTGTTTTTTCTTGGAACACTGGAGGCGGCCTCAAACTTTTAGTCTGCAGTGTATGTACCTGCCTACATTCATCGTCAATCCAGAAGCAGTTTCTCTAATGCTCGTTGAGAACATTCCAATTGATATTCTATGCTTTGTGTATGGTTAATGAAAAAAGAAAAATATGGGAAGAATAATCAAACGATTCTTATGCATATGAAAGTCGTATTTTCTATATTTATACAACTGTAAAAAAAAATCTTATAAGACTATCTGTCCATTCGCTTCCGCCTTCAGTCATCTCCAATTCGATTCCATTCAATTTGATCCCAGTTGAATGGTAAAATACCCAATCATCAGAAGAAACGTCAAACCGACATCTTCGATTCTCGTTTTGCATTCCAACCAATCCACAATCAACTTCACTGCGGTGGTGCCCTGTGTCTTTCGTGCAAGTTGGCTTTTTGTAATTCTCCCTCTGCCAGGCGCAAACGTAGTAAAAGCGAGAAAAAAAAGCAAAAAGGAAGAAACACAAGTTACTTCTAATTGAATTCGTTACGACAAAAAAACCTCAACAAAAGCATTTTTTCCATTTTAAAAAATCGAAAAGCATTCCCCCGAGCTGGCTGTGGCAGCACTCAATTCTGAAAAATCGTCACCAAATCGCATGCAATCTAAATTGGAGCTGCAAAGCTGATGGTGGAGCACCATCATTGTCATCGATTGAGAAAAAAAGGGGGCGGCGGTACGTACAACTTATCGCATACAACCGATTCAACGGTGAAGGAAGGAAAAATAGAAAAAATTAAAAAAAAAAACTCGCAACACAATTTCAACTTGAATTCGACTATGATTGCGTGCAAAAGTAATAAATAAAAGTGAAGAAAAAGGTTTACGATTTCTCAATTGTCACCACCAACACGCCCTTTTCCATTCGAGTGTGCAAAATTCGTCGAAACAAGACAAGAACTACATCGCTTCCATTCAATAAAATCTAAGAGAAGTAGCAGCTTCAACTTTGGCTACATCTATAGCAGCAGCACCTCCTCCCTATTCTCGGTGTCTCATTGAGAAATCTCCCACAAAGTGGGAAACCAGTGTAAAATTGATTTTAATCAGAGATCGGTGTGAGGCCAGTTTGGCAGTAGTGCGAGAGTTCAGTTTTTCTTCTTATTTTTGATTTGGGTTGCTGTCCCTTTTATTTTTTTTTTTTGGTTTTGTTTCGATTAATTTCCAATTGAAGGCGCATACAATCGCGCGGAGTGTGTGTGCATTAAGCGAAGTCAAATTCAATTGGAATCGACGCAGTGATCAATTCAAAAGCAGCTGGGGAGAGGAGCCGTTTAAGTCGTAGTCTTGCAGTCTCGTAGTCGTCTTTGTCGTAGTCCATCATCGCCAACAGCGCGTGGTAGTAGGAGCATCGTAATGGCTGGTCAAACGATAAGTGACAGATTTTTGGCTGCTAGACACAGTTTGGCCGGTCAAGGCCTAGCCAAATCTGTGTGCAAGGCAACTACAGAGGAATTGATTGGGCCGAAGAAGAAACATTTGGACTGTGAGTACCTACATACTTATACTTACTTTGCTATTTCTTTTTTTCCTTTTTAATTCTCTATGAATCTTCTCATGGCAATCTGTGCTCTTGTGTCATGGGAGGCTTCTTTCTGGTCAATTGTAAAGTCAAGCACAATAGTTTCCGCAGTTATATTTTGGATAGAAAACAAGAAAAAAAAAAAGTATGAATGGTCGTCTTGCATGTCGATTACGATTGTGATTAGATGGTGGAAGTGGAAACCACCCCCTTTTTGCCAACAACACAGAAGTGCCAAACTCAAAAGTGACAAGTTTACCTGATTATGCATATTCTTCATGTGGTCGTCATACATACTCGTATCGAGCACAGTTAAAGTTTACACATAAAACAAAAACAAAACAAAAAAAACATAAAAAATTTGTTTACGTTGTCAATTTGATGAGAGATGTTGATGAGAGAACGTAACTGGCAGGGGGTTATTCAAGATTTTAGATCAGGTAGTGCTTAGCGATAAGAAATTCGTCATGCCAGTTGTGTTTCTACGACAACAGGGGACGAGTTGAACCCGGTTTTTGCTCTACTCCATCGATCACATTCGATTGCTTATGTTTTTTTGACTGTTTTTCCCCTTCTCGTTCGGATAATCAGTAGTGAGTTAGTTTTTTTCTACAAAAGGTAACTGGGAATACCTTGGATTCGACCCAGTCCAAGTGTAGATTTTATCTTCACTTTTTTGTGAGTCAATGCAAAACGTTGATGGTGGAGACCTAATCCACTGGCTGCAAGGTAATGCTGTAACAACTTTGTAAACGACTGTGAGCCTCAAGGTATTCGGCTTTTTTGTTTTTTTTTTTTTATTTCTTGGGAAACGGTGATACATTTCAATGTTCTATGGATGGAGTCCATTGAGGTTATGAATTTCGGATTAAAACATCAATCAGCAATGCAAACAGCGGCAAATGTTGTCAATTTATTTAGGGTACGAGCTGCAACTTACGACATACAATAGTGATGAGTAATCATGTGGTCGACAACGGGTGTAAGATACCAATCAGGGAGGAAGTTTATTTGCCTTTTAGTCTGACTAAAGTCTGTCTAATAGACAGCTTGCAAAAGCAGCACATACGAATTTCGTACGTCATACGAATTTCAATCGATATTTTCCAAATCTTTGATTCTTTTGGTCTGGGCAATGAGTCCAAAATTCTGCGGAACGTACATATGTATTTTGCTCAACACAGTCACTGTATAAATACCATATGTACTCGTACATCATTGTAACGACGATTCACAGGATAATAAAATTACTTGTCTTGACATTATGCAACAGGCCACAAGTTGGCTCGGTTACCAAACGAAGTATGTACCCACACTTTGGAGTGATATTTATGTAAAGAGGAATTAATCAATGATGACTAAGTGGTATCAGCTCTGTGAGCAATACTGTTCGGTACTATTTAAATGGGAAGTACAAGATGGTATCTCAATACATACCATGCCACAGTATGCCTTGTGCTCGCATAAATTGATAACCGCCCAAATGATGAATGCGTATATGAGTTCATAATCACCACAAATTTCAAACACTATAAAGCAATTACACTCCAGTTATCCATAATCGAATTGGTGAATTTGAGGCGGTCAAGTTGGGAAGAATAAATCTCAAAAGAGTGTATCATATGACTCATGTCACATTTTGTTGAAACCACATCTCGTCCGGATCAATGTGGTACTCTTTTTTCAAAGAAATATTCATTGGGCATGTTCTGGTAATGTTAACTATTCACTAAAACTCGAGCGCTGTCCTTATTTTCGTAGATACATATAAGTTCCGCACCAATCAGAGGATTTTCGTGTGTGATTGTTTATAAGCGCAATCAGCGAAAGAGCGACGCAAATGATGGTCTCGTGGTTTTAGTTCCCTCATCAGTTGATTCAGCATTTACCTTCTTTTGAAGTACTAGTTTCAGGAGAGCATCATTGTGAATCTATCGACTGATCGACCGATGGCATTCCCTCTGCGTGCGAATAGAACGCATCGTTGATAGCCATCCATTCTACACTTCCTTACTTAATTTACGTGGTGCTGCAGTCTTTGACGGTCTTGGGTTGCAACCAACAGCTCTGCTCTTTTATCGCGATCTTTTGGTAATGCCTTCACAGGGAGACACCAAGTTTGTTTATATCTATTTCCTGCCTGCCTGCCTAAGCCGAGGTCTTCTACACCGTGTTGTTTGGAGCGCTGTTGTCCGTTCGCTAAACATGTCTTAACCATCTAACACTGATATACTACGGTTGCAGTATCGTCAATAGATGGCTTTGCCCGCGTATCTTAGCGTGATATATATCACGCAAAGAAGTTCGACATTTGGGTATCGCTTGAGTTGGAAGAAATTCATCTGATAAAGCGCATGAACGTCTGCGATCAACTCACCAAACGCGAAGTAATCGATCCATTCTGATCATGGGCGACGAAAAATGGATTTTCTACAGCAATGTCAGCCGAAAAAAAGTTGTAGTAGGTGAGATGAAGCATCGGAAAGGTACGCAAAGGCGAACATCCACCAAAAGAAGGTGATGCTGTTAATCTGGTGGAATTGGAATGGACTAGTCTGTCTTCTATGAGATATTTCCAATGAACGAACGAATAATTCGGATGAGCAGCTACAGAAATGAAGTGGTGCCATCGCACGGAGACGAGCTGATAATTGTAATGATGTGGTGTTTCACTACATCAATACGAGACCAGACACAAGTTTGGTCACTCGACAAAAATTGTTGCAGCTTGGTTGGGATGTGTTGCCACGTCCAGCATATAGCCCAGATCTTGCGCCGTCAGACTTAAACTTATTTCGCTCCTTGCAAAACTCTTTTAATCTTAGAACGTTTGCTTCTGAAGACCTCATCAAACAGTAGCACCTTGACAAGTTTCTTGTAGAGAAAGATAGGAAGTTTTATGAACGCGATATTATGAAGTTGCCCTAAAGTGGCATCGAACAAAACGGCCAATACATCATTTATTAATGTTGATTACGTTCATTAAATTAAAATAGGACTATGACGGCGAGAGCCTTACATATATAGTATTTTCATTTCAAAGAAATAGCGATGGGCAAAAGAGTACTACTTCGTTCGATCTCTACAGTTTCGTCTTTGCTTGAATTTGTTTAGCGAATCCAGTGTAGAGGAAGTCCTTAATCACCTCAAGGCTTTAGTCATTTCTTATCGACAGCATATAAATTTTGTTACCCTCATTTACCCTAAAACTCATCGTTGCTCACTTTTGATTCAATGGCTAAAAACACACCAGTGATAGATAGTTGATTTCTTATCATAATTTCAACGTCGTGAGCGTATGTGGACAGGCTAACAGGTTTTTAAAATGGTGTGCCTCTGGTATCTGGAAAGAGGCTTTAAGCCTAAAAGCTAGGTTGAAGAATTGCTTAGAGTAGCGCTTGGCAAAACCAAGAGCGGAGTTAGCTTTTTTATGATATACCACCTTGAATAAAAAGTTCCTGGAATAACCACCGTGTGGCGTCACCATTGTTCCGATTTGAGTTCTGTTTTTTTTAAGTTGGTAAATCTGTTGTTGACATTCCCCCTCTAAATCTTAGCGCCATAGCTTGACATTTGCAAAAGTTACGTAGCCAAGAGTACATCTATCTCTGTGTGTGTTGGCGATTTTTTACAATTTTAGAAATGGATTTAAATTTGCAACAACGAACTTGTATTAAATTTTGCGTAAAAAACGGATTTAATGGCGCGCGAACGTTTCGGAAACGATTCTCTGAAGAAAACGGTCGTTTACCAGTGGCCAGAGCGGTTCAAAAGTGGTCGTGAGTCAATCGAAGATGATGTGGCATCGACATTGAAAACCGACGAAAACATTGGTAGAGTAAAAGAAATGTTGGTCAATAGCGGAGGACTTGAACATTGCCTATGGATCCGTCCAAAACATTTTGGTTAATGATTTGGGTTTCCGTCGTGTAGCAGCAAAGTTGGTGCCAAAAGACCTCAATTTCATGCAAAAAAGAGACCGTGTTGACGTCGCAAGAGAGATGATTTTCGAGGCTGAATCCGATCCCACATTCATCAAAAGGATCATTACTGGAGACGAGACGTGGGTTTATGAGTACGACACGCAATCCAAACATCAGGCAATTGAATGGCGTTCACCAAATGAGCCGAGACCAAAAAAAACACGTCGTTTTCAGTAAAATAAAAGGCAATGCTTACTGCTTTCATGGAATACAACGGTGTAGTGCATCATGAATTTTTGCTAGAAGGCCAGACAGTAAACAAAGAGTATTATTTGGGCGGAAGCAATTCGCTGAAAGAGACCAGAATTGTGGGCAGAAAACTCGTGGATTTTGCATCCAACAGCCACCGAATTCACCTGATTTGGCTCCCTGTGACTTCTTTCTGTTCAATCGAGTTAAAAAACCACTACGGGGAACGCGTTTCAGCAGCCGAGAGGAAGTAATGGAAAAATCGCAGGAAGCACTGATGGACATACCGAAAACCGAATATAAAAAATGTTTCGAGGATTGTATCAAACGCTGGCATAAGTGTGTTGCAGTCGATGGGGATTACTTTGAAGGGGACAATATAGATTTAGATGAATAAACTTGTATTTTTAATTTTCTGAATAAATTCTTGATCAGGGTGGTATCAATGTGGGTACCTTGATCACACATTTTACTGACTAAAAAACCAGCTGGAAGACGCTTACGAGTCCAATTTGAATTTCACTTTATTTACGTATAGTGAACGGATTGTGCATTAAGATTTAATCTTTTATACGAGTAGTACACAGAACTTAAGCGTTTAAACTTAATACAAAAATAGTAAGTTATATAAGCGGTGCGGGAATAGGAAAACGAATAGATAAGAAAATAGATGAAAAAAGGAAAGTAAATACAGAAAAAAAGTAGTTATAGTAATTTTAAGTTAAGAGAAAGTAAGACATTATTGTTGTTTTGAATTGGTTTTGGTTAGCAATAGCTTTATTGCGAAATGGTAAAGCATTCCAAAGTTGAATCGAGGAGACAAAGAATAGACGGGGTGAGTTTAGTTAGCGAAAGTATGATGTAATACTAGAACGAGTGAGTATCAGTTTGCAATATACTCGTACCATAAGTAAGATGGCGTTTTGTTGATCATTAATTTGTGGAAAAACATGCAGTTTCTGGGGTTGAGGTACTGTTGAAGAGAACAACCAAGTAAATTCCTAGAGAATGTCGAGATACGATCAAAGCTACGTACACTATGGATTTAACGCACCGCATCATTGAACGCCACCAGTAACTTACATTGGGAGAATGAGTTTAAGCTGTAATAAGCGTGTTGGTGATGTTGATTCTGTCTTGTGGTGGCAGGGTTAAAGTCCGCGGTTAACCACATTTTATGAAGTTTCCGTAGACACGACAAATAAAATTAGTATGAGAATACCCAGACAACTCGTGTTTAATTTGACGGCAGAGAGCCAAATATCAGGTAAAGACTGGAAATATTTTTTTTTTAATATATAGGCAGAATTTGTGGCTTTCTTGGATTTAGTAAGAGACCATTCTCCGTGGCCCAACTACTTATATGTACTGTGAAGTTCCTCATTAATGCATTGGACCAGCACAGGAATGTTATTAATGAACTGAAATACGTTTACGTACAGAGGAAAAATCCTTTACAAACATACAGAATAAAATTAGGCCCAACATTGACTCTTGGGGAATACGTTTTGTAACAGCTTAAAACTAGGTATAGATCTGCTCGTAAAAACCTTTTGTAACTTGTTTGAGAGAAAACATTGCGAATTAGATTCGTCGCCCTCGTACTGAAGCCAAAAAGATTCGGAATCTTTCAACAAGGCAGGTCATGATCTATACTGCCAAAAGCTTTCGAGAAATCAATCAGACAGAGAATCATCACAAATCCCTTATCAAAATTCCGTCTTATATCATCAGCTCTGGATTGAGTAAATTGTTTACCGACAATGTCAATGACGTTGGAACGACCACATATTCGATGTCGCCAAAAAGGCTGCGAAATGTCTACGTTTCCTCAAACGATGTAAGAAATACTTTTCCCCTTCTGATCTGGCCTCAATATGCATTCATTTGGTCAGGTGCGTCTAAAACATTTCTGCTAATATCACTAAGTCAATGGAACCCCTCCAATACCGATGGAATGTCTCATGTCTAACTTTTATCGCTATTTCCACCATCAATGCTCCATAGGAAACGCCAGTAGCATTCCGCCCCTTCAAATTTTCAATCGTAACATCGGTATCGCTATGAGTGCTCATCAGTATACCCTCAAGCCCACTTTCGGACGTACTTTGAAATATCGTGTTGTGTTCCTAAGTCGAACTCTTACCTCCCTAATTTTCCTTTTCCCGTGTTGTGTGCAAACATTTTAAGGGTACCTTAACCCCTTGACCGCGCACTGCTTTTTTTTTTTTAAAAAAAAGAAGATGCTTCTGAATTGATGCGACGATTTCTCGAACACTTTTCCAACATTTGGAAAATGTCGATGTACTCAAGCAGTTGATAAAGATATGAGTCAAATGGGAGACGATAAAGGGCAAAATAAGTCTTACAAAACATATGTAAACGTATACGGTCCTCACTTATTGCAAAGTGTTCTGAGGAAAAATTAAGACTCTTGGTACTGGGGAACTACTTTCGAGAAAATAGTTCTTCCGCTTCTGTGTGACAGCTCGCTCTGTTTGCAACAAGAAACACCGATCATGCGCCAATTTCCCCAGAGTTTTTTCGGGGGTAGCGAGGTATTCAGATTTGAAGCAAAATTTTTGTTTGACAATGCAGAAGTGACAATATTTTGCGCTGTTTTGTATGTCTTGATTCGTTTGATTGCTCTTCCATTCATTATCTAGTTTGTACATCTGACGTGTACCAGGGGCAATTAATGTTACGGTTTCAATGTAACGGTTTTAATCGGGACACAATGATTAAATAATCCCGATAGAATATTGTCAAAGGTTTCAACTTTCTGATTAGAATCTGCAGATAGTCGACACTGTTCCCGTGGGGCATCACATGAGTGAGGACGTTCATCTCAATTGGTTCAAGATTTAGTGGGGATGGGCAGAGTGTTCAAAATTAATATAGAGTGTACAAAATAGTAGGTCATGATCGGATACAACTTAGAACTGAGGATGCATCAGGAACCGCGAAAACATCAAGGAGACTTGGTGTATGACCTTCGGTGAAGAGGACACTAAATTTGTCAATAGAAATGGAAATCATTTTTCCATTTCCACAGATCAATATGTGTTCACAGGTTGCTGAATAGATAAAGAGATCAGCAAAAAATAAGGGGCCGGAGAATAGTTTCTTTTATTGCAGTATGCACACGCAATTAAATATTTCGTACTATGAACTTAAACCATAATGTACCCAATTCCAGAGTCAACCAATTTGCAAATTAACTCACATCTAAGAGACAATTTAAAATAAATTGCTTCTCCACCCCCAATTGTTTCAGTTATTCTATCATTCCTTGTTATTTTGATATTATCTAAATCATAAAAACATTCATCAATATTCGGTCTAAACGCAGAACATCAAAGCTAGAACCAAGAACATATTTAAGATAATCAAGTTTACATTTAACCTACGCGCATTAATATGACAGACTTTAAGACTCGTTTGTCTTTTTGACAGAATATTCAACATTGTGGACGTACACGACGTGCAGGTTATTGCTTGCTTATTTACATAAATAATAAGCGACAGAGATGTCTATTTTGGAGATGTACTCCAGAAAAAACTTTAATGGCGCTGAAAACCTTACATGCAAATAGAACAAATCCGGTCTCCCTTATATGGTTTAATCCACGTTATGAAACGTGGATGAAATGCAGGAGTCTTTCGTTTGGCATAAATGATGTTCTTCGCACGAATCTGGTTATCTTCTATTAACAAATCCATGTTGGCTTTAGGAAAAGATAGACTTGCAATGGCAAAACCTTCAGTCGTAAACAATATTCTCAATCAGCTTAAATATGCAGCAGAACTTAGCTAGAGATAGTTAGAGATATCATCTTTAAATATTTTTTTTTATGCAAGGTCGTTATGAAGGAATTATTCCCCGTTGTATTCAAGGTTTCCTGTGACGTGGAATGCTACGAGAGAGTTATAAACGCTTATGAGCTAAATCAATTCAACTTTTATTCAAAAGTATAGGATGTAGCAGTCTTTAAAATCTTTATTTTTTCTTTTAAATTTTCCAACGTTATATTTGGTTTTGAATTTGCTTGCGAACAGTCATTAAAGTCCGCGCAGGCGAACCAAATGAATGATGAAAATGGAATGAGCGAGCTAATGAACAACCCTTTTCCCAAGTTCCTAAACTGAGCTAGTCGGTGTGGTCTTTCCGCAAGGAAAAACAAGATTAATCCCTTCGACCACCATAAAATGTACGGTACATGTATTCCCATTGCAGAATGTGCAAAATGCCTTAATCTCATTCTAGATAGGAAACTAAACTGGAAAGATAATATACACGATAGGATTAGGAAAGGCAGTATAGCCCTCTAATCTTGTAAAATGGAAAAAATGGGATATGAAACCCCGTATCACGCATTGGCTGTCACAAGGCCCATACTAATGTATGGTGTTATTATCGGGTGGACTGCCTTGGACTTGGCAATTCACCTTCGTAATCTAAGGAAGGTGCAGCTTCTGGCCTGCATGTGCATCAGTGACGCTCTTAGGACCACTCACTCCGCTCCGCTGCATTGGACACCATTCTCTATCACACCCCCAGACATCTTCGGCAAACAACTAGCTGCCATAAGGCACCTTCCAAAAGATATCGGCTACTCAACTATCAAATACTGCATCGATAAGTCCTTCAAACCTACTATTTCGAATCATCAAGACTGGTTGGATGGCACATTACTTGATAAAGAATCCATCTACATTTATACGGACGGCTCAAAAACCGAAGAAGGGGTGAGAGCTGGTATCTTCTCTGAGAATATCTCTCCTTTCGCCTTCCAAATCACTGCAGTGTCTATCAAGCGGAGGTTATAGTTGGTGGTATCGGCCAAGGCTATTTGCATTTACACTGACATTTATGTCCCTGGAATAGGTCATTTTTGAATCAAGAACTGCCTTCAATTTTTCAACGAGCTGGCTGAGCAGTTAATTATTCACCTCTGATGGGTACCAGGCCACTATGAGGTTCCAAGAAACTAGAGAGTCAGATGAACTTGCTAAGCATGGTTCAATACTTATAATTTCCCAAAAATATATGTAGATTTTTGCATATGCCTCAGGATAAAAATATAATTCAACCGGATGCGATTGATAGGGCGAACACAGGTGGGCAAACGGCGCAGCGTGTAATGTGACCAGATAGATTTGGCGTAAGTCAATTCACAAACGCTCCAGTACCCCAATCATGCTAAACCGCTCCCACATTATTGCCCTTATAGCTGTCATTACTGAACACTATCTAATCGGAAGACAGGTCGTAAGGCTCGGCATCCTCTCAAACGAATTCTGTAGAAGCTGTAGTGATGAGGAGGAAGAGGAAACGACTCTTCAGCTCCTCTGAACTTGCCTAGCCCTATCTCGCACTAGAAAACCTTTTCCGGGCTTACATTTTCTAGACAACCTCGGCGATCACGCATAATCCAACGTTGCCCATCTTCTTCGCTTCATCAGAAGCTTAAATTGGTTTAAAAAAAATTCTCTAACTTTTAGGTTTTTTTCCACGCTTTTCCCAGTGTTAATACAATGGACCTACCCTGGCCTGTGACCAACAGGCAGCCACACCAACCAACCAACCAACTACCACCACATATTTCTGTTCGGGTTCTTGTATTCTCGTAGAACATCCGAACGGCATTTCTGCAGTAGCACCTCTCTATGGCCCCAAGCGGGTCACTTTGCTGGATGCGCTAAAGATTTCGTTTCGATTTTACCCGTTCGAGGTCAAACTTACTTACAGTGATTTGTTGTTGGCTTGGAGTACACATTCGCAACTTGGCAAAGTAGCGATTCGAGTTGATGTTGACTCTTCGGAACGCCTGGACGTACAGGCAACAAACTGGAGATCGCAATGTTATCAATATATTCTACAGCAGGGTTTTTTTTAATCTGCTTTCAACAGAACAGGAATGTTTGGGCACTCCTCTGGCAGAAGAAAAATGAAGGCGCAAATAAAGACGAACACTGATGGACGTTGGTTTCAAATGATTGCAGGTTATAATGAGTAGAAAATAAAGACCTCGGTAGTTCTTCGCTAAGACGTACAACATATGAGACCGCGGTTACGGTTGAAGATTTGAAGGGTTTCAATATTTAGGTGGCGCTACAGGCGCTAGGCCTCAAATAATAAGCCTCTCTAGTTACTCCGGTCTTTAGCTAACTGCTGCAATTGCGCACTCCAAGTCGGGGTACTGGAAATTGCCTTGGAGCGCTGTTTGTTTATCAAGCTGCAGCATTCTATGAAACAGAATTCGGATGATTAAAGTGATTCTATATAGTCTCCCTAATTGTTTCTGGCAGGGCTTTGTTGACTGTTCATTATTGCCATTTCAGTCCGATACAACAACAGTTGGAAATTACACTTAATTGTTTGAATTCTAATAGAATATCATTTTTTGGAGTGTCGAGTTCGGGACCTTACTTTTCTACATCACAGTTAAAGCTGCTGATTGTGACGTCCTGTTCAGTTGGTCTATTTAATCTACTCCATTTTAGTAGCTGATACTTATACACTCGTAAATATACCACTAAGGTTAAAGTCTTTAATGATGCCACCAAGGGTGCTTCTACAATCGATGAAGGAATAATGAGCTTAGATGTGAACTTCTTAAGATTCTTTAAAAGTTTTCTGAAGTGTGAAAAGTGAGTCCATTGTGCCCTTAAGAAAACCTTGCCGAAAGAGTATTTCTTCATCCTGAGCACTCTTATTTTGCTTTTCCTTATATGGCACCCTGTTCGGGCCAGATGAAAAATGTTATTTTATAAACTCACTGTAGATGTTATTCTATTGTTTTCTGAGCCAAAAGAAACAATTATTGTTAGTGTCTTTATTGCAATCAATATTGTAATAGAACGTAGTTAGGCAAAGTCCTTAATTTCCTCATAGATATATCTGTCTGAAGTGAAGTGAAGTGTCTGTGTTGGTTATTCTTTTATAGACAGGATGTATCATACTTCGTTTTGCTTCGTTGAATACAAAACCCGAAATGATATTCAATGGACTTCTGAAAGATTTTGTGTCTGGTGTGAGATATGCAGAATTTTTTGGGAACGATGTCTAATAAATCATGATCGTACATTGTTTTTTCCATATCCTTTGTTTGATAATAAACGCCTCTACTCAATCTACTTCCAGCTAGACAGGCTAAGTGATTTGATAACTATGAAAACTTGCTTTTTAAAATGAAAACCCTGCTCAGGTTTGGAAGTCGTTTTTACAATTTGCTTGATGTGTCGACAAACTCTTAGTTCCTTCTGTGTTAGCATGTATCCTGCGCATCATTTGCTCTAGAAAGATAATAAAGAATTCACATGACAGAGGTTCGTCTTGTTGGAATCTGGCTCAAATCTATAATGGTTCTGAATTAAACAAAAATAGGTATTTCGGGTGAGGCCATCTATTGGCAATTACTGCATCGGAAAGGTAGATCCTTCACTGATGTTCTGTCAAAATTTCATGACATTGATACGATGTACGTCTGAAGTGACAGTATGTTTATGTCATCGGTACAAAATTGAGCACCGAACAAAAATTGCTCACAATTCAACATTCGAAAGACACCATCAAGGAGCCCATATAGAACACAAACTTCCTTTACCACATTGTGACTGAGGTTCATAATGAAAACGTGGTGTTTTCAATATGATCCAGAATCCAAGCGCCCAAGTGCCGAGTGGAAGGCGCCAGACGAGCCAAGACCCAACAAATCTCATTTGGAGAGGTCAAAAGTGAATACATTGTTGATTTACTTTCACGGTTCCAAGGCAATTGTCCATAAAGAGTTCGTTCCACCGGGCCAAACAGTTAATTTACAATTCTATTCTGGCCGAATACGATAGAATATCGGACAGAAAAAGTTGACGATTGTTGCAAGATAATGCGCCACCTCATCGATTAGCACTTGTAACCGATGTTTTTGGCTAAAAATCGCATTTTAACTGTCAATTGCTCCCCATATTCGCCTGTTTTGGCACCGTGCAACTTTTTCCGAAAAATGCATTTGCCGATGGAAGAAAAGCGTTTTGTGCACATATAAGACATCCAAAAGGCTTGTACCGACATCCTGAAGGACATCTCCGCCGGCGATCTAAAACACTCATTCAACATGTGCAAATCGCTGTATTTAGTCGGAAGGGGACTATTTTGATTAAAGTAAATCGGTTTTGCCAACTTTTTGTTGTTCTTAATTCTATGGAACGCATCTTGTAAATCCGTTTTTCCAGAATCTCAAATTCAGCCACCGTCTACGATTAATGATTTGTTTCTTCAGGAGTGATCTAACTATGAAGTTTTGCACAATCGTCGATCTTCCATGCATATCGTGGTGGACAGCCACATTTGTACCTTGCGAAGTGCTTTTATAGGGCACATGCGAGTTATCGCACAAGTTTCATCCGTCCATACTTGGTAGATGATGTGGCGGCACACTCACAAATCATCATAGAAAGCTAAGCTGGTAGGGCGACGTTTGTCATTAGCTGAAAATTAGTTCTCTTCTCGTACTCTCTCGTTCATTATTAGGTAAGTTTAACATTTATCAGATTCAATTCGGTTCGATCCGTATTCGTTTTGTTTTCGGTCGTGTCTGATAAGTCCACACATTCTCGGTTCAAATTCGGTTTAGTTTCGGTTTATGCTTTGACTTGTCAAGATTTGTTAAATAGTATTCCGAAAGTACTTTCCACATACCTGCGAGCTCTAGATAGCCGATAGTTAAATATCCTGTCAAACTATTTCCATCGTAAGGTTTAAGAAGATTCTTGTGTGAGATGATGTTTTTATCTCCTACCAGGTAATATGGTATTTTAGGGGCCACCGAGCCTGGAAGGCTCGTATTCTCAGGTAAATTCATTGTGTTGCTTACTATAGAATTCCCGAATTGACAAGGAAAACATTAGAGTCGCGGTCTTTTCCATAAGCTCCAACGTTAGCGTAAACAAATCGGTAATCTGCATCAGCTACAGCCATTAAAACTATGGATGAATATCCCTTGTAGTTGATGTACCGAGTTGAGAGGATGAACTATTCTTATGTGTTTAGCGTCAACGGTTCCGATGCAATTTGGGAAGTTTACATTTGTCTCAAATTTCTGGGCAATCGATTCCTGTTTATTTTTATCTGGAATTCCTTGTATTCTAATCGTAATACCGTCCAAATAGCACGGCAAACCTCTTTGACGATATTGCTGATTGTCGAAATCCCGACCAGAAATATGTAATGCAAATCCGTAAAAGTGAAACCAAAGCGATGATAGGATGCTACCAATGAATTCGAGTACTCCTTTTTCGTTTTTTAATTCTTTGTAGAGTAACATCATTGCAATAATGCGACTTCTCTCCATTGTGAATAGTGGGCGACTGGTTTTTATATTAAATACCTTTCCCGAATACAAACCTGATATAAACCGTGTGTGCATGAAGAGTCTAACGAAAACCGAAAACGAACCGAATATAGTGAAACGAGCCTTATTTATTTCAGACCTGAAACCAGCATTCAGTTGCTCGATTTTCTTGTTTAATATGTAATGCTAACGATCTTCTGAAATACTTGAACTAGTTGACAACGTAGGTAAACTCTGCTCCCTATAATGTTGCTTCTTATTCCGCTGCCTTGCTGCACTGACTAGATTATGGGCAGAATGGACAGCTAGACAGCCTTATTCTATACATAGACATATTCATTCATGATACTGGATACGTCCTTTTCTTTAAGTAACAGTTCGACCATCCATAAAAACCATTTGAGAGTGTGGGCGCTGTACTTGGTTCATGTTCGCCACCATTGCTTTTTAAAATCATGGCCTGACCTCAGAAATTCATATCATTCTGAACTTCGAACGCGTTGAACTGAACTGAACACTGGCCTGTTTTGCCCTTATTTAAAAATTTGTCCACTGCCTTCAAGCCCATCTAACGAAAATTCATTTCATTTAATTTTATTGCTAAATATGGTATGTATAGGGTTTTCCAATAATGACTTGACAACTTTTTTTTTAAATAAAACGCAAACCATTTGAGATATTTCAAAAACTTTATTATCGGCTTGAAGTACAATCAAAACATTTATGAATGGAACTCGACTTCGTTCATATGGCCACCGCGGGCACGTTTGTAGCGGTCGATTCGTTGGACCCAATTTCATCGACTCGGCCAAACATTTCGGCCGAAACGGCCAAACATTTCGGCCGAAACGGCCGCTATTTCGCCTTCAATGTTGGCTCTGAGCTCTTCCAACGTCGTCGGCGTGTTGGCATAACCCAATGACTTAACGTAGCCCCACAGAAAATAGTCAAGTGGCGTTAAATCGCACGAACGAGGCGGCCAATCGACTGGCCCATTTCTTGAGATAACACGCTCACCATACTTACTCTTCAATAAAGCGAGTGTAGCGTGTGCTGTGTGGCTTGTGGCATCATCCTGTTGAAACAAAAAGAATCGGCGGTAATGCTGACCATTCACAGTAACGTGACGATCGTTATCGTCGATGATAAAATATGGCCCAATAAAGCCGCCGGCATGCAAACCGCACCAAACAGTTATTTTTTGTGGATGAAGTGGTGATTCATGAAGCACATGTGGATTTTCACCCGACCAATAACGCATATTTTGCTTATTGATTGACGAACCCATTGAGCCAAAAATGAGCTTCGTCACTGAAGATGATTTTGAGATGAAATTCATCATCTTGGCGCATCTTCTCCAGAACCCAATCGGAGAACGTACGTTGCTTCAAATGGTCGGCTTCAATTCTTGAGTCAGCTTGATCTTGTATGGGTGTAAACCATGATCCTCATGCAAAATACGCCATAATGTGGTCTGAGCGATGCCTAATTCTTGAGAACGCCGTGGAATTGACTGATTTGGATCGTTTGCTACGGACGCCTGAACGGCAGCGATATTTTCGACACGTCGACCAACCCGTTGTCTCACTGACACGGCAACATCACACAAAGAATATGTAGACTCAAATTTTTGCACTAAACTTGTTATTGCCTGTCTACTAGGGCGAGAATTACGACCGAAAATTGGAGTTAACGCTCTTAAAGTTGCTGTCACCGACTCCCAATTTCCGTAGAAAATTTTTATAATTTGCAGACGTTGCTCGTTCGTGTACTTTACCATGATGAAAATGTTGAGTTTACTGAATAAATTGACAGTGACAGTTTGATGATTAGTGAAAGAGTGCGTTCACAAATTAAATTCAAAGTTGTCAAGTCCCTATTGGAAAACCCTTTACAATAATGTACAAATATGTACTACAATAGATGATTTAACACTAACAACTTCAAAATACGATATATTGTATAAATTAACTTAGGAAGTAGAGATTTTAAGGAAAAGAGATCGGCTGAGGCTTAGGGTTGAGTTGTTAGGGAAGAGAAGTGAAAGAGGACTGTACTTTTAAAGTTTGCACGGTTAGAGATTAATTTGATTCACGGTGGAAGTGAGTTGTTCCATAGGAATTCAAGTATTGGCGGCGATGAGGAACGATACTAAGATTTCTTACGGAACTATTAAAGACGAGCTGATTAAGTAAATAGGACAGAGATTTATTGTTAACAATTTTATGTAAAAATATACACTTTCTTGCATGGATGTATTGTTGCAGTGTGAAACCTAGTAGCTTTTTAGAGTGTTTAGAGATATGGTCGTATCTTCGAATACCATATACTTAGCGCACGGATTCGTTGAATGCTGCTTGTAGTTTATGTTGTGATAGTGGATCAAGAGCACTATACACAACTTACGTCTAGTTTTCACAGGAGTACAATACAAATTAGCCACAATTTACGTAAACATCCACAGATCTGTTATGGTTAAGACCTGAAAGGTTACAATCAATAATAAAGCGAAGACTAGTGCAGTGCTCAACAGCTATAATCTTATATTATTTGAGATTTTGTCTGGCTTAGAAACAATCCATTAGGGACGGACCAGCGAAAAATTTGAGCAAAATCCAGTTCATCAAGTTTGTTAAAGGTTTTGCCTAGATGAAGTTGTACGTCATCTACATAAATATGCACAAAAGTTTGATGACTGACTGATGGGAGATCGTTGATAAACATGGAGAAAAATATTGGACCAAAAATTGTCCCTAGTGGAACTCCTTGAACTAAAGCCTTCATTGAAGAGGATTTGTCCGCAGAAGTGATTCTCTAGAATTTACCTGATAAATAGCTGCCAATAAGTTTTGACAGCCTTATCACTGAGGCCAAATCGGAACCTCACCAATTCACACCTCACCTTTGAAGGGCATCCTGTAATAGTTTAACAAATAAGCCAGCAAATGACTGCATATGAAAATTAGGACTTTATACCACAGAATCAGAGCGATATTTTTCCAAATGAGGAAGCCACCATCTCTTCCTTGCCAGTTCATTTGCATTGCATGGTGTCGGGTATATGATTAGATTATGGACTAATGCTATTACTTTACAATCCTCGGAGTTATAGAAAGTGGCTTTAGTGCTAATTTTCGGTTGAAAGTGAACAGCATTAGTTGTATTCTCTTCGGAATAACAAATTACGAGGGGCGTTCAACATATTCTCGGTATCGGGGTGAAGCTGTGGTTGTATATATAAATTGACTTATTTATCAAGTAATGCTATTATTTTAGTGCATTCATGTAAAATTTCATATAAATGTGATTATTAATTCGCGTTTTATCTCTAGTTAAACAGAATCATAATGGCAACTGAGACGATGATGGCGAAAATTGAGCATCGCGCTGTAATTAAATTTCTCACTAAGCAAGGAAAAAGTCAAAAAACTATTCATGAAGAGATGGTGGCTGTTTACCAGGGTTCCGCACCTTCATTATCAACTGTGCAAAAGTGGTCAAGTGAGTTCAAGAGAGGCAGAGAGAGCATTGAAGACGACCCCCGCTCCGGCGCCCCGGCTACTGCTTGTACGGGAGAAAGCATCAAAGAAGTCGAACAACTTGTTCTTGAGGATGCCCGAATTAAGGTGAAAATGATGGCAGAGATCACCAAGCTTTAAATTGGTACCATTCACACCATTCTTCATGACCTTCTTAACCTTTCAAAGGTCAGTGCAAGGTGGGTGCCACGAATGCTCACAGCGCCTCAGAAAAAAGTGAGAATCGCATGCTGTAGAGAGCTTTTGGAGAAGTTCAAAGTCACTCCGTCTGCCGGGAAGCTCATGGCCACAGTTTTTTGGGACTCAAAGGGAATCTTGCTCATTGAGTACAAAAAAAAAGGTGAAACCATCAACGCCACATCCTACGCTTTCACTTTGCATAATTTGCGGGAGGAAATTAAAAAGAAAAGACGGGGTAAACTCGCAGCGGGTGTGTTGCTTCTTCATGACAACGCTCCTGTTCACACGGCTCGAGTTTCCAAGGCTGCTGCGCGAGATTGTGGTTTCGAAGAAATCCAACACCCACCCTATAGTCCAGACCTTGCCCCTAGTGATTATTTCCTGTTTCCGGATTTGAAAAAATGTCTTCGTGGAAAAAGATTTTCGGATGATGAAGAACTCAAGTCGGCAATAAATGGGTATTTTGCAGAGAAAGAGGAAATTTATTTTTTTGAGGGTTTAAAAAAGCTTATCTCAAGATGTAACAAATGCATTGATGTTAGGGGAGATTATATTGAAAAATAAAAACAATTTAAATTGAATTCGCATTTTCTTTCATATCGATACCGAGAATATATAGAACGCCCTCGTATCAGCATACACTGCAGTATTCGCAAGTCTTGGAGGTATGTTCAAATGGCAGAGCAAAAAGTACATGCCGTGCCGATTCCAATTTTGTTACCATCACTATAAACGGCACTTGTCTCTTGCTATGACATGCAAGAGATATGTTGTACCCTGTTAAATCTCGACTGCATTATATATAGCGAAATTAATTGTATTGCAACATAATGTAGAATGTTTGTGTGGGTACAAATAATAGAACTTATTATTTTCAATACAAATCCCTTTATTCAGTACAGTTACAATTCACTATTTAATTCTTTCTCTCAGTACAATTCAATTTCTCAACCACTTATACTTTTCTTATCTTTTACTTAAACCACTTAATCACTTCTTCTAATTAACACTTCAAATTCAACTTTGGAACTGATTTGCATACCTTTGGGATGCTGGTATTTATACTCGAATGACATACTTCGAGAACAATCCTCGCCATCCAGCGTCCCATACAATTTCCAATTTGCTAGAAAATTCGATTCTACTCTCCAGTTGCTAATCCAGTATCGAAACCTTCTAGTCTTCGAGTTTCCTGCTAGATGTCGCTGCTCACATTTGAGTGGTTATCACATTGCTCCCTCCCTACAGTTGTTCGTCCCGAACAACTTCGTCATTCAGCATCCCGTTGAAATGACACATTCTATCCAAATGGACCACTTTCATTTTTCCTCGATCCCCACGCTGGATCCGGTAGACAACGTCATTAATGCGGGTTATCACCTTGTATGGACCTTCCCAGTCCTGTTGCAATTTTGGTGATTTGCCTTTCTTACGCTGAGGATTATACAGCCAAACCAGATCTCCTTCGTTGAAACCGGAAGATTTCGCCTTGATATCGTACCTAGTTTTCATGCGGCTGCTTGCTAGCTTCATCTTTTCTCTGGTGTCTTCATGCAATTTACGAATCCTGCTGCGTAAGTCATTCACGTACTCGTTCACCTCTTTGGGCTCCGTCGGTGGGGATCCGAATTTTGCTTCACTTGGCAACCGAATTGTTTGACCAAATAAGATCTCGGATGGTGTGTGCCCTGTTGAGCTATGGACCGCGTTTCGGTAGGCCATTAAGAAGAGGGGTATGTGTCGATCCCAATCCCGCTGGCAGTTGCTGACAACCTTAGATAGATGCTCATTCAAGGTCCGATTGAATCGCTCGACCATTCCATCAGATTGAGGGTGTAGTGGCGTTGTCCTTGTCTTTCTTATTCCCAAATATTGGCATATTTCCTGGAAGACTTTTGATTCAAAGTTTCGCCCTTGATCAGAGTGCAGCTCCATTGGTACCCCAAATCTGCTCACCCAGTTGTTGACTATCTGTTCGGCTACGGTCTTAGCCTCTTGATTTGGGATGGCAAACACTTCCGGCCACTTACTGAAGTAATCCATGACTACGAGAGTATATCGGTTTCCATTAAAGGTTTCGGGAAACGGCCCAGCGATGTCGATGGCTATTCGTTCGAAAGGTGCTCCGACATTGTATTGTTGCATTTGTCCATGTGGCTTTACTTTTGGGCCCTTGGTAGCCGCACATCTTATGCACTTTTTGCACCAATTCTCGACATCTTGTTTAGCGCTTAGCCAATAGAAACGTTCCCTTACCTTTTCCAACGTCTTGTTTATTCCCAAATGGCCTCCTGAGATTCCGTCATGTATTTCATGGAGCACTTGGTTGACTCTGGACCGTGGCACAATTAGCTGCATACGAGATGTTGCTCCGATCTGATATCTGCTGCCAGCTTGGTCTTTCCTCGTGTTCTTTCCAGGCCAATATTGGTTCGATGTCATTGTCTGCCTGTTGGGAGGAACGGATTTCGTCTATACTCCAACCCTCTATTGGCTCAGTCCTGATCATTTGGATAGTTGCCTGTTCTTTTGCTTCTTTACGATTGCAGTGTTCGCATTTTACTCCGCACGGTCGACGAGAGAGAGCATCAGCATTTGAGTGGAGTGTTCCCTTGCGGTGTTGCACTTCAAAGTCGTAGCCCTGCAACTGCTCGATCCATCTTGCAACTTGGCCTTCAGGGTTCTTAAATTGGAGTAGCCATTTCAGAGCTGCGTGGTCTGTTCGGAGAATGAACTTTTGTCCATAGAGGTACTTATGGAAATGCTTCGTAGCCAGAATTAAAGCCAGAAGCTCGCGCCGGGTTACACAGTAGTTCCGTTCAGGTCTGGAGAGTACTTTGCTGTAATATGCGACCACTTTCTCTTGACCGTCATGAACTTGAGAGATCACAGCTCCGACCCCAACATTGCTAGCGTCTGCGTCCACGATGAACATTTTTCCGGGCGTGGGGTAACCCAAGATGGGGGCATTGCACAGCTGTCGCTTCAGTTCTTGAAATGCTTTTTCGCATTCTCCAGACCACCTGAACTGTCGGCCTTTCTCCGTAAGTTGATGCAGGCTCTTTGCAATGCCAGCAAAATCCTTTACGAACCTTCTGTAATACGTGGCGAGGCCCAAGAAGCTTCTCAGTTGGTGTTTATCTTTTGGAGAAGGCCAATTTTTCACGGCTTCGATTTTGTCAGGATCCGTTCTTACACCTTCCGCTGATATAATGTGACCCAGATATTTTACTTCCGGACGAAACAAGGCACACTTTTCTGGGTTGAGCTTTAAATGAGCACTTCGTAGCCTCTCAAACACTTCTTTTAGATTTTCGCGGTGCTCCTCGTACGTCTTACCTATGACGATAACGTCGTCCAAATATACTAGGCAGGTTTTCCAGGTGAGTCCTTGCAATGTTCGTTCCATTAGTCGCTCGAAGGTGGCCGGAGCGTTGCACAGTCCAAACGGCATCACTGCAAACTGCCAAAGACCGCTTCCTGTAGTGAAGGCAGTTTTCTCACGATCCGCACGATTTATCTCTACCTGCCAGTAACCGCTCTTCAAGTCAAGTGTTGAAAACCATTTCGCTCCAGAAAGCATATCCAAAATGTCATCGATTCTCGGAAGTGGGTAGCTGTCCTTTTTAGTGACATCATTGAGACGTCGGTAGTCTACACAAAATCTCGTGCTGCCATCTTTCTTCTTCACGAGGACCACTGGAGATGCCCACGGACTTTGCGATTCTTCAATCACTCCCTCAGCTTTCATCTTCGACATCATTTCGGCAACTTCTGTTTGCTTTGCCAATGGAAGACGCCTTGCAGGTTGACGGATTGGTCGAGCGTCTCCGGTGTCAATGTGGTGTTGAACAATATGCGTACGTCCATATTCTCCGTCTTGTGTAGCAAATATATCAGCGTACTCACCGATTAGTTTTTCTGCCAGGATTCGCTGATCTTCGTCCAGATTACAGAGGCTGAGAATTTTGTTCTTGATTTTTATGCTCTGAACTGTTGTGACCGGTTTTGCACACTTTTTTTCCGTTGTGGTCGATATAGCCTCAACAGGTACGCATTTTCCCACTATCTCCCCCTTTTTCACCTTTACACTGAATGTCTTTGGATTTAGAATCCTTACAGGGACCATGTTGTTCTTTGGCTCCACTAAGGTCTTTCCCACCATGAAGTCTCTTTTCTTTTCCGGCTCCATCAAATAGAATCGGTGGCTACCAGGACCACCTTCCACTTTTGCCCACAAAATTGCTTCTGACGAAGGCTCTAGACTCTGATTGCTGCAGATGACGACATTTGAGACTGTGGTATTGGCGTTTCCGTATATCATTGGTATCTCCATGTTTCCGTATTTCAGGGTTTGTGCCCCCAAGTCGACTACAAGTCCATGTTCTCTCATGAAGTCTGTACCAATGATGCACTCGTCACATATGTCAGCTACCAGAAACGCGTGAGTGAATGTTATTCCGGCCAGTTGGATTTTTATGCGGACTTCGCCATATACCTTAATCGTTGCTCCTGTAGCTGTTCGCAAGCTACAGCTGCTGGTGTTATGCAGCCAAGACTTCTGCACAAGATTCCTCTTGATGATTGAGGCCGTGGCACCGGTGTCTATTGTTGCCATCCATTTTTCTTTTCCACTGACTACTTCTACTAGAAGGCTTTCGCTGCGTCGTTTTGCCAGCGAGACTTGGATGATGGTCCTGGGGCCGTCGACTCCTGCTACCAACTTCTGCCCCGCGAAGTTGGTGCTTAAGCATTTCCCGACTGATGACTTCGGGAAGGTTGACCGGCTTCTTGATAGCTGTTTCTGCGGGTTTCTTCCTCTATTTGCTTGTCACCACAGTGAGGGCAGTCTTTTCGTCGCACCGGTTCTTTACACTGCCTTTGAAGGTGTCCTATTTTATTGCAATTCCAGCAGCGCATTATTCGTCTATCCCGTCGAGTATCTCGTTCCTCGGCACTAATTCTTGTGCAGGAGCATTCGACAGATGCTACTTCCCTGACGAAATGTGTTCCCCTGGAAGCCTGATTGGCTGCTTCCATCGCCAGAGCGAAGGCAAGTGCTTCAGCAAGGGTTCTTTTCCCGGCCATCCTTACTGCTGACTGTAGCTTCGAATCTGCAATTCCCCTGATAAATGCATCTTTTGCCATTTCGTCGATAATTTCCTGGCCTGCGGTGGGGTATGACAGATGTGCAAGTCTACTCACGTCTGCTTGGAGCTGCTGCAGTGTTTCTCCTCTTTGCTGCGTTCGGCTTTGCAATTGGACCTTGTAGACCTCCTGCATGTGGCTGTCCCCAAACCGTTTCTCTATAGCCTGCACTAAAGTCACATAATCTTTATGCTTTTCGATGTCTACTGTTTGCAGCAATTCTGCTGCAGGACCGTGCAAGGCCATTGTTAGGGCAAAGCACTTTTCCTCATTGTCCTAGTCGTTTGCACAGGCAGCCATTTCAAACTGCTTCTTATAAGTAGACCATGAGGTCTGACCATCGAATGAGGGAGGTTTCAAATCTTTTCTCCTTGGACCACTTAAAGAACATTCTCGCTGTTTCTGTTTTCGCACTGTGTCGAGCTCTTTTGCCAGTTGCTCAACTTTGTTGTCCATTTGTTCCAATTTTTCGCCAACATTCTTCTCTATTCTTTCAAATTTGTTATCTATTTCTTCGAACTTTTGGTGTAGAACGTTATTTTGTTCTTCCAGTTTTTGTTGTAGACTATTCTTTTGGTCGTCGAATTTTTGTTCAATGCTGCTCTTCTGTTCGTCCATTTTTTGTTCCAGACTGTTCTTCTGTTCTTCCAGATTTTTCTTTTGTTGGTCGAGACTGTTCTTCTGTTCGTCCATTTTTTGTTCCAGACTGTTCTTCTGTTCGTCCATTTTTTGTTCCAGACTGTTCTTCTGTTCTTCCAGATTTTTCTTTTGTTGGTCGAGACTGTTCTTCTGTTCGTCCATTTTTTTGTTTTGTTCGTCCATTTTTAATAAGAGGAGTTGCATCATTGCAGCCATGTCATTGCCGGTACTTGTCTGTTCATCCTCGTCAACATCAAAGGAGTATACATCAGGATCATGTCCCTCGTTGTTCAAAGCCTCCTGAAGTCGGAGCACCAGGTCACTTTTTCCTCCACTGGCGCTGAGGCTTCTCTTGTTCAACTCGGATTTGAGTTGGACGAGGGTCAACTGCAATAGTTTTCGACCCATTCTAGCTTTTTCAAATAGTCAGAAAACACAGTTTTTTTTTTTTTTTTTTTTTTTTTTTTTTTTTTTTTTTTTTTTTTTTTTTTTTACACACAATAAGTCCTATCCCACGTCTGACACCAATGTAGAATGTTTGTGTGGGTACAAATAATAGAACTTATTATTTTCAATACAAATCCCTTTATTCAGTACAGTTACAATTCACTATTTAATTCTTTCTCTCAGTACAATTCAATTTCTCAACCACTTATACTTTTCTTATCTTTTACTTAAACCACTTAATCACTTCTTCTAATTAACACTTCAAATTCAACTTTGGAACTGATTTGCATACCTTTGGGATGCTGGTATTTATACTCGAATGACATACTTCGAGAACAATCCTCGCCATCCAGCGTCCCATACAATTTCCAATTTGCTAGAAAATTCGATTCTACTCTCCAGTTGCTAATCCAGTATCGAAACCTTCTAGTCTTCGAGTTTCCTGCTAGATGTCGCTGCTCACATTTGAGTGGTTATCACAATAAGTTTCACCAATCGGTCTCTTGTGTCGCCTTTATACACTGTAACTATTTAGAAGATTAATATGTATCTAGCGATCATGCTAAATATGATATTACTAGTGACTGTGATGAAAGACAGTCAATGCGATGACACAGATGAAAAGCAGTTCCTCTCGCGAGGTGTTTCTTTTAAATGGTCACTAATTTTCAAGAGCTAATAGGACCACCTCACACTTTCGTTTGTAAATTAATGCTGTTAAGTTCCGGTTAATATCATTTTGCCATTTGATTTCTTAAACACATAATATATAGACTTTTCCTTACCGTAATACGTTTTCTAGTCTATTCGCGTAGTCTTCAAGTCACCTTTTACAATAAATATACAAACGCTGCGGTACTAATCTATTAGCCATTGCAATATGACACAGTTGACCAAACAATCTCAAATCAATAATTATACTTTACTCTCCTATAGTCGTCACAATAAAGTTACATAAGCACTTTTATTATTTAAAACAGCCCTACGCTCCATTGTCAGTTGAATGGAAACATTTTTATCGTCATAGAGTAGATAGGCGTAGAACATTGGACATTTGCCAACAATTAAATTCGATTCCTACAAGGAAAAGAAAAAAAATATCTGACGCCACCATACACTCGCTAGACAATGAAGTTGGAACATTGTGTTGGAAAAAGATTGTCCTCTCACGTCGATTGGAATAGGGATAAACTTCAGAAACGTCTCTATTTACTACAGTTCACGATTAATCATCATAGTGTCACAAGTTTAAATTTATCAAACAACTTACTGCATTTATCTTGAACAATATTAGGGCTGTTTTTGATAATGTTGAAACTGATGTCTGCTTACTTGTCGGGCTTATGTTTTATAAGGAGATTTCTAATACTATCTTATAGAAACCATGTTTTACTTACTATTTAAACTAGTTCTTTCAACGTCAATCAAAGGGCACTTGTTCGGGAAATTGAATTTGAATCACTGGACACTGCCTCATAGGCAAGCACGCAAGAAGGCTCGACGTTTTTACAAACGATTTCTGCAGAGGCTGCATCGACGAGGAAGAGGAGGGGACAATCTTCCACTTAATCTGTACATGTCCACCTCTCTCCCAGAGAAGAAAACTTTATCTAGGAGCTTTCTTCTACAACGACCTAAATGATCTAAAAAATATAGATGTAAACAGTCTCCTACGCTTCATCATAAGTTCAAACAGGTCCCATTAGTAAGAGGATCATAGACCCACGTGGTACCACAATGGGTCAATAGGCCTAAGTGGGCTGGTGATTCCACTCTTACCTACCTGTCTACCTACCTACTACATAACTCTGTAACACAAGGCCATGCATTACCCTTACATTGTGGTTAGTATACAAATTGATATCCACGGTGTCTAAGTAAATTCTTACTTCGAGTCCGAGTATCGTGGGTGATGCTACCACCTTCGAAAATTAGAGTATTTTTTTTTTACGGATAACTTTCGCAAACTTATGACCCTAGCTATTTCGCGACGATGGACGTGAAAATAATGACGATTCTATAGGATGAGGTGTCCTTCTGGCAATCAAAATTCGGTTGAACCCTGAGCTCGTCAAAAAGTCATCTACAGCCGATTTCGAATTCATCTGTGTTAAAGTTACTCCCTTCAAACACAAAACTTTATATCCTCTGCTGCTATATTCGCCCTTCTTAACCAATACACAGTTATCAGCTCACGACTAATGTGGTCGATTCCCTTTTCGAAATCACAGATCCCTGTGATGAAATTATTGTTCTCGGTGATTTTAATCTCCCTCATCTCCAATGGACTCACTCGGATGAAGAATCCTATCTTATTCCCACAAATGCAGCTTCTGACAAAGAAATCCTCTTCACAGATTGCCTCACAAACTCTGGCCTTTTTCAAATAAACCCAATTTCTAACTTCATGGGTCGGAAACTAGATCAAATCTCCAATTTGCTGAATATCGTTACCAAAGATATCTCAGCCAAATGTAATCTTCCATCATCTCAGACCCTAAAAAATTCTACCAATTTATTAACACACAAAAAAAAATCCGATTGCTATCCATCAACTCCCAAATTTTCTAATATGTCTTCCGATGACTCAACAACCATCGCTAATCTATTTACGAACTTCTTCAGTCAATCGTTTTCGGCCCAATCTGATGACATCGATCCTGAATACTTTTCTTACCTGAACAACTGTTGTCAAATATCTCCCTCGTCAGTTGAAATTACTTCAGCGCAGTTACTAGACAAAATACATAAACTGAAAGACGATTTTTCCCCAGGTCCTGATGGATTGCCCGCAGTTGTCTTAAAAGAATGTGCTGATAATCTAATTAATCCCCTCACTAGTATTTTCAAACTATCTTTGTCTGAAGGGCTCTTTCCATATCAGTGGAAAAGCGCTTTTATTACCCATATTCACAAAACAGGACCAAAGCACGATATCACCAATTATCGCCCCATTGCTAAATTATCCTGCATCCCCAAGGTTTTTGAAAGTATTGTTTATGATGCACTATATTTTCAATGTAAATCTATATTTGCAACCAACCAAGATGGTTTTCTTAAAGGCAGATCAACGATCACCAACCTCATTGAGTTTGTTTCTAGTTCACTATGCGCACTAGAGCAAGGGAAAGAAATTGATGTAATCGCCACGGACTTCAGTAAGGCCTTTGATAAAATCTCGCACAAGTTAATTTTATTCAAACTCAAAGCTCTTGGTTTCGAACCTAGACTGACCTCTTGTATTAATTCCTACATTAAATAACGCTCCTATATTGTTTATTTTCGTTCCCATTTTTCTGACCCAATTCTCGCCACTTCGGGTGTTCCACAAGGCAGTCATATTGGTCCATTAATTTTTATTTTAACTATTAACGATGTTGTTAACGTCATAAAGCCCTCCCACATATCTATCTATGCCGATGATATGAAAATCTATAGACAGATCTCAAGTCTCTCTGACTCTCAACCTTTACAAGATGATCTTAATACTCGTAGATTCTCGATATGGTGCCATAAAAACTTTCTCGGGCTCAACATAGAAAAATGCCAAGCCATTTCTTACTCCCGGAGATGTTTGACACTTCCAAACCGCACCTACTATTTATCAAATCAAAGATTAGCTGTAGTTACTTCAATGCGGCACTTGGGTGTCATTTGTGATACACAGCTCAATTTTCGCAACCATATTGACTCCGTAATTAGGAAAGCTAGCTCCGCTCTCGGATTTGTTAAACGATGTTCAAAAGAATTCTCCGACCCCCATGTCACCAAATCCCTGTACATAACCTTTGCTCGTCCACTTCTCGAGTACGCCAGCGAGATATGGTCTCCTTACTATGATGTACATATTCTGCGCATTGAAGCTGTCCAACGTAGATTCCTGCGTTTCGCATTACGTGTACTACCATGAGCTGACCACATCTTTTTACCCCTCTATGTAAATCGATTAAAACTACTCGGCCTCCTGTCTTTGGAAAAACGTCGGGAGTCCACCGATATTATCTTCATACACAAACTCTTAACCGGCATCATTGACTGTCCCACAATACTCTCCCAAATTCCAATCAATACCAACCCGTGTCATTTAAGATCTGTCCACCTTTTTCGTTCGAATAATCCCAGGACAACTTATGGTCTCAACGAGCCACTGTGTCGTATGCTACGTGAAACAAATCGGGTACGTCAAGTGTTCGATTTTCACTGCAGCAGTCCAGCCCTTCGAAATTCCCTAAATAACCATTTTTCCCGTCAATAGACTTTAGCTTAAGTAGAAATAGTAGTTATAAGTCATAGTTTTAAGTTTAGTTTGTTAAGTTATATGTTTGTATTAAACATTTTCAATAACCTGTCCGGGGTTGACCCGGGCCTCAAATCAAAGGTAATTGAATGTAATTACGTGTGCTTTTTGAGTGCCTAGACTGATATCAATAGTCTGCAAGTCTACAAACTCGTAGCTCACAGCGGCAGTTGCTCGATATGTTCACATACTACTCACGGTCTCAATTTGTTACCTCATTGCGACGGAAAATCTAGTCTTGTTTCTTTTTTGTCGCTGGTTTTAGGTAAACTGTGCGATCGATAGTTTTTTTTTTATTGCAAATCAAGTGCTGGTTTTCATCTTGAATCAGGTTGTCAAAGCTTAGTGTTGAAGGACTTCGATGTTTCCTCCAATGAAGCCAAATAGTTCGCAACTTTATAAGCTAACTAAACGCCACTATGTGACTGTACTAAGATTATACAGTACTACTTTTATAATGTACCAAAACCTCACTCATTTTCAGTTAATTCAACTATTTGTGATACAATCAGTCTTACTTGTTCGACAACTCTGTTAAAATTCCAATTAGCACATACATACTAAGTTGTATTAAATTACATCACATCGTATGTATAATATCTATCTACGAGTAGGAAAGGGTCACTGTCCCATACAGCCCTTGCAGTAATTGCATTGTTATGCATAAAGCGTGTTATAACTTCTCTAAATCGTCAAGCTGGTTTTGAAAACAAGTTGTAAAACATTACTGCACGATCAGTTTATTATATCTGTGTTGCGAGGGTTAGGAAGTCAGAGAGATGTGATTCTGAACTGATAGCTAACGCGGATAAATTACTATTTTTAATAAGAGAAGGAGTAACGATAGTTTATTCAGGAAGTTTATGAACAATATTAACATTAAGTGAAAGGGATATTCATATAGAGCTGAATCTGAAGGTTTGCTATTTAGTTTTAGTAACATAGGCATCAACAAGGCATGCACGTCATTGTTTACAGGCTCCTTCCACGTGCTCAGCTCTCTATGGCTCATTTACAGAAACCTTGCTTCTTTATCCTGCGCCAGGTTTGGATGGCCATCTTGAGTAAGTAGATTCTACTGCATGTTATTGTGTGGCATTCATTCGCAATGGAGTTTTCTTCACTCTGTAAATTGCGACCTATCCACTTTAACTATCTTCTTCATATTGTGAAGGCAGTTGTCCTTATATCCTTTAGGTTTGCAGATTGTGGGTAGCAGCGGTAATCAACTACTAGTTAGAGCAAAACATTCGTACCTTCGCGCCTAAGTTTATAACATTGCTTTTCTAGATAAGATCACTTACCAAACACGGCCTTTGGTTTCCGTCGGTCGGCACAACGCCTCCTAAATAAAGCAAGTTATTAACTTTCTCGATGTGCTGGGCAGCATGCAACTAGGCTAGGCGAAGGTCCATAATTCCATACAAAAACAAGCAGTCAGGGGCAACCACTCCAGTCAGGACTACCTACAATGCGAGTAATCTGCTGCATTAATATTATTATAGCTATCTCAACTTTTGTAAATTATTTTGCGCCCTCATAGGGTCTGGCTTCTAATCTCGACCGACACTGAAAGGCACCAAAATTATTTTCCGTGGACAATTTCAAATTCTGAAAGTGCACAAAAAGACAAGACAAACAAGACAATGAGTGGAGACACTGGAATTTGATCCACACCAGACTGACATGCCATTCATTTGTATTTGTTTATTTTATGAGTTATAACATGAATACTTCTCCTGCGCAATGAATTCCAGATACAATGCCGGTTAATTATAGCGAACGCTTCCTCAAAATCAAGAATATGGAAGGGGAATCCACTTATTTTTATACGATGGTGGTCGATGAGGGGGGTGATTGTTCGATATCGAAAATTGACATAAGTTATACTTTGCTGAGTTCAAGGATTAGTACTGGGTTGTACCACATGTAATCACATGAAAAAGTCAATATTTCTTTTTTATAAATTTTATTTAATCAAAATAGTATCCGTTCTCATCTATGACATTCTTCCAACGTGATACAAGGTCAAATATTCCTTTCTCGTAGAAGTGCTGACTTTTTGAGGCAATGAAATCTTCAAAGGCTTTTATGACCTCTGCTCGGTTCCGGAAGAACATCTGCCGGTAAAATGAATCCAGATTGCGGAAAAGATGGTAATCCTTTGGGAAAATATCAGGAGAGTACGGTGTATGCGGAAGAATTTCAAATCCCAACTGTAGCAGCTTTCGCACCGTTACGTGTGAAGTATGGGGTCCAGCATTGTCATGCAAATGGATCGGACCATGCCTATTTGCCAACGCAGGCTGCTTTTCAGCCAATTTTGTATGCATTATGTCGATTTCCTCACAATATTTGACTGTGGATTGGTTCTTTCGATGTCCACCAGATTGTCACCATAACCTTTTCTGGGTGAACACTAAGTTTGGGGGTGTGCTTTGGGATTTCGTCTGCATCCAACCACTTTCCAGATCTTTTACGGTTGTCATACAAAATCCACTTTTCATCACATGTGATTATACGGTGCAAAAACGGTGCATTTCGGTGTCTTAGACTCAGTGATGCACAGGTTTCTAAACGGCGTAGTTTTTGGGCCTCGTTCAATTCATAGGTTCAATTCACTTGTCGCGTTTTTTCATTTTTCCTATTTGAGATAGGTGTCGACTTATTGTCATGGGGGATACTCCCATGTTGTGTGCAATGCCCCACACCGTTTTTGTTGGGTCTGCATCCACGTTTCTCGTAAAATGGCGTCGTCAATTACCGTTTCCGGTTTCCCACGCGGTTCATTTTCGAGGCTTAGATCTCCCGAACGGAACTTACCAAACCAACGCCGAATGGTGCGTTCGTTCACCGCTATATTCTCAAATGCGTCACTTATGTTTTTGGCTGCCAGAGACGCATTATGTCCCAGTTTGAACTCGTAAAGGAAAAGAGTACGCATTTGAACCGTCAATGGCATGATATAAAAATTCCTCGAAAAAAATAACTGTACTTGCAACGGACGCTAAGAGTCGCACACATTAAACACACATACCACTTTTATAAAAAAAAAGAAAAGCACTGTGTTGTACAGATGTTCACTCAATAGCTTCTAACTGAGGACTAAGTGAAAAATCGGACATTTCATGTGGTACAACCTAAAATAACCGTTATCTTAGCAAATGCAAGTGACTTTTCTAGTTTTCGCACTTTATCTGGTTACCCTCCTTTAGAAGCTTGAAGAGATAATCATTCCCTTCTTCTACACACTCGGACATATTTTTTTTTTTTACATTTGTGTAACAATGCGTCTGTGTCGAAGTAATTTGCGTCGCATGAAAAAGCAGGTGAAGAATGCTGTCCAACCCACATGTTGTATTTTTCTTGAGCGTTTTTGTTGCAATTCAAATCTCCGTTTTGCTGAATTTCAATTTTGTAGAATTTGTTGCAACGAAAACCTCATTTGAGTTCAGAGCGACGACACTATCAACTAAACGGCCATCTGAAGCAAGTGAATTTTTGTTTCACTGAGTTCTGGTTACCGGCTACCAGACAAAATATGGTTTATGAAAATTGAGTGAACGTTTGGCCGCTCTACAGACAGTTCGTTTCGTACCATTTAGCAGCTTTTTCAGCTTGTCACGCAAGGGCGTCACACTTTTTTATATTTCATGTGATATTGCGATGCAAACTCTGCTCTTTTTAGTGCTGAGGTTGCATCAATTTTATCTGTTTCTGCTGTATTATTATAGGCGTCATCAATAGGCTGTAGTTTTTCTTCGTCCGTCGCAGTTTTTGTCGGTGCATTACACTCAATTTGAATCTGAGTGCACACAATTTACGAGTATCTCTTTTTTTTGTTTTTGTTTGCTTATGTAAATAATATCACAAATTTAATTGGGAACATGGTTTATCTTATTGCTTATCTCCCAAAGAAGTCGAATTTGTATTCATTTGCCGAATATGCAGTTCGTTAACACCATCAGAAAGAATTGTATTTAAAAAAAATTCAAAATACACCCCTCAATTGTTGACTGATACTGTTAGCGGATGCTTGTTTCTCTTTGTTGCTATTCTCTTTATCAGAATACAAAATTATGGAAAAAAAATGTAAGTGCAGTTGCGCCTTGATATCATTTTAAAACAAAATTGACCGATAAGAACGGATATTTATTGTCATACGCAGCGCAATCTACGATATTTTAATGTAAACTTTAAGTCAACTCGACTATGTTATGATTAACTAAATATCTACCCGACACGAAATGTTTGCACATGGAAGTGATTTCCATGGGATTCACAGAGCACAGTTTAAAAACGTACAAACGAATAAAACTCCTATGGGGCAATTCAATTGCCATTTCAAGTTCACTTAAGTTGAATTGATTTCTTTTCTGTTTGTTTTTTTTTTTCTCTCTCTGTAGATCTGGTTCATTGTACCAACGAACCGAATGTATCGATTCCACATTTGGCAAATTTACTTATTGAGAGATCACAAAATGCCAACTGGGTTGTGGTTTACAAAGCACTGATAACGGCCCATCATCTTTTGGCCTATGGAAATGAGGTAAGTTAAATTAAAAAAGAAAAAAGACAAATGTTTACTATATTTGGAATTGCTCAATTGATTACTCATTTACGTTTCGATTTGATTTATTTGTATTTTTTTTTTACAGAGATTCATGCAGTACTTGGCATCGAGTAATTCAACTTTCAATTTGAATAGTTTTCTGGATAAAGGCAGCGTGCAGGGTAAGCTCTATAATGTGCATACATAATATGTAAATATGTATGAATTTGTTGTATTTTTGTTTTTACTATTTTTTGTTGTTTAAATGTTGGAGAAAACATTTAATCAAACGTAGATAATTTTATGCAGTTTGTGTTGGTATGCATCGCTGAGATATTGCATGGCAATCATCTGTGCAGTGTAGGAATACAACTGGTTTCAGTTGATTCCATGCTTCGAAAAGTATTTAAAACTTATCAATCCTCATGAGTGAATTGGCAGCGAAGTACGAGTAATAGAGCATAATAAATGTCCGATGAAATGGGGCGAATATAACTTTGCGGGTAATGTGGGCTTATCTGAAAATGTTTACCAGACGCCCTTTAAAAGTCGGTTTTGGTTTTTGATTAACAGAATCGCTTTACACTGTGGTTAAACCTCAAAATAGTCTGGTTTATCACACAATTTTAGTTACTTATATATCATCAAAGATGTGTTTCTTTGGTTTTACTTTCATGAAGCACTTGTGTAGTAGTATTCGTTTTCTGTTACTGCGAGAGATTAAAGGCTTCTGTCTATTCCGAGAATACTGCGCCTTAAGCCCTTACATTGCTTGAGAAAGTTCACTTTTAATTTTGAGCTCCGTTCCATATTAAATGAAAATTAGACATTTAACTTGGAAGGTTTTGATTGTTAGTACTCTTCTCATTATTGCCGGTATGTTTTCCCGTAAAACCACTTGACATGGTTTGTTCTCTTTAGAAGGTTTTTTTCGAGGCCTTAAAAGGACAATATTTAGATGCCCTAATAAGGTGCGAGGTCTCTTCTAACGGCTTTATTTGTTCTTTTTCCTGAAACGTAGTTTAAACGACTTTTGTCATGTTTAACACTAGGCTCTTCTATATTCTTTCTGTGATACTCAGATGCTAGCTCACTTTTTAGGGGCTGTGACCTATTCTCGGAATTTAACAGCATACGTTCTGTACATCGAAACTAGAAAAGCCATGTGCTGTGGTTGCAGAAGGCCACGTGCTGTGGTTGCAGAAGGCCACGTGCTGTGGTTGCAGAAGGCCACGTGCTGTGGCTGTTTTGCTTGGTTCTTCCAAATATTTGCATTCCGTCAGGTGGCTAATCTGGGTCTACATATATTGGGCATCAGTTTACCGCTGGGAAATGTTAAGAGAAATTGGTGTCGCCATTTATAAGGCGACTGGCTTTACATATATCCAAGGGATCATTCGCCATTGGTGTTTCGAACTTCACGACCATGGTTTTTTACAGCATATTCAGCCGATATGTTGGCATTGTTACTCTGTCGTTTAGAGTCGCACGCCTATAGCGATCTCATCTTTAGGTGTTGAGTTGTAGGCCGCACATAACTTACTGTCAAGTATGGTATGTTGGTAATATTTCCTACTCAAGCTCATCTTCCCCCCTCGAATATTTTTCGAAGGATTTTTTCTCGAAACGACTGAGGATATCTTCATTCGCTTTTGATAGGGTCTCTGACTATGGGACATAAAGTACGACTGGGACGATCAAGGTCTTATACAGAGTCTCCTTAGTTTTTCGGGATAGGGCTTTACTATGATACTCAATTGCCGTCTTAGGCCAAAGAAACAACGATTGGCAAGAGTGGTTCTTCGATTTATTTCTGCAGAGGTGTTATTTTCCGAATTTATAGCAGAATCCGCTATGTTCTCGTTAGTAGTTGCATAGACTTTTGAAAGACAGTGTATTGGTTTTCAATTCGGACGGTTCGAGGTTCAATACCGGCCGCGCCCGAAACATATTCTTTTTCAAGCAACTAAGATGAGTGGTTGCCTAGAATACAACTACAAATTCAATTACGCTAATAATTTAGTCTCACCATTAAATGTTGGATGCCATCCATGGAGCGAAATAATTACTGAGCCATTTCTCTCTCTGTCTTCCTAAAAACTAACACGTGCTCAGGCATTTTAAGTGTAGTCATACCCACTTGAGTATTAAAAAGTCTAGTTTAAGAATGCAATGCTTTTGCGAAACCTGTCTGAGTGCTGAGTTCACTTAGTATTGTTTGGGTCCCAGGTCAACACCACCAATGAATTTGTTAGTTACGGTTCAGAGAAGAGTTTCTCAGTACCCGAACTTCTTCCATTGACAATGAGGATAACTACAGACGGAAATAAATCAAATAATTCGTCTCTAAGGGGCCAGCGACTTTTCTGCTATCTCCCAGTGGAAAGACTAGATTCTATACTAGTGGGATAGTCATCGGCGTATTAGATGTCGCTTGCTGTGAGAGTGATGACGAAATCACGGAACCTGTCTTCCTCTTATAAGAAACAAGCGCGATAACCATCGGCGTCTTTTTCAATCTTCTTTCCGCCTGGACAATGACATCTGCTTTGTAGCATGGCATTGTATGGCATTCATTTCTTGTTTGGGTGCATTAATCTATTAAGGGATATATGGTGTAGTATCACCCACTAATTTTCCCCCAGATTCAGCATACGCCGTAATTGATTATTACAAATAGATAACTACCCAGCAAACTCCGCGGCGAGGTGATGATATGATTTTATTCACCTCACATGTGAGGGCATATTTATATTTTAACGCCAAATATTTAGATGTTTTCATTTATATTTGTCATTCCATTCACAAGTCAAAATGTTTATTCTGAAATGAAACAGTGGAAACCCCGATTATGGTGATGGTTTATTTTAATTTTGAGTTATACTTTCTTTCAATACGCTGAAAGAGCTTAGTATTTTCAGCTAGCCGTGGTAAAATATTAGGAAAACCTTTAAACACCCAATACCAAGCAATTGTTTGATGAATCTGATTCGATCCAACTCATACTTTTAACCAGAGATGTAAATATTCGAATATTTTTGCACTTGTGTACTCTCTGCACTTGTACTCGCACACGTAGACTTACTCAGCCTTGTAGCTAAATGAATAATTTACGATATGTTTATTTGAACTTTGAATTAACTAAAATTTGGGGTGGACCCAACTAATAAACATTTCTAGTTAGCGTGGTCTTTCCCCCGATGCGTGAAATCTCTACATTTATACGTACCACCTACGGCGAAGCCTTCGTCTATTCCACTGTATTTCCGGGTAGGAATCGAAAACTCATTGCCGGAACGCTAATATTCATTTACTTTAAAAGTCCTGGCCATATCAGATGACAAATTTGATATCGCTGTACGGATCGTGGAGTTCGCTAATATAGTTCCGGGACTAAAAATCATCAAAAGAATTTTCATAGGCACAAACGTCTGCGCGCTGGAACAGCGATTGGCAAGATTATCACTTCGTTTGATTTTTAATAAGGTGTCATTATCAGACTTAATAAAAGAGCCAAGATATACAAAATCCCTAACGAAATCGCTCGAAGTTATAGCTGTCCATTGGTACGTTCTGTCTGATTCGTAGATCTTGTGCTTGTCAAAAGAAAAATAAGAATAATGACAGCATATACTCGTATGTACTTGATTTTGCCGTCATTCGTAGAATTTTTGCCGTGCCAGTAACAGTTCACTCGGTTCTGTCAATCATATACACTGCCGATCACTAGGATGAGGCCATACATTTTGCAATCGATTTTCACTCTTTATACCTGTTGGAAATTTTGTACCCGGAAATTTGTACTACCTGAGAACAGGTACACATTTTCTCAACAGGAAGTCATAAAATTAAAAAGTAAATAAGAAACGATCGTTGGAATTCCCCAAGATCAATTAATGAACTTCTTGAAAAGCGTATAAAAAGATGTGCCACTAGGATTAGACCATATGCAAAATCTTCGAAAGAAAGGAAGAAATGAATAAAATGTTTACATTTCATGGTTTTAAAACATTTATTTATTACGTTTTTGTACATTAATAATGAATATGCCCGCCATTTTTCGATATGACCTCTATAAGACGGTTTGGAATAGAATCATACAGTTTTTTTTTTAAATAATCAAGAGAAATTTGGGCCAGGCATCACAAATAGCTTCGATTAAAGTGTCCTTGTCTTCAAATTGTCTGCCGTCTTCATACACTTGCCCAAACATTTTCGATTATGTTAATTCCGGTGAATAGGGCGGCCATGGCTAAAGTTCCACGTCTTCTGATTGAATCCAACTTCTAACAACCCTGGAAGTGTGGATGGGGGAATTGTCTTGTTGGAAAATCAAAGGCAGGGGTCCCAAAATGTTTTTCACTTTTGGAAATGACCGTTTCAGCAAACATTTGTAGTTGTTTCCGTTCATTGTTGTGGACAAAATCTCCAACTCGATTGTGCCATAGTAGGTAATAGCTCCCCACACCGTTACACCTGATGTACGGCTGTAATGTCTTGCCAAAATAAGCTCTTCCTTTCTTAGATCATGGAAATAAAAGTTGTAACCATCGCAGCCGTCCAGGTTAAACTTTTTTTCGTCCGAAAAGACAACGCGTCACTGCTCCAAGCCACATGTTCTCCTGCAAAATTTATTCGATGCTCCTTGTACACTTGCCTCAAAACAGGTTTCTTTTTAAGTTTACTCCTCTGTACAGTACCACTTTTTCGGAATATCCTTCGGACCGTTGCTATGCTGGTTGATACTCCGCTGTTGGACCTTATTTTAGTCGCTTGTAGAGTAGAGGGGGCACGCCGTTGTTGCTTCTGTGGTGCGTCCTTTTTGATTTTTCCCATAGTGTTGTGGATCTGCAAGATAACTGTTCACTACAGTCTTACTTCTATTAAGCCTCCTTGCAATTTCTCGCCCTGAGAGTCCTACCTCATTGAAAGCATCTATTTTTCCTCTTTCTGTCGCTGTCAAAGTCTTTCGGGAACCCATTTTTTTTAACCTAAATAAAAACAGTTCTTTTCAACGCTTTTTTTTAAATATTCTTAACAAAAATTTGAAAAAGAAATGTGAACTCCTGCCACGAAATATTCGCAACGGCCTCATCCTAGTGGCGCACCTTTTTCTAGGCTTTTCGAGTAGTTCATTGTTTGGTCTTGGAAAATTCCAACGGTCGTTTCTTATTTACCCTTTAATTTTATGACTTCCTGTTGAGAAAATGTGTACCTGCTCTCAGGTAGTAAAAGTTTTCGGGTACAAAATTTCCAACAGGTATAAAGAGTGAAAAGTGATTGCAAAATGTATGGCCTCATCCTAGTGATCGGCAGTGTAAATATCATCGGCGAATCCAATTAGTTGCACAGACCTTTAGAACATTATGACTCTGTTTGCTTACCGGTTCTGCACAATTTTTCAAGTTCAAAGTAAAAACACTTTAGATTTTGAAATGAAAGTTACGATCCCATTGCTTCGTTCACTAGCCCTTATAAGTTTGATAAATTGAGCCCAATTGGACAAAATCGGTGGCTACCACGAAAAAGTAAAATAAACCCAATTGATGTTTATTCATAGTTAGAGTACTGGGAATCGCCAGGATCAAACCACTCAGTGGCTACCGTAATTGTACAATAACCAGCACAGAATTCCACTTCAATTGATTTTTATTTTTGCTTAAAATGATAAGCTATTGCAGTAAACTATACAAAATATTCAATTTTTATTTACTTATTTGGAGATTCTCGGCCTGAGAAACAGGACCGAAACTCCAAAGGTCTATACTCACATTTCACTTCGGGTATGCTCAGCAGACACTAGTTTTCTTGAAGTCTTGACTTTGTAAACCTTAAAACGATGGATGTTTTAGTATATGCGAGTTCAAAGTTGATGGAAAGATAGCGAGTTTCGACTACGATTTACGCATGTGTAAGGATTTGATTTCTAGTTGATCTCCCTCTTGGTTATACTTCAGTTATACTTACAAGAGAACAAAACAGTAGTACGCTGTAAATAACACCTTTTTAAGGAGCTTACATAGAAAGCCATCAGAATCAGAGCAGAGCCCATTGTTCTGCTTTAAGAAACCAAAATGCTCTCTAATAAATCATAATTGCATTCGCATTTCCTTTACTTTTTTCGCTGCACTCTCGTGATACAAGCCGCCAACAAACTGCAACCAAAATTCCAAAAGTACTTTGCTTTGTCATAATTTCTTTTTTGTTCTGAGTTCTAACTTTCATCGTGCTTCTTCTGCATCAATGATCTCATGACGAACATCATTGTTACATTTATTAGTTAAAACTTTTCTTATTGTACTTACCAACTAACAATTGTATTATTAGTTAATAGAAATTTATCATAGAATCAATAAACAACAACAAATAACCAACAAAGATTAATTCAAATATTAACACTATTTTTATTGCTTTTCTCTCTTTTCTTTTGGCTTTTGTTTTAACTCAATACAAACAAAAAAAAAAAACCTCTATACCATATACCATTCCCATCATTAAAGAAGGCCTAGGAGCCGTGGGGGCCAGAATGGGTGAGTAAACTGCTACTTAAACTACAACTTACTTCCACTACTGCTGCTATAACTTCAGTGCTATACCCTGAAAATGGTGATACAACTATTTTCCTTGATACTCACACATGTATTTTTGTTTACTTTCGACAGGTTACTCAATGTCGCCGTTCATTCGGAGATATGCTAAATACTTAAATGAGAAAGCTCTTTCATACAGGACTGTTGCTTTTGATTTTTGCAAAGTCAAAAGAGGGTAAGTTTTAATTGGATGGTCTCCATGTAATCGTACAACTTTCTAATAATTTATTTGTTCTTTTCAACAGCAAGGAAGAGGGATCTTTGCGAACAATGAATACTGATAAATTGCTCAAGACATTGCCAGTTTTGCAGGCTCAATTAGATGCGCTACTCGAGTTCGATTGTCAAGCAAACGATCTTACGAATGGTATGACGACTATCTAATTCCGCTGAAAGCATATATAAATTTGATAAGTATGTTTCAGGTGTAATCAATATGAGCTTTATGCTTTTATTCCGTGATCTCATTCGTTTGTTTGCGTGTTACAATGATGGCGTTATCAATTTACTTGAAAAGTTCTTTGACATGAACAAAAAACAGTGCCGGGACGCATTGGATTTATATAAGAAGTTCTTAGTACGGATGGATCGTGTTGGGGAGTTCTTGAAAGTTGCTGAGGTATATAATAATGCTCTTTTTATATTGTTTTTCGTTAGTATAAACAACTGTTCTTTGTTGTAGAATGTCGGGATTGACAAAGGTGATATACCAGATTTGACAAAGGCACCAAGCTCACTACTTGATGCTTTGGAACAGCATTTAGCAACATTAGAGGGCAGAAAGGGTTCTGCCGCAAATACTCCTACACAATCGGCGAGGTAAATTACAATAAGGGAACGAAGGAATTATTTTTGTTTAAAAGAAAAGAACCGTGGTTTGTTTTTTTTAGCCGACAAAATTTAATTTTATTTTTATTTGCTCTGTTATGGGTAGGGATTGAGACTTTTTAAAATCACAAGCTCGCTCTGTCGTTAAATACGAAATCATTATGAACTTCACCAGAGAATTCCAAAGCAAGTCTTAGTATGAAAGTCTCCCCCATTTCGGTGCATGTAACAATTAATGATTTCATGGAACTGCAGGCAAACTCAGCTCAACATATTACAAGCAAGCAAGCGATTATCATGCGTTCGGAGTCTTGTAATCCGTAAATTTTCAAAAGTTTCGCTGTAAATCTATTACTTGTGATGAATCTGATTTTCTACCAACCTTGGTCTCCAATTTGCTTGATTCTTTTTCGTCTGTTTCTGCAGGATGGATATTTAACTCAGTTCTATTAGAATTAACGTTTTCTCTGCCTATTTACACCTCAGTTTCACTTTCCTAAAATAAGTCCACTCTATTTAGCTCTCAGTTACAATCTGGGGTGGACTTGGGAGCTCAACAAAAAAACGATCTTGTGTTAATCGCCTTTAGTTTTGCAAATTGATTGTGATTTTCTCTAATCTCTCCGGGCATCTAGCTGATATTTTCCCTATAATGTTTATATAGCCAGTGTACGCTAGCTGTTGTGCAGACTGATATCAGCCTGTGAATTGCGCACAATCCTTTTAAGTATGATGCTGAATAAATCATATGATATAAAACAGAAATAAAATTTACTTCAGTAAAAGGATATGCTCATAGCGCATGTTTGAGGGAAAAAACTTAGGGAATATGAATTTTCTTCCGGACATGTAAATAGCACAGATACATTTTCCTGTAAATAATTAATAAAAAATGAATACATGGTTCAGTATATCTTTTGATTTTGATATTACCTTATCAGTACTTCGTACTATAACCTGAATTTTGAATTAACGCCAGACATCGCCTTTCCATACTCTATACAAGCTTCTGGCATCTATTCTTCGGAATGGAATACCAAGCTTCTTTTGTTTCCTCCCATAACTCATCATGGTTCTTGTAATTTTGTTGCCCAATTTTAAGCTTTACATCATGCCATACATTTTCAATAGGGTTAAGATCGGGAGCTCAAAAAAGCTGGCTAGTCAAGAACATCAATAATTTCTCACAAAAACCAATCTTTCACGCTGAGTGCTTTGGATCATTGTCATGCATGGAGATCCAATTTACTGGCAAAGACTCTAAAGCGTAGGGCTCCATTGCAGTTTTCAGTATATCTAAACACTGGAATTTGTCCATTTTGCCAATAGGTCCAATTCCATGCCAGGAAAATGCACCCCAGACCATGACATTACCCCCAACATGCCTAATCGTTTTTTGGGTGTACTTGGGATTCAAGGCTTTACTTATTGGGCGATGCACAAATGTTTTTCCGTCTGACTCAATTCTATTCATCTTTGTCTCATCACTCCATAGTACCCTTTTCCAAAATTGCAGGTCCTTATTTTGATGAGTTCTTGCAAATAATAAACGCTTTGTAATATTTTTTTTTTTTTGGAAAGAAGTGGTTTCTTCAAGGAGGTACGTCCAAATAAGCCAGCTTCATTTAATCTCCTTCTAATGGAACGGTTTGAGATATTTAAGCCAAATTCCCCCGGATTTCATTGCATATCTCGCGAGATGACTTAGAATGATCCTTTTTGCTCTTCCGCATAATGGTTCTATCCATCAGAAACGTGGTTTTTCTTAGTCTTGGACGGCGATTTTTGTTACGGGTTAAGTGCATCTGATCTTCTTTTACCAGTTTAATAGCGTTGTAAACCATTTCAATTTTTCTGCTATTTCTGCTGGTTTTTTTCCGTCTTGATGAAGAGCATAAATTGAGTTCCTTTTTTCGGTAGTGCAGTGCTTACCTCTTCCCATTGTAATACAAAATTAAATTAAACACTATGCGAAAATATAATAAAACCAAAGAAATTAAGACTACACAAATTATTATAAGAGATATTCCAATTACCACGATTTATGCTATTTTTATGTCCAGCCACAAAGAACACTTCAAAGAATGAAGCAAGAGATCTGACATATGAACTTATTAATAACGGTAAAAAAATTTCTCCATAATTTACTGGAGCATAGAGGGAATCAGTAGCATGCATACAAGTTTGCCTTACTTCGTTTAAAATAAAAGGAGTGCAGTAGGGTACAGTTAAAATGTAATATATACATTTTGTTTCGAGTTGTGCTATTTATGTGGCCATAGCTGTATATGAAATGTCTGGATGCTATTATCACCGATGTTTGGCCAGCACCGATCATTTTCTATTGACATCCTGCAGGCGTACGGGCATAGTTCTTTATAGCTCATTTCCATAAATGCTGTCAAGAACGAACTTAAAACCAAGGTTTGAAGTATCTATGTTTTTTTTTTCTAGGTTCCCCAAGGTAAATATCATGCATGCCATGTTAAGGAGAATTATTCCTCTATTATTGGCGCAGAATATAGAAAATTCTGTTTTTGTGAATCGGACAAACGGTGCTGTGATTCCATTCCCCGACTGGTCCAGTAGGCTTTAGTTTAGTTATCGTTATCTAGACCTCTTCTCTATTTAGAAAACAGAATTGTTGTCTATGATTGTTGGTTCATTTTGCTTGACAGCGAAATGATGTTCATCTCAGAAGTCAAAAAAATCTTTACAGATTTTCTTCATCGACTGCAACTCTACCATTAATGTTCCCAGCTGCATGCTTTGGTTCGAAGCTGATGTCCTTGGCATTTTCTTTTCACTTTCTGATAGAATTTCCGAACATAATTTCTGTAGTTGCAGCTCAACAAGACGAACATCCATTGATCACTTGTATTCTCCCTTGTCTTTCTTTCTGAGAAACTGAGGTTGATCCCGTCTCCTTTGACTATCAAGTTCGCAAGCGGATCTCGCCTTCTTCTCAGATCGCATTTGTACGCCCTTTTTCCCGATACATGCGTCTGTTGCCACTTCTTCATACTCAGAGTGTGTCCATCGTATAAAACCTACCTTTCATAATCTCTACTGGCTGTCTGATAATGTCGTAACTGGTATATGTGCCAGAAGTCGGCAGCGTAGGACTTCTTAAAAAGTCGTATGAGACTCACAGAAAGGGCTCTAACAGTCACAAGGGATGATAGCCGTTCAATGTAAAGCTCCTTCATAGTACTTTTTCTGTCTTCTGGCCCAGGGATATTTGCATTCACACTTTGTCTTCACCAAGATAGTGGTCTCAGTCAATATTGACTTCTTGAAAAATTTAAACATCCAGAATAGTGAAGTTGATTCAAAGATTTTTGATCAGAGGTCTGCAAAGGCGATATTAACTAGAAGATTGCTCATTTGTCTGGTCTGGTGAGCACATATCATTATTTACTATATGCCTGTCGGTCAGGTCCTACATCCAAATGGACTGTTTCTCTAGATCACGTGATATTTTTGTTCTTCGTAGAAGAAAAACGGACTCAAAAAACAGTAAATGTTTACATAACATACATACTTGGAGAGTCTCTGTGTGAGAAACAGCATTCCGAAGGCCTGCCATGAGTTTTCTTAGTGTCTTGTGTCTTGCTTTGTAAACCTCACAACGGTGAATGTTTTCATAATCAACCAACTGTGTTCGCTATTCGTCGACGCGTCCGTATCAAGTGCCTACAGAAGAAACTGTATCTGCTGTAAGTGAATGTGTAGCTGAGGATGTACAATTGTCATTACTTGCTTTCTTTTTGACTTTTATCCGTCCACTTTGCGGACAATTTTGTGAAAATGCCTCGATCTATTTATACGACCCATCTGGTGCACGAATTAAAGCCAAGAGACCACGAGACGCAACAGTAGTTTACGGATTGAAGTCGATCTCTTTTATGGAAAAATTGCTATAGTTATGACGCTCATTTTGACTTAGTGAGTTAGTGAGCAAGCAAAATTTCCGTTTCTGGAGTGAGGCAAATCTAAAAGAGAGTCATGAGACTCCTTACGATTGATAGTTAACGATATCGGGCTATGATCAATGGTTATTTCTTCGAAAGTATGGACGACATTGATCCGGGCGATATATAGCTCCAACAGGATGACGTACGTGCCATACTGCCCATGAAACCATTGACTTACTGAGGATACAATTCAACGACAATGGTGGATCGTCCACCGAAGTCGTTTGGTTTTATTGATTCTGTGAATTATGCTGATAAATGGCAAACTTTTTAAGCCTTGGAAGCCAATAATCAGCGGTTAATTGGTAAGATAGAGCTCCAACTGTTCAAAAGAGGGTCTCATATGGTTGGAGTCGTGTTTAAAACAATGTTATCAACAATTCTTCATCAGGATTAAAAGATTTTTTATTTTGATTCAACCCCAACTCCTGTTGTTAATGTGTAGAATAAAATTTCTAAAGCAACCATCATTTGCAATTTATCCCTAAATAGTGCACTAAATGTGTGGTTACTACTTGACAGAGGGTCTAAGTTCGAATCAGAGGTGAATTCACCACCCTTTCGGTAGGCAAAAGGAAACTTTTAAAAGTGAAACATTCTGCCTAGGAAAAAGTCTCCCATTCTGCCACAGTTCGTAAATGAACAACAAGTCGTAAACGCATCTCTTTGCGCACAAAATGACAAGAACGAACAACAGAATGAGAGGAGTACTTTGGGTAGAAATGCTGACATTGACTTTATTTAATAAATTCGATAACAATATGTATTACCTAAACTTTTGCTTCACCAGATAGATATTTTTCGTGTGTTCTAAATTCTAAGATGAAAGAGAACATTTTGAATATCGACAGACATGTAGTTTATAAACTCATTGGCTGGTTCAACTTTTAAATGCATTGTCGTATCCATTTAACCAAAAATCAAATAGTCCAAAATCTCTGTCATCTGAAAATTTGTTTTATTACCCCCCAGTACCGTATCTTAAATATCACGTCCAACCACATTTTTGTAGAGTTGAAGATGATCCCTTCACCTTTATTTTCACCAAACTTTGTTTTTGTGTTATCTTAGCCTGAAAATATTTATTTAATTTTATGCGTAGCACATTCTTCGGTTATTGTAGATTTTTGTAGTTGATATGTATTGTATCTTTGTGTGTGTTTATCTTTAGAAGATTTTTTCATATTTATTTGTAGAACAATTTAGTAATCTATAAAATTTTCTTTCGTCTTTTTTTCTTCCCTCATAACACTTTTTTACTTTATTACTAATTTTTCCTTATCTCCTTTCAAATTGCATTCAACTAACACAATCCCATTTGTAATTTATTTTTTAAACTAACTAACCAATCAAATCATCCGTATCCTTGTCCTACTCTTTTTACGTTTCGTTATGTGATTTTGGTTGCATTTTGCTTTTATTTCATTAAAATACCGTAAATTGTTTTTTTTTTTTTATATAATTTCGTACGAATTATGATTTCGTCATTTTCTATTATTTTGTATTGAAAAATCGTACAAATCATTCGCACAATCTCGTTACCACGGACTTTTGTAATAAATTGATAAAATTTTTGAACAAAAAAAAAAAATTGAAAAAAAAAAATCAAACAAACAAAAGTAGCAACCAAAAGAACGTAAAGAGTGCTGTGTCTGCCCTATCTTCTACTAGCTCTTCCTTTGGTACCGCAGCTGCATCAAGTAAATTCGATAACACCAATGGCATTGATGATAATATTAAAGCTCAAGCTTTAGCTGAAGAAGAAGCCGCCATGAATCAGTACAAAGTAAGTTTAAGTTACAATGCTGGTGGGAGTGCGGTTTGTTGATTTGTTTTTTATTTTGTTTGTTTGTTTGTTTTTTTTTTTTCATTTGCAGTCGAAAGTGTCATCACCAAGTGGGAGTGGAGGTGCTGCAGCTAATGCTTTGACGAATCCATTCTTGTCCTCTCCACCAGCTTCACAAGGCAATGCACCAATTGTTGATTTATTTGGAGTATCAACTGGACCGAGTGCACCAGCGACGGGTACTTCAAAAGCATCCGATGATCTATTACAATTGGGTAATCCGTTTGCCGATATGTTTGATTCGTCAGCAGCTCCAGCTCCGGCAGCAGCTGGAGGTCAAGGTGCTAATAATATTTGGCTGAATAACGGTAGTTATTGATTTTTTATTTTTCTTTTATATATTCTTAATTTGTTATCATTTCTATTGCTTCACTAATACTTTCTTTTTCTGATGCTCTCGGCATCTACGATCACTTGGGAATACAAATGAAAGTGGTGTACGAAAAATTAAAATTGGACCGCTGAAAAAAAGGCCACACATTTGGGTACTAAGTCGACAACAGTGAGAACTTATTTTAAAACCACGTTTAAAACCTTCTAGTTGACCATTCAGATTTACTAAAATTTAGAGGCTCCAAGGGGCTTATGGAAAATGTCTTTGTTTGTGATTACCAAATTTAGCGTACGAAAGTGTTGCCTCGTATGATAGGTCGGTTAAAATTAAGACCACAGATCACAAGATCACAAATTTGTCTTTTAAAATTCTGCAGTTCTCTACTCATTTCACGGTTTTGAAAAAAGGTTGCTGGTGGTTTTTTTTATTAAGTGAATATTTCGGTCGGTGTAGTACTGTACAGTTCGTACCAAGTCATTGGTACTCTATGGCCTTTATTGGTGGAACTACACACCTAGATATGCCATAAATTCTGTTACAGATATAAAACACTATAAAAAAAAAACAGTAAACATATTATATTCAAAATTATTTCATTTATTAGGGCACAATATTGATTATTAAAAAAATTGGATTCACTCGAAATGATTTACAAATATCTATGGGTAGTCGTGCAGGCCATGTTCTGCAATTCTGTCCACAAATCATAATCCAGTGGATTCAGATCTGGACTCTCCGACGACCAATCTTCTGATGCTATAAAACAAGGAATATTGACTCTGGGCACATCTGCTTGGTAAACCTTTGCACCAGTTTTCACGCCTTTTCCACAGAAATAGAGGGATGTGACACCATGGTGAGACACCCCCCCACCAAATCATTACGGAAGCGGGATGATGTCCACGTTGAACCCTTGGAACAACTTGTTTCGCTTCCTTGGATGAAGTGGTATAAATTTTGTTATTTTGTTTGTTGAAAACTTCTTCCACGTTAAAAATTTTCTCATCCGTAAACAGAATGTTTTCATGGCTATTGTCCTCGTGCCACTGCAAAAGTCGCTTGCATCTTTGCAGCCTAATTTTTTTTAGTTGAGGAGTTAGAAGATGACCCGTGGACCGACGATAGGAATTCATATGCAAATCATCCCTAATCAGCCTATACATGGATCTGCTTGATATACCTAATTCCTTGGATATGATCTTCTGCTTCCTAAGGGTTCTCCGAATTCGTCCACGCACTGCCTTTACTATCGCATTCGTACGGACGACGTACGGGCGACCACTCCTTGGCCTGCCCTCTACTCCAGACAATTCGCCGAAGCGAGCAATAGCCCGATAAACGAATATTCTCTATATTCCGGGTGGTTTTAGCAACTCGAAAATTTGCCAGCACTCTTTCCGCACTTATGCAATGCTATTACCGTGACTCGATTCTCTTTAATGCCCCACTCCATGTTAACAGTTTGCAAACTGACTAGTATTCTTCACTGATCAGTGCATGTGTTCTGAAAAAATAGTTAACGGTTCTATTCCTGCAAGAAGTTTTGAACGATATGCGCTGGAAACTGTGTAACAGAACTTATGCCAAGACTAGGTATGTACATTATTTCGCGCTCATTACCTCTTAGAACTAATAATTTAATCTCTGCCTCTATACTAGCATATGCGACATTTACGATTCACTCTGTTGGTGTCTCCCATGTATGGTGATTATTTGAAAGGCTTGCGAAAAATCCTTTCTTTCTTGGTCGCTTTTAAACTTCGTTCATTATTGTCGAATCAATTAGGTTAATATGATCAGGGATTGAAGGCGTTCGCATATTATGGCAGACAAAATTTTCAACGGGGCATGCTAAGGCTCTTCATGTCTAAGCGCTGCTTGGAGACTCACTAGTATTGACCGATGCTGAGGTTTTGTTTATCAGAGATACTTCCTTCCGACTATGTTTCCAAAATATGTGTGACTACTTTATATACAATAGTTCAGTCTAGTAAGTGACTGCAGTGACATTCTTGGTGGCTTAATCGTATTGCTGGCAATAATTTGCTTGTTTTCATGTAGGAGAGGTAGGACCTTGTGAAAGGTTGAGGGATATTCGGAAAATGCCTTCGCGGTATCTTATGATTATAGTCATTAGTAGTTGCCTTTTCCCATCATATTTTGGTGGTTTACTGTAAGCTAATGGTCCAATTCGATGCTTTATCTGCGGTAGACTTAGATATCTAGGAAACTGGAATTTGAGAGGAAAATTTAAGTTGATAGTGATTCTGCGTGGGTTCGTATATACATAATAATATTTCCTACCACTGCGAAAACGATAAAACTAAAACTCTTACAGGAAGCCATCAGAAACACGCTTTGTATTAAACTTGCCGAAAAGTTTTGAGCCATTTTCCATACTTCTTGTTCTGCGTCTTTCTTGTTTGTATTGGCTTGGCAGCATATCAGGCTTATGCTGACAAAATCAGCCTTAACGTTAAGTTTCATGTGTCGCTTGTTCACATTTCAGAATCTAAAAATTACTACCTTAGTTCCCTTCTTACAATAAATCCGTATCTTAATAAGTGTAGCTTAATTAATATTACCGTTTTTTTTATGTTTCGCGAGCCGTCTTTTCGCAGTTCTTAGATGATGGACAAATTTGTTTTACTGAAGTTTAGGGCTTATTTTCCATGTGAAATCGGGCTTTGTCTCGAGCATGTTATTCCTTTCAGAAAACCTGTTTGGATTGTTTTTTTTTTTGTTCGCATTGTCAGATTATCACCTCGACACCTTACATCCTGAACAGCCAGGCGTGTTTTTAAAATCCGTGCACTGAACTTGTATTAGATGAGTGCTAACACATCACTATCGATATCATCTTCAAAATTCTTTTGTCAAGCTTCCTCCATATAAGGGGGTCTTGTTAGACTCCTGATAAGCACATCTTAACCAATTAGTTCTACAAGAAATGATTCATATGTTTTCGTATATGTGAGTTTAAGTTTACTCTGATGTGAGCAGATCGTTATTATCAGATGAATTATACCATTCAACTCAGTAATCAACAGACAAGTTTAAAACGGGCTGCGGCAACATAAACTCGTTTTGTTGATACATTAAGAGAAACATAAATACTTCGCATACATCCCGGTGTAGGTTAGTTAGTTTAATTTTTTTTTTTTTTTCAAATACAAAGGTTGTAAAACAGCCAGTGGATCACTTGTCTGTTTCAACGGGAAAAGCTCAGAATTTCTGGGCAGTTCAAGATGTTATTTTTTTTTCGAAATATCATTCTGTTGAAAAATAGGTGTGCAATAAGATTGGCACACCAAACAGATTAGCACACAGATTTCTAATTCGTTTTATAAAATTCGTTTTATATTGCTGCTGTTAGTTACTCTTGATTCCGGAAAGCGTATTTGACTTCTTTCTTTTCTAGAAAAAACATTCCCAGACCATTACACATTCAGCTTTCACGAGCATCCTTAGTAAAAATGAATCATTGAGCCTCGCTCTTGGTTATCTGCTTACGAGGAATCTTCCGTCTCTAATATGCAGTTTCAACTTGGACCCGTTATTCCATTTTTCTTGAATCTAAGAAACGTGCTATTGAGCCCAAAGTAAAGGTTGTTGCCTCACTCGTTGTAAAAATTTGGTATTAGTAAACGTCGCCTGTCTTAAAAAAGCCAAAGAGCTCACGCCTTTGGAGTACTAAAAAGCGATCTTCAACCGGTGTTGTTTTTTTTTATCTTTCAGAGCCTTGTTTTCTTACAAATTCCGAGTACTGTATCTCCAAATGTTTTTGACCTTTTCCGAAATCGCACAGTCCTAAGATGGTATGAACAATGTGCCTTACCCAAAACATCGAATACATATTATCTCAGGGCTTAACAAAATGGCTGTATCATTATAGGTAAGTAGAGTAGAAACACTAAAGTTGATCGAGGAATACAAAAAGTATCCAATTTTGTACAAAGCAAAGCATCCTGATCACTTAAAAGTGTTCAAGAAGAGGGAAGCAATTCTTTTGTTTGCGAGCTGTAAAATTATTAGAAAAACCACTTTAATGAAAATCGGTTCACGTATACATAATTTAACCCCAGGGTTGCTCATCCAGTGCACGATTGATGTAAAATTTACAAAATCAATTAAACCGTTTTGTACCCCGGGTAGCTAGTCCAGTGTGCGCTGGCCCAAGGAGTACAAAAATTCATCAGTGCTAACCGTACATTTTTTCTGTATAACATAATGTCACTGCTAATTTTGATGAACAGTAAGGAATTAACAATTTTGACTTCTTTCACTTTCAACACGAACAATTGGCAAATACATTGTTAATTTTATTTTGTGCTGTAACTTATTTTCAAATTCTGTAAATTGGGTATTTAAACCCGAAATAATCAAAGTACAACCGGTAGCCATTGCAGTTAGTGTTGATTTATTCACCTTGAGGTTACCTATGTTTTAAAGCCAAAGTTATTCCTTTAGACAAACAAGAACAATAATTTTTTTAAATGCTAAATCGAATAAGCTATTATTCGATGATCTTCTGTGCTGGTCAAGAAATAAGATCGTAGTGCAAAGCTCGCAAAAAGAAGAATTAAAAAAATATTTTCACAGGCCATTGTTATTAGCAACAAAGAGTTACCTTATTTAAGAATTAATAATTTGTTCCGTAGCCTTTGTGCGGAACAGATTTACATGTTATTAGCACGGAGTAATAAGTTTTCGCATACTTTGTTCTTCGAAAAAGTTTAGTTTTTTTGGACTGCAAGGGTAAAAGCGTTATATTGCGCTGCTCAAACCACCTAGTCACCACATTGGCAGTGTGCTTAGGTAGATATCGTGCTGAAAGTTACAAATCAAAGGCATGTTGTAATCTACAAAGGAAAGCATAACACTCTCTAAAATACGGAGATACAATTTTTTCTTACATATTATCGAAAACGGTAGGATCAGTTGTAAACAATGAAAAGTAGCCCCAAGTTTAGAATGTTCATCCTGTTGTGGTGGTGTTCCTAGGATTTAGCTCTTCATTTTTAGTCTGACCATCCGTCCAGATTTTTTTGTTAGCTGACACTTTGTTTGAAGTGATGAACTTAATGGCAAACAAACAATCCAGACAATTTTCCATTTAGTTTTTTTCAAATGTCTTCAAATTTTAATCGATATACATACAGTTGTTGCGAACTAATTAAGAACGATCGTAAGTACTGGCAACACTCGCTCCAATATCGCTCCAATAGTAAGACCAAAATTAAAATTATCGCTATCTATTCACTCATGTCTCTTTTCATGTTAAGCTGTAACTATGGATGTTATTGCACATTATTTAACAGTTTAAATCGGTTTTTAGGCATATTGGTCTCTTTTCATTTGGCGATATAATTAAGAACGTTTCATTAAAACAGGTTTGTTTGTAGAATTTCGCTGTCAAAGGAAAAACTTTTATTAGTTTTTGTTGGGTTTAAAGATACTCGTATTTTTTATCGTGATATGGGGAAAAACAAGAGCTGCAGAGCAGGCATGAGGGAAACCATAATAAAACTTCGCAATGTTGAAAGATTGTCCTATATTGATATCGCAAAAAAAGCTTGAGTGCACGGAAACAGTGATTTTTAATTCTTTAAAATATGTCGAGAAACATCAAACCATCGAAAGGGTAGAAAGACTTAAAATACCTCGCAAAATGAATGAGGCACAAGATAGGCTGATAGTTCGCACCGCAAAAAAAATCCTTTTTCGAGCTCGAACGGTATTCCGCAAGAAGTTTTCGGCGAGGACCCAAATGCACTTTCTGCACGCTCCGTTAGAGAGCGATTGAATGAGAGTCAGCTTTTTTGGAGATCAGCCTGAAAAAAATCATTGCTTTCGCTGAAAAACCGAACGGCTAGGTTAGCTTTTGCAAAGGAACACAAAGATTGGACCATGAGACTAAAATCAATAGAGTGGGTTCCGACAACATGTTCGACGACCAAAAAACGAAGCATTCAATCCTAAGTACACCACAATCACAATCAAACATGGAGGAGGGAGTATTATGCTATGGGGTTATACGAGGGGCGTTCAATATATTCTCGGTATCGATATGAAGGAAAATGCGAATTCAATTTAAATTGTTTTTATTTTTCAATATAATCTCCCCTAACATCAATGCATTTGTTACATCTTGAGATAAGCTGTTTTAAACCCTCAAAAAAATTAATTTCCTCTTTCTCTGCAAAATACCCATTTATTGCCGACTTGAGTTCTTCATCATCCGAAAATCTTTTTCCACGAAGACATTTTTTCAAATCCGGAAACAGGAAATAATCACTAGGGGCAAGATCTGGACTATAGGGTGGGTGTTGGATTTCTTCGAAACCACAATCTCGCGCAGCAGCCTTGGAAACTCGCGCTGTGTGAGCAGGAGCGTTGTCATGAAGAAGCAACACACCCGCTGCGAGTTTACCCCGTCTTTTCTTTTTAATTTCCTCCCGCAAATTATGCAAAGTGGAAGCGTAGGATGTGGCGTTGATGGTTTCACTTTTTTTTTTGTACTCAATGAGCAAGATTCCCTTTGAGTCCCAAAAAACTGTGGCCATGAGCTTCCCGGCAGACGGAGTGACTTTGAACTTCTTCGGGGGGTCAGTTCCTTTTTTATGCCACTGCATGGACTCTTGTTTGCTTTCAGGGTCATAGTGGTGGACCCATGTTTCGTCCCCAGTAACAATTCGATCCATAACACCGTCCGCGTTCTCACTACACATGTCCAAAAGCTCTCTACATCATGCGATTCTCACTTTTTTCTGAGGCGCTGTGAGCGTTCGTGGCACCCACCTTGCACTGACCTTTGAAAGGTTAAGATGGTCATAAAGAATGGTGTGAATGGTACCAATTGAAAGCTTGGTGATCTCTGCCATCATTTTCACTTTTATTCGGGCATCCTCAAGAACAAGCTTTTCGACTTCTTTGATGCTTTCTCCCGTACAAGTAGTAGCCGGGGCGCCGGAGCGGGGGTCGTCTTCAATGCTCTCTCTGCTTCTCTTGAACTCACTTTTGCACAGTTGATAATGAAGGTGCGGAACCCTGGTAAACAGCCACCATCTCTTCATGAATAGTTTTTTGACTTTTTCCTTGCTTAGTGAGAAATTTAATTACAGCGCGATGCTCAATTTTCACCATCATCGTCTCAGTTGCCATTATGATTCTGTTTAACTAGAGATAAAACGCGAATTAATAATCACATTTATATGAAATTTTACATGAATGCACTAAAATAATAGTATTACTTGATAAATAAGTCAATTTATATATACAACCACAGCTTCACCCCGATACCGAGAATATGTTGAACGCCTCTCGTATGTCTTGTAAAGGAACCGGATCGTTATACCGCGTGGAAGGTATAATGAAAGCTCATAGGATTACTTCAAAATGTAATGCTGCCCTATACAGAGGCAGAATTGCCAGTAACTTGGAAATTTATGCAGGACAACGACCTGCAACATACTGCGAGGTCAACAAAAGCATGATTTCAGAATAATTACGTGGATGTCATCGATTAGTCGTTATGTAGTTCAGACCTAAATCTAAAACCTTTGGTACGAGTTATAAAAAAAAAGAAGTTAAAAAGCAAAAAAATTAGCAATACAAATGAATTGTATGCAATCGCAAGGACAGCTTCGAATGCAATGACACCGAAAAAATGACAGAATCTAATTTCGTCAATGCTAAGGCAATGCAGGGCTGTAATTGCAAACAAAGGATTCCCGACAAAACATTGAGGAAAAACCGCAAAATACAATAAAAAGTTTACATATTCTCTTATCGTTCTTAATTAGATCGCTAGCTAATTTCTTGTTACCAAAACATTTTGAATTAAATTTTTATGTTTCTGTTATCAGAGTAGCAGTGCTATTCTCTGTTTTTAACTGATACATAGTATAAAAGAAAATTTAAAACCCCCAATATCACTAAAAATTTACAAAAAAAAATATTTGAAAAACATGATTCCAGTATATCGTTCTTAATTAGTTCGCTACAACTGCATATGTGAATATCTTGTTATGCGCCTCTACCAATTTGTTTAACTTGCAAAGTTTCTGCTTGTTCCAGGCAATTTTAGTGGTAGATATCTTTGCTTTAACTTTAACACATGAGAAACGACAAAGAGCATCTGTAATTGATTTAAGGTTTTTCCTCAATCTCTAAGTTGGAAAAATAAAGATGAATTTGCTGAAGCTTCGATAATATCACCATTAAGTGTTATTATTTTGACAGTACACATTTTGGCAGTAAACGTTTTGAATTTGTAAGAATCTCTGATAAATTTTGAGACATTGAAACGAATATTTCTATTCAGTTTTCCTTTTGGATACTTTTTGGCCGATAGTCATTGCTGGATATGTTTGACTTTCAAAACTTGTCATTCTTCGAAAATAAACAATTAACAGCGTCTTAAAATCGCAACATCTCTCATGACGCAAGGAGGTTAAAATGTGTTAACGAGAGTCCAGAGTAGCGTTACACAACCGTGAAATCACTTGTACTAACTTGCCTATTTATTTGATTTATTTATTCGTTCTTCTACTTCCTTACTTTATTTTTCCCTATTTCTGAACTTTGAGTTTTGATTTTTGTATTTTTTGTTTTCTTATTTTCTGTTTTTATTGTTTTTTTTTTATTTTTTTATGAAAATTTCTAGGATACTCAACGTCATCTCTTTTTACCAATCAATCAGGTTTCAATGGCTCAGCAGGTGGTCAAGGTTCCGCTGCTAATGCTTTTGTCTCGGACAGTAATTTCTCGTCGGTATTCGGGAACACAGAACCAGCAGGTGAGTTTCTTAATGTTTCGTATTACGTACTACGAAAACCACAAACAAGTCTAACTTTTAAAAATTAGCTGAATGTTATAAGTGTTTAATTTAACCGCTAAACTAACTAACTAACCTACCTACCTGTTAATATAGAATGAAATGCGCATACTGTAAAAAAAAACTAACCAAATCCAAGTATATACTCATGTACATAATATATTTTAAAAGCGCATGGTATTTAGTGTTTATAATTTTGCCCAGTCAACTTATACATACATACTTACTTATCCAAAGAACAACTAACATATCTTTGTTAACAATTTACTTTCTGTAAAATTGATTTCGGTTATTCTTTTGATTTGTTTGATTTTTTTCGTATAAAAAGAATCACAACCAAACCAATACTTAGTATAATTTGCTAAGTACAATTTGTAAAATATAACTAAAAACAGAACCTTAAAAGTCATAGCGCCTTTGTTGTCCCACGAACAAGAACATCCAAATAAAAACCAAAAGAAGACATAAAAGTACACCTCGCTCGCAAAATATTATCCACAAAAACAAAATCCATTTCTCTCTCTCTCTCTCTCTCTCTTTGGGTTAAGATATGAATTCGAAGATTTTTTTTAAAACGAACATTTTTTAATTGTGCAAATCATTTCCAAGCTGCTGCCAACAACGCAGTTCCAATGGATCCATCAATCAAACAAGCTGCAGTATTGCCAAATCCATTTTTCGATGCAGTCGATGATATGAGTTCGGTTTCGCAGGAATTAAATTTTCAACCTCAAATGCAACAACAAACACCGTTACAACAACAGCAACTGCAACAGCAACAGCAACAACAACAGCCCTACCAGCAACAGCAATTACTATATCAACAGTCACAATATTATCCACCTTCAGGTGATGAAGCAAAGCCTTCAAATAATTCCAAATGCTGCACTAATACTGTGGAAGAGGTGAAGTTGCCATCTGAAGAGCCTGTTGTTGCGGCTGAATCAAATGCCAAATTAATTGATGTGTCTGGCAGTGATAATGTTAAAAGAGAATCACCTCTTCCACAGTTGCAATCGCAATTGCAACCCTTAATAGCTATCGAGGATGTGTCTGTCGTCGTCGCCGCTGATGTTGGTGTTGTTACGAACGCAAGCTATGCTGGTTGTGCACCAAAATCGCAAAATTTTGTTGGCATGGAACATGGAGGTCACAATTCCAATGTTTTTGCCAGGCTTTATCTTTTTTAAGTTGTTTCTTTTTGTTTTCTGTTGGATATTGTTTTTTTTTTTTCTTTTTTTTTAATTTTAGTTATTTAATATTATTATTAGTTTGTGCTGAAATTTAATTAAAAAAAAAACAAGTGCATTTGTTTATTTGGTATTTTGTGTAGATGTGTAGGAAATTGAGAATGATATTCGTTAGTGCCATTGATTTGGAGGTACCTACCAACAGTGATTTTTATTCAATCGATATCGATTTTAGGTAGGGCTAGAGATTATGTTTTGTACACATTATGTACGAGTATTGACGTAATTTCAAATCGAAATTCATATCACATTCATTATAGTTAAACAATTCATACACTGATGATCATCCAAAAAATAATAATTCTCCAACTCTCGAAATCTCATCATCAAATAATCAACAAACACAAGTTTTTGTTTTTAGTCAGAATGTTGCCTCAATCTTCAGCTTTGTCTTCCACGCCATTCTTATCAGTTTAAACATGATCTCCTTATTCGCTTAAGCTAAACTCATCCTCAACATTCTCTACGCAAAATATAGACGTGTCTTCATCCAAAAGACTTTTAGCTTTCTATTACCTAGTTTATATGACAGCTAACGTGTATTGACGCAATGCGCATTGGTTCAATACGCTCATATAAACACCACTTCAAACCGCATTGAAATATTCAACACACATTCGTTCATTGCTGTTTATAAAATGCATTTAAAATTTGTAGCCGCTTTGAAATATCATATAGACATTTTCAAACACTTTCATTTTGAAACATTTTACTCTCTCGCGCTCTCATCATTTTTCCATCATCGGCAGTTGTGTATTTAAAATGTGGGATTGCAAACGAAATATTTGTAAAGACAAAGAAATAAGAACAATGTATCAGTGTTAGTGTCAAGTGTCAGTTCAAACAGCTGTCTGTTAAACCCTCTCAATTTTCTCTCGCTTATTTTGGATTTGGTTTTGGATAATTTCATATAAACACCACCATTTCTACGGGTATTGAACCAATGCGGATTGACTATATGACCACATTGAGCTGTCATATAAACTGGGTATATATATTATTTGTTAAAAAAATGGCTTTCACCTCGAAAGATGTCATGTTAAAATTGTTTCAGGGTTGTGCGGTTTGTATAGGGTTTTCCAATAAGGACTTGACAACTTTTTTTTTTAAATAAAACGCAAATCATTTAAGATATTTCAAAAACTTTATTATCGGCTTAAAATACAATCAAAACATTTATGAATGGAACTCGACTTCGTTCATATGGCCACCGCGGCCACGTTTGCAGCGGTCGATTCGTTGGACCAAATTTTCAACGACTCGGCCACACATTTCGGCCGAAACGGCCGCTATTTCGCGTTCAATGTTGGCTCTGAGCTCTTCCAACGTCGTCGGCGTGTTGGCATAAACCAATGACTTAACGTAGCCCCACAGAAAATAGTCAAGCGGCGTTAAATCGCACGAATGAGGCGGCCAATCGACTGGCCCATGTCTTGAGATAACACGCTCACCATACTTACTCTTCAATAAATCGATTGTAGAGTGTGCTGTGTGGCTTGCGGCATTATCTTGTTGAAACCACATGTCGTCCAAGTCCATATCTTCCAATTCGATCATGGCGCGATAACGCTGACCATTCACAGTAACGTGACGACCGGCATGCAAACCGCACCAAACAGTTATTTTTTGTGGATGAAGTGGTGATTCATGAAGCACATGTGGATTTTCACCCGACCAATAACGCATATTTTGCTTATTGACGAACCCATTGAGCCAAAAATGAGCTTCGTCACTGAAGATGATTTTGCGATGAAATTCATCATCATGGCACATCTTCTCCAGAACCCAATCGGAGAACGTACGTCGCTTCAAATGGTCCATCGGCTTCAATTCTTGAGTCAGCTTGATCTTGTATGGGTGTAAACCAAAATATGCAAAATACGCCATAATGTGATCTGAGCGATGCCCAATTCTTGAGAACGCCGTGGAATTGACTGATTTGGATCGTTTTCTACGGACGCCTGAACGGCAGCGATATTTTCGACACTTCGACCAACCCGTTGTCTCACTGACACGGCAACATTACACAACGAATATGTAGACTCAAATTTTTGCACTAAACTTGTTATTGCCTGTCTACTAGGGCGAGAATTACGACCGAAAATTGGAGTTAACGCTCTTAAAGTTGCAGTCACCGACTCCGAATTTCGGTAGAAAATTTTTATAATTTTCAGACGTTGCTCGTTCGTGTACTTTTCCATGATGAAAATGTTGAGTTTACTGAATAAACTGACAGTGACAGTTTGATGATTAGTGAAAGAGTGCGTTCGCAAATTAAATTCAAAGTTGTCAAGTCCCTATTGGAAAACCTTTTATTTTGTTACGTCTGTTCCATTTTTTTTTTGTAATGAAATATGTAACCCGTATAACTACATATTATTCCCATGTATCTGCATTGCTACTGCGCCGCTTTTGAAATTGACTAAATTTTGCGGATCTTAGTACTACTCAACAAGTCGCCCAATTTTGGACCACTTCGTAAGTGAGGGTAATGTTCATGCATTTGAGTGATCCAATTAAAAGCCCTTTTATTATTTTACACGTCGACAAGATGACTCCTTTTAAGGAGTTAGATTTGCGGGTTTGGAATAACGCCAATGCAGATATTCGGTCTTTTAGCTCCTTTATCCAATAATGAAGACTTACGTACGGAACTGTCATGTGGTTGCTTATTATAGCGCTATTACAGGTGAAAACAAGAGAAGTCATTGCTGCTTTTGTAAAAAATGTTACACTACATATAAAAACAGCTGAGTGTGTACAAGTTTGTTGGCTCCAACTTTAAGGTTAATGTTTTTTCCAAATCAATAAAGACAACATACATATCTTTCGAAGCGATGTTTCGTATGCGTAAACTTTGAATCACGCCGTAAGTCGACTTGCCTCCGTGGAGTTTAATAATAAAGTGATGTCCACTAGAACTACCTCGTATATTATCGTATATTAGCCTCGCCGATCAGTAACTGTCCAATTTTTCGTGTAACATTTGTCTTTATACCGTGAAACAAGAAAGCTTTCCCTTTACTGGTTAGCCATGCTGTCGTCTAATATTTGTTTGTCTTCATATTTGTTTGAAGATTTGGTCTCACGACATGTCCGTTCAAATCTCCACCTACCATACATTTTACACGCTTTTGTTTGCAAGTTCGAGTAGCGAGGCTTATTTGTGACATTTTGCCATTTGGTTTCTTGAACGCATATTATATCGACTTTTCGTTGTCGTAATACTTTTTTGATTTAAAACTTTTGCTATTGTGTCGACGGTTCAACCTTCACAACGTAATTTGTACTATATCCTCCGCATTTGACTGTCACTAGTATGCGACATTCTTCTGCCCCACCGGTAGAATTCAGACATGAGAACCTGATCAAGCATACAGACTTTGCGTAGACTCATTTTTGCAACAAAGTTGGGCGTAGGTCCGTTTTATTTGCTTGAAAAGCTAATCACATTTCTCCAAAGGACTTAAAGCCTATTAGTCTATCGGGTATCTACGCCACACATAAGTCTAGAATTAATACAATACAGTAAGCGAAATTCATTTATACGCACCTTTTTTCTGATTTTTTACATAAAATTGCTTTGGCAACACTTTTTTTTAGAAAAGTGCATATACTAATTCTGTATTTTAAATAAAAAAATTATCATAATCAATCAAATCTACTAAACACCATTTATTTAAACAAAATCACATTTTTCGATACGAAATTCATTTATACGCATTTTAAGAAACTAGTAAAAAAATATAAATAAAACACATTTTAAGTAAACAAAAAACATGTCAGTATCTTGTCTGTCCTCCATTTTGTTGGATAACGCAAATATCTTATTCGGCATGGAACTTATAAGTTTGTAGATGGTGTCAAAACCTACAAGGTCCCATGTGCGCTTAATTTCTTCCTTAAGAGCCCGGATGTTGTCAAACTGATGACCATTTTTATAAACCTCTCGTGCCCTTATACCTCACAGATTTTCTATGAGGTTAAGGTCAGTACTGAATGCCGGCCAATGCATAGCTGGGATGTTTCGCTCTCTCAACTGTACTTGGGAGAATTTGGAAGCGTGAACAGCTGCGTTGTCCTGTTGAAAAATAAAGGCAGGGTCATCAACATTGTCTTCTGGAAACGGAATAAGCGCTGTGTCCAACATTTCACAATATGTTTCCGAGTTCATTTTAGTTGGAACAAAACACAATTGCGCTTTTCCGAAAGAAGAAAAAGCTCCCCAAATCATTACACTGCCTCCATGGTAGTTCCTGCTCATTCTTGGTGGATTATTGTGACGTAAGTAATGACAGTAAGAACTGAAACCATCTGGTCCATCAAGGTTAAACTTCTTTTCGTCAGAGAATATAACAGTATTCCATTTTTCGTCCCAAGTCATATGCTCTTTGGCAAATGCTAATCGAGCTGTTTTATGATGGATTTTCAGAAGTGGCCTTTTAAGCTGTTTTTTGTAAACCACGTTCGGAGTACTCGATAAAATTTGTTGAACTTGACGCTTTGTTATTGGCAAATCGAGATGAGCAACAATTTGTTTTGTGTCGCTTTGATTACAATTCGGTTCCGTTCTCTTTGAGTTATTTTACTCCAGCCTTTTCGACCACCATTCTTTCCATACGAATCACCTTTTTTAAGGAAATTTCTGATGAGCCCTTCAGAACGATTGATTTCACGTGCAATTGCCCTATTAGAAATGCCGCGCTCTTTTAAGACCGTTACCTTAATCTTTTCTTCCGCTGTTAAATATTTTCCATTTCCCATTATGGATTTAAATATTTATTTTTCTGAAAATCAGTTCTAAGATATTATTTTTTTATTTAAAAAAAATGTGATCTTTAATCTTTTTTAACTTTCACTTAAATTTTTCCACAGGAGTCAATCAATTTCACTGAAATACTAAATGCGTATAAATGAATTTCGTGCTTTAAACAGCTGCCAATATTTTCTTTGCCTTATCTTTATCACAAAAAGATGCCGTTATCGAAACTGATTCTTAAATCTACAATACCGCTTAAAAACTAACGATCGTGCAAATATAGATTTTTTTTTAAAACCCTTAAATGACAGCAATTCTGTAATTGTTTGTTGTAGTGTTGGGTGCGTATAAACTAATTTCGCCCACTGTAGTATGTTGCACAAGAACTTTGATGGGTGGTATTGAGTAGTATGAGTATTTTGTTACATAGATTTCAAGTTGGAAATTAGTGATCTGTTTTTGATAAAAAAAAACACACATTTACATCCGTTCTTCATGATTTGCAATCAGTTACATATCAATCCAAACATTCTATAAAATATCACGCTAATGTAGATCTCCATTTATGCATCTCTAATCCTGTTTTCTACTCGTAACGTAGTGTTAGCAAATTGAACTCATAGTGAATAAAGAAGCTGTATTGAGAAAATCATCAGTATTTGGTTAAATCGTCGAAATGTAGACAATTCCAATTGATTAGATAACTGCAGCTTTGGGGCTTGCTTAGGCGATTTAGGTTGCCTGTCGGTTCTTTTCTGACAATTTAAAATCAAATTTCAAGCTCCTTTTTCTCTTATTAACTGCTAGAGATAGTGATGATCCAACTGTGGAAGGAATAGAATTATAGACTGTTAATAACTTTGCAATTTCCAATATCGACTGATATACATATTTATTTATTCATCGAAGGAACAAGTAGTTAGATCAACTGAATGAATGAATTTATTCGTTCTGATTAAATGCTTATATCTGTTTAGTTCAGATTAACTATCGAAGGAAAGGATAGTTGAATGATAGATGAATTTGTTCAGCCAAACAATTGTGTAAAGAAGCAAATAAACAAAAAGTTCAATTCATTTTTCGTTTGTTTCTTAAATCTATTGAATAAATTAACATTTTGCTTTTAACGAGTGAGCCTATAGTTTTTAATTGATGGTTATTGCTATTGATATTATTGCATTTGATTGATTTAATAATTATTAATAATATATGTATACGAGTATATTGAACTCTTCTTCGAATTTTGGGTGGAATTTCATTTGCAATTTTAATTGCACATATTTCGCAGAAAGGCTTACTTCTAATTAAAAAACGTTTTGATGCACACATTGACTTTGGTAATATCTCTTTCTCCTGCATTGTCATTTTTCTTTTATATTTGTTTTCTACATTGTGCAATTTTGAACCACAGATTAGAGTTGACCGTGCAACTGTTATCCAAGACGATCCTAAGTTAAGCAGGCAAGAAAAAGTGTGAAATTGTATACCTATTTTGTTATAATCTAGAGGAAGTTGTGTGGTATTTTCATCGTCATTTCTCAGATTGTACAATCTGATTATCAGACAACTTAAGTTTTTCTCCATTTTGGGATTTCTTGGTTCAGGAAAACAGGTTCATACATACGAGTACATATATTCGATCTTTATCGATCTATTATTGATCACCTGAAGATTGAAATTGATTCGCAGGTTGACTAGCATTCTAAATTGTCTACTACTGATTTGCACTGTTATAGGGACTAGTTCCCCAACCAAACTAGTTCCCACGGCGCTTTGAATTCCATTGCAATTTTAGTAATTCCAGATGAAAGCCACCAAAACTATATAAAGAAGTTGAAGATGGTTATACCTTTTGCTTTTCAACGATAGATATGATTTAATTGTTGATCTCAATCATTATCATTCTGACTTAATTTTTGTTCGTTTTGCTGCTAATGAGCATGAATTTGATTAACGGTTCACTCATTTATATTTGCTGAACAACTCTGAGTATTAAAACATAATACTTCGGAATAATTTTGAGCATACGTTCCATTGCAACCATTATGACATTACCTGGAATGACTCTCTTCTAACTCTCACAAGGTTCGGTTTTTGGTGCCTAAATTCATTGAATGATACTCTTTCTGAATGACGGTCAGTGGTTTCTATTGCAAAAACAGCATTGTTGGCACGTGCCGCGAATGTAACTTGAACTCATAAAGGATAACACTCATCTCAGAATGGCTTAAGGAGATCTCTAGATCGAGGCTTATCAGATGATGTATCGTACTGCCTTTTTGTGGACATTTTAATTTTGCTCCGACTAAATTATGATCCTAGCTTTTCTTGAGCTCGTGCAGTTTCGAATTTGCTTATGAAACAATTGAAGTGATAACCGTTCTTTTCGTGTAGTATTGAAATACTCATTTTTATTCTTCAACTGGGTTTTCTCCTTTTCCTCGCCAACACTGAGCAACGATCATCTTACGATTTTTCGGCTGTACTCCTTGAAATGTATAGTGAAGGTGTGTTCGAGGTCAATTTGCTGTCAATTTATTCCTAGTCCACTATTGTTAGTTAACATACGATTTTAGGGGCAATAACTTCGTTCTCCTCTACTCACAATTACACTGTAATCGACGTGTTCAAAGTAAGCTCAATGATAGGTTTTATTGATCACTTCCTTAAAATTATAAAATGTATGGTTATAACTGAATGATGGTCTGCAGTCATATTCGTTCGTATTCATCTACATGAAATTGATAGCATATCACAAGCAATCGTACGTTCGTTTCTTTCTTTGATCACGCTACATGTTCCCATACATCTATTCCTTCATATTATTCATCATTCCGCTGCTTCGAAAGTTCTTATTTAGGATAGAGCATCTGATCTACACAAAATACCAACAGCTGACAACGCCTATTCGTATATTTGTTATTTTTATTTGCAACTTAAGGACTCGTAGTTGAATGTGTATATTTTTTGAGCTAGGAAACTGCTTTTTTGAACGTATTTTTCGCTGCAAATAGTTTATCAAATTAATTCTCATTGTATCCGTTGTACTCGTTTCGTATTCGTGATGTCGATTTTAACAGCATTGCAACTGGTAGCGGGTATGTCTTTGCACTAATTAATAGGTATAATGGCCTATTTTAAGCTTATACTAACTAGAAACAACAAATAAAATTGCTACTATTACAACAAGAACCGCATTAACTGCTCTATATTCTGATAGTTCGTGCACGTATTGATATACGTATTCGTAATCATATTCGTATATATAATGCAACTGCCTTTATTGTAATTTACTTATGCTTGTTAACATGGTTAAGGTCCACTAATCCACATTATGCGCTTTCTTTCCTCACGGTAACTAATATGGAATTTTGTTTATCTCTTCCATTCCTCTGTATCTCTTTATAAATTGACAATGAAATTTCCACAAATGTGCGTTGGTATGGTGACAAAAATTTTAAATAAAATGCACATAACCTGATGCACTCATCAATTTGATCGTTGTGATGGTCTCTTGGATATTTAACATCGTCTTATAATCAAACCAAACTCCAACTCAACATCATTTTTATGTTGCATAACTGGGCTCGGCTCTATGTAAATACGCATAACAAATCGGTAAATGAAATTAAAAACACAATAATAAAATAAATAAATAAACAAACACTTAAATAAAACATACATATATAAAATATATATAAAAAAAAAAATGAAAAAAAAAATGTAAGGCTTTGATGCATTGGGTGATGTATTGAAGCCAGGCAATACTGCGGGCAGTAGCACACTACCCATGTCCATTGTACCAAATCAATCTGATGTTGTTGCTACAGGTGCAGGAGGTTTCACACAACAACAACAGCAGCAGCAACAACAGCCTGGACAAATTGGTGGACCACAACCAGCCGGTACTGGGAAAATTCTCACTGGTGATCTGGACAGTTCGCTTATGTCGCTGGTTGATAATTTAAATATAAATAAATCGGGAAGCGCAAAGTGAGTAATTAAACACAATAAACTGCTTCTGATTCTCTTGTGATTCTTCAATGCCTTGTGCTATTGCAGACCCGTGCAGTGGAATTCGCCAAAAAATACAGCGAAGCCAGGTGCTAATTGGACACCACAACCTATGGCGGCAACAACTGGTGCAGGTTATCGCCCAATGGTGAGTTCTTTACTTTGACAAAAAAATCAAAAAAAAAAAAAAAAAAATCTTCAACATAATTCGATTTGTTAGATTCGCTTATTTCGTAATTCTCTCGATTGGTCTGTTGAGAAATAGTATTTTACTCGTATTATGCCACAGATTTTGGATGCAAATTAATTATAATTTTTTTGTTTTTACTTTTGAAAATTATTTGCAAAAACTTAGTTCTACCAATGGTTGATTGATTGATAATAGTTGCTTCTTAGTTTTGTTTCGTAAGACGTAGTTTCTTATATTACTCGTACATGTATTCATATTTTAAATCAGTTGTTGAAGATTGCCTATTCCATAGACACGTTCTTAGGGGCATTTTTAATATTCAATCGACAATGTTGGTGGTTTTAAACTCTTAGTCAATTAGGCAGGAGGTGAAGTTAAGGTTTTTCATTTCAGTCTCTATTAGTATTCAGATAGTTTGCAAACCGTATGTATAGTGGAACTACCATAAGACGAATATGACGCCAAAATATCTTCAAAATCATACGCAATCGTACATCTCCAGAACAAAACAATATTTTATCTCTTGATAAATAGCTGATGCCGGGATTATTTTATAAATGATAAACACAGTCTCCTTAATTACACATTCATCATGTCTGTAAATATGAAACCGGAATTCGCACATAGATGACCCTAGCTGTCAATGTAGGTACCACCAAACTGCGTCTCTGGCGCCATTTCCTTGTTGATATCTGTTAAAGATTTTCAACTCATAACAATACAAGTTTCAGTCAACAGCATTTCAAACTAGTAGAATTTTGTGCCTGGAAGCTGTGTGCCATTTCAATATGTATAAAAATATGTGTATAGTTCATGTAAAATCAACACTAAATACATGGTACTTGATCCATTATTGCTGATGACATCTTAAATGCGTCGTGGCAACAAGTTAATCAATGATTGTATCTGAATAATGTCGATTTTGTCTCATTCCTCCTTAATAGTCCTTTTCAGATTTTTGACATTATCAAACTGACACCCATTTTTGAAAACATTTCTTGACAAAATTGCCCAAACATTTTCAATTGGGGCTGTGGGCAGGCCAGTCCAATAACGGGATGTTTCTTAAGAAACCCTTTTGTCAGCTTAGATGCATGGATAGCTGAGTTATCTTGTCGAAATCATCTCCAATACCCACTAAAACATCATCTAAGAGCTCAAACCATTAACGTGCCTCCTCCAAAATTGCAAGCATGCCTATGCTGCCTTTCATCTCTTTTGTCATGCCAATATTTCTGACAACCATCTGCCCCACCTAAGTTGAATTTTTTTTCGTCAGAAAATACCACTTTACAGCACTCTTCGTTCCAAAATTGAAACTTTTCAGCGAAAATCAACCTGTTCGCTTTGTGACGTGTTGTTAATGTGGGTTTCGGGATGCGCTTAACCTATTCAATTATTTAAAATTTGTTACACTCGCATAGTTGAGACATTTAGCTCCAACGTGTTCACGATTTCAGAAGGACTGATCGACCTATTTACAGCAAGGCGTCTAATTTCTCGGATATCCCTAGGTGTTAACATTGCTTTTCTACCTGTACTTCGCTTTACTCCATAATTTCCTCCAAGTTTTATGAAATTTGCAATTACAGTTTTACTTTCTTGTAGAATAACTGTCTTGTTGTTTTTCCTAGTTTCCTGTAAACTGCCACACGTCCTTGCTCCTCTTCGGTCAATGGCTTTCTACGAGGCATTATAATTTAATTGTGCAACAATCTACGTACTTTTTTATGAAAATTCGTGAAGCATTTTCATCTAACAAACCCTTTTTAATCGAAACTCACCTTGATTTTTAATTTTTTTAAAACACACTTTCTTCACTTATGCTACTTGGACTTATTATTCCTACCACAATGAACATCACTTACCGATGTAAAACAGACGCAGAAACATAAACAAAATTAACGTTACTGTTATGATGCGATAAGACCAAACGAAAGTGTTGCCACATTATTTTTGGTGAACACAGGGAACAGCGAAAGATTTATCTTGTCCTTAACATTATTTCGTGGAGTGTACGATTTGCGGACAACATTGATTTTCTGTTACCATTTGAAGAAAACTGCTGGAGAATCGCATCGATGCTTGTCGAAGCTTACGGGGAGAATACTTTTGGTATATCACAGTGCTTTTGAAAAATTCAAATGTGGCGATTTTGACGTGAGAAACGAAGAAAGTTTGGTGGGATCAGAAGTGTGTGATCTATTGTGAGTTGCTAAAACCTGGCGAGACCGGTAATACTGAACGCCACCAACCACGATTTGAATCAAGCGATGCATAGCGATGGGCAATAATTCGCATAAATTTTCTATATTTGTATTTTCTATACAACAATTCCGGTTTCATACTTACATACCTGGTATTTGTTTAACAGCATCTTTGACTGAGTCACAGCGTCAACAAAGTTACGAATATACGAGTATAATACTATTGTATTTCCTTCAAGGCATTATTTCTGTTCGTCTGGTGAATTATATAACCGCGGCTGAAAGTTCTTTAAACGTTCACGTGTATGTATATTTGTTTCCTTTTAGATACATATGACCAACTCGTCTATTCGTACAACTTTCGGGGCATTAAGCTTTTCATATGCGAGCGTATGTTTTTTATGGAAATTAAGGGACCCAACCCCGAACAAATTAATTAATTTGTTTTGTGTAGTTTTTAGTGTTTGCATGTTGGTAGAATCTCGTTGAATTTAGAAAGCTTCCAGAGCCTTACAAGAAACTACACTCCGGTCTGCTGCAAACTTACCACAAATATTACTTAAAACATTGGATTTCTGTAGGGTTTTATTATACTATGTGGAAGTCTCTTTTCTAATGTATGACCGACCCTAGATCTTTAGAAGTAGCTGTACTCACAGATTTTTCTAGGATCCACTTTCCAGTGTTATCATTTTCAGGCTCTTAGGTTCTTTGAATCATCTCTTCGCTGTTTAGACACCGGGTATTTCTCTTTTTAGCTTGTTTTCGAACTGCCGAATCAACTAAGCGAATAATGGGGCGGTCGTAGATAGTGGAGATGCAATATTCGTATACTACATATTATACATAAACGTTTAAAAACTAAAAACTCTGGCTTTGAACTCTTTTCCCACGCAGTTATGAATCAATAAAAAAATATTCGTACATCATCCAAAATTGCGATGCGCATTTTATGGTTTGCACTTAGACTGTTTGCCCTTCGTCAGGGTAACTTCTTATAGATAGATATCCGGAATTGAATTTGCGATTTCAGAAATTCAGTTCTTTCGTTTTTGTACAACTGGATCTCACGCCGTTGTATACCAGTTTTATGAAGAAAGCTCGTTCCGTACTCGTCGATGTGCTGCGTCAATTGAAGATCTTTCATCATATTTAAAGCAATGAACTCCACCACCGTATGAATTTAACTTGCGCTTTAGCGTCGTCGCATATATCGCATAACATTCTTATATACATATTCATGTCTCGGGTACATTATGAGATCGTAAATATCTCTTTTGAATGTGTTTTCCAAATCGATGATACTTTTCCATTGGGCTCAACATTATCTGCAATGATTGACAATTGTTACAATTTCGCGTATCACATATGCCTTTATACAATGAAACAAGAAGGCTTTCGCAACCGGAGGCTGTCGATCGCCTCAAATAATTTTATTAAACAAAGTTGTGAGCTATTTACTCTTATATCCATATCCGACTGCACTTCCATGTTATATTACTTTCGCTTCATTTTTCGTACAATCTGATGTTTTCTCCTTATGTGCACCAGTGATATGTGTTAACAATGTTGCATGTTTATTGATTATGAAGAAATTTCTTCTATGTACAAAGCGTCTACCGCAACAAAGCGTGCTTAAGTTACCGTTTTGTTCGTCACTTTTTACTATCACTAGTACCCAGTCTATTCTTGAAACGCTTTTCGTTGGTGTTTTACCACTCTTTCGTTTCGTTGTTGCACCACGAAGCATTTATGTCGAGTCGGCCTTGGGAATATTTTTGGCTAATGTTCGCCACTATCACTCTTGCTTAATGAACTACATATTTATTTAATTCGTGATTTACATAAGTTTAGGACGTCTTATCCCGTGGAGTTTCTCGCTTCGACATATTTTCCTCTATAGTTGCGCGTATTCGTAGTTCAAAATCTCCAGAGTGTTTATTTAAATCCCGGCCCATGAAAATCATTTATTCTTGAAGTTCTATTCAAAAAATCATCGATTGCCCAATTATGCGCTACCTATTTACAGTAGGTATTCTTTAACAATATACCAAATTTAATTTTTCAGTTTACGGCCATCAACCGGTCGCAGATTTTAGATACACTTACGATTTTATCTATGAGCTCAGTTGGAAAGATGATACAATACCGCCGTTGTTATTATATTCGGTTACCTCAATGAATGATGCTGATTTCCTTCCGACTTTTTGCCACTTTTCCGACTTTTGCTCTTTATCGTGTCAAAGTTTCAGCATACAATATGAGGACGTAATTTACGAGTATGTACGAGGGTTGTCTGAAAATGCCCGAACAATGATACAAGACATTTTTCTCATTTTTTTAATTTTTCTACATAGCCTCCTTGTAACTCTACACACTTCTCCCATCTCTTTAACCCGTCCAAATAGTACTTGGCGTTTTTCTCTGCAAAATAATTGTTCACGAAGGTGATTGCATCCTCAATTGACCAAAATCTCTGTCCTCCGAGCGCAGTTTTTAGATGAGGGAACAAAAAGAAATCTCTTGGGGCTAGATCTGGTGAATAAGGCGGATGGTCGGTCAAGCAGTTCAAATCGTAATTCATGGATTTTCGTCATGGCAACCGTTGGGGTTGGCCTGCAAATGTGGCCGTTTTCCCGCAATTCCTGCCTTCAGCTTGGCAAGAAATGATGCGTAGTATGCTCCTGTAATGGTTTTTCTTTTTTGAATATATTCGATTAAGATAACTCGTTTATCAGTCGCCATCACTTTCCCAGCCGAAAAAACAGTTTTTGCTTTTTTTTTGGAGCCGGCTCGCCGTTTGCAGTCCACTGTTTTGACTTAATTTTTGTTTCGGGTGTACAATGGTGTATCCAAGTTTCATCAACGGCGCCAAGACTCGGATTTATTGCGCCTAAACTGCGCCAACAGAGCGTTGGAAATGTTCATTCGAACACGATTTTGGTCTAACAGCTTTCTTATGCCTTGATTTAATATGTAATAAACACGTTCTTTGGACATTTTCATAACCTCTACTATCTCTCTCACTTTAATTCGGCGGTCGTCTAACACCATTTAGTGAACTTTAGCGATGTTATCATCAGTGATTGCAGATTTTGGACGTCCCTAACGTTCATCATCTCCCAAGCTCTTACGGCCACGTTTAAATTCAGCTGCCCAAAATTTCACTGTGGTAAATGATAGTGCAGAGTCCCCATACACAGAGTTCAACTCATTTTTGATTTGCGTAGGCGTATTACCTTTCAAAAACAAGAATTTAGTAACAGCTCTCTACTCAATTTTTTCCATTTTCATAAAAAAACACTCACATCGAGTCACTCAAACGACTGTCAACTAAAAACTGCGCGTCCAAAGTGACTGAGACTTCGGTAAGTAATTGTTAAAAGATGCACAACTAGCATTCACTAACTTTTATTGACGAGTGTCGCTGTCTTTACGTTGTGATTGACTTTTCAGACAACCATCGTATTTCCGATCAACTCTCACACGAATAATTTTATTCATCCCGGGGTCACTAGTACTCGTATGTAGTGTATTCATATGCGACCAGATCCATGGCGTGGTACTTTTTACTATTCTCCTTACAACTGTGTGGCTCTGGTATTGTTTTATGTACGAGTAGCAGGGAATTTTCAAGTTTAAAAGTAAATAACAAAATATTATAGTTTCACAATACGGATTTCAGTTTTAAAGACAATATCGTCTAGATGACGAGCGTTTCTTTCAAGGCATTCATGCCATCGGATCCTTACAATTATAAATATACGAGAGAAAAGTGTAGGTGTAATGACCACAACTTCATGGCGGATATTTTTCCATAGGTGATTGCCATTATAAACCTCCGACTCGAGGTATCCTCACAAAGAAAACTGGTGTGGAGTGAGATCCGGTGAGCAAGGAGGTCAGCCAATATCGTTGTGAATAATTGTCCCCAAATTCTTCATCGGGACTCTAGCAGGGTGTTGAAATAGCGCTGAAATAGCGTTTTGTTGTTATTTTTGGGAAATAGCTGCAGTTGTGACAACATAAACTCGTCGATAATTCAGCAATGCGTTTCAGCAGTAAATATTTTTTCCTAATTCAACAAATAGGCCAAATATCTGGACAGTGCAAAAGTTATTTATGGCGTTATCTAGGGTTGTGGACACCAGTAACGTAGGTTTTGTTTATGTGGTTCATCACTGAACAGCATATTTCTAAGCGTTCTTGCCTCTTGCCGTCGGAAAGCTTTCAGTGTTCTTGCCTAGGTTTCTCGCCAAAGAGTCACTTTTTTTAAGAATACTACGCATGATTTGCATCTTGTATTGGTGGAACTTTAATTTCTTGTGCATTGTTGATTATTTAATTTTAATAGTGGTCGCAATCTATTTCGAACTCGAACTTTTCTTTTGCCTTCTTTGGGAGCCGTAGACATATGGCATAGCATAAAGCTCTCGGGAAAATTAATTAGATAATGCTTAGGTGCCTGAATATGATTTTCCCCATAAAGCAAACCTTTTACGACAACTAAGAGAACGGACAGTTGTAACTCCCTAATGACATTTCAAGACTACCTTAAAACGTTGTATACATATATATGTACCCCAACCAAGAGGGTAAATTTGTTAAGAGCTTTCTTTTAAAAGCCAATTGAAGATAGAATGCACACAATAGCTGCGTAAATCGTCGACAGGGCCTAATAATCGTGGCAAGTATATTTGAGAGGTTTCTCGCCTGATTATGACTGAAACCATGTCCGCCTTCGGAGGTTTTGAATGTTTATCGAGATTTTGACGACTGAACCAATTTAATTTACTATTTTTAAACTTCGCTTCATTTATTAACCCTATTTTCTTGTGAACATTTTCAAACATTATTGAAAATAAAGTCTTCAAATTTCACCAGCGTATGTACGAGGGTGAATCAAAAACTCTTTTGTCTCTTTTGAAGTCAAAAGGTTTTTAAAATTTTTTGACTCCTTCCAAATAAGAATAATTGCCGGAGTCCTTAAAAATATGCGTTTCTTTGAACGACGTTTTCTTCTTCTTCTTATTTTCCTTTTACTAGCCCTTTCCTCGCTACACGAACTTATGCATAACAAGTTTCCCATTTTTACTGCATCGCTACTGCTCCGCTTATGGGGTTGGCTAATGTCGCAGATCGCAGAACGCGTCTGCATACTGCTCGGTCCTGTATCGCTTCTGCGGTTAGCCCCAGGTGTTGTTGTGCATTTGCCATCTGAGCAATCCAGGAATTCTTTTTCCTACCTAGTTTTCTTTTAGTAGGAGCGACCGTAGTTGATATTGCCTTCTTAACGGGATTTTCCGGAGATCTTCTTTGAACGTGGCAATACCAGCTAATTCTATCCGACTCAAGTTGTTCGATTACCGAATTCTTTATGTGTAGACTTCCTCTAATGTGCGTAGATCTAATGCAGTCGCGTTTTGTAACTCGAGTCAACATCCTTAACATTTTCATCTCTGCTGCCGTCATTTTATTTTTAAATGCTTCGTATATTGTCCAGCACTGCGAACCATATGTAAGAGCTGGCCGAACCATCGTGGTGTAAAGTTTTCCCTTCAATTTAAGTGGAAATTTTCGGTCACGGAAGATTCCCGAATTTTCTCGCCATTTCATCCACCCCACACTTACTCTTCCACTTTCGGAAGAACTATTCCGTCCAACATTATATCTGGAATAGGTCGCAGTGGATCCGAAAATGGGCAGATCAAATGTTCCGTCTTTGAGCGACTTATTTTACATCTTTCAAAAGATAGTCTAGTACGTTAAAGAGGAAAGGGTTAAGAACGATTCCTTGATGCACTCCCACATTTACCGGAAATTCTCTCGTAAGTCCGGCGGTACATTTAACAGCAGTTTTGACGTTTCCATACATGTCTTGTATCATTCGTATATACGTTTCCGGTACCTTTTGAGACCTCAACGCGGTCCATATCTCTAGGCACACGATCGAATGCTTTTTCTAGATCAATAAATACCATGTGCAGATCTTTTGACGAATCCCGATGTTTTCCCATTAATCCATTGAGCTTTGGATTGCGTCCACCGTCGATCTTCCTTCCACAAATTCACACTGGCTATCGTCGAGCTTTATGATTTTGCGAATACGTTAATTTAAAACTCTTTCAACGATTTTCATCGTGTGTGACATCAGCTTGATTGAGCGGTAGTTGTTGCATTCTCGCGTGTCGCCTTTGCCTTTGTATAACGGAACCAAAAAGCTACTTCTCCATTGATTCGGCATAGTTTGTCCGCATTTTATTTTATTCAAGAGTTTCGACAGCCATTCACTGCCGATACATTCCATCTTCGACCAAAACTCTGATGGGATGTTGTCTGGTCCCGCCGCTTTCCCGCGTTTCATTTTTCCGATAGCTATACTTATTTCTTCTGTTGAAAAGCCAGCAACTTCTTCGAATGGATCAGCTGCAGGGACGCGATCACGTGGAAACTGTTTGTTAAGCAGGTCCTTACAGTATTCAAGCCACCTATCACATATGTCCTTTTCGTTTCTTAATAAGTGCCCGTAGGAGTCTTTGATGTATTTTGGCGACGTTATTTCCATCGCATTTTTTTGCCTTTGCGCAGCGAGTTTAAAAATATTTGGTACTTTACTATTGTACGACGTTTGAACTTCTTGAATAGCTTTTCTTATATCTGCCGATCGTGAGGATATTTGTTCCAAATCCTGGTAAAGGTTTTCCGCTGCTGCCGCTCGGGTTTGGGCCAGGACTCTCTTTGTAACGTTTTTAAGCCGCTCATATTCAAGTGCAAGTCGAGACTTTTCGATATCGTTGCTCCGATCACATTTTGTCCACGCTTGAAATGCTTGCTTCTTGTCGGTCACAACTCGTTTGGTTTCGTCATTCCACCACCATCTTTCTTTCTCGATGTGATGATGTCCTGATATCGTTCCTAGAAGAGACTTTGCGTGTGTCATGCATGCCTCGTGCATGCTGTTCCACATTTCTTGCGGGCTAAGTGAGTCTTCGATAACGTTTATATTAAGAAGTACTTCTTTAGCGCGTGCAATAAATCTTGTGCCTCGTTCTGTCGATAAGTTATACCACCGGATTTTAGGTTTTCTAACAGGCTCTCGTGTTTTTAGTGGTTCCGCTGTGAAGAATTCTGTAATGAGCAGCCGGTGTTGGGTAACTAGCGATTCTCCAAGGATTACCTTACAGTCCTTGACACTATTTCTCATCGATCTTTTGCAAAGGTGATAGTCTATTTGTGTTTCGTAGCCTCCGCTGCTATAGGTGATAAGATGTCGTTGATGTTTTATAAACGTCGTATTTAAAACAGTGGGACCGTGGGCTTTACGTGCTGCAAGGATGTCTTCACCAGCAGAATTTCTGGTTCCAAAGCCTTTACCGCCGTGGCAGTCCTCATAATCTACATTTGATTCTCCAACGTGGCCGTTTAAATCTCCGCCTACAAAAAGCATCTCCTCGATGGGTATATTTCTGAGTAAATTACCGAAATCTGACCAAAACTTATCCTTTTCTGATTGAACGCAACCGCTTTGTGGGGCGTACGCGCTAACAATGTTCCACATTTCATTGTTTATAATGAGTTTTACACTCATCAAGCGGTTGCTTATTTTTGAAATACCAACGATATTATTAAGAAGATTTGCCGCGACAATAACACCGACACCGTTTCGTCCATTGATCGTTCCATGGTAAAACATTTTAAATGACTTATTTTTTAAATCAAGAAAACCCGCTTATACCGGAAATTACACCACTTCGTTTCCTGAACGCACATGACATGTAGAATTCTGCGATGCATTATTGCTTCCATCTCCAAGCTTTTTGAGGTCATCGATCCGACGTTCCAACTTGCAAACCAAAGTTTAGTACAATTTAGAAACTTCACTTCCGGGGGCAGACACCGGAATCCGTCGGGCTCTGACACAAGCATTTCTGTTTGCCCTGGGATCACCCGAATGCGTGGCAAGCGTGGTGCCCATCGGGGTAGTGCTACAACTTGCGATCATTTCCATGTACTTTCGTACGAGATTGATTTGACACACGTATGCTCAATTGAAGTTAGTTGACTTTGCTTTTATCCCACCGGTAGTTGCCAGACATGGGAATCCACTGATTGCATTCGAACTTGTGGGAAAGTTTTAAATGTGTTAAAGTGGCACAGGCTCATTTTTGGTGTTATAGTTGGCTGTATATGACTGATTCCTCATTTTAGTCGCCTTTTACGACAAGCAGGGAAGCACTGCAGCACTATTCTTTATCCGGTGCTGCACGGATATGAACGACGTTTTCTTCGTTGTAACCAAATCTCTTTTCACGGAACACGTGGTTGGTAAGGGAGCAACTCGTAGGCCAATTCATGGAATTTTTCACAATGATGACCACGAACGTATGCATCCTTTCTTTTGAAGGATATCGATGTGGATTATGCTGCGTGGTCGCCATGGCCATGTTGGGAATTAAAAAAAAGCCACGGATTCATGGATCCAAATGCATAAGAGGTCTTCCTTTTATGAATTTGAAATCAAATGATAATGAGTTACATTTTAAGTTATAGGTGAGAGGTATAAGGTTGAAACTGGTAAGAATTTTGTTTAGTTAAAGTATAGCCATAACAGCATTGTGCATAGGAAGTTAATTCATATTATTTCCATACTTCGATCAACATTTATAATTTGCACTATCAGTGGCTTGGTTATCACTGTTAAATTATGTGAATCTGAAACATCATTCTAAAGATGGTCACCCAATCAGTGACTAATAGGATATTACATTTTTATTTCATTTATTAAATTTGCTTTTAATTTTTTGCTTTCATTTTGTTTGTTTATGTTGAAATATGTTTTTTTTTTCGTTTTCATTTTTACACAAAATACATAGGCACATGGCATGACAGTAAGTCCTGCGCCAGTCACAATTAATCATCCGTTTATTCACCCTACTTATCCCGTGTTACCTAACTACATGCAGGTAAGCTAGATTTTTGCTAGTTCCTTAAAATGTTTATTCAATTTCAATTTCTATTTAAATTTAAATTTAAAATTATTTTTATTATTACTCTGCGAAATTATTTTAACCACTTAGAGCGCTAGAAATGAGTATTAGTTGAAACGTTTTCTAGCAAACGATTTTATGATTTTCCATCTAACTATTATATTACAAATTGACATGATGAAATCGTGTATTATTATTTTTTTTTTGCCTTTATATTTTTTTCTTGTGTTTTATTTACAGCAGGGAATGCCAGTTATGGGAGCGCCAATGATGGCACCGGGTACAATGCCACCTATGACTGGAGCACAACCAGTGATGCCGCCCATGATGGCAATGCAGCCAACGGCGGCGCAGCCCCATCCACAACCGCACAGCAGTCCCGCCCAACAGAATGGCAATAAGAACATTCAATTAGATCCCTTTGGAGCGTTATAAATTGCTTACAATCGTATCCACTATAAATTACTAATTAAAATCACTAAACTATAAACGCATACATATTATGAAATAATGAAAATGAATTAATTAATAATTATATTATTAGCTTACTATTGCTACTGAGAAAATTTCAAAACATTTAAAAAAAAAAAAAATAATGAAAATCTATTGATTGTGCTATATATACATACATACATACTATACAAAGTTAAACTTTTTTCTGTCCCCTCTTATATAATACACAAAAAAAAACGCATACTATAAACAATGATCGTATATTTATATATATATACCTAACAATTGTATGTAAAAGCTAAATTCTATATAATTGAGTAATCATCAAGAAAACTATCCTACCTTAAGACTTGTTTTACATGTAACCCGCAATAGACGTTTGGCGTTGTGCATTCGATTGCTATTTTGTCCGGTAAGAAGTTTTATCTCTCTCTAAATTGTTTTTACGTCGGCTAAAATTCACCTTTACCAAACTTTGAACTCCTCTAAATAAATGGTTTAACTTTTTTAACTTTCAAACTCACGGTATTGATCGGACTAACAGATTGATTACGCAGCACTTATATCCTATGTTGTATGCACAAGCACTGCTGACATCCACATTCAATTGGATTGTTGCCCTTTTCCTACCATCTTTCAATAAAGCGAAAAATTACTCCCAGGACATACATACAATAGTTAGTGTTGCTATGCTTTGTGTTGCCATAAGCATGACATGGATTATGACTCTCTGACTGGTAATCATTTTCTGATCGCCAAGTAGAGAAATCGGAAAATTCGCTAAATCTACTTAAAATCTATTTGCTCTACGCCCCACGTGTGTTTGAGAGTCTCCATACCTAAATGACAACCGCTAGTTGGAGTTCTATGGGAGAATGACCATTGGTTCAGTTTTAGTACATGCCAAATGTATCATTGCCTACTATCTAAAGAATAACCCCTTTCGAGAACATCTTACTATCAAAAACAAAATTTAATAAATTTCCGACTTCGCTGATGCTCTCTTCGATATCAAGCCTGTTTCAGAAATATATTTAATTTGACTTGAAGTCAGATGAACATTTAAAAGGTGGAAGGCTCTCTCAATGACCAATGTTGACTGGAAATGTGTTTCCGCAATATAAAGTTGGTAAGACATTGGATTTTGAAAAGTATTCGTGATTTGTGAAAGTAGTAAAGTTGTTTCATGCAGCAGATGTAGATCTCAAAATGTTAAAATATGCTTACAGCGCTTAGTATTGGGAGTGCTTTTGAGGTAGAAATTGGGATGATTTAGGCCATACTGAGTGCATTGTGTTTGTTATTCCTCAGTTTCTCTCTAACGTATGTTAGAATCAGTTTTGCCTTAGCTTGAGGGGTAAAAATGATCCAGATTTGAGTATGAATTTTAAAAGTTTACTCAGTCCAAATTTGTTCAGCTCCTCGAGCTTAGTTTGGGTATAGGGTATTCCTAAGTTTATTTTCAAATAACAAGCTACCCTAATTAATAAAATTAGAAAGTAAAAACAGGTGTGGGGCCCCATAAAGACTCCTCCAAATTCAAAGCTCCTTTATACTTTTTTATTTGACTCGATTATAGCTGAGACGAAAGCCACGTAACTATCCGTAACAATTAGGAGGATTTAGGGCTCCTTACCTTCCGTTCAAGTGAAATTTTGTTGCAAAAATAATAGTAATACAAAAATAATACATCATTGTTACAAGGCTTAACCAAAAGTGCATATTCGGCGCATGTGAATTTCTTTGCAGCTGTCCATGTGTTATTTATTTAGTGGGCATAATGGTGTTTGCAACCGACCTCTTCATATGTTGTAGACTCCAATATGACTTAGATAAAAACATAGATGAACATTTTAATAATATCTCAGTACAGCTTACAATTCGACAGGTGTTAGAACAAGCTTCAACTCGTGTGGTTAACTATGGGTCGGGTGAGTTATAAAAAACGCACTACACGTACTCAGACTACGTTTGTGTCTCATGTCTAATCCACCATGCATTGATGTATTGTTCTATCCGACCTAGATGTAAGACCTTAACTTCCAATCTTTCATAATAATGCGGTTTACTTACAAGTGGTAAGGGCATTTGATTTCTCATAAGTGTATGTCACAGCAAAGAGATCCGCAAGGTGCGCTGGAGTATATTTTAAATATTTCGAAGTCCTTTTTATATTTGGCCCACTTTTCGGAGTAAAGTGTTCGTTGAGGAATTCGTGAGTACTAAGAATACAGTCCGTCTGCAATATTCTGTTCATCCCAGTACCTCGTAGGAGGGTAGTCGCATAAGACACTTGTGTGTAGAATTTTAAGAAGAGTAAACTCAAGCACCTCCGGAACAAAATTATTAAAGTGAGTGTAATGATCTACAGTGATATAGTATAACAAATTTGGGAATTATACACTTTGGAAGTCACGCCACAAAGACCTAAATAATCTTTTCCAATGAAGATGAAGAAATATTCTCGGAAATGAAATGTTTTCCATTACTCATGATTATCGCTGGTACAGTGAAAATAAATTTCTCTTAACTGGAGAATATGGGAGTGTTGCTCTCATGAACGACTTATTCTGGAACTTTCCTATATCCAACAGCACAGATTTGTCTCGAATCTCGTAGTAAGCGCCTTTCAACCCGTACAAATAGGTTAAAAACCTGGGGATAACATTGTTCATTTTGTTCTCAGACCCTGTAGTGCACTGAGATTCAGCAAGTGTGATAAGGTCCGCACCAGAAGAGGTAGGGACTTTTTTCGCCATGTTGATTAATAAAGCAACAGTGATGTACTATATATCTGTCTAGTTTTCAATTTTGTGGCGTCTACTGAGTTTTTCTCTATTAATGAGGTAGAATTTACGATGGCAATATCAATAGCAAAGTGATGCTTCATATCGAGGACTGACTTTAATACAGGTCTGCATTTATAATATTGCTCACTCACTACTACTCCAATTTCATCGAACATCACTTTCCCAAGCTCACTAATTGTTGTTTGTTCCAATATAGTTGGGACTGCATTGCGTAAAGTTAATGGGTTCATTGTAGAAAATAGATATTATCTATAAAAACAAATGAAATTGAGAATGACTTTTTTTTTCAACTTCAACATTATTCCATCGAAAGTAGAAACATCAAGCTTAGAAGAGCAAAAGGTATTTGGTAGATAGGGGAAATCTGATCTCGTATATCGTTTACAATATGATCTACATATTAAAAGAAGTTGAGTTGAGAAATGAAATAATGTATCAATTTTGCATTAAAAAAAAGTTGTCAAGAAGTCAGCGTTGCCGTATTTACTTACTTTCAGAGTTCTGAAGGGAATGGTTTTCACTGCATTCACATTGAAGTAGCTTTGGCGTATTTTGTAATAGCTGTATATCGCTGTTCGTTTGTACATCTAATAAACTCACCACCTTCAACGTACAGCCGCCACCATGTCACGGCAGACAGATCTTCCTGTGTAGGAAAATAATAAAAGTTCTGCGGCTCAAGGGAATTTATGGTTTCACCTGCAGGCAGCAACAATGCCTCAGTCATTCATGTCTACGCAGTAATCTTGTCTTACATTTTTGAATCTGTGATACAAACCGATTCAGTTAAAGAATTGTCAAAGAAAAGCAAATTGATCCTCTGAACGAAAGATGCCAGACTTTTTAATATTGTATCAACAAATCTGATTACATTTAGAATCATTTTTAGTATAAACACGGAAACTTTTTATACAAAAATCGCAATCGAACATACTTTGCTATACAATCTATTCGATATGTGTAAAACAAGGCCTACACTTAATTGGCCGAATACAAATGGAGTAAAATCGAAAACATCAGTGTCTGATTTTGATTGATTTGTTTCTTCTAATTTATAACAATCAATATTTTCCTAATAGTCTGAATGTTGTGTTTCTTGTTCAAAACAAAACTGTTTATTTTGTTTATTATTATTATTATTCTTTTTTGTCGTTGAACCGCAAAATACGGCCGCTACAAACAATGATATATGAGATATATCAATAAATTTATTTGATATTTGTTATTATTTTGGTTTTTCCTTCTTTAAAACTTATTTTTCTTTAAATTCGACAATCGAATTATTATTATAGAAATTTAGTGAAAAGCAAAAATGAATTTGAAAATGAAAAAAAGAAAAAAGAAAATGTTATAATTTTTTGTATTAGCATTCCAATTTATTGATTTAAGTATTTTTTTTATTTTTACATATATACACCATTATTATATATATTTTTTTCTTTATTATTATTATTATTTTATTTTTCTTGTAAATAAAAATTTAATTATTATTATCGTTATTATTTTATGGTAGGCAAATTTGCTTGAAATGTTAGTAGAAAGAAAAAATAATAATTTAAAAAAAAAAAGAATTATAAAAATATAAAATAAAACGAAATAAAGGAAAATTATGAGCTGAAGACAGATTTATAAAAGAAGAAAAGTATAAATATATAGAAAGAAAGAAAACAATGTTGATTATGACAATTATAACTGCGCTGTTAAAGAAATAAAAATAAAAAAAGATATATATATGTATACAGAATAAATTATATATATTTAGATACTACTTTGAAAGTACCTAAATGAATTAAGAAAAATGGAAAGAACAGAATATAAAATAAAAGAATTACTATTAATTATGCGCTTACTCGAATAAGTCTCTCTATCTTTGCCGTATAGATAGTTGTACAGTTTTGTGTGTGTGTGTGTTTCGTTTTTTTTTTGTTTTCAGCAATAGAATAGCAAACGGAGTGATATGATTATTGAAAGGCTTATTTTGTAATTGTGCATTATGTTAACCTTGTTTATTGGAGATTATGTAAAATGCATTCGAATTTAAAGAGAATTTTATATTTGCCTCTGTCTATTTATTTGTTTAGAGCATGCTAAATATTTACTCGCTCAAGATTATGTTGAAGACAAATTTTAATATTGATTATTACAACGCTACAAACTGTCTAATATTAGTTTTCATCTATGTTGAATTTCGTACATTTGTTTTAAATGAATCGTAACAACTTCGTGTACACTTTCCACTCTCTCCACTTTTAGGTTTTGACTGATAACGAATACTGGGAAACAAATATGATTAAAGACTTTTTTAGGGTAAACGTGAAAACAATTCGTCAATAAATCAAAGTTTGTTTTGTTGGAATGCTGTGACTCCATTATATACAGTCTGTTTGATACCATCGTACACGACAAAAAGTAAAGAAGAACTTATAATAATAATAAAAAAAAACAATTGTACTGGTTTATTTTGTTTATTTACTTGAAGGCTTTTCAATTAATATGTTGTCCACTCTCCTCCATTATCAATAATTGCTTGGAGTCTTCGAGGCATGCTTTCTACTAATCTTATAGCATAATCTTGATGCAAAGATCTCTATAAAACTCGTATTTTTCGTGATAATTGTTTGACCGTCGAGATCTTCTATCCTTGGAGCTTTAGCTTCATGAATGCCCAAACAAATTTTCAATGAGATTTGCATCCGGCGACTGTGCTGGCCAATCTAAAACATCGACGTCATTTTCTTGTTTCCACGCACACTGCACAAACGACTGCGATGTTTCGGGTCATTATCTTCTTGCAGTAACCAATTCTCATTCCTTTTTTTAAACCACCTTTGGGCAGATGGTAATAAAGCCTTCTTATAAATTTTGACCATGTTGGGTGCGTTTAAATTATTTGTAAACACGAACAAATTGCCAAATCCTTGTTTTGAGAAGCATCCCCAAACGTGCACCTTTGCCGGGTGTTTGACGGTCCGCTGGATTAATTTATTGGATTGTGTACACCAGGTATGAGTGATAGGAGACCATGCCCAAAAAGAGGCTTCATCCGAAAAAATAACGTTGTTCCAATCTCTGTCCAAATTCTCCCTGGCCCAACTGAGTCGTTTTTCTACGTGTTTATTTGAAAGTAGTGGTTTCTTTATTGTGCTTCGAAATTTTATATTATTGGCTAGTAAACGTCTTCGTATCGTATCACAACACACATTTAGACCCCTTTTACGTAAAATCCCTTGTCCTCCACGTAACGATAGAAGAGGATTTTTTTCAAACACGCGTAGAATCATTTTGTCCTGCTTTTTTGTTGTTTTTGGCGTAGATCCACGATCCGGCAAATCATCCACATTTTTAATTTGGGAATAACGGTGCACCCACTTGCTAACAAATGCTTTTGACTTTTTCATGTATTTAGCAGCTGCTCCGTATGACATTTTCGGTCCTTTTGGATGCGTGCACAAGAATACTGCTTCATAAAGTGCTGCAAACGCGACACTCATTTTAAAATACTTCCGTCTCTGACAAAAATTGAATACTCTTTAAATTTTTTTATTCAAAGCATCTTAGTAGAAGAATTGTTTTTTATCTGCTGATGCAAATGCCACTTCCAAACCGGTTTTCTTATCAAACGGACTGTACTAGATATGTTTGCACAGCTAACAATGATACCTTGTCCACTGTATTTCGACCGCCTTCATGACAAATTACTTTACTTTGTCTCAGAAGATACTGAATGTTTTTCCTATTTGTGATGGGTACCAAAAGTCAGACTCAGTTTAACTACACAAAGTTCATGATGTGCCAGCACACATAGGATATGCCATAAGTCTTACCTGGGAACCAAGTAATACACACATACCGATTACTTCTATTTCGAAGTCGTGTGTAGGGTATGGACTTATCCTTTTTTGAATGATGATGCCCATCTAAAACCAGCACCAATTACGAGCCTCCGGATAAGTCGGAAGATTCTGCTTGCGATACCAAATGATGCTCACAGTGGATAGCCTACTTTTTCAAGTCAGGTTAGAACCCAAAGTCCAGAAGTTTCTGCCTTCCATCGTTCGAGAATATGGCGTTTGGTTAGACTACCAGTAAGACGTACAAATATCGAGACCGCCAAGAAAATGAGCAATATTGAAAATTTTAAAACACGCATCGCTTTTAACTGCTGCATTTCTAAACTCTTCAGCTCTAGCTAGTTATATTCAGGGAACTGTTTACACAATTTCTTTTAATTTCATGTTACGAATAGATGATAGTTTTTTTCTAAAATAATTGAGTGTGGTGATTCTATTGTATAAGCCTGTTGAAAATGATAATATTGCCACATTTGCCAACTACAGCTGACAATTGTAACCCGAAGATTTTCGTTGATTTAGCATTTCTTGTAATTCTTTCCTGTTTGGCTGTCTACCTTATCTTAAATTTGCAAAACCAAATTGTTGTGTCTTAAGTGATGTAAGAACCTTCTTAAGTTCTAGCAAGGTTTTTCGAAGACGATTCTCTTCTTATAAGAGTGTCGTTTCTATACACATTTCTGATCCATAAAAATAGAGTTGATAGAACATACATACTCGTACAATACATATAATGAATTGTTATAATCAGAAAGGTTTATTAATAATAAAATTATATTTTTAAAGTGTCCCAGGGTTGTCTGCACAAAAAGTCAGGGCCTTCTACAGGCCATATGGGCTATAATCAAACGATAGCAAGTATTTACCGACATCAGAATGAAAATTCGGTTAAGAACCTATGTATTCCTGTGACTGGCCATTTTAGGGAGCCCTCTAATCAAAAATTCATAAGTAACACTGAAAATCACATTCGTTACTGTTATGTTTTGAAGATTCTGAAGTGAAAACTGAATTTGGTTTAAGGCAATAGAAACACAATATTCCTTTAGTCGATTCGCTTCTTTTAAGGTTATGCGGCGTCGCTCGAGGTCTGACCGGGCATACGTTTCTCCTCGACATTCGCTATACATGGCAACCGATATCGATTTATCGCAACTTATATTTTGTAGATTCTGCAGTCGTTGCCTCGTGCTTGTGCAATAAATTCCGTGTACAAGTACATAATGCGAGTCAACGTGTTTACATGAAAGTGTTTCTCAGTTACAAAGTTCATTCCTTCCCAATTGGTTCTATATACTCGTACCTTGTGTTTTAATTTGTGCTAATTAATGACTCTGAGCATATATATGCTCAATTTATTACGGTGAACCTTCATCTCTACCATCAGCTTTTTGTACAATAATTGGGGCGAATTTGCCTCGGTTAGGCCCTTCCAAGATAGCTGAGGTCACTTCCCACTTGAGCGCGCCACATAAGGCGAGAAATAGCTTTACTGCATTGTCCCCTCGGAATGGATTCGAAGACTCACTTGGGCCGGAGCGGTGTTGTTTATTCGCTAAACATGAATAAGACTTAGTGTAAATAAATAATCATCTTATTGAGATCAGTTCTTCAGTTGAAGTTGTCAACACAGAAAGGTAGCGCTGATAATAATATTGAAGTAGCGATCTAGAAACCTAGCATCCACAAAATTGTCAGTACTTAAGGCTAATGCTTATCGTAGCGCTGAGAATAATAATGAAGTAGCGATCAAAAAACAGTCGCATCCCCAAATGCACAAGTGGGACAATACGTATACCAGATAAAAGTATGAACTTTTGATGGCATAATAGGTCACCAGGTTGAGTACAAGTTTTAATGAGTTTTGTTTTAAGCGTCTATGTGTGACTAGGTAGAGCCTATACTATATATAGAGCGTATACTCTTCGTCGTGTTGATGGGTTAAGCTGATGGGATTTTGAGCGCATTTAATCAGATGTGAATACTTTTTTCTTAAGTTTGGGCCTAGATTTTATCCTCGTAAACCTGAAAACAATCTGGTTGTACTGCATACTGCCATTTTTAAAGCAAAAAATATAAAATCTACGTTTATGGAAGAGTTATCACATTTCAAATTTTTCAAATATGGATATGTCTTGTTCAAATGTTTGCAATAGAAATATAAAGAATGATGTTTTAGTTCTTTTCACATACCAAAAACTTTTTGTTGTTGTTGTGTTGTGGATGTGTCTCTTTGTCGTGTGGTAAGCTGCCAGTGTTGTTATTAACGTTTAAAGTGGTTCTAATTGCATGATTTATAGTGGTCTCCTAACAATGTTTTGAGACAATTACCTTGACGTTCTATAGATTAAACTATTTCCAACTAGACAGTCGCCTTCGAATGATTTATTTTTGCGTAACTGAGTAGTTCTTTAAATTCTTTAAACTCAAATAAATAAATAAAAACTGAATTTTTTGAGAGACTTTGATAGGGTTAAAAGTATTGTGTTGCTACTTTTACTGATCTTTATTTTTTCGTTGTTGGCTATTTGTAATTTATTATCTACGCAAGGACTATCCTAAGTAAGTATACTCAAACAAAAATATTTATCCCATTCTGTTAAAATTTCTTCTTTACCCTCTTTTAAGAGTTAATCCTCTTAAACAACCCACGCTTGTATATACGGTCAAACCGCTTTACGTTTTTATTTTTATTAAATAAAAATGTCCATTCAATATACATATATTGTATGTAAGTAGAGAGTAGAATCTTCTTTAGCTTAAAGTAACTTCATTTCCTGAAGTATTACTCAAAAGTTTTGTCCGTTAATGACCGCCCAGCACAATGTCAATGATTTGGCAACTTCTCCCGATTATAATAGAGAAACTTAATTAATTCAATCCTTAAAAAATTTTCCTTGTAAAGTTGTAACTTTCCATTCACTATACATTGAATTCTAGATTCTTTATCCACACTAGTGCAAAGAATTACGTTTCTACAAAATAAAATAATATTATTAAAATAAAATGCAAAAAATCAGAAAATGTATAGAGAAAATACTGTAAAAAGATTATAAGAATAAACCCATAAAACATATACACAAACATTGATAAACCAATTAGTTAAGTATACAAATAAAAATTAATTAATTCTTGCAAAAACAAATTATATGTAATAATAAATTATACAACCGGGTATCCACGAATTCTTGTTTAAATATAACATGAAACGAACTTCTCTATATTAATGACAATATTTATTGATGATACATTAATCCACCACGTATCTCAGAAAGAATACAAAATAAATAAAAAAACATATACATATATACAACTTTAAAAAAGTTTACATTGCAAAGAAAACAAAAAACAAATCTAGAAAAGCCGATTTAGCGATGATGAACTTTAGAGAGTTCTAGATTTTCGGAAAAAAGTGCACTGTTTATTGTATTCCAAAAAAAAAAGTACGAACAAAAATATATTTAGCTTAATTATTGAAAATTGCAATTAATTGTTTATTGTTTACCAAATGCGAGACAGTGAGGATATTAAAAAAAAAAACAGAAACAAAAAAGTAATAAAAAAATTATATATGAGCGAAAGCTAATTATATGTATACAAAAAAAAACAAAACAAAAACAAAAACAAAGATGTAATAGAAGAGAATATTTAAATAAATGTCTAGAAATATGTATCTATTAAGAAATGTTTGTGTTTTGTATTAGTGTCCCTAAACTCGTACTTTACTTGTGTCTACTAGAATCAAAAACAACGTATTCCACTTTTCGAAAAAATCGAGTTACGAGTAACAATGCAGTTTACTTCATTTCTTTAAAACCTATCCTTCACTATAATTGAAACTGTCAAAAGTGTACTTATTCCAGAGATATTTTGATTTGAATATTAGCGTTACAATCAAAAGCAACGTATTCCGTAGGCTCTTTTGAATCAAAACAACTCTATTCCACTTTATAACCAAAGTAGCTCTATTCTAAAGTAAATTATTTCTTTTTTGTCGTTTGAATCAAAACAAATGTATTCCAAATTTTGGCGCGAAAATCGATTACTGTCGAACTATTATGCATGAATTTAATATTATTTTTAGTTCGATCTATTGTGTTGTTAAGTGTGGATGCAATTTTATAAAGTTTGAACATGGAATCAATCGAATCACCTGTTCTTACTGCATATCCACGCAAAAAAAGACAAATATTGCCAATAGGAAGCGTCAGCTAGCTAAAGTAGAGCGGTAAGCAAATCTTTTATGGCAAAATTAAGTACGAGGGGCGTTCAATATATTCTTGGTATCGATATGAAGGAAAATGCGAATTCAATTTAAATTGTTTTTATTTTTCAATATAATCTCCCCTAACATCAATGCATTTGTTACATCTTGAGATAAGCTTTTACCCTCAAAAAAATTAATTTCCTCTTTCTCTGCAAAATACCCATTTATTGCCGACTTGAGTTCTTCATCATCCGAAAATCTTTTTCCACGAAGACATTTTTTCAAATCCGGAAACAGGAAATAATCACTAGGGGCAAGATCTGGACTATAGGGTGGGTGTTGGATTTCTTCGAAACCACAATCTCGCGCAGCAGCCTTGGAAACTCGCGCTGTGTGAACAGGAGCGTTGTCATGAAGAAGCAACACACCCGCTGCGAGTTTACCCCGTCTTTTCTTTTTAATTTCCTCCCGCAAATTATGCAAAGTGGAAGCGTAGGATGTAGCGTTGATGGTTTCACCTTTTTTTTTGTACTCAATGAGCAAGATTCCCTTTGAGTCCCAAAAAAACTGTGGCCATGACCTTCCCAGCAGACGGAGTGACTTTGAACTTCTTCGGGGGGTCTGTTCCTTTTTTATGCCACTGCATGGACTCTTGTTTGCTTTCAGGGTCATAGTGGTGGACCCATGTTTCGTCCCCAGTAACAATTCGATCCATAACACCGTCCGCGTTCTCACTACACATCTCCAAAAGCTCTCTACTGCATGCGATTCTCACTTTTTTCTGAGGCGCTGTGAGCGTTCGTGGCACCCACCTTGCACTGACCTTTGAAAGGTTAAGATGGTCATGAAGAATGGTGTGAATGGTACCAATTGAAAGCTTGGTGATCTCTGCCATCATTTTCACCTTTATTCGGGCATCCTCAAGAACAAGTTTTTCGACTTCTTTGATGCTTTCTCCCGTACAAGCAGTAGCCGGGGCGCCGGAGCGGGGGTCGTCTTCAATGCTCTCTCTGCCTCTCTTGAACTCACATGAGCACTTTTGCACAGTTGATAATGGAGGTGCGGAACACTGGTAAACAGCCACCATCTCTTCATGAATAGTTTTTTGACTTTTTCCTTGCTTAGTGAGAAATCATCGTCTCAGTTGCCATTATGATTCTGTTTAACTAGAGATAAAACGCGAATTAATAATCACATTTATATGAAATTTTACACAAATGCACTAAAATAATAGTATTGTAAAATGTTTGTGTGGGTACAAATAATAGAACTTATTCTTTTCAATACAAATCCCTTTATTCAGTACAGTTACAATTCACTATTTAATTCTTTCTCTCAGTACAATTCAATTTCTCAACCACTTATACTTTTCTTATCTTTTACTTAAACCACTTAATCACTTCTCCTAATTAACACTTCAAATTACACTTTAAAACTGATTTGCATACCTTTGGGATGCTGGTATTTATACTCGAATGACATACTTCGAGAACAATCCTCGCCATCCAGCGTCCCATACAATTTCCAAATTGCTAGAAAATTCGATTCCACTCTCCAGTCGAGACTTTGTTATTCCAGTATCGAAATCTTCTGGTCTTCGACATTTTCTGCTAGATGTCGCTGCTCACATTTAAGTGGTTATCACAGTATTACTTGATAAATAAGTCAATTTATATATACAACCACAGCTTCACCCGATACCGAGAATATGTTGAGCGCCCCTCGTATATTATTATAATATATATTATTATATAATAATTATTATAATATGTAGTTACAAAAGAAAACAATTGTCAATTATGCCTACATGCAACCATAGAGGTGGTTCTTTTAAATGCAGAATATTGAAAACAGCAGATGCGTTATATTTTTCAAATGGATTCTATACAATTCCGTCAAAAGTCGCCCAGGATGCATTTATTTTAAGCTACTGCAACATTCAAAATCCTGACCGTACTGACCGGAATCCCAAGAATGGGCCAAGGAAACAATTTTCTGTAAGTTATACTGTCAGAACAAAGAAAAAGCTCTCAATTAAAGTTTGCCAGAAAATATTTTTGAATGTAATTGGAGTTACAGCCAGTCGAGTAAGAAATATTTGCAATAACCATTTCAGAACAGGATCAGTTCCTTTGGAGAAACGTGGTGGTGACCACAAAAGCTTCAAGCTAAGAGAGATGAAGGAACTGATTATTAATTTTATTAAAAAATTTAAAACCCTGGAAGTGCATTATTGTCGGAGTACAATACAAAACGCCAATACCTACCTGACGATCTTTCCATTATTAAAATGTGGAAAGGTTTCAATCAACACAACCAAGCTAAATTAAGTTTTTTCCGTATGGTTTTTAACACATGCTTTAATCTGGGATCTAAGCCCCCGTCATCAGATGTTTGCTCGACATGTCTTCAACTAAAAGAACTCTTAAAAATCGAACGAGAAGAAGAAAACAAGATTCAGTTGATGACAAAGCTTCGGATCCATAAGTTACGGGGAAAAGCTTTTTTTGACCTGTTAAAAGAGGAAAGGGAAGATTTGTTGACAATGTCTTTTGACTGTTTCAGATCAGGCAGCGTATTATAGTCGACAAATATATTTGTATCTTTTTGGCCTCGTTATAGGTAGTTCTCACTCTTCTTTAGCAAAAGAAAGTTCAACTCATCAAAAAGGTTCATATTAAAAAGAGGAAAATCGGGCTTAATTGGCGTTCGGGGTGAATCTTTTTATAAGACAGATATTGGAGAAACAAAGCCAAATACAAAGAAGGGCAAACTCTTTTCTTTTATGGCTCCAAAAAGACAGCGTTTAGGTATCAAATTTAAAAGTGCAAAGCTGAATGACGTTGACAATTTATTGAAAAAACACTTTGGATGTAACTGGAAATCATTGGCATTGCTTAAGTTTTATAAGGATATTCTAGACATCAATAAAACTCATGAAGACCAAAACAACACCGAAGCTGACCCTATTTGCGAGCCCCATGAACCGGATAGAGCCATCAGGATTTAATTTAATTTAAATTACTCATTTTTTTCTCACCACTTTTTCTTCTTTTTTTCAAAAAAAAAAAACTACAAATTAAAAGATTTTATATAAATATTTATGTATGAATTTCTATAACTTTTTACGTTTTTGTTAATTTATTTTTTAATATAATTTACTTATTTTTTTAAAAAATTAAACTTAATAAAAAAAATAAACCAAACTGTATCTGTTTCATCTTCAAAAACAATCTATTCCGAAAAGAAAATTTCAAAACGCATTTATTCCATTCACTGATTTTCAATATTGCATATTCCAAAATGCATTGTAAAATATTTCAAAGACGCTTTGACTATAAAAGCAAAATGATATGCAGTAAGGATTGAAGATCTAAACAGAAGCATAAAAACAATTTTATTTCAAGATTCTCTAAGGCCTCGTCTCTAAATACGTTTTTTTTAAATATCTCAAAACTAGAGAAAGTGGAATACGTTATTTTTGAATCTAGGAGATACACTTAAGGGGTTACATACGTTTCTCCGCTCAAAAAAATCGAGTTTTTGTTTTTGCATGAAAAAATTCTATATTCTTTTGCAATTCAAACGCCGCAAGAATTTTTCAAACATTCCAATAATTAATAAAGTTATGACCGTTAGACGTCGGACCGGGCGGAACGCTCATTAGGGACATGAGCAGCTTCTCTAACGACGGGTCAGTGCCCTCGCAAATATTTATACCTGCTTAGCAATAGATTTAAACCTTGTATAAGAATATTAGAATTTAGAATATTTCAGAAGGCACTACTCGAGCACATTTTCAGTTTTGCTTTCGAAGCCACGCAAGCAAGACACACTGCAGATTTTGCATTTCGCTTGCGTTTTTCTCGAAACAGTGTTTTTCGAGTCGGTACCAGAAATATCTCTTGAACCACTCGACCGATTTGCATGCCATTTCGCATGGATATTCTTAATACCATTATCTAGTCTACGTACGTAGGATTTTTTTGGATATCTTAATTTTTAGATTTGTTATAAATAAAAATGTGACTCGTTTTTTAGTCAAAAATAGCCTCGTACGTTCAAAAAGCTGCCATTTTGTTAAAAATGAAAATTTTTGAAAACGGCTATGATAGAGACTAGTTTTATCCATCTACTTTAACAGGTTTTTTTTTTTGTTTCAAATGAAACCTACCAGAGATCTTCCTGGTACCGCCCAGCACGTTTTTGAAGAGAAGTTTCCGGAGATGGGCGAAATGTATACTTTATAATTGTTTTTCTTGAACTGTTAATAAAGTTTTGTATTCGTCAAGAAATACCTTACACAATGTATATTTTACTTTTTTTATAGTAATTTAATATCATAGTGAAAAAATCTTGAAAAACGCTCCGTTTTTGAGCGGAGAAAAGTATGTAACCCCTTAGTGGTGGCCTTTAGTCGGGGCCTAAACCAACAACTCTCTCTATTTATCGCGATCTTAACGCCTCCAGTACGACTCCGAGATTTTTTTTTACCGATGTATCGAAATAGATGATGAATAAATCATTAAGGGCCGGAGCCGCGATGTTCGTTCGTTTAACCTAACTTACGGTGTGTCCAGCACGAGTTTTGCGTGTGATGCAAAACATTCGACTATATTTTAAAAATCATACATGATACTTGTTATCATCAGACAACAAACTTTCAGAGACCTATCTCTGTTGAAGAAAGGCTTTTCATAACATTGAGGCAAGAAATAAAAACTATATTTATTTTAGACAATATTTATTTGATCGTTCGTATTTTGTCATACAAATCGTGTTGTAGAAGCCACATTTACATTAGATGGTTCTTTCACATTTTGTAATATACGAGGGCGGGTCAATAAGTCCGTGACTTTTTGAATTTCTGACCTCTTTACTGAAACAGAAACACTGCTCCTGTCAACAGGCATCTGTCAGTTGACTCCTGTCAAAATTTAAACTTGCTGCGTCAGTTAGTTTGTGTTTGACAGCTATTTTTATCAGACTACTCACTAATTTGAGGAGAAAATGGAAAAAAGTGAATTTCGTGTGCTTCACTTCACAGGAAGGTTTGGCGTTGTTTAATCGCAATATGGAGGAGTTTTTGCGCCGTTTTGTAACCGTGGACGAAACATGAATCCATCACAACACACCAGAGAACAAACAACAGTCAAAACAGTGGGTTTCTAAGGGTGAATCGGCGCCAAAGAAGGCCAAGTTGGGTTTGTCAGCCAATAAAGTTATGGTGACTGTTTTTTGGGATGCACACGGGATAATCCACATTGACTACCTTCAAAAGGGAAGAACAATCAATGGGGAATATTATGCCAACTTATTGGACCGATTCAATGACGATTTGAAAAAAAAAACCGACCTCATTTGGCCAAGAAAAAAGTTCTTTTCCACCAAGACAATGCAAGGGTGCACACATGTGCAGTTGCCATAGCAAAAATCCATGAATTGGGCTATGAATTGCTCCCTCATCCACCCTATTCTCCAGATTTGGCTCCGAGCGACTACTTCTTGTTCCCAAACCTGAAGAAATGGCTTGGTGGAAAAAGATTTGACTCCAATGATGAAGTCATCTCGCAAACAAAGGCCTATTTTGAGGACCTCGACAAATCATTTTTTTTGGAAGGGATAAAAAAATTGGAGAAGCGTTGGACAAAGTGTATAGAGCTCAAGGGAGACTACGTTGAAAAATAAAATTATTTTTTTATCAAAAAATCTGTGTTATATTCCAAAAGTCACGGACTTATTGACCCGCCCTCGTACATTGAGATGCAGAATTAAGACTCACAGTAGATGAATGTGGAATTGTATGGTGATAAATGCTGTAGATAAGGGAAGCAGACGCAGAAATGTCGGAATAAACAAATGATATAGTATTTGAAGAGAAATGAGATTCTTGACTTTGCATTGTTTCCATTTCTTGCAATAAAATGTCTTGACATTTCGTCCTTACTCAAAATTGTCGAATTGGATCTAATTTCCTCATAAAAGGAATCAGCGACCTTAGAAAAAGTGAATTTTCATCCTCTGATCCTTCAAGTAAGGCGAGCTGTTTGGTTTCAATATCTAGAAGCTTTACCTCAACCTGGTTTCCTTCTTCATGTAACCTTTTTCTCTTCCGACGAGGTGGTGAATTCTTAGACGAAGTGAATGTTTCAATAAAACTAATATCTGTGTCATTTGTTTCAGTATTTGGCACCATTCAGTTGCAGTCGTCAAATTATCTAATGCCAGCGACAAATTTCCATTAGTATCTCTCGGGGCCATTGTATCCTTTAGGAAAAGTAAGCTAGTAAAATACTGCCACTTTCCAGAATAAATTGCTTCAAGGTCTTGGGAATCACCAGATTTACTTTTCGGATTTTTTTTTTAATTCTGCTGAATTGATCTCGCAAATTCCGCCACTTTTTCTTAGCATCATCTTCTGGAAAAAAAAAACATAACATACATAACTAAATTTTTTGTTTCAGGTACTTGTCGGCGGGAATATCTTTCAGGCAAATTGCTTTTTCATTTAGAATATTGAAATCGTCTGTTAAAGAGGTTTGTAAGGCCATTTGGGAATCGCTCCAGAAGATACATATGCCTGTACCAAGTACTGAACATTTTAAAAAATGGAATTTTCCCAACTGTTTGGGAAGCATTGACGGAAAGCATATTAGATTCAAGTGTCCTGCAAATTCAGGCAGTATGTATTACAACTACAAAGGCTTATTTTCAATAGTACTATTGGCGGTGGTTGATGCAAGATATCGATTTTCTATGATCGATGTGGGCGCATACGGGAAAGATAGTGACACCGGAGTTTTTTCAAATTCAACCATTTGTGAAAACATCGAAAATAGTAACTTAGCTTTACCAAGAGCTGAGCCATTACCCAACTCTGAGAAGCGAGCTGAATTTGTATTTGTAGGAGATGAAGCATTTCCCTTAAAAACATACTCGTACGTAATGAGGCTTTACCCTGCAAGACAACTTCCAAACAACCATGCTGCTTCAGAATTTAATTACCGTTTGTCAAGAGCCAGAATGACATTAGAGTGTGCATTCGGCATTAGATCTGCTAGATCAATTGAAACTATTGTTGAGTTTTTCAGTTCATATTGTAAAAGCTATTTGCATCCTACATAACGTAATTATAGATATGGAGAAAGAAGACACTTTTCCCAACATCTTTGAACAAAATTTGAGCAGCGCAAGAAATTCGATGGGAAACCACAATTTATCGTTTTTCAGAACAAATAATCACCCGCCACGAGAACATTTTTTGTAAACACTTTTCAGTAAATAAAATACAAAACTTAGAGAATTGCTTACTTACTTGAAATTCCCACACTTTTAGCTACTTCGCCCCATTCATTGTCTACAATCAGCCGATCTTTATAGCGAGAATGGCTCCTGTTCCACAACAAATTTCGCCTTTGAACTTTTGAAATAAGAACCATAGTCCATACAATTCATTAGCCCAAATTCGTTGTCCGTTTATGCGAACTGGAAAGAAAATGACTCGAAGGACTTTTGTCTAGAATTAACCAAGCATTTTCATCTACTTTAGATAAAGTCTATGTTTCCGCGTCATACTTCCTTTTATCACCTCAAAGTTATAGTTCGCCATTTTGCCGTGAAGACCGAGCCGTTGGTTTTACAGACTTTGTAAAGTTGTACAGACTTTTGAAAAAAGGTGGCTAACGTTCTGGTAAATCAAATGAAGATGATGATGACCATATCAATGTCAATTGAATAAGATCGTCATATGACTGTGCGAAAGATTGCAGAGAGGTTAAATGCATCACACACAACAATTGAAAATCACTTAAAACGTCCTGGACTCGTAAAGAAGTTTGATATTTGGGTTCCACATGAATTAAAAGAGATTCACTTAACACAATGAAAAAATATTGTATTTGCGATATGCTTCCCAAACGCAATGAAATTGATTCTTTTATGAAACGCATAGTCTACAACAACATTATTCGAAAGAGTGACGCAAAATTAATCATCCAATTTTGTTTTTGAATTACTTTTTTACTAAATCATACTAAAAAAAATGATTTTGAGTGGACCTTTACAATTGCTTCTGTTAAGTGCAAAAGATGATATCCGCCAAGTGGCTGCCGCCAGTGTTAATACACATATGTGCCGGTTTTATGGCAAAATTTCCGGTGATAACTGTCGAATATTCTCCTTAAAGCCTGCGATTGTCTGAGGCTTGTTGGCATAAACCCGCGACTTCAAGTAGCCCCAAAGAAAGAAGTCTGGGATAGTTAAATCGGGCGATCTTGCTGGCCATGCCAAATCGCCAAAACGCTTCCTTCACAATATCTATTGTGGCTCGTGTTGTGTGGGCGGTTGCACCGTCTTGTTGAAACCTCATGTTCACCAAACCCCGCTCATTCAGTTCCGGTAGTAAGAAGTCGTTTATCATGGCCCTGTAGCGTTCGCCAGTAACAGTGAACGTATTGCCGATGGCGTCCTCAAAAAAATACGGCCAATCACTCCTCCCGCGTGAACGTGGCACCACACAGTGGATTTGAGTGGATAAGCACAAAGATTGTGCTTATTGACGTAACCGTTTAAGTGGAAATGCACCTCGTCGCTAATGATGATTTTCAACACAAAATCGTCCTCTTCGTTGTTGAGATTGAGGATGGCGTTAATTCACACGCGACTGACGGTCAGGAGGCATTAACTGATGCACTGTTTGCACTTTGTAAGGGAACATGTGTAAGTCTTTCACTAAAATTCGTTGTAGGGTCCGTTTGGTGATGCCCAATTGCGTCGCCCATCGTCTGGTTGATATTTCTTCGCTCTCAGCGACATCGCAACCACAGCCGCGATATTCTCGACCGAACGACAAATCCGGTGACGGTCACACCCTGCATGGTCTCCTGTTGTTCCACTCTGTTCGAGTCAAGTAGCTAAGCGCCGGAATGTTTGTCCAGTTGGCGCAACGCGATTAGGAAATCGACGCCGAAATTCACACTGCGCTAACACCACCGACCGATTATTGGTCAAAATCATCGACACAATTATTCCACGCTCTTGCGGAGTATAGCGCTCCATTGCTTGGCTGCAAGAAGGTAATGGTCTGAATCGATGTTGTCTCCTTGAAACGCTCGGACATCTAGAATAATATAGCTGAGTCATAGATACATATGTATTGTACGTCGATTACAATGTGATAGATCTGATTGACAATATTTTAATCTGGTGATTTCCAGATCCCTTTGCGTATGCTGAGATGTGGGAAATGTGAGCTAGTTGTGAATGAATAGCCTGAGTCTATTTTCAGAGCTGCTGGGGTGTTTTCCAACTGTGTTGCTGGTACGCCTTTTTTAGTTTAACTTGAAGTCGAAATCATCACGGTCGATCTTAGAGTCGTGCTTTGAAAATTGCGCAAAATTCTTTAAAATCGTCCTTTCTATCTATGGGTGACTTACAATACATATTATATGTTGGTGGATTTGCATTGTCATTATAAGTACAATCAGGCGTTCGCTCAGATGTTTGATGCTCGAAACTTCTTCTGATAACAAATTCACTTTCTTATAGACGCTCTTTCGGTTATCTATTGTATAATGGATGACTCGGGCTTCTTAGATAGGCGTGATATCGCTAATTGTTTGGCTGCATGGGGAATGTTAAGATCCGAACGTTCTAAGTGCACAACCGAAATTTGTTATTCCTTTTTCGTTCGTCTTACGTAGTCTCACAGCTAATCCAACGGCACAATTACCAAGATATACAGGTCCTTCAGGGGATAGTGCCAATAGTCCATTATGCGGAATTGTGCGCTAAAGTACTCCAACATTATTATCTCCAAAGATGCCGAGAAATCCCGCACTAAAGACTTTCTAACTTAGTCAGGACAATGGATATGCATTGATTTAGTTATGTTTACATCCATACAAGTGCAGTATTACTTTGTTCTTTGATCATAACGTCCTGCACCTCCGCGGTTATGTATGGCTATGGTAAGAAAAAACTCGGCTTTAAAACTAAGTCCAACTATCTAACCAGTATGGAGTTAAGTGATGACGAGTTGATAGAGTTTGATTGAGGCGAGCAACAGTGAGAATTTAGATCGCACGCTTACTGTCACCGATGCACCAGGTAAGGATTGGGCAGGTCTTACGTCAATGAAAATGGTGAAAGTGTACAGGAGGTATAGCTGATAAAACTTGAATGAAGCGCAAATATTGAGCAGGAGACAACGGAAACGCTATTTTCCGAGTGCCTTACATGCGAGTATTTGGACTCCGCCAAGGTACGCCAAGAGATATCTCAGACGCTACAACAACTTAGGGGTACTTTTAGTAGACTTCACCTTAAACGAGTGCAAAAGCAATAAATCAACGTCAAATGCAATAAAATCTTCATTAAGTATTGTACTAAAGGTCGGTGACATCATTACAAATAAGCCTTCAGAATTACCGCAACTGATGTTGCACCCGGCGAGGTGCTACTCGTTTGGAAGCCTTACTAAAAGCGAGAAAAAGCTTGCCAAGCCAGAAACTTTCAATTAGTAACCAGTAGGATAAGAAAGAAAATTGAATATGAGTCGCAGTCTGTACTAAGAATATGGAAAACCACATATTTACATAGATTAGATAGTGGAGAGGGTGAGACTATGTATCCAGGCCAGTTTAAGTCTATTGCGATTTCCTCAACTTAAAGCCCACCCACGATGCCTGAACTTTGAATAAATATGGCTGTATCTTTAAGTGAGCTGGCAGTGATATGTTCTGCCTCAAGACAAGTTCTTCTTAGGCTGTTACATTGGTAAATACTCTGCTGTTTCTTTGTCCTCGTTGCACATGCGACAGTTGTTGTCTTGTATTATTCCCATATTCATAAACTGTTTTCTGACTCTGCAGTGACCCGTTAGGAATTCGTTTGGTAAAAAGTTGTTGACTTGCCTGTTAACTTCAGTTTCCGTTCAGTAATTGAGTGCCTTGGTTTTTAGCCAGTTATTTATACATATAGCTTTTTATGGAACTATCTTCACCACAATGTGATCCACGTTCCAATCTGGAATTCAACTTCATCTCCGTAAGCAAATTATCAACTACTGCTTTATTTACAGAAGCCTCAAAGTCAACAGCAATTCGACCTTTAACGAGTTTGATGCGCTGCCTGACTCCATACAAAGAACTGTATTCCTGTATCCTCACACTGCAATCGTTATTACGGCCGATTTCAATATACACAATTCTGGTTGGCTTCGACATTCTGGACAGACAACACCCGAAGGACGGTTTGTTAGATCTTCGCTGCAGAAAATAACTATGTTTCCTCGATAACGACTGTTGATATGCTGATAGACACTATTCTCCTGGGAAAGAGATGCTTTATCCCCCATCGGATGAAGAGTATCAAACCGAAATCAAAGGCTGTAAAAAGGCTATCAGAGTTAAAGAAATGTTTTTTCGGTCTTACAAGACTAAGGTCCTAAAGACAGAGGAAAACCGAAGAAAGTTCAAACGAAACAGGAATTACTGCAACACCTTTCTTAAACGTGTGAAATTCCAATACTACCAAAAACTGATCCAAAAAAGACTACAATGTCCCAAAAGGTAGTAAAAATTGTTGGTTATTCGTCAAAAACATTAAAAATTCTGCCCCATCCTCCATCCCAACGCTCATTTACAATGACATTCCAGCTGTTAGCGCTTTGGACAAGGCCAATCTGCTTGCTACACACTTTGCAGCTTGTGTTGAGCTGCACTTCCAGATTGTGCTTTGTTCACACCTACACTTGAGTGCGTCGTATCTTCAATGGGACGAATCCACTTGGACTTTAGTGTATTAGTAAGAGTACTTAAACCACATACACAAATCCGCTGGCAAAACCACTGCGTAAGCTTTTTCATCAATTCTACTACTTTACCGTCCGTAAAAAAGGCAAATCTTCTTTTCTCCCCTCCTACAGACCCATTGCACTTACGTCCCTTCTTTCCAAGGTCATGGAAACACTGAAAAACCGTCAGCTCATGAAATATCTCGAAACACGAAAACTTTTCAATGACCGGCAATATGGTTTTCGTAGCAACAGGTCCACTGGTGATTTGGTGGCATGTCTCACCGAAAAGTAGAACCAGAGTCTACACCAATCTGGCGAAAGCAAGATAGTTGCACTTGATATTTCTAAGGCATTTGACAGAGTTTGGCGCCAGGTTCTTTTGCCGAAAATGTGTGCATTTGGGATCGATGACTCTCTTCTTCAATGGATTAGAAATTACCTTTCGGAACGTTCAATTAAAGTTGTCTTGGACGGTTTCAAGTCTGATATTCACAAAATAAATGCTGGTGTGCCCCAGGGCTCTGTTCTGTCTCCGACACTCTTTTTAATTTTCATTAATGATCTCTTGTCTGCTACTTACAATCCAATATTTTCCTTTGCTGATGACAGTACTCTCTGCTTTTCATATTCGTTTTCGGACTCACGGCCTTGCTCTTCGGATGTAGAACGGGAACGGCAGCGTATGTTAAGCTCATTAAATTGCGATATTGACAGAGTCAACAGAGTGGAATTTAATGCTTCCAAAACACAATGCTGTCTGCTGTAGTTAAAACGAAATTTAAACACCCAGCCATTATCCATGAATGGCACTTGCATCATCGAAACCGAAAATTTTCCATCCTCGTTATGGAGGATGTCGCCAAAAATGCTGCGAAATGTCCAGGTTTCCTCAAGCGATGTAAGAAATATTTCACCGCCTCTGACCTGGCTTCAATATACATATAAAGCGTTTATCCGCCCAAAACTGAAGTACAACACCCACATCTGGGCAGGTGCCCCTAAAACCTCTTTGCACTTGCTAGATAGGATCCAAAATCGTGCGATAAAACTCATAGGTGATGCCAGAAGAAGTTCAATGATCTTAAGCCCGGTAAGTTCTCAATTGACGAATTATTCACAGATAACACTCAAGAAATTCAGATTCGTCTTTACTGCTCGCCTAACCACCGATTTTAAGCCCGCATATCGCGGGATCTATAGAGACGATTTAGACGATTATGGAGAACGCTCGCTGCTGCGCAAATTTCGGAAACAATCTCACAGGACCTTTAATGTCAAAAATGAGTTGAAATAATGTGATGCTCTGTCCTGTGACTTCTTTAACATCATACGTGAGAAGATTGTACGAAACTTGCAAACCAATTTTCCATACGTCTGTAAGGCCGAACACAAGTACATATAATACATATACATATGTTATGATGTCCTCAAGAAGGGACAGACTGAACAGTGACAATTCGGACAGAACGTCGCAGTATATCAACTTTGAGGTTTGATTTTGTCTCCCTTTTTACACTTGTAAAACTGCAGCATTCGAAAGAAGTAAATCCCAGTTTCTTTTGTCTGAGAGGCAAATGAGTAATACGGTCTTGCCAAATAAGTTTAAGGAGACTGTCCTGTTTTATGGCTCAATAGCATGGATATTAACGAAGCAGACGAAAATATCTTTGGTCGTTTTGAACGCAAGATTCTTCGAGTGATTTTTGGTCCCGTTCGTATTGACGTATTGGAAGAGGTGTTGTATTAAGGAACTCTACGAGCTATACAGTGAGATCGACTTGGTCAGATAAAATACACATAACTCAGATGAGAGGCAGTTTTGGGGAATGGCCTTCACACCGCGAAGAGGAGTATAACAGTAATCACCAAACCTTGTGATCACTACCATCCGACCTTCCGAAACATGTCGAAGAGAAGTGTCAAGATATCTATGAAACAGAATGCTCGTCTAAATAGTGATCTTCAGTTTGATGGTGCTGGTTAGGCAAATGGTCTTAGGAGTGATGACTAATTCGGTATTTCGCCAAGAAAGACAATAAAGAAGCTGTAGATTATTTTTATAATAAATAGAGGTATTGCAAATGCTAATATGCATCAATAATTTAAAGACCTATTAGGGATTGATTCTTGGGAGGGATGCCGTGTCTCCGACAGATACTCGTACTGTTCACCTGATTGGGAATTTGTTAAGGAAAACGAAAGCTGTTAGCACTGATTTTGGCATGAATACAGCCAAAAATCAGCGATTCAATATGTTGCATCACTTATGCATTGTCTTACATCCTTCAGTTAGACGTTGCAAGGGTTTTCAAATTGAAACACATAAATTATGTGTATGATGTAAGTCGACAGCTGCAGCGGATCAGTAAATCACACAAATCACACGCTTCAAATCTTCGCAGAAATTCATTTTTCAGAAACGCATCCTAGATTCGGCTTCCGACAAGCCCGACTCAAATCTGACAAAAAACATTCCTTTGGACATTCTTAAGTAACCTCAGACTCCACCAGACTAACGCCATAACAACTGCAGCATCTCAGTGTAAAAAATCTAATAACTTGGCGCATTAGATGGTTACATCAGTTAAGGTCGGTCAATGCAATCTTAAAAGGCTTTCGTGTTCATTTGCCACTTCAAAGCGTCGAGTCACTTGTAGCGGCATCTCTTAGCTTAAGGTCTCTAATTTCTATTGTCGTTTGTCGACGACCCCCTTTTAGTCCGTCTCACGGTATTGCCGTACCGAAAATTCGTACGTATTACTCGTATATATTATGTACTCGGATAAGATACAAAATATTTCCGACAAAATGAAAATTATTCCCTTCGAACCGAATCACTGAGGACTACAGCCAAAGCAACCGGTGATGGGTTGGGGGATATGTCTGTCGCGATCTTCCACTTGATGATCGTTATCAAATTTGCATACCACGACTACAGGTACTCAGTCACCTCGTTTATCTATGAGGCTACGAGTCTATGAGAGATGTAATAAAAGAATCTCCCAGATATCCGTATCTGTAATTCCCAATTTCACTCTTCGTATTCCATTTATGCGCCGAACGATCATTGATCCGTTGTAAAGCGGTGGCGGTGGATGACTCCATGTAATGATCGCCGTCCGTCGTCATTGTCGGTCTGTGCCTTGTAATGTAATACGAGCGTCCCCGTTTCAAATCGCAGATACTCGTAGATACAATGGCACACCACCGTTTTGGTGATAGTGATGCGCAATCATCGTCCAAATCCAAACAGTGCTGGGCATTAGTTATGAAACTCATCTTCGGGATTTTCCCGCAATTTAAGTTATCCGAAGAAGCTGTAGGAACACGAATATATATAAAAAAAAAACGTTAAGCAGAAGAAGACCTCGATTTTGGGGGAGAAAATTAGCTAAGAGTTATAAGAGTGATAGTAGTGCGGGAGGAATGAAGAAGGAAGTCAATTATTTGTATGTTCTCCTCACAATTGCACTTCCATATTATTTTGGCCAATTATCCAATTTGGCAGTAAATCGCTTGAGAGATGGTTTTACAGATGCAGAAAAATATGTGGGAGTTGTTGTTGTAGTTTTTGGTTTTATTGTGGCCACCCTAAAGGGAAACATGACGCTACGGTGCGAATCAGTACATGGGTCAACGACGGGGTCGAGCCATGTGATAATAACATGCCTACTCGGGGAAGTAAGGTGTTTCGTCGTATTTTTTTTTCGTTTCTTTGTTTCTGCAAAAAAAAAAAAAACAATCACCGTTAGCACAGAGTAATTTGTTATTTCAAAATCGAATTTAAATTTCAGATAGGAGCGCTGCATCTTTTTAATTTGGAGTCAGTCGAGGTTTTTTCTGAAAATTTTCGAAATGGCTTTAAGAACGAAAAACAAACCAGTGCGACCTACAGCGCCCCGACAACATGGATTCTTTGGAGTTCAGTTTTTCAAGTCCCACCTGATGATGGACGATCAATGGGAGCCGGGATGCCTTACAAATCAGTTCAAATATATGGCCGGAGTTATGGGTGAGTGCCTCAGAATTGCTTTCATGTGATTCGCAGGTGTGCCACTGCATTTTTTACATTTTGGAATTTAAATCTGTTTACGATGACGGTGTGAATTTACGTATCAGGTAATAGTAGCCATTCGCCATGACAATCTTGCTTTTAGAGCCCGATTTAGCAAGTTTATTGGTGGACAAGGCGAACAACATAGTAAGTGAGAAGAATTAGACCTATGTTCATCCTGGACTGACGTGCCAACAATTTATTTATATTTTATAATTCTGACTGAATACTGACTTAGTATTTTGAAGAAAAGGTTCGATTATAAATGTAGATGGGTACTCTGTGAATAGTAAGCCACTGCTCATAGATATCAACTCTTGGAATTATGTTGCCCATTTAACTTTACTCGGAGCCTGTAGAAACCTCATCGAGATAACTATTTAGATATCAGAAAGTTCTTCATCATAATTTTGGATTATGTTCAACTTATTCCATCTCTTCTTCGTGAGACTCTGAAACCGCTTTAACAGAATGCTAAACATGACCAATGATATCGATCTTATTCTTGTAGTGCTAAAGATGTTCATGGTATACCTCGCAAAAAATATCACTGCATTGAAGAACGAATTTTGTAGCGTTGTGCTATATAACTGGATCAGTTTTGTTAGGATATCAAATTTGGATGTCGTTGAATGATAACATTTGCGTTGAAATACGTTTGGGATGGGGGAATAGAAATCTCTACAGTCACGATGATTGTTTCGGCCACACAAAATTGATTATTGAACTACAATGAAATGGTGTTTAGCTTGAAGAGGTTTATTCCACCTTCCAGCGTCCTTAGATTGCTCTCTTTAAGAGAAGAAAGAAGGTGACTGGTGTGACTCATTTAGTGCTTAAAGGCGTCGCCATTCGTTTCTCCAACTAAACTAATTATTTAGGTGTGGATAACAAACTTCTTGGACTAAACCTGCCACCTCGAAAACAACTAAGGCGGTGTCGGCCTTCTGGCAGTTTGGCAAGTCGTGATACTTCTAACCTATGAGGGTTCTCCGGATCTACATTGCTGCGCATCGGTAACAATCAGTCTCTGCTGCATGCCTAGCTATAATCTAGACGCACATTTGTCCGATATCTGATGCATTTTAATATTTATATCATGGGCTGTACTCTCAAGGCCATTTTCTGTTTTAAAGAAGTGGACTTTGGTTAAATCCGCACTGGAGTTTTGATGACTGCCTTTTGACTCTGGTCTTATGGACATGCTGTCTGACGCAATGACCCCACAACTCATGTTGTTGCGAAAATATGAAATCCTGCGAGCAGGAATGATTTCGGTCAGAATCTCAGCAAGGAAAGGAATGATATCGGGTCTTCATGATATATTCCTCTACTCGCTGGGAAAACTTGTTTCTGCCGTACATAGTCTCTAGTTTTTAACGCAAACACCTGTCGGGTACACTTAAGTTTATGGGAGCGGGGATATGCCCTTCCATCGCGCTCCGTCAATTCACATGGAGTCGGAACTGTGTTGGAGGCAAAAGTTCTACCCTTGGTATGAGTCGAGGCCGACCTAAAACCTCTTATTGTTCTTAGGGTCACAGCACCCAGTACTTATTGAAACTCTACATTGGGTGAACCAAAGGAAGACCCTTCTCGCGCTTTTGAGTTTAAACCACAGCCACCATGACGCTCACACAAGTGGGTCCTGCCACATTTTTTTCAGTTAACGAAAATCAAGTAAGATGAGTAGTTTGACTAGAAATCAACAAAAAGCCAGCTTCCACTAAGAATTTAGTCTCCCCATTAAATGTTGGATGCCACCCATGGAGCGAAATAACCACTGAGCCCAAACATTTTTCTTTCTCTCTCTATCCCATTTTCCAAAAAGCTTAACACGTGCTCAGGCACTTTAAGTGTATTCATACCCACTTGAGTGTTAAGTTCTTTAAAAAAAAAATCATCGTAGCAACAAATCGTACCAACCTTTGGTGGCGTCATTTGAAAACCGTTACGGTAAGACCAGTTCTTTGCTCTGGCCCCCGTTTTTTATTTGACAACGTCATTAATGGGCGAAGCCTTGATATCTGGGCGGGGGCCCGCTTCTGTCGTACAAGAGGAGAAATGTATATGCAATCCTGATGGCATTATACTGTGAAGATTAAGTGGAAAGCATAAAATATCTCCGTCTGTAACGACAGCCAAGTTATTTTTAAGTAATACCTTGCCGAACCTCTCACTACTTTCAAGCTGGTTTTAGAATGCATGGCTTCAAATTCACAGCGTCTTATTTGGGACCCAGATCGAAATTGCCAATGAACTTGCTAGACAAGGGTCACTTCAGATTTTGTACGAATCTGAATGCGGTTTCTCCATTATTTTTATTATTTTTAATTTTAGATAGAGACAATGATTAAACGCACTATTTAATCCCCTGTCTGATGGAAGACCATCAACTATTAAGCTAACATGGCACGTTCCCACGTACGAGAAATCGTAAATCAATTGACTTTGTCTGTCCTCGTGAGGAGACACCACGCTTTTCCTAAGCACATAAGTGTGCTAGACACAAGTGAAAAAACGATCTGTTAGGTCTTTCAACGAAAGACTGGAAACATCCCGTAAAATGAATATACAGGCTGCTCCAAATACAAGTTTCTTTTATAAATTAAAATAAAATGACCAAAAATCAATTGTTTTCGGTATATTATGGCTTTATTAGAAAGAGCGAACATTCCCATTAGTTATGGAATACGATTTTATTCATTGGCTACCACGGCTGCTTTCGCAGTAGCGCATCCTGTTAATCCAATTTTATACGAGCTTGTTGACTGTTTCTAGCTCTATCTCACCAATAGCTCCGACGAAGGGCTTGCTTGGACTTGGGCTTGGACCCCACCAAACCACAGGGTTAAATCGCAATTGAAATCGCCAAGGTGGCTGATAACACGAATTAATAAGATAATACTGTATTAAGCGCGCAAAAGATCGAATGTTTTAATGGGCATGGTGTGTTATAATGCTGAAACCAAAGATTGTGCCTTCAATTTCAGCCACAAAAGTTCGGAAATCATGGCTCCGTAGGGCCATAGTGAAATAAAATGGGCCAATGATGCCAAAACTCCAAAATCCGCATCAAATTATCACTCTCTGCAGATACAATACATTGGCTTCTCGACAATCACATGCGGGTTTTCCGATCCCCAGATGTGGCAATTTTGTTTGTTCACATAGCCGCCGAGATGACAATGCTTTTTCCGCAAAATTCGACGTCCAATTCGAGCTGCTGTAAGGCCCAAATTGAGAAGCTTCAGTTGCTGATTCAATTGGACTTCGTAAGGAAATAGTCCCAGATCTTTGTGCAAAGTTCTCATCAGGCTGATGGGTGAAATTTTGAGTTGTTGAGATCGATGTTCCAGAATTGAGTCGAACACTCTGTGCCACAGCAGCCACATTCTCGTCGGTGCGTACCGTACGACAAGTGTTGTCCATAAGTAAGCCAGTCACACGAAATTCATTTTGACCAACATTTCTTTTCACAAAACGCACTATTTGGGCAACACAGTCCTCACTTTTTAAATAAGTTTGCAATATTTCCCAACGTTGTTCAAGCGTAAAGCGATTCATTTCATTCTGCGGAGGTATGATACTAACATTCAGGATTTCGAGCGGTAAAGAGTTTTCAGTGTCAAAAACACTTATGATTCAGACAGAAACATGTATTTGGACCACCCGTTATAAGGAGTTCAATAGTATAGCTCACTGTCGAAATGTTCTGCTCGGAGAAACGTGAATAAATAAATAAGTGTTAAGTAATGCCTAGATGATTTCTTAAGTGTTCCTTGAATCCCAAATGCTCTGTTAGAAAATTATTCAAGATTTGTGGGTTATTCCTTTCAGATTGATACATGGCTTAAACCTTTTTAGATTAAAGTTCCTTAACATTTTCTAAGACCATCTCAGCCCTTGGAAGGTTTGAAAGACTCAATTATCCAGTTTTCTTAAGTGTTACCGTTTCGAAGTGTTCTTCTGTACCGAAGAATGGGTCAGGTCATATAAAGGTTTTCACAGCCATTGTACTGCACAATAATAAGCGAGGCTTATCTTATTATTCTTAGCTAATTTGTTAAACTTGATATTCTCCTTATTGCCGCTGAAATTGAATTTCTAATGCTATCTCTATTTATATTTATTCGTCTACATTAACGTTTTCGCCTTCAAAATAGTCCCCATTAGATATTATGCACTTGTGCCAGCGCTTCTTGCAATCCTTGAAACACTTCTCAAACGCGATTTTTGGGATAGCCTTTACCTCTTTCAGCAATGCGCGGTTTTGACGAGCCAGAATGCCTCCACGTGGACGATTGAGCCTTAGTTTCGACGTCATATCCGTAAACCCATGTTTCGTCACCTGTTATAACACATTCCAGTAATTCTACACCGTCGTTGATATCATTTTTTGTTCAAAGTTCAACAATTTTGGAAAAAAATTTGCTTCCACGCGTTTCATACCCAAAACATTCGAAAAAATTTCATGGTATGCACCATGCCAACATCATCAGCGACTTCTCTGATTGTGATTCGGAGATAGTTCATAACCATTTCTTACACTTTTTCCACGTTTTCATCGGTAGGCCCCAGCACAAGTAGTAGTGTATTGGCTTCCAAATCGGAAGGTTCGGTGTTCGAATCCCAGCCTCACCCGAAAGATATTTTCAGGCAACTTAATTCACGTAAGACGAATGGTTGCCTATAATACAACAAGTCCAATTACTCTAATAATTTAGTCTCCCCATTAAATGTTGGATGCCACTCATGGAGCGAAATAGCCACAGAGCGCAAAAATTTTTCTTTCTCTCTCTGTCCCATTTTCCTAAAAACTTAACACGTGTTCAGGCATTTTAAGTGTAATAATACCCCCTTGAGTATTAAGTTCTTAAGAAAAACAAAAATCTTGGAAACGCTTATACCACTCGTAAACTTTTGTTTTACTCATAGTAGACCATAGGCTTTTGTTAACATTTCACACATTTTGTTGCACTTTATTTAATTTTTTACGCAAAATTTGATACAAATTCTTTGATTCATTTCTTTTAAAAAACGAAAATCGCAGAGCTCATAAAAACACGTCCAACCTTAGCAGCTGCGATAGATAAAGTATTATTATTATTATTATTTCGAGGGATCTTTACAAATGAATTTGTAAAGTCCGGGATTTTCACGCCGGGGTACTATGCCCATGTGGCGCTAGTCAACAGCACGCGGTGTACCGAGTTCCCATGTGGTCCCCCATCTAGGTATAGATAAAGTAAACAATGAATACAGCTGAAAATTGTTTCATACATCAGAGGCATAATAATAAACAAAATTTTGACAATCGGACTCTCCAATCCCGCGAAATTTAAAAATGCCCCTTATTTCCTGAACATACCTCGTATAGCAATGGCTTTCTTATAGTACGTTTACACCGACCCGAAATTCAGCATTTCGGAAAAATTCAACATTTCAGACGAAATGTTCCATACAATTTCCAGCATTTCGATATGTTGAATTTCAGTGAGATGCTGTATTTCGTCTCTGGATTTAGAAGGTTGTCAAATAGAACAAACCTTTTTAATTATTCCGCACGTCACTCAGCGCTTACAAAAACAAATTTGAAAGAAGTTAGCTGTTCCAATATTTACAATCATTAACGACTATGTTCCTCAACCAAATGGACCAAAAAAAGTATAAGAAAAGGAGGAAGTGGGAAGACGCTGACGAGGAGTTTATTGTTGAACTCTTGGAAGAAAATATTGTTGGGCTCCGGGGGAACAAAAAAAAGGGGCATATACATAAAGAGATGTTTCTCTTGTTTAAAAATAAAGGGGTGGAGTTTTCACCGGAGGAAATTGAAACAAAAATTACGAATCTGTAGCTGACAGTAGCTGTCATATAAATGTTTTGCGTTCAATGTAAACGGTGAAATGAAATTTCGAAATGTTAAATTTCGGGTCGATGTAAACGCACTATTAAGAATTGTTTAGTTTGCTATTTCGGTAGGTAACGATAGTTTTGTTCAATGAGGCTGCCCAGCTCATGTTTGCTTTTTTTTAATGACTCTGCCTGGACTCTGCCCTGGGCAGAATTTTTGTACTTACTTTTGAGGTAGAGCAGATTTGTGAGAAACGTCAAAATCAGCTGTGATTACAAATTAATTGTTTTGTCCTCGAACTATCGCTTGAAAAACTATTGTTGCTTTCTGAATCCATCGCCTCTAATACCATTTGTTTCAACAAATTAAGTTCAATTATTTTATTGTTTTTATTTCACGATTTATACTAAACTTCTAAACTCAAATAATTATCCAACAATCGAAAATGAAGTTGTCATTGTTGACAACTAACATATGGCCGTACTTTTCTGCTCTCATTTGATCTGACATTTTTCACAAATTTGCGCTGCTCTGCCTTCCCTTTTTTCTCATTGAACAAAGCTGATGAGTTGTAAATAGGTCTGTTCCAGGATTACAAATTTGTACCAAATTTATACAAATTTGCACAAAAACCTGTTCCCGTGAGAAAAATATTGTAAAAGGGAACACTTTTAAGGGATTAACTCATTTCCACTCCCTGCCAATTGTTACACTTTTCTGCACTAGGTTTTTTTTTTGGACAGAAATTGTAAAAAAACATGCAATCAATTGAATTTTAAAAGAATTGTCAAGCTCGTTAAAGTTGAAATTTTCTCGAAACTACATAACTCAAAAGAAGACTTTGACATGGACAAATAGGATAAAAAAGACCTTCATATTGCAGTATTCTAAATTGTTCGCTTAATACAATAGAATTCATTAAGCGTATACTGAATCAATAAAGCAGTAATGATAAGCAATTTAAAAATCTCCTCCTACTTTGCAATTTTTTTATAATTTGTTTTTAATTGTTACTTGTGACGTTTGAGACACATTTTACAAAAAAGCGTTCCTGCAAGATTTTGGGGTTTAAATGAGAATTCATCCTCACTCAAACGTAAGCAAAAAATTCTGCAAGAACAGACCTATTTTTGTGAACAAATGGTTCGTTTTGGAGTCAACCTCAATCGCATCAATTTAAAGCTGCATTTCCATGATTTTCCCGCGAGGATTTTACATATCATGAGGGTACAAGTGGCCTTCTTTGAGGTTCCCTCCGTACGTTTACGCCAAGTGAGATTACTGTCTAGTTGTAATCGTTGATAATTTTTTTTGCATTGACAGGTATCAGAGTCGTACCTGAAGTGGTATTATTGTAAGTCTTAGAAGTTTTGTCTGGTCCTATTGTTTTTTTTTTCTGCCGGCTCGATGTTGAATCCAGTCGTATGATACTATTCTGAGTTTATTTTAAGTTCATTTTGTATACTCAGTAAAATTCATCGAGCTTATCCAGATTTCAAGGTTGGTGTTCAAGTTAAAGACAATGAACGTATCTTAAAATTACTGTAGATGTTTTATTTTGAATTGTTAGATGTCGCTGTACAAATCTGTTTGAGATCGGAAACTGCTTAGCCACCTTTTTGTAATTGCCTGTATACCTTCTTCTTGATTTTGACCTCACCGAGGTAAGACCTGTACATATAAAGAGAAATAACTCTAACGAAAAACCTCTTATTATTTTCGGTCGAATTACAAATCATCGAGCAAACCAGTAGGGGATACTACTCACTCAAACAATTAGTTTCAGCAATTTGGAAGCTTAGTACCTCCACTTTTATATAGTTGTTCGGGTATCTCACTAGCCAACCCCGAAAGCCCGGTGGCTTTGCATAATTTCGACAGTATTGGCTCTAATTTCCATATCCGCTACCTCGATGTCATTGCGTGGGTATATAACCCCAAATAGTACTGTTTTCTTGTTTATTTATTCTGCTCAGGTATGGTAGTAATATATTTTGTTCTTCCTGCAGTATAACTAGTCCATATATGGTGATTGGAAAGACTGAAGGGAACTTTTGGCTTCCGCTTGGACGAGATGGCTGATGCTTCTGTCTTGTTCTTAAAGTTAGTAATAGGTAGGCTTCCTGGAAAGTAAGTTTCTAGGAGAGAGCAGATATGGCTTTGGCTGCCATCTGATTTTTTTTTGAGGCGTTTGTACTTCTCCCGACTGTGTCAGGACTTTTTATAGCTCTGGTGCCATGGGGTGCATACCATAAGATTGTTGTATGTATGTATTTTGTGAGACTCATTTGCATACTTTGCATTTTGGATTCCGAACAAATATTTCTTCTACTCTATGCCTCCTTGGCTTAAGAGGCATATTACTTCGAGCGCATTTGTTAAGTTTATGATACATACAAAAGGGGAAGTATTTCCTGCATTTTAAATATATCATACGAGTACAGTAGAAAGACGAACTTTAAAGAAATTCTGGTAAGTACTCATCCTTGATATTAGTATCTGTCCTTGCTCCTATAATACTGTGGGCATGTAGTAACAGTCGGTGCATCTCAGACGATAGCAGTGCTCATGTCCGGCACAGTACACCAAAGTAGTGACGATGCTGCGATGAGCACTTTCTGGAAAAAGGTCAAATTTATTTTGCATGTTTTCGGTTTTAGTGTCTCAAATAACCTTTGCATGTTTAATACATAATTCCTTGAACTATCTTTGTCCCTTCAAAATTCAAATCTTTGTGGGTAAACATTCTAGATATCGCAAGTTATGCTGCTATAGCATGGTAAATGTTAGCCTACTTTGCTTTTATTTTTCTGACATTGTTCATTGAACTTTGCTCCCGTGAGATTGTTGATACTCTGTAAAAGGTCGATGACAGTGTTGTCCACCTCTCACCACATAAGATTGATATGAGCTCCTTTCTCATAACCTTGCATCGCCAGATTGACATGGGAGGTTGGTGCTATGTACAACCTGCAGTGGAGCTGTCTGCTTTTTGTCTGAGTTTCGATTTCATTCACTCACGCACTATGCTGCTTGCAGAGACAGTTCATCATCCTCATCGGTCTATCGACCTGAGCTACATTCCTAGTGCTAGAATAATGTTCATTGGCAGCTTAAACTATGCCAGGAGCAAGCATACAGGAAACACTCGTAAATCATTATTATTAATAATGCATGCACGTATATTGATTGAAAAGCTTACGAAACTATATTCCTAAACTCTATTTAGCCAGGCATGTACTCTACAAGTCGGTTACAATCTAGAATAAGTACGAACAATAATTGTATTAACTTTTTAAAGTCTCAATAAAGATAATTGTAAAAATTTTTTCATTGGCAGCTCCCGCCGATACGTCCAGGTGAGCTGGTTACAGCACTGGAATCATCACTGCCAAGGTGTCTGCCACACAAGCCTGCACTTTTGGAAAGAAAATACTTACTTTCTTATCAGGTCTTTGAAGCGCGAGAGGCTGAACTGATGTCTTCTTCCATTCTTCACGGCCCAGTTTACTAGACCAAGCTTTCTAGCGTCAATGATTGCTTGATCTTTAAACTAAAGGTTTAGCCTCAATTTTATCTGTGAATAAAGTGACTGGGATTCAAAGACCATTTCAACTGGAGCATTCTCGTTCATTCCCTCGGATTTGACTACACTAATTAGGGCTGTACCTTCTCCTCTATTCACCCTCTTCGAAGATAGGACAAAGCATCGAATAGAATTTCTACTTCGAATGATTCCTCGATCGGCTCCTGGGAGTCCCAGCATTCAGCTCAATTAACAAAGATTCACAAGATTAGAGTTTTGTAGGTCATGATTTTGGTCCTTCGAGTAGGATTTAGTCCTTCGAGCAATAGATTTATAAGGCTGTCTTTCCTTAAAATACCAAGCTAAAATAGTGAAAGTGTATGAAGAAGCGGCGATGTCGATATCGTTAGCCTACCTCAGCATCGCTTGTCTTTAACAAAATACAAAGAATGTTTTGAATAATCCAAGCAGCACGGTACATTACTATTCTCAAATGTAAAGTGACGCCGCACAATTGAATAAGTTTTATTCGGAATTCCGAGTTCGACCGTTATACTTGTATATGTACGGGGGTAGACCCAAAAAATTCTCTACGTAGTCTCCTTTTAGTTCAATACACTTTTACCAGCGATGTTCAATAGCTTCAATACCCTGTTTATAGTGAGAATCGTCGAGATCCTTAAAATAGCCATCAACCGCAGACTCCACCTGTTTACTGTTGGCAAATATTCTACCACCGAGCCATTTTTTCAAGTTCGGAAATAGAAAATAATCCAAGGGGGCTAAATTTGGCGAATAGGGTGCATGATTAAGCAATTCGAACTTTAACTCATTGATAATGGCCATCGCGATGACGGATGTGTGAACGGGTGCATCGTCTTGATGAGAAAAAACTTTTCTCTTCACCAAATGCGATTTCATCTTTCAAACGCTGGAATAAGTTCGCATAATACACGCCGTTGAATGTTTTACCTTTCTGAAGATAATCAATGAAAATTATCCCACTCGTATATCAAAAAGCTCAATGCAGTCCAAGCGACTTTGATGTCAATAAAGAAATGATGACTATCAATTTCAAACTCGTTAGCGCTTCCCTTACTTGTCTTTTATTATATGTCGAGAAGCCACTATTATATCTTTTATTCCAGTCCAGAATGCTATTTTCATTTCATTTTTAATGCATTTTATTTCACTCTTCTTAGATTTACTATACTTACATACTAACAGAAAAAATTCTTAAAAGCTAGCTAACATAACTTAATTAACTTATTCTAACTTACTGGCCCTCCATGCGGGCGCTCTAAGCTAAACTATGGTATATTATTATTCTATGCCTTTCGACATCTAAATTAACATTCTAAAAAAATAATTATTTTTCAATAAACATCTAGTTAAACAAAGAAAATATTAAGTATTTAAAAACACTTAGTAAATAAACTTTTTTTTTTTGTTTTTATATAAAACTTAAACATCCAACTTAAACTACTTAAACTAACTACCTATGCTAAACCTTAAACTACTTAGCCTGACTATCTAACTTAATCTAATTTAACGTAATTTCTAGCAAACCAAAGGTTGCCAACCTTCATACCTTAAAACGACCCTAATCTATGTAAATCGGCCATTTGCTAAACATAGCAAGGAAAATATGGCCGAATTTGCCTTCTGACTAGGCTAACCTGGACTTGAAGGAAACGACGAAGAAATCGGGTCTCCTCACTCAACCACCAAATATTTTGGTGCTGGAAAACAACATCTTTTTTACCGTGTTTTGAAACCGCCGTGCTAAACATGAGACGCTCAGTACTGCCGTGTGCGACTTCTCTGTTTTAGTTGAGTCGCCCCTCACAAACCGCACGAGCTACGTGGAAGATTAGTGGCACCGCAAACCTATCCTGGATCAGCCCTTTCATGTCAAAATAGAGGGGGGGGGGGACGAAGCCTTTCAAGCGCACACTCTCATTATATAAGTAGTTGGGGTAGTTGGCCCCAGATATCAAGTTATTGGACGAGGTCATTGCTCTTGCAATATACCCTCGAGTCAACTTAATAACGAAGTTGTCCACTCTTATTAGATTCACCCTTTTGTATAGGACCTCATTGGGATAGAATTTTATGTACTCCGATTCTGGTGTTCTGTAAAGGTGAAGATAAACCCTTGGGCAAGCCCTCTCAAACACTCGAATCTTTCCATTAAGCTTGCTCTCACGTTGAACCACACGGGACACCCATATACCAGCATGGGCCGGAGGAGGGACATGTAGCAGATAACTTTCACCCTCGCATCGAGTTGGCTGCTATAAAACATTCTCTTTATGAGGGCAAAAGCACCGTTGGCCCTGGCCAGAGCAGCATCTACTTTCTTGTTAAAGTATAGGTATTGGTCTAGCCAGATTCCAAGGTAAGCAAGTGGCTGGTCGTGTTGTCCAATGATCGAGAATTTGCGCCAATTCTTTCTGGTGTCCTTAGGGGCACCAGACAACGGCGTTCTAAACAGAATGGTTTCAGATTTCCAGTCATCGCAAAATCACCTAATTTGCTCGAATTCACGTTGCAAAAGCATGTTAATGACCTCGACTTTTGGACCTGTTCTGTACGCTATCAAGTCATCTGCATAAGCTATGCTATGGGGAAGTGAACTTATCAAATCGCTTGTGTAAATGTTGACCGTCTTTAATGTGAAATGTCCCAACAGAAGCCGCATCGCCATTTTTCACGATGAACGGTCTGCTGATGAACATATTATAAAGAATGGTTTACTGATGCCCAGTCTGATCAGTCTGTGGAAAAGCCCCTCTAACCATATGGTGTCGAAGGCCTTTTCCAAGTCAATCAGGCAGGCTCCAGTAGAGTGGTTTTTGCTTTTATTCCGGAACTGCTTTCACTCAACTCCTGTCGATATTCCCCACACTGAAAACTTTGAGTTAGTATGCGCCAACATTACGCTCCCCAAACGATGTCTTTACGTACTTTGTTGCTACATTCACCCATCTCAACCCATTGAGTCTTATCAACCTGTAGTTCACGCAGTTGATTTTTTGACTGAGGATGCACAACCTGAAGATTGCATTGTTCTAGTAGGAGATTTCAACCTCCCTCACCTTATATGGGAGCCTTCCGATGATTCGTCTCATTTTGTCTCTCGTAATTCGACATCTGAAATAGAAATATTGATGGTGGACTGCCTAACCAACTCAAGTCTGCATCAGATTAGTGGAATACCTAACACAATGAACAGACAACTCGACCTTGTCTTCACATCCGATTCAGATAACTGTGTCGTTTATAGGAGTGATCATCTTCTTTCTAAACTAGACCGCCTTCATCCCCCCTTGTCAATTATATATTCATATGAAAATGGCAACACATGTGTCGATTCGGAAAATTCATTCTCATTTGACTTCCGTAGAACCGACTTTAATAAACTTAAAAACCCTCATCAGCAACATTAACTTTGACTTTATTGATGAGACAACTAACATTGATCTTGCCCTATCAACGTTCTATTCGTTAATTTTCTCCTGCTTTGCCCAATCGGTTCCGTATACCTTCCGAAAGGACTGCATATCTGCTCCTCCCTGGTACAACAATGAGTTGCGCTCTCTCCGTAATAACAGAAACAAGTTGTGGCACAAATTCTTAAGAACTCGATCTGATTCCGACTACAGTAATTATCGATCGGTATATAATCGTTTTTCTGAACTTTGTGAGTCTCTTTACCTTGAGTACCTCTATCGCATGCAATTTAGCTTAGTCTCGGACCCTAAACGCTTCTAGCAGTTTATTAATACCAAAAGAAAGTCAGATGGCTACCCATCTACTCTTAAATTTCTTAGTGCCGACCCAAAAACCATTGCAAATTTCTTTGCCTCTCATTTTAACAAATCCTTTTCTAAGAAAACAGCTGAACCCGATCCTAGCTACTTTAGCTATATGAGAAACTATCCTGAGACGTCAGCTATTTCACTAAATATAACAACAACTTTGGTATCTGAAAACATTACCAAACTTAAAGATGATTTCTCGTCCGGCCCTGATGGAATTCCGGCTATTGTAATAAAAGAGTGTGTTACCCATCTCGGTCCTCCTCTTGCTGCCCTATTTAACTTGTCTGTCTCAACAGGTACTTTCCCTTTCCTATGGAAGGAATCTTACATTATCCCTATTCATAAAAAAGGAAGTAAAGCCGAAGTCGATAATTATAGGCCCATAGCGAAACTCTCTTGCATACCCAAACTTTTTGAAAGCATAGTCTATCAACAAATGCTTCCGTACTGTAGGCCAACTATCTGCACAAATCAGCACGGCTTCATGAAAGGTAAATCAACGACCACTAACCTAACAGAGTTCGTCTCTAGGACTCTTCATGCTTTAGAAGACGGTGATGAAGTCGATTCAATTTCCACAGATTTCAGCAAGGCATTCGATAAAATTTCTCACCAACTTATCATCTTTAAACTAAAAAAACTTGGCTTTTCCCCTCATTTTGTGGCATGGACCAAATCCTATTTAGAAGACCGAGAATACAGGGTCATCTTCAGATCTTCAATATCCGAACCCATTAAAGCAACATCTGGTGTCCCTCAGGGTAGTCACCTTGGTCCAATCATCTTTATCCTCACAATTAATGATATAAATTTAATTTTAACTAACTCTAATCTTTCTATTTTCGCTGATGACATGAGAATTTCCAAAGTCATCTCATTGCCTTCTGACTCCCATTGCCTGCAAGATGACTTGAATAAGTTTTCGGTATGGTGCAAGCAAAACTTTTTGGAGCTTAATGTTAGCAAATGCCAAGCGATAACCTATTCCCGTAAACGTCTACCTCCCCCTCCAAGAAACTACTTCATTTGCGATGAGCCTATTCCTTCCACTACCCAAGTACGGGATCTAGGTATAATTTGTTATAGAGAATTGAATTTCGACTCACATATTGACAGCATTATAAATAAAGCTAACTCTTCACTCGGCTTTATCAAACGCTGGTCAAAAGAATTTTCCAACCCTTACGTTACAAAGTCCCTGTACATTACTTTTGTAAGGCCTCTTCCCGAATATTGCAGCCAAGTTTGGTCACCCTATAAACTAACTCACATTCAAAGAATAGAAGCAGTCCAACGCAGGTTTATCCGTTTTGCAATTCGTGGTCTACCTTGGGCCGATCCATGTGGATTACCCCCCTATGAAAATAGGCTAAAACTAATTAGCATGCATACCCTAAAAAAAACGTCGTGAAGTCGCTGATGTACTTTTTATCCACCAGTTACTGACTGGAAATATCGACTGCTCGACAATAACGCAAAATATTGCATTCACTCCCAATCCCCGTAATCTAAGATCTGTCCCACTCTTCCTGATCCGAACTCACCGCACCAACTACGGTCACTTTGAACCCATATCCAGAATGTTGCGTATAACGAACAACTACGCCGAAGTCTTTGACCTAAATAGCAGCAAACAAGAAATAAAAACAGCGCTGCTCAACATGCCACTCCCTTAACATCTCCCCCGTCCACCATTTCTCCTTGCCCCATTAGGTTAAGTATATCTTTGTTAGTTTTTAAGTCTAGTTTTAAGTTTGGCTTGTTAATAAGCTTAATAAAGTTGTCCGGGGTAGACCCGGGCCAATAATATTTGACACCAGCTAAGACGGGTCCAGAATGCTATGCTAAGACAACTATGTAACCTATGTAACAAGTGACTAAGCGTCTTAATCCTCCACTACTTCCGCCTTCGCAATTTGTAGCTAAATTAGCGATAAGAGTACAATTTCGTAATAATAAGTCCAGCTCTTTTTTATTGTATAAAGACTTAAGATAACATATCTTCTCGAGCTTATCGGGGAATAATAAAAGGCTTTTCCCTAGCACTACGAAATGCGTCAAAGGCGTAGAAGGTATAACACTGACACGTAGATTTGTTGTTGTGGTTGAAAAACCACAAAAAACTAGTGCGAATTATAACTTCGAATCACTCTGAGTGAAGAAAAAAAAAACTCTCCGTCCTATTCGAACTCCCACCCCTGGAGAGCGCGCGTAAATTATAAAAAAAAATAAAAAATGCGTCAAAGGTGCTTGCACTTCAGTAATTACCATGTAGTTTCCATTTTTTCTTTATTTTTGCAGAAAAACATTTTCAATTTAAAAAACATGAAAACACAGCGTTCAAAAAACACTGCGTACTAGAAAGTCGAAGCTTAAAGCAACAATGCCACGATGGAAGAATTAAATTGCAGAATGCTCTGCATACAACAAATTCGAAGAAAATTCGGAACTATCTCATGAATTACAAGGACATGCAGAGATTATATCATGCAATGCCAATTCATCTAGTCGTGGATAACATTAATCAGAAGACGTTTGTTCTAAGAAAGGAAAGAGATCGTTTGGGATATAAATTAGATCAATTAGTAGTTGTCTATGAGGAAAAGTTGGTAAGATTTGTTTAAAGAATATATATTTATAAAATGCGGCATATCATAGAATCTTAAGTTGGATTGTACTCGTACACTATATATATCATGTAATGTCCTTGTGATTTAAGTGTTATGTATCATCGTTCCGAGAACTAAGGAAACAATTATGTTCTCTTATCTTGACCCTTTGCTGGTTTCCCGAGTTATGGTCACCAGTTTTATTGAGCTTCTTTTCAAATTGCTTCCAAAGCCGAGATTTCAATTCAAGTGTACATAAAACCTGTTTAAGGTAATATTCTCTAGCCTGAACCTTACTCTGTTCGAAGTTTCTGCGATCTCATATTGAGTGTGAAGGATGAGATTTTCCTTTGTTTTTAGTGTGGCAGGTCTTTCGTGGAAACCAGGTAGGCTGACTTTGAATTACTAGTTTTAATAGACTCTACATCTACTTCATTGTAGGCGCAACCTTCTGACCAGATCCATATCTCTATACAGCAGGAATAGTTCAATGTTTTTTTTTAGCTTCTTCTCCACGTTTTGTCAATGCGCACAAACCCGAAGATTATGCGTAAGATCGCAAGTGAGTTATTATCCACTCCAGATGCCTCTGCTATCCAATATTCTTTGATGATGAGTCGTCGTTGTATATGTTTAAGGAATTCACTTTAAACCGTATGTAGACATTAACTTTTACCAATTCAAAATAATGGCTGCCTAATGCCTGAAATACATTAGCAGATTTGTTTTTGCAGTGAATTTGTTAAAGTTGAATTAGCGAAAGCATATGTAAATGCTACTTGAACCGCAATTCTCCAGCTTGTCTTTCTTATTTTTAAATTTTCAGCAAAATACAATGTGAAGAAATAAAAAAATACAATTTCGGACATTTTGTATCACCGTCTTTTGAAGTTTCATTGTTTGTCTACATTTCTTTTTGAATTCCTTTGTTCGTCACATTGGTTTTTATTTGAAAGCGAAATTTTTAAACAAACAGATCAGCTGAATTTTCGTAAATAAATTATCTGTCAATTACCGAATGACAGGAACATATGCAGGAAATCTGCACATACATATGTTTCAGGTGCATGATGTTGGGATTGGTTGTCTATTTTGATGATAGAAATTTGTTGCTGCTTCAGTCTTCATACTTACGTACAAATGCCGCACTGAAAGCCTGCTGATTTGTACAGATTATAGATTTGTTCCAGGACTGCAAATTTGTACAAAAACTTGGTCATTGTGAGTGAGTGAGTAATTCATTGACCCACCCTGCCAATTCTTACAAATTTCTACACGAGATTTTTCTTTGGGCAGAAATTGTAAGAAATGACAAACCAATTAAATTTGAAAAAAAACTGTCAAATTCGTAAATTTTTAAATTTGTGTGAATTGCGACAATTTTATGCAAATTAGCTTAACTTGGACATAGACAAAGAAGAGAAAAAAGAGCTTCACATTGAAGGGAATTATTCGCATAATACAATAGAGCTCTTTAAAAATAAAATAACAATAAAATAGTAATAATAACCAATTTAAAAGTCTTCCTCCTGCTTTGCAATTTCTTTTTTGTTTTGTTTTTACTTGTTACTTTTGACGTTTGAAACACATTTTACAAAAAGGTGTTCCCGTGAGATGTTGGGTTTAAGAGAGAATTTATTCCTATTCTTCAAACTTAATCAAAAAATTCTCTTTTAAAAATTGTTACAAAAATCTCACGGGAACAGATCTTGTGTCTGTTGGTGTCGGCTTGTGAGTTGCGTACAATTCTTTGATGCACAAAGTTACAGCAGTTATGTTTCTTGGTACTCTGACAGAACAACACAAATTTTCACAACAGAACTAGTTTGACAAGGAATGACAACTTTGTAATGATATTCTCTAAATATGCTACCATAATCAACCTTAACCCTTGAAGCTCAATCTACGTCATTTTGACGTATGCCCCGACGAAAATACGCTATCTCTTTCACATGCACTACTAAATTGTAGCGACCGCTCGAACCAACTCAGTAGCTGTCAAGATCTATCAGATCTGTCAAGACGGCTCCGTCGCTTCGTTAACTGCCGCCATTTTGTTGTAATAACATTATTGCACGTACATTTGACGTATGTTTGGGCTTTACGTAACTTTTGCAAATGTTCAACGCTTTGTAATATTATGATTTTTTTTATTTTCTTACATTTCTCAAATGATAGGTACTTATCTTTTAGTGACAATTACCCAGTTTATCCGACAGCTCAATTTGCGTTGAAGCAATCCGCATTGAAATATTCAACACGCATACGTTCATTCCTGCTTATAAAACACATTGAAAATTTATAACCGCTTTGAAGTACCATATAAACATTTACAAATCGCATAGAAACCTTTTACTCTCTCGCGCCCTCATCATCGGCTAGGTATTAGTTGTGTATTTAAAATGTGGGATTGCAAAATTGAAAAATTTGGAAAGAGAAAGAAATAAGAAGTGTGAAGTGTCAGTTCAACCAGCTGTTTGTTAAACTTCTCTCAATTTTCTCTCGCTCATTTTGGATAATTTCATATAAACACCAGCATTTCTACGGGTATATGTAGAACCAATGCGGATTGCATCAACTCACGTTGAGTTGTCGGAGAAACTGGGTATATGATACAATGGCATACTGTCAACAATTAAATGAAGATAAAATAGCAGATATGATGGAGACGATTTTTCTCCGAACGATACCGACTCTGAAGATGAAGTTTGTGTTATCGAAGACGATGTGAGAAGTGACATTGAAGCCGAGATGGTAGACTACATAAATGATACAAATCCGACAAACAGTCTAGAGAAGGACCTTGAGAACCCTAACTCTTCTTCAGGAGCGGCTAATATTGAAGTAACACCATCGATTTCACACAGAATTATTACTTTACATCAGCGTTCAATTCGTGGAATGGTCTAAAACAAAAGGACGGTGCACGGGCAGAACCTCAGCTAGAAATATTGTACGCACAAATGAGGACCCATTCGTATGTGTAGAAATATTGTCGACCCTTTGCTTTGTTTTCAACTCATCAAAGAAGAGATCTTTGAGGAAATTGTTAAGTGGGCAAACGTGAAAATGATACAAAAACGTATGAATTTGAAGGAAATCTCAGCCAGCTACAGGGGTACCAATGAAATGGAAAATCTGGGCTCTAATAGGAATACCAACATTGACGGCTGTTATGAAAGGCAACCATCTGTATACTGACGAACTGTTCTATGCCTCAATCTCTGTCACTCGATATGTTTTCGAATTTTTGTTGAGGTGCTTGAGAATCGACGATAAATTACTAAGACCAATTTTACGTCAAGAAGATTCTTTCATACCTGTGAGAAAAATATGGGAGATTTTTATCGACCAATGTAGACTGTCCTACGTACCTGGCACTAACTTGTTGTTAGTGTACAGTTGTTGGGTTTTCACGGAATAAACCGGATATATATAGGATAACATTTCCAATGACATGTGATGCTTCCCCAAAGTACATGGTAGATGCTATATTTTACCTCGGTAAAAGTACAAAGACAAGTGGTCTGTCATTAGGCGAGTTTTATGTAAAGGTGTTATAACTAAAACAGTACACGGAACAAATAAAGGGTTTTCCAATAGGGACTTGACAACTTTGAATTTAATTTGTGAACGCACTCTTTCACTCATCATCAAACTGTCACTGTCAATTTATTCAGTAAACTCAACATTTTTATCATGGTAAAGTACACGAACGAGCAACGTCTGCAAATTATAAAAATTTTCTAAGGAAATTGGGAGTCGGTGACTGCAACTTTAAGAGCGTTAACTCCAATTTTCGGTCGTAATTCTCGCCCTAGTAGACAGGCAATAACAAGTTTAGTGCAAAAATTTGAGTCTCCATATTTGTTGTGTGATGTTGCCGTGTCAGTGAGACAACGGGTTGGTCGAAGTGTCGAAAATATCGCTGCCGTTCAGGCGTCCGTAGCAAACGATCCAAATTAGTCAATTCCACGGCCTTCTCAAGAATTGGGCATCGCTCAGACCACATTATGGCGTATTTTGCGTAAGGATCTTGGTTTACACTCATACAAGATCAAGCTGACTCAAGAATTGAAGCCGATGGACCATTTGAAGCAACGTACGTTCTCCGATTGGGTTCTGGAGAAGATGCGCCAAGATGATGAATTTCATCGCAAAACCATCTTCAGTGACGAAGCTCATTTTTGGCTCAATGGGTTCGTCAATAAGCAAAATATGAGTTAAATATGGTCGGGTGAAAATCCACATGTGCTTCATGAATCACCACTTCATCCACAAAAAATAATTGTTTGGTGCGGTTTGCATGCCGGCGGCGTTATTGGGCCATATTTTTTCGTCGACGATAACGATCGTCACGTTACTGTGAATGGTCAGCGTTATCGCACCATGATCACCGATTTTTTTTTTTTGGCCCGAATTAGAAGATATGGACTTGGACGACATGTGGTTTCAACAGGATGGTGCCACAAGCCACACAGCACACGCTACAATCTATTTATTGAAGAGTAAGTATGGTGAGCGTGTTATTTCAAGACATGGGCCAGTCGATTGGCCGCCTCGTTCGTGCGATTTAACGCCGTTTGACTATTTTCTGTGGGGCTACGTAAAGTCATTGGTTTATGCCAACACGCCGACGACGTTGGAAGAGCTCAGAGCCAACATTGAACGCGAAGTAGCGACCGTTTCGGCCGAAATGTGTGGCCGAGTCGTTTAAAATTGGGTCCGACGAATCGACCGCTGCAAACGTGCCCGCGGTGGCCATATGAACGAAGTTGAGTTTCATTCATAAATGTTTTGATTGTACTTCAAGCCGATAATAAAGTTTTTTAAATATCTCAAATGGTTTGCGTTTTATTTAAAAAAAAATTGTCAAGTCCTTATTGGAAAACCCGATAAAAATATTACCTGCGACAACTGGTTTACTAGCTAATAGATAGCTAAAGACTCCATACAATCTAACTTTAGTGGGAGCCATAAAAAAATGATTGGGCTTCTAGGGTTAAAATCGATGATGTGTATAGAGTTGATATTTCTAGATCTTATTCCAAATCAGCTGCAAAATGGTCCGTGGTGGACCTATTAAAGCTAATACTGCGTTGATATGGATCTAAGATATTTAGTTGTTGACCATCAGTTTCAGACTTTCACAGAATATGACGATAAGTATCTTGCATCCAATGTTTAGCAGGGTTAGATGAATTTATTTAAACAAGTTTTCTTCCAATCTTTACCTTTATAGCAGAAGAGTAAATTACAAACTTAAATTATAGTTGGCGGAATTTAGAGGATCTCCCCTCTTCAGAATTTCGCAGGCGTTGACCAAATTTTACTGATTAATTTGTATATGCTTCTTACCAGATCAATTATTCCAGATATGAGAAGCTCAGCAACTAAACAATGGTTCCTATAATTTTTCGTTGGATCGCTGTACGGATTTGAAAGTATTTAAAAGCTTCACTGCAGGCCAGTGCTCCAAGGAAAAACATAATCTAAGATAGAAAAAAAAACTTTTTAGTAGATGAATGGGGAACATAAGAAGAAAAATATTTCCATCTGTTCTAAAGAGAAAGGGATTTATTAAAAAGAATAACAAATTGTTTTTTTTTAGTAGCGCGCGCTCAAGGGGTTAAAATATCCTTAAAATGTTTGTACACAGCGCAGGCGAAGGGAAATTAGGGAGGGAAGAAAGATAGGTACCGATGTACGTTGGTTATAAATGTCTGAATATTATAATGACTAGGAAATAGAGAGCTCGGCAGGGCATTCCACAAGCGAGTTGTTCGGCTTAGGAATGAATCACGATATTTCAGAGTACGTCCGAAAGTGGGCTTGAGGGTATACCGATGAGTATTCATAGCGATACGGGTGTTACGGTTAAAGGTGGGTGGCCGTGGCTCAAGTGGTAGTGTGTTGGCTTCCAAATCGGAAGGTTCGGTGTTCGAATCCCAGCCTCGTCCGAAAGACATTATTTTTTTCAGGCAATTTAATTCACGTAAGACGAATGGTTGCCTCTAATACAACAACAAGTCCAATTACGCTAATAATTTAGTCTCCCCATTAAATGTTGGATGCCACCCATGGAGCGAAATAACCACTGAGCCCAAAAATCTTTCTGTGTCTCTGTCCCATTTTCCTAAAAAACTTAACACGTGCTCAGGCATTTTAAGTGTATTAATTACCCACTTGAATATTAAGTTCTTTAAAAAAAAGGTTTGAAGGGGCGGAATGCTACTGGCGATTTCAATGGAGCACTGATGGTCAACTGCTACACGAGATATTTCGTCGGTGTTCGAGGGCGTCCATTGACTGAGTGATGTTAGCATCACCTATGCGTTTTATCGCACGATTTTGGATCCTATCTAGCAAGTGCAAAGAGGTCTTAGGGGCACGTGACCAGATGTGGGCGTTGTACTCTAGTTTTGGGTGGATGAACGCCTTGAAGAAGATTCGCCTTTAATGGATTTAATGGTGCGCGAACGTTGGAAATGTTGGAAAAGTATTTCGGCAACGATTCTCTAAATAAAACGATCGTTTACCAGTGGCCCGAGCGAGTGGTTCAAAAGTAGTCGTGAGTCAATCGAAGATGATGAACGCAGTGGCAGACTATCGATATCGAAAAACGACGAAAACATTGATGAAGTAAAAGAAATGTTGGTCAATAACCGCAAATTAACCATCAGAGAGATTGCGGAGGACTTGAACATTGCCTGTGGATCTGTCCAAGTACCTCAAGTAATGGAAAAATCGCAGCAAGCACTGATGGACATACCGAAAACCGAATATAAAAAATGTTTCGAGGATTGGATCAAGCGCTGACATAAGTGTGTTGCAGTCGATGGGGATTCCTTTGAAGGGGACAATATAGATTTAGATAAATAAACTTGTACTATATTTTTAATTTCCTGAATAAATTCCGGGAACATTTTGATCAAGGTGGTATGTCTTCCGTACCTGCTGCCAGCATTGCTTATAGATTAGTGCATTGAGCGTTTCTGCTATGTACTTCGGACTTGAAACTTTTTCCACTGCGATCAGGAATAGGATATCTGAGGGCTCACTTGTAGCAACGTCGAAGTTAGTCTCAGCGACGGATTTGTGAGATTCATAGCCTTACTGATTTCGTATTCCATAACGTATTTGTCGTCGGTGGTGTCATTGAGATCGGGATCACATCTCTATCAATCTTGAGCTCGAATCGCCAGGAGAACTCGCACCAATGACGCATGTCGGTCCCATCATAGCCCCGAACGATCGCTTACGTTTGAGACGCTAGGTAAAAAAGGCAACGATTAGAATTGATGTGTTTCAAAATCACCTGATTTCCATTAATCTACATAAAGCTGACATTTTTGCTGACTATGAATTTTCTGGCTTTTGGGTCATACAGTCGGTAAGCTTTTGCCAACTCAATGTATCCTACCATAGTACGCTCTATTGCCTTAGGTAATAATTTATTGCGCTGAGTTTTAAGAATCCAAACACCCTTAGTATTAATTAATCTGGTTTCTGCTTCATCTATCGCTGCTCGGAAGTTTCATTTTCGATCCCACGGCAAGGAATTCTATTCATTAGATAAGCTGCTGTCGTAGCTGCTTCTACCCACGGCCTGCCTCTCAAGTTGCTGTCAAGAACTTTCATGTCAAGAACTTTCATGTCAAGAACTTTCATGTCAAGAATGTTTCGGTAATGGAGTGGTTCATCTGTTCAGCCACCCCATTTTGTTCCGGTGAATGTGGTACTGCTCGTACCATTGAGTTGGCCGCGGGTGAATACATCAAGCTGTTTGTTGCAGCATTCGGTGTCAGTATCAAGGCGCAATGTTTTTATTTTGCAACCATGCTACTCATAGTTCTTCATGAAACATTTCAACGTTTAAAAAGTCTCAAAAACATCGCTTTTGTGTTTCATATTGTACACAAATATTTTGCGACTGAAATCGTCAATGAAAGTGGCAAACGATTTATGTACGAGTACATAGCTCCGCCAAATGAACGTACGAGCATGAATGCGACGTTACTGCGAATAATTTCAAGCACTTTCTTTGCAGGATTCTTAGATGCACTGCATAAAGTTCAGGTTTGTATGCCCTTAACACTAGATTTACCATACCAGTCAAAATGACTGGTTTTACCTTTTATTTCATAAATATTTACTATGTATATTTATTTTTTTTCGAAACTATTATATGACTTTTATAACAACAATTAAATACAAATAATTTGATAAGTTAATTTGATTTTGTGTTCATAACAAAAATTTTTTTTTTGTTTTTGGTACTTATACCGAAACCAGTCATTTTGACCTGGTACACGTTTTTGTAGTTCTATGTGCAAATGCTTTATATTCTTCACTTTTAGGAAATTCCCTTGTTTGGAAAATGGCGTGTGAAGAAAAATGTTTGCACATCCCTGGTAAAATAGTATTGTATAACAGCATATTTTTCAAATTTCATATTTTTCGGGGATCTCCCTATTTATTTTTTTTATCAAGAATTTCGTAGGAAACTGTTATAAACCATTATTTATTCATTGAGTTCTGTTCTGTTCAGTAAGAAATAATTTTATTACTTTTGCTACATACAAATTGCTCATAATGGAAAAACGAAAAATTTTGAAATTGGAAGAAATACAAGATATACTTTCGGATCTATCAGACGTTGATGGTGGTGATAGCGAATATGAGTTTTTGGGATGCGACAGTGATACGGATGATGATGGTAATCAAAGTGTTCATATTGAAAGCAGTGATAACGAGGAATTTGATGAAAATGTTGGAGGCGAATCGAGTGACGAAGAAGACAACATAAGACAACAGCATAATACGCAAAAACGAAGATGTATGCGGCTTTCCTCGAGTTCTGAAGAGGAAAACACACAAAATATGCAAATTGAAGTTTCTGCTGATGGAACAATTTGGAAAAAAATACAAGAAGGGGGTGCCGTTGGAAGGTTACCAAGTCATTGCATTTTCAAAGATTTACCTGGGCCTACAGCACATGCTAGAAGAAATATTATGGAAGAAGAGATAAGCAGTGCCTTCTTACTATTGATTGATCATCATATATTAGAACATATTAGAAATTGCACTGAAATAGAAGCCTCTCGAGTTTTAGGTAAGAAGTGGACCCTTTCGCAGGAAAAACTGAAGGCTTTTATTGGAATATTGTATGGCCGTGGTGCATACGAAGCAAAAGGTTTGAAATTATCATATTTATGGAACAAAAAGTGGGGTCCTGATTTTTTTTCCGAAAATATGAGCAGGAATGACTTTACGGAAATTTTACGTTTTATTCGCTTTGATAAAAGAAATGAGAGGAGTCAGCGCTTGCAAACGGATAAATTTGCGCTGGTATCAACTGTTTGGGATAAATTTATCGAGAATAGTCAAAACGCTTTCAAACCAGGAGCATTTATCACAGTAGATGAGCAACTGTTTCCAACGAAGGCTAGATGTCGATTTACCCAGTATATGCCAAACAAACCAGACAAATTTGGGATAAAATTCTGGCTGGCTTCTGATGTTGAAACGAAGTATGTTATAAATGGCTTTCCCTATTTAGGAAAAGACGAAAAACGAAATTCGTCAACTCCTCTCAGTGAATTTGTTGTAACAAGACTACTAGAACCTTATATCATGAAAGGAAGGTGTGTGACAACCGACAATTTTTTTACCAGCCTCCCCCTGGCTTCAAAATTATTAGCTAAAAATACTGCATTGGTTGGTACAGTTCGTTGCAACAAACGGGAGCTTCCAAAAATTTGCAAAGAAAAAAAAGATGGTATGGAACGTTTTTCAACGCATCTATATGAAACAAATGAATGCACACTTACTGTTTATAAGAGTAAGCCTAACAAAAAGGTTGTTTTATTGAGTACTAAACACAAAGGCGTCAAAATTGATACCAGTTCCAAGAAACTACCTGAAACTATATCTTTTTACAATAAAACCAAATTCGGTGTTGATGTAACTGATCAAATGGCAAGAAAGTATAGTGTGAAATCAGGATCCAGAAGGTGGCCACTTCAAGTATTTTTCAATATTTTAGATTTGGCCGGCATCAATTCCTGGATTTTGTATAGAAGTATAACAGGAAAGAATATTTCTAGGAAAGACTTTTTGTTTCGATTAGCTGAAGAGCTCACATCTGAATATAAGTCATCAAGCCAAGGGAGGGCAAGTGAAATTCTCCGTCCAGCAACCCAGAATCCCCGGCCAGTACGTAAATGGTGCCAAATAGGACTTTGTAATAACAACAAGACAACTACAAATTGTGACATCTGTAAGAAATATGTGTGCGGAAAATGCGTGGAAAAAAAAGTTAGTATTTGTAAAGCATGTAAACATGATCATTCTGAATAAAACTGGAATATAATTGATGAGTTTTTATATTTTTATTTTTTATGGGGGTACGAACTTATGCCTCAAACTGAAACGGAAGTTATGCCCCAATTTTTTTTTGACATTACTTATTTGCCCTGTGACATAAATTGATTTTTGGGATATAATTTCATATTTTTTTGGGCATATTTCATAAATAACCGAGATATTAAATCCCTAAATTTTTAATTTCAATGTTATCAATGCGGGGGGCCTTGCCCCTCACACCCCCGCTTATTGGAAAAACAACCCTTGCTTCGCCTTAGAACCAATTTTTATATATCTCATCAATTCTCTCAAACGATAAAGCATTATAATATAAATGAATAGAACTTGTCATATACAGTCAAATTGACTGGTTTTGGTATAAATAGGTATGTAAATTTGTTGGTATATCTAGTGTTAATGCAGACCGAACACCGAACGAATGAACACCGCCAGCGAATTCTACACCAGTTACTAATTTTTTCACTCTCTCCAGGTTGTAATCACAAGTGTGTTCCAGCCGACGCCACACTGGCTGACGGTTTCCAATCGATTTCGATTTGTGCTATCTTCCTCAGAATTACTAATTTGATGAACATAAGAAGCTTTTAGCAAATCCAATCCTTCAAAGGGGGGAGTTGTTTTTTTCCCCATGCAGCTTCCTCATGCTAGTTAATATAGGTTCAGAACTTAACAAAACATAGTTAAAAATATCTATATTAGTATTTTCCTTGCTTGATTTTCGGGAATGATGATCTCTATAGTTTTTGAAGTCCTTGTTCCGTGACTCTTGAGCTTCCTCCGTAAGTTGACCAATCGGTAATAGAGCATGGGCTATTACGAGTATTTCCGTTCCATGAATAAAATATTTATGAAATGTGGTGACATGTGATTCCACGGATACTTTTCAACATAATATTTGGTAGTATCAATTGAAAATTTCCTGAACTTCTCTACATCAACCATCATACCTAGATGCAACGATCATAATAGTATGCATATTTTTTATGAGTATCACATCAATTTTTGTATAATAATTTCTGCGGAAATTTCAGGATTTTGAAAGACTCGTCTGGCCATGTTACCATCATTTGAATTAATAAACCTGGGCTTTGGTTTGTCTAACATCAGACCACAACGATCCTTAAATTCTTTTTGTTTTCCGCAACAATATACTTATCATAATAATCTCGAGCGTGCCACTTCCCTAGAGGTAATTTGTAGGACAAGTGGAGTAAGTTTTGGAGTAACGTGTCCGTATCGTTTTTAGAAGATGCACCACATATAAAACACTTTTGCGTGTATGACGTCTCGGTTATAGCGTTGCATACTTTTCCGTCAACCATTGGTGAAAAGTAGGGTATGACAAACTTGTACCTGTTTTCCTTCAACTAGCATTGTTGTCTTTTGTAATTTATTTATTTCCCTGTCTACTCTCTTTTTTTCTACTATAGACATTTCTGTAGATTCTTTTACAAACTCTATTTTTAATGGTCTGCAGTGACTTTACCATACAACTTTAGAATTAGCAGAAAATCTAAGTGGAACAACGCAAGTTATGAAAACTGATGAATCAGAAGCTTCAAGGCCATGGAAAGCTTGTTTGTAGGAGCTGTGCCCTGAACTTCCGTCAAATTCCCTCTTGGAAAATAAACACAAGTGTTCTATTTCTTCATTTGTTAGTAAATTGATAACTTCCTTTTGCGATTCTGGCAACCGCTTTGTTGTGAGATCCAGCAGTTCCTGAAGGGTAACCTCTACTGAAGTTTGGGTATCTTTCATGTATTCAGAGGGTGGATAGCATTCTTTTTTTGCAGCTTGTACGAGCTTATATGCAGGAAATTTTTCTGGTGCACTCTTTCTTATAATATCATATTGGTGCCGAGATAGTTGCGCTTCAACTATAACCCCTAGTACTTCTTGACCTGACATTTTTAAACTTTTTGCTTCAAGTGAGTTCTTATAAGATTTTCTATACTTTTTTGCTCGATCGAGGGTTGTTGTCGCTATTTCTTTTAAGACTTCACTTGTCCTACTGCTCGCAAGCTCATTTCAGTAGCATAACTCAAAATGGAAACTGATATGGACTCTTTCAACTTTGCAGTTTTCGTTCTTTTTGTTCGTTCAGTGCTTTCATCAAAAGTAATACTTGGTCGACCACGCTTTTGTTCAGGGCAACAGACAAAAGAAACAGATGTCTCAAGCCAAGAATTGTTTGTATTTAGGAACAAATCGAGTTTTCTGTAAGCCTTTTCCCACCGAGACTTATACTGTGACTTAAAATAAGATACTCGTAATATCCCCTGCTAGAAAATCAAGCAGTTTTTCTAAATTATTGTTTTCAGCTGACCGCATGATATTAACAAGCTTCCTTCGGGTCATAAACATTACATTTGAACTTGTTCCTAAAGGTTAAATATGTCTTTAAAAAGTCTACCACCAAAATTCACCACATTTTTTGGCACAAAACACATTTAAAAAAAAAAAATTACAAACGAATTCGTAAAATTTTTTTACAGTTCTTCAAAAATGATGAAACGAGCTACCAACAAAAAATAGTTTTAAGCTTTGGACAGCTTTGGAACACAACTTTACCGACCAACAGCAAAACTCTCTCACAAAAAAAGCTCTTAAATAGCTTTACACATCCCAGAACTTGAGGGCTCCATACCGAAAATTAAAATGTTTTATAACTGTAATAACTTAATAATGCAACCAGAAAACACTTCTAAACTGCTTCGTAATAAACTCTAGCTATCAGTGGACAAAACTGGCTTGCGCCAATGCATTTTTTGCTAAATGTGTTTATGATAACGTCTTAGGACTGTTACATTTTTGACAGTGGGGTATTTGACCGTTTATATTAATAAAAAATATAAACGGACTCATACGAGCAACTTAATTTTTTGATTTATTGCCAACAATTGGGCCATACTGCCTCAGTGTGACAATGCCAAATTGATTTTTCGATTGCAACCATCTCTGTTGATGTTTTCTCCATATAACAGTTTCAATTATAAAGATCATTGACAAGCGGTAACGTTGCACGTTGCACAGGCAAATAAGAATTATCGCCTAAAAATTATTTATTTTTTGAGAGGATCGCGTAGATTTGTGAAACCTACGTCACACTTCGTCATGTCAATGTGTGCTGACGCACCTGAGTCAATGTACCACTCATTAGAAGGATTTGTTTGAGCCACAAAGGAACAAGGAAATAGTTATAGTTATTTTATTTTTGTCGGCATTTTTTGGCAAGATGACTGACCTATGTACCTCGTCGCAAACATATCACTTCACTGATTTATTCTTATTGTTGCTTCCTCTGGGACGTTTTTTACCTTCTTTTTTGCAAATAGAGCTGCTGTATTTTACATCTTTTAACTGTGCGTAACCTCTTGTTGTAGCCGATTTCGCACAAAGTCTGTTTACATTTCAGGCATAGAATTTTCGATCGCCATAACCATTCGTCTCGAAGATTTGCCAAGAGGGGAGATGCAACCACTTCGTCCCCGATTTCCAAACCGGCTTTCTTAACTTTTGACGACATCAGTTTCACATAGTCTTTCGTCGATGCGCAATCAACCTGTTTCAGCCTGATAAATTGTTTGAGTAGATCCACACGCCGCCTTATACCTTTCGAACGCACCACAGGCTTCTTTGTGCGCTTTTCGGTATACATCAAAGTGCCGGTGCGAACAACAGATTTAGTATCAACAAGAAAATTTTATCCGGATTTGCCTTTGAGCCGTCGAAACACTTCCAGTACCCTTTGGTAGTACGATATGCCTTAGCTTCCCCCTTCCACTCATCGTGGTTCTTGCTTCGCCCATCGAGTTTCTTTGGTTTTCTCATTATTTTGCTAGGTGTTTGTTTTGTTTAACACATCTACTAGGTTGGCAAAATAACCATAAAATACAAAAACAAAATTCCCGCAATTAACCAAAGAACAAATAACTTCAACTTAATTAAAGCGAATGGCCCATAACCTGTTGTAAAATTATATCTAATTGATTTGGATATCGCCGATTTAAATAAAGTTCACGTGAGGATAAAACAAAGAAGTCCGACCACAAAGAGGCTACAGGAATTTTTAGTTTGACAATTTGGTGGACATGTACTCATGTACTAATGTACTCGTATAGGTATGTTTGTTTGGAACAATATATTACACATATTTATAACAACATTCGTCCTTCTCAATCAGCATGCAGTTACCGGGAAGTTGTATTTTGACTCCCAGTTTAACCATGCCCTCTCGTCCTTGTTACTTTGGATGATTTAAGTCTTCCTAAGTTCAAATAGGTTCAAACTGATCAAGCGCTCAAACCGTAATAAGAAAAAAAAATATCTGCTTCTATAGCCAGGATAATTTTGCAAAAAATAAATACAAAATAAACGGCGACCCATTTGTCTCCGGTGGCGATTCAAATTTATGCGGACAGATCGAGATCAATTTAAGCAACGTTAAATAAGTGATGCGAACTAAATAAAACAAACTAACCTTTTGGGCTTTAAAATGTCTTTATTGACCGTACTGTTACCTTCCTTTCTCAACTTGGAATGACCAACGTTTGCTTCTTCATCCATAGGGAAACTTTCTTGGTCCAGCTGATTTTTGAAGGCCAATCATAATCCGGCCAACAATCTCCTTTGTAATTGCGGATTTCTATGCAGCTACGACAAGCCATATCGAAAAAATTCACCGCTTAATCGCTTCCGCACAGTGCATCATCTGGTCAGCTGGTGTGATACATGTACACATACTCATAGCTGGGCCATGCTCTGAGGGCTATGTCGTGGGCGGAGCCGATTGGAAAAAACATCGCATTCTTTTTTCATGCAGGTTTTCTATTATAACGACTGCTGTCGTCTACGCGCCATGTTCCTGCTGCTCTCCTGAGCGCTCAATTTTATCGTTCGGCTGTCGACGATGGATGTTTTGCCGTCGGGTTTTGCTTGGATGAACTACCGATGGGAGCCATTCCGATGGCAAAATGTGATGCTGGTGAGCGAAAGGCGATATTTGGGCAAAAATGTTCGTTGCGTTGCAACACTGCTCCATAACTACCACCTCGTTTCCACCCAATTCACTGGCCTTTGTGAAGCTTCACAGTTTCACAATCTCTGATCCCATTTTTTTTGTTTTAATTTATTAATATTAAGAAAAAAACTGAAACTACACTCTGATGATCCTTAAACAATCCCGGAAATACTGATCAGCTCTAATTCTCTAACTAAAGCAGTTGTCCTTAAATGTCATTGATTTCGGTGGGCATTATTCCAAGATTAGTAAAAAAAAAGATTGGAAAGCTTGAGAATGAATACTCTGCTGGACCTGGACTACCTGTACCCCAGGTTCAATCCCTTCGCCACCTTGGAATTTTATACGATACGAACTTCCGTTCGAATATTGATCAGATAATCCTTAAAGCCAATTCATCACTTGGTTATATCGAACGATGGTCTACAGAATTTTTCAAACCCTATGTGATAATGTCACTTTACATTACCCTTGTCCGGCCCCTTCTCGAATACTTACGTTTTTTTTACTTTTAAATTCATTTTTATTGTTTCTCTCTTTATTAACTAACATTCTAGACAAAAATGATTAAATCTAATTTGACAACAACAGTTACTTAATCTAGCTTACTGGCTCTTACAGAACGCTCTAAACTTAACGATTTCATTCAACTTTTGTCTTTCGGCCTTAACAACTATCTTACAATTCCAAGAAAAATAGTTTTAGAAAAAACTTGGATGCTGTATCTTTTGAATTTTGTATAAAACTTAAAACTATAGCCCTATTCTACTTAACCTACCTAAGCTACTTAACCTATCTTATCTATAATCGGGATGGTGAGGACTTGTAGCCTCTCGCACAGGGTCGATTTCGGGCGCCCGTCATTCGTCAACACCGTGCACACTCACCATCAAGATTTAACCAATACGATAAGCTACTGGTCACTTCTCAGAGTTGCGGCCTCACTAGATCCCTCTAACTAACATTAATCTAACTTACAGCTGGGAGGAATATGTTACCTTAGTAACGTATTGACCTAGAAGAGAAAGCCAACCCTTTCCCCTTCTTGAAGCCACCAGAATTCGGTGTACTGATTATCGGCATCGATCCGATTATTGTCCGCAATTGCGGGACTAAAAGGGAGGAGCTCCTGAGCATTGGCAACATGCCCGTCGTTGATAAGCCGTTTGTCCCTCGGCACGGTGGCGGTGGTATATTACCGGGATACCATCCCTACTTTGTACTAATCCTTTAGCATCAATATGGAGAAAAGCATCTAGCGGGATAAAGCCCGATAGAAGTGAGCTCTCGTGGTAAATTTCATTGGGATAGTAATCCCCAAAGATCAGACTATTATAGTTGGTCATTGCCCTTGCAACGTGTCTTCGAATCACTTTAATCAGGAAATTGTCAATCGTATTCATATTAGCCCCACGGTAAAGGATTTTGTTGGCATAATATATTTTGTACTCTGATTCTAGTGTTCTGTACAAGCCGAGACAAGTCAACCATAAGACACCATAAGGCCTTCTTAAAGTCAACGAGGCAGGCACCCGTACACTGGTTCTTGCATTTAGTCCATTGTATGTCGGAGACCAGCTTTGACGCAGCAGGCATATTGTTATGCCTCGCCCTAAAACCAAACTAATTTTCCGGAATTATGTTATTTTCCTCAAGCCGCCTTAACAGCGCTCTACTGACTGCTTTCTCGAATACCTTGCTAATATTCAGAAGTAAACTAATAGACCGAAGATTAGCAGGGTTAGTTCGAACTCTATCTATCCCTTTTCGGGATTGGATGCACCACTGCTGTTTTGTTAAACAACGAAGTAAATAAATCCACTGCTTCCAAGGGCAGGTGTCTTAATACGACGTTTGCAATACCGTCTACTTTTGGTTTTTCAGAGATTCAAAGATGCACAGGAGTTCATCTTTTCGCACGAACAAATGCGAGGAAGCTCGTTCATCGGCGAAGATAACGTTTGCCGCGTTTTCTTCAAAGAATACGGTAAAACCGTGATGCTCGGATCGCCAGTTTTGAAGTTCGTTGCGTAGATAATAGTGATTTACATAGGCCCTCTTGTCAATGTCGTCATTACGGTAAACCGGATTGTTCACCGTATACACGGCCTCGAAAAAAGCTCCCAGAAAATCCACTTTCTCCTGTGGGTCTTCGACCACGAAAAGACCGTCGCCTGAGTCGGCACTTTCTGGGATTATGCCAGCGGTCAGTAGTGTCGGTATGTTTTCTGTCGTTTGTGGAATTCAGACACACTGAATGTCATTGTGATCTTTCCGCCTGAATAATTTATTTATCTGCGGGAACATATTCGGACTACTGGATTTTATAGCCCGAATCTAATTGCTCCAGTAAAGACTTATAGACTTACTGTAATTTTCCTTAATTAATTGTTTTAGGTGACTTTAGTGTTTTTATTTCCGAGTCGTTTCGGTCAGTGAACTGTCTGTACAGCTGCTTAAGCCTCGAAAGCAGTCTACTTTTGTGTGCGTGCAATGCGTTGATTATTGGAGTTCTGTACTTTTCGATCTGGATTTCGTCTGAGTATTCTATCCGAGGGATAGTCTGCTAAATAGATCGTTTGACAACGTCTTGCAGTGTGAGTAAACTACTGTCGATTTCTTCGTTTGTCAAGTTTCTGTTAGTCGGGGGATCAATTCCAGTCAAACGTAAATTACGCTTTAATATTCTGTAGAAGCACGACCACCGTACCTTACAGTAGCCCTATGGGTACACTTGACTGTACTGCTCTAGCTGAGTTTGCTCGTTTGTTTGGGATATGTATTGTGGCGGCAAGTCCGTAGTGATCACTATCGTACTAGAACGCTCGCAAACAATTCCTTGTGTTTTGATCCGCTTTAGTCAGTTGTAGTCTGCTGTCTATTAATACCAAGTCCAAGAAAGAATCGGCTGATGGGAAGGATTGGATATTTGTCGCTTACAGTTCAAGTCTGTACTCAATCATATGTTGACCCCATCAGTAGTATAACTGGTTGCCCCTGATGTTTGGCGGATTATTTCCCCATACCGCATGTCTAGCATTAAGATCTCCGGCCAAAAAATAATAATTTTCTTTCGATTGAAGCTGAAGGCAACGAAAAAGTATTTCCAGCTCAATTATAAATTGAATGGGATTAGGAGTTTTGGGTGCATAAAGCGACACCACATACACTCGCCTTCGACTATGCAGAGGAATGCAGACGATTCAGGCTTCCAACACCCGGAACCTCATTATATCTTCGCTATATATGATTCTATGTTGCGTGACTTTGCGTACGAGTAATAAGATACCAACCCCACCCCCTTGTGATGAGTGTGCTCGGTCCCTTCTATATATATTGTAGCCACTGTAGCCAATTATCTGATTCTGGTTAAGTTTAATTTCCATTACCAAAAACACATCTGGACATTCACTTAACAACAGATTTTGTAGGTTGGCCCTTCTCTCGAACCTCTTGATTAGTGAGTTAAAGTTTATCGCAAGGATCTACAGATTAACCTCATTCAACGTAGCAGACATTATATCGACGTGCCAGACTTATCAAACAGGGTCGAATAGATGACGTCAATTCGAGCCGCTTATTCATTTAATTGTTTCTGAAAGTGATGGATTTTTCCGTGCAAGGACAGAATGATCACTTTCAAATCCAGATCCGCTTCCGGCGCTTTTTCGGCTACCTTTGGCGTATTTTTTGCTGTCATTTTGGCCTTACCCGATCCAGATGCCATTTGGTCAAAGGATACATTGGGCGCCACGAAATTAGAGAAAGCACGAATCTTCTGACGCTTCTCTTCTTCGATCAAATGTTTTCGAGCCTGGACTTTCCTTTTCAGCTCCTAGAACCTAGGACAACCCCTGAAATTAGCAGGGTGCCCTGATTGAGTTGAACCCTTACCACTACTCTATCGCTGCCTAAAAAACATTCTCCATATTTGTGTTCCTTGTCGCGCTTAACGCGCCTAAATTGCGACGTGCCTCTGGCAGTGCATACATTGCAGTACACGATCTGCCCTCTTTAATTTTTCCCAACTTACAGCATGAGAATACAGGAATTTGATTTTTCGCAGACTATCGAGTTTACTGTTAACTGGCGTTAACTGTACTAAGAAGAATGGTAATTTACGGTTACCATACCTTGCCGCGGCCGTGGTAAACGGCTTGACCCCCACGAACTTAAGGTCGTCGCTCTCTAACATTTTAAGCTCTTCTTCGAGCTCCTCCGTCTTTATTGCTGGATCGATGCCTTTTAACAGCACCGTTTGAAGTTTTTCACCCTTAGGCGTATATGTATAATATTCCATATCTGCTTTTCCTAAAGCGGTACGTACCTTCCTGTACATAATAATGAGCTTATTCGCACTTAGTCTTTTAACATAAAAATTCTTAGTTACTAACTTACATAACCTATCCTAATACTATCGTTGATTTCTAAGTTACTTACACTTATAGGAGGCACTCTTTCTCCCCCCTTGTTTTGTTGTTGATGTTGATGTTGTTGGTGCTGCGATATTTGTTGTTGTGCTCGCATTTGCCTTTTCTGCACCCATTCTGGAATATGCCAGCCAAGTGTTATCCTCCTTTCAGCGAGTTCATATATCCCGAATCAAGAATATTCAACTTCGTTTCCTTCGATTTGCCCTTCGGGGACTACCTTGGGATGGCCCCTCTAACTTACCTCCCTATCGTGAATCAATCTCGTACTATAATTTTTAAAAAGACACATATGAGAATCACTTGGGACAACCTCACAAAGAAACGCAAACATAATTTCCAAAACACAATGTCGCGTTCACGCGGTCGCGCTTTGACATATTGTGTAGAAACAATTGGCTCTTATGGAGCAATCCAAAATGTAACCTCAGGTGTTTCTGACACTTTTCATCGTAAATGACGTAAGCTCGACATAAAAGCCCTAGTAAGGCAATTTGTACTTCGTCGCGTGTTTGACAGCTATCAGCTATCAGCTCTACTGTCACTTTTGTAAAAAAAAATTGGAATTGCTCGCTTTGACACTACACGATAGGTTGTTCGATTTGTAGCTACAGGGTATGTTATAGTGTAATGTATTTACTCCGAATGGGTAACCTCCAATATATTGCCTCTTCCGATTATTTTATTATCGTTTTCTTGCACAAAATAGTAATTTGTTGTTTTTTCTTTAATTTATTTATTAAAATACATTGTTTGTGAAGTTATTTCTCCTAATTAAATTTTAATATAAATACGAAGAGTACATTTCTACTCTACATCGTACAACGAATTCATTTATTGGAAATTTGAGGAAACAATACTTTATCTGTCAGCACAATGCCGGAGCGACATGCCGTATTGCAATTTTTGCAATTTACAGTAAAAGTAAGTGCAATTTACAGACAAGTACAGTTATCGTAAGTTCGACATAAAGCGTGTATGAAGCATGCCAAAGCACGAACGCGCGAACGCGACATTGTGGTTTGGTCACAATCCTTCTTCATGAAAAGGCCCATCGCGAAACATCTTCAAGAGCATTGAGTCATCTTTTTTCAATAAAATTCCAAGAAGTTGATGTAGTGATTAAGGCGTTATCTGTGTGAATGAACTGAATTTCCGTATCCACATAGATAGCATTATAAGAAAAGTCACCTCCGCTTCTAGTTTCATCAAGCCTTGAACTAAGGAAGGGTCTGATGCAATCTTCTTATAACGGGTGATTTTTTAAGCGTTTGGGTTTTAGTTGTCAAAAAAAAAAAACAGGAAAAACGCGTATAAAATTTTTATTTAAGTTGATAAATCAATGCTTGCCATTTACTTTTTAAAGATTATTACATGTAAATTTTGACCATGACTACGTTTTAAGTGGTCCATTCGGAGAGTCCAATTTTGAATCACTTTTTTGAGCTTATTGGCTGGTATCTCGCTAATAACACGTGTAATGTTATCTTCCAAGGCTGCAATTGACGCTGGTTCACCGGCATGGACGAGTGATTTGACGAATCTCCATAAAAAATAGTCTAAATCAAATTATCTAGCCGACCAATTTACCGGCCCAAAACAAATTGTTCACCGAAATCATTTCTCAATCGGTCCATCGATTTGTGTGCTGTGTGACATGTAGCGCCATCTTGCGCTATCGAACCCCATGTCGACCAGATTCAGCTCGTGCATTTTGGGCGAAAAAAAAGTTCGAAAACATTGAACAACAGCGGGCGCTTTTGGCGATAACATTGTTCTCATGGTCATCTCAATGACTCCGCCGTACCATAAATCCCACTAAACAGTGAATTTTTTCTAGTGCATTTGCGGTTCTTGTATTGCCTGAGGGTTGCTCTTCGGGCCAATAGGACCAGCTTCGTCTTTGAAGTCAATTTTTCGATAAAAAAGCGGATCTTCTTCCAGATTTTTTAAGGCCCACTGACCGAGAATTAGTCGTTTGGCTTCAGTTCTTGCACGAGCTGGTTGTAAACCTTTCGTAAAATCTTCTACGTAGTCGAGTAACACAATCCCAATTGCTGCGAATGACGACTAATGGATAAACCCCGGTCTTCATTAACACTGGCGGATACAGCAGCTATATTTTACTCTGTACGGACTCTACGCAAACGGTTAGGTGGCTTGATGTCCAATAGCGTGAAATTGGTGCGATATTTGGTCATTGAATTGCTTGCTTAGTAGGTCGATTATGATGACCGTAAAATGGTCGAAGTGCGCGAAGAATAGAGCACGATAATAAAATTCAATAATTTGTAAGCGATGTTCGGGTGCAAGCCTTTCAATTTTTGAGCATGTTTGATTTTGACACATGTCATGACGAATCACGCGTCAGCTGTCAAAAATAGAACACTGAAAAACCAAAGAGTAAAAATATCGCCTTTATAACCTTTTTGACCTCTTCTCGAATATGTCAGTCAAATCTGTCCAGCTTACACAGCGAAGATTGATTCGTTTCGCGTTACAGGGACTCTCCTAAATTCACATCTTCACTACATATTTGATTTTTCGCTTGTATTAAGCATAATAAGGTTATTTGGTTGGCCACAGTCACGCAGTAATCAAAGTCGATGTTAACAACAGCGAAAGTTCGGGTATTCAAAATATTGGAGACACGTCTTGCGTCGGAATACTATCTATCCGATTAGCAGTCAGGTGATCTGGAGGTTGATGTGCTTAAACCATGTCGATCAGCCTAAGTCTAGCAGACGTAGCATCGCGGCGTCGAAAGTTTGATCAATCACATCCAATCCCGCTTTCTTTGAAATTATTTGCAGTAGAGTCCTATTCGCCATTTCATTCTTCATGGAAACTTCTATTCAATATAAGGTGCAACGCAGAGGCCGCACTTTCAATAAAAACAAACAAAATCTGCTCAAAAAAGCGTGGCTCACTTTACGTACTACTCGTATTAACAATGTGTACATGTCATTTCTGAGCTTTAGCACTACAATCACTGACATATTACTTCAGAAAGAAAAAGCCGATCTGGAAAACCGAATAAAATACCAAAATGAATTTGTTCTCGAGGAAGAAAACCAATCCAAACAGATTCGAAACAAAATCGAACTCTCTAACGTTCGATTGAATGCCATCAAAACTCTTAACGACTCCTACAAAAAGATTATTCAGCTGCTCATGCACGATGAAATCTACTATGAACCTATTCTACGGTCACTTCAAAAGGACATCGACGATCAAAGCCAGTTCACAAATTACATCATTGAGCTTGGATTGCCGGCAATCTCCCGCCTTAAAGACATCACCGAGCAGCACAGGGTGAGAAAACCTTCCTTCAAATGCATGATGGGTAAATTGTCGGGCTTAAGAAATCATGAGGTGTGCACTCTTTATTCCAGAAACTAGAAGACAAAGTTCGTCGAAATATTGGAGCTAAATTGCAATGGGTACAGAATTACAAAAGAAGAGCTTCACAGCGTCAAGCTGATTTGCGAAAGTTACAAGCTAAAGGAGAGGTGTGTTATCTAAGTTTAAGTGCTCTGTAATTATCATTTCAAGACGCTTGTATATTTTACCACCCTTTTGTTTGCATTTTGATGAAGGAACCCGTCAATTACTTTAAACGATATGTACGCGAGACCAAGAGTATGTTGGAGCTGAAATGGGAACTAGAGTCGATGGAGGCAACAATTAAACGAGTAAAATTCGCCACACTGTGCTCCAAGGCCACGGAGGTGTATCCAAGGTAGTATCAGTGATTATGAAATTGATTACTTCTGATGCAACTGTGAGATTTTCTTTCCATTTTTCTTCAATTTTAGAATTAAAAAACAAATTGTCGACAATGTGAAGTTGCGTAGAGTTCTTGAGGGTGACATGGTTGTGGCAAAATACACGGAAAAAGAAATGGCCCTTGTCGGTGAGATGAGATGTATTTTGAAAGCTACTATGACAAAGGAAGAAATCAGGTAAGGGTGTGGAATTTTATGAAATTTGATTTTAAGTTGAGAGTAAACTTGTTCGCAGGCGTATTGAAAAGATAAATGAACTTAAGGAAAAAATTCACATGGCAAAGGACACTGAAAACAAGACAATTAGACACCTACAGGAAAGGGGTGAAATTCTTTGCTTTTTGAGGTTAATTGCAATACCCTGCCATTTGCAGTTTTCAAAAAGATTCCATTAATCCACCTTTATCTATTCGTCATGCCTTTGCAGACAGACATTGTGGAACTTTAACGAAATTCTAAGACACGTCTTAAGAATGCATAAGTCAGTACCACGGCAATATCCAACTACAGACTTAGAACTTCCGCTTCTTAAATTCGAAAATTATATATTGAAAGCCTTTCCACCAAGAGCATATGAAGGAAACCGTAAGTGTAACTTCGTTTGTTTATAAAAAAAAATTTGCCGTGCATCTTAACACTGTCTCATATAAGTACTACAATATATAACTTTACTTATTAAGTTTAGATGGCGTAACAGTTCAGGCTTGACCTGGTTCGGCTAATTGTTACAGAGAGGTCTTTGATTTTTACCTTCTTAGCCTTGTTTCCCCAAAGAAATATAATATTCAGGAACGTGAGTGCCTATATCCTTTTTTGTTGCCGAACGTTTAGTCGAGATTTTTACCAACTTTGATGGAGCAGCGTTTATTTTGCACATCATGCACAGTTGAATGAGTTTTAGAGATAGCAAAGGATCTCAAAATTAGACATTGCTCTGAATAGCACGTCTTTATGAAAGCTACAGGCATCATGTACTACTCGTATCTTAGTCGATAAAAAGGTAGTAAAGGGTGTTTTTTTAGAGGTTTGGTTTGTAAACTGGCAACACTGTTTCTACAGATTGTCAATTTGACAGTTGAAAGTTGATTTGTGATTAGTACGTTTTACTATTTTACGATGAATAGGTTAACGCCAGAATAACGTGTAAAAATTGTGCAAACTTATTTTGAAAACCATGGTTCGGTTCGCCAAACTTATCGTCGACACAATCGTCCATCTGACCAAGTTATTCGGAACACGAAGAATTTTTTACGCACCACTGACACTCTAGTGAATAATACGCATCACCAAAGATGACAAACAGTGCGAATAGAACAATTTATTGCCGTTGTGGAGCGCAGTGTTTAGGAGAATCCGAATGAGTCGATTTGACATCGTGCACAGCAATTGGAGCTATGCCCATCCACTTTGTGGAAGATTTTGCGGAAAGTACTTGACTTAAAAGCTTATAAGATCGAGCTTGTGCAAGAGTTGAAACCGCGTGACCATAGGTTTGGTGCATCGGCCGAAAATATAATTCAGCTTGGTCCTCATTTTCAACGCAAAATTTTGTGCGCCGTTGAGGCCCATTTTTGGCTAAATGGATATGTGAAAAAGCAAAACTGCTGAAGTTGGAGTGGAGAAAACCCAGAAACCTTTGCCGAGACGCCCTTACAACTATTAAATCTCACTGTTTGGTGTGCTTTATCGGCTGGTGGAATCATCGGCCCACATTACTTTAAGGATGATGCCGGCCAGAATGTTACCGTCAATGCAGGGCGCTATAGAAACATGATTTCTGACATCTTCGTTCTTCAGTTGAATGGCATTGACGTGACAGGCTTTGGTTTCAACAAGATGGCGGAACATGCCACACGGCGCACAACAACATTAATTTATTGCGGGAAATATTTTCCGAGCGCATAATGGTGTGATCTCACACCTTTCGATTACTTTATTTGAGGGTATGTGAAGTCACTAGTCTATGCCGTTAAATCGGAGACGTTGGACGATTTGGAAGTCAACATTCGCCGTGTTATTGTGGATATACGGCCCCAGTTGCCCGATAAAGTTGTCGAAAATGGGACGAGCTAGCCGTGCTGCGCATATGCCCGATATCATATTTAAACACTAATGGCACAAAGTTAATATCTAGACATTAACATTAGCTTCAAGTGTTTCATTTCATATTGAATTTGTATATCTCTAAAAAAAATACCATTTAGTATTGTATTGTAGTATTGACCTCAAATTCATAGGTTTTCTCCGATCTTTTGTAGTTTGTAGTAGATTTTCCTGGCCTTAAGCCACGCTGATATACGAGTATATCAATCGGGTTGTCGACAAAAGGCTATAGAAATCTAAACAGTACAGCAAATAGAATTTTGTAGCGCATGTTAGGGACACTAATACTTTATGCTCAGATTATTTTAAGGAGTATCTAATTGGATTGCCTGGTAGAATATTTCATTATATCTTTTATACAGTCTGTATAAATGCTCCCTTCATATCCTTACGATCGACCGAAATTTCACTTCTTCGCTTTTTGTTCATTGTAGACTTCGAATTGGACCTTTTGTACAATACATTTTTCGAACCTTCTCATGGTCATTAATTTCTTTCTGAAAAGTTGGTGTACATATATACGAGTATATCCCATCCATTCCGATCGCAGAGCTCGCAAATACTTACTTTTGGTGTTTCTATTCCGCATTGCTCTGTAAGCATCCTGTTTCCGTTCATGTGCTTGCCGGCATTTTTCATTATCAGGAGTTTCGTTGTGGTGGCCGAGAAAAATTCAGTAGATCACGGTATCGTAGGTATTTCTGGTGGCTTTTTGACAGTGTTGGTACTGGTCTTCAGGATATGATGTTGACCGCATAGAAACTCTATCTCAGATATTAAGGGACTCGATCAGCAAAGACTCTGATATCAAACTTTTTTTACAGTTTTTTTGTTGTTCTTCTGGATATTTGGAATTCCTGAAGCTCTACCTCTGTTTGTCTAACACCCGTATTCACAAACGGTACTTCCCTAAGTAAGACACCAATACTGTGAAAAGAATGCTTTTTCTCAGTGCGTTCCTTTTGGCAAGCCTTTCAATTCATAAACAATATTTAAGTAAAATTTTGCTAAGTGAACGCACTACCCTAATTACTGCTCAGTGATTGGTCCATTTACTAAATTCACGATGTAGCTTGACCGAAGAGCATAACCTTTGTTCAGTGAGGAAAAACTAGAACAGAAAAGCACAGATTTGTGAAAAACGTCAAACAAATGAGAGCAGAAAGGTACAGCTGATTTTGACATTTTTCACAATAGTGTTCTACATCGAAAGTAGGTGCAATATTTTCTGTTCCGAACAGATTGGAACAGCCTTACTGAACACAGAGCAGAACAGATTCGGACAGAAATTTTTCTCACTGAACAGGAAAGCTTGTACTTTTCTGTTCGGAAAGGTCCGACACAGCCTCACTGAAGAAAGCTATAAATAATTTAAAATTTGAGTGAATTGTGCTCCAACAAATTTATTTGAATTTAAAAATGTGTTAAATTAAATATAAACAATATTACGGTCGCCATGTGGTAAGTGAAATTTTAGAAATGTTCGTCTATTCAATTATAAATAAACCTATTTACTAATTTTCTGCTTTTTTTTTTTTTTGTTACACGAAACCTTAAAAACAAAACGAAGACATTTTTGACAGTTCCTGCTAGCAAGCTTCCTTAGTTGTACGTTCATTTTAACGAACGTTTTGACACTTAAGTAATGTTTGTGAATTTGATTCCTTTTTGGGAACATGAACACATACCTATTGTACGAGTATGTTCATAGGTTGATATACGCAATATTTCACCTTAACGTGAATATTGGGGATTTTATCGTATATATGTCGAAAGATTGAGACCTATAATGTTAGTGTGTCAAAAAGACAATTTCTGTAATATTGTTTTTTTGAGTTTTCCATCCTACTTTTGCCCATGCCCATCGATGTTTTTAGATGGCTGTGATAACAGTGTTCTCTGGTTGGTTTTCTCTCTACGGCCTTCACCTTCTGTGCTGAATTCTTGTGGGTCAATGCTCTCTTGTTGACCTGCGCCATTCCATAACATTGTTGGCTTTTACATCTTTGGAAAATGTGCTCCATCTACTGATCCTTCGATCATTAGACGGTTGGCTGCATTTGTTCATTTTAGCGGTATTAACGGAATTGCAGGCCTTCTCCTCCTATTCGGCTAACTATGTCCACTTTGGTCACATCATTTGGATATTTCTATTAATTTTAGGTCTGACAATTACTGCTTCCCTTACTACGCTTTTTTTCTGACAAACTTAGATAAATAACTGGTCTATTCTACTCCCTGTACGTTCCTTTTATTGGAAATTCTCAGTTTTTCGTTAAAAAAATTAGTAAGCGCCCTAGTGACAAAATGCTTACAGTGCCACCACCTACCACATCAGCCTCACAGCCAGCATCGCAGGATGTTGTATTATTAAGTCCCAGTACACCTAGGTGCTAAGCAAAAACGTAGTGAAACTTCACGACGCCAATAAGCAGTCTGAAGTCTTTCGTCGGGAAACATTCGTTTATTTTACCAGTAACCTAGAGAGTTATGCCTTATACTAATATGGAATACAACTGTCAAAGGAAGCCCTATTTGATAACGCAGGCAGTCACAATGCATGCCTAGCACATTCATCGCAATTTTATTTCCAGCGATAGCATTGTGACCTGGGAACCAAACAAGACTCATGCTTTTCTATTGCAGTCAGAAAAGTCTTGAATCTTTGAAATAGCTGGGAAGTCATGTAAGGGTTCACACTATAGTTCATTGCCATCAGGGTTGCGAATATATCCGCTTGGAAGACAGATGCAGGTTTTGTTAAAGAAGACTGAAATTAAATGTTGTTGTCTTCTAGACACCGGCGTCGCATCTAAAATTTTGGTGCCATCCGTGAAGACTCCACATCATTCCTTTCCTGGCCGAAACCATTCGTTTGCACAGGGAAAGTCAATTTCGTATTTTCGCAGCAATAAGAGTTCTGGTATCATTGCATCAGACAGCGTGGCTATAAGATCAAAGTCAAAAGATAGTCGGTGCTAAGGGTCATTTGGGTGTTATACTAAATAGAATATGAATTTGAGAGTGCAGCCCAAGATACTAATATCAAGGGAAATGAGATTCATTTGTGCAAAAAGAGCAGTGCCAGGCTTTCTAGAGAAAGCTTCAAGCACCCAAGGTCGACCGTTCTTTGGAGTCTCTCTCTACGCTTGCTGCCATTTCATTAAGTTCAGTAATTCTTAAGAAGAGAAGGCTATGTGCCTATCAATGTTCAATGTAGTGAAGATATTTATTGAGATGCAAGACTCCTCCCGATTTCTCTACTTCCGTCGACAAAGTACCACGGGGCTAAAAACAAACAAACGATAAAAACAAAATCGGTGATAAAACTCAGCCTTGTCGTACTCCATTTTGAATCTCGAACTTCTCACATTTTTCTATAGAAAATTTGGCATATAAATCAATCGTAATCACTGTTGATAGCTTCCTTAGATGGCGCCACAGTCCAGGGTGGACCAGGGCTTCAGATAACATGCATCTCCAGCTAGCGCGGTCTTTTGCCGTCTGCCTCCAGCTACAGATACGAAGTTGGCTGCGGTGTGTGCGCCCCCTACTGCGTTGTCCATCTGGGTGTTCATTCCCTCATCATCTAAGTCGAGTTATCCGACCTTTTCTAACGAGATTGCCATCACTACACAGCCCGTATAGTTCGCAGTTGAATCTTCTCCTCCATTTTCCATTGATGCAAATAGGACTCACAATTTCTCTTCAAGCGCCCGAGAGCATTTTCATCTGCTTTCGTCAGTGTTCAAGATTCTGCCCCGTGAAATAGAATTGGGACAGTGTCTTTTACTGTTGATAGCTAACAACAACATTTTTTTCAAAATCGTAGCAAAATTGTTCATCTGTTGAACTGACCTTCTTCGAAAATAGCATCCTTTCGCCGGATATTGGGCACAACCACCTGTCATCTCTTTGGCGATTTTATAAACGGTTTAATTCTGTTTTTTTTGCATCAATCGCCGATCACATCCATGGCTGCCTGCGTTTAAGAGCGGATAGTCGCTAGAGATGATCCAACAGACATCATCTGCATACCACTGCATGCTTGATCATATACTTCCATATCAGATACTTCCCGGAATAACCACCGTGTGGCGCTCCCATTGTTCCGATTTGAGTTCTGTTTTTTTGTTAAGTTGGTAAATATGTTGTTGATATTCCCTCTAAATCTTAGCATCATAGTTTCACATATGCAAAAGTTACGTAGCCAAGAGTACATCTATCTCTGTGTGTGTTGGCGATTTTTTACAATTTTAGAAATGGATTTAAATTTGCAACAACGAACTTGTATTAAATTATTGCGTAAAAAACGGATTTAATGGTGTGCGAACGTTGGAAATGTTGGAAAAGTGTTTCGGAAAAGATTCTCTAAAGAAAACGGTCGTTTACTAGTGGCACGAGCGGTTCAAAAGTGGTTGTGAGTCAATCGAAGATGATGAACGCAGTGGCAGGCCATCGACGTCGAAAACCGACGAAAACATTGATAGAGTAAAAGAAATGTTGGTCAATAGCGGAGGACTTGAACATTGCCAATGGATCCGTCCAAAACATTTTGGTTAATGATTTGGGTTTCCGTCGTGTAGCAGCAAAGTTGGTGCCAAAAGACCTCAATTTCATGCAAAAAAGAGAGAAGAGATGATTTGCGAGGCTGAATCCGATCCCACATTCATCAAAAGGATCATTACTGGAGACGAGACGTGGGTTTATGAGTACAACACGCAATCCAGACATCAGGCAAGTGAATGGCGTTCACCAAATGAGCCGAGACCAAAAAAACCGTCGTTTTCAGTCAAAAAAGAAGGCAATGCTCACGGTTTTCATGGATTACAACGGTGTAGTGCATCATGAATTTTTGCCAGAAGGCCAGACAATAAACAAAGAGTATTATTTGAGCGTTTTGAGACGTTTGCGTGAAGCAATTCGCCGAAAGAGACTAGAATTGTGGGCAGAAAACTCGTGGATTTTGCACCATGATAACGCACCGTCGCACAGTGCCATCATTATTCGTAATTTTTTGACGAAAAATGCAGGAAGTACTGATGAACATACCGAAAACCTAATATAAAAAATGTTTCGAGGATTAGATCAAGCGCTGGCATAAGTGTGTTGCAGTTGATGGGGATTACTTTGAGATGGACAATATAGATTTAGATGAATAAACTTGTATTTTTAATTTTCTGAATGGATTCCAGGAACTTTTGGTATGATTGAGGATAGACGTCAGAACTATTGAGTGCGTTAAGCTGTAAGTCCACCAACATGCAATGTAGTAGTGCAGACAAGTCCTCGCAATCAGCATCCGCAATCAGTGTTCGAATTAACAGCCTTGCTTTTATCCACAAAACTAGTGATTTGTCTACGTCGTGTTACCTGGCCGTGTTACGCATGCTGTTAAAAGTTGCGTTGTCGAAAGCATTCTCAGTGTCGATGAAATTGCCCAGCCCGCATACCTTCTTGTCAGCACAATGATCTAATGACGAATAGTGGCGAGCATTCGAAAGGAAATAACACAACAAGTCTTCGGGAATGTAAAATCCTTAAAAGAACTTGCATTTGCGTGGTAGCTTGAAGCAGCCACAGACATCATATTTCACATATCAGCAGAAGATAATATAATCAATAAAAACGCCCTGTCATCTATACATTCGAATTCTTTACAGCCTTCTCCTCCTCCTTAGTTGTTTCATGTCATAGAAGGGGAGAAAGAGCCTCAGCCGAGACGTGCCTCATGTCACCATGTCATCGATGTTATGAAGAGCTTCTAGTCCCAGAACTAATAGTGAAACTGTTAATACTGCTATTCATATTGTTGAAGGCATTCTCAACATTAAGGTACACTATAGCGTATTCTTTGAAACTTAAAGTCTTCACAATCGGGCATACTTTGAGTCAAGGGTAGTTTGTTCTGCAGGTGGTGTTGAGAGATTTGAATTTAGGCCCTGACGAAGATGAGTGTCAATCAGTCCTTCTAAATTTTCAGAAGGAGCCTAGACAACTATTTAAAATAACTTATAGCCATGGCAAAGATATGTCGAAGGCTTTTGAGTCTCGGTAGGGTTCCGAGTACTTTTGGTAACGAGACTGCTGAGGTTAAAGAAGAGCGTTTTCAAGTGGCTCCATGTATACTAAAATACTATCGAGAGCAGCGCGACGGCACTCCTTGGCTCTAAAAGGGTTAAGTGCTGGTGACTCAATTTCACTACATACCTCGGAAACTGAGATACTACTCTACAGGAATTTACCCAGAACGCATCGGCTTAACTAGAGAGTTTATTGATGGCGAGAACTTTACGAAGCCTCGAGAAAATAAAGTCTCCTTTATGTTTTTTACAAAAGAGCCTCCAAGATTTCCTTCACACTTTCTTGAATTTTGCATTTTTTGATGAGATCATTTTAGGAACCTTTAGAGTTTCTCCTTCCAAGATAACATTAGCATTTGAATGAATAAAAAGTGATTTATTGTAAAGTTGGAAGTTAAAAAAAAAAAAAAAAAAATTTGTGCCACAGCTTGGCGTGGATCAAGGCCCTGTTCCTCTCAATCGCTGTGTTTTTCACCTTTTCATTTTATGCAAGTGATAGAGACCCTTTGATTATTTGCGGCTAAATAAGACGGGAGAGTATTGAGATATTATTAAGGCGACTTTTTATGCTACGAAATTACATTGCGCAGTATTTCCTATCACCATATTAAGTGCAGCTTCTATTACAATTCTGCTATCATCTCGCACTCGACCAAATACCAACAATTTGGGTCAATTTTTCACGGTAGCTCCTTAAATTGGCTGCAATCTACACTCATTACATGTAACCGTTGATTTTGTCGGGAAACTTCTGTTACCGAAGTTGCTCTTTCTGAAGAGCTGTTGCTCCTAAAATATTTCATATGTTTCCCTATGGGTATATAACGTTTTTCAATGTTGGTCGATGGTTGCTCAGTGCCTCTTCGAACGTCATTGATAAATAAACCATAACATGTGACAAATACTTGTCAATTAAGTAACGTCGATGTAATTTAAAATATTTTAAAGTATCAGTTAAGAAGGGGAATGTTTTTAAGTGACTTTATAAGGCATCTTATAAATGAGAACGTCATTCCGGCAGCTTATTCGAGTACGCAAGTGACTTGATAGTTGAGTAACTTGTTGCAAGGGTGCTTATGTATTTTATCCAATTGAACTTACTTCTCCCAATGTCCGGCATGTACTGCTTTTTCAATCTTGTGTAGTTGTGTTATTGTAGTGAAAATATTTTGTTATCCCCAATAATAACGAAATTTCAAATGTGGAACAATCTTTTTACACCCACATTTCACCATCGAAATGTGAAGAAAATGCTTGTATCTGTGAAGTGCCCATACGATGTAAACAATGTTTTCTGGGTTCGGTTTTTTTTTGTGGATTTTCTGTAGATTACGAGTATTTCACATGACAAAAGAGACGTATGCCGGATGTGAGAGAAAATCATTTCATTTGGAAATATTTCTATTTTATTTGTGAATTAGTACGCTCTTGGACGGATATTACAATAATGCAATACAATAGTTTCGTCAGATCCCTGATAAGCCGAATTAATTCGGTCGAAGTGGAGATATTGTGGGAGCAAATCGCTTATTCAACTATGCACGCACAAAAAGTGTAAAACATCATGTGTTAGGGTCACTGAACTCCAACAAAAAATATCGCATTAAATTTTGTAATGGTATACGAGTAGTTCACTATATTCGACAAAAATTCGACGAGTGCGAAACAGTTAATCTCTGATCATCTACAAGTTATTTTGGAAAATGTAAAGATCCTTCTTCAGATTATCAAGCATATATGATGAATGCAGTTCCACAGGGGCGCGCTCTAATATATACTATGGAACATGGTACCTTCTTGGGGTTTCTGCTGGATAACTGGTTCGAAGTGCTGTTATTGCGGTTTTGGCACATAGAGATATTACATCTCCAACATTGGCTCTGAAACTTGAAGTAAACGAAAGGGACTGGTCACAAACAGAAGCGACGGTTAAAATCTTGAAGCCATTCCAAGTTGCAACAACATTTCTTTGCGAAGAAAATATAATAATTTACATTCTGAGGCCGATTATATGTGGACTAATTAATAAACACCTAAAAATAAACATCTGAGATAATGAAAATATTGTCAGCTTCAACGGAATCATGAAAGAAAGCTTGCAGAGCAGGTTCCAAATGGATAGGCAGGAATTCGAAGAAGTTCTCACAGAACAAGTTTCCCCTTTTTTGGATCCAAGACATAAAGACTTGGAAGTTGAGGTTGAAGAAATGAGAGTACTTTTTAGAAAACATGTGTTGAACTTGGTAGAAAACTCTGTGTCCATCGAGAGTAGGGAAGTTTTGAGTTAAAAATGTAGTTCCACCATTAAAATGGTGGAAAAATAATGCAGAAAAATATACAAACCTAGCATTGCTGGCCAAAAAATATTTATGGGTGTCAGCGACATCGGTGTCGTCAGAACGTGGTTTCTCCACTGCAGAAAACATTGGCTGCGTTCAGAATTCTAGGCACTAAAATGTTAGTCAAAGATTAACATTCTGAACGGCAAAGTGACTGCATTTGCAATTGACATTTCCGTATTGCACATATGTCATAATTGCAGTTTTACTTTTTATTTCCACTTCAGATTTGTTTGTGCAGAATAACAAAAAAAAATATAAAAAAATGTGTAAAATGTAAATATATACCATAAATTTGAAACAAACACGAAATATATACGTTGGAGCACCAGGGCGACTGCACGATGCTAGAGTCTTCAGAAACAGTTTGCTGCATCAAAAGATAGATGAACTCATACCATCCGAGTTCCATCTCTTGGGTGATGCGGGCTACTCACTATTAACAAATTTGATTACTCCGTTTAGGGATAATGTGAACATCTTAGTGAACAGCAAAGCCATTTCAACACACGCCTCAGCAGTGCACGAGTAACAATAGAAAGAGCGTTTGTGTTACTAAAAGGAAGATTTCGTCGCCTTAAGTATGTAGACGCAGCCAATCCTATCATGGCGAACAAAATAGTAGTCTCTAGTGTTGTATTACACAATCACATCCACTTATTTGGAGACGACAATGTAGAAGATTTTTACCAAGAGGACCTAAATAGAGATAGTGCTGCTAACATAAATGAGCCGGAAATCGATAATGCAAACATTAATAGAAATGGACAACCTGGCAGTAGTAAACGAAACTTTTTGCTTTCTCTTTTTTAATAATAATTTTATTGGCATGTAAATTTCTTAAAAATTCATTGTAACATAAAAAAAAATTATATTCATTGAAAAACAATAATAATACCAAAACAAAAATAAACAACATTAATTGTTCTCATTATATTTTATCTCTTCCAATGCCAATCTCCTTTCTTCCAGCTCTATTCGTCTTTGCTTAAGGCGCTTTATCTGCCGAACTTCCTCTAAAAGATCTTCCGCCACCTTCAATTTTTTGGCTTCAATCTCAAAAGCATCTCGTCGAGCTCTGTTACATTTATTTAGACGTCCTTTCGAGGTCGTACACAAGCGGACTTGAAGATGACGGACTTGGTGAAGATGACGGATTTGGTAAAGATGCGGAAGCCGGTTCAATTGGCAGAAACGGATGTTTTGATATTTTTGGAGATTCGGCAGCTGAGTCGTAAGTCGAACAATCCTGAACACGCACTTCTTCCTCGTAAATACTGCTCATTATTTCAAAATATGGCCATGTCATGCGGCCTCTTCCAGTTCGTGTTTTTTTGTTGTTGTTCTATGAAAGTGCGTTTTCATGTTTTGTAACTTTTTGTCCAGGGAAGTTTCGGAAAAGATATATCCCTTACTTTTCATTCGCTGTCGGATCTCCATAAATATCGTCCGTCGCTTGACCTTGGGATTCCTCAAGTCCACCTTCTTCTCACGGCACTCCTCTAAGGACAGAAGTACTGACTTGTGTTCCCACGCTGCTTCACGTTCTGAAAATGCAGAATTATTTTTGTGAAATAAAAATTCGTACAAATCATAATACTCGTACATACCTTCAAAATATACACATGACGACTGCATGGCTATTTTATTTATTTGTGTCAAGTACAACTGTGAGTTGAACAACAAATCGGTGCATCAGCTGATTTTTGACATTTCTTCAACTTACTGAAATTTCAGGGAGATTTGTTTTGACTAAAAATCCAGTCCACTACCTCACAAACAGCTCCTGCATTTGCAGTTGCTCACGACCAATCAGAGCCGTTTGACTATCTAGTGCCTAGAATTCTCAACGCGGCAATTGTATTGGTTTTAACAATGTACATACATGAAATGTTCGATTTTCGCTCAGGCGGAAATATGAAGTTCTCGAGTGAACATCTGTGCCAGAACGTTAAATTTTCGTTTTTTTATAAAATAAAGTGGTACGTTTGCTTGCCGTGTGAGAATTTTAGGGTTCATTACAAGTACCGTTATTTTTTTTCCAGGAATTATTTACCATGCTGTCGGCAGTTGAAATTCAAACCTTTTACGAATTTAAAATAGGACACAATGCGTCATTGGCAATGAAAAACATTAATGACGCATTTGAGGATGTAGCGGTGAACGATGGCACTATACGACGTTGGTTTGGAAAGTTCCGTTCGGGAGATGTCAGAGTCGAAAATGAACCACGTTGGAAGCCGGAAACGTTAGTTGACGACAATGTTTTAAGAGCAACGGCTTATGCGGATCCAAGGAAATCGGTGCGGGAGATTGCACAAAGCATGGGGATATCCCCAATGACAATAAGTCGATACCTTTCTCTCATAGGAAAGGTAAAGAAACTCGATAAGTGGGTATCCCATGAACTAAAAGTCTACGCATCGCTTACATTAAGAAACCAAACTGAACCGTTTTTGCACCGGATAGTCACCTGTGATGAAAAGTGGATACTGTACGATAATCGTAAAAGATCTGGGCAGTGTTTGGATTCAGATGAAAAACCAAAACACACACCCAAGCCCGATCTTCACACAAAAAAGGTTATGGATGGTGACAATCTGGTCGACCTCGAAAGGACAAATCCACTCTTTATTTCTTCAACCAGGGGAAACGATAAATGCAGCCAAATATTGTGAGCAAATCGACACAATGCATACAAAATTGGCTGAAAAGCAGCCTGTTCCGTCCGATCCTGTTTCATGACAATGCTGGACCCATACATTAATCCTCAGTTCCGACCACTACATATATAAAAGAAATGTAATAAAATTCATTGTTTCAAATAATTTATAGACAATATACAGATGTTTTCCAAATAGTAAAATTTACTTACTTTATAATATAATAGTTTGTCTGGTCTTGATATATGAGAAACATGAGAAATAACGCGGGTACCCGAAATATAATGATTACCCAAAACTTTATGGGTACCCGGGTATCAAGAGCTCTACTAATAACCGTACGTTGGCTTATATTTAATTTTTCCGCTATTGTACTTGAAGATTTCCCTCTTTCAGCCAATGCCACGATGCTATTTTCTGTTTCAAAATTGATTTTCCTCATACTTTTTAGCTTTATAACATACACTTTTTTACAACTGATCAAACTAGTCTACAATTTAAAACTAGAAAAGTTTATGTGTAACAAATTTAGTAAAAGCAAAAAAATAACGGAAAATATTTTTTCATTTTTAAGTGTAACACGACTTTTGTCTTATGTGTCCAAATGAGCAAATAGAGTCTCTCTAAAGTTACTTTCTCATTCTCTTTTTCTTATTTGTCTTTTGAGTTACTTTGTGAGTGGACTTTATAAGAATTAAATAACAAATTAAATGCAAAAAGTTTTATAGAATTCAGTCGCATTTTGATATTTTTATAGAGCTTTCAACTTGAAATTCCTAAACATTTGCTCAGTTATGCACGGTACTGTATGTACTTAAGAATGATACTACGATATTCTTGAACAGTGTTGAATTAAGCGTAGAAATATGATGCAGAAAAAAATCCTTGCAAGAGATGAATTTACTTTATTTTTATATCTGGGACTCATTCATCACTTCTTTGTCTATTAAGTGCGTTGCACTTTTAAACTTCAGTTACGTATACCTAGTTGGTAAAGGTGACTTGAGCACCTTTGACAGTTGAGATTGAATCTGTAGAATCTGTAACTTATGCGGAAATTGTTCGCCTCGAGAACACATGAAACAAAAAATTCCGCTGCTTCTCGCCTCTGGAAAAAAGTGTTTCTGTAACTTAAGTCGAAAACCTGAAAAAATCATTTCGTATTCCAGTGGAAAAATCGTGGAAAACCATTTGTCAAAACAAAATAAAATAAGAAAAATCAAATTTAATTCATTATTTGCGTATTCAAATCATTCGGTTTATTACAATATATTCGTGAAGTGAATTGTAAAAATTGAGAAAAAAAATATGACGTTGCGCTTGTCCCGAAAATTTTCCTCGGGAAAAAAAACAAATTTGATTTCTGAAATGAATTAAATTTACATTTTAATATGTATACGAGTATCACGTATTAATTTGATATTTGTCGATGCGAGAGTTACAGAACATGGCTACTGGGCCTTAACTAAAAAGCTTCTCCAGTTACTCCGGTCTTTAGCTAACTGTTTTCAGTTGCGCATTTAAAGTCGATTGAGGTCTCTTCCTGGAAGTGAGCTCCACCTAAGGTGAAGTATTCATCTACTGCGTTGTCCATTGGGTTTTTTTTTCGAAGACTCTGCGGGACTGAGCATTGATGTTCATTCGCTATACAGGAATACTGGAATGATTAATCTTTTATATAGAGTTTCCTTTGTTTTTCCTTCTTAGCCCAAAGAAACAGCGATTGGCGAGAATTATTCTTCATTTTATTTCTGCTGAGGTGTTGTTAGCAGAGCCAATGTAGACAAAGTCCCTTACCACCTCGAAATCGTAGACCGTGACATCCTGTCCAATTCGTGAATGTTGTGTGTGCCTTCCTGTTGACAGCATATACTTGATTTTGGCCGCATTTACCGCTAAACCCACTTTGACAGCTTTCGTTTTAGTGAACGCACCGGTGATAGCCCGCTGATTTTTCCCCAATCATGTCGACATTATCGGCGTACGCCGTCTTAACCTTTTTTCACATCAAAGATCTCGCTTAACTTGATACCGAGGCAACTGTTCTCCATCTTCATTTTGCACATGCGGCCGAACTTGGCTCGTCTCTATAAATGCTGTCATATGCGGCCTTTAAATCGATGAAAAGATTGTGGGTATCGAATTGAACTTCTTGAGTTTTTTCCAGGATCTGCTGGAGTGTGAAGATTTTGTCGATTGTGGACTTTCCTGATATGCAACTGCACTAATAGGGACCAATCAGGTTGTTGACAAAGGGGTTTAGGCGCAATATGGCAGATAAGAACTTGCATCTGGCGTTAAGAAGATTTATACCTCTATAGTTGGCCCAGTTGAGCGGGTCCCGGTTTTTTGAATCGGTGCCGTGACATAAAGCCATGTGACAAGTGATATAAGGCCAGATTCCAGCTTTGTGAAAGTGACAAAAGGCCAATTTGGCTTTATGTCACTTTCCACTGTATGTATATCTGATTTTGCTTACTTGATTAATATGACTAATGTACTACACGCTGCATAGAGGCACCCGGAACACTTGCATGTGAGGGCGAAGGCCGTCGGGCGTATGAGTCGAAGTGTTGAAATCCTTGTAACTGTAACCCTCAACTGTCAGGCAGGCGCCTAAAGCGAATCTAGCATATTTCAAGCTAAGGGTGGGTGACTCGCTTCGCTCGCTAACAGGATTTCACCCTTTTCTACGCAGGGTTTAGCCACTCACGCGACTTCATCGTTCCGCTAAAGATATGTCAACAACTGTCAGGCAGGCAACAACTGTCATGCATAAGCGAGTCTGTGGGGTGGGTGGCTCACTTTCCTCATGCGAGTGTGTTTGACTCATACGCCGGACGGCTTTCGGCCTCACATGCAGCTGCGCAGGGTTCCGCTACGCAACGTGTAGTACACTAGTCATTGAGCGCAACATTGAAAAAAAAAAACATATGGTCTAATGTCTCAAATTTATATGACTTTGCTATGTCGCTTTGTATAAGTGACATATGGCCTATGTCACGGCACCGTAAGATTTCATTCATCAGGCGCACATTCTTCTAACCAGGTCTGAAAAATAAGTTATGGACTCTCCACAGAGTCATTTCCAGCAGCATTGAATACCTCGGCCGATAAGCCGTCAGGTACAGATGCTTTGTTAGATTTCAGCTTAGGTATTGCTATTCATATTTCATTTTGGTCAGGTGGACGGAATTTTTGGATATCATCGTCTAAGTTGAATGGACTATTTTGCATGACGGCAGCATGTTGGACTTCTTCGCCGTTATACAGTCTGCAGAAAAAGTTTTTCCATATTTTCAGCAGCGGCTGTGACTCTACTACAAGGTTTCCTTCCTCATATCTACAAGTTTCCAAACGGTTCTTCTTGCCTTGACACGTTCTTTTGATCTGTTTGTAAATCTTCCGTACGTTATTCCTGGAGTACAACCTCTCCGATGTTCTTCTCGTTTCTTCTGCTCGTATAGCACACGAGCGGTCTCGTCCTTCGTTGCAGTGCCACCTTATACGCTTCTTGTTTAGCCGCATGTGCTTGCCGGCACTCGTCATCAAGCCAGGCAACGTTGCCACTGGTCTTGGGTATTTGACGATGGTGGCATAGAAGTTGTAGAGAGATTTTAGTATATGCGTTTGGCAAAGATTCAGTAAGTCTCTTGTGATTGCAAATTTTCTACGTTCTACAGTAAGGTGGTGATCAGATGCAATGTTGGCTGCCCGGAGCGTTCCTACGTTCAGAATACTGGAGACATGCATTACGTTAATCAGAATGTGACCGTTTTGATATAGCGTTTCATGATACGTAGACCGCCATATGCCCTTGTGTATATCGAGGTGAGGGAACCGTGTACGTGGTATAGCGACATTTTGTCCAGCCGCAAAGTCAATAAGCCTAAGTGTGTTGCCAGACGTGGTGTCGTGCAGGCTATGCTTACCAACTGTCCTACTAAAGATGTCCTCCTTTCCTGTCCGTCATTCTTCGGACATTGTTCATATGTGTTGCTGAGGACCTCGTAGAAATATATTTTGGTGGGGTCGTCCTTGAATGATTTGGGCGCATATTATTTAGCCTTGATAGGGATTGTCATAAGACGCTCCTTTACGCGTCGAAAGCTCCCGACTTCTTGCCTAAGTCTGCCGCATATGGCAAATCACCATCCGAAAAAAGAGTAAAGATTTACTCATACAGCTACCGGGGACCATCACTGGGAAGTAAGACAAGCACTAAGCAAAAAACTTAATTGTTATGCTGCTAGCCCAATCCAATATAACCGGGACCGCTAAAAACCGTTTCTTTCGAAGAACCAAGGGCAGAGTTACATATTGCACATACACCTGGTCTAAGCCTTGACTGGATTGGGTAAGGCTAGGTTAGGGTGGTTAGGGTGCAATTAGATCAGCTGTAGGTCTAATATGATACCATGGGAGAAGGTGTGAAGATAACAACCTAGCTACTTCTGGGGCCATAGAGACTTTCTTGTCAAGTTGTTAAGTTTGAGGGTCGTTATAGAGCAGAGATCATTTAGAGTTCGGAATTGATAGCTATTTAGGGATTGCGTTTTGATGCACGTCGAGACAGGGCATCTACTAAAACAAAATGCCCCAACGATACCTCTTTCTCTTCGTACCTGCAGTCTCTGCAGAATTCGTTGTGAGGAATAATCGTTGTAAGTTTCTTGCAAATGCACAATGTTCTTGATTATATTATAGGTATGTATGAGTTCTGAGAAATCTCTTCTCCTGATTGATCAGATGGCTTAAGCTAGTATGAACCATATAAGTGTACGAGTATATGTCACACAGTTACCTCGATGAGTACACCTACTACAATACTAGCCTAAGAGAGCCCTTGAAAGTGTGTCATTTGTTTGGCCTAGGACATTGGCATCTTAACGTTATCTACTATCTCTTCTTATGAATACTAGTTTGGGCAGTTCATTTTTAATCTAGCTTGGAGGAGGTTGGAAGTTCATTTAGATATAAGTGCGTGTTCCATCGCTTGGAAACAGGGGTACGTTTTCCGACTACATTAATTTCATGACTCAGATTCTGGTTGCCACCATTCCTGAGTAGGTTAGGTTAGGTTAGGTAAGAGTGGCTGTTGGAAATACCAACCCACTTAGGCCTATTGGCCCATTGTGATGCCACGTGGATCTATGATCTTCTTACTACTGGAACCAGTTTGAGCTTTTAATAAAGCGTAGGAGACTGTTAACGTCTATTTTTTCTAGATCGTTTAGGTCGTTGTAGAAGAAAGCTCCTAGGTGAAGGTTCCTTCTCTGAGAGAGAGCTGGGCATGTGCAGAGTAGGTGGGGGATTGTCTCCTCCTCTTCCTCGTCCATACAGCTTCTACAAAAATCGTTAGTAAAAGCGCCAAGCCTTCTTGCGTGCTTGCCTATGAGGCAGTGTCCGGTTATGACACCTATTATGGCGCTGAGATGTTTCCTATCTAAAAGGATCAGACACTTAGATCGACTCAGATCCAGCCTTGGCCAGATCTGTTTGGTCGCTAGACATGTTTGTCCGGCAGTCCACCTAAGGTCCGTTCTTTTATTGGCATCTAGCTTTAGTGTTAGTTTGCACGTAGCGATTGGTATACCTATACTACCTTTGTCCGGTAGGATAGGTAGAGTGGTTCCAATTTTGGCGAGTTCATCGGCTCTGCAGTTCCCTGGAATGTCTCTGTGGCCCGGCACCCAACAGAGGTGAATGTTGAACTGCTCTGCCATCTCCATGAGAGATGAACGGCATTCAAGGGCAGTTTTAGAACACAATGAGACCGAGTCCAGGGATTTGATGGCGGCCTGACTATCCGAAAATATGCGGATATCCTTTGCAGATATCACGTTTTTCTTCAGCCAGGACAGAGCTTCTTTAATCGCCAAAATTTCCGCCTGGAACACGCTACAGTGATTTGGAAGGCGGAAAGAGAGGCTTAGGTTAAGCTTATCTGAGAAAACACCGCCACCAACTCCGCTGTCGGTTTTAGATCCATCTGTGTAGAGATGGATTGACTTGTCCTCCATGAAAGCATCCTCCTCCCAGAATGATCTAGAGGGGAAGCTTACATGGAAGTTTTTGTCAAACCAAAGTTCAGGTATGGTGTAATCGGTGTTCTCTGTGAGGATTCCTAATGTATTAAGAATGTTGGCGTGGCCAAATGAATTATTTGTCCACTGTTTAGTCGCTTTAAGGCGAATAGCTGCAGTCGCAGCTACTTGCTTGCTAAAAATGTCGAGGGGTGTCAAGTGAAGCAGAATATCTAATGCCGCAGAGGGGGTAGACCGCAAGGCTCCGCTTGTGCATAGACATGCTGTTCTTTGGACTCTGCTTAGTTTAGTGCAGTTGACTGCATTTTCCAAGGCCGTCCACCAGACAACCACCCCGTAAGTGAGTATCGGTCTTATGACCGAGATGTATAGCCAGTGGGTTATGCGAGGTTGAAGGCCCCATTTGTTCCCAATGGCTTTCTTGCAAGAGAATAAAGCTATTGTAGCTTTATTGACTCTTTCTTGAATGTTAGGTTTCCAGTTTAGTTTCCTGTCAAAAATCAGACCCAGATATTTTGCTGTATCGGAGAAAGCTAAACTGGTACCGTTTATTGAAGGAGGGTCTATGATTGGAATTTTATATTTCCTAGAAAAGAGGACAAGATCAGTTTTATGGGGGTTTATTCCCAATCCACAGCGATCTGCCCAGCAGGTTAATCTGTTAAGATTTACTTGGAGGAGTTCTTTAATGGTATTTAAATGTTTTCCTGAGACGGCTATGGCAACGTCATCCGCATAGGCAATCACTCTGCTACCCCCCGCTTCCAGGTATATCAGTAGTTCGTTAACCACTAAGTTCCAAAGAAGGGGGGAGAGGACACCGCCTTGCGGCGTACCCCTACTGACATATCTTTTAGCAGAAGTCTCACCCAGTTTGGAGTTGATTATCCTGCTTGTCAGCATTAGATTAATCAGCTCCCCAAGTGAGTCGTCTACCTGCAGAGTTGACAACGCAGTCGTGATTGCGGATGTGTTGACGTTGTTAAAGGCGCCCTCTATGTCCAGGAAAGCAACCATTGTGTACTCCTTATATTGTAGGGATCGTTCGATGTGGCTAGTCAGAGAGTGCAAAGCCGTTTCCACCGACTTTCCTTTACAGTAGGCATGTTGAGCCGTAGACAGAAGTCTTGGATCAACTTTAGCTCGAATATGGATATCAATCAGTCGTTCTAAAGTTTTCAGAAGGAATGACGATAGACTTATGGGTCTGAGGTCCTTTGGGACCACATGAGAACATTTTCCAGCTTTGGGAATGAATACTACATTGACTTCTCTCCATAACAGTGGAATGTGGATAAGTTCTACACAGCTCCTCATAATATTTTCCAACACTGGTAGAATAATATCTGAGGATCTCTGTAGCTCGGCAGGTATAATACCGTCCGGACCAGCAGACTTGTATGGTTTGAAGCTATGTAGTGCCCAGAGCAGTTTGTCTCTCGTAATCAGACTATGAATTTTGGTCACGGTTGCAGTAGGCTTGTTTGGGCTGCTACTGGCCACGAGTTGGGAGCTACCTGGAAAGTGGGTGTCCAGAAGCAGGTTGAGTGATTCATCACTTGAGGTTGTCCAAGAGCCATCGGTTTTTTTCAAACAGCTGGGCATCATAGGATTTGTGGAGAGGATTTTTCTTAGCCGCGAAGCCTCAGAGGTTTCTGTGATTTTGTCACAGAATGACCTCCAGGATTGTCGCTTTGCCTTCCTCAGTTCTTTTTTGTATAATTTGAGGGATTCTTTATATGAGTCCCAGTCGGTCACTTTTCTTGTGCTTTTTGCTGCGTTGAAAAGTTTTCTGCATGTGTTTCTGAGCAGTCCTAGTGCCGATGTCCACCAGTGTGGCTTTTTCTTGCCTCTTGGTTGAATAAGAGGGCAGGAAGCGGCCATAGCCTTATTGAGAGTCAGAGTAAATTCCCTGACTTTCATGTCGAGCTCATTGGTGTCACGCGGGGGACTTGATAGTTTGGAGGATATCGTTTCCGATAGGATTCCTCTATATTTTGTCCAATCAGTTTTCCGGTAGTTCCGGAAAGTTGGTTGGAGAGGGGGAGCATCACTCAGACTAAATTGGATGTACCTATGGTCCGAAAAGGAGTGTTCAGACGATACCATCCAGTTTGTTAGCCTTTGGGTGATGCTGTCGGAGACAAGAGTAATGTCTAAAACTTCTTGTCGGTTTTTTGTTATGAAAGTGGGCTCATTGCCAATATTGCAAATTAAGAGGTTAGTACTTAAAATATAGTCTAAAAGTGACTCACCTCTATCATTGATGTCGGTACTGCCCCATACCGTATGATGTGCGTTGGCGTCGCATCCGATTATGAGGCCAGTTTTTTGCCTTCCCGCTTCCAGTACCACCCTTTCTAGGTTATCACCAGGGAGAGGGCCCACTTGGTCGTGGCCAAGGTAAGCCGATGCCAGCCAGTATGAGCCTTTGGCAGTTTCTAATCTGGCAACGGTTAGGTCGGGGTCACTGAGGTTGGGAAGTAGAAATACATTAAGGCTACGTTTCACTAATATACAAGTTCTAATCTTACCTTTGTCTCTTGTATAGAGCGGAACGTATGAGGGTGTCCTAAGTCCACGAACCACGCCTTCTGCAATCCATGGTTCCTGGATTAGAATAATGTCTTCTGCGCTTTTGGAAAGACGCAGAATGAGTGTGGCCGAAGCCTTTTTTGAGTGGTGGAGATTAATCTGGAGAAACCGTATCATTGCTACAGTCTTCCAGAGTCGCCTCCACCACGGTGTTGTTGAGGTCCTCCGATTCTGAAGATGTGCCCAAGAGCTCATCTTCAATCTCTGATCGTATAGAACCTCTATTTGCTTCGCCATCGGTTTCCATTTCCGACAATGTGTCAGAATCGGAGACCGACGGCTTTGTAGTCACCTCGGACAGATTGGAGTCATCGCTATCCAATTCTGGAAAGGATATCGATGCTCCAAGATCCACGGTTGTGATGTCAGGTGTTAAAGGAGGAGGAGGTTGCTTATCAGCATCCAACTCATCCTTTTTGTACACCCTTAAATGAATGGACTCGAATCCAAACCGAATCATGCCTTTCGTCTGCGCCAGAGGATTAAGGGATTCCTTATTGATCACAATTAACGCGCATCTATAAGAACCCCTTAGTTCCTCCAGTTTCGCGACTTTCCAGTCATGAGTCGGAAGAGTCGGATTGCTGAGCCGGATGATTTCCAGGATGTTTTCTGGAGAGGAGGGTTCGGCTGGAATCCAGGTACGAGTTCGAGGTCTACTAGGAATGTCTTCCTTAGATACGACCTCGAGTTTTGCACCTGGCCAAACCTCTCCTAAACCATCGATGGCCTTGGTGAAGAGATCGAGAGATCTCTGGTCGGAGCAAGCGATGAGCTTGACATGGCCTTGGTGCCAGCCAGCGTCGCTTGTGATAGGAGGTGGTCCTGGGTTCTCCCGCATGATGGCCAAGAAGTTGCTGGAGAGCTTCAACTTGACCAATTGCCACCGTTCCGGTGTAATGGAACCGTCGGTATCGCTTCTATCGATCACCGCGATCACCAATGCGTCCTTTAGGACTTCGTTATAAGACTTCAGAGATCTGCTGTTGGATGGCCCAGGGGTTGTGGAACTGTGAATTTTGGGCCTCTTGGAAACCGATACGGTTTCCTCCAACGATCTCTGACGCTTAGAGGAGTCTTTTGACATTTTGTGAGCAATGGAAGCAGTGGGAAATCCGTCTTTTAGGATGTTTTTAGCCCACTCAACCTTGCTCTTTATTTCCGCACTTCTCTCCACCTCCGGAATGGATCCGAAGGTTTTGATAATGCGTGAGGCATTTCGGCGTCTTATGTATAGCGCCTTAGATGGAGCTTGCCGATGCAGCTGAGCTCCAGATTCCTCTTTGGAGGGAGGAGTTTTGGTAGCAGCAACAAGTCCGTGGCCTGCCACAAACTTGCTGCTGCTGGGGGCGGGGGAAGTGATAGGACCATGGCTTGCCACAGTCTTAACACTCCCCGAAGGAGTTTTGGTAGCAGCGACAAGTCCGTGGCCTGCCACAAACTTGCTACTGCTAGGGGCGGAGGAAGTGATAGGACCGTGGCTTGCCACAGTCTTAACACTCCCTGAAGGAGTTTTGGTAGCCGCGACAAGTCCGTGGCCTGCCACAAACTTGCTGCTGCTAGGGGTGGAGGAGGTGATAGGACCATGGCCTGCCACAGTCTTAACACTTCCTGAATTCTTTTTATTTGGCTTGTTCCTTTTGCCTTTAGAGGATGGCGCACCATGGCCTGCCACAGTTTTGCCTCCTCTCGGCAATGTAGGAGCCTTGTCGGTAGTCGGTGTAGTCACCGTTCCACCGCCCGGTAATTGAGGAGTACCGGCCTCGGTTTTTGTTGTCAGGTTGTTGTCCATAATAGTCCCACGAGTAGCGGAGAAAGGGATGTCCATCTGTACAGAGATCCGCCATATACAGATAAGGCTAGCTAATCCGGAGGTCGCCAGGTATCCGGATACTCCGTTTGCGACTGAGCTATTTTTGGAGATACTGGGCCCTCAGCCAGGTTGATCTTCGGCACGGGTCGTATAACACCTTGATCCAGCCCAGGGGAATGATGGAGTGCTTTGGGAGTTGGGGAAGGGGGGGGGGAGCATCCTTTGGTTTCAGGACTCGTCTGGAGAATTTCTTCTCGAGAGTCATTGACCCTACTCAGCCTCTACAACTCGACAAGTTCGATGCTCACGGTAGAAGATTCCTGAGTAAAGGATAGATTAATTTTGTATACCCAGATGGTATGTCCGTAAATCTGAAGAGCTACGACACGCAAAGCCAAGAAACTAAAGAGCGAGTTGTACCTGAGACGAATTTTTTTATAAACTCAAGATGCCTTGCGAGTGCGGTCCATAGTATGAATACAAAGGAAAGAGGGATTTAGCAATCGGTCTAGAGAAAAGTCAGACGTGCTAACAAAATCGTTGTTTGAAGCCTCATAAAAGCCGCGCTATGTGCAAGCTTATTCCAATAAACAAATGACGCACAGGATAACTTTTGCAGGTCTCATGAGTGCCTTTTCCGCATATATGTAATTTATTCCTTACTGTGTGGTAGGTAGTACAATGCAAACTCGAAATTTTTGAGAAACGTACAATATAGAACCATTGGGTGTTGTCGCGGACTTTTTCCACCTATTAACTCTTTTGTAATTTTATAAATAACTGTCGGGCTGCGGGCGTTAATATAGTTTCATCTCTTCGTCTCTTTATAGATACGGAGAGTTGAGTTTGCTTCTATCCTCATTATAGGCGGCTGTATTGCTATCTTTAAATTACTTCCACTCTTTCATTCTACCAATAAAATTATCTGCCACAATATTCAAGTGTCAAAAATCTACGACCATGCACGATTTGGTTAGTAAACAGTTGTTTCACGTTATGACTCCCAACTCTGTTGGTGTTTCACCTAGCTCAGCCGAGAGTTTCGGAAGTAGGGACAGCTGAATGACAGGTTTTGTGTTCAAACATGGTTCCGCGATAACAAGTAATCAACGAAATGGACACTATTGTCATTAAGATCGCTCTCTCCAGTTTTAAATCTGGCCATCGAATTCCAGTCACTAATACTCGTAGGTTGATGATAGAGAAGTAAGACACTTTTGCTTTTGGTGCCAGGAGGTAACACACCCCGGATTCGCGTATACTTCCGGACGGTTTTACAGAATATATGTAGTAAGATAGTAAGGCGACGATTATTAGAACTCACCAGAAGTAAGCCATTGTATTCCACTCAGTCGTCAGATGTCTTGAGGACCCCACTCCTTTGAGTCAATGAGGGGCTCTATATTAGAAAAAACAATCCTTGTTCATGTCTAGAATAAAGACATTCACTAGGCTACGGACTTAATTCTTGGGCTTCTGACCCAATCCAAGTTTTAAGCAAACAACATTTTCCCCACCAATCGCCTTCAGATCCTCAAATAGTTGCAAATCTGCAAGTTGCAAGTAATAGATTGAAATTCACCGACCTTTTTTCATAAATTTCTATTTTTAGTTGACAATCTAATGCAGAGCTTTAAGAAGAAAGTTACTGCACTCATGGCAGCTTATAAGGAGCCGATGTCCAAGGAAGAAGTAGAAAATTGTGCAAAACTATATCACGAACAATTCCTTGCTAGCTTGGATATAGAAGACGATTGGTCCGAAAGAGAGTCAGGTACGTATTCGGTTCTGAATATCTTCATACAAGTGGCTGGCAAAAACAGTGCATGAATTGAAGTCTGTTTCGTAACGTCCGACGAAACATTCAGACTATTCCAAGAAATGTTTTTTGTTTCCATCTCTTAACACAGATTCCCAAATCGAAGAACAATCAGATGATCGTAAAGTAAGTCAAAGTGTCCCAACGCGCAAGTTCCTTAAACAAGCCAGCGCCGACATAGTCGAAGAGTTCGCCAAGAAGGACGAATAGCCATCCACTGTCAATCTTCTCTCATACATTTGTATTACATCATGTCATGTAACATTTTGAAATAAAAATAAGTTCTGTCTGTCCCGTCCAGTCGGGTTACCATCCTTTTGTTAACCTTTGTCGATGTGGTTAATCCTAATGAAAGCCGCGTCTTTACTCTCAGCATTCGATGGACTGCATCTGGTAGGTACGTCAAGTCCATCGGTCGTCCAATTAGATGGAAAAAAGGAGATCTCTTCAAATAAACCGTTAACTTTAGTTCGTGGCATTTGTTTCCACTCATTATTCACTCATAACGATGGTAGCGGATCTCAGAACGGCATACAACAAAAGCATTTGAGACAATCAATCAACGCGCGGGGGCAGCCAAGGGCTGGATACCAGTAGTCTATGGCGTCCACCGCATAGATTATACAGTTCCAGTTGGAGGAGATCAATTTCGAGAAGAAGAGGTCTTATGATGGGTCAACTTTATTGGAAACTACACTTAAATCGTTCGACTCAGGATGGTGTGCAGTAGTTTATTGCGGCTGCCCTAATTGCCACCGTACCACACCAATGATGGTACCAGAACCAGCTAGAGGAAGGCCAATAATACAATAAGCCAATGAGCATGTAACTCTTGTCTTGTACTAACAATCACGATTTATTAATTTTTTTTTTCATTTTCATTTGGATCCATCAGATACTCTTTGTTGATGGAAATCAAACAATTTCAGTTGGTTTCGGTTGGAGTGGTGATTTATGGTGGAATTGGTAGTGGAGTAGGAACTGAGACAGATTGTTATGGTTTTGATAGAGGTCTAAAGTCTAGAGGAACATTCTATTTTGTTTTGGTCATATAGCAGGAGGACACAGCAGCTCTGCACAAGTTGTAACGATTAATTTACCATGAGAGGGTCACCTAATTGAAATTTACTGGTCAAAGATCTTCTACTGTGTCATACTGCGACGTATACGTAATTGTCTTTAGAGAGTTTCGCAAGTATTTTAATGGTAGATGTGGTGCAGATGTAGAAGTTACAAGAAAGTATATGAATCTCACTCTATGTTAGAGGCCGTAGGCCATTAAATTGTCAAGAAACCTAAGATCGCAAAGACACCGTTTAACAAAGCACTTTAAAGGCTATTTACATTTTTTTATATCATTGTCCAACCGTGTAGAGCGTTATGCTGGCAATATGGTAAAGTAAGTATCGATTATCTTAGTGAGAAGTGTAATCAGTAGTAACTTTGCTACGGAAAGAATTACCAAAGCAATGGACTTTGGTAGGTAGAAGTGGCGATTCTACGAAAAGGAGCCCCCTGTTAGCACAAGGTGTCGTTAGTCATTAAGTCCACACTTAGGAATATATGAAAGTTATTTGCTAATTAATACATATTCCTGAAACCTTCTTAAATGAATTAAAGAAAGGTTCGTAATCTGCCCAATGGCGGGCCATAGGCAGACGCGGTTCTCAGAGACAATCCACCATTTGACTTTTAACACTCAAGTTACCAATGTACTAATGCACACAAGACAAATGTAAAGGGTGGCCAGATAAGAACGATAGGGAAAAAATGTAAATAAAACAACAACGGTGTGAGGTATAAAATTGATGATGGCTTTATTTTGAAGCTACGTTCATGTCATTAAGTGTGGAAAGCACATTGTTCAAATGGCGGTCTCGGCTTCACTTGCAGTGCTTCAAGCGGTCGGTCCAATTTTTTATGACTCGGTCCAATATGTGCGGCGTTATTCCGGCAATAGTGTGTGTGGTTGGCTTATTAGCGTAGGCTAAGGATTTTACGTAGCCCTAGAGAAAATAATCGAGTGGTGTCAAATCGCATGATTGCGGCGGCCAATTGTTAAACGCTCGCCGTGAGATGACCCAGTCGCAAAATGTCTCCTTTTTAACATCGAACTTCGAGTGTTGCGTCGCTTGTATGGAATGTCGCGCCGTTTTGTTGGAACCATAGTTCGGATATATCGATGTTGTCGAGTTCTGACGACAGAAAGTCGGTTAACATCGCTCTATACCTGAGACCATTGACGGTAACGGTGCCTCCTTCCTCATTTCGTCCGATGATGCCGCCATGCCATATACCGCACCAAACAGTCATATTTGTAGTTGCATTGATGCTGAGTCGCACATTTGTGGATTGAGTTCGCTCCAATTACGGTAATTTTGATTGTTGGCATCGGACGGCTATGATTTTTTGGCCCAAGTTCAACCGCAAAATAAGCCGGGTTGACTCTGGCGATGCCTAATTCAGCTGATCAGCTGGGTCTTCTTCGATGCTGGCCGCTACGGAGGCTATATTTTCTTCATTTCGCACGGATCTCTATCTGGTTGGTGGCTTAAGATCAAAAATAGTGTAGTCACGTCCAATATTTTCCACTATGCGACGAATTGCCTGCATACTGAAGCCATGATGACGACCGTCATCACGACGAAATTTATGCTGCGTATTTACAACTGAGCCGGAATTTCGATAATATAATATTTTAATAATTTCCGCACGTTCGGCAAGCCTAAATGGAAGCATGATGAAATGGCAAGCCTCACTGAATAGTTTGACAGCTGGATGTCATTGGTAACTTTGACAGCTGCTGAAGCATAATAATTGGAAAAACTATCATTGTTAGATAGCACCCTATATAAAGATTAAGTGAAACGATATAAATTAAATACTTGCTAACGTATCGTCATAATCAAGATTAGTTGTAAGTGTTTTCTGGTGGGATTAGAGTAAAAGGATTACATGCACGACCAATTTCTAGCAACACTGACACGTAGATTTGGCTGTTGTAGAATTTCAAGCACAGAAAAAAATTCTGTGAATTACCTCGAATCACTCTGAGTGAAGAAAAAACTCTCCGTCCTATTTGGACTCCCACCCCTGTAGAGCGAATATCGAAACCAAACACACCTGATTTTCAAACCACTACAAAATGATTTTCCTTTCTCTTCCTTCTATCTTTCCGCCCGCGCCCAGGCAACAGTAAAAGGGTATCTAACTCCTTAGGCGCGCGTAAATTATAAAAAAAAAGTATATTTTTCTTAATTTCTTTGTTTCACTCTGTTTTCTGGCTCAAATAGCAGGGCACTAGTACTACGATTTTTGCCTTAATCGAAACGAACTTAGTCCCATAGAGTTGATATGAGCTCAAGTAAAAGGAGTCGTAGCAAGCCAAAATGAAAGATGTTAAGCTACTATTAACAGAAACACTTAAGAAAGTGAACAGTGGTGGAGTGCCATTTTCCCATTGGGGGAGGAATTTGGTTTACCAGACTCGGCCGCGGAAAACTTCTTTGTGGCAAGATAGGTCTATATTGTGTTCGATGCTGATGAAATATGTATCGTGTGGTTGCGATAATTAAGGTTTTGGGTTTATGAATGATTAGCAGTTTAGAAATTTCGCCGTTCAGACCCCGGACAAACACATCCAGGGCCCTATTCTGATATGTTTCTGTGATGTATGAATTCTCTTACACCCTACTGTATGATTCCGCTAGTTAAGTTATCAGCTAATTAGTTAAGAGCATTCATTATCTCAAACAAAGTTAGTCTTATTACAACAGCCGTGTGTATCAAGTGTATATACGAAAGTTTCCACTAGAGCCGTCACTTTTTCTTGGCTAAAATTTTCTATCTTTATTTTAGTAATCATCAATGACAGTTGATGGTTCACTGCAGCATAGGATTAGTCGGGTTTGAGATTTCTTTGGGACAATTGATTGAGCTAATGATCCAATGTCCCCATATCCCTCTTGTTTGCATAATGCAGCGAGAGAAATTGTTTGATTGTAGGTCAATCATTGTCAAAAATGTTATAAGAAATTAGGGCGGCGTCGGCCAAGACCCTAATCTTGTCTAATATGCTGAAGTATAGCACGATACAAGGGTTTATATTTCACAATCTCAAAATCCTTTTAGATCGTCTCAACCACATGGACCCAAGATATGTATTGTTCGAAGATCTGCAACTCTTTGACACAGTCAGAGAGACGACTAATATCCCTTAGGTGAGTGTGGAATTTGTTTCCACGATAAAAAAAATAAAAACAAAGCCAAAAAGAAATAATAAAAAAATTAAAAAAAGATTTATTTTATAAATTATATTTTTTCGATGTTGCCTGCTCGGCTTTCTAATTACGACTGACTATCGGAAAAGAATGCTAAAGCGATGGTAATATGCTTGTGGTATGTACAATATAAATTCTGCATTGTCTTGTAAATAAACAAATAACATACCACAGCATCACGCCATAAAGTAGCGGCTTGTGTGAAGGAAATTATATTACAGTGGCGTATACGAGTGGCAAAAAGTAATTTATACAGTGGGGTCGCGAAGTTGCGCTACAGTCAGATTCCATTTGAGGTCCATAGAGTTCTACCTGATCGTTCGTGGGCGTTGCCTCTGGCAGACTGAAAACTGGGAAAATTGGGATCTTCGAAAATGTACCTTTTTGTAAAAACTGCCGCCATTTCTCCAAAAATTATAATTTTGACAAATCCTTCGTTCAAGCACAAGCAAATAGAATATGCTAACCAAATCTTTTTGAAATATTGATTTTAGATGAGCTGTTCCCGAGTTATTACGTCCATCGTCGATCGAGTTATTACTGCAGCTCCGCCATTTCGAAATATTTTTTTATGAAACAATTTGTACAAGTACTTGACAGTGTGATTCAATTTCAAATAAATATTTATTATTCTGCCGAAAAGAAATCGAGAAAATCTCGTCGTTTCGTTCGCCACATGTGGATATAACCCCTTAAGCTGAGCTAGAATGGAATTAATGCCTCTGTTACCTCAGTTAACATTCTAGTTATAATAACAGTCCTATTCTGCTATAACCCGAGGGGAATGTTTATGTCACATCCGAGTTTTTCCATCCTGCTATCCGTTCGAAGTGAAACACTCACTTCTCACTTGTCGGTAACGCAGGTCGTTATTCCACTATACGCACGCATCATGTGTCCTCATAAAAATGATTCACTCCACTAGAATCTCTTATTTCCAAGTCAAAATCGAAATAAAGTGCTGGCTATCCATATACACAAATTACACAGTCGAAATAACACTTAAATTTTCAAACGGGGTGACTTTTAAACCTTTGAAATAGAAAACGGTAAGGCAGTTCACCCGCCGTATAGCAGAATACCGATTCGAAGTGAAAGTGAATCGAATAGGTGGAGTGAACGTCCGATCCGCACGTTTAGCAGAATAGGGGCGATAATTATTATTTTCCTTTTTCCAATTTATAATTTTTGCAATATTAATTATTGCTCCTTGGTATAGAACAATATACCACCTTGATCAAATAGTTCCAGAAATTTATTCAGAAATATTAAAAATACAAGCTTATTCATCTAGATCTATATTGTCCCCTTCAAAGTAATCCCCATCGACTGCAACACACTTATTCCAGCGCTTGATCCAATCCTCGAAACATTTGTTATATTCAGTTTTCCGTATGTCCATCAGTACTTTCTGCAATTTTTGCATTACTTCCTCTGAAACACGTTCCCCGTAGTGTTTTTTTTAACTCGATTGGACAGAAAAAAGTCACAGGGAGCCAAATCAGGTGAATTCGGTGGCTGTTGGATGGTATTTGTTGCATTTTTCGTCAAAAAATTAAGAATAATGATGGTCAATACGGTCTCTTTTTTGCATGAAAGGTCTTTTGGCACCAACTTTGCTGCTACACGACGGAAGCCCAAATCATTAACCAAAATGTCTTAGATGAATCCATAGGCAATCTTCAAGTCCTCCGCTATCTTTCCCTGATGGTTAATTTGCGGTTATTGACTAACATTTCTTTTACTCCATCAATGTTTTCATCGGTTTTCGATGTCGTAGTGGCAGACCATCTACGTTCATCATCATCGATTGACTCAGAGAATCGTTGCCGAAACACTTTTCCAACATTTCCAACGTTCGCGCACCATTAAATCCGTTTTTTACGCAAAATTTAATACAAGTTCGTTGTTGCATCCATTTCTAAAATTGTAAAAAATCGCCAACACACACAGGAATAGCTGTACTCTTGGCTACGTAACTTTTGCAAATGTCAAGCTATGATGATAAGATTTAGAGGAAATGTCAACAACAGATGTACCAACTTAACAAAAAAAAAAAAAACAGAACTCAAATCGTAACAATGTGAGCGCCACACGGTGGTTATCCCGGGAACTTTTTGATCAAGGTGGTATTTTCCTTCTTATCACTAATTTACTACTAGAACTTATTCTTTCCTCCTTTGACTTATTTTTAACACCTTATGATATTCGTCTTTTTCCGAACTCACATATAGGAGATCGTTCTAGTTTATTTTTTAATCGTTTCTTTATGGGTTTCCATTTGCGGCAGTCAAGGAATTATTTCTTCGTCGCGGTCTAAAAATAAGAATTATTGAATTAAACTACGGAACCGCTTTCCTAAGGATCGTGTTATTCCCGTTTGATCGCAAGCGTTTATGATAGCGAGCAACCTACTAATGGCACGATTTAATTCACAATCCCATCCTTTTTATCCTCTAGCGATCTTCGTCATATTCTCATGGGTATCACAAATGTTGTAGTATTTGAGATTACAATAGTAACTGTGTTCCCATGGGTACAGCAATTTGCACTCGATAGAGCATAGTAATCTATAGTCCTGTATGAAAGGGCACTACTATCACACAGATTAAGGATGAGATTTTTCGAAGCGGTCCCTGCTCGGGCGCCAGTTCCTGAGGATATAAAAGAAACCGAACTTGAACTCGCACTTGGCGCGCACAATCGTTACAACGTTATAATAATTTTTATTTCGACTTTCGCAGTCCGATTCCAAAGTAAAACTAAATTTATTCTAAATCAACTTACAGCTGATATCCCCATGTCCCATGACCAATCCATGCGGCGCGTGTATCCGGTGTCTGTTTGCTGTACTCGATCGTTATATTGTCATAAACTGCATATCGTGAGAAACTGCAAATGCAGCTAAAATTGTGCGTCTGGGCTTAGGAATGCGCCTGTCTGATCGTGTTAACTGTAACTTATGCAATTTATATATCTTATCTTATCGCGAAAACATAATATCATCAAAACAGGTAAGTGGCAGCCCTATGCTAATTATATTCAGAAATTCCTGTCGACAAATATGCATATCATGAGAGCTTTCAAGAGCAAAGTGCTTATGCATTGTATTGCAAGCAGAGTTACAAACTTCCCTGTACTGCAGATTTTTATTGAACAGGGTATAGCTCTCCTCTATAAACTCTGTCATATATGCCGTTAAATCGTTTGAAGTTTCAAAATTTTCTTTAGGATGTTTACAGTGCAGATTTCGTCGATAATATATTAACCAGTCCCGTTTGGTCAGGTAAAACTTTTGAAGTCTCTTACAAGTAAAGGGTAGTTTTTGCAGTCATAGAAATTCTGATAGAGATACTCGTAATTCATTTCCAGAATATTTTGGCAATTCATCATCGATTAACTCATGCCTCAACAACTTTTACGTGCTGCAGAAATATATTTTTATATGAGACAATGTTTATTTAACTCATAATGCAATCTGTGCTTTCCGTCCCTGATATTAGAAAGAACAACATGGACTTAGCAACAATGTTTAATTATGATCTGGATTCAACTTTCGAAACTAATTCCACACTCATAAACAATTTTTCGAATTCTGTGCACGTCTCACTACTTGAGAGTAGTAGGTGTTACAGTATTTGATGGACATGGACTTCCACCAATATATTGTACTTCTTCGAGAAGATTAGTGTTGCGCACTACAAAATGGTTGAAGTATATTTCAAAGCTGATATCCTTTCTACATGTCATATAATTCAGCCACCATCTGTATTCTGTACAGCTCGTAGAGTTCGCTATTATTTCTACCCCTTAAAACCACATCGGAACAAATAGGTCCAAAAATCCAAACAACGAAGGATATCTTCATCTGATTTCTCTAACGCCAATAGAGCAGCGGGAATAATACAGGTTGATGATACGAGTAAGTCCACGACTTTTTGAATGAAAGATAATTTTTTCGGCACAACAAAATTTTTGTTCTCAACATCGTCTCCTTCAAAAGTGCGACTTTGTTTGAGCGACGTTTTTATCATTTCTCTTCTCACGGAGACATTTCTTCAGGTATGGGAACAGGAAATAGTCTCTGCGGCTAAGTCCGGACAATATGGTGGATATGGGAGCAATTTATAGCCCAGTTCATATAAATTTTCCATTGCGATCCATGGTGCGTTGTCTTGATGGAAGGGCACTTTGTTCTTGGCCAAAATATCATTGAACCAGTAAAATAATTTGGCATAATATTCGTCATTGATTAATTGTCCATTTTAAAGGTAATCGATGTAGGCCGCATCCATCCCAAAAAAAAACTGCTCCCATGACCTTGTTAACCGACAGTCTTTCCTTCTCCCTGTTTCAACTGCTACTGAATCTCCGACATGTTGTGGTGGGTCCACGATTTTCCCACGGTTGTGAAAGGAAACTGATGCCTCTACAGTTGGCGCAATTAAGATAGTTTCATTCTTGTGAATCGGACAAACAACGCTATGTTTTCATTCGATACGCATCCCTTTTCCTCCGACGAAATCATGTCCTTGAACGCAATGCTAAAATTTCTATTTGTATATTATTTTGGTCTGGTGTGCGGAAATCTGCATTATCAAAGTTGAGTGGTTTGTTCTGTCTGCAAATGGTGTCTGGGTCCCGGATGTCAAGTTGGCATCAATGCCACAAAGGCAAAGGCTTTGGCGGTTTCCATTTTACAGGGTCGTCAAGTGAAGGAAAAACACCGCGCAGAAGTGGACCCCATTCAAATGTGTAATTGGAACCAGCTGTCTAAAAACCGAGCTAGCCGGACTGTAAAGTAAGTTAGAATGTAACCACTTTAATCTAAGTATTATTAGTCTGCAACAAGGAAAGTAAATCGAGCGTTATTATTACCATTGTGAAGGTAAAAACATAAAATTAAGAAATTGAAGAAAACCTGAGGGTGAACTGAAAACTTATTTCACCATATAGCCATCGACGGTCTATTTTAAATTGCCACAAAAAGCGTATCGAAAATATATAATTGGCAATCGGCTATGTAACTAATTAGTTTCTCATTTTTGCCAAAATATTACTCGATCCATTAACTTCAAATCTAATGTTTTGTTTTTTATTAAATCTTTCACAAATTATGCAACGATGTTAAGGCCACCCCATTACCTGCAGACACACCGGGTGTTCCGGATAATTCGTCAATACTTTGCTAATTTATTGAGATGTGTCCACACTTAACAACAATTTTAGAAACATTGTTTGAATTTATTTTTATTCTGCTTAGAACTGAGTGCTAGACTATGGTCATGATTTGAAAGGCAGACAAATTTTTGTGTGGGTGTGGGCCTTTCTCTAGCCCTAAGGGACACAGTTTTGTTTCCAGCGCTATGGTGCTTGTTGGTCTGGTCACTAGCTAATGCAGATGCAGATGATGTCAATGCACCACTGCCTTTGAATTTGACAGGCCTAAGTCAGCTAGTACTAAGGCGTTTTCTTAGGCCCTTATTGTAAGTTTCGATTAGCCATTGACTCGCTGGTTGTCGATTGTGTTGATTGATTTTGAATTTGGTAGGGCCAGCGCACACTGGATCAATTTTTCCGCGGGATTTTTTTTACTTCAGCCGAACGTAGGATGAATAAAACGGGAGAAATTGTGTATACATGAACCCGTTTTGATTGTAGTAGTATTTCTGATAATTTGACAGTTCTCAATTTTTTTTTTGTTTTAGTTTATTTGTGAATTGAAACAAAGCGTAACATCTTACCTTTTCCTTTCCTTCATTTTTCGGCTGCCAAATTACGAAAGAAATGCCCATAACGTAAAAATTTTTTTTTAAATTATTTTTAGCTTTCCCACGATGTTCAATGCTGGTTGAAAATTTACCCCGTTTCTTACTTTACACTTCATCTCCCTCTTCTATAAAATCAGTTTTAGCCCGGGGTAATTAGTCCAGTGTGTGCTGGCCCGTATTGTGTAACTTAATCGATAAAAAAATACATTATTGTGAATAATAAATGTATTATTGTGAATGACATGATTTTGATTATCGTTTGACATATTATTTGTTTAGGACCCTGTTCACATACGACTCACGGACTGGATCTTTTTGACGTTTCCGTGTTCAGACTATACTCCTGTCTGAACACTTCCGCGGACTCATTTTGACATATCAGTTGTCAGTGGTGATTGGTTTGGGTGTTTCTATATTTTATTGTTCGTGAATTTGTTAAAAAAATTAAACAATGAGTTCTGACAGTGATAGTGAAGAAGTAAATATGCATTTATTTGCATATCTAAATGTATTAAATGTAGCAGCATGTGCATATTTACAAAAAAAAAAAATCAAAAACTTTGAAAAAGAAGCGCGAGTGGGTGAAGAAGTGGAAGTTAAGGAGGGCGTCCAAAGGTTATTTCCATTTGCTCCAACAGGAGCTGCGATTAGAAGATATTCATTCGTATAGGAGATATTTACGAATGAACGAAGATTGTTTCAATGAATTACAGGAATACATAATGCCTCAGCTTTTGAAACAGGACACCTATATGAGACCAGCTATTAGTCCAGCGGAGGCATTATCATGCGTGCTGAGATTTTTGTCTTCTGTAGAATCGTACAGAAGTATGGAATTCCAAACAAGAATATCGCTCTCATATATGTATTTCCGAGAGATTCTTCGAGTTATACAGTTCCGGACATTGCTTATAAAGAGTTATCAGCTCATGTGTTTGCTCCTTGTTCCAATTCATTTTATCTATGAAAATGAAAGTAAAAGTACAAACAAATAAAATGTATTAAAAAGATAAATAAAATAACCTAATACGCAACAAGTTTTCTTTCACACACAATTTCTTTCCAGCCTTATGTCTAGTGACACTGATTGACATTTCCAAATGTCAAAAAGAATCCAAGAATTTCAAAAATTCTGAAAATCTGAATTCACGTAACATGTCACCTCCCCGCTTCATCCCTCGCCAAGAAACGTAAAAAAAAAACCAGTCCGTGAGTCGTGTGTGAACAGGGTCTAGGAAAATTTATTTGTTGATTTGGTGTTGACTTGGTTACACTTTATCTAAATTTTATAAACTACATCAACTGAGCTGTGTTTCAATGACTCTGATTCTGAAACCGAGCGGAATCAGATCTTAGAAAGGACCAGAAAAAGGAGAATAATCAGAGACACTTCTAACCCTTTGGAATTGACAGAAAAATATTATAATTACTGTTTACGAAAAAAAACTCGCATATGCTTATGATCTTGTAACTTGACTTTACAGTTATTTGAAACACTTTCGTTTATCTAAAGACGCATTTAAAGATTTACTAAGGGAAGTGAATCCTAAGTTCATCTATTCCAGATATTTTAAGGCTTGCTGCCGCTTTGCGATTCTGTTGGGATCATGGTTCCTACCAAACAATTAGTGTGGACAATAAAAACGGTGTTAGTCTAGCGCAATGTACCACTTCTTTGGTCTTAAAAGAAGTCTTCGAAGTGCGCAAAATGTACTTCTGTCCGAAATGGATTATTATATAATGAAATATTCGGAGAATGAAGAACTAAGGGCAAGGGTACATTTCTTCAAAAAAAGCGGAATACCCGGCATAATAGGTTGCATTGATAGGACCAACATTAAAATTGCGTCCCCTAAAGAACTACAACATGTTTATAAACAGAAAGGTTTTTATAGCATTCATGCTATGATAGTAGGTAAATTAACAAAATTTATTTCCTTCTAAATAGTTCATTTCGATTTCAGGTTAGTGATTATACGAGGGGCGTTCAACATATTCTCGGTATCGGGGTGAAGCTGTGGTTGTATATATAAATTGACTTATTTATCAAGTAATACTATTATTTTAGTGCACTCATGTAAAATTTCATATAAATGTGATTATTAATTCGCGTTTTATCTCTAGTTAAACAGAATCATAATGGCAACTGAGACGATGATGGTGAAAATTGAGCATCGCGCTGTAATTAAATTTCTCACTAAGCAAGGAAAAAGTCAAAAAACTATTCATGAAGAGATGGTGGCTGTTTACCAGGGTTCCGCACCTTCAATATCAACTGTGCAAAAGTGGTCAAGTGAGTTCAAGAGAGGCAGAGAGAGCATTGAAGACGACCCCCGCTCCGGCGCCACGGCTACTGCTTGTACGGGAGAAAGCATCAAAGAAGTCGAAAAACTTGTTCTTGAGGATGCCCGAATAAAGGTGAAAATGATGGCAGAGATCACCAAGCTTTCAATTGGTACCATTCATACCATTCTTCATGACCATCTTAATCTTTCAAAGGTCAGTGCAAGGTGGGTGCCACGAATGCTCACAGCACCTCAGAAAAAAGTGAGGATCGCATGCTGTAGAGAGCTTTTGGAGATGTGTAGTGAGAACGCGGACGGTGTTATGGATCGAATTGTTACTTGGGACGAAACATGGGTCCACCACTATGACCCTGAAAGCCAACAAGAGTCCATGCAGTGGCATAAAAAAGGAACAGACCCCCCAAAGAAGTTCAAAGTCACTCCATCTGCCGGGAAGCTCATGGCCACAGTTTTTTGGGACTCAAAGGGAATCTTGCTCATTGAGTACAAAAAAAAAGGTGAAACCATCAACGCCACATCCTACGCTTCCACTTTGCATAATTTGCGGGAGGAAATTAAATAGAAAAGACAGGGTAAACTCGCAGCGGGTGTGTTGCTTCTTCATGACAACGCTCCTGTTCACACGGCGCGAGTTTCCAAGGCTGCTGCGCGAGATTGTGGTTTCGAAGAAATCCAACACCCACCCTATAGTCCAGACCTTGCCCCTAGTGATTATTTCCTGTTTCCGGATTTGAAAAAATGTCTTCGTGGAAAAAGATTTTCGGATGATGAAGAACTCAAGTCGGCAATAAATGGGTATTTTGCAGAGAAAGAGGAAATTTATTTTTTTGAGGGTTTAAAAAAGCTTATCTCAAGATGTAACAAATGCATTGATGTTAGGGGAGATTATATTGAAAAATAAAAACAATTTAAATTGAATTCACATTTTCCGTCATATCGATACCGAGAATATATTGAACGCCCCTCGTAATATGATAATTCTTTGCGTGAATGCGAGATATCTCTGGTCGACTACGACTCTTATGTTTTCAATATGCCAACCTTAAAGACATTTTAGAAGAAAGGTACCATAGTGGAGAAGACAATCTTGGTTATCAGGTAATATGAAATTTCTCTTTTTTTATTCCTGATAACTAATTTCTCGTGATTAGAGGAGATTCTGGATATTCTCTGAAACCGTAGTTTATAACACCATTCAGAGATCGCGAAGAAACAGGGTCGCTGGAAAGTACCTATGTAAAGTGCAGTTCACGCAAAAGCTGTACGTCATTTGATGATATTGATATTGCAGCGCCCCTAGTGATATGTAACGGACAAATTTTTCAGTAAAGCTTCACTATTGATCCGTTAATTTTTTGTTTTGTGATTGAAGACATATCGGTAGTTCTGTACGCAACGGAAGTTCAAAATCGTAAAATAATAGCACAGTTAATAAAACTATACAGATGTCTCATCCCTGTAGAAAAAAATGGTTCACTTTTTGTCGGCTAGCCGACATTTTTCCAGCCGACATGAGCTTTCGTAGTAATATAAAGCTTTTTTTATTTTCGCTCTTTCTTGCTTTGTTTACTGAGAGATTTTTTTTTTCTCTCACCACAAGATGAGGGCAGTGGCAAAAGGAATATGAAAAACAATTGCAAGGGGTTTGCGGGAAGGGGTATGAAGACTTGGCTGTTTGTTTTCATTCGACTGCAATAGGAAATTATGTAATTTTTCATGAATTGGCATTTTGTTTGAGCGTATGGGTGTGTATTAAGAAAGAACAATTCAAAGGCGGGAAAAGTCGAATATTTCTTTACATTTTGTAATTGAAGTTTGACGAGCAAAATATTATTCGTGTTATTAATATGCAGTGCATGTAAATAATAAATAATTGAATTGAATTGAAGTGATAATTAAAGTGCACAGGTTAATCTATAAAATACTCGTAGGTATCTATTTTTATTTCAATATATTTTATGCATATATGTATTACTTGATATATATGTACATATATCCACAAAATTTTTATATAAAACAACTAGCGTTTAGGTGCAGGTATTACATTACATATATTTATACGTATGTATATATGTATTGATTTTCGTAATACAATTTGAGCTGTTTTGCTCCTATTAAAATAAATATGAATTTTCAGAAATGGTTTGATACCTCTAGTGAATGTTACGAGCACAAGATTAATTTAATAAATTTCCTAATAATTGTATTGCTCTGGAAAAATTGTAAATAGGTCCTTGATAAAAACAGAAATAAGAACACGATTCCCAGAAATAAAATAAGAAAATTGCAAAATGTAATGAACGCTTAGAAATGTAAGTAAGCAACGATAAATTGGCAACGATTATTGGAGGCTTGGGAGGGTGGGGGTCGATGTCCTGCCACGTCCTCGCTCGTGTCCCCTGGAAACTACTTAAGTAAGGGTGATTTAACTATAATTTGTTAAAACATGTGATTTCTTAGAATTAGTTTTCCAATTTTGTACTGAAGCCGCCTTTACTTAAGTAGGCCAAGAGCAGTGATCAATTATTATACAGGTATATATAGATAATACTATGTACATATGAATATATATGTGGTGTGTCCCAAAAGTAATGAGAATAATTTTTTTAAAACACATGTATCAATGCAATTTCTAACATGGCCTTCAATGCCTTGGCCGTAGCTTTTTACATTTTTCTTCCGTGCGTTCCTTACTCTTAAGGTACGTTTTGAGTTTGGGGAATAAAAAAAAGTAGCACGGGGCCAGTTCAGGACTTTTGGGACACGTCATTGATATAAACACTTCAGGATGGCCAAAATCTGCCGCCATTGTAAAATACATTTTGTCGAGCAAAGATAACCCCGTCGTCTACCAAATCGTACAATTTGTCACTGTAAACACTCATTGCTTTAGAGGAGTTATTCTTCCTCTGGGTTAATGCAAACTGAACAAATGACACCTTGTCGAAGATTACCACCAAAATAAGCATAGGCAACCGGTGCTACTTCAGTCTGGTTTGACAAATTGGATCCAAAGTCTCTACTCCAAGGAACATTGATTTTGCTAGTTAAAATATGGCTCATTCATGGCTGTCGGAAAAATATTTTCAATATTTTCCTTACTTACTTAGGTGGCGTTACAGTCCGGGGTGGACTAGGACCTCAACCAACAAGCCTTTCCACCTGGCGCGATCTTTCGCCAGCTGTTTCCAGCGGTGCTGCACTCCAAGTTGGTTGAGATCCCATTCCACTTGTTCGAACTCCCATATATTCGGCCATACATTACTGCGTTGTCTCGGAATTGAAGATTTTCGATCTTTACATACAAATATTTTGCGTACAGTTTTGAAAACTCCCTCTTACAGTGGTGTTCACCTAAATAGCACACCCTTTTATTTTAACCCATTTTGTTAAAAAAAAGTTGTACGTGAGGGTTAAACAAAATTTGTTTATTCTAATGAATAAAGATTTGAATTAATAAACAAGAAATGTAATTCAATCCAAAATATTAATTAACGTTAAAAAGGAAAACTTCATAAACTTAAAAATAGGCTGTTCACATAAATAGCACAGTCAACGAGTATTAAAAAAAAAAATAAATATACAAAAAAATAGAACTGAAATGTATTTAATATTTGGTAGGAAATCCTTTGCTCATAATTACTTCCCGACAACGCTTTGGTAAACTCTCAACTAAACGCTTACATCTTCCCGAAGGGATAGTATCCCACGCTGACTTTATGGTCTGCCAAAGTTCATTCAAATTCTTCGGATTTGAGTCCTTTACGATGAAATCCACATCATTCCAAAGGTTCTCGATTGGATTCAAATCGGGACTTTGGGCTGGCCAGTCAAGTACGGATATTTTGTTATCCAAGAGCCAGTTTTTTACTAGACGCGAAGAATGTTTTGGATCTTTATCGTGCATAAAATTCCATAACAGAGGCATGGATTCATCGGCGTATGGTTCCATATGTTCCTCTAAGATGTTTTTAGATTTGTGCTGATCCAGAATGCCATCAATCTTAACTATGGGCCCAACACCATGCCATGACATTGCGGCCCACACCATTATACTCCCACCACCATGCTTGACGGTTTTAATGGTGAACCTGTGATTGAATTCCTGATTTACAGGTCACCTCACGTACTTCTTACCATCTGACCCAAGGCGATTAAACTTGCTTTCATCGCTCCACAAAATGTTTTTCAAAAAGGACAACGATTTGTCCTTGTGGGCATGTGCAAAAGCAAGTCTTCTCTTTCGGTTTTTCTGGGATACTAGAGATTTCTTCCTGGCAATTCTTCCGTTGAGCTGGAATTCCATGAGGCGACGTCGCACAGTCACGGCTGATATTTGGATACCATGCTGTTCAGCCAATATATTTTTTATTTCCCTGGAAGTTAAGAATGGGTCACTGCAGCTAATTCTGTGAATTATCCTGTCAGTCTTTTACATGTACATAAATTGAAAGAAAAGGGAGCAAATATGTACTCGTAAATAACATATACATACATTTTCCGAATAAGTTCGATGTTGCTCAATGCTTGGAAATTTATCAAATTTTGTAGGTACTTAATGTCCTGAGCACAAAATTAAAATCGGGAAATTGGTCTAGCGCTCATGTACATACGTATATCTTCAACCCCATAACATGTATTAGCCCTTAACACCTCGTGCTTCAAATATCAACCACTTTTATAGTGTGGTGCACCCCCTCCAGCAAGTCCACATCGCGGACCATCGATCTCATGATCTTCAAAATTATATTTCTACCCCCATTTAATTTACATTGCATAACAAGTTCCAAACAAAATAACAAGCACACGTACATAAACCCAAGTAAACCGGTTATTCTGGGCAACGTCAACGTATATTTTTTTTTTGTTTTTATTTCTTTCGTTCACGTATTGTTTTTGCATGATAAACGACTTTGCATGTGTGAGTGACAAGTGGCAAGAGCAAAAAGGGAAAAGAAATAAAATGATTTTTCTGCTCTTTGTAAGAACTTGCAGCTTTTTAAAAAAGCTTTTTTTTTAGTTCGATTTCATTTTCATAGGACAAATCTTCCCATATGAATGAGACATCTGTATAGATTTATTATCTATGGTATAAAGTAGAGCCCTGCATGAGTGGAGTCAAAGTACTGTGCATAGTAGTTAACTCATTCACACTGATTCAGATTCATGAATCCTACCACAGTAAAATATGAATCTTTGAGTTAATGAATCATATAGTGTGCTATGAACACAAATCACTCATTGCTTATGAATGAATCCGAATGAATCATTAGTTTCCTATGACTCGTGTGGATCATGTTTCATGATCTAGAATGTGCGGTATCAATTCACTCACAGTAAATCACAGTAAATCATGTACTCGTATTGAAATGGGTTTTTTGTACTTTTTTTTTGATTTTGATTGTTCTCTACGTGTTGCAGCATTTTATTTAAAAGCAACATATGTACATACATATGTATGTATATATTGTGATAACCACTTAAATGTGAGCAGCGACATCTAGCAGAAAATGTTGATACTCGAAGACCAGAAGATTTCGATACTGGAATAACAAAGTCTCGACTGGAGAGTGGAATCGAATTTTCTAGCAAATTGGAAATTGTATGGGACGCTGGATGGCGAGGATTGTTCTCGAAGTATGTCATTCGAGTATAAATACCAGCATCCCAAAGGTATGCAAATCAGTTCTAAAGTGAAATTTGAAGTGTTAATTAGGAGAAGTGATTAAGTGGTTTAAGTAAAAGATAAGAAAAGTATAAGTGGTTGAGAAATTGAATTGTACTGAGAGAAAGAATTAAATAGTGAATTGTAACTGTACTGAATAAAGGGATTTGTATTGAAAAGAATAAGTTCTATCATTTGTACCCACACAAACATTTTACATTGGTGTCAGAAGTGGGATAGGACTTATTGTGTGTAAAAAAAAAAAAAAAGTGTTTTCTGACTATTTGAAAAAGCTAGAATGGGTCGAAAACTATTGCAGTTGACTCTCGTCCAACTCAAATCCGAGTTGAACAAGAGAAGCCTCAGCGCCAGTGGAGGAAAAAGTGACCTGGTGCTCCGACTTCAGGAGGCTTTGAACAACGAGGGACATGATCCTGATGCATACTCCTTCGATGTTGACGAGGATGAACAGACAAGTACCGGCAGTGATATGGCTGCGATGATGCAACTCCTCTTGTTAAAAATGGATGAACAAAAGAAAAATCTGGAAGAACAAAAGAATAGTCTCGAACAAAAGTTGGATGAACAAAAGAAAAATCTAGACGAGCAGAAGAGCAGCATTGAACAAAAATTCGACGAGCAAAAGAATAGTCTAGAACAAAAACTGGAAGAACAAAATAACATTCTCCAGCAAAAATTCGAAGAAATCGATGACAAATTTGAAAGAATAGAGAAGAACGTTGATGACAAATTTGATAGAATAGAGAAGAACGTTGATGACAAATTTGATACAATAGAGAAGAATGTTGGCGAAAAATTCGAAGAAATGGACAGCAAAGTTCAGCAACTGGCAAAAGAACTCGACACAGTGCGAAAACAGAAACTGCGAGAATGTTCTTTAAGCGGTCCAAGGAGAAAAGAGTTGAAGCCTCCCTCATTCGATGGCCAGACCTCATGGTCTACCTATAAGAAGCAGTTTGAAATGGCTGCCTGTGCAAAGGACTGGGACAATGAGGAAAAGTGCTTTGCCCTAACAATGGCCTTGCACGGTCCTGCAGCAGAATTGTTGCAAACAGTAGACATCGAAAAGCATAAAGATTATGTGACTTTAGTGCAGGCTATCGAGAAACGGTTTGGGGACAGCCACATGCAGGAGGTCTACAAGGTCCAATTGCAAAGCCGAACACAGCAAAGAGGAGAAACACTGCAGCAGCTCCAAGCAGACGTGAGTAGACTTGCACATCTGTCATACCCCACCGCAGGCCAGGAAATTATCGACGAAATGGCAAAAGATGCATTTATCAGGGGAATTGCAGATTCGAAGCTACAGTCAGCAGTAAGGATGGCCGGGAAAAGAACCCTTGCTGAAGCACTTGCCTTCGCTCTGGCGATGGAAGCAGCCAATCAGGCTTCCAGGGGAACACATTTCGTCAGGGAAGTAACATCTGTCGAATGCTCCTGCACAAGAATTAGTGCCGAGGAACGAGATACTCGACGGGATAGACGAATAATGCGCTGCTGGAATTGCAATAAAATAGGACACCTTCAAAGGCAGTGTAAAGAACCGGTGCGACGAAAAGTCTGCCCTCACTGTGGTGGCAAGCCAATAGAGGAAGAAACCAGCAGAAACAGCTATCAAGAAGCCGGTCAACCTTCCCGAAGCCATCAGTCGGGAAATGCTTAAGCACCAACTTCGCGGGGCAGAAGTTGGTAGCAGGAGTCGACGGCCCCAGGACCATCATCCAAGTCTCGCTGGCAAAACGATGCAGCGAAAGCCTTCTAGTAGAAGTAGTCAGTGGAAAAGAAAAATGGATGGCAACAATAGACACCGGTGCCACGGCCTCAATCATCAGGAGGAATCTTGTGCAGAAGTCATGGTTGCATAACACTAGCAGTTGCAGCTTGCGAACAGCTACAGGAGCAACGATTAAGGTATATGGTGAAGTTCGCATAAAAATCCAATTGGCCGGAATAACATTCACTCACGCGTTTCTGGTAGCTGACATATGTGACGAGTGCATCATTGGTACAGACTTCATGAGAGAACATGGACTTGTAGTCGACTTGGGGGCACAAACCCTGAAATACGGAAATATGGAGATACCAATGATATACGGAAACGCCAATACCACAGTCTCAAATGTCGTCATCTGCAGCAATCAGAGTCTAGAGCCTTCGTCAGAAGCAATTTTGTGGGCAAAAGTGGAAGGTGGTCCTGGTGGCCACCGATTCTATTTGATGGAGCCAGAAATGAGAAGAGACTTCATGGTGGGAAAGACCTTAGTGGAGCCAAAGAACAACATGGTCCCTGTAAGGATTCTAAATCCAAAGACATTCAGTGTAAAGGTGAAAAAGGGGGAGATAGTGGGAAAATGCGTACCTGTTGAGGCTATATCGACCACAACGGAAAAAAAGGGTGCAAAACCGGTCACAACAGTTCAGAGCATAAAAATCAAGAACAAAATTCTCAGCCTCTGTAATCTGGACGAAGATCAGCGAATCCTGGCAGAAAAACTAATCGGTGAGTACGCTGATATATTTGCTACACAAGACGGAGAATATGGACGTACGCATATTGTTCAACACCACATTGACACCGGAGACGCTCGACCAATCCGTCAACCTGCAAGGCGTCTTCCATTGGCAAAGCAAACAGAAGTTGCCGAAATGATGTCGAAGATGAAAGCTGAGGGAGTGATTGAAGAATCGCAAAGTCCGTGGGCATCTCCAGTGGTCCTCGTGAAGAAGAAAGATGGCAGCACGAGATTTTGTGTAGACTACCGACGTCTCAATGATGTCACTAAAAAGGACAGCTACCCACTTCCGAGAATCGATGACACTTTGGATATGCTTTCTGGAGCGAAATGGTTTTCTACACTTGATTTGAAGAGCGGTTACTGGCAGGTAGAGATAAATCGTACGGACCGTGAGAAAACTGCCTTCACTACAGGAAGCGGTCTTTGGCAGTTTGCAGTGATGCCGTTTGGACTGTGCAACGCTCCGGCCACCTTTGAGCGACTAATGGAACGAACATTGCAAGGACTCACCTGGAAAACCTGCCTAGTATATTTGGACGACGTTATCGTCATAGGTAAGACATACGAGGAGCACCGCGAAAATCTAAAAGAAGTGTTTGAGAGGCTACGAAGTGCTCATTTAAAGCTCAACCCGGAAAAGTGCGCCTTGTTTCGTCCGGAAGTAAAATATCTGGGTCACATTATATCAGCGGAAGGAGTAAGAACGGATCCTGACAAAATCGAAGCCGTGAAAAGTTGGCCTTCTCCAAAAGATAAACACCAACTGAGAAGCTTCTTGGGACTCGCCACGTATTACAGAAGGTTCGTAAAGGATTTTGCTGGCATTGCAAAGAGCCTGCATCAACTTACGGAAAAAGGCCGACAGTTCAGGTGGTCTGGAGAATGCGAAAAAGCATTTCAAGAACTGAAGCGACAGCTGTGCAATGCCCCCATCTTGAGTTACCCGACGTCCGGAAAAATGTTCATCGTGGACGCAGACGCTAGCAATGTTGGGGTCGGAGCTGTGATTTCCCAGGTTCATGATGGTCAAGAGAAAGTGGTCGCATATTACAGTAAAGTACTCTCCAGACCTGAAAGGAACTACTGTGTAACCCGGCGCGAGCTTCTGGCTTTAATTCTGGCTACGAAGCATTTCCATAAGTACCTCTACGGACAAAAGTTCATTCTCCGGACAGACCACGCAGCTCTGAAATGGCTACTCCAATTTAAGAACCCTGAAGGCCAAGTTGCAAGATGGATCGAGCAGTTGCAGGGCTACGACTTTGAAGTGCAACACCGCAAGGGAACACTCCACTCAAATGCTGATCCTCTCTCTCGTCGACCGTGCGGGGTAAAATGCGAACACTGCAACCGTAAAGAAGCGAAAGAACAGGCAACTATCCAAATGATCAGGACTGAGCCAATAGAGGGTTGGAGTATAGACGAAATCCGTTCCTCCCAACAGGCAGACAATGACATCGAACCAATATTGGCCTGGAAGGAACACGAGGAAAGACCAAGCTGGCAGCAGATATCAGATCGGAGCCAAACTCTGAAGGCATACTGGGCACAGTGGGACTCGCTTTTTGTGCAAGATGGATTGCTGAAGAGAAAATGGGAAAGTGCAGATGGGACAACATCTCGTATGCAGCTAATTGTGCCACGGTCCAGAGTCAACCAAGTGCTCCATGAAATACATGACGGAATCTCAGGAGGCCATTTGGGAATAAACAAGACGTTGGAAAAGGTACGGGAACGTTTCTATTGGCTAAGCGCTAAACAAGATGTCGAGAATTGGTGCAAAAAGTGCATAAGATGTGCGGCTACCAAGGGTCCAAAAGTAAAGCCACATGGACAAATGCAACAATACAATGTCGGAGCACCTTTCGAACGAATAGCCATCGACATCGCTGGGCCGTTTCCCGAAACCTTTAATGGAAACCGATATACCCTCGTAGTCATGGATTACTTCAGTAAGTGGCCGGAAGTGTTTGCCATCCCAAATCAAGAGGCTAAGACCGTAGCCGAACAGATAGTCAACAACTGGGTGGGCAGATTTGGGGTCCCAATGGAGCTGCACTCTGATCAAGGGCGAAACTTTGAATCAAACGTCTTCCAGGAAATATGCCAATATTTGGGAATAAGAAAGACAAGGACAACGCCACTACACCCTCAATCTGATGGAATGGTCGAGCGATTCAATCGGACCTTGAATGAGCATCTATCTAAGGTTGTCAGCAACTGCCAGCGGGATTGGGATCGACACATACCCCTCTTCTTAATGGCCTACCGAAACGCGGTCCATAGCTCAACAGGGCACACACCATCCGAGATCTTATTTGGTCAAACGATTCGGTTGCCAAGTGAAGCAAAATTCGGATCCCCACCGACGGAGCCCAAAGAGGTAAACGACTACGTGAATGACTTACGCAGCAGGATTCGTAAATTGCATGAAGACACCAGAGAAAAGATGAAGCTAGCAAGCAGCCGCATGAAAACTAGGTACGATATCAAGGCGAAATCTTCCGGTTTCAACGAAGGAGATCTGGTTTGGCTGTATAATCCTCAGCGTAAGAAAGGCAAATCACCAAAATTGCAACAGGACTGGGAAGGTCCATACAAGGTGATAACCCGCATTAATGACGTTGTCTACCGGATCCAACGTGGGGATCGAGGAAAATTGAAAGTGGTCCATTTGGATAGAATGTGTGATTTCAACGGGATGCTGAATGACGAAGTTGTTCGGGACGAACAACTGTAGGGAGGGAGCAATGTGATAACCACTTAAATGTGAGCAGCGACATCTAGCAGAAAATGTTGATACTCGAAGACCAGAAGATTTCGATACTGGAATAACAAAGTCTCGACTGGAGAGTGGAATCGAATTTTCTAGCAAATTGGAAATTGTATGGGACGCTGGATGGCGAGGATTGTTCTCGAAGTATGTCATTCGAGTATAAATACCAGCATCCCAAAGGTATGCAAATCAGTTCTAAAGTGAAATTTGAAGTGTTAATTAGGAGAAGTGATTAAGTGGTTTAAGTAAAAGATAAGAAAAGTATAAGTGGTTGAGAAATTGAATTGTACTGAGAGAAAGAATTAAATAGTGAATTGTAACTGTACTGAATAAAGGGATTTGTATTGAAAAGAATAAGTTCTATCATTTGTACCCACACAAACATTTTACAATATGTTACATATTAATTTATTAAGAAGGCACAAACTTAACGAAAATGTATTTTTTTGCGATATTTCATTACAAACGAGAACGGAGTAATTGTGAGTATTTACTATGTATATATAGAAGGAAACCGCTGATATTTTTGGAATTTCCTTTTTCTTAATTGCTGCGCTTTATTACAACAGTTTTTTTTATTGTTTATTACTTCCGGAAGCGAAAAATGATTTTTTAGTTTAAGATTTTGGTAGCTAGGATATATTGAATTTAATATTATATGTTTTATTACATTGTAATTAAAGGTTAATGATTACGCGAGTTAATTATACTTTCTTCCACTCATAAAAATATGAAGGCAATTAGGTCGTAAAATTCAAAAAACTTCATTCAGGAATTCTAGGAAACTTTCATTTTTTGTAATTGAAGTAGGAAGTAGAAAAAAAGTGTTATGCAAAAATTAACCCGGAGATTCTGTATTGTTATTTTTTGTTGCAATTCTTAATTAGTGTTTTTCTTTTCATATAAAAGAAAATAACTTGTTATGAAAATGTTAACTGAATACACGCAGAAAATCCTTTTTATTGCATTATACCTACACTCAAAACTTTTACGATAAAAAAAGTTTCAGAGCATAAATAAGCACTAAATAAAACCCCACAAAAAAAAAACAAACAACAACTACAAATTATTGTTTTCTGTATTCAAATTTTTCTGTATTCAAATTAAACATCTCATTAAATGTTACTTTTCAAAAATAATTTTTTTTAAGTAAACATATTCCTTAAGAATATGTACATATATTCATTACGTGCTGCATATTTTCCATTCCGACTTATTATTTTCTCCAACCGTCTTTCAAAACAACGAATCAAATGCAATCACAGTGAATCACAATGAATCACACCACTCACAACACACGAAAAATAACTCCTTACTGCAGTTACTCGTACTATTCGAATCACAAACTGTGAGGTACGAAGGACATAAAAATGAATCTGAATGAGACTGAATCATTTCAAATCACACGATTCATTCTGTCTCATAAAATGAGACATACGATTCATTCAGAGTCATTTTTAAATTAGTTGAGTTATTTGAAGTTTGACTCCACTCATGCAGGGCTCTAGTATAAAGAAACACTCAGTATCGAAAGAGCTAAAAAAAAAATTGAGAAAACGGGATGTAAAAATTCAGAACTGGTCTCAAAGGTAATAACATCTGTGAAACGTAATCCTGGGTTATCGGACAATGATCGAGCAAAAAAATTAAACACACGCAAAAGCACAGCAAGACGTATTTTTTTTTTTTTTTTTTTTATAAAGAGCGCGCGCTCAAGGGGTTTGTGTACCCTTAAGATGATTGTTCACAGCGCGGGCAAAGGAAATTTAGGGAGGAAGAAAAGATAGGTACCGATGTCCATTGTTTTTAAATGTTTGCAAGTTATAACGACCAGGAAATACAGAGATCGGCAGGGCATTCCATAAGCGAGTTGTACGACTTAGGAACGAATCACGATATTTTAGAGTACGTCCGAAAATGGGCTTGAGGGTATACTGATAAGCATTCATAGCGAGACGGGTGTTACGGTTGAAAGTTTGAATGGGCGTCAGTGGAGCACTGGTGGTGGAAATAGCGATAAATCAAAGTGAGACAGGAGACATTTCGTCGGTATTCGAGGGTGTCCATTGATTGGCTGATATTAGTATCATCATGCTGGCTGCAAAGTGTGCAGCAAGCAGATTGGCCTTATCCAAAGAGCTGACAGCTGGAATGTCATTGTAAATGAGCGTTGGGATGGAGGATGAGGCGGAATTTCTAATGTTTTTGACGAACGACCAAAAATTTTTACTGCCTTTGGGACATTGCAGTATTTTTTGCCTCAGTTTTTGGTCGTATAGGAATTTCACACGCTTAAGAAAGGCGTTGCAGTCATTTCTGGCTCGTTTGAACTTTTTTCGGTTTTCCTCTGTCGGGTTGGTCTTGTAGGACCGAAAAAACATTTCTCTAACCCTGGCGGCCTCTTTACAGCTCGAGTCGTACCATACCTCTTCTTTTGGTTTGATACTCTTCATCCGATGAGGAGTAAAGGATCTCATTCCAAAGGGAATGGTGTTTGTAATCATATCAGCAGCGGCATCCACGTCGTTATCGAGGAAGCATAACGACCAGTTAAAATTCCTAAAGAAGCTGTTAAGACCGCTCCAGTTGGCTTTTTTTCTCTAACTGTGTGGTCGGTGTACGAGAAATTAGCTGATATGACACAATGGTCCGACGAGCCTAGAGGGGAGAGCACATCAATGGTGTACTTATCAGGGTGAGAAGTTAAAAACAAGTCCAGGGTGTTGGCGGTATGACTATCAACGTCTGGTATTCGCGTAGGCTCATTTACAAGCTGCGTTAGGTTGTTTTCCGCAGCGAAAATCTCAACACACCGTCCTTCGGGTGTTGTCTGTCCAGAATGTCGAAGCCACCCAGAATTGTGTATATTGAAGTCGCCCGTAATAACGACTTCAGTATGAGGATACAGGGATACAATTCTTTGAATGGAGTCAGACAGCGCATCAAACTCGTTAAAGGTTGAATTGCTGTCCAGTTTGGGGCTTCTATAAATAAAGCAGTAGTGTATAATTTGCTTACGGGGATGGAATTTTAACCACATGAAGTTGAATTCCGGATTGGAACATGGATCACATTGTGGTGGGGTTTGGTAAGCTACATCACTACGCACATAAATGGCGAGACCGCGGTGAGTGAAGAATAATGGCACTAGTTCGTAGCCAGGTAGCTTCAGATCAGAATGATCTGAGAGGTGTGGGCGGGGATCTACCTGTGTTTCACTAAGTGCCAAAACAACTGGTCTGTACTTACAGACGTGGACGTACGCAGAAAAGTGATTACTTTTTAGCCCGCGTATATTGGCTACGTCTACCCTGAATTCCCTAGTCATAATCACAGACAAACACAGAAAACACAAACACCGACGATACTAAGCAAGGCTGCGAAGTGAAAATTCTAACATTGATTTACCGGATACGTTTGAAAGCAGCTTATAAATCATATCGTGCAATAAAATACCCCAACCGTTCTGATAAACAAAATTTAATAGCTAAAAAACGGACTAGGATTCTTTATGACAAACTTTTAACCAAATTTAGAGGCTGCTTGGTAATGGACGATTACCAGGTCAAAAATTTTATGTTTCGACGGAACATGGTAATGTCCTTACAAATTCAAATATATAAAAATCGATAAATTTGCCAAGAAAACAATGATTTGGCAGGCGATCTGCAGCTGTGGCCTTAAGAGCAGGGCTTTTGTGACAACAACCATAATGACATCGGATGTTTACATCAAGGAGTGCCTAACAAAACGACTTCTGCCCTTCATACGTAAGCACCATACGGCAGTAACGTTTTGGCCTGATTTGGCCAGTTGTCACTACTCCAGGGTTGTCATGGAGTGGTATAAAAGAAATAATGTGGAAGTTGTACCCAAAAGCATGAATCCACCTAACTGCCCTCAACTTCGACCAATCGAAAAATATTGGGCAATTGTTAAATTTAAATTGGGGAGGAATGCAGGAGTTGTCAAAAATGTCAAGTCAATGTTGATAAAATGGAACCATTCTGCAGCAAAAGTCCAAAGGAAGGATGTTCAGAAGCTAATGGCGTCCATCAGGAAAAACACCCTAAATTTTATTCACACGAAACAAATATAAGATTTATTTTAATATTACTTTTAAGCCCAACAAATAACTTTTAATTTGAGATATAATATGTTTTCATCACAGTATTATTTAAAAAGTTATAATAGCATATATGCGTACAGATTTTGCGTGAATCGGACTTTATGTGTAACAAAAAACACGCAAAGACAAGGAACATTGTTGAGTAGACAATCGGTGTGCTGAAGAATAGGTTTAGGTATCTATTAAGAGGCGCATAACTGCACTTCAACCCCAAAAAATCTACGCAGATCACAAATGTTTGCGCAGCTTTACACAATATTTGTATAACATATAAAATCCCTCTAGTTAGCGAAGAGACACAATTTGACGCAGAAGAGAGTAGACCACAATATAGTGGCAAAGATATAGAGGATCAGAGGATCATCTGAAAGCGATGATGCAATATTGACAATAAGAGTGGTTTCCCAAGAATTAATAATTTTCCAATAATTTTTTAAAATTGCATAGTTGTTAAAAAGTTTTAAAGCGTGCTCGTTTATTTGACTACCTGTCAAAACCCTCATTTGCTTATGCTGTTCCTTAAATGTTATCAGAAAGCGTTAGGTTTGGGGTATGAAAGCCTAGTTGGAAAATTTACCAATCTAAAATGGTATAAAAGATTACAAAAAAAATTAATTCATCACGCTATTTGAAATGCCTGCATTTACAAACCAAGAATACGCAGACATCATTTACGTTTATGGGCTGTGCAGTGCAAGTCCAACTAGAAGGGGAGAAAAATACCATAAATTTTACCCTAACCGTCGACTTCCTAGTGAAGGAGTATTTGGAAATACGTATCAAAGGCTTCGAGGAACGGGATCAATTTCAAATACATGACCTAATGCAGGAGCTCCACTGGTAAGAAGAATTTCCCTGCTGTTACAACTGATCCATCAATCAACATCAGATGATCTATCAATCATGCAGACATAAAATTTCCAAATCTTATCCATACCATCATACACCTGTGCAAGAACTGCTTCCCGATGATTTTTTATAATTTTTTTTAAAGAACTTAACACTCAAGAGGGTACTCGTATTACTACGCTTAAAATGCTAGAGCGCGTGTTGTGCTCAGTAGTTATTTCGCTCCATGGGTAACATCCAACTGTGATAATCTCAACTCGAATTCAGGCGACGCTCTACTGTTGGATGAATCTACAAAAATTTCCATTCGATGAGCAGTATTGCTCAACCATATTGGAGAGCTGGATATATAGTACAATACGTCAGAGTTGGTCTTACATTGGGAGGATAAGTCTCCACTGACATTTGATCCAGATCTACATTTGATGGAATATGTTTTGTTGAGCACTTGGTCCAATGAGAAAGTGGATAATGCTAATTTAAATGATCTAAGGCACGGTGCTTTTGCTGGCAACTATAGCTCTTTGAGTTTTACTGTACATCTTACTCGTCAGGTTGGATTTTATCTAATGGATTACTTCCTGCCATTAATTATGATCGTGGCAATGTATTGGGTGTTATTTTGGTTGTAAACCGATCAGTCAACATCAACATGCTGGCAACAAGCATTATGTTAACGTTTATTACATTAGCTTCGGCACAAGGAAAAACACTACCTAAAGTCAGTTATACAAAAGTTTTGTTCTTAGGCTGTACGTTGTTTATCTTTGGAAGATTATTTGTTTTGGCGACGAAAGCAATATGTCGAATTAAAGAAAATCAATAGTAAATATATTTTGAAGTCTACTTTAACTCCACGGCTGGCCCGTGAGGATATTGGTTTCCAAAAATCAAGATCTTGTTCAAGTCTGAATGGAACTTCGGAAAATAGTAACAGAGGATCAAATACTTATAACAACTATATAACTGTTTATAGTCTTCCAATAATAAGAACTAAATGCAATGACGATTTCATCTCTGGCAATGGCAACCTTGACTTAGACGTTGAAAAAGGCCAAACAACAACATGTTCAAGTGTGCCTCCTTAAGGATGGATGACAACTTTACTGGTTTAAATTCGAACAAAAATAATTGCAAATCCAATCATCATGGTTGGACAACAATGACGCCTCAAGAAATCTCCATTTCCCTCTGGCATTTATCGTCTTCCATGCACTCTTCTGGACATTTGTTTATCGTTTATAAGAAGAAATTACGTCTACCAAAGGAAAGGCATTATTTTTAATTTATAAAGCGTTTTCCAAAAGGGACTTGACAACTTTGAATTTAATTTGTGAACGCACTCTTTCACTAATCATCAAACTGTCACTGTCAATTTATTCAGTAAGCTCAACATTTTCATCATGGTAAAGTACACGAACGAGCAACGTCTGCAAATTATAAAAATTTTCTACCGAAATTCGGAGTCGGTGACTGCAACTTTAAGAGCGTTAACTCCAATTTTCGGTCGTAATTCTCGTCCTAGCAGACAGGCAATAACAAGGTTAGTGAAATTGTTGTCTACATATTCGTTGTGTGATGTTGTCGCTGCCGTTCAGGCGTCCGTAGCAAACGATCCAAATCAGTCAATTCCACGGCGTTCTCAAGAATTGGGCATCGCTCAGACCACATTTGCGTAAGGATCTTGGCTTACACCCATACAAGATCAAGCTGACTCAAAAACTGAAGCCGATGGACTATTTGAAGTGACGTACGTTCTCCGATTGGGTTCTGGAGAAGATGCGCCCAGATGATGAATTTCATCGCAAAATCATCTTCAGTGACGAAGCTCATTTTCGGCTCAGTGGGTTGCAAAATATGCGTTATTGGTCGGGTGAAAATCCACATGTGCTTCATGAATCACCACTTCATCCACAAAAAATAATGCCAGCGGCATTATTGGGCCTTATTTTTTCGTCGACGATAACGGTCGTCACGTTACTGTGTATGGTCAGCGTTATCGCGCCATGATCACCGATTATTTTTGGCCTCAATTGGAAGATATGGACTTGGACGACATGTGGTTTCAGCAGGATGATGCCCCAAGCCACACAGCACACGCTACAATGGATTTATTGAAGAGTAAGTATGGTGATCGTGTTATCTCAAGAAATGGGCCAGTAGATTGGCCGCCTCGTTCGTGCGATTTAACGCCGCTTGACTATTTTCTGTGGGGCTATGACTTAGGTTTATGTCAACACGCCGACGACGTTGAAAGAACTCAGAGCCAACATTGAACGCAAAATAGCGGCCGTTTCGGCGAAATGTGTGGCCGAGTCGTTGAAAATTGGGTCAACGAATCGACCGCTGCAAACGTGGCCGCGGTGGCCATATGAACGAAGTCGTGTTCAATTCGTAAATGTTTTGATTGTACTTCAAGCCGATAATAAAGTTTTTGAAATATCTCAAATGGTTTGCGTTTTATTTAAAAAAAAAAAAAAGTTGTCAAGTCCCTATTGGAAAACCCTATATTATATATAAATATAAGCCCAATGCTATTTCTGATAGGCATCGCATCCTTACCAAACTAGTTGTTTGTTTAAGGTGTTAGGCCACTCTAGGATTTAAAAAAAAAAATCGAATTTTTTTTATAGCTTTCAATGGTCTTTTAGGACCTCAAAAATGATATCCCAAAAGATTATGGATGGCCGGGAAATATCTCGAAGTAGTTATTTTTCAAAGTATGGGACAAGGCCACCAAGCTACAATAGCTTTATTCTCTTGCAAAAATGCCATTGTGAATAAATGGGGCCTTCAACCCACTGGCTATACATCTCGGTTATAAGGCCGATACTTACTTACGGAGTGGTCGCCTGGTGGACGGTGGAAATGCATTAAACTAAGCTAACCCCCTCTGCGGGATTAGACATTCTGTTTCACTTGACACCCCTCGATATTTTCAGTAGGCAAGTAGCTGCGACTGCAGCTATTCGCCTTAAAGCGACTACACAATGCACAAATAATTCATTTGGCCACGATAATATTCTTAATACATTAGGAATCCTCACAGAGAACATCGATTACGCCATACCTGAACTTTGTTTGAACAAAGACTTCCATGTCTTTCATGCTTTCATGGAGGGTAAGTCAATCCACTTCTAGACAGATGGATCTAAAACCGATAGCGGGGTCGGTGGCGGTGTTTTCTCAGATAAGATAAATCTAAACCTCTCTTTCCGTCTTCCAAATCACTGTAGAGTGGAAATTTTGGCGATTAAAGAAGCTCTGTCCTGGCTGAAGAAAAACGTGATATCTGCAAGGGATATCCGTATCTTTTCGGATAGTCAGGCCGCTATCAAGTCCCTTGACTCGGTCTCATTATATTCTAAAGCCGCCCTTGGATGCCGATCATCTCTCATGAAGATGGCAGAGCAGTTCAACATTCACCTTTATTGGGTCCCGGGCCACAGAGACATTCCAGGGAACTGCAGAGCCGATGAACTCGCCAAAATTGAAACCACTCTACCTATTCTAACGGATAAGGGTGGTATAGGTATACCAATCGCTACGTGCAAACTAACAAGGTAACAAAGCTCGATGCCAATAAAAGAACAGACCTTAGGTATACTGTTGGACCAACATGTCTAGCGACCAAACAGATCTGGTCAAAGCTGGAGCTGAATCGCTCTAAGAGTCTGATCCTTCTAAATAGGAAACATCTCAACGCCATCATAGGTGTCAGTCGACACTGCCTCATAGGCAAGCACGCAAGAAGGCTTGGGGCTTAGAAGAGGAACAGGAGGAGATAATTATCCTCATACTCTGTAAATGTCCAGCTCTCTCCCAGAGAAGAAAACTTCATCTAGGAGCTTTCTTCTACAACGAGCTAAACGATCTAAAAAATATATACGTAAACAGTCTCCTACTTCTCCTACTTGGATCATAGATCCAAGTGGCTCAAAATGGGCCAATAGGCCTAAGTGGGTTGGTATTTCCAACAGCCTCTCTTACCTACCTACCTACCTAAATGTAAGCAAGTGGCACTTCAGTGTCAATTTGTAGTATTCGCAAAAAAGCTCTCCCATACGGCCTACTCGTATATAGCTGTGAATGACACTGAATGAGCCAATATTTCACAGAAAATAGTATTGATACCACCGAAGATCGTTGAAGTGAAATTTTCATCAGGTAAATATAATTACGATTACTCGAAACATCAGAACACAATGTTTTAGAATGTTAGCCACATCGAACTGAATTGGCAACGGCACCGTGAACATTTTTCGTCAATATGTCTCTTAACAATCTCTTAAGAGACTCTCATCGCCCTAGTTTCACTGAATGGCGCCAAGCACGAATTTATATTAGAGAAACCTGAAACTCAATTTATTATATGAATACATATTCTTTGTTCACATACATAAATTTAATATAAGCGTTCTCGAAAAGTCCAAGATTGTATTTAATACAAATCTCACATCCAGAACGGAATGTTTTTGTTTTTTTTTGTAAAGAAGTGAGCACACACACTGTATAGGCAGATGGTGTGTCAAAAGCCACCTAAAAATGAAAAATTATTTAGAGATACGATCTTTTGATCTTTTGCCGCGCAATTTAATCTTAGTTCTCATGTCAAAATAAAGATTCGTATCATACCATTTGTCGCAAAATAAAGCCTGGCTCCTGAGAATGTTAAGACAAAAGGAGGTACAATTATTTAATTAACTTAGCTTTCCTTTAGCAATGAAATTCGTCAGTTCACAAACTTTCGTGGCCTTGGCAGAACTATTTGCCCGATTAATTTATTCCCCGTCATCATTTTAGTCCGATTTCTCAAATAAAAAAAAGTAAGAGTCACAAAAGGAGTAAGTCATCGAAAAGAATTTATAATTTGAATTAATGAAGACAGACGGATAGGCGAAATAAAAACGAAATTAAATTTACCAAAAATAAAAACACAAGCTGCCATCAATTCAATCCAAAGATGGTCTTTCTAAATTTTTATCCGATCTCGTAATAATGATTGTAAGAATACATATATCCAACAAAAACAATATTAGTCGGTCAAAGAACCCTTAGGCAATTAGAATTATGTTTTTTCTGTGGCATATGATAGAATGTATTAAGAGTTGGCCGTAAATCATATTTTATCTACGATCCAATGTCAAGTCCAATAATCTAACAATCGACAATCCTCTAAATTATTCAAAAAATATCGACAATTTGCTGTGTTACTCAACTGAACCTACAATACTCGTATATATAGAGATGGGAATTACCAGTCGTTACGGAAAACAGACAAAAATGTACACGTTTGTACTGGCACGTGGATCTTGACCGATGTACTCGTATTCTAAACATCTACAAAAAGTCTTTAATATACGCACACACTTCTTTCAATTTCTACCCCAACTTTAGGAAATTTTCGTCTTCATTAACGATGAAAATCATTCGAAAGAATGATCATGGGAACAGATATCTCGCAGCTGGATATCAAAGCCATCCTTGTTGGTTCGGAAACAGTGACGGTCGACTGGCAAAATACAAGGTGGAGCAAACGTTGTCACCCGATGTTCTTTGGCTGTAATTTTTTTCATGAATGAAAACCTATGGTTGTGCTTAAGGATTATGTTTATTTGATGTCTTAAATTTTTGTCTATTAAGTCAAGAATATGATATCGACTATTGTAAGTGGCCTCCGCCAGAATTGATGACCACTCGGGCCCGATTTGCGGCATTTTCCACCACTCTTGCCAGAGCTTCCGGAGATAGGTCCTCGTATTATTCACCCTTATTGCGAAGATCAACTATCAACCGATTTACGATTGGTAGAATTTGTCAATTGAAATCGGACTTGGTATTGTGAAAATGAGTTGATAAAGTATTGTGCTATTGTGAATACCTTCAAAATATTTCCATTATTGTGAATGTGCAAAGAAAATTATAATTAATGCCCCTATTACGAATGGCGAATCGAACGAAAAAATTTGGCGAATGTGAGTATTTGGTATTACGAATAGCGAATCGCCAATATTTCATTCGCTTGAAGTGTCAAATATTTAGTGAATTACCATCTCACGGTATTACGCTTGGCGAACGTTCGCCAATATTTCATTTAATACGTCAAATTCAGTCGAACAAAGCTTTTCAGTGACAAGGAACATTTCAATCAAGGCATTCGTTGTTTTATGTTATTTTTGGTCAAGAACATGAGTAGTGACAACAAAAGATAAGTATAACTAATTATATTATAATAATAACTTCTTTTTTTTAAGGGGGTTACATACGTTTCTCCGCTCAAAAAAAATCGACTTTTTTTGCATGAAAAAATTCTATATTCTTTTGCAATTCAAATGCCGCAAGAATTTTTCAAAAATTCCAATAATTAAGAAAGTTATGACCGTTAGACGTCGGACTGGGCGGAGCGCTCATTAGGGATATGAGCAGCTGCGACGGGTCAGTGCCCTCGCAAATATTTATACCTGCTTAGCAATAGATTTAAACCTTGTATAAGAATATTAGAATTCAGAATAGTTCAGAAGGCACTACTCGAGCACATTTTCAGTTTTGCTTTCGAAGCCACGCAGGCAAGACACACTGCAGATTTTGCATTTCGCTTGCGTTTTTCTCGAAACAGTGTTTTTCGAGTCGGTACCAGAAATATCTCTTGAACCACTCGACCGATTTGCATGCCATTTCGCACGGATATTCTTAATACCATTATCTAGTCTCCTACGTGGGATTTTTTTGATATCTTAATTTTTAGATTTAGATATTTATAATAAAAATGTGACTCGTTTTTTAGTCAAAAATATCCTCGTACGTTCAAAAAGCTGCCATTTTGTTAAAAATGAAAATTTTTGAAAACGGCTATGATAGAGACTAGTTTTATCCATCTAATTTAACAGGTTTTTGTTTTTGTTTCAAATGAAACCTACCAGAGATATTCCTGGTACCGCCCAGCACGTTTTTGAAGAGAGGTTTCCGGAGATGGGCGAAATGTATACTTTATAACTGTTTTTCTTCAATTGTCAATAAAGTTTTGTATTCGTCAAGAAATAATTTACACTTTACTTTTTATATATTAATTTAATATTGTAGCGAAAAAAATCATGAAAAACGCTCCGTTTTTGAGCGGAGAAACCTATATAACCCCTTAAGTTTTAAGAGGACGAATTCTGAACAATTCACAAAATTAGTTAAATGCAGACACTGCAAAGGGCATAGGGGTATTTGAGTCGTCAAAAAAAATTAAAAGAAATATTGGGAGTAGTTCGCTCTGGAGCTAAACTTCCTGGGATCGCCTGTACGAGAGTGAAAACGATGGCATAAGGTGAAACAATTTTGCACATATTTAACATTTTAATTTATATATAAATTCAGGTTTGGTTGGATTACAAACTGAAGCTCAAGAAGAAGTTTGCTAATAATAAAAAAGAAATAACAGCTACTGGAGGAGGACCATGCATGCAGATACCTTTGACTCCTTTAGAGCAAACGGTGGATGAGTTTCTGGACCTTCAAAATGCAATAAATCAGGTATTTTTTTCGGCGTGAATATGGGAACCTTGTCCCGTATAAATGAAGCCGAAGCTGTTCCAACACCCAAACGTGATTTTTCTTTGCCTTAGGCTTCTTGAAAGCCAGACAAGTGTTCATGAGGAGCTTCTGACAGTTTAAAAAGATGTACAGAAATCATTATGTTAAATTGCTAGATACACCCGAAAAAACTTATGAACTAGAAAAAGAAAAATTATCCCTATTGATGAAAAAAGAGGAACGGAAAAAATAAGAGAATTTGGAAAAAGCCGCCGCCATAAAGAAAACCTGGAAGTAAAATTGAAGAAATTGGAGCTTATGAATTTAAAAAAGTGAAATAAAAATGTTAATTAAAAACACTATACTTTAATGTATTTTTTTTATTTAATTACAAAGATTATTGTCTTCCTATTGTCTTGGATTCCTATTGTCGTTTCCACTATATTCCTTGCCTTGGAGTACAGTTTATTGAACATTGCCTCTCTTGACCCAACATTTGTATTTTTATAGCATGTGAGCAAATAAGGAAGGTGAGGATAACCAGAATCACCTAAAATATTATAAAAATACATCGATTAAACCTATCAGAGAGAAAGACATCTTACTTACCCAGGAGCATTGAACGCTCCCCGTTTTCGTTCCATGTTTCTGTGGCTGTAATTCCACATAAAGGAATCATGGGTTGAACCAGGATCTCTGGCATCAATATAGCGAATGTACATACTGTGGTCACAAGCCTGTAAAATAAAACCTTTACAATTTAAAAGATAATTCAGAGCCTATAAAAAAGCCTATATAATACCCTTTCCGGTTCAAATATTGGTGCCGCAACTGCCCAGGGGCGAGAATTCCAATGTGTGTCTCATCAACACATCCAATTACTCCAGGTAATCTCGTTGCTCTGAATAAATAATTTCGTGTGTCTTGCTTTTCTCTTTGAGACATTTCTAGCTTTATCCAAGCTTTACAGATTGTTGTCTCAAACACTTCAATTATTTCTGTCAGAACAACAGATACGGTAGACAACCTAGCCCCAAAGTTGAATTTTGGTAGCTGCCGCTGGAGAAAAATTGCAAAGCACAAACCAATTTTAGCAGTGGGGGGATAGCAGATGTGTGTGTGTACCGAAAGTCACCTTTTACTTAAAGAAATGCATCTTTAGGTGTGTTTTTTTACATGCGTATACTCGCTAACTCAAAAATTTACATGACAATAACAATAACACGATATCGTGTATTCGCTTGAGATAGCGAGGACAATTATCAACGATAAGTCCTAAGCGACGATAGAAACAGTGATACCAGAATCTTGTTTCTTATGTGTTATCGAATATTATCGATAAATTATGATGAAATGTCAAGAATTTGACACAAATGTGACATTCCGTCAATAAATTAAATTAAAAGAAAGAAATGTCTGGAAGTGTTAAGAAGTCATTTTTGAGGCGAACGCTCCAACTTGGCCCTTTCAGCAGCATGTTTAATACCTTAAAAAAGTCAGTGTCATCCTATTGCATTTACTTATGTATAATTTACATTTACATTTCTTACCTGAGTTTTGGCAGTATCTTTCATTTGAATTTATTATTTTCCTATTCACAAAAAAGTCACAATTTCTATAATTTTTGAAATTTGACAGCTCAAATGACTTTAAAATGTATGTGCTGCCAGATTTTTATAACGAAATTGCCAAGCGGGAATGTTCGTTCTTTTGTGCCATTTTTGAGTTAGCGAGTATACGCGTGTAAAGAAACACATTCTCAGGAAGATCCAAGGGATTAGAATCATCACGAATTTTTCTTCTTAACCTGCTAATTGTTTTTTCTTCATTCCGCTCAGAATTTTCAAAAAAACAAATCAACATTACTTATCATTTTAATTTTGAATTTAAATTTGAATAGGTTTTGACATTTAACAGTTGAGATTTCAAGTTTGTTTATATGGCAGCACTCTTTTCAAAGGCGAACTACTAGGTTCGCTATTCGTAATACGACGTGAGTCGAAATTCGCCAGAGAATTCGATTCGCGAAAATCCTGCGACTCGCAATTCGCAATAGGGGGGTACATTATAAACAAAAGACAAAATATGATTTCAATTGAACTTTTTTTTTGGTGAAGATGAGGAGTTAAATGGTTCTGATTTCGTTGCGATAGCTAAAATGCGAAGAAGTTTGAGGGATACATCTAATCCTTTGGAATTGGAAAGTCCAATGTAAGTACAAAGGTTTTTATTTTTTGGTAACAAACAAGTAATATGTACTAACTCTGCTCAATTTCTAGTTTTTTAAAAAACTTCCGGTTATCGAAGGATGCATTTTTTAATCTTTTTCAAGAAATAGAGGACAAATTCAAGCCCTGCAAAGCATTCGAGCTAGCAACAGTTCTAAGATCCTGTGCACGTGGGAACTACCAGTTCAGCTTGGGAAATGATTTAAATCTTGGTCTTGCGCAATCAACTTCATCGCTTATCCTTAAAGATGTCTTCTGTTCTAGAAAACCATTTGTGCCCAAAATGGATAAAGTTCCAGTACACAGAGGAGAGCAAAATTATATTTTTTTTGAGAAAAGTGGCATTTCACATGTAGTAGGATGCTTGGATGGTACATACATTAAGATCATCATGATTCAAACATATGGAATTTGTCCGCGCTAAAAGCAAAAATGGCAGCCGATTACAGTAATGGACGCAAGGACTTTCGTCTTCTTGGTATGTTCTCAGCTTATGTGACTTTCTCATTTTTAGGAGACGGTGGTTATCCCTAAGCACCGTATCTTCTGACTCCATATAGAAATGCTGAAGGAGGTTCATTGCAAGCAAGATTCAATGAAAAGCATTCTCGGCAAAGAAATATAATAGAAAGAACTATCGGGGTCTTGAAAGGCAGATTCAGATGCTTACTGCAGGCAAGAGAGCTTCATTACAAACATGAAAAGGCAACACAAATCATAAATGTTTGTGTAGCACTGCATAACATATGCAATAAATTTCGTGTTGAAGTTCCAGAAGAAGTAAATATTGAATATGCACAGAATGATAATTTTCCCAATAGTGATTAAGGCATTGAATTTTTCAACTACCATTTCAATGAAGGCATCCGAATAAGAGACACCATTTTACGTTTCATGTTTACAAAACAGTATTTGTTTTTAACAAAAAAAGGAACAAATGTGACTAACTTAATATGAAAACTAAAAAAAAAAAAAACTTAAAAATTATTTATTTGAAGCTTTTGTTTTTTCAGCTCCAACATTTCAATTTTCAACTTCAGTTTGGCTTGCCTATCCTTCTCTTTGTTTTCTTTATTTTCCTTGCAGAGCTTCAATTTTTCCCTTTTAACTTTTAGAATTTCTTCCTTTTCTTCTCTGGCTATTTGAAGCTTCTTTTTGAATAATATTCAATATTGCTCATACTTTTTCTAATATCACCCAAAATATTAAGAATATTTTCGTGATAATTTACCTAGTCAGTAGTTTGGATTTCTAATAACGACATACGATCGTTTTGTAGTTTTCCCTTCCGAGCAGAAGAAAAATCTGTTGCTCAACATCTTCAACTGGAACTGAGTCAATCTGATTGTTCATGGGCCACATCTTCAGTTCTAGTTACACTTACATTGGAAGTATTACAATTTTCCAATCCAAAATGTCTTCCAGGTGGATTAACGCATGTATCCAGTTCTCACAATCCTGTAACAGCTTCTTCCAAATCGCTGAAGTGATGAAGTCGATTTGGGCCTCCACCAGTGGCTAATATTTCAATTTTGTTTTTAGTTTTGTTGTTTTTAATTTTACATTTTTGGTCGATCCATACTCTCAGCCAATTTTTTGATGTACATACTAGACAGCTGTTTTTTATGACTAATTACTTTTTGGGACCTATAGAAATACAAAAATTCTAATTTAATCATTTATATACTTCAAAACTCACATTTTTTGAAATTTTGGTAGGAAACACCAACTCATCGACAGCAAAACTATGATTGATAGAAAAATTGACAAATGACAAGAAAGTCGGTAAAAATTGTTATTCACAATACCGATTTTTGCTTTCAATTGATGATTGATACAACGGATCAACAATCCATAGACAGTTGACAGTCACAATACCAATTAATAAAATTGATTTAAAAATATCAATTATTGGTTGATAGTTGGTCTTCGTAATAAGGCTGATTGACGGATATTCTCTTTGAAGTCTTCAAGAGTCTGAGGCTTATTGACATAGACTTGTGACTTCTAAAAATTTCACAAAAAGAAGTCTGGAACGGTTAAATCAGGCGATCTTGCCGGCCAGTGCAAATCGCCAAAACGGTAGGTTTGACGATTTGGAATTGCAGCCCTCAGAATTTTTGTACTGTTGGAACATGTTCTCCAGCCCCAATTCATCCAATTGAGGAAGGAGAAAGTGAGAAAGGAGCATAGATTTGTAGCGCTTGAAGTTCACAGTTCACAGCACACCATGCAGTAACTTTGAGCGGATGTAATGGCTCTTCGTTAAATTTGCTTATTCACATATCTACAGAGATGGAAATGGGCCTCGTCGATCATGATGATTTTCGATAAAAAGTTATTTCCCTCGTAGTACCGAGTCGACCACCGTCGAAAAAAAAACCGCGCGCGTGTGCAAAAAAAAATACAAAAACAAGTGCAGTGACTGAAAAGGAAAATATCACACAGTGCGGGTATCCCACCTCACCCGCTCCTAGGCGAAGTACTGTTGCTTGCACTCAGTCACTGCCGTTACTGTATTTACCATACGGTACGGGCAGTGGCTGAGTGTATGTAACAACTGATGGATAGCGGGTTGTGAGTGAAAATTTTGTTGGTGCACTGTTTCATATTGTTGTAAGGGCATAACACCTACAACAATTTGATCCGGTAAATCAATGTTAGAATTTTCACTTCGCAGCCTTGCTTAGTATCGTCGGTGTTTGTGTTTTCTGTCTTTGTCTGTGATTATGACTAGGGAATTCAGGGTAGACGTAGCCAATATACGCGGGCTAAAAAGTAATCACTTTTCTGCGTACGTTCACGTCTGTAAGTACAGACCAGCTGTTTTGGCACTTAGTGAAACACAGGTAGATCCCCGCCCACACCTCTCAGATCATTCTGATCTGAAACTACCTGGCTACGAACTAGTGCCATTATTCTTCTCTCACCGCGGTCTCGCCATTTATGTGCGTAGTGATGTAGCTTACCAAACTCCACCACAATGTGATCCATGTTCCAATCCGGAATTCAACTTCATGTGGTTAAAATTCCATCTCCGTAAGGAAATTATACACTACTGCTTTATTTATAGAAGCACCAAACTGGATAGCAATTCAACCTTTAACGAGTTTGATGCGCTGTCTGACTCCATTCAAAGAATTGTATCCCTCTATCCTCATACTGAAATCGTTATTACGGGCGACTTCAATATACACAATTCTGGGTGGCTTCGACATTCTGGACATACAACACCCGAAGGACGGTGTGTTGAGATTTTCGCTGCGTAAATGAGTCCACGCGAATACCAGACGTTGATAGTCATACCGCCAACACCCTGGACTTGTTTTTAACTTCTCACCCTGATAAGTACACCATTGATGTGCTCTCCCCTCTAGGCTCGTCGGACCATTGTGTCATATCAGCTAATTTCTCGTACACCGACCACACAGTTAGAGAAAAAATTCCTAAAAGAACCGTATGGCAATACGAGAAAGCAAACTGGAGCGGTCTTAACAGCTTCTTTAGGAATTTTAACTGATCGTTATGCTTCCTCGATAACGACGTGGATGCCGCTGCTGATATGATTACAGACACCATTCTCTTTGGAATGAGATCCTTTATTCCTCATCGAATAAAAAGTATCAAACCAAAAGAAAAGACATGGTACGACTCCAGCTGTAAAGAAGCCGTCAGGGTTAGAGAAATATTTTTTCGGGCCTTCAAGACCAACCCGACAGAGGAAAACCGAAAAAAGTTCAAACGAGCCAGAAATGACTGCAACGCCTTTCTTAAGCGTGTGAAATTCCTATACGACCAAAAACTGAGGCAAAAAATACTGCAATGTCCCAAAGGCAGTAAAAATTTTTGGTCGTTCATCAAAAACATTAGAAATTCCGCCTCATCCTCCATCCCAACGCTCATTTACAATGACATTCCAGCTGTCAGCTCTTTGGATAAGGCCGATCTGCTTGCTACACACTTTGCGGCCAGCTCAACACTCCCAGATTGTGCTTTGTCTCCGCCTACACTTGAGTGCGTCGAATCTTCAATGGGACGAATCCACTTTCGCACTCGTGTAGTAGCAAGAGTACTTAAAGATCTCAACATACATAAATCCTATGGTCCAGATGGTATATCTCCGCTTCTTCTGAAGAGGTGTTCTTCCACGCTGGAAAAACCACTGCGTAAGCTTTTTCATCAATCCTACCCTTTAGGACTCTTCCCGAGCAGATGGAAAACAGCATTTGTCCATCTCGTGTCTAAAAAAGACGAATCATCTTCTCTCTCAACTTACAGACCCATTGCACTTACGTCCGTTCTTTCCAAGGTCATGGAAACGCTGATAAATCGTCAGCTCATGAAATATCTCGAAACACGAAAACTTCTCAATGACCGGCAGTATGGTTTTCGTAGCAAGAGGTGCACCGGTGTTTTGATGGCATGTCTTACCGAAAAGTGGAACCAAAGTCTATACCAATCTAGCGAAAGCAAGATAGTTGCACTTGATATTTCTAAGGCATTTGACAAAGTTTGGCATCAGGCTCTTTTGTCGAAAATGCGTGCATTTGGGATCGACGACTCTCTTCTTCAATGGATTAGAAATTACCTTTCGGAACGTTTAATTCAAATTGTCTTGGACGGTTTCAAGTCTGATATTCACAAAATAAATGCTGGTGTGCACCAGGGCTCTGTTCTGTCACCGACACTCTTTTTAATTTTCATTAACGATCTCTTGTCTGCTACTTCTAATCCAATATATTCCTTTGCTGATGACAGTACTCTCTGCTTTTCATATTCGTTCCCGGACTCACGGCCCTGCTCTTCGGCTGTAGTACGAGAACGGCAGCGTATGCTAAGCTCATTAAATTCCGATATCAACAGCATAACCAATTGGGGAACTATCAATAGAGTGGAATTTAATGCTTCCAAAACACAATGCTGTCTGCTGTCGTTAAAGCGAAATTTAAACACCCAGCCATTATCTATGAATGGCACTTGCATCGTCGAAACCGAAAAACTTTCCATTCTCGGTATGTGTGTCAATGACAACTTACATTGGAATGACCACATATTTGATGTCGCCAAAAATGCTGCGAAATGTCTAGGTTTCCTCAAGCGATGTAAGAAATATTTTACCCCCTCTGATCTGGCCTCAATATATAAGGCATTCATCCGCCCAAAATTGGAGTACAACTCCCACATCTGGTCAGGTGCTCCTAAAACATCTCTGCACCTGCTAGATAGGATTCTAAATCGTGCGATAAAACTTATTGACGATACTAATATCAGTCAATCAATGGACACCCTCGAACACCGACGAAATGTCTCGTGTCTCACTTTGTTTTATCGCTATTTCCACCACCAGTGCTCCACTGAAATCGCCAGTAACATTCCGCCCATTCAAACTTTCAACCGTAACACCCGTCTCGCTATGAATGCTCATCAGTATACCCTCAAGCCCATTTTCGGACGTACTCTAAAATATCGTGATTCGTTCCTAAGCCGTACAACTCGCTTATGGAATGCCCTGCCGATCTCTGTATTTCCTGGTCGTTATAACTTGCAAACATTTAAAAACAATGTACATCGGTACCTCTCTTTTCTTCCTCCCTAAATTTCCTTTGGCCGCGCTGTGTACAATCACCTTAAGGGTACTCAAACCCCTTGAGCGCGCGCTCATTATAAAAAAAAAAAAAAAAAAAAAAAAAAAATTCGTCAAGTACATCTTGTCCATCAACGTCATTCCAACGTTCATCTACTCCGTCACCAACGCTTTCGGATATACCAAGCTTATACAAATCACAAAATTTACCATTTCCAGCAGTGTTAGTAGACTTGAAAAACTATTATGAAGGTCAGAATTTTAGTTTAAGTGAACAATAATTTTTATATTTTTTAAGAAAATAAACATTAATTCTTTTATTTAGAAATCGTATTTAATTTTGTCAACAGTTTTTCATAAAATTTTGTTGCCAAGGGACTTGTCCTGTTGTATTGAAATAATCGCAATATTTATCGCGAACTTCTTTCGCAGTTTGATTATTGTTGTGATTTTTCGCATTACTTAACGGAGGAAGATCTACCCTATCTTTTCCTTTTATAATTTGTTCTTCTTGTATATTTTCATATAACATAATAGATTTCGAAGCATATTGTTTTTTATTATGCTTTATCAAAAAATTATGAAGGTAACAACAGGTCATTGTCACTAATGCAGCTTTTTTAGGATTTAAATGCATAGGTTTTTTTTGGATATTTGGAACCGAGAAGACAGTATTCCAAAAGCATTTTCAACTACTCGCCGAGCACGACTTAAGCGATAGTTAAATATTCGTCGTTTCTCACTCAAATTTTGTTTGCTGTAGGGGTTTAAAAGGTTTTCAGTACTAAATGAGTCGTCACCAACAAAAACAAAGGGTAATTTGGACTCTGACGCTGGCAAAAAATCTTCTTCAGGAATGTTCAAGGAATCATTGATAAATAACTGGCAGAAGTTTATGTAAAAAATTACTCCTCCATCCGATACGCGGCCATTTGCACCAACACCAACCATGACGAACTCGTAATTAGCATTGACCACAGCCATAAGTACAATGCTTAAAACTTCTTATAGTTATAGTATAAATATACTGAATGTGGAGGTCGTCGAATAGCAATGTGCTTTGCATCGATGGCTCCAAGACAGTTAAAGAAATTCCATTTTCGTCCGAAATCCATACTTGTTTTTCTCCAGTCCTCTTTGTTCTGTGGCATCTACAATTTAATATGGGTAAAAATACATTCTTATTCTATTTACTGTTGTCAACAGTTACCGCAATATAATGTTTCAATACAATGTTTATAGCTTGACACGTTTCAATTACAATTTTCCCGACTGTAAACTCGCCCATGACTCCGCAAAGTTCCTTCCCATGGCGAGAAACCTTAGCGTTATTTCTAGTCTCTCATTAGGCGTTATTGTACTTCTTAAATGCGTACATTATTTTTTGATTAAAGGCTCAACTAGGCTTAATAAATAATTGTAGTTATCAGCACTCATTCTAAAATAATTTTGATAGTCCTGTGCTTCTGTGTTCCGGATCTCTCGAATAATATTGCAGTGTGTATATATGTCTTTTAGCAATCCACTTTTTCACCCAGCAATAATAGTAATAGCAATAATAATACACACACAAGCAATTTCTTTCGAAAAAATGTCATTTCTGGAATTGTAGTGTATAGTCTGGAATGAAATAATGAGAAATGACAGTCTAGGAATGTCATTTCAAAAATGATAGTGTGTAGCCTACTAAAGTAGCTATAAACTCTGATAAGAATCAAATCTATCTCTCACTCGTCAGAAATGAAGTGACAGGTTACATTTGCCAAATGCAGTTCCTTTGGCATAAAATGCACTAGAGTAAGATGGTTACTACTCGTACGAGTACATACATATAAATTAATTGCTGTATGTTTTTGTATCAACCTAAGTGGTGCTACAGTCCGAAGTTGACCTGCGCTTTAACCATATTAAATTCCAATTGCTCACTTTCATATCGTTGATGTAGCATTATGTTCCCATTGAAATCAACAGTATCACCCACATCCTGTTTCGGGTAGGGCCATTGAGTAGTTGGATTTCTTTTTATTAAAGTAATCTCAAATTTGTTTCATTACTAAGTGGCGCAATAGTCATCACCCTAGCGAAAGATGCTATAATTTTTGCAAATGGCGACAAATATCAATTCTACTTTGACACTTGTGAAGTAAAAAGATACAAAATACACGTCAACAAGACATGAATCGCTATACTTCTAAAGCACGCGGAATAATTGTTACGATTTTTCTGCGCAGCGTGAATTTCGGCGCAGATTTCCAGGTCGTCCAACACCAACAGGGCAAACACTACGACGTTTAGAGTATTATATAACATGAGATGCTGCCAGGACTGACTGGCCCCGGAGCAGCTGTTCTGCTAAGAATATCTCAAGTGTGGTTTAAGATATCGCAGAAGACCCCGGAATATCGACCAGACGACGTGCCATGCAATTGGGCATCAATCGGCGGTTTTTACAGAGAATTTTGGTGAAAAACTAAGATGTTCCCTTACAAAATGCAGACAGTGCATCATCTGTTAGCTGTTGGCCGCCTAGTGCGTGTAACCTACGCTTAAGCCATCCTCAGTCTGTTTTTTTTGTTTTTTTTTTTGTTTTTTTTTTTTATAATGAGCGCGCGCTCAAGGGGTTTGAGTACCCTTAAGGTGATTGTACACAGCGCGGCCAAAGGAAATTTAGGGAGGAAGAAAAGAGAGGTACCGATGTACATTGTTTTTAAATGTTTGCAAGTTATAACGACCAGGAAATACAGAGATCGGCAGGGCATTCCATAAGCGAGTTGTACGGCTTAGGAACGAATCACGATATTTTAGAGTACGTCCGAAAATGGGCTTGAGGGTATACTGATGAGCATTCATAGCGAGACGGGTGTTACGGTTGAAAGTTTGAATGGGCGGAATGTTACTGGCGATTTCAGTGGAGCACTGGTGGTGGAAATAGCGATAAAACAAAGTGAGACACGAGACATTTCGTCGGTGTTCGAGGGTGTCCATTGATTGACTGATATTAGTATCGTCAATAAGTTTTATCGCACGATTTAGAATCCTATCTAGCAGGTGCAGAGATGTTTTAGGAGCACCTGACCAGATGTGGGAGTTGTACTCCAATTTTGGGCGGATGAATGCCTTATATATTGAGGCCAGATCAGAGGGGGTAAAATATTTCTTACATCGCTTGAGGAAACCTAGACATTTCGCAGCATTTTTGGCGACATCAAATATGTGGTCATTCCAATGTAAGTTGTCATTGACACACATACCGAGAATGGAAAGTTTTTCAGTTTCGACGATGCAAGTGCCATTCATAGATAATGGCTGGGTGTTTAAATTTCGCTTTAACGACAGCAGACAGCATTGTGTTTTGGAAGCATTAAATTCCACTCTATTGATAGTTCCCCAATTGGTTATGCTGTTGATATCGGAATTTAATGAGCTTAGCATACGCTGCCGTTCTCGTACTACAGCCGAAGAGCAGGGCCGTGAGTCCGGGAACGAATATGAAAAGCAGAGAGTACTGTCATCAGCAAAGGAATATATTGGATTAGAAGTAGCAGACAAGAGATCGTTAATGAAAATTAAAAAGAGTGTCGGTGACAGAACAGAGCCCTGGTGCACACCAGCATTTATTTTGTGAATATCAGACTTGAAACCATCCAAGACAACTTGAATTGAACGTTCCGAAAGGTAATTTCTAATCCATTGAAGAAGAGAGTCGTCGATCCCAAATGCACGCATTTTCGACAAAAGAGCCTGATGCCAAACTCTGTCAAATGCCTTAGAAATATCAAGTGCAACTATTTTGCTTTCGCCAGATTGATGTACGCTTTGGTTCCACTTTTCGGCGAGACATGCCATCAAATCATCAGTGGACCTGTTGCTACGAAAACCGTACTGCCGGTCATTGAGAAGTTTTCGTGTTTCGAGATATTTCATGAGCTGACGATTTATCAGTGTTTCCATGACCTTGGAAAGAAGGGACGTAAGTGCAATGGGTCTGTAGGAGGAGAGAGAAGATGATTCGCCTTTTTTAGGGACGGGCTGGACAAATGCTGTTTTCCATCTGCTCGGGAAGAGTCCTAAAGTGTAGAATTGATGAAAAAGCTTACGCAGTGATTTTGCCAGCGAGGAAGAACACCTCTTCAGAAGAAGGGGAGATATACCATCTGGATCAGCGGATTTATATATGTTGAGATCTTTAAGTACTCTTGCTACTACACGAGTGCGAAAGTAGATTCGACGCACTCAAGTGTAGGCGGAGACAAAGTACAATCTGGGAGTGTTGAGCTGGCCGCAAAGTGTGCAGCAAGCAGATTGGACTCATACAAGCCAATGGAGATGGGCTATGAGTGAAAACACGAAAACACAATTGGAGAAGAATCCGATTTTTCTGTGAGCATTGCTCCATGTCTTATTGATTCTTCTTCTGGCACTACTTCTGCCATTTGTGCTTCAAAGAAAATATAGTTTATCTTCTTTTCCACAATCAGTTGACGTTTACGGCTTAGACTTCGTAATTTACCTGCCCATGTCCTTGCAGTGTTGAGGAGCTGATTTGCTCAATTGTCTTTTTTTTTTCATTTTGTCCTTAGCTAAATACTCGCACGCCATGGATAATAATCCTTCCTGTTTGTTTATTTTTTTTTTTTTTTGGAATAGGGCTGTGCACTGTTTCATTACACTAATAAAATATGAATTGAATAATAATTAGTACATGATTATTTAAGAATATATAATTGTTTTACTTACACTTCCATCTTCATTTTCAAAAGACTCGGGTATTGTCGAAAATTATGGCACTGGTTTCTCCAGATGGCTTAAAAAATTCATCGATTCAAACCACCATAAAGAAGGGACATACACGTCGTCTAATCCAGCACCAGAGGATTCGGATTGCCTGATTTTTTTAACTCCTTGTGAAAAGTACACCGGTGTATTAATTTTTCTTTTCACTTCAGCTAAACACGCATCTTCCCTATATTTTTGTAAAACTTTTAGCAACTCCTCATTTGCAACACTTTTTAACAGCTTATTTTGGTAATAATCCTTGTTTGATGTGTCCCAAAGAACGCTGTGACTTCTGTAGCAATTAATAAATTCCTCCAGAAGTTCTTTTGGATCGGTAGGAGCCATTCGAACCGATGCGAAAAATGACAAATGATGGAATTTGCCTACACATTATCATTTCTAATGCATCATTCTCCGTCATTCCAGCAAAATTCACGAAAAATTTCAACTCTCATCATTCTCGCCGTCATTCCAGCCGTAATTTTTCATTCCAAACTACACACTATAATTTTTATATCATTCCAGCAAAAATGTCATTTAAAAAATGTGTAGCCTACTTTAAATTTACGGTTGTCTGTTGTGATGTTATGTTCAATTCGTCGATGATCACTTCTTGTTGACAGTATATTGTGATAATCATTTAATATGTGAACAGCGTCATTTATATTTGAATAGCAAAAGATTTCCATATTTAAATAGCAGAAGACTCAAACATTGGAGAATGGAAATTTTTAGCGAATATTCTGGTAAAAGGGAAAGACGTATGGAGCGCTGGATAGTGCAGAAAGTTCTCGAAAGATGTCAGGGGAGTGCAAGGCAGTTCTAAAGTGGAATTCGAAATGTGATCTACGAGTAGTGATAAAGTGGTTTAAATAAAAGATTAAGTAAAGTAAGGGGGTTGCGAAAAGCGATTGAGTTGTAAATTATAATTGTATTGAATAAAGCGATTGTATTGAAAGGAATAAGTTCTATCACGCAAACATTCTATAATATAATTGGTTTTGTTTTCATTCACATCTTAACCCATTTACCTATCGGTGGCAGTTTGTTGTATTCCGCCAATGATAACAATGTCATTGCGTACGCAAGTTCTTGCACAGGCTTTTAGATTGTTGTATGATAGTTCTGGTATTGGCTTGCGGGTTTTGCACAATTTTCTCAAGTATGATGCTCCATAAGTCACAAGTCAGGAATGTATCAATATTCTGTCTAATCCGACGCGTTTGACCGGAAATTTCAAAACTAGAAATGGTCTTGCAGGCTCCACACCTATAATTACTGCCATAAGCGGAACTAAAATATATAGAAAGGCGACGAATATCTTTCTGACTTTTTCTGGGATAAGTCGCTTGGTCGACCTTGATAGAGGCGAACCAGTTAGTTGACTAATGGTCTCAGGAGTTAATGACTAATGCCTCCATAATTGCCACATTTTTTAGGGTATTTTATCTTGTAGGTTGGACAAGCAACACTTATGGCGTTTTCGTTTGGGCTTTTTCGTGCTCTCAAGAACAAAAGTGACGTAGAACCATTTCCCCTAATTTTTTCAGAAACAACATTTTGCTTCTCATTTTCATTTGAGAATCAAAACTTCTCTCCTGGATTGTATGTCAAAATGTCAAAATCACAGTCAAATCTAGTTGTCATAGTAGATTTCGTACATGATTTTGTATTTGGCCAATTTATTACTCTGAGTGTTCAAATTGATTCGCAAGCAAATATATTTAAGAAATAAAAGTTCAAATAAGTTTTTAGTGTTCCATTGGAATCAAAATCGGAGTACACAAACGAAAACGTCATTAGGTTGAATTCATTAGGCATACTTTCTCCAGATAAAAACCTTAGTTTGATGCTGATGTATGCTTTCTTCTTAGTAAACTCCTGTTGCTTAAAAAAGGTTGACAGTTATACATAGTTTTTGGAGTGCATATACTTACTTAATTTTAGTCGATTGGACGCAAGCCTTAAATGAATGTTCTGGCTTATAGCGGAATTAAGGTCATCCTCGCCGTTTAACCTTCTGAAGAAGCTTTTTTTTCATATTCTTACAATCGACTGTGACTCTACTTTTAAATTTCCTTGCTATGTCTATAGGTCTAGGTTCAGGTCTATTGCCTTGGCACTTTCTATTTGCCTTCCGGGTAAGCTTTCGAACATTGTTGCTCGATAAGCACAATTACTCAATTACTCGATCATTCTAAACCTTTTTCTGCGTTCTTACATTCTCTTGTGATCGTAGGCCGCAGGAGCATTTCTCGTCCTTCAATGCAGCGCCGCCGCGAATTATTTTGCTGTATACAATTGCCTACAATCTTCATCAAATTCGCTTTTTTGCGCGTGGTCGGGTAAAGCCCACCACAATAGTCGCTGTACATTTGACGGCTTTGTGGTTACAGTTATAACTTTTCAAAATCATTTGACAGAGTTTGGCATCAGGCCCTTTTTCTCAAATATGTCTGCATCTTCTTCATTAAATTAGGTTGAAACCTGGGTCTCAACCAACAAGCATCTCCAGCCAGCTCAATCAGTCAGCTGGCTCCAGTTTCGCATGCAAAATTGCTTGAAGACCCATTGCAGTCACCTACGCCACCTGAATCGCAGTGTTTCTTTACTGCGCTGTCCTTCAGGGGCAGATTGGTGTCCACCCGATCTTCATGACCCAGCCATCTCAGTCGTTGGACCTTCACTCTTCTCGCTAAGTCGATATCGCTGTATAGCGCGTACACTCATCGTCTATGCAGATGGGACCGAAAATCACCCGAATGACATTGACTTTGATAGTAAAAAGCAACCAAGAGCATCCTCATCCATTTTTGATAAAGTCCATACCTCTGCGCGGTAGAGCAGGACTTGGATTATTAAGGTCTTATATATCACTTTTGTTGTTCGAGAGAGGGCTTTGCTAGTCAATTGCCATTTTAGCCCAAAAAAGCAGCGATTAAAGGGAGTTATCCTCCATTTGATCTCAGCGCTGGTGTCGTTGTCTGAATTAATAGCGAAGCCTAGGTAGATAAAGTCTTTAACTACCTCAAAGTTATATCTGTCGAGGGTGACATTCTGTCTGAGACAGCAGTATTGGGTGTCCTTTTTGGTTAACAGCATATACTTGGTCATGCCCTCGTTGACCGTTAAACCCATCTTCGCCGGTGCCTGCTCAATACTCGAAAAAGCGCCAGCGGCGCAGACAATACTCTGCCTTGGCATATCGTCGGCATATGCGAGTAATTGGACTCTTGTATCGGTGCGTAGGTTATGCACTATTCATTCAAAAATATTGTTAAATAAATCGTATGACACCGCGGCATTCTTTGACATCAAAGGTCCCGATGAGTATTTTACTGACCGTGATGGAGCAGAGTACATTCTCCACGACGACTTTGGCAGGGATGCCAAAACTAGACATTGCTCTGTCAAGCTTATGCATATATATAGATGCTGTCATATGCGACCTTAAAATCTATGAATAGATGGTGTGTATCGATTTGGAGCTCATGGGTTTTTTCCTAGATCTGCCATAGTGCGAAAATTTGTTCGATGGTGGACTTTCCTGCCCTAAAGCCACAGAATGCTAAGGTTCCATTCATCGGGCATACTTTCGTCTGACCATATTTTGCAGATGAGTTGGTGCACGATGACCAAGTCATCGCCTGCCTCTTTGAAAAACTCCGCAGTCAGGCCGTCCGCTCCAGCTGCTTTCCTGCACTTAAGCTTAGATGTGGCTATCCTCACTTTATCCAGGTCGGGTGGAATTAATTGTTAGTCTACATCGTCCAGGTTGAAGGTTCATTCTGCGTGACAGTGGTATTTGGTTCGTCATCGCCGTTATTTAGCTTCCCCACAGTATGAGTTTGCCTTTGCGATATTCGGGATATCTGCAACCATACCTTGGCTAAAATAAGGTAATGGTCCGAGTCCATATTGGCCCCTCTGAAGGTTCGGACATCCATAATACTAGAATACTAGACCACATTGCAATGTGGTCAATCTAGTTGACGGTTGATTGATCACGAGTTCTTTAAGTCGCCTCATGAATATCAAGATACGAGAACTGCGTGCTAGCTACGAGAATCTTTCTCCCCACCGCAAAGTCGATTAGCCTGAATCCATTATCGGAGGTGGTGTCGTGCAGGCTATATTTTCTGACAGTACTACCAAAGATGCCCTCTCTTCTTAGTTTTGTATTTATTTATTTAATGTCATAGCTAGGGCATTGTTCGTAAGTCTTGTACAAGAGCTCAAATAGGTTTTCTTTGGTGTCGTCATCGTTCTCCTCTGTGGGCACATGCGCTCATATAAGGCGAATTTTCGTAAATTTAGCCTTAATAAGGATTGTTAAGAGGCGTTCGTTAACATACAGCAAACTCAATATTCTTGCCTAAGTCTTCCTCTAACAATGAATCCGCATCCAAATAGGTGCTGCTTTTGCCTTCGATAGCAATCGCCGTAGTAGATGTCGCAGTTGTTCTTCCTCTTTTTGTCGGAATTCTCATCGATTTTTTGGATGGCGGTAAGATGTGCTTCGTAGCAGGCCGATTAAGGGATCTAACATTCCATGCGCAGATCTGAAGCTCGTTGTCCTTGTTTCGTTTGCAGGGGTTGTCAACAGTAGATCCTTGGTAATTAGTATTTTGTCCATATCCTGGCAGTTACCCCGGCGCGGCGACCCAATCTCCAGTCTGGAGATCCGGATCCATTACAGATACCCCTAGGACGAGGGTTCGTGGCCAGTATACTGTTCGGAGATAGGAGCGCTGCCGTTGTTCCATTAAGTGCTCATCCGCCAACATCTCTTTTCCAAGATCCTGACTTAGTCTCCGAAATCCTTATCGGCCTGAGCTGCAAATATGTCGGAGTAGCCCGGATAAGGTCTTATTTGTTTTGTTCCGGGATATTGGGATCTTGGAAGTTCATCCGCTGTCCCGATTATAGTGCTATTTTAGTCTGCTTTTAATGGCTCGCGCTTATAAGTTCGGCGGATAAGACTCCGGATGGACATCGATGGTTACCACATGGAGGTAATAAGGACAATCGATGTGTAGGAACAGTTACAACACCGGGTATAGACAGGTTGACACCTCGCAGTGCTTATCCTATTTCTATATCACGCAACCACCTGCTTTCATATCTTTCAAACTTTTATTGAAAATCAGTCTTTGATGTGCGAAACGTACACTGGATTGCTTAACGTTTTTATCCTCATAATCGGCCAACTGAGCTTGGTATTCATTTTCTTATGGATAAATTTGCTACCAGATATACTTTAATCACGAAACCCAACAACAAAGTAATGTAGAAGAAACTGTAGCCTCTGCGAGTGTAAGTTTGGCGGAAATTCTGTTAACCCCAACAATTTGTTCCAGAAGTAAGCTCATAAGACCTTGGCTTTCAATGAGAATTGGTAGACTGGACTCTTAAGCAGCTTGTCGAAGAATTTTTGGAGTGAGGTAAATCGAGGTGACTCAATAACATTCATAAAACTGCACCGTTTTTGTTTGGGTCTGCAGGCTGGTGGAATCATTCGTCATTTTTTTTTTTTCAAAAATATAGCTTGCGTTACAGTCAATAGCCAATATGACCGAACCATGAGTGATTATTCCTTCGATAATATGGGGCACATTGAACAGAGCGATACGTGGTTTTGACAAGTTGGAATGAATGGAAAGAATGGGTTCAATGACAACATTATATCGTGTGAACTGGTCAACGAGATAGTGCGATTTGATTCCACTCGACTACTTTTTGTTGGACTACCTAAAGTCTTTGGTGTGTACTCATAAGACCAAACTATTCAGGCCTTGGAAGCTATTATTGACCACGTTATTGGTGAGATAGGGCCCCGATTGTTCGAAATTTGGCCGATAAAATGAGTTTCGTCAAAAACAGCTTCTCATATTCGTTCCCTACCTTTCAGCTCCAAGACGAGAACTAGGGCATATGTTAAGACCTTGAAGCATATTACAAAATACGTATTTGAAGTCGCGAAAAAATAATGCGGAATGGCTAGGTTTCTTCATGTATTGTAATTTATACTCATCGTGTGATCTTCCATCGCTATATGCGAGTTTAAGGCATTATCTGGAATCAATTACTAAGTTGGGTGAGGCACTTCTAGATTTTTTCTCTCTTCGTGCTCGAAAATTACATCAACAAGGCCCAGTAAATTGAAACCCTCCATTAACGACGGAATGTCCGTTGTCTTATTTCTTCCATCGATATTTTCACCACCACTACTCCATTGAAATTGTCAATCGTACATCCGAAAGTGGTCAAGGGGATAAATTTATGAGCATTATGAATGGTCTCCGAACCTTCAATCGTAACATCCGTCACGCTATGAATGCTCATCAGTTTGCCGTCAAGTCTACTTTCAGATACGCTCTGGAATATCCTGATTCTTTTCGAATAACTCACTTGTGGAACGCCCTACCGAACTCTTTATATTTTGGTCATTGTATCCTCCAAATATTCAAAACCAACGTACATTGGTATCTCTATTCATTTCCTCCCTAATTTTCTAACACCAGCGCTGATGCAAAAATGAGCTAATGTTATCGAATTCAGCACTGGAATACTCGTTCATTTCAAATCGAATCATTTCAAAAAGGCATTCGCTCACATGCTTGAAACTCAAGACTTATTGGCTAAGTTCTCACGATTGGGCTTGGGGCCGTTTATAAAACTCATGTATCTACCTCTATCTATTAATTAAACCAAAACAAATGTATTAAACTGATTTTCAGGAATAGTAAGTGAATTATTTTGATAAACTTGAATTCTGTTCAATTCATGACTTAATACCCAGAAATACACAAAATTCTTTTATGAGTGTATGCATCACCAGCATTCGAATAGGCGACATTCTTCCTGGTCCAAAAAAATAAAACCATCACAATAAAATACAATCATCGCCTTTTAAGACATTTCCATTTCTAACAACCCAAGAGGACTATTTCTTTCATTATCACATCATCACCCCATCAGAATTCAAAAGAATTACCAATTCCAAAAAACTTGTTTTTACCTTGTATCGCTTCACAAATAATTCGAAGATACTCGTATAAAAATGGATACTAAAACTTAACCAATTGATACTAAACGATATGAACATAACGAGTTTGTTTCTTAGGAATCGAACCCCTCTGGCTAAGTTTGTGTCAATAAACCTTGTAGGCATCCTCATTCAAATCACTAATCGTCCATATAGATGGATTTGTGGTAGGTATGAAGACGGTAGTTAAACCGTCTTTGCTCAATCAACCCAACTAACCACTTAGATCGATCATCATTGCAATTACCACGGTTTGGTAAGAGAGAAAAAACTCCATCACCTCATCATCGTTTTACAATTGACAAATAAAGAAGTCAAATGACGACCAAAGACACATTCGAATCTTATTAACAAAATGACATCAGAAAAAGAAAGAAAGAAAACAAATTAAAAAGGATCACGCATCTGTTTCATGACGTGATGCTCCAAAGACGATAAGAGATTGCTCAAAATCTGCAAAACACTAAGCACCCAACTAAAACACTCACTTTGCAGACACACGAGTATGAGTGCTCTCTACTCAAACTCAGACTTAAGATTCAGACTTCCCCGAATTACTACCGAAAACAGCAAACCGCCCAGCAATCAAAACCCAAAACTAAAAAAATCAAAAATCGAAAAAAAAAAACATCAGAAAGCAGAGTACCTTGAAGGTTCTCCTACCCAAAACCGTCTACCATACATACCAGGCAGCAGCAGCGATGGTAAGCCTCTTAAAGAGATCCCATCCAAAATTGAATGTAAGAGATCTACCAGAAGCAAACAACAAAAACAAAAGATACATCTTCAGCCGGCCAGTTTGTCTACTTGTCGGTAAGCCTCTCGCTTCTTTACTTTTGTTGTTGCTTCTATATACCCTCTTCTTTAATTTTTATAAGAAAAAAAAACAACTTTTCGCTAAAACACTCATCCGTATGGAGGGTTTCATTTTGATTTGGTACGCCGCAACTTACTAAAGATTGTTCGGTTGTATCTGAACGGAGACATTCAAATGTTGGTAACGATCGTGAAAAGACGTGCCTCTTCTTAAGCGTTATATTTTTGTTTCTGGTGAATAACTGTTACTTTTTATATTTTAATATTTTCCTTTCACTTGAAATTCTAAAGTCAATCTTTAATTCAAATTTGCTAAGAAATTTTCAAATATTGGACCAAGGATCGTCTCCTGTGGGATTTCAATAAACATTTCCCCATACTCGTACTGGTAGTGCCTTTGGATTGATCTTTTAGTGATCTTTTAAGTGATGCAACATTGATGCCGCAAACAAACCCCTACCTTGAGAGTTTCTTTAAACAAAAAAAAAACAACAAAACAAAACATCGCAAGTTTTGAATTTTTAATTCAATTAATCCGTGTGTGTGCATTTTTGACTTGAGATAGACTGTCGGCAGTCGGTTGATAGTATTGTTTTATTTTGTAAAAAAAACACTGTAGTGTTGTGAATGTAATTAGTATCTCTGGCTTCTTTTTTTTTTTTGTTTTCTCAGCTAATGAATTCGAAATAATCTGCACGACAATAGAGTTATAAAAAGTAAAAATCCAAACATCCAAGGAAGGAATTTTTCTTTTTCTCAATTTTTTCGAAAGAAAAAGTTTTTTGTTTTTTTTTCTATTATTGCAATCCAGTTAGCAGGTAAGTTTAACCTTTAAAAAAAAAAATAGATAAAAGAATAAAAGTTATGTGTATCTGCGAATGTTTAAAATGTCACTCAGATCACCTGAAGATCCGTGTAGATGCATCGTCTCGATCGGAGAAGTTGCATCATAGCCATGAATACAAAGAAGCTCACATCAGAACATTGTTAAAGTTGTTCTAACAAACAAACAAACAAACAAATAGGCAGACGCGTTAATAAATGGCATAATTTAGATTCTAATTTTTCTTTCTTTATGGTTTTTTCCTTCGCATCTACAATATTTTGTTGCTCTTCACGATTATCATTGCGATTTGTTTTTTTTTTTTTTTTCTTCGTTGCGTATCTTTTTGGTGTAGTATAGGGCCTATACTTTTAAGAACCATCGATCACAGATGTTTGGTTTTGTTTTCGTTTTCGCTTTTGTTTTGGCTAATCTTTGTCGGAGTTTTGGCCTTTTTTTTGTCCTCTCTTCTTTGGGTGTACGAATAGGTTCTCTTGCACGAGCACCTATGAGTATCTTTAAGGTTTCGCTTTCGTTTTATGATGTGTGTGTGTGTTTTTTTTTTTAATTTTTTGAGATACAAATTTTTCGTTGGAGATGTTTGCCCATCGCGCATTGTTTTGGGGCATCTTTTGGAATCTCTTGGAATCTAGAGTTTGTGTTTTTTTTTTTGTTTTTTCTGTGAGAATTTCTTCGAAAGACACGAACTATGAGCACACGGTGTGTGCAGTGTTGTGTGAAGCTCTAGGGCATTCTTTTTGGTCCGTTTAATTTTTGTGTCTCTATCAAAGTTAGAGTTGGAATTGGTGGGATCTTTTTGTCTGTTTCGAGTTTGGCTTTTTTTTCATAATTCTAAAGAATTTTTTTTTGCTTCTAGGCTTTTTTTTATTTGTGGAATTTATATAGGATTAAGCTTTTTTTTTTTACATAGAAAAAAAGTTTCATCGATGACGATGAGATCATATAACTATTTTGAAGGATGCTTACTACATTTTTAGACATTTTTTACTGTCTTCTTTTTTTGATGGTAAAAATGTGTGAGCCTGTGATTTTTTGCTTAATTAAGCTAATTAGTAGATAGACAAATGAGAATAGATAGGCGAGATGAGGGAATTTTTATGCGCTATTTTGGTTAGGTTTGCATGAATAATCTAATTTGGCATTTTAGTTTTGTTTTTTTGGCTTTTGCAAAATGACAGGATGCAGTCGAAATGAGTTTGATATTACGTAAATTATCGTGTTAGATTGTTTAAGATTCGATGATTTCTGTGTGCCGTATACTTACAGATCCACAGATGTTTAACCGCCTGCATTGATTTATGAAAATTTATGTTTTATGTATTGCTGTTGAGAAAGAGTATATTGACCCACAAAATGTTTGCATTTTTGCAATAAATTGTAAAATTGTGATTTAAATCTTTTGTCCACACGGCTTTGTGATCTAATGCAATTACGACATCGTGTTCCTGGCTAGAATACTATTTTCGTTTAATTTATTCCACATCTCAACACGTTATGTTCCAATATGGCAGAGAAAAGGGTTTGGAGATTTGATTGGGATATTTAATTTCCTGACATCTCTTTACGAGACTCGCTTATATGCAGGGCTCCTCTGTAGCATTTTTAGAAGATGTTTTATTCTTTATTAAATTATTTGTGGTTCCATATTACGAAATATTGCATAGACACATCGCGATAGAGATATATCTTTCTTTTTATTGAACCAGGTGTGAAGGTAATCGGGTCGCAATGGCTAATCTACTCGTGTCCTCGTTTGGTCATACGTTTTTTCTTGGCCCTTTATATTTGTATGACAGCACCGTAATTACTTATTTCTCAGTAGCTCTGCGATAACCGACAATATGACATCGTTGGTAGACGCTTTAATGATTGCTTGGCTGCGCAAATCTATCCATACTAGATCTATGTAAATTCATTGACAAAAGGACTATGCATAACTGCATGCTTAACAAGATCTACACGTCTGAAAACTTCAAAATAACTCTCCAATACCGACTCCTGTCTCTGTATGGCATCGGTGGTCCCCTCTAATCCTTTTAATTTTGTGAAACAATAATTGTATATTTAAATTTCAAGTAAGGAAGAATGTAATCTACAATATGTTTACATATGATATCGAGCATATGCGCCCCACGGCCAGTTCGAATGAAGCGCAATCGCAAAGTCCAATTTTCGACAATTTATCGAGCAACTGGGACCGTATCTCAGCAATAATACGGTGAATGTTGCCTTACAAATCGTCCAACGTCTCAGGTTTATCGGCATAGACTAGTGACTTCAAATACCCACAAAGAAAGTAATATAGAGGTGTGAGATCACAGGAACGTGGAAGCCAGTTTACAGGCCCATTACGCGAAATTATGCGATCAGCAAATGTTTCCCGCGATAAATTGACGGTGTCGCGCGACGTGTGGCAAGTTGTCCCATTTTCATCTCCATTGACGGTAACATTCTGGCCGGCATCGTCTTTAAAGAAATATGAGCCGATGATTCCACCAGCCCATAAAGCACACCAAACAGTGAGTTTTAATGGTTGTAAGGACGACTCGACTCCAAATTCGGCAATTTTGCTTGTTTACATATCCATTTAGCCAAAAATCGGCGAAGAAAATTTTGCGTTGAAAATGAGGATCAAGCTGAATCATGTTTTCAGCCGATGCACCAAACCTATGGTCACGCGGTTTCAATTCTTGCACAAGCTGGATCTTTAAGCTTTTAAGCCAAGTTCTTTCCGTAAAATCTTCCACAAAGTCGATGGGCATAGCTCCAATTGCTGTGCACGATGGCGAATCAACTCATTCGGATTCTCCTCAACACTGTGCTCCACAACGGCAAAAACTTCTTCTGTTCGCACTGTTTGTCGTCTGATGCGTATTATCCACTAGAGTGTACGTGGTGCGAAAACGATTTATCGTGTTCCGAATAACTTGCTCAAATGGACGATTATATCGACCGTAAAATGGATGTAACGCACGATAAGTTTGGCGAACCGAATCATGGTTTTCAAAATAAGTTTGCACAATTTGCACGCGTTGTTCTGGCGTTAATCTATTCATCGTCAAATTGACAATCTGTAGAAACAGTGCTGCCAGTTTACAAACCAAACCTAAAAAAAAAACATCCTTTATTTCGGATGCTCCTCAGGCTATGTGAATGTGTTTAATTGAAGTACGAGGGTTGTCTGAAAAGTTTTCGACCGAACAATGATACAAGACATTTTTTCTCAATTTTTTTTTTTATTTTTCTACATAGTCTCCTTGTAACTCTACACACTTCTCTCAGCGATGCTCCCATCTCTCTAACCCGTCCAAATAGTACTTGGCGTTTTTCTCTGAAAAAAAATAAGATGTTTACGAAGGTGATTGCCTCCTCATTTGACGAAAATATCTGTCCTCCGAGCGCAGTTTTTAGATGAGGGAACAAAAATAAGTCGCTTGGGGCTAGATCTGGCGAATAAGGCGGATGGTCAAGCAGTTCAAACCGTAATTCATGGATTTTCGCCATGGCAACCGCTGAGGTGTCTTTTTCTGCAAATGTGGCCGTTTTTCCGCAATTTCTGCCTTCAGCTTGGCAAGTAATGATGCGTAGCATGCTCCTGCAATGGTTGGTTTTTCCTTTTTGAAGATAATCGACTAAGATAACTCCTTTACTATCCCAAAAAACAGTCGCCATCACTTTCCCAGCCGAAAAAACAGTTTTTCTTTTTTTTTTGAGCCGGCTCGCCCTTTGCAGTCCACTGTTTTGACTTTTTGTTTCGAGCGTACAATGGTGTATCCAAGTTTCATCTACAGTAATTAATCGGCGCCAAAACTCGGATTTATTGCGCCTAAACTGCGCCAACAGAGCGTTGGAAATGTTCATTCGAACACGTTTTTGGTCTAACGTAAGCAAACGCGGCACCCAACGCTCGGACAGCTTTCTCATGCCTAAAACTTGGTTTAATATGTAACAAACACGTTCTTTGGATATAACCTCTACTATCTCTCTCACTTTAATTCGGCGGTCGTCTAACACCATTTGGTGAACTTTAGCAATGTTATCGTCAGTGGTTGCAGTTTTTGGACGTCCCGAACGTTCATCAACTTCCAAGCTCTTACGGCCACGTTTAAATTCAGCTGCCCAAAATTTCACTGTGGTAAATGATGGCGCAGAGTCCCCATACACAGAGTCCAACTCATTTTTGATTTACGTAGGCGTATTGCCTTTCAAAAACAAGAATTTAATAACAGCTCGATACTCAATTTTTTTCCATTTTCACAAAAAACACTGACATCGATTCACTCAAACGATTGTCAACTAAAAAGTGCGCGTCCAAAATGATTGAAACTTCGGTAAGTAACTGTGAAAAGATGCACAACTAGCACGCCGCTATCTTTACATTGCGGTCGGAAACTTTTCAGACAACCCTCGTAAATGTTATCTTTCATATATTTGTATAAAAGTACCTGGTCGGTTTCATTACTATTTATTCGTTTCTAGGACTGAATCTGAATTCCCGAGCTCTAATCGCCCGACTTTGCTGGACTTCTGAAGTCGGACAAAATCATATTGAACAACACGAAAAAGTACATAAGAGCATCTTTTTCAGCCTTTGTTAAGTGTAACGTAGTGTGAGTACTGCTAATGCGCTCTTAGGGAATTTGAGACTATTTGTGAAATACAATGCCATCATACAGGTTCTTTAATTTTTGATTGGATCATCCGTGAATTCCAGATTTTTCTAATGTCTTTGTATTTCTTAACTGATCCAACAATATTTGAGCTTGAATTTTTTCCTGAATTAGAATTTAAAACGATTCGTGTTTCTGAACTCGACTAAGGTTTGTATTGATACAACCACTGGCGTTTTTCTTTAGTCTTCGCGTTCATAGTTTAATACTGCAATGCGTATATCAAAGCCGGATGCACCACTAATACTCTAAGAAATCGTTTGAGTATTTTACCATTTTTTTATTTATAGCAAAAGACTATACCATATTATTATATTTAATCTTACTTAGTTATTTAACGGGCATGTTTTGTTTAAGACACAGAATCCCCGTCGATCTAAGGCGCTCAGTTTCTAATTCTGTAAACGCTCGAGCCTATTTGGCTCTTAAAACTGAAGTTCTTCTTTATCTTTTCGAAACGGGTGATTTAAAGATCCCCTTGACTGGAGCACTATTGTCTATTTGCAGTGATGTATCATGACGATGTGTTCTGGCCTTTCTGCTTTCCTGCTTATTCAATAATTGACACCGTAAAATATAACTTGAAGAGACATTGTTTTGTAAAGTTTTTTAGTCCTTCAAGTGATGAACTTTGATCCATTTATTTAGTCAAATTTAAGTAACGGAGTTAATACTAACCCCAAGATAATTAACTACCTCGAAATTACTTTTACCCATAGTGACGTTTTGCCCTAAACGGTAAACAGATGCTGCTTGAAAGCTAAATTGTTTCAGATGTTCGTCAGTTGCCGTAAACGCCTATATGACGGCACTCTGCGAGTAACCGCTGATGCATTTTGTATAAACACCTGACCTGTTGCTGAAATCTGGTAAACAGTAATTCGAACCACGAACTTTGGAGGAGACATTTTCAAACTTACGATTAGATTACATTTTCCTAAATTCTAAATTCGGCCAACGGCCTGTAAAGCTCACAACAGTATCCATATGTCGCATTAAAATCAATAAATAGGTAGTGATTTTAGACTTGATGAGACATATGGAGCTGGTTATTTAGACATCGGGAATGCTTTGGTCCACTTTTACTAGTCCATGCGCCATAGTACAGCATCATATCCGTATTTGTAAAGCACTGCTGGTAAACCATATGAGCAGGTGGTCTTAGCTGAGCCAGCCTCTTCTATACTGGGATCGGACACTATTTCTTGACTAGAAGACGGCTCTCTCTTTGCAAAAGCTTCGGGAAAGTGCCGGTATGTGAGCTATGGGGCAATCCCATTTTTGGAAAATGGTATTTATGTGAGCAGTGACCAGTTAGAAAGTCAGTTTAACTTGAATTTTTTTTTTGTTTATTGCTACGATGGCTCTGCTTTTCTTTCTTGAGAAATCAGGTAACTGTTTGAGATGTCTTAGCTCAGACTTTGCCTTTCAGTGAGAGCATTGTTTTGTATTACCGATTAAGTTCATTAGCTTCAGTTACAGCTTTACTGTCTGGGAGAATTGAGGAGTCCATATAAGCCTGATTTTATTGGATGCAGGGAGTTACAGAAGGATCTACAGGCAGTTCAAGACTAACTTGGATTCAAAGTTTGCTTATGTTAGTATGTTGACGTTTTACCATCGAAAGTTTATTCTGATGTAAAATGAAAACAGAAGTATAATGTCCTAATGCTGAGGAAAGTTCGTTGTTGAGACTGTAAACTCCAACTCCTACTCAATTTTTCATTTTCGAGTCGCTAGTGTTCCAGTTGAGTTGAGGTACGGTTTGGGGGATTTAAGAAAAATCCCAGTTACTTTGATTTTTTTTCTGAGTGGGACACGGCTCATAAATCTAGCGTCGTAACTTTTCCAAGGATCTTCATGACTACACCTAGTGGTTGATGATATTGTTGTTACATGTTGTACCACATGAAATTTAAAAGCCAATATATATTTTTCCGTAAATGTTTAGTCAATCGAAACAGGATCCGTTGGCATCTATGACATTCTTCCAACGTGATACAAGGTCAAATAACATTTTTTCGTAGAAGTGCTGACTTTTTGAGGCAATGAAGTCTTCAAATACTTTTATGACGGAAGACCTTTTGCAATCAAAATGAATCCAGATTATGGAGAAGGTGGTAATACGTTGGCGAAATATCAGGAGAGTACGGTGGATGCAGAAGAATTTCAATTTAAAATTGAAACAGTTATTGCACCATTACTTGTGAGGTATGGGGTCTAGCATTGCCATGCAAAAAGATCGGACCGTGCCTATTGACCAACGCAGATTGCTTTTCAGCCAATTTGGTAGGCAATATTTCGATTTCCTCACAATATTTGATAGCGTTTATCGATTTTCCTGATTGAAGAAATGAAAAGTGGATTGGTTTTTTCGATGTCCACCAAATTGTCACCATAACATTTTTTGGGTGAAGATCGGGCTTGGGGGTGTGATTTGATTTTCGATCTGCATCCAACCACTGACCAGATCTTTTACGATTATCATACAGTATCCATTTTTCAGCTGAGGTGACTATCCGGTGCAAAAACGGTTCAGTTTGGCTTCTTAATGTAAGATGCACAGATTTTCAGGCGCCGTACTTTTTGGGATTTGTTCAGTTCATCGGGTACCCACTTATCGAGTTTCTTTACCTTTCCTATGAGAGAAAGGCGTCGACTTATTGTCATCATGCTTTCTGTTGGGTCTACATCGTTGGGTCCGCATCCACCATTGCTCTTAAAACATCGTCGTCAACTAACGTTTCCGGCTTCCCACGTGGTTCATTTTCAAGGCTGAAATCTCCCGAATGGAACTTTCCAAACCAACGTCGTATAGTGCGTTCGTTTACCACTACATCCTCAAATGCGTCATTAATGTTTTCCACTGTCAATGACGCATTATGTCCCATTTTAAATTCGTAAAGGAAGAGGGTTCGAATTGCATGGTAAATAATGCTGTACAGTACATGTAACGAACCTTAAAATTCTCACACGTCAAGCACACGTACCACTTTATTTTATAAAAAAAGAAAATTGAACGTTCTGGCACAGATGTTCACTCGAGAACTTCTTATTTCCGACATTTCAGGTGGTACAACCCAATAGAAGTTAACTATGGTAAGTCCGGTGTATTGTTTTTGATTTGAATCAAAGTTTCTAATTGGGTAGGTCAAAAGGCTTTTGTCCTGACTTCGATGTGGTCTCCACCTTTTAGTAGGTACGCAATCCTAATGACGGGAATAGTAGCAGTTTTGGGTTGGGTTAGCATTTAATCCTTCTGTTCGGCAGCAGTTATTCACATTATTGTGAGCATTTTGCATTTTTCAGCACTGCCAGGTTCTTCTAGAGTCAGAAATCGAGAATAATTAAGGTCAATTAGAATTGTGTTCACTACAAGATTCCCCTTTGAGGGCAGTTTTTAGTTGTCTTCACAAGTGAATCGACTGTTGTCCACCTTACATAAAAATTGCTGATGCGAAAGCCCGGCTGGAGCCTAATCTCTTCAGGCTTGACGTTGATTATTCTGCGCTTAAGGAGGGAATGTATTTATTTTGCAGTCGGTGGGTTAAATTTTTTGGCATCCGCAGTAGTTTTGATTGATTGAAGGAACGTCTCATGTAACTCAGCGTTAAGCTCCCGGCATATTGTTGTAAGAGGCTAATTCAATTATCATAGGTTTTCGATATAGCGTTTTGAGCCCTAACGACCGATGAGAGATCAATGACGCTCCTTCAAGCTTTCTCTAAATGATTCTTTTTGTGTCTCCTCATAGTACAGTTATTGATCGCTGCAGCTATTTTAGATTCACTCAATAAAGTTGAAGGCAGCTTTATATGCGGAGGTGATTTAAACCCTAGCCTTTTCATCGAGAGTATGTGAAGAGCCTATATGTAAACAGGAACAATTCTTCCACTTGGTACGTCTGGCTATCCTGTTGAGGACGATTGAGTTGTTCACGTTCTCTACATCAAACCTCATGTGCATTTAGGACGAATTACTAACTACATTTCGGAGCTTAGAAAACATTCATATTAGACTGCCGTTTCAACTTCATAACGACTTATCCAAGTATATTATTAAGAAGTCCCCATAAGTTATTTGTTCCTCTTTCCCAATACTCCACCATAATAATAATTTTTTGGTGCGCTGGTTTATTTCAAGCTTAAACTGCTGCTGGTTGTGTTCAGCGACCTTTTACCTTTACACATTGTCTCTTGCGTTGGTCATTTCTGAAGTAAGAGTGATATTTGTCAAATTCGCCGCAACCTCAACCTAATAGATGCAACATTTCTTAAAAGTCAACGGTTTCTTTCCTGAAGTGACAACTTTAAACAAATCCCGTATGGCACTCAACTAGACATAACATTCAATTTGCCTCAGAGGAGACGTCGACCGTCGCAATTTCTATGCCCGCAATGCTAGATAGTGTGGTGAATGGTGGATTGTAAGTTGTTTTTTTTTTAAGTTGAGGTGGGATGCAAGTTGTAATAAACTAGAGAATCAAGTGGAAAGCAAGTTTCATCTGTGTATCTTTTTCTTTGCTCATTCAATTGATTAAACACGCTATAGAGCTAGTGCCCCACTGGCATTTTAGATTAAAGTTACGACCAATCCCATGTCACATACCCATGCATATTCCTATTGAAAAAGCGAATCTGCTTTCATTAATTTATTTTAATTTTCTCCCAAAACTGACCTCCGAAATGAAAAGGAAAAAGAAAAAAGTTCAACATTTTCACTCAAAAATCAATTTCGTGAAGCTCTCATAATGATTAGATAATTACTACTCTACTCTATTCTGCTTTTTTTATTTTTCGCGAATAGTGTGATGCATACTTAATCAAAGAAAGAATAAATAATAACAACAGCACTTTGAAGATATTCATTTGATGAGTGATGTAACCAATGTAAACTAATGGTCAAGAGAAGAGAAGTACGAGTATAATATTGTACTCAAGACTGCAATCACCCTGTACACTCGATGTTTTTGTTCTGTTGGCTCTCGTGTTCCTTGTCCGTTGTTTGTTGTTTGTTTATGTCAAGATGAAGTACAACTTTAAAAAAAAATTGAGTTAATAAGTGTCAGATCATATTTCGATGTGAACCAAGGAAGACTTTCTCCACTTTCAATTGAATGTCGACGAGACGTTGAATTTGTTGTTAATTTTCAAATTAGACGATGTTACTTGTCTCGTGTTGGGCATGAGTCATGCTTATATTGTTATCCGGGTCATCATGCACATTAAATATTTTGAAAAGGATCTGTGTGATGAGATGTTTCTGTGGAATATGATTGACCTTTAGATACTTGTATTTCCTTACGTCAGCTTTAGAATGTCTCGTCATTTAGTCAGTCTTAGAAGAAGAATTTAAATTTTGTGGTGTAGTTGCCTTCTTACTCGTTGACAAACAGCCCATGCTGCCTTATATGTGATCCTCTCGTGTATGTACGTAGAAATAGTTTCATCGACATGCTTCGCTCTAGATATTTCGTTGTGTTCATATCTTAATCGATTTTATGATTGGTTTGCGATATACTGAAATGTGAGAAGCTGATTTGTTTTATTTAAAAACATCTCCGTGCATATAATTGGCTCTTGGCTCCAACATGACCATTTCTACTGTCTTAAACCAATTTCGTTTCGCCAGGGAGGAGATTTTATTTATTTTTTCAGAAATTGGTACCTTTTATATGTATTATAGAATTGCACAGTCTCCTTACTCTCTCAAGACACACTGCGATAGGTGGTGTTGCTTATTTTCAGTAAATTTAGATGCTTAACAAAACCAGTATGCGGTCTTTGTTTCTGATAAACAGCAAGAGTGAAGTTGACTTTTTAGAGGCATGTCTTGGCAATCATTTTCAGTACTCCAGGTATTGACAAGTGCTCTCTTGTTAACCGGCCTCATTTTTCTCATTTTTCATAATTCCATTCCGGCTTTGAAACCGAAATCAAGCTCAGACTAAGCGAATTCAGTCTGTCTGTCCCGATCTAGTTTGTATGTAGTAGAGCAAAAACTTAGCCACAGTTTGGCTATTCTACAGAGACATAATCTAAGTTTTGATCTCTGTACCGTATAGTTTTTGGGCATTAAAAATGTGTATGTTTCATATTTCAGAAAGTTAGACACTTGTTTGTCTTACGACGTATAAAGTCTTGAGTTGTAGTAACCCAAGAAATTGATTCTTAAGCGCTCGTGAATGCTGGATAACATTCATTTTATACTTCTGGTAATAGCCAGAATTGAAGTCGATTTAATATTTTAGCAGCAGCAGGAACACTTGCATCAATGTACCAGATGACATATCCATATGACAATTTTACACAAAAACGTTGAATGCTAGAGATAGGAAAGTCTCTGTCTCATAAGATACGAGTAGGTAACATAACTTTGAAGTTAACTTTTCAGCACAAAACTCAGATATTTAGTTTTCCTTTTTGAAAAAGGTAACGACTCTCACACTAGTTTAGTCAGATGAGTTTCCGTCTTCTTGTGGAAAGAACAACCTCAGACTTGAGAATATATGTACACTGAAAGTCGATTTATACAGGATTTATCATGAATTTAGCATGATTTGATAGATAGTAAATCGACATCATTGAGCCAACAATCATGCAACATAGCAATGAGAACGCGACACTGCTCTCTACACAGGCCCAATCTGCCTCTGTTTTCATATATAGGGTTTTCCAATAAGGACTTGACAACTTTTTTTTTAAAATAAAACGCAAACCATTTGAGATATTTCAAAAACTTTATTATCGGCTTGAAGTACAATCAAAACATTTATGAATGAAACTCAACTTCGTTCATATGGCCACCGCGGGCACGTTTGCAGCGGTTGATTCGTTGGACCCAATTTTCAACGACTCGGCCATACATTTCGGCCGAAACTGCCGCTATTTCGCGTTCAATGTTGGTTCTGAGCTCTTCCAACGTCGTTAGCGTTGAGAAAATAGTCAAACGGCGTTAAATGGCACGAACGAGGCGTCCAATCGACTGGCTCATGTCTTGAGATAACACGCTCACCATACTTACGCTTCACTAAATCGATTGTAGCGTGTGCTGTGTGGCTTGTGGCATCATCCTGTTGAAACCACATGTCGTCCAAGTCTATATCTTGCAATTCGGGCCAAAAATAATGGGTGATCACGGCGCGATAACGCTGACCATTCATAGTAACGTGACGATCCTTATCGTTGACGAAAAAATATGGCCCAATAACGCCGCCGGCATGCAAACCGCACCAAACTGTTATTTTTTGTGGATGAAATGGTGATTCATGAAGCACATGTGGATTTTCACCCGACCAATAACGCAGATTTTGCTTATTGACGAACCCATTGAGCCAAAAATGAGCTTCGTCACTGAAGATGATTTTGCGATGAAATTCATCATCTTGGCGCATTTTCTCCAGAACCCAATCGGAGAACGTACGTCGCTTCAAATGGTCCATCGGCTTCAATTCTTGAGTCAGCTTGATCTTGTATGGATGTAAACCAAGATCCTTACGCAAAATACGCCATAATGTGGAGTTGGAGTTAACGACTCCGAATTTCGGTAGAAAATTTTTATAATTAACAGACGTTGCTCGTTCGCGTACTTTACCATGATGAAAATGTTGAGTTTGCTGAATAAATTGACAGTGACAGTTTGATGATTAGTGAAAGAATGCGTTCACAAATTAAATTCAAAGCTATCAAGTCCCTATTGGAAAACCGTTTATAACACGGATCTGTTAATAAGGCCTCATTATGAACCTGTTTTGATCAGATTTCGTGCGCCACACGAGTGTTTATAACCTCCAACTTCATGTGGGAAGCGTCCGATAGTCTAATTACTTGCTGATATGCATTTTTGGGAACTTTAACCAGTCTGCTGACATCATCATGCTTTCTTCATTAACTCATCCTTTGATCGGTGAAGATTCTGGTCTTTATCCTTATTTGTCTAAAGCAGCCCAACTTGTATAAGTTTTTTAACAAAATCTTTCTCCTTCTGATTCAAGACCGAGTTTTGTCATAATCCTTTCGGGGTTTCTGAAGTGTTTGACAGCTGATCGTTGTAAAGAACACGGAATACATTTCATCCACACAAAGGCTTGGATTTCTGGATATTGTTGCAATATATGTACTGAATAAATCAGACCAAATAAGCTCTTTATTCAAGCTTTAGATAGTTAGAAAAACAAAACATAGCGCACTTGATTGGTCTACATCATCCTGGGGCTTCATCTGTTAAGCAAACTTGCATATAAGCCAGTAGCAGTATCAGTGCAGCGGAGCCACAATAAACCTTACTTCGTGTTTGTACAAATGATCTTCAGGTGCTCTTAAAGGGCTAGTTTTCAGGGCTGAGCCTTTAAAGATTTGTGCCTTAAATTGCCAAAATGAAAACAGTTTCCGTGGTTTATACTGTCAGACTGCTTGACAGCGGAGGAAATTTTACATTCCGAACGTATTTTTAGATGGGGTTTCGTTGCTGATTCGCTTCGTACAGCCGAGCCAATATAGTCTTCCTGTCTGAGCTTTTTGGACTATATCCATATCTTGGTACAGCTCACAGAGGTCATTATTACGGCTTCTCCTACACCCGCCCTCCTTTTCTGCGACCTAGTACGTATCGAAATATTTTTTCTCAAAATCCCCCCAATGTTAGCTCAGCCCAACATTAGTAATAGTATAACGGAAGTAGTCTTCCCAGATATTAGCATCATTTACATTTCCGCTTGTTTGTTATTCTCTTCATTTCTTCAGCCTTTCACTTCTTTTGATCAGTCAATAATAATATAAAACTTCATGGCGACAACTCACAACACAGTTATGTCATTTTCGTGAACAGACTTTGGATTTTTTCCCGTCTCTGAACGTCGACAGAATGAGAAATTTTTTCATAGGCTGTCTTATTTATGTTCAGAGGTTTGCCATTTCCTGTCAAACCTTGTGACATCTGAAATGAGGTTTTTCTAATTGTTGGTGTATGAACTAGGAATTGAACCCTGGATCTTTATCTACGATGAGTATCGATGAGCCCTATTTATTCTTGCAGATATAATTATTGTTGCACTTGCAACATCATTTGTTGAGAGTTTTCTGAATGACACAATGTGGTTACTAGTCTTCAACGCAAGTTGTAAGTACCTTGGGCCTTCTCAACAGCTCTGTAGACCTCATACAACCGACTTATCATAGCATTTTCCATCGCAATATCAACGTTTTGACAGCCGGGGAGTTTATTAACTTTCAATTAATGTGATTGATAATAAGTTATAGCAAATTATAGCATTTACATCCAAAAGATGTCGGCAGTGTAAGACATCCTCATTTCTAATATTGTACTGGAACCCTTCAGGGATGATGTTGCCTCCAGACTAATTCTTATGCATTCAGGTGTTGCGGTTATACAGGACAGCATTATCCTTGATGTTATGTATACAGGTCGCCTCCCATGGAACACTTTTCCTAATAAAGCTCTCTTTTGAGCTTTGCCTTGCAAGTTAATCGGCGATTTCATTTTCTGTGAACCCATTATGAGCTGGGACCAAAATTTTCTTTCTGTGAAATCTTGCACTATTGAACTAGCTTAGAATTCGTGAGAGGGTTTAGCAAGGCTTTAAGCACAGGTTGGCTTTCGCTGCAGATTTAACCGTAACACCCGTCTCGCTTTGAAAGCTCATCAGTATACCCTCAAGCCCACTTTCGGACGTACTCTGAAATATCATGATTCGTTCCTAAGCCGTACAACTCACTTATGGAATACCCTGCCTAGCTCTTCATTCCCTAGTCATTATAACCTTCAAACATTTAAAACCAGCGTTCACTGGTACCTCTCTTTCCATCCTCGCTGATTTTCCTTCGCCCGCGCTGTGTGATTCTCCACAATATGGTACGCTGCCATCAAGATTGAAAGAAAGGCGCAAGTTTTCCTAACGAGGAGTGAAATCTAACGATGTCGCATCCTACATCGCTTTAGAACCACCAATGAGGACCCGACTACATTCCTTTCCTGGCTTAGGCTCTGGCTGAAAACAATCCTGGGCTGGTTGATTTCATATTTATTTATTCATAACAAGAGTTCAGAGTCAAAAGTCAGGCGGCGCTCAAGATCGCCAAAACTTCAGTGAGTACCACGACCACTTCTCTTTAAACGGAAGATGGCTTTTTGAGAGTGCAGCTCATAATAAATATGAATATCAACAAGGGGAGTGTTCAATACTTACTATTGGCCTAGTCTGCTCTTAGCTGACTTGAGCAACCCTCTTCCAGACTTCATATCTGACAGATGTCAAACCAAGTACTTTTTTTCTTCCACAAATATCTTGTATATTTCCTCAACAAAAATGACACAATCAACAGCTTACCAATTTACCATCTCTGTAATAAAAACGTTTCGATAGACAGCAACAAATCTGACAGAAAGAACTAAATAAAATTTTTATAGAAAGACAAAATAAGAAATTTAAACAGAAAACCCCGCTACATACAAAAAAAGGTTTCCGAAACAAAGAAGTTTGATTTTTGAAAAAAAAAAGTAATCCATTCAGCCTATTCAAAACCAACGTCTATCTTGTTGAAGTCAAAACAACGCTAACATTTAGCATCGCTGTCAGCACTCACTTGCAGAGATTACCATATTTTTACCTTTATTATCTCAATTTGTTATCTTTTAATTAATCTGTTGTAAAGTCTCGCGTAAAATATTCATTTGAAGGGCAACCCTACAAATATTTCCATGTGAATCATGTTAACACTTTTATTTCCATCTTTTACGGTTAAATTTTTTCCCAGGCATCTAATTTGTTGAACAGTTTGTTCTTACATTTATCACGATTTTACATGGTTACAATTGTAAAAGATGCCCTTGCCCTTGTAGTCGTAATAAACTTTGAGAGTTGAGATACAGTTTGTTAATGATTTCATTACCTAGAGTTGGTAATTGGGAATCAAAATATCTCAGTCCGAGGTGTCCTGCTGTCTTATCTCACAATATGTTCCAGTGTATATTGTAAGAAGACAATTTGTTAACCTTTATGCCAATAGAAACTGTATAAATGTCTACATTTGTTTCTTTGTCGATTGCATCGATTTGGCTTTAATCGATTTTTCTTACTTCATTACCGTCTTTTCAAAGCGAGTCGAATTTCAAGATTTCCTTTTTGGAACTCAAACAATATAATAAAGCAGACATTGTCTCAATTGCCACTACCTAAAGCAGCCGGTTATTCTAACCAACCTCAACAAAACCTTCAATTTCACGCAGCTTACTTTTGTTTTTTCGAAAAATAAGAAGAAAAAAACCCATTCCTTCAGCAAGATAACAACATAGATAACAACAATCTGATTCATGGAATTATACTTTTTTTTCACTTTCAACTCAGTCGCAGTTTGAATATTATTGTATTTCATCAAACGCATCTGCATAACTAATTAAGCAAATTCACCTTTAATCACGCTAATTATTGTACTACTTGCAAATTAAATTAACCACACCTCGAATGCAGATTCTAAAAAACCTCAGCATTTCAATATCCAAGCGCATTGTTTGCTTTTCGGTTTTCTGATGGTTAGATATGCTGAGAATTCTCAAAGTTCCATACCATCATGTCAGTCAGTGTTTCAGGAGTGACACCTTATGCACCCGCTGTCACATACAGGCTGCACTTAAGACGTCCACAATGTCGAACATAATGAATAGGTACCACCAACCAAGCTGTCATCATCAGCTCTACTGCTGTTGCCACTACTGCCACCATGCCACCACTGTCTCCCTATTGAGCAACCAGGCCCACTGACTGTTATTAAGTTTGTGAAAAAAAAGTTGCATAATTTTAATTTATCTATGAGAACGAAGCTCTATAACTGAGCCCGAATCTGAAGCTTTGAAATTGTTTAAAAAGAAAAAAAGAAACATGTGCGCAAGTACCTTTAGGGGAGAGCACCAATTGCAATACAGGAAAGGAAAAACCAAAAAAAAAAAAAAACACCAAACCGAAACCTCTACAAGAAATTCGGTGTGTTCTCTTAGACCTCGAAGCTAAATTTGCATAGAAGTCTACCTCGCCACTTGCAAAGACCAGAGCTCAGAGCTGCCTTGTGCTGTTGTGGTACATCATTGCTTAAGAGTCGCGCAAGGCAAACAATTAAAATATTACCATGCAAATCCCACCAAGTCAAGTGGTGTAAAGCTCTTGGCTACACAAAAACAGCGAGTGAATGGCGAAATTGTAACATCTGCCCGCAAGATCGCACACATTTTGTTTTTTTTTTTCTGCGGTCCACTTAAATGAGTAGCCCTCTTGAAATTCACGACAAACATCAGACTTGTGCTAATCCATGATGCGCATCCGCATCATCTAAACAATTCACTCAACAATCCAACAGACAATTCAGCCAAAGGCACTACAAGTGGTGAAAGTTCTGTCCCTCGTATTCTACAAGAGTACTACACGTATTCATTGAACATCACCCACACGATCGATTTCAATCAAATGCAGGACTCCAAATGAGATTGACAAGAGTTCGATTAGATCTTAAGGGGCGCGCGCGCGTGCGCCTTCACGTCAGACTTTAGTCGTAAGACATCACATTCACAACTCAAGTTGGGACGTAATTTTTGGCAGATTTACAAATTGTGTAGAGCTGCCCTAAAGCTATCCCGATGATGCGGATATCTTGCGACTTGACATTTCACGGGAATACCATTTAACGTTGGCTTTCATTCAGATCAACAGAGATATATGATACAATAGCCGATATGGGCGAATCTGAGAAAATGAAGCTGCAGCACGTTCCGCCCCTGCCAATTATTTCGCATTAAAGATACAATATAACCGAGATGTATTCATTTGTATGTGCTGTGAATCTTTGTATTCGGCTTTGCCGATATCGAAATGATGGCGAAGATTTTCGTCTTAAACTCCTTTAGGTGTCGATGACTATACGATTTGGACAGTGTGTTAAAGAGAGTGGGGGGGGGAACAATAAAAAGATTGTAAGGAAAGTGCAAAGAAGAAGAGTCATGTCTCAAAGCATCTCTGCTGAGGCGCTGGTCGTTTATCTACGACTTCACTACTTAAGCTCTACGCAATTGTCCGTATACTCGTACTTAGATATTTAGATACTTGTTGAACGGCTTGATTAATGAAGTGGAGAAAATCCGCTTGTCGGTTTCCACACTCATTACGAATCAGGGAAGGGAAGAGTTGTATTCGTATTAATGTTGCTGATTCATAGGATTTATCGTTGCCATGTGCTGTGACCACCCTGTACTTATACTGTAAGGCACATGCAACATATGATACTTGTCATTTTAGGTGGGAATAATTCATGGCTTACGCAGCTGAATATTTCTTCGAGGCAATGCAATGGAACTATGTTAGTGAAAAGTTAAGGTAGGGTTATCACTTCTCAAAAATTAGAAAATAAATTCAAAATAAAATTCGAAGTTGTACGTGTGTTTACATTATCTTCTTCATTCGTACTCGTATCTCAATTTATGTAATCAATTTACCTATTCCATGTACTGTGCTACTTCCTACGTTGTACATCTCTCATGTGGGTTTAGCGACGTGAGTATGGTATATTCCACCAAAGTGCTAGAGCCTTTCACTTCGCGATAAACTTGCAATCGCCTTTGGGAAGCCACGTTCTCTGTCTTCTTTGAACATCCGCTGAATATTAGCATTCTAATATCGTAATACCGCTGCTGATTGATTCCACTCTTCTCGGGAGATGTTCCTTTAATTTTAGCACACTTATGTTGGTATTGTTTATTACGGCCGTATTGTATCTAGCTATCCAAATGGCGTTCTGGAATCTTTGAACTGATTTATTGAAGACTTATAAGCGAATGATTAATCAATAAGCTGATTGTGTGGCAGATCGTTGGATCAAACATGCTTCATTCAGTGACTAGGCGATAGTCATTGTAAAAATCAACAAATCATTCGCCATTCAATTTCGAAACCATGGTTGTTGATGCATTAAGTTCATTAGGATATTTCTGCTCAGTCCTCCGTTGATGATGCCTTAGCCTCTTTGCTGATTTTGTCGTCAGTTACAAAATTTGTTGGTGCATACCATGTCCATACCAATTACTCAAGTTTAGAATCCAGATGAAAAATAATCTTCATCAGGCTACAATAGACAAATATCGTGAGTACTTAGTACGTATAATCAGTACTTAGTGTTGGTAGTGTTGGTTTCATCAGCAAATGGATTTTGATTAGAAAGAATATTGACAATAGACTAGAGGAGGCTTCGCATGTTTACTTTGGGAAGTTTAATGAAATGTCCCAAAAGTCGAGGCCCACTACTATTGAAAAGTATAAAGAATGATACTTGTATCAGAAACATTTTTTTATATAAAGATGTTACCAATTCATTGCCACATTCTGTTTCTATCTACAGTTCTTGAGGAGAGGTCAATATCGTTTAATATATTTTTTTTATATTTTATTCCCTCTAAGTTTTGTCAATGAAGTAAAAAACCTTCTATTCGTAGTCGGTTGTGCTTTCCCCAATGCTTAATTCAATCTTCTACCTCTTGGCTGGTACGAAAACCAGCTATTAGTCTTGACTGCCTCTAAGACCCAGTGTCATTTGCATCTGTTCTGTGCGCGACGACTACAATTAAAAACTCCAAACTCATTCAGGACGTCGTTGACCTAATTCTTTCAATGGATATTGGGACTTCTATTTATGTACTCGTAAGTTCTATCATTCGAAAAAGAGTACATCCTTGTCCCAGAGCGTTGTTGGCATCTCGTTGTTTATTGCTGTCCAACATACTCTAAGGCAGCCGCTGATTTTCTATTCTGTTCTCAGCGTTGTTCGTCAACTGATTCAATCACATCGCTAAAATTAGTGATTCCGAAACCTAAAACACTAAGTCGATTGGATATTCCAAGTTGAAACTACAAGCTGGCTGAATTGACTCCATTTGTACAAAGTACCCCCTAAAGCGACAGCTTCTTCTACGAAGACTCTCTGGACCGATGTTCTAGTGTCCACTTGGTTTACATGTTCTAGCCAGTTTAAACGTCCCATTCACAATTTCTCTACAATGTACTAGATGACGCAGAAGTCATCACGCTATCGGAAGATGCTATAATTTTTGCAAATGGCGGTAAATGTTAATTCTATTTTGACGTGTGTAAAGTAAACAGATACAAAATACACGTCAACAAGACATTAATCGCTATACTCCTAAAGAACGCGGAATAATTGTTACGATTTTTCTGCGAAATAATTCGTTGGCGCAACGTGAATTTCGGCGTAGATTTCCCGGTCGTCCGACACCAACAGGGCAAACACTACGACGTTTAGAGTATGGATAACACAAAATGCTACCAGGACTGACTGGCCCCGGAGCAGCCGTTCTGCTAAGAATATCGCAAGTGTGGTTTAAGATGTCGCAGAGGACCCCGGAATATCGACCAGATGACGTGCCGTGCAATTGGGCATCAATCGGCGGTTTTTACAGAGAATTTTGGTGAAAAATTAAGATGTTCCCTTACAAAGTGCAGACAATGCATCAGGTGTTAGCTTTTGACCGCCAAGCGCGTGTAACTTACGCTCAAGCCATTCTGAATCTCGACCACAAGGGAGACAACTTTGCATCGAAAATTATCATGAACGACGAGGCCCATTTGCATCTCTGTGGATATATGAATAAGAAAATCCGCGTATAACACACGAAGAATCATTACACCCGCTCAAACCCGCACGAGCCGCAACCGAAATTCTGAGAGTTGCTTGATCGGGTCGCTAAATCTCTCGTTTTGGCGATTTGCAATGGCCGGCAAGTTCGCCTGATTAAACCGTTCCAGACCTCTTTTTGTGAGGTTTTCTGAAGTCACGAGTCGTCTATGTGTACAAGCCTCAGACTCTTGAAGCTCTTGAAGAGAATATCGTCAAGAATGCGGGGACCTATCGCCGGAAGTTCTGGCAAGAGTGATGGAAAATGCCACAAATCGGGACCGAATGGCGGATATCACTTTCTCGACTTAATGGGAACAATTTTAAGACATCAAATAAACATAATCCAAAGGCAGCCAAAGAACATCGGGTGACAACTTTTGCACCACCTTGTACATAAATTCTTAGTAAAATACAGCTAAATTATCACAATGGGTTTCCAGGGATGTAAATATTTCGGAGATAAGGCCGATCTAAAAAAAAAGACACCAACATACCCCAATATTCCTTTTTTATTCTTACAGTGCTTTACGAGCTTCACATCCAGTATCATTTATCGGGTGTTTTTCGTGCTCTTTTTTTTATGAAAGCCTGTGTTTTTGTTGTCGTTTTTAATTGAAAAACTACCCAGGAGCTCTGTTCGATTGTCAGCTCTGTACTCTCCGTTTGTAGGTCGACATTATTGTCATCGTTCTGGTATATTATTGATTGGTTTAGGTATATTATTGATCAGCGAAGCTTCTGGTGGTCTCGATGTTTCTTTTTTTCTCTATAGATGATCTGGTTCCCTGTTGGCAACGCAGAGACTTTTGATATCCAGAAACAGTGTGAGCGTACCTTGGATCGACCGAAATACTCTCAGTTTGGATGGCCATCAGTTGGTCCAGAGACCTCCAAATATGTTGAATATTGAGAGGAAGATATGTTTCTCTCTGCCGCAGAGCGGTATCATGTAGTCTGTGCGAGTACATGCCGGCAGTCCTTCCAAAAATGTCCGTAAAAAAGTTACCTTAAGCAAAACCTACAACTAAAAGTCCAGATTCCTCGTTGGACTCTGAAACTAAAGGCCCAGAGATATGCGATCCACTGTTGCACAGTTTTACGTTGAGTTTTAGAAGTCTAGACGGTGAGAAAGATAAAGCTTGAGTTTAACCTTCTTTTACCCAACGAGTTCCCAATTTATATATCAGCTTCTTTCTGTGACGCAGTAAACATCTGCTTTGTTTTGATTGTTTATTTTATGAGCACGGTCCTATTTGGTTTTGTCTATCTTCACTGCAAAACCAGCTTCTATAGAAGCATTTATGAAAGCATCCGAGAGCTAAGTAAGTTTGAAACTGACTGTAGACCATTTTTTTTGACTGAAGCTGTCAAAATTCTTGGAATTTATCTTCGTTGCTGCTTTATAAGACTTTGCTAAAGGATTAGCTATCTTGTTTTATGTTAAGTAGGAAACTGTCACACACATTATATGCATATGGGTAACGTTTGTCAGATGCAAAACAAATTGCGTATGGGGATTTTCTCAGAAATAAAGAGCATACCGCAAAGCCGTGTAAATAACTAATTAAGCAAACGCGGATCTTGCATGTAACGAACGATGAGGGGGCGGCCAAAGCTGGTATAATGTGTATAACGAAATCACTTTATATATCTGAAGAAAAACGATAAATTAAAAATACTCGATTTAAAACTAACAAAACTTTATTTCTCGCAGTAAGGCAACACAAAATCGACTAGGTACTTATAATGGAAGAGGAACTCTTCTTTTATAGACGCATATTAGAAGAGTACAGCTATATAATATAAGAGAAGGATATTGATTAAACATAAGTGAAGATTTACATATTCCAATTTTCTACAATATCAATCGTATTTTCTATTTCATATTCCTGGAAATCCTAGTTTCTTAAAGTGACATTATCATTCGTACATTCGAAACTTCATTTTCAAATGCTAAAGTGAAAACATTGACAACTTCTCAAAAACCCTCCCGCCGCCGATTATGTCAAAGTTTTACTTCAATTTCACTCCACATTCTTCTTAACATGCAACTTCAATTAACCGAAACCGAAGGTATGTTTACGGATTTCTAGGTTGCGCACGTTGCGCAAAGTCATTTCTCCAACAGACAGCATCTTTTCATCATTCATTCAATTTTAATCATGATCACCAGATAATAGATTCAGTAATTCGAAGATGAAGACGTACCAAACTGACACCTTCCAATTAGCCCAGTTTCATTTGACATAATCACTGGCATCACAGTATCGCCATCTACATGTTAATACATTCCTGTCATTGTGCATTACTTTGTTCAAAAAGATGGTTTTAATCCCGCGCAAATTTGATAAAAAAAAAAAAAAAAACCCAAACTGTAAGACGAAAAGCGATAGACGAAAGACTTACTCGCACAATTAAAATTTAATTGTGCACCTCGACACAATAGAAGCGCCTTTAAAGAATGCGGTAATACGGAAGTGTTTGTTGTTGGTAACTAAGAAGAAAAGACCTCTGAGATACTGTTTGAGTGAGGGCCCCACCCACGACCTAAGAGCGACCATTGTTGCGAAATATGTTACGCTAAGGAGGGCAATATATTATTTTCCACCATCACTCGGATTTTTCTTTTTCAATTTATCTATTTTGTAAAAGAAGACAAATCCCCTTTCTTTTGGTGGCTATTGTTAAAGAGGACAACAAGTAAACGACGAATCATGCTTTTGAATTTTTAAATCTGACGGTATATGAAAGTAGCCGTATAACAGATACCGTATAATGTTTTGTGCAATTTTTGTAAACGGGTGATCTATTGGTCAATGATGGATGAATATGAGAAGACATAATTTTTATTTTTTTTTGCACGAAATAGGGACCAAGAAGGTGGTCTTTTCACATGAGATGACATTTGATAGGATCATTGTTGTCGAGGGCCTGTTCGGTAGCCTTTTAGATGTGGTTTGGGTTTCTTGTCAGTTGCAAATGCGGAAAAATAAATGATGTTTTAATTTAACTTGATTTTAAGGTGCACAATGCTGTGGTCCAGATAATGCTGTGTTAACAAGAATACACTTCTCAAAAGCAGTTCAGGCAATGTGCAGTGCAACACATTCCTTTGTGGAACTTTGTATATTTAAATATGGCGCGGCTCAATTTATTTAAATATTTAAATGTCACGGCAGTCCAATAAACAAACAACAACCCTTAAATCTCTTCATTTGGTGCGATCTTTGATCAACTGAATCTAGTTGAACACTCCACGGTAACTGGGGTAAAAACCTCACTGTTATATCCATTTATAAAAGGCTTGTTAACGCAAACAGAACCAAGCATCTCCCAAGAATCTTGCGTTCAAAACAACCAATGATATCTGCATCTGCTTTCGCTAACTGCTCTATTGAACAAAACTGGGACGATGGGAGTTTTTTATATTCCCGTAGTTGTTTCTTGTTAGCCTTATTACTCAATTGTCTCCATACGTCAAAGAAACAGCGATTGGCAAGTTTGATCTCTGATGAGGTTTCATAAGCGGAGCCGAAGTAACTGAAATTCCTAATTACCTTAAAGCTTTAGCTGCCCATTGTGTCGTTCCGTCCAATGTCGATGTTGAAAGTTGAAAGTGAAGACAATGTCATAAGTGAATGCAGGCAGTTGCACAAAATGTTGACTTCGCATAATTTCCTCACGTATGCTGTTAAAGATGTCACATGACAGCGCATCACCTTATATAAACTTTTTTGATATCACTTAGAGTAGTGATCATTGTCCAGCGTTATTGTGAATAATTTAATAAATTTGGCAGAAATGCCAAGACAGGGATCTACATACTGCACTGAGAGGAGCCAACCGGATCGATGACAAATAGTCTCATACAATATCCCTGACAAGATCTGTTACGTGGTGTAGTTGGTGCCGTTTAGAGGGTCTCCTCTCTTGTGGATCGGGCAAGCGATGCTAAATTCCATTATGTGAGTCAAAACTACTGTCGGTGTAATGGCGAACGTAATCTAGTCCCTACAGTTCGGGGGGACCGGGCCTCAAGCAACAATACCCTCCAGTCCGCTTGATCGGTTGCAGGTTGTATTAAGTTCCGAAAGCAGAGTCGGCTCGAATATTCCAAGCTGAACCGTTCTTCTACTCTTCATATTTCAACTTCTATTTAAGTCGTTTTATTTGTTCTGTTCTGATTAGATTGATGTCGCCCGTGCCAACATTTTGTAAGACGAGGATGAAAATTACTCCTTCTTTTCCTTTGAAGAAACCAAATGTATATGTATTCACTGTTGATGAAATCAATAGTTATATGCCAGAAATCTAGTCTACGATTGTTTGTGACTTAGAAGTAATGCTGTACCGCTGGTTATTCTTGTTCAATTTACTTCTCACCCTAAGGAGACAGCGGTTAAAAAAGTGTTTCTTAGTGATGAAAAATATATCATTCCACGGACTATGGCAGAACTCGTATCGGCTCAGTTTTGAAATCAGTAAGTTTTAACCCGGTTTCATACTACCAACTGGTTATTATTGCTCTCCGTCTTTAGAAAAAAATGTCTACGTCTTTTATAACAACATGAATTCGAGATTGTTAAAATTTATTCCAATAGCGGGCCTAATACGGAATCTTGCGGCATACTACCAGTTATTTAATACGTCGAAATTAAAGAAGAGGATACATTAGGTCAACCAAGACCATAACCGGAATAGGATGTACGATTATGTGGAGGAAAGGAAACAATCCTTTTGGAATCAATCTGGAGAAATTCTAGAATTCTGGAAAAACAATTAATAATATAACTGAATACTCTTACTGAATCTAATTCTTTTAAACTATTAACCGAACATCTAAAGATCAAGTCTATCCGTTGGGTTTTTTATGGATGATGAAACGACCTTTTTCCTAGGGTGACAATTTGAAAGATTATTTCAGAAGATTGTTTATTTATTTATTTATTTATTTATAAAACTTATAATTAGATTTAACAATATGTACCTAAAAATTAAGAGGAGAAGGGGAAAAAAGGGAGTTTCTAAGCGTGTTTTTGCTACAATCAAAATCGAAAAGTTGATGACTGTCGAGACAGTCGAGACATAGGCTCATTACGCCTATAATTCGTCCGATGAAATTTCAGTTGGAAGATGGGCACTGACCTCAGAGTACGCGGATTTGTGTTAAGGGAGATTGATTGTAGAAGCACAGGACAATCAATATTACCTGCTAAAAGCTGTTGTACAAATAGGACATCAGCAACTTTTCCTCATTTTTCAAGCGATTGCATATTCAGCAAGTTCAAACGGTACTCGTAAGGAGGTAGGTTGTATTCATCAGGCCAAGTGAGTCCGCGTATAGCGAAACGGATAAACCTCCGTTGGACACCTTCAATTCGATACGAATGTGTATCGTGATAGGGAGACCAGACCTGGCTGGCATATTCAAGAATTGGCCTTACAAATGCGCTATATAATGTTTTCCTGACGTATGGATGTAAGAATTCCATAGACCAGCGTTTCACATAACCGAGTGCAGAATTTGATCTGCAAGATCTGAAAAGTAACAGAGGGAACAAGTTCGTTGCTGATTAGATACGTTCTGGGGGCTTTTGGGGGACGCTTCCAAGAATAAGTGATAGCTTGACATTTGCCGACATTCAGCTCTAGAAAGTTTTTGCTGCACCAAATAGAAAAACTGTTCAAGTCATCTTGAAGTGCAGAGACGTGCATAGAAACTTTCATGTCGTCCGCATAAACTGATAGACGAGAATAATTAATAATGCGATCAACGTCATTACTTGACAGAATGAAAATCAGGGGACCAAAGTGGCTGACCTGTGGGACCCCAGATGGGGCATTAAAGGGATCAGATACAGAATATCTAAAAAGGACTTCATATTGACGGTCTTGCAGGTAGGATTGAATCCATGCGATAAAGCCAGATCGAAAACCGAGAACGTTAAGTTTGAAAAGTACAATTGCGTGTGAAATTTTATCAATGGCTTTACTAAAATCTGTGGTGACAACATCGACTTCTTTGCCATCCCCCAGTACGCACATAGTGCTAGATACCAATTCCGTCAAATTTGTGGTTGTTGTATGGATACTTGCAGCCTCTGCAGTTTTTTGAATGCTTGAATTGAATTCGTTCCAAGACGTTTTTGGTTTTTGTCTGAGTAAAAGTTGTTCGTCGTAGGTACCTAAGGAGCTAAAAAATTATAGGTATAAGGGTTTCCAATAAGGACTTGACAACTTTTTTTTTTAAATAAAACGCAAAACATTCGAGATATTTCAAAAATGTTATTATCGGCTTGAAGTACAATCAAAACATTTATGAATGGAACTCGACTTCGTTCATATAGCCACCGCGGGCACGTTTGCAGCGGTCGATTCGTTGGACCCAATTTTCAACGACTCGGTCGTTTTTTTTTTTCGTTTCCTCTTTGATAGCGAAACTTCATTTGCAATTGGCAAGAAATCGTAGGTTCTTCTCTCTCTGTATAAAATGAAAAGATGAATAGGACAGTTAGTGGAGAGATATACTTGATTGTTGATCAATTTACAACCAAATTCACAAAAGATGTTTATGTCTCCTTATAAAACAGTCAGCCTTGTATATCTCAGTCAGCTAAGGAGAGGCAAGAACGTTCTTTGTGTTTAGGTGAACTTTTCAATGACAAGATTCATTTTGATTTCTGATCTTATCTGAAAGTTATATTCTTGCCTCCAGCTCGATTCTCTTATATTGCCTGTGTGCGAATTCATAGAAAATTTGTGTCCGGCCTCCAGCCTAATCACTCTACTAATGCTACCTCTTTAGATTTTTATTTATTTGAATTATTTTAGGGACATTATACGAGTGTATTGTAATTGAATTCGCACCTACTTTTATCCACTATCAATGTCTGTCATCAATATTTCCCTTAGATTCGGGCAATTGGTCCTTCAGAGCTACAGTGACGTACGAATGCTTTAAACTTTTAAGCAATAATATGTAATTCTTAGATTCGTTAACTTGAAATCGTTTTCATGGTCTCAGAGAAGGAGGAAGTTTCAGCCACGCATTTTGAAGAAACGCTACATTTCAATCACTTTGATTGCCAAGATATTGCCAATATGGCAGCTAACTTGCTTTTTTCGCTAACTTCAAAGAAAGATCAATCAGATTGCTTTCCTACTTCTGTTGCAAATTTTAGTTTTAATTAGTTTTCCCATGTGGGTATCGGTAATTAAACAAATTACAATTTCACGAAAACAATTAGACCTCAATTCATCCTGAACATCCACTGCAAATGATCTCCCGCTGTCCTTAATTAAAAGATTCACTTTAGTTTGCTTCCCCAGTAATTTTCTATCAATAAATCATTTTTTTGCCACTCCTTCTCTACTCGTTCGTAGGCTAAAAGAAATTTCACCTGATCTCTGTGTTATGTGATCTGCAAATTTGACAGCTCCGATCATCATATCTTGCGACTGTGATATTAGACTCCTCTTCAGACTTCCGACAATGGTTCAGGTGAAACCCACGTAACTCTAAGCTGAAGCAATAGCAAAAGTGAAAATCACGACTCATCTTTCCGAGTAGGTACGAGTACGTGTAGTTGCCGTACTCTCTATCGATTCCGATATGGATAATCGATTAGGAAACGAACTTGAAGTGTATGATCCCACACCCGCTAAATCGATGTCGTGCTCGTCATAAATAAGTACGACCTTTGCTGCTTTACAGATGCATCTTGTCAAGCTCGCAGAAGCGATGATATGATCGCTTCAACACCTCACAGATCCATTCATATGACGTGGAATTAGTTTGAACCGATTGAGAGGCGCTTGATCGCTGCTGCTCTGATACTTTGATACTCTATTTCATTTCAAGCGCAACCCATCGTTACAACAATTGACAGTCAAATTATAGATACCCGAGGTATTACTTAGTCGAGCGTAATAATTATGTTGATCCACCATGTGAACCGCTATCAATAAAATTTTGCTCAGCTGCAGCTGAGTTTTATCTGTGTGGTGAAGTGGTAAATGCCCATATCTAACAGCAAAGAACAACAACTTTGGCAGTTCTAATAACCGGCAACAGATACTAAACAGCAACAGCAACAACAGCCAGAAAGAATTGCAATTGACCTCAAAAATTTGTTTGCTATTTGTTGGATCCGACATCGGCGCGAAGAAAAACTGTGAAAAGACGCAGCAAGAATCACGAACTCAGATGTAACTGCTATAGCAACACTAAAAACCACTACTACAGCATCATTAAAAAGCAACAGCAGCTACTTCCTTTTGTGCCATCTCGTGTTGTGAGTGCGCAAAAAGTTATGTTCATCCTCAATCTTCGATTGAACAGAGTCTATGGGTCTGAGTTGGGGCGCGGCGGCGTGGCGGTTAAACAGCGGAAGATGTTTGCCGGCTATTTTGCGCGGCACAGTCGGAAGTCCGTCTTGTTTTGTTTGAATTCCCATTGTTCAGCTATAGATACGTGGAAATTGAATTGAAAAATCGAAATGAAAATTGTGAAACCAAAATGGACTAAGCAAGCAATTTATCATAGCCACATACACTGATATGCACACACATAGAGAGAAAAGCAGTTGCAGTATTCGAATACATACAGCGCATGCAAATAAGTTCGTGGCATTGTTTTTATCTCTTTTTCTTGTGATCATGATTCGTTCATTGTTACCTAGGAGTCAATTTTGACAGGTCAAGCTGGTTGACATTGCCAATGGTCATATCCCGGTTGAGAACTAATGATCTGGGAATGTTTGGTGGGCGATGAGCTAACATTTTTTTTTCTCAATTTTCGAGAATACACATTGATCGATTTATTAGGCGGGAATTCAAAGTATCTACGACAAATAGTTGACAGCTGGTGACACATGGCCAATGACAATTAAGATCGTAAATTTGGAATCACTTCTTCTGTGCGTCATTGCGCTCGACTCGAAGTAGTTTTTGTGGTTTTAGTCAAAGTTTGTGTTAAAGATTTTAGTCCCAGCATAAATCAGACAGTAGTGAGTAATGTCGAGGAGTCTTGTCCAAACTTTACCTTGACTAGAAATTCGAATTCACCACTTTCTTCTCCATGGCTTTGTTACGAATATGTTGAAAGATTAATGGCACGTGAATAAAAATAAAAAATAAAAAAAACTGGAAAATTTGGATAATGCATTAAGTGGAAAGACGCGGTCTTGTCATAAATATTTATTAATGGCAGCAAACAAGATTTTATGTGCTATTATCGTGTATTGACTTTATCATGCATAAATTAACAATTCTCTGAAATTGTTTGATAATAAATTATTCGTTCATATCTTTATTTATGCAAAGACCAACTGGTTAGACAAGTAAAATTCCATCCTAAACTGATCACCATCGAGGAAGTTATATCTACTAGTAGGTGTCTTAGAAAAAAAATGTTTAGAATGGACATGGTAATTGATAGCAGTTCATTGGCTTTCACATCCCACTCAGGATTTTACTGCCAACAAACGATAAAACTTATTTCTGGCATTCTGCTTAAATTTATTAATTATTAATTCTAGAGGCCCATGAGCGGGGATAACCCGAGCTACAGCAGTGTTCATTTCTGTAATCATCTCGTGTTTCAGCTCCTATTTGCGCCAACATTTTTTTCTATGCGAAGAAAACTATACATGCTTTCCGTATCCTTTCTTTAATTTAAACTTGCAATTAACTTTTTGAGTTGGGTTACGCCAAAGTAACGAAGACTGACGTATAGTGATTCTTGTCGGTTGTTCAATCATAGGAGCTTAAAGGGCCGTATTTGGTTTTACCCTTTTTTTACGGTGACGTGAAAATCCCAATTGGATTCAAGGCCTTTTTTTATCTCTGTTATTAATTCATGGCGGATTAAGTTGACGTATAGGTAGCCTTAAAAGACTGTGTTCAGAACCTCCTTAAGATCGTTTTGGTAACAGTCGGTTAAATTTTTCTAAACTTTGTAGCCTTATAAGAGAGAAACTGGAAATGGCTCAGAAAACCTTTTGCCTGCCAACTGCTATTTTAACATTATAACTCTGAAATTAGCGGATTCTGCGAAACACATTTCCAAATAAGACTAAGTTTGGTTTAACATCCCTGCTATCTTAATCTTCTTGTTTCGTACACAAGGTTCGTTTTCGCCTTTGTCCATTTTATTTAAATCGGCATTGCCAAACAAAAAATGCAGAAAGGACAAACGGCAGAATGAAAACCAAAACCATTAATTCTACTAAGAAATAAATGTGAACCTCATTTTGGTGCGTTATCTTCTGCGTAAGTTTTTCGCCCCACTGTGTTGCGAAAAGATAGTGAAATCCGTGCTTCTTTTGGAAATTGAACGCTAAATCAGTCGACTTTCTCGCAACTTCTCGCTTAGCAATTTTTTAAATTGGTTAAGAAATTTGAGCTATTGAGACATGCTAATGAGCCAAAATCGTGGGGAATATTGCTTCTGTATTCCCTGTGGCGATTCCACGTCAACCCCTTACTGTGAATGGGTTGCGCTATCGAATTACAAATGATCAATCAATTTGTATGGACGAAGTTAAAAGTATGGATGTGGTTATATTAATTTCAAACAAGACGGCGATACATTCACACTAGAAGCAAAATGTTTTCTCTTTTTCGAAAAAATGTTTCCATATCTTATAATTTTTGAAATAGTGATCAAAATTAACCACCGGGGTCATGCGAATTAATATGGTGCGACTTCGTTCTTTGAGCTCATATGCAAGTGTTCAATCAATTAAAACACTTAAAACGAACATCATTGCTGTTATCAACGAAATAGAGCGGAAAATGTGCGACACTAGATCAGTTTTCCCGGGATTTCGAATTTGCCTATAATAAAATTAAAATAAAGCCCCACTTACAATGCTCCGTGATCCGATACGAGGGTCGCATTCGAATTCGAAAGCTAGAGCTCTCGCATTCGGACATCGGACGCCTGTTTATAATGATACGTCAAAACACCACTCACAAATAACAAGCTCAAAATTAAAACAACAACAATTTAGCTGTCACGCATTGCGAGATGCGAGAGTTTTGCAGATTTTCGAAATTGATTGCGATGCTTGCTGCGAGACTCGCATTATTGTAAACAACCACATTGAAGTACATGTTACGGAAATATTTTTGACAAATCATGCGCTCTATTTTTCGAACAACGTATCGGATCTCGGAGCATTGTATATGGGGCTTAAGTAATATGTGCATTAATGGTCTTTCAAAAGTCGCGCCTAGATGTCAGTAGTGAATAATTTCTGAACGCTACCTTTTTTCTTATGTCATCTTTGACATTTGTAAAGTAGATACATGTACAACTTCAACCATGGAAGATATACCCTAGAACAATGCATTAAAGTTATTCAAACTTATTATGAAGATGGTCAATCCTTTTTTGGATTCACATTGGATGAATTCGTCAAGAAACAAAATTGTCGCAAAACCGTTACATACACAAAAATGTACTTTTTCGTATGGTTGGGTCCACTTTTCTTCGAAGAAAGAAAGAGCTGCTACTGTCAATAGAGAGCTCTATAAATTTATGATTGAATATTGTTTGTTGCCTCAAATTGAAGAAATAGACACAGACTCAGGAGCTACGAGTCGCACAACATGTGCTAACATTGAGCTATTGCGGTCTAAGTTTCCAGGTCGATTAATTTCACATAATGGTGACATAAACTGGCCACCTAGATCATGCTATTTAACACCATTTGAGTACTTTCTTTGGGATTTTTGAAAGTCTAGACTATGTGGATAAGCCAATAACAATTGCACAGCTGAAAAACAACATTCGGACCGAAATTGATGTTCGTAGAAGAGCCTGTAGATTTGTTTGTGGTGGACATTTAAATGAAGTTTTATTTAAAAAAAAACATCTAGACGCGACTTTTGAAAGGCCCTTTGTACTCTGGGTTTCAACTTGGTAATAATTGCTCGCTCAAACATTTATCATAGTGAGACACGACAGTACATGCTGATTAGGTTGATGAGGACATCGAGTTGATGAGGACGAGTAAAGGGGGTTAAAGTTTGGTGATTTGGATTCTTTTTTTTTCCAATCTAGTGCTCATGAAGCAAATTTTGAAAGCTATATTATAATGCTTAAATATTGTATATCTCAAACTTCCTGTGCTTCAGTGACTACATCTTCTTCATTTGAGTTTGGATTGCGAGTTTATAGGCAGACGACAGTTGCCTAGGTGATGATTTCGAAAGGATGACACTTTCATTTTTAATTCGATGAAGATCACAGCATCCTAACAAGGAAAGACGAGTTTCCAGTGGTGCGTTTAGCTCATAGTTCATTGTCATGTTCATTCATAATTTGGGCAGATGGGTAGCAGTCCTATCGCAGAATTACATTTTTGCTAGCCCTTTGAATTTCAGAGTAGTTAGTTCTTCTGGAGAGTTAGTCCTGACTAAAATTGCTGACACTACATTGAGTACATCCAAAAAATTTTCTTTGGATGAGAGATTTACCTTTTCCTTCCTCAGTAGTTGTCACCATCAACTTGCAACACGACCAACGTGTTTATATAAGTAATATAATAGAGACACAGGGATTGCCACTTCGTCGATAAGGTATTAGACCTCTCAAAACCAGAACTAGCATTAGAAGTGTCATATTAAGTCAATTTATAAAGTTCACACTTTTTAAACTTATTATAAAATTAGGAAGCAATTCAGAACAATCGTTTACCTATTTACTAAGGCGACGATCCAACCTGGAGAACCTGGTGCTCAACTAATAAACTTCTACAGTGGGAGCAGCCAAGCGCCTCCAGTTATGCACCTCAAGATGGTTGTGATCTCGTCCCAAAGCGATATTTTCCCTAATAGCTTTGCCTGATATTCATTCACTCAACATTCCCCAGCCATGTCAGGTGACTGGTGCTAACTTTTACAGGCATAAACCAATGACTTAACGTAACCCTATACAAAATAGTCAAGCGGCATTAAATCGCACGAATGAGGCGGCCAATCGACTGGCCCATTTCTTGAGATAACACGCTCCCCATAAATCAATTCAATAAATCGATTGTAGCGTGTGCTGTGTGGCTTGTGGCATCATCCTGTTGAAACCACATGTCGTCCAAGTCCATATCTTCCAATTTGGGCCAAAAATAATCGGTGATCATGGCGCGATAGCGCTGACCATTCACAGTAACGTGACGATCGTTATCGCCGACAAAAAAATATGGCTCAACAACGCCGCCGGCATGCAAACCGCACCAAACAGTTATTTTTTGTGGATGAAGTGGTGATTCATGAAGCACATGTGGATTTTCACCTGACCAATAACGCATATTTTGCTTATTGACGAACCCATTGAGCCAAAAATGAGCTTCCTCACTGAACATGATTTTGCGATGAAATTCATCATCTTGGCGCATCTTCTCCAGAACCCAATCGGAGAACGTACGTCGCTTCAAATGGTCCATCGGTTTCAATTCTTGAGTCAGCTTGATCTTGTATGGGTGTAAACCAAGATCTTTACGCAAAATACGCCATAATGTGGTCTGAGCGATGCCCAATTCTTGAGAACGCCGTGGAATTGACTCATTTGGATCGTTTGCTACGGACGCCTGAACGGCAGCGATATTTTCGACACTTCGACCAACCCGTTGTCTCACTGACACGGCAACATCACACAACGAATATGTAGACTCAAATTTTTGCACTAAACTTGTTATTGCCTGTCTACTAGGGCGAGAATTATGACCGAAAATTGGAGTTAACGCTCTTAAAATTGCAGTCACCGACTCCGAATTTCGGTAGAAAATTTTTATGATTTGAAGACGTTGGTCGTTGAACTTTACCATGATGAAAATGTTGAGCTTACTGAATACATTGACAGTGACAGTTTGATGATTAGTGAAAGAGTGCGTTCACAAATTAAATTCAAAGTTGTTTTCCTATTGGAAAACCCTTTAGCTGCCCATAAAGGCGTTCTGCCCGATTCATCGATATTGTGTTCTCGTTCTTTTTTAAGTGTAATGCTAAAAAGTCATCTCAATGGGTCTAGCGTTTGGCTACGATTATAGCTATTCAACGTTTTGCTAGCCCACAGTACCGTCTGAGATATCCTTAGACGAAACTTGGCAAATTTTATTTAGGAAGAGGAAGTATAGAATTTCCGATAGGGTTATCTGTCAAACCAACTGTCAAATTGGACATGTCTTTGATATTTATCTTCAGTATACTTTGTCAAATTACCGTGCAAAGACTTACACAAGAACGACGCGTCGTTCGAAACCGTGAAATTTTTTTTCCAACATTCGTGTTCTTTGCGCCAAACTTATAGAGCACTGCGCCCAATTTATGGTGTTCATAATCGTACATCTCAGCAGCGTATACGCAATACTATGGATTGATTTATATCTACGTATATTTTTGTGGATAATATTCATCCAACACGAGCTCATACTGTGCGTACCGAAGAAGTCATCGCCTCTGTAGAGATGAGTGTGACCTAGGAGACGGATTTATCGATTCGATGCCAACTCGATTTCTGCCAAGGAAAGATCTTGGCCTACACCCGTATAAGATCCAATTGGTATATCAATTGAAACCAATAGACCTTCGTTTGCGTTGTACGTTTGGTGAATGGACGGAAAATCAACTGGAAATTGAACAGAATTTTACCGTCAAATCGTCTTCAATGATGAGGCTCATTTAGTCAATACAGTCAGTCAATAGCGAGTCAATACGAACATTACAGTTAATAGCGAGCGCTAAAAGCAAATGATTCGCGAGTCAAACCATCACTTTATTGGGACAAACATTTAGTGAACGAATCATCTCAAGAAATGGACCTATCAATTGGCCGCCTAGATCATTTGACGTGACTTCTTTTGGGCTACTTTTTGTGGGGTATATCAAGTCACTTGTGTATGCTGATAAACCAGCTACACTCAGCGACTTAGAAGGCAACATTCGGAGCAAAAAAGCGGTGCATCCGACAGGATGGCCTTTATAAGACACAGCCGCGGTCGCCAATTGCCCAAAAATTGTTTTCAAACACTAAATGTCATAAAATTTACGAGCTAATAGGGTCAAAATATTGGTCAATCCATTAATTTTTGTGTTTTATTTTTAATAAAAAAAAATCACCTGATATATAGGTAGTGATCCCAGCATTTACAGTTCGGAATGTTTGATCATCTATCTACTCATATGTATGATCGTTGTAGTCCTTTTTTGAGTATTGTGGAGAGAAAACGTGATATTTCGCTCACAGAAATTTTCCAAATGTTTAACACTTTGCTTCAAAGGGATCATCGAAAAAATGCCCGTCTGTGGGCAGGCCATTCAACTTATGCACAACTCCCAATCTGGAGATTAAGGAGCATTCTCTGGTCCTTTGGTCGAAAAAGCTCCAAATACGTTGAAATAGCTTATATAAGAGATCTACCGTGCTGGTTCTTGATGCCACCCTCGAGTGAATTCATAGGTCCTACTACTAGAAATCATTCCTGACATGAAATTTTAGTATGGCCAATTTCTTCTTACGCTCGCTTTTGAGTATAGCAAATCAAGTACGATTGTGACTTGACTTGTTTTTGGTGGCTATCATGGTGGCTATCATACATAGTATGGCATAGTAGCTTGCTTAAGCCGGTAAGTGCCTACCGTTTAATAGGCGTAGATATTCTGCATCGATAGAATGTTAATGAAACCTGAAATGACACTCTGAATGAGGTAATTTAAAATTAAACTTCTTTCGTTTTACCAAAGACTTACTCGTAGATGACTCAATTCTGGCAATTCTGGCATCCTAAGTAAAACAAATAGAAAAAGAACTCGTTATTACGAGCACCCTTCCAATAACAGGATACTTCTTATTACAATAGTGCCACCATCCACGCCAAGCTCCAACCATGACACAAATCTAACCGGACTTCAGAGTGTGACTCAAACAAACAACTGGCGCGCAGAATAACTGATTAGCTGAATCAATAAAGTCCCAATCAACTACACTATTTAACTACCATCCCCATGAATTGTTATTTTTGTTTATGTTCTTCAGTGAGAAATTACCGTGGCCGGTGTTCTCTATCGTCTTTAAACGTTCTTCTGATATTATCGGTATTTTAAAACAAAAAGTCAAAACTAGTAATCATGTCAAAGCGGTTCTTCTTTGCTTCAAATACCAAAGGCCAAAACGTGAACGTTTACTTATTCAAACAATCAAACGATGATGATGATGAAGAAGAAGATGAATTTAAAGATGTTTGTCCAGTTCTGTTGGAAGAACCGAACGAAACCGAGTCCCAATCCCATGGAGTTATGCACGGATATTCGTAAATTCCATAATTCATTAGATGAATCCACAAGAATGTTCGCCAAAATTTATGGTGAGAAAAGTTGAATGCAACGATTAGGGCTGCATAGACAGATGGAACATCCATCTCAACTCTATACTGACTGATTTAATGGTTTGAACTCGATAAACAGTTATCCGTAACCGGTTTATGCTGCGATTTGGTGACAAATTTCCAATTCGCGTGAGATGTTGTAATTGGTAATGGTCTGTGACTTTGAGAAATGCCATCGCCGGAGATTGGCACTTGTGGTATCTGTTTCGTAGTTGAATGATTTGGTAGTGACATTAACGATGTGTATTTTGAATTGGACCAAAGCAGTGTGAGAGAGAAATGGATTTGATGAAAAGGTTTCAAGGACTTTCACTGGCAACTTTGCTCTTTGATATGGTAATAGATCTCAGCACCACTCGACATCTGGTGCGGTAGGTTTGAATTCGATATCGCATCATAGATACTCGTAAATTGTTTACTCGTAAATCTACATACGACAGTTTGATTTAGATTGAAAATAAAAGGTTGAATTCTTATCTGAACTACATCAATCTTGGAGAATAGTTTCGGATGCAACATCATAAATTTCAGAGTGACATTACTTCCTTGCACCGAATTTAAAAGGTGACTTCTGTGTCAGGAGAATATTTATTGAGTCACAGTATATTTAGCGGTAATTTGTTAACAATTATAGACACAATAAAATGTATAGTGAATGACTATGATGGCTATGAAGTTGTTAACAGAGCTGACTATAAATTTTATGACTCCTAATTATTTATGGATGTATTATAGTATCGTTCCTGACATATGACAAACATTTAGTTGTTCTTGTCTTAGAACTAAGTTGAGAAGATCCTGGAATGATTAATGATCATTTGTTCGTTTTATAGACGAATCATAGGATGCTTAAACTGATTAGTTCCTCCAAACAAATCTGTACACATTGGATGCCTCAAGGTAGGTAATGTTCTCAAATTTTAGTGGTTGGTGCGGGTCAGGTTCATCCTAAAAGTTGGGAAGGCACCCCATAGGATTTTAAAGGACTACAGACTTACATGTCTATCGACTCTTTCCACTAAAAAATTAAATGTGTAAATCACAACATGCGTACGTGATAGACAGAGCGGTAGATACAACACTTCGCAAGGTAGTACTTCTATCTCCGATAGAAAAACCCTTCATCTAAAGGAACTCACTCTCGACATCGAAGGAGTGTTCTACGAGTACACCGCAATTACAAAAGTGATTATCAGCTGATCAACGATCTCTTCAACAGAATTGACGGGATGTTTCTATTGCAGTGAATCGACTCAACGTCGTGAGACGCAGGTTGCTGCAAAGTGTGCGCAGGATAAGGTTTCTTGTATTACACACGATCTTGGTACTGACAAAGGATATAAGTGTTAAATCGACGATCTACGTTGGCGATGTTGAAATCCTTTCATGATCAAATCTCCCCCTGGTTTCGTAAGGCCAGGGGTCAATCTTTCGATTCTTCTCTTCAAGAAACCCATCCCAATTTTTAAGCCCAAAGGCATTGTTAGAGCTTCGGCTATCTAGGTAAATATGATCTCTAAATGTGGTTTTAGATTCCACAAAGAGCTGGACAGAAAAAGAATATGTAAAAAAGAAAGTGTGGTTTTCTGCTCCTGCAAAAGGTTACAAAACGGCTGTGTTTCATTGACTTCATACTACAGTTGAAACGCGCATGCTGACATACGTTTCTCTACAAGGTTTCAGGGAAGTCTTCATCGAAATTCTAAAATCAATCAGAAACCCAACGTGCGTTCCATCAGTCTCATTCCGCTAGATCTGCCGTGATTCGGTGATCAAAATTGATTTAAGGATGCGTGGGGGATACGTATAGTCACTCGGAGATCAGCCTGTGGGCTGAAGTAGAATGGAGCCGCACTTTCTGCTTTACGGATGGATGCAATGCAAATTCAAATTGAAGGTTATCGAAAATTATTTTGTCGGGAGGTCATGGGAGGATGTGTGAGGGATACCTTTGGTCACCCAGAACTAAAGTCCGCTGCAAAATCCTCAGACGCCTCACTTTCAGCATTAAGAATGGATGCAATGGAAATTTAAATTAAAAATTATTAAATATGATTTTGCCAGGAGGTCAATTGCTCTCTGAACGGATTGCCAGCTAGCAGTTGAAGCTGTAGGCTCCGCTACCAATATGATGACCCTATGCTGCGTACTAATCATTGGTTGTGCAAATGTTTGGATTCAAGCTGACACTTGCATAACAACTAGGACATGGTACATGAAATGATCAAAGTTTCATCGTTTATACACGCAAGTAAGAAAAACTGCAGAAATAGCAAACGTACTTTGTTACTATTCTGCGCCCTCCGATAGTAAAATGAGACTTCTGAGATATAACTCTTCAAGGACTTGGAGAACTTCAGCAATACTGAGCTTAGAGAGATCCCTTATTGGTTGTTAGAGACAATCCTAACATCGCATCGCGTCGAATGAGCAGTAGACCCTCTGCTGGTCTACTTGTATATAAGTAGGAAGCTACTGTCATAGTTTTGATCTGATTTGACCTTGAATTCTGCAATGAGCAGAAAAACTTGCCCTTAATGACTGGCGTATTAAAAATAAATTTTCTTACTTATAGGTGATTACATATGTATAAGGTAATATCTACCTTAAGCTATTCCCAGGGAAAAAAGTGGCCCAGTCCTGAGCTAATTACCTCCAGCTGGGGATTTTATGTTGATAAAGATATCACTCCACTTAATCGCATCACCTAAGGCAAGATTTTCGGATCGAAGATTATATGAAGACAGCTAACGAGTAAACGCTCTTAATGATTAACGTCCTTTCACTTTCCAAAATCCATTCATATCAAACAGCTCTGGGGAGGTATGTGAAGAATGCTTTGAACACTGACTGTTAATTTTGATGATAATTGATGTATCTCAGCATCTGCTCAGGTTCGTTTAAACACTAGAAATCACATGATAGCGCTTCTTCTTGCGAAAATCGGGTGCACGTTGGGTATAGTTTTCGAAGAAGTGGGTGGCCGTGGCTCAAGTAGTAGTGTTCGGGGTTCAATACCAGCCGTGACCGAAAGAATTTTTTTCAGGCAACTAAAATCTTGTGAGATGAATGGTTGCCTAAATACAACATTAAGTCAATTTACACTAATAATTTAGTCGCCCCACTAAATGTTGGATGCCACCCATGGAGAAAAATAGTCACTGAGCCCAAACATTTAAAAAAAACCTACTTTCGAATTTTATCGCGTGCTTTCCAGCGCTATTCTACATCCGAGTATCTGGATTAGTTTTTGGCGAATTCGGACATCGCCCTGGATAGTTCAAGGCTTGATGGTCTTTTCCAGGATTTGTCATAGTGTAAAGATTTGGTTTATAGCCAACACGTTGGGCCGGAAGACACAATGGTACTTTTCTATTAGTGTTCTCCAGAAAGTCAACAGATTACGTTGTATAGAATCTTATACGTGGGATTTAAGAGAGTTACGAGTATGTCTTCATAGTTCTTACATGGACCTGATTCATCGGACATTCTTTCATCAGCCCATACTGTGTTAATGATTTGGTGCGTGCACCTTTCTGTAACGTCACCTCCGTATTTGTAGAGCTCTGCTGGTACAAAATACATATGTAAGTGCCGGTGGTCTTAATGTTTTTCAGCAGAGCTCGCAAATAACTCTCAATCTTTCGAAAGGTTCTTAAAATACTCTCTGCTGTTGAGATTTTGAAAACCCTGACTTTATTTTTTTTAGGTTCTGGTGAATCAGTGAGAGATATCACTGACAGAAAAAGAATAAATCTCATTTACTATTGTCACTGTCACTTAGCAAGCAGTGAATGCGGAATTGCCGATCACTAATTGGCCATTGCCCATTGGTAAACACACGTCTAACAAAGTTCAGTGGAAGTAAGTGCAAGAACAGTGACTATGGGATGGACAGAAGATAAAATATTACTGTTAGAAATTGTTTTCAATTTAATGAGACCATCAGTCAAATCGAAGTGCAGTGTTTGTGATTTGATTTGGAGTTGAGTGGGCGTCATTTAACTAATCTAAGAAGGTATTTAGAGGTAAAACATAGGGACATTTTGGAAAATAGAGTAATTAAAAACAGCCTCGAAAATACAGACGAAGTGCCTAAAAAGAAAATAAAAATTTGTTTGGAAGCGAACAAGGAACCTTTTAAACATTTAGACAGTGCAGGGTTTAGGGCAATAGTTAACCCAATCTATACCGGATTGAGCATTTCGCCGATATCCTCACACAATATCATGGAGTTTGTTGAAGTAAAAGTTCATTCAGTGAAAAATGAAATTCGGAGGAATGCAAAAGGTAGAATGTTGTCTTTAAAAATTGATAGCGACACTCGAATGAACAGATCAATTCCTGGATTAATTTGCAATTTATTGAACTTAAGCCGAATTCAATACATATAACTGTAAAAACGTAAAAACAAGCGTCATACTAGCCAATTTCGAAAAGAAAAAATTCGGGCAATTCTATCGGATTTTCAAATTCAGCTTTGTCAAATCCACAAGTAAGTTCTTCAATAAATAACTAGTAGAGGTTTCGATCTTGGTAGAAAGTTTTAACTATACTACCCCACGCCAACATTAATAAGGCTGGGTTAAGAGATAAGATGTAGGGTATCATACGATCCGTTTCATACTTTAATCAATGTATGTTTGTTCTTAGTATTACTTCAAACAACGGGAGGAATATAGTGAAGGCTGTAGAAATCCTTAATGAAGATTCAGATGTGAACAAAGACTACGACGAACTAGAGTTAGCGGAAAATATGGATTCAGTCACATTTCCTAATTTAGAGCCGGTAAGGGGCGCTACTCTTACAATGCAACAAGAGCAGTAATTTTTTTAACATTTAAATGGAGCTTAAATTGAACTATGAGAACAGCTCATGCGACCTGAAAAAAAAAAATTACTTGATTCTCTAAATGCAAGTGAAGGTTTGCTTCTGGATAACGCCGCAATGCTGAGTGCAACCTTTTTGGATTTTCGGTTAAAATTAGTTTTGACCAATAGCCAAAAATTATTGGCAAAAACTCACTTAAAGAAAACTGCGAAGAACTTACTAAATATGAAACAGGTACAAAACAGAATATGAAGAAAATCGTTTCCTCCATCTTATGTTCGTGTTTGTTTTGACCTCTCTGTTTGTTTCGTCCTCAAAGATCTCAAAAAATTTAATTTAATTCAAACCTCATAATATTTTCCATGTAGAGCTTTTCCTCAGTTCTTCAAGAAACAAATGCAACACTGCGCTATGATATCCCCACTACTTCAACTAGTCAAGTTAATGCGACGTCGACATTTTAAACTGTTTTTAAACTCGCATTGGTTGTGCTTGGCGTTCCGGAAACGCAAGTGACTGTCGAAAGAGCATTTTCTTCTTCGAATTTTATTTTAAGCGAGAAAAGGTGTAGCTTAAGTTTTCAGACCCTTGAGAGTTTACTTTTAGTCAAACTAAATTCTTAACATATTAAAATACATTTTAATACCCTTTCACTCTATGACATCCCATGTATAAAGCGTTCTTCTATATTTATAATATACGTGAAATAAATACAATTATTGAATTCCATATATTAAAGACTTTTGATTTATTCTCGACGAAAGAGGTTTTATGTTGATCATTTCGATTTAATTTTTATAAAAGAAGTCAACAGAGGAGTGATATATTTGAAATTGAAAAATAACTCTCAAGCAAAGAGTGCAAAATTGAAAATATTTAAATATATCTCGAAGCAAGACGTTAACGTCAATGCCGAATGCAATATCTCTCAGTATCTCAGGGTTGAGAGTTATTTTTGAGCACTATTTTTCAGCTTAATGATATCTGCGCCAACATATTCTGAACTGTGAGAAGAGCTGTTTCGCCGTTGAGTAGAAAGGGGCGCTCTACTTGTGAAATCATTCTCATAACCTTATGCCTGCTCATCAACCTCCCCAAATGCTATTTGAACACATACGAGGTGTGTTCAAAAAGTAAGGTGACTTTTGAAATTTCGCGGGCAACTTACATTCGATTATAGATTTTTTATTCTTTTTTTTTTGTGATGGTACACATGTCGTTAACATATGTTCACAGTTTCAAGTATATAGCGTACTTAGTTTGTTTTTGACAGATAGAAAGGTTAAACGTGTTTTGGTGTGCTCGGCGATTTTCAATTATTATATAAAATGGAGCAAAGAATTCGCATCAAATTGTGTGTAAAAAATGGAATCAAGTTCTCTAAAACACTTGAAATGTTGACAGTGGCATACGGTGAGTAAAAAAAATGTTTACAAGTAGTACAAGCACTTCCAAGATGGCCGAGAAGATGCCAATGACGAGGTGTCCCAGCACATCAACAAAAGATGATAACGTCGAAGCTGTGAAGAAAATTGTTTTGGAAAATCATCAAATTACTAATAAAGGGTTTTTCAATAGGGACTTGACAACTTTGAATTTAATTTGTGAACGCACTCTTTCACTAATCATCAAACTTTCACTGTCAATTTATTCAGTAAACTCCACATTTTCATCTTGGTAAAGTACACGAACGAGCAACGTCTGCAAATTATAAAAATTTTCTACCGAAATTCGGAGTCGGTGACTGCAACTTTAAGAGCGTTAACTCCAATTTTCGGTCGCAATTCTCGCCCTAGACAGGCAATAACAAGTTTAGTGCAAAAATTTGAGTCTACATATTCGTTGTGTGAAGTTGCCGTATCACTGAGACAACGGGTTGGTCAAAGTGTCGAAAATATCGCTACCGTTCAGGCGTCCGTAGCAAACGATCCAAATCAGTCAATTCCACGGCGTTCTCAAGAATTGAGCATCGCTCAGACCACATTATGGCGTATTTTGCCTAAGGATCTTGGTTTACACCCATACAAGATCAAGCTGACTCAAGAATTGAAGCCGATGGACCATTTGAAGGGACGTACGTTCTCCGATTGGGTTCTGGAGAAGATCCGCCAAGATGATGAATTTCATCGTAAAATCATCTTCAGTGACGAAGCTCATTTTTATTGTATCAAACCACTCAGCTAATACATACTCACTGCAAACATCAATGAACAGTGTGTGTTCTAAAGTCAGTGAATATTGAAATTAGAAAAACAGTGCGAGATGCCATTATACACTCATGATTAACACAGTATTAAAAATATCCGAATCAATTAAGTTCTGTAGAAAGGTTACGGATAGTTTTCCTATGGATTTCGATTAATCAAGTTTCTAAAATTTCTCAATTAGCATAAAAGGATTTAAGTTTTCAATCAAGGAAATAAGCAGACCAGTGCAATGACAGTAAACCAAATCTACGAAGTAGACTCGTATGTCTGAAGGTCTCAGACAAAAACCTATATTTTCATAATTTACTCCATTTCATCCCACAACATGATTGAATACCATAAGCGATTAATCACGAGGCTAATTCTAGTGCATATGTCTTTAATCAAACACCAATTACACGAATCGATCAATAATTAAAGTCAAACAAAGTCTCCACCTTGATGCAATATCGCACATGAAACACCATGAACATCGCTCATCATCACCATCGAATAAATCATTTTATAGAGGTCAATCTGCAAGTTGCCGATACTCGTGCAAGCTGACAAATGCAATTACCTCACTTACTTCTCTATACAGTCCTACACAACCCACCCCGTCTCATGTCTCATGTATGGTTGGTTTTCTTCACTTTGTTTTTATTACCATTATCCACTGCAATTGGGAAATAATTAGTTTAGATACATTTTGTTGTGAGGGAAAAAAAATCGCACACTGTTTCATGCTACGGCTATTAATCATCTTATGCAAAAAATTCAGCCGCCACCGTGCGTCGCCATCATCAACATCAACAAACATTGCCACCATTGCAAGAATTACAACAGAGTATCTATACTAATGATATGAATGCTACTAGATTGCATTAATTTTGGCTAGAAAAATTAGCGTCAACGTCCCGTCACAGTACCATCATCATCTTTTATATGATAATGATACAAGTATCTCAATGGTGACTTCTACGGATTAGCATACGAAATTAGCTCCCGGTTTTGGGATCTTTGTTTTCGACTTTATTTTCGGGAAATCAGATGGAACGTTTAATTACTCTACGGCCATCTCGTCGCTGCTGTTGCCTAAGTTTTTTCGGGTGAAATTGGGTCTGTTGTATCTTCTCCAGACATCTAAAAAGAATTGAGAATCAGTTAACTACAACGAATTTGCATTCGAGATACATTTTCCCCATAATATTACCCATATAATGTGGATACGTAAAAGTGGCCAAGTAAAAGTTATTATGCAAAACAATTACCATTTTTTGTTATGCAAAAATATTTTCATTCAGATATACGAGTTTGTACGTAGTTTTTCCGCTTATGGATATATCAGAGTTTTATGATGACTTTTGTTGTCTCGTCGAGCTTGGGAGTTTTCAGTTCCCGTTGTAGTTTTCGGTGGATTTATGGTTCTATTCATTGGGAAAAGAAGGCAGTATGGATGGTATCTTTCTCTTCCCTAAAAACATGTTCCCACATTTAATGGCAATGGATTAAGATTTTGCTCCAAATTTATGATGGGTGCAATCCGTTGTCCGTGCCACTGTATACATTATTTAATGGCTTACTTACAGCAGATAATATAATTGTGAAAGATGTAACTTGGTGTAACTACGATTTTGGAAGCCGTTTTTGGTGGAACTCTCACATCACGTCGATAGATAGTTGCTTAATCTGCCACAAAATGTAGGCCTAAAGACACAAATCTATGTGTGGTTTGCCCTTTGTTTTTAGTTTAATTGGAATATTGTCAAGGTGCAAGATCTTGCGAGGTCTTTAAATGAAGTGAAACATTGAGCGGAGTAAGCTTTGCATGTATAAGGTATCTCAATCTCATATCTTAGTAGGCTCTTTTTTAAAGATCAAACAAATCATGTCGTCTCTATGCAGTTACGTGAGACGTCGGCAGTTGCAGTAGAGTTCATGGAAGCCTTCATACGTGACTATTATTAGAGAGACCAATTTAATTGACCATACCATTAAATCAACTTGTGTATGCTACTTCATCCAGAATGCCAAACTACCTGGGTTGATTAGATACCCCACGATTTACCATGTGTCAGATAGTGTTTAAGCAATTATTACAAAAACGATCTTCTAAATGAAGTTTATGAAGTTAATAGAGAATTTGAATTTCCTTGAAAAATACGAATTCTGAATCACTGTTAATTCCACTTAACACTAAAAGAAGATGCATATGGAAGAATCAATGGAAACCTCCATAGAGGACAACATAAAAACGGCAATAAAACCTTGACGGCCCAAAGTTGGCTACTGACATCAGTTCTACAAAGAAATAGGTCTGTTGTGCGATGTGCTAACGAGATGTCTTTATTACCATGTAACGAGAACACAGTTTCGAAAGAGACATTAGTCTAGGATACAAAAGGATCCCCTCTTTTACTCACAGTGAGTATGCACTTTGAATGTACAAACATTGTACAGAGTAGGTTCTACTAAAAAGTTTAAAGCTGTCTTTGAGAAGTATAACGCAGGCATAAGTGCGATTCGGGGAATAGGATGGAATGAAACTGAAACGGTAACTTCCACAAAAGGCATGTAAAGCAATAGGTGGTAGCAAAAAGTCGTGTTAAAATTACTACGGCCAAAAGTTATTGACTTAAAGCCTTGTAATCCGCACGTCAATGCGCACATGCTGCTACCCACAGGTTAAAGATTCTATTAAGCAGAAACTTTTTGATTACTTGGATGCGGTGGTGATTAGACCCAGCTACCTAGTCAAACCACCGACTAAACCGACCACGTGATAATAGATTGACTGACTATTATGCATTTCGTCGCAATGAAATTCAGAAGAAAATCTAACCAAAGAAAAGGAGTAATGCCATCTCCAAATTCAAGAAAGTGCTATTGAAGTGCCAAATACTCGTTACAAGGCCAGATACTAACTCGTATACGACGTGTATTCAAAAAGTAAGGTGGCTTTATATTTTTATAAAAAAAAAATATTTATTTATTCATCAATGTTAATATTGTCCCCTTCAAAGTAATCCCCCTCAGATCTTGTGCCAACGCTTTTTCCATTCATCGAAGCACTTCTGATAAGCACTTTTTGGTATAGCCTTGAGCTCTTCCAGCGATGCCGTTTTTATTTCCTCAGTCGTTGCAAATCTCTGTCTTTTCATAGATCTCTTCAGTTTTGGGAACAGGAAAAAGTCGCATGAGGCCAAATCTGTCACCAGTTAGGATCTTTTTGAGCAAGTTAGGATCATGATTTTCGTCATTCAAGAGAGATGCTTATGCGACTATTCTTCTGATCAAAAATAATAAGTTTCAGAACAAACTTCGCTGTCACACGTTTCATGCCCAAAACATCCGAAAAGATTGCATGAAACATGTTGGTCGGCTCCAACATCCTCAGCAACTTCACTTATAGGGTTTTCCAATAAGGACTTGACAACTTTGTTTTTAAATTAAACTCAAACTATTTGAGATATTTCAAAAACTTTATTATCGGCTTGAAGTCAATCAAAACATTTATAAATGGAACTCGACTTTGTTCATATGGCCACCGCGGGCACGTTTGCAGCGGTCGATTCGTTGGACCCAATTTTCAACGACTCCGCCACACATTTTGGCTGAAACGGCCGCTATTTCGCGTTCAATGTTGGCTCTGAGCTCTTCCAACGTCGTCGGCGTGTTGGCATAAACAAACGACTTAACGTAGCCCCACAGAAAATTATCAAGCGGCGTTAAATTGCACGAACGAGGCGGCCAATCGACTGGCCCATTTCTTGAGATAACACGCTCTCATACTTACTCTTCAATAAATCGATTGTAGCGTGTGCTGTGTGGCTTTTGGCATCATCCTGTTGAAACCACATGTCGTCCAAGTCCATATCTTCCAACTTGGGCCAAAAATAATCGGTGATCATGGCGCGATAACGCTTACCATTCACAGTAACGTGACGATCGTTATCGTCGACGAAAAAATATGGCCCAATAACGCCGCCGGCATACAAACTGCACCAAACAGTTATTTTTTGTGGATGAAGTGGTGATTCGTGAAGCACATGTGGATTTTCACCCGACCAATAACGCATATTTTGCTTATTGACGAACCCATTGAGCTAATGAGCTTCGTCACTGAAGATGATTTTGCGATGAAATTCATCATCTTGGCGCATCTTCTCCAGAACCCAATCGGAGAACGTACGTCGCTTCAAATGGTCCATCGGCTTCAATTCTTGAGTCAGCTTGATCTTGTATGGGTGTAAACCAAATCCTTACGCAAAATACGCCATAATGTGGTCTGAGCGATGTCCAATTCTTGAGAACGCCGTGGAATTGACTGATTTGGATTCTTTGCTACGGACGCCTGAACGGCAGCGATATTTTCGACACTTCGACCAACCCGTTGTCTCACTGACACGGCAACATCACACAACGAATATGTAGACTCAAATTTTTGCACTAAACTTGTTATTGCCTGTCTACTAGGGCGAGATTTACGACCGAAAATGGGAGTTAACGCTCTTAAAGTTGTAGTTACCGACTCCGAATTTCGGTAGAAAATTTTTATAATTTGCGGACGCTGCTCGTTCGTGTACTTTACCATGATGAAAATGTTAAGTTTACTGAATAAATTGACAGTGACAGTTTGATGATTAGTGAAAGAGTGCGTTCACAAATTAAATTCAAAGTCAAGTCCTTATTGGAAAAACCTTTATTTTTCATACAAAATTACAATATGGTATTACTTGCTTAGGTGGTGCTTATAGGAATAAAACACAACCTCTTTTGATAATCCAGAAACATATCCTACGAAAATTATGGAGCATTCCTAGAGGATATTCTACTTACCCTTTGTTCTGTGACTTAAAATTTCTCCCTGTCCGACATTTATACTGCTTTAAGGTGCTGAAGCCCTTTTTTATGAAGTCTGGTAATCGGAACTTCCGACTGATTTCTAACTTCAACCTGCGTGGAAACTTTTCATACTCTGTATCTGTTCCACCCTTTCATACCACTGCTTATCGTAATTTTTATTATATTTTGTCTCTTCGTTTATTTAATAGATTTCCTCTATCGTTCAGATCGATTACTTTGCCTGGATTGTTTCTCAAACTCGTAAAAACCTGACTTCTCAATTTCAACTTCGCTAGCTTAGAATCTGTTATCTTTGACTATCTGGTGTAGCCAATGAAACAAGTTTTATACTATTTATTCTATTTTGTGTCTGTTTAAGCTTGCTTATACAACCTCGATCAAAAAGTTCCGGGAATAACCACCCTGTGGCGCTCCCGATTTGAGATCTGTTTTTTCTGTTAAGTTGATAAATCTGTTGATGACATTTCCGTCATCAGCGAGTATAAGCGTGTAAAAAAACACACCTATTGTGATAATAATCGCCTTTTGGGTCCATACTAATTGGTTAATATGGCTATCCACATGAACGGGCTACCTAAGGGGTGGTCTTTCCAAACTGCATTATCCTTCCGAGATGGATTCGAAAAATCTTCGGGGCGCATTCACTATCCCAAACAATCCAAGCTGAACATTTCGGAGAAAGTCAATATATCAAATTTTTATTGTTCGTTGTTGTAATATTTTCTCCGAATTCCATGCGTCCATGATTCCGCCGCAGACAGTAACACTGGGAAGATACGAATCAAATATAATACGGTTTTTTGTGAGAGGAACTTATTCCTCATTTACCATCTTAATACAAAGAACCACCGATTGGCGAAAGCGATTTTCCACTTGATACTCGAGTTACGGTTGCGTTGTTATTCGAATTAAAATCGGAACTTAGGTAGAGGAATTGCTTTATTACCCTAAATTTACAGCTTCCTGGAGTGTCGTGCTTTCTGAGTCAAATTGGAATGTATGTATGTTATCTCTTCGTTCCTACCACAATTAGTTAAAATAATTGCCGTATTTTTAAGAATGATGTTAAGAGTATCAAATAAGAGGGTCAGAGCACAAGGGGTCTTAGTGCAAATTTTATAAAAATGGAGACAAGTGCGTAAATGACCACATGAATGACATTATTTCTTTTGCGCACAAAGGAAACAAGTAGGATAACTACTCATAATTTAGTAGTTTTCGTTTGAAGTTAAACAAGGATTTCTCAAAACTGTGCTACTGTTAGTTAGACCCCTTGTGCTCTGACCCCCCCAAATAGCAGTGGATTTCGTGATCGAAATCATTTTTTGGCATCAAATAGCAGTGAGCCTTTTTCATTATCATCTGGCAGAGGTGTATGATACGATTGAACGTATGGTGGTTATCGATGTGGAATTTCTTCAGTTTTTTTCTTTATTAAGATCTGCAATAAGTTGAATGTCTGGTCGATGAAGGACATATCAGGCACTGATAAGGAATTATCAAATTGACATTCACAGTAGCAGGACTTTATTGGTTTTCCCTTTTCCAAAATAGCACAAACGATATTTCGATTCTATTCACCGGTCATACCAAGTGTTAGTGTATGCCTTTATTAAAAGCCAACGCCCGCCGGCTTCAACAATTCGATAGGTAATTCCAGTGCTCGAGCAGCTTTTCCATAACTCTTCTTGGTCGGGTGAACGATGTTGTTGTCTAAAGTGAAAAGCTCAGTCTATCTGACTGCAAATATCGTATTTGATAGTAAACAGTCTGTGGAGAAACTAGAGAACTTCCCATCCTTATCTTTGAATGTTCCTGGCAGAACTTCCCAACATCATTTCTGCAGTAGCATCTCTCCATGGTCACCATCGAGCACTGCTCTACTTCCAGTTTTTTTTTTTTTGATAAGACAATGTTCCTCTCTTCCCCTTTGCTCATAGAGTTTGTGAGCAGCTCTCGTGCTCTTTTTTTAAAATATTAACACTCCATTGAGTATGAATACACTTATAACGCCTCAGCATATGTTGTCAAGTTTTTTGGAAAATGGAATAGAGGGAGTAAGAAAGATGTTTGGGCTCAGTGGTTATTTCGCACCATATGGGTGGCATCCAACATTTAATGGGGAGACTGAATTCTTAGTGGAAGTTGACTTGTTGTTGATTAAACAACTACTCTCATCTTACTTGATTTTCGTTAACTGAAAAAATGAATGTCTTTCAGGCGAGGCTGGGATTCGAACACCGAACTTTCCGATTTGGAGGCCAGTCTACTACCACTTGAGTCACGGTCACCCACCTTTCCAGTGTCGCCTTCTATCGGTATTATTTCGCTGTGTGCACTTACCGAAACTTGTCGTCAAACCAGTTGTTCAGTCACATCTCTGATATCTTACTTAAAATGTTGCTTCAGGTCATCTACGCTTGAGGGTGGGATAGTACAGAACTTATCGTTAGGTTTTGATAGACTCGGTCACCACTGCTGTCCACTCTTAACCTTTAGCCTTGACGGTTCGTCTTTTTCACCATTAATGCGAAAGGAACTTAAAATCTCTAAAACGCATGAGGAGTAGATTCTAGCAGTCTGGTTCTCCGCGGGAAGCGAACTAGGAATGATGTTGGTACCATAAACGCTTAAGGCATCTGAGTACCACCAATTTAATTATGTACGATGGTGCCGTCATCAGTTAGTGGTATAGGATGATGTGTGAATCTTTTATTTAAAGATCGGTCCATTTGGTTTTGCCTAGTTGTAGTACTGAAATTCCTTTCCTTTCGGATTCATTTGCTTTCTATTTTTTTTCCAGTTCCTTAGCGAGTGTAAAATTTAAGATACAACGCGACTCCCTACTGCCCTACTGAACCGGAGACGCTCCGCACTGCCGTGTGCGACGTCTCTGTCGTAGTTGAGTCGCCTATCCGCAACTGTTAGAGCGACGTGGAAGATTAGCAGTATCGCTAATTTTTCCTTTTTATCAAAATAGAAAAATGCCTCTGGAGACACAAAGCCGTTAAAGCGCATGCTCTCGTGGTATACATAATTGGAGTAATAAGCCTCAGAGATCAGATTGTTCTTCGAGATCTTCTAGCAATGTGCCTCCGAATCAACTTAATGACGAAATTGTTCACTCTAATTATTAGGTTCACCTCATTGTACTCGTATAAGACTTCATTTGGATAGAATTTTATGTACTCGGACTCTGGTGTTCTGTAAAAGCGAGGGCAAACCCTTAGGCAAGCCCTCTCAAACACTCGAATCTTTTCCATTAAATTTGCTCTCACGTTGAACCACATGGGACATCCAAATACAAGCTTAAGCCGAATAAGGGACATGTAGCTGATTACCTTTACCCTCGCATCGAGTTGGCTGCTATAAAACAGTCTCTTTAAAAAACAGTAAGGGCAAGAGCAACTTTTGCTCTGGCCAGAGCAACATCTATATGTTTATTAAAATACAGATATTCATCTAGCCAGATCTCAAGGCACCTGACTTCATTTCAACAAGCAAGTGGTTGTCCGTGTTGTCCCACGATTGAAAACTTTCGCCAATTCTTTCTAGTATTCGTAGAGGCCAGAGATAAAGGCGTCCTAAAAAGATTGGTTTCCGACTTCTGAAACGTAATCTTCAACTTCCAGTCATCGTAGTATCGCATTGCAAGAGCGTATTTATGACCTCGATCTTTGGACCTGATCTGTAAGCGATCAAGTCGTCTGCGTACGCTATGGCATGGTGAAGCGAACTCACACGATCATTTGTGTAGATGTTGAATAGGATGGGCGAATTACCCACACCTTGTTGCAGACCATTTTTAATATCAAATACTCCAGCAGAAGTCATATCGCCATTTTTTTTTTATAATTTGCCCGCGCTCCAGGGATTTATATACCCTTAAAATATTTGCACACAGCGCGGGTGAAGGAAAATCAGGGAGGATAGAAAGAGAGGCACCGGTAAACGGTAAACTAGGGAATAAAGAGCTAAGCAGGGCATTCCATAAGCGAGTTGCATGGCTTAGGAACGAATCACGATATTTTAGAGTACGTCCAAAAGTGGACTTGAGGGTATACTGATGAGCATTCATAGCGAGACAGGTGTTACGGTTAAAAGTTTGAAGGGCCGTAATGCTACTGCCGGTTTTTATGGAGCACTGGTGGTGGAAATAGTGATGAAACAGAGTGAGACACAAGACATTACGTTGGTGTTCGGGGGTGTCCATTGTTTGTGTGATATTAGTATCACCTATGAGTTTTATCTCACGGGTTTGAATCCTATCTGGCAAGTGCAGAGATGTTTTGGAAGCACCCGACCAGATGTGGGCATTGTACTCCAATTTCGGTTGGAGAAATGCCTTAAATATTGAGGCCGGATCAGAGGGTGTGAAGTATTTATTACATTGCTTGAGGAAACCATTCTTCACTATGAACTCTCTACTGGTGATCATATCAAAAAGAATGTAAAGTAGTGATTTACTTATGCCGAGCCTGTTCAACTTGAAGAATAGTCCCTATAACCATGCGGTGTTGAACGCCTTCTCCAACTCAATCAGGCAGGCACCCGAGCATTGTTTCTTGCTTTTATTCCACTGGATATATCAGATACCAGTTTGGACGCGCCATGTGAGATATCATGTCCCGCGTTAAAAACGAATTGATTATCCGGAACTCTATTTTTGTCATCGATCCACTTAGTCAGAACTCTTTTGATCACCTTTTCGAATACCTTGCTGATATTGGGAAGGAGACTTATCGACGGAAGTTTCGCCGGATTGGATGTATCTTTATCCCTTTTGGGAATCGAATGCACCACAGCATATCCGACTGTAAACGTTAGCGAACTGAAGTACTTTTTATAAATACTGGTGCAGTTTTGTGATGGATTGTTCGTCCTTTTGTTTATCGCAAGCAAGTCGTAGCTAAACAAAAACTTTGGTAGCTATTGTATATACATATACCGTGAAGTTCGACTTTTTAATTTTTTTTTAACACAAACATCTGTCGATTGGCAACTCTCTTCGGATTGGTAAGCTTAAAACTTGATCACACACAGCATAGAAGTGTGTCTAGGACCACTTTATGGCACACCGCATCTTGCTTTGGAATTTTTCTTTATTGTTAATTTTATGACAAGATCTGTGTTTTTATTTTCCTGATGGTCGACTATCTGGAGTAAACAATTTTTGTAGGTAGATACAAGTTCTACAGGTTTGTAGAAATAAACAAAATATTTTTTGCTCAGTATGAACAAAACGATCTGCACTTTTGTATTAATCGAAAAAAAAAACCTCATTGCGACGTCTTAAGCTTGAATATTTTTTCTTTTTTTTTAAGTAATGGCAACAAACAAAAAAACAATCAGTTATCAAGCACGGCAATAAATCTATAATAAAGAAGGCTGTTACCGCCGTTGAGTTTTGGACAACGTACGCGTGCGTATATACTCGTAGATGGAAAAAATATTAAGCGAAAACTTGAAAAAATATCAGTAGAAGAGTGCTTACTTCAAATCTTTGTTTAGTAGATAATAAGGCAACAGATACGAATTTTTTCGTTGAGGGGACTAGCTGCAATGCAAATTCCTTGCATAGGAGATAATGGAATTCATTATCAAAAGCTAAATCAGCTACATCACATTAATCAAATTAAGGAAGACCACACGTTCTTGGAGTGAAACGATCTGGCCACATCGCAAGTTTATGCCACTCCTCAATAGTCGTTATTTCAAACAAAAAACCAGTCTGAATTCGAAAGTCCCAGCTGAAGAGCTTGGTGTACATCTACAATACTGGTCCACTATCTATACATAAAGAAACATCCGCAGCACCAACAATTTGTACCACGTCCAATAATATTTTCCTTAAGAAATCGCAGAGATATATGTTCTTCTGTTCTACGGCGATAATTAGGCACCCGATCAAAATTAAGACGATAGGAAATCATGATGAAATATTACTATTTAAAGGACCTCTTTGCAAAAGAATCAACGTGGCGATTGTTTCCACAGAAAAAACTGCTTTACAGATCTTGTAAAGTCTTGTCGAAATCAATTAAAAATTCTTGAGAATGAACAGCGGACTAAGAAAAATGAATTAGCTTCTTATCATGTAAAAATTATTTACTGAATAAACATGTGAATAGGTAGTTACAATATTTTGAAATCATAGAGAGATAAATAAAGTTATACGAGTATGTACAACTATCAAAAAACCGTAGAAATCAATTTTCCAATTTTGATAGTCCCTTCGACAGAGCATCGCATGTATCATAATCTCAGCATTTTCTTCCTAAACATGCTTGGCTAATTCCATAGGAAAAGATTCTTCACCGCACCGTAAATGGCATTCTGAAGATTTTACATCCATTTAGCATAAGTCGTTTTCTTTGTCTAGATTATCAAAAGGATAGTGCTACTGGTTCGTTACAGGATTTTAAGTTGGTCTATTGAGCACTGCCTCGCGGATTCCTCCCTTCCTTGACTGTATTAAAAAATTTTCAAGAATCCTGATCTACAAATATATCAAAGAAGGTGCCAACGAAGTCACCAGTGCCTATTTTTTCCATCATCTCTCAACCAGGGTTGAGACCATCTATGTCTGGCTCAGAGGACCATAATATCCGATAGAAGTTCACGAGCTATTTCGACGACATACTGAGATTTAAATTCCATCCACTTGCATCCACAATCTTTGGCGCAAATTGGCCACTCCAAAAAGACAATGTGCCTCCAAAATATGTCAATACCATAGATTGCTTCCTGTAACTTCCTTTTTTCTTACAATTTTGGCACTGACTCTTTTTCGGTAAGGAAGTATCGGATTATCTAAATGATTAAATACACGTGTCTTACGAATTTATTTACTATACAACGGTCAAGGAACATAACGGATCGAAACCCTCAAATAATGCCACATTCCCAAATACTCGTTATTATTTAAATTAGTACAACAAATTAGTCGATCAAAACAATCGTAAAATGTAAATATAGTTCGTGAAACCACTCAAACTGCATTTTCAAAATTTAAAAATCAAAATAAGTAATATAAAGGAGCTAGACAGAAGAACTTAATGACCTCGGCTATAAAAAGAAGCATGAAAAGATGCCACCGCAATCTGATTCAATTTTAGAATAGTACTCGTACGTTCAGATTCCAACACAAATACGGGAGATTTTTATTTACATAAGTGTACGAGTATATGAATATTTTTTATAAATTTGCATTTGCATCTATATTTTAAATAAATTGTTTAAAATGACATTGATAATACTTCATGTTTACCTTTAAATTTATTTCCGGTTGTTTTGTTAGGTTTCCGAAAAGATTACGGGTTTGAACATTTTTATTCGGAAGACAAATGCATATTTATCTATTGTAGTAAGGAATATAAAGGGTAAGCCAACAGACAGATAGTTTGGAAGTTTTTTTTTTTTAAATAGAATACGTATTTTATGAGTAATTATTGTGAATATGAATAGCAGGTCAACAGTCTCAATTTCAGTTCGAATGTTATGGCCTTGTTCTTGAATTGTTGGCGGTGATCTTACTTTTCGAGAAACCCGATAAAAATAGGTCTCACTCAGTTTAATCAACTTCTATGTTAGCGAAATAATACGACCCTAGAATTTCGTTCGCAACTGTTTGATGAAATATTTGTGCCGCCGCCGGTCCGTCTTGTTGAAACCAGATCTAACCCACATCCAATTCTTAGAATTTCGGGGAGAACGATTCCGTTAACATCTCTCTATAACGTTCAACATTCACTGTAATGGTCGCTTCATTGTTCTCTTCGAAAAAAACAGTAACCTTTTTTGAAATACTTTGGTTTTACGTCATGGGTTTTTCGGGCCGCAGATTCGACTTTACGTACCCGTTCACCCAAAAATGTGATTTATTACAAAAGATCACTTTTGAGGAGATACTCGTATTGTCTCTTCGTTTCAGCATTCATTGGCAATCTCATTTTTGGTCCAATGGCTTTAAATCTTGTATCATCCTGGGTAAAGTAGTGTAAGCAATGCCAAATTATTGACTTCGGTAACGAATCGAGGTACTTGGCTAATGTCGAATACTTAGGCTTAAAGTGGTGATTTTTTGACGTGTATGTTCTGCTAGTACATGGTTACTTGATCCGCGTTCTCCAAATGTTTAACCATTGCGCGAATTTCGGACCTAAAAGGGCGATTATCTTGTGAAATGTACCTTTCACCAGAACGCCCATTAACTCCGAATAAGAGATATACCACCTTGATCAAGGTTCCCGGAATTTGTTCAGTAAATTAAAAATACATGTTTATCCATCTAAATCTATATTGTCCCCTTCAAAGTAATCCCCATCGACTGCAACACACTTATGCCAGCGCTTGATCCAATCCTCGAAACATTTTTTATTTTCGGTTTTCGGTATGTCCATCAGTGCTTCCTGAGATTTTTCAATTACATCCTCTGAGCTTCTGAAACGCGTTCCCCGTAGTGGTTTTTTAACTCGGTTGAACAGAAAAAAGTAACAGGCAGCCAAATCAGGTGCATTCGGTGGCTGCTGGATGATATTTGTTGCATTTTTCGTCAAAACATTACGAATAATTATGGCACTGTGCGACGGTGCGTTATCATGGTGCAAAATCCACGAGTTTTCTGCCCACAATTCTGATCTCTTTCGGCGAATTGATTGACGCAAACGTCTCATAACCCCCAAATAATACTCTTTGTTTACTGTCTGGCCTTCTGGCCATGATACACTACACCGTTGTAATCCATGAAAACCGTAAGCATTGCCTTCTTTTTTGACTGAAAACGACGTGTTTTTTTTTGTCGCGACTCATTTGGTGAACGCCATTCACTTGCCTGATGTCTGGTTTGCGTGTCGTACTCATAAACTCACGTCTCGTCTCCAGTAATGATCCTTTTGACGAATGTGGGATCAGATTCAGCCTCGCAAATCATCTCTTTAGCGACGTCAACACGGTATCTTTTTTGCATGAAATTGAGGTCTTTTGGCACAAACTTTGCTGCTACACGACGGAAACCCAAATCATTAACCAAAATGTCTTGGACGGATCCATAGCCAATGTTCAAGTCCTCCGCTATCTCTCTCTGATGGTTAATTTGCGGTTATTGACCAACATTTCTTTTACTCCATCAATGTTTTCGTCGGTTTTCGATATCGATGGTCTGCCACTGCGTTCATCATCTTCGATTGATTCACGACCACTTTTGAACCGCTCGTGCCACTGGTAAACGACCGTTTTCTTTAGAGAATCGTTACCGAAACACTTTTCCAACATTTCCAACGTTCGCGCCCCATTAAATCCGATTTTTAAGCAAAATTTAATACAAGTTCGTTGTTGCAAATTTAAATTCATTTTCAAAATTGTAAAAAAATGCCAAAACACACAGAGATAGATGTACTCTTGGCTACTTAACTTTTGCAAATGTCAAGCTATGACGCTAAGATTTAGAGGGAATGTCAACAACAGATTCACTAATTTAACAAAAAAAAAACAGAACTCAAATCGGAACAATGGGAGCACCACACGGTGGATATTCCGGGAACTTTTTAATTGGTACATTGGTACATTGGCACATTGTTGTGTGGTAAACCTACTACTAGGTTAAGCCAAATAAACATCTGTCTGAAGATCGGCTATGATGAATTCAGTAAATGTCATTTAATGACAATCACACTCACCCCATCTAGTGGTTCACTCTTTAGTATCAGGTCCAGTCTCTTGACTGATTCTGATGTTATGACGTCAGAAGTAATGGAAATGAGACAGGGATAACAAGTTATTTCCCGGTTTGGGCTTCGAAATTTCGTTGTTATAGATGTACAAGGCGTCTTTTAAGTCTGAAGATGCTTTTTAGTTTAAAAAAAAAAAGAGATACATCAGAGCATTGAAATATCCTGAAGAAAGTTATTTCGCAGCTCATTGCCAATTTAGCAGAACAGGCAGAAATACATATGTGTATGCCAGAAATTTATTCCAACGAATGCATATAATAGGACTGATCGAGCCTCCGCAGGAAACCGCCAGAAACCCAAAAAATTTATAGTATTTGCGACCATGCATACGAGTATTTGACGCCTTTTAAAACTAAACTACGTCTTATGAATAATCTGAGTTTTTTTTAAATATGTACCACATCGTACCTTTTTTCGAAGGACTTTTCTGTCTAAAAGAGGCTTGAGTGACATTTTCGGCATTCTAACATACAAGATCCGTGTTTTACCTACCGCATGTAGTTGCCATTTTGAATATGCCGTCAAATAATCAACATCCATCCGCGACGGAATGGTATGAAAACACTTGACAACCTAGCCGTGAGAGATCCCTTCAAAATCGACAGTGTAGACTTGCACCTTATCGCAGCACACCTGGCTATAATTCATTGAAGTGACGTCAAGCCATCAGATGGCTGCAATTCGAAATAATTGATTGCTATCAGGTGTTCCGGGATATTTCATTCAGTTCCACCGACTTTCTTAGAAAGTGATTTTTTCAGAGGTTCCGCCATTCTTGTTAAAATAAAACACAAAGACATTAACCTGATAACGATTTATTAAATTCATTCAAATTATTTCATGCCATTTAGCATTTGAAAACGTATATCGCGTATTACTCGAACAATGTTTTGCTCCATACCGTCATCGTTGCTTGTTTATCGGCATAAACTCGTAACTTAACTTAGCCCTATAAAAAGTAATCTAATGATGTCAAATCGCACAATCCGAGCCCATTCGTATTTTTAATAAAGTGATGTTTTCGTTGATAGTATGGGATGGAGCACCATCCTATTGCAAACACAGATCTTTCAATTTGATGTCAAGCAAATTTTGAAAGGTATCGGGTTTTCCAATAAGGACTTGACAATTTTTTTTTAAATAAAACGGAAACCATTTGAGATATTTCAAAAACTTTATTATAGGCTTGAAGTACAATCAAAACATTTATGAATGGAACTCGACTTCGCTCATATGGCCACCGCGCGCACGTTTGCAGCAGTCGATTCGTTGAACCCAATTTTCAACGACTCGGCCACACATTTGTCGGCGTGTTGGCATAAACCAACGACTTAACGTAGCCCTACAGAAAATATTCAAGCGGCGTTAAATCGCACGAACGAGGCGGCCAATCGACTGGCCCATTTCTTGATATAACACGCTCACCATACTTACTCTTCAATAAATCGATTGTAGCGTGTTCTGTGTGGCTTGTGGCATCATTCTGTTGAAACCACATGTCTTCCAAGTCCATATCTTCCAATTCGGGCCAAAAATAATCGGTGATCATGGCGCGATAGCGCTGACCATTCACAGTAACGTGACGATCGTTATCGCCGACAAAAAAATATGGCCCAACAACGCCGCCGGCATGCAAACCGCACCAAACAGTTATTTTTTGTGGATGAAGTGGTGATTCATGAAGCACATGTGGATTTTCACCTGACCAATAACGCATATTTTGCTTATTGACGAGCCCATTGAGCCAAAAATGAGCTTCGTCACTGAAGATGATTTTGCGATGAAATTCATCATCTTGGCGCATCTTCTCCAGAACCCAATCGGAGAACGTACGTCGCTTCAAATGGTCCATTGGCTTCAATTCTTGAGTCAGCTTGATGTTGTATGGGTGTAAACCAAGATCCTTACGCAAAATACGCCATAATGTGGTCTGAGCGATGCCCAATTCTTGAGAACGCCGTGGAATTGACTGATTTGGATCGTTTGCTACGGACGCCTGAACGGCAGCTATATTTTCGACACTTCGGCCAACCCGTTGTCTCACTGACACGGCAACATCACACAACGAATATGTAGACTCAAATTTTTGCACTAAACTTGTTATTGCCTGTCTACTAGGGCGAGAATTACGACCGAAAATTGGAGTTAACGCTCTTAAAGTTGCAGTTACCGACTTCGAATTTCGGCAGAAAATTTTTATAATTTGCAGACGTTGCTCGTTAGTGTACTTTAACATGATGAAAATGTTGAGTTTACTGAATAAATTGACAGTGACAGTTTGATGATTAGTGAAAGGGTGCGTTCACAAATTAAATTCAAAGTTGTCATGTCCCTATTGGAAAAGCCTTTATTATCGTTGATCATCGCGTTGTACCGGGGTCTATTGACTGTATCTTGTGCTCCGGGCTCATTTTTGATGAATTAAGGACCGATGATGTCACCGGCGCAGCATACAATCCGCGCAATACGATACATTTTTCTGGCATCTGGTGAACTTCTTGAGGAATGTCCTCGCTCGAATTTAGCTTGTTTAAGTAGCCGTTTAACCAGAAATGAGCGTCAAATAATTTTACGCAAAAAAAATTGATTCATTATCATCTTCCATTTAAATCCCAATTACTGAACATCTGACGCAATAAAAGGTTACACGACTTTAGCTCTTGCACCAGTTTAATCCCATAAGCCTTGAGACTAAGACCTTTATGCAGAATTTCTCAGACGAGTCGATTTTTCTTCAACAGAAGGTTCCACAGTTGCGATATTTTCTTGCGAACGCATGTTCTCATTCTTCTTGGTGTGTGAGTATCCAATAGCTTAAATGGGGTGCGAAATGTTTCAATAATCGATAAATAGCACATTCAGATGGCCAACGATATCTTTCGTAAATTTCACAAAGTGCTCTCTAAGGACTTAAACTAGTCTGCTGGTTAGCAAAGGTGATTTTTTTTGGCTTCGATCGGTTAAAATTTCAGTACATACTGTCCCTTTGCCTTTAATGACCTACCCATCAACCTTGTGGCTTCTTTGCGATAAGAGTACCGAAATCGATCTACTGCACGTTAGAGCTTCACAGTGGAACTAGTTTTCTGCAGAATTTCTCATACAGAACAGGTTAGCGATAAACAGCTGACGAGACTATTATTAAGGTCCTGAATTACTCGTACCACTACCATTTGACACAACTCTTCAATTCCTCTAGATTGTATACAGTTGGTTTTTCAGAGGTGGTGCTCATCGAATGTATCTATGGATGATCTTTTAAGCCGGTGTTCAAATGAAGATTACCTTTGAACAGGTTATAATTTATATCTCAAAATAGCAAACGATAGTTTGGAGCTGATTTAGCTCATGGAGAATTCAGGCGACTGTATGAAATTCTATAGAAAATCCCCTCACACATTGCATTTGCTGCTGCTTAAGCATTTCAGCATATGACGACACCCAATTTTCGGGTTTCACAAGCTTAATAATCGGTTTTTTGAAAGAAGGGTATTTAGTATCGCTAAAGAAATAGACTGATGCAAATACAGATGTTATTCATCTATCGTTTGCTACATTTCTAGCTACGAGTATATTGCAGCAACTAAGTGTTAACAACAGAAACTTAACAAATGCTTAAAGAATAAAAATACTCTCATGCTTATCGTACAGAATGTCGTGATGGCTATCTCTTTGGGAGATCTGTTATACATACTATGTAGTTGCATTCTCTGTAAATATCATTGATATACTTGCAAATGTAAAAAGACTAGCATTACTATATGGATTATTATGATACTATTGTAAAATGTTTGTGTGGGTACAAATAATAGAACTTATTATTTTCAATACAAATCCCTTTATTCAGTACAGTTACAATTCACTATTTAATTCTTTCTCTCAGTACAATTCAATTTCTCAACCACTTATACTTTTCTTATCTTTTACTTAAACCACTTAATCACTTCTCCTAATTAACACTTCAAATTACACTTTAGAACTGACTTGCATACCTTTGGGATGCTGGTATTTATACTCGAATGACATACTTCGAGAACAATCCTCGCCATCCAGCGTCCCATACAATTTCCAATTTGCTAGAAAATTCGATTCCACTCTCCAGTCGAGACTTTGTTATTCCAATATCGAAATCTTCTGGTCTTCGACATTTTCTGCTAGATGTCGCTGCTCACATTTAAGTGGTTATCACACTATTGTATCAGTAGACATAGAAATGAATTCTGACATAGTGCAGGTAAAGAATCATGTCGCTCTCAATCCTGATAGTTTCGTCAGGAGCATCGTCCAAACTTATGACAAGAGTACAGCCTTCCTCATCAGAACAATTTAAACTTTGCATGTAAGAGCAGACAGCATACTGTTTAATGTAAAGTTTAAAGCAAGATTCCGGAGATTTCCTGAAATCAAGAAATAGAGCGGGTCACTGGTGTTTTATTTGAAGACCTCAAAAAATTGTCGGCACCACCATGTTAACCTATTTCAAGGTTTGTTACAAGAAGCGTTTTTCCATAAAAATTATTTTTGGTTTTACTTGTATTCATCTGTTTCAATGTAAATATTTATAATCGAAGCCAGCTGAACGGTCAGCCAATTGGACTGCCAAGTAAATGGCAACAGCGCTCTTAAGAGAAAGCAGTGGTTTTGGCTCGTGATATTTCGAGTTTTTTTCTTTTTTGGCCAGCATACGTTCTGGTAGCTCTCTCAAAGCTGTTCGCCATCAACACTTCTCATAGTAATATGAGACTACCGAATTTGTTCGTAATGACCAAACTTTGCCCACTAACGCTATTAATTTCACATTCTATCCACCACAGTCAAATTCTGACCACCTGGTCCTATCGATTTTCTGTGCAATTATTGTCTTTTTTAATTTTAGACTTTTTTGCCTTTTGAATTAGTGGAGAAGGAGACGTCGCCGCTGACAAAACCCAAGAAAGCTTGGGCTAAATGGCAGCACCAAAATTGTATTAGTTTCGCTGTTCTTTTTTCCTTTTGGACGAAGACTTCTTAAAAAAATATCGCTTTTTAAGGCCGTCCAACGTTTTCGGTTTTCAAGGTTTAGCATTCAATCTGTGCCATATTCAAATCACCTGTAGAATCGGAGCTATAGAAGTTGAATAATCTAAATCGACCGATGGTTGTAGTTTCAATATTCTCGAAGAGATTATTGCCCCGGCCGAGTTGGAAATCAATGTACAGTACGTTGTCTTTTACAATGTTAACGCATGTTATCTGAGCTAAAAAGTGCTCGTCCATATCATTATTTTATTTCTATTTATGTTCGTATGGAAATGCCTCTTCAATAGCACTACATTAGTGCCTCCGAGCGTTTCCGCAGATTCCAGTTTTTTATCATTTATTCTGATCAGAGCTATATCTGATACCTGCTTCCTTACTTCAAACTTAACATTGATTCTATTCTCTTATTTTTGGAAGAACTGTTCGACTTTTTGGCCAATAAATCCGGAAATCTAGAATTGCCTGGTTTTGTTTTATGCCTCTAAGAATTTACAAATAATTAGACCGGATTTCAAAATTTCTAAGTGGAAACGGTGAAATTCATACATACAATAATTCCAATTCCAATGACTATCTGCCGTTGCTCACATGCCAGTTAACCCTCAAATGCTTGTATTCATATTTGATTTGAATAGACTTAACATAAGTATTGTATGATACAACCGTGGCCAACGAATTCATGACGAAGTTGTTTATTTAAAAATAACTGCTAAAAACCGACAAAAATTCGGATACAAAACTTAAATGCACACCATCTAACAGTTGTTAGACAAAAACTTGTTCGATAATTTGCTAGAAAGTTTTAAAAAAGAATTCCCGCAGAGCATATATTAGGGTGTTAACAAAGATGACTGAGTAACTATTAATAAAAATGTTCAAAAAAATCACTGACTCACAACAAAGGTGTTTTGTAACCATTTGAATAATTTGGTATGTTTGACACTTCTTTTTTTTCGAAAAACATATTAGCATTTGCTGTCAGAAACAAGTAATTTTAAGGTCATGGCATGACCTATGAAGAAGACACGATTTTTTGGCAATGGCTACGTGAATCATAAAGTCGGTATTAAGTCATTACAACTGTCAGTAGCTAAGTTGTAAAAATTTAAAATAGACACGTAAATGAGGTGTATTAAGGTAGGCTTACTCAAAAGTTTGATTTGATATACGAGTATGTTCTAAAACTGTATAATACGTCGTTTTAGTGTCATGTCATATCTGACACAGTTGTCAAAAATGACATTTTGGAAGATATGGAAGAGATTAACCTAAATTGGTCATTTTTATTGGTTTCAAGGTTGTGAAGACGGAAACTACCGTCCGCGCAAATACGATTATGTTGTCTTGGCGAGATATTTTTAGTTGATGATCCAAGTTTATGAAAAGTCAAGCAACTTTGAATTTCTTTAGATATAAATCGAACTGCGAGCTGATAAGATTTACATATTTTGATATCTTCGAGTTAGAGTTCATTCATGTGAATAAATTTGGCTAACGCCTTGGGTGAATTGGCAGTTATGTATGACGTTTGCCTTAAGATAAGGTTTACCTTCAGTCTTTGTCCAGTAATGGAGAGCCCTAGCTTTTAACCAATCATTGATTCTTTTTTTACCAAGTCACCATCCTGCAGAATCCCGCAGCTACCCTATCTGCTCTTTCACTCCCGCCGTGATCATTGTTCTGGCATCCGCATTAAGTGAACTATGTTGGAGCTTACACCAGCCAACTGACACTAATAAGTAGTTTGATGCAGTCATTGGGTATTTTTAAGGTCATCTCATTGGCTTTGATAGTTACGAGAGCGGTTTTAATGTCAATGAGAATTTTTAAATGCTCTTGTAAGTGACACACCTGTTCCGGTTCTTTTCGATGTGTAGATCTATAGCATGTATCTCAAATTGATGTCCGTCCTTGTGTAAACGGAAATTTTGGTAAACGCTCCACACATGTAAACTAAAGGTTATCTTTCAGCAGCTGTCAAAGTTACTAATGACATCCAGCTGTCATTATGCATCGTTTTAAGCTTGCCAAACATATGCAAATTATTAAAATGTGAATTTCATCGTGAGATGGGTCGTCATCATGGGTTCAGTCTAGAAAAGTTTGAGCATGAATACACTCTTTTGGATCTTAAGCCACCAACCAGACAGAGATTGGTGCTAAATGAAGAAAACATAGCCGACGATCAGCTGAATTGGACATCTCCAGAGAGTCAACCCGGCTTATTTTGCGGTTAAGTTTGGGCCTACATCCATATAAGATTATGCTAACGCAAGAATTTAACCCAGACGACCATAGGCAACGCCGTGAAATAGAAATGTTTACCGGATATCCGGATTTTGGAAATAAAATCGTCTTCCCGGACGGCTATGATAACAAGCAAAATTGCCGCGAACACAATCCACAAATGTTCGACTCAGCATCAATGCATCCACAAAGATTGACTGTTTGGTGCGGTTTATGGCATATTACGGCATCATCGGACCTTATTTCTTTCTTTCCTTCCTTTCGGAAGGAGACACCGTTATCGTCAATGGTCCTAGGTATAGAGCGATATTAACCGACTTTCTGTGGTCAAAGCTCGACAACATCGATATATCCGAGCTGTGGTTCCAACAAGATGGCGCTACATGCCATACCAGCAACGAAATGCTCGAAGTTGTGAAGGAGAAATTTGACGACTGGGTCATCTCATGGCGAGCGTTGACCAATTGGCCGCCGCGATCATGCGATCGATTACTTTTTCTGAGGCTATGAGTGTTCAGCTATGTTTTTTTGTATCATGTGGTGCGCCAAGAAAATGTTACTTCGCTTTAATGCTTTATGGCGTGGACAAAGAGCGTTCTTCTTTTGACAAATACTACTTTTGTTGTGGTGAGTGATGAGCTAATACCCTCTTGAACAAATTAGCTATAACCTTTCCGAGGCAATCGGAAATTTTTTGTTCAAATCTTCCTTTATAAAGCAATATCGTCGGCCAATCCTTAGCATATAAGCTTTTGTCTATTGTACTCGTATGTTCCTTAATTGGAGGGAAATAAGCCCAACAATTTTCCGCAACGATTATTCTCGGAGAAACTTTTGTTAGCCGTTTGCTGGCATGTTTTTTTTTACGCTCAGTGCTGCATACTCATATGTTTTGGTTATCTAAATAGATATCGAATCATTATCGCCTTCGATTTCAAAAAATCAGTCCAATCCCTGCCCTTTATCTAATTTAGTTAGCTGGTTGATTATTAATCAATGTGAAAGAGTTTCACATGAATTGTTCCATGCTTGATATACTTATCGACGATTTCCATCGCTTTGAGGAGTAAATCCTTGTCCACTGGTTTAGCCCATATTTTCGGTATATACTCGTATCTCTCGAAAATTTGTCTACACGTATTATGTATGTAAGGTCATGACAGGAGACTACTAATGAGTTGAACTGATAGCCCCGGATTCGCACAGACCTAGTAAAATTTTTTTAATAATTTTCTCTTGGCTTTTCCAATATCGAAATTGCTCTTAGGGTTGGTCATACGGCGATGTTGACCCAAAAAAAGTTGAAGAAGGAAAAATTATAAATTCAGAGAATTTGTCCCAGCACGTACTAAACCTAATCTTGGACCTTGGCAGTGACCACTTTCGAGATCCAAAAATAATGAAATATGACTGGTATTGCTGGCAGAAATATTTCAATTCAATAACGACCGTAGGAGCACAGACAAACATTTTTAAAGTGCTTCCTCATTTGTTGATTTGACACTCATCTGAAGTAACCCGAATAACATCAACATCTATAGCTTGAATTGCTGTTGCATCTACTAGTTGTTTCTTCCGGCTGCTGTGACAGATTCTTTACATGATACTGAGCTTTCTTACTATTGAGGCGGCTAAAATTGAAGACGAAAGCATAGTACACTCATCGATCCGTTAACAGAGCTACTGAGAGCAATATGTTGCAATTTTCTATCTTTTACCAATATACGCGTAGATGATTGCAATGTTTCTATGCAGTAAGATACTGATGGCTTCTATTTCTGTATCCAAGTAGTTCCTGACACAATAGTAATGTTAAGCTAATTTCATCTCTGTCACTTCAAAAGATGAGAACTTGTTCCCGTGATACTCGGAGTTATTGTATAATCTTCCACCGAAATATGGGTGATCCAAATACAAATTTTTTTTAAATATTATGGAATACGATTCCATTTATATGGCTGCCTCGGCTGGCTTCGCTGCCAATTTTCCAAGACCTGGTTGACTGTTTCTGGCTTTATCTCACGAATACCTCGGACGATGTTCGCTTTAAGGACTTGAATCATTTCTGGATTGTCCGCATAACATCGATCTTTAAGGTTACCCCACAAAAAAACACGATTACCGATCTCATCTCAAAAAATTTCGATTTTTTGATGGGCTGTGGAGCATAGAGCGCCATCGTGCTGTTGCGCTCACTGTTGACTAAAATGGTGTTTCCACCAGAATTTTTGAAATAAAATGAACCACTGATACCACCACTCCAAAATCCGCATCAAACTGTCACTCTCTACGTCATCACGTGCGGGTTTTTCTAATCCCTAGATGCGGCAATTTTGTTTGTTAACATAGCCGCCGATATGAAAATGCGCCTTGTCAGAAGAAAGTATTTTTCGGCCAAATTCGACGTCCAATTCGGCCCAAACTGAGAAGCAACTACGAAACAGATGGTCGATCGCCTTCAATTGCTGAGTCAATTGGACTTGGTAAGGGAATAATCCGAGATCTTTGTTGAGTTATTGAATGGCGAGTCGATGTTCGTAAATTGAGTTGAATACTCTGGGCCATAGCAGCCACATTCTCGTCGGTACATACAGTACGATGACGAGGACCGTTAGTATTGTCCGCAAGTAAGGCAGTCACATGAACTTTTTACACAAACTTTCTTACAGCACAATAAACGCACTGTTTTGGCAACACAGCACTCACTTTTGAATTAAGTCTGCAAGATTTCCCAACGTTGTTCAAGCATAAGGCGATTCATTTCGTTCTGCGAAGGTATGATACTGACTGAGAGTCAAGATTTCGAGCGGGAAAGAGCTGTCAGTGTACAAATAACATACGCGTATGATTCAAAAAGAAACTTTTATTTGGACCACCCTTTACTTCGATATTGTAGTGTGTTTCACGTAAATTAGTAAATATTCAGCTTTTTGTCCTATGACGCGTCTTCCATTTGGATATGAATTCATATCAGGAATATGGTATTGTCATTGGCCTAGGCATTGTCTAACTAGCACTAATAAGCCACCAATAAGCTGTCTGCAGTCTTTCCCACCAAGGATCAGTGGGAATGCCGCTGACCTGAGGAGAGTTGTCCTAGATCGGCTTAGGACCCATTCGTTTCAATTCCTTTCGCAGATCTAAATCTTTCCTATCTACTATCCTATATTTCTTAATACCACTTATTTTTAAACAGAAGATGATTGTAGAGTGCATACCAATATTAAACGAAAGGAGGTTCATCAATGCGTCCAGAAAAGAGTCAGGCATGACAGGAAAGGTCCACACACAGTCGAGACAATCCATTCGTTGGCTACTGTTGAAAACATCAGCGACATATTTGCGTCAAAGCTTATTTTCACAAACAATTCATCCATATGATGGAATTGTCCAAAAATAGACGATCATCCTCAGTAAGAAGCCCCACCTTTTGGCAAAAGATCCTTCATATTATCAGGAAGCGACAACTCCTTGGAAGCTCTCAAAGAGACATGTTTAGTGAAAGAAAATTTGGTCTAAAGAATAACATCCAAATACCTGTCTTCGCTGGAGAAACAAATGGTGGTGCGTTTTTGCACTTTATAGGTCAGACCAGTCGGCTTTGTTGAAGAGAGGAACCTTAGTTTTAAGAGGTTTGATTGCACATTCCGGGTACACGATTGCTTCTAAGGCTACCTGCACTTTAGAGAAAACAATGGCTAAGCATGTTCTGACAGTTAGCACTGTTGGATATGCTAGAGTGTAAACACAACCACTGACCTTACGATCCGTAGACAACAGGCTATTGATTCGTCTTCGGAGTACGTCTTCTGCGTTCAAAAAGGGTATCATGGCGAATTCTTAATTTTTTTTCAGTGATACTGCTACGATTGCCATAGATTTCGTGGCATACTTAAATCTAGGCTAATTTGTGATTGCCACTCACAAGTTTACTCGAGATAATTTCTATTCCGACAAATCACCGACGCCAGACAATGGTTATTGTATCTAATGACATCGAACACATTCTGACAGTCCAATTGATGCAAGTGACAGCCAGCTTTCTGTCGTAACAATGACAAATGACGTAACTAGAACTCCATGTACATGTCTACATTGTTATAACCCAAACTAGCTCTTGTGAACGAACATCTGCTATTTTTGCAGTAGAGCCAAGCAATGCTAATCACTAAAATTTGCACAACAATCTGAGAGTTCAAATTCTAAGATCATGGTCGTATGAAATCAGGAAAGCTGGCTTCAGTTCTTGAGAGATCCCATAGGAGATCTTGGCAATTATTCAATCCAAGGGCAATAGATTCATTACACAAAATTTCTTGACTTTTGACACCAGCATAAATCTCGAGTTGCAATTTAAAATTCTCCAATTAGTTGCACTTTAGTTATGAAATGCAACACAGCCTGTAGTACCCAGTTCCTACTAATACCCAATCGATTGCAATAATCAAAATCCCTAACTTTGACCTCTTCATAATGTCAAAAGTTTACCAACCATCTGTCCATGAATTAGTAACTAACCGACCATTAAGTTTGAAGAAGTTCCACATGTCCGAGTATAAATCAAAACATCACACCACCGACTTAGCCGGCATAGTCGACACCCTTTAACAACAAAGAGATTACCAACTGATGTGTTATGAAGATCGCTCTTCAAGATACATCAAGCACGACTAATGCATTAGCTTCGCGTGCCACTATCATCCGATACAACAAATGGACACCGGCACCATTCGTATTTTGGCAGTTTTCTCTAATAAGCCATCATGCCTACCATTAGCACGAACTCGCCAAGAGATGACGGAGCATTCATTAGTTTTCAAGTCTATGCCAAGCTCAGTGTACACGATTTCCGGAAATAATATAGAGACAGAGGTGTGCTGTGCATTTTTGAAAGCATGCCATAGATTCGAGATACATACATGTACGTAGAGGAGCATGAATCGACTGGCGAGAGATATTTAATGCATTCATGCGATTTATGTCATCTTCGTGTGTTTTATAACGAGGGAGGCTTGTTTCATTGTTGTTATCTATCTCTAGGTACATGGAGTTCATTCTTAAAAAAAAAGTAGAAAAAAAAAACTACCGACAACTTACACACGGGGTCTTTGGTGCACCGTTCCAAAGGTTAGATTCGTCACAAAAAGGTTATGCGATAGATGCTCGTAAGTATATTTCGCTGTTGGCAACTTCGGATGTGACTTTTGGTGGCGTCGGTGGCGTTGGTGGTACTGGCGTTAGGTGCATCTTTAACTCGTTTAGAAACACCTGTTGACGAGCATTTTGCACTTCCTCATTTGACTATCTGTTGTTGTGCTGTTGCTGGTGGCGGTTTTTGTGGTGGTGTAAATGGTGGCAGTTCTGATTTGTTGCGGAAAAAATAACTTAGTACACCGTGTGCAATGTGCATACATTAAAAGGTGCGATCAAGGAAAACCTCACGTCATCGGAACCGAAACTCTAAGTAAACTGCAAAGAAAGTCTACCTGGTCATGGGAATTGAAAAATCGTTTTTACTATACTATACCTCCATATTTCAGTTTGTATGTGTATGTTTTGTATCCATGGCTGCTCATCACGACCTAAGCAAAGCGACTTGATCTTCACCTAACCAGGAGTACTATCCGGATATAGTCATGCCCAACTACCACAGTAGATAACAATTACCCAGCTCTGTCAAGAGTTCACCAAATGGTCATGAGCTGGGAAGGCATATGCAGACGACATCAACGACAACGACAACGAAAACTACAACGACGTTGATGACGACGTTTTGTCTCACTTTCAGTTCGCCGCGAAATGTTTTGGATACATCAAACGAGCACAACCAGCACATAGATCAACTTTCGTTGAACTATGTTGAAGAGTCATTGACGTCGTCGTTATTGTACCCATCGTAGTCATCGTCTTCATCATCATCTTCTCATCTGCCGCTGCAACAGCTTCACACCATCAACACCATCAGCATCATCCGGTTTCCGTCTCCGAAGTGATAAATAAAATCTTTGAATCTTATTACACAATCATTCGTCGAGCTTTGGGTAGACGTATTCGTATTGTATTTGCGGCAAACATACAAAATATCTGTATCTACCATGCTAATTTGCCTATCTGGATGGGCCTTATTGAAATGCTAAATAGTTTATTCGTATCTGATAGCTGGTTAGAATTGATTGGTATCTGAGAATGGTGAATTGGAGTCAGAATAAGAGACTTAATTGCGTGTGATCAGGAACTAAATTTGGGTGATGACAGGCAGTTCGATTCACTCTTGACTTGAGTTAAGACCGATAGTGATGTTGGAATTTAGTAGTTATATTTTTTTTTTCTAAATTAAAACGTTTACGTAATAGGTGGTATCAAGTGGCTTATGAAAGTATAAATTGCTCTGGGAATATATCACGGATAGCCTATCTTATTGAGCGGCAAATTTTCACACCATTTCCAAGAAGATGTTATTTAACTGCAGTGGTGACTACCAACAAGTGGTAGACTTGAAGATAATTTGGTGTCTTCTGAGGATGAGAAGAATTAATTGGATAATTTATACGAAACAGGGATTATGTAAGACCTTCAGGTAATAGCAATCCGATTGAGCTGTCTTGCTAGTTGGTTAACAAAATTTGGCATACCTAAGGCCTTCCTACATTAAACAGATCTGACATTGTATTTTTATGGAAGTGTGTTACTAGAGAGTACCTATATTTTTAACAATTTCAGTAGTTTAACACTCACATTAGTCCAAAACACTTTGATTTTTATTGTCCAGGTGCCATTGTGCTATAAGACTCTGCACTGAATCGTACTGATTGATTTTCTGAAATCGTTAGCTTACTCCAATTTCAAGCTGAAAGTCTGGGATTGCTCATCCTTATGATTGCTTTCATGAGGCAAATGTTTGAACTTGGTATGTAGTTGACATCAACAACTTTGAGCTACGAGTATGTTTCAACCCGAATTTCTTTGACATCTGAATGGTGAACAAGGTGTTCAAAGAATCTATTTTCACTTAAAGAAACTTGACTGCAAGCTTTATCTTCACTGTTCCTCCTTTTCCGAAGTGTTTGCAAAGTGTGGAGTACTGATATGTAACCAATTCCTTTTGGAGAGCAAATTTATACAAACTACAACTTTCGTCTTTAGTCACATTCGACCTAAAGGCTTAAAGGTTTCAGCAGTGAACCATTGGATCAAGGGATGAATTTTCTATGAGCTCTAAGTCGTTCAATTGTTAAACTATAAGGTCTAAGTTAGTATTAAGGAAGTTTTCTTATCTTGGGTCCTAAGTTTTATAAAGAGCTTGCGAAGACATAAACTGTGAGCATGAACTCCATTGCTAACGCAAGTAACGTAGCGAGATAAGTGCTACGATCTGGAATGAACCTACGCCTCTCCAATAAACCTCTCTAGCTAGTGCGGTGTTTGCATCTAATTGCGCACTTTTTCCTGGTGTAAAACAAAGACACTTCGGGCCGAAGAGCTAATATACTATGCTATGTCCTAGCCAGCTCACGGCTCAATCGCACTTTTGTGACCAGATCGATGTCGATGTATAGCTCGTAGATTTTGCTTTAATGCTCATATATCCTCTTCAATGCCCGCGGATTAGGTACTTAGATAGTCTTTTTAGGGTTTCTTAACAAGGACTTATTGCTTAGTACTCTTTTTAGGACAACAAAACAACAATTGGCAAATATTAATCTTCGTTAGATCTCTGACAAGGTGTCTTTATCAGAGTTCATAGTGAAGGCGAGGTAGACAAAATCCGTTCCTATCTCGAGATTATATTGTAGCTGCAACTTGCGACGATTTGCCCGATCAGTCGATGTTGTGCGTTTCTTCTCATTGACAGTTTATGATTAGTTCTGCCCACCCATGTTGGCCGCTTCTGCTCTAATATTTGCACTCGCAAATACACCAGTATCTACTCATGCCATTATTCAAATTATATCAATATCGTCAGCAGAAAATAATCACTTTTGTCGACCTGTAAATGTAGCAGAATTTTCTCAAGTATGATGTTGAAAACCTCACATAACAGCGCATTATAGCATCAGGTCGCTTTCGACCTTCACAGGATTGCGAGTGCGTTTCTGAGCAAACTGGAGAGTGTGAAAAGGGTTTCCAAACTAGACGTACCTTTGCAATGATTATCTTCACAGATGGTGTCATATGCGGCCTTAAATTCGATAGAGATGATGAGTATCGATTTAAATGGTTCTCTAGGACGTGCACATAGTGGACTTAGGTGAACTTACTAGGCTTAAAACAACACTGCGAATCAGGCCGTGGACAAATGGTTCCAGGTGTTCACACAATATGCCAAACAAATCTTCTTCGACCAACTTCTATAGATAGTGCAGTTAAGAGCGTCTTCCTTCTTGTGGATGAAATAATTTCCTGCGATTAAATCTTAGAAATGACTAAATGTATGATTTCTACCTCATTGCCCTAAATTCGACTAACTTAATAGATAACCTATTGGGTCCAGAAGCCTCGTTATACTTAAAATTAGATTGTACTGTCTCAACTTCATTTTGTTGGGCTGGAAGCGGCAGTCTTTGCTTTTATCATCCGGACAGTGGAATTTTATGTTGTCACCTTCGTTTAGCAGTGTCCAGAAGTTGTGTTCCCATATCTTCACCACCGACTGTGACTCTACTTCTATGTGCCGAATTCGTCCTTCTATGCAGCGCATCTTTGTTGAAGACTTGTTTTACTATAAGTGTGATTTCCTGCATTCTACATCAAACCATGAGTTTCGTAGAGGTGGTCCAGCAGATCAGTTTTTGCGCTTCTGACAGCTTCTTAACATTTATGGGGCCGGTCTTCACCACTTAATGTTATATGAAAAGTTTGAGCGATATACAATTGACAAAGAGTCGTTATGTTGGGCGATTCCAGCTATTCAACTTTATAAAGGGTTTTCCAATAGGGACTTGACAACTTTGAATTTAATTTGTGAACGCACTCTTTCACTAATCATCAAACTGTCACTGTCAATTTATTCAGTAAACTCAACATTTTCATCATGGTAAAGTACACGAACGAGCAACGTCTGCAAATTATAAAAATTTTCTACCGAAATTCGGAGTCGGTGACTGCAACTTTAAGAGCGTTAACTCCAATTTTCGGTCGTAATTCTTGCCCCAGTAGACAGGCAATAACAAGTTTAGTGCAAAAATTTGAGTCTCCATATTTGTTGTGTGATGTTGCCGTGTCAGTGAGATAACGGGTTGGTCGAAGTGTCGAAAATATCGCTGCCGTTCAGGCGTCCGTAGCAAAGAATCCAAATCAGTCAATTCCACGGCGTTCTCAAGACCACATTATGGCATATTTTGCGTAAGGATCTTGGTTTACACCCATACAAGATCAAGCTGACTCAAGAATTGAAGCAGATTGACCATTTGAAGCGACGTACGTTCTCGTACGATTGGGTTCTGGAGAAGATGCGCCAAGATGATGAATTTCATCGCAAAATCATCTTCAGTGACGAAGCTCATTGTTTGGTGCGGTTTGGGCCATATTTTATCGTTGACGATAACGATCGTCAGCGTTACCGCCGATTCTTTTTGTTTCAACAGAATGATGCCACAAGCCACACAGCACACGCTACACTCGATTTATTGAAGAGTAAGTATGGTGAGCGTGTTATCTCAAGAAATGGACCAGTCGATTGGCCGCCTCGTTCGTGCGATTTAACACCGCTTGACTATTTTCTGTGGGGCTACGTTAAGTCATTGGTTTATGCCAACACGCCGACGACGTTGGAAGAGCTCAGAGCCAACATTGAACGCGAAATAGCGGCCGTTTCGGCCGAAATGTAGGGCCGAGTCGTTGAAAATTGGGTCCAACGAATCGACCGCTGCAAACGTGCCCGCGGTGTCCTTATGAACGCAGTCGAGTTCCATTCATAAATGTTTTGATTGTACTTCAAGCATATAATAAAGTTTTTGAAATATCTCAAAGGGTTTGCGTTTTATTTAAAAAAAAAAGCTGTCAAGTCCTTATTGGAAAACCCTATATCTTCTCACCACATATCTCCATCATTGTTACACTTGAGATATATATGAATACCTATCTTTGCTGCAACTAGGTAGTGGCCGAAGTCTATGTAGACCATTTAGAGTGCTTGGACATTTTTAATACCAGAAGAGCGCCCTACGTCGGTCGCAAACGATTTCATTTGATTGACAGTTTAATGATGAAAAAATATTCTTTGATAGCGAACGCATATTAAACTGACTTTGGCCCTTTTTTCGTTCTCTTCAGGCTGACTTTATCGTATAAAACCCTCCAACCTACCTCGACGATAGTACCATATACGAGTAAATAATAAATCTAAAAATGTACTCGATTTTCGACCTACCGTACCGACGGCTAAGGGCGCAACCGATATCAATGGAAAGCAGCTTAGGTTCATATTTTCATGTAGAATCAAATGGTAATGTGCCTCTAGAAAACAGGACTATTGTTGCTAAGTTAATTAGTTAAGTGAATCCAATGATTTATCCCCAATCTTTTAAACTTTGCATGTTTTTTTTTGTATGATTTATGCCAATGGATGGAATTCCTCGCAGATATCAGTGACATATTACTGGCATGCACAATTTGCGGGATATGATTCTGCTGGATCTTCATTCGAGCGGTTAGAAATTATACTGTTAACGCCAGGCCGCCAATTGAGTTTCATGTCTTTGCAGTGCATTCTGCATGTGCACTATAAATTAGCAGATCTACCATCTTAAATCTTCAGACTTGGCAGGTTTGTTCTGTCTTCTGTGAAGCGTTTGCAGTAAAATACCTATACCCTCCTCCTAATTTAAGCAACACAGAAGCAAAATCTGGAGACCAAATCTACAGATATATTTGCGAACTGTGTCTTACCTCGTTGTTCACAATTCAAAGGTAGAAATTTGCTTGTGGATCAACCTGTCTTCTAAAAAGCTGTCCCTCATGCAGGTAAGTCCATATTCCTCCTTTTTTACCATTTAAACCTCCTTCTGGTTCGAGGGTCGCCTACAGTGTAACCTCTGCATCTCATTCATGAGAATTACGACCAATATCATCTCGGCAATCATATAGGTTGCTCCGTGCTGATTATTCCGATTGCATAGAGCCTGTACGTTGACGATAGCTTTCTTTTGCCATTGTTCTACAATCTTACGGCTGGTTACTAGCACAGCCTTATTCTTGTAATCGGTTAAATTCAGAGAGGCAAACTTCAACCAATCCCTAATTCTCGCAACATCTTTACCTGTGGCCTGTATGGATGTACTTAGCTACGGTCACCACAGGGATATCGTTATCGAATTCGATCACTCTCACTCCTTCGTGCAGCGTAAGTCGCAGAATTTCATCACATGTTCCAAACCATTCTTAATGTCAAGCGTTACTACTACACAGCACTTCTTTATCGCGCCTCTCCACTCTTACCTCTATATTGCTTCAGCCGCTGTACATATTACTGCTTTTATGACACCATTTTCTGAAGACGTATGGATGGTTCGATAGAGCTCTATTTGTTTCCCCGACGGCAAGCCTGCTATATACGAGTATGATGCGTTCCAAGATCTTTCCTAAGCAAACATATTGAGCGATACGACGAAGGTTTTCCGGTTCACTTGTTCCATTTTGGTAGCAGCACTAAATGTTGGAATTTTCATCGTGTATTCCGAAGTCCGTCCCCATCTTAGGAGCTACCTTCAGACACGTGAATCAAAAAAAGTAAATCTGTCAAGTAAACCGGAAACCACATCAACTAAGAACTTACTCCCAAAATGAAACAAAATCGCTAAATTGTTTCCATTAGGCCTTCTTTCTGACAACTTACAGATGTCATAACATAAATACATTTCAAGCAAACGAAGCACGTTTGCATAGGTACTCAATTTCTCATAAATTATCTAACCAACATAAGAGTACCGGTATACAAACTGGTTAGTATCTAACTAACGTCCATCTGACTAGCTAAAATGCAAGCCTAAATGGCTTTTAAGTCCTCAGGCACATTTGCAAGATACGAGTACACACAATTTTTAATAACCATTGTAATAATAATGAAGAAGATGATTATGATTTTAACCAATACTTTCGTTTTCGTTTCAGATTTCGGTGTCAACGACAAAATGAATTCACGCTCTGGGAAATTGATGTTCCAAGGTAAGTTTCATTCTTCACCACATATGTAACTAATATCGGACAAGACCCAGTCTGAATCCTTGTCTGTTGGAGGACTTTGTTGTATTATCCCCCCCTTCTCTGGCAGCCAATTCGGTACAATTGAAAGGAAAACTTTAAACGATTTATTGAACATCAAGCAGGTTCCATGCAGCGATGTTTAAGTAGCAATGAAGGTGACCTTCATTTGGAGTGCGTCCCTTTGGACTAAATTTGATCTGGTTTCTGGAAACTATTTTTATTCTGAACGTAAAGTGAACGGAAGTCCTTCAAAGCAAGGCAAAGTCATGTTCTTGCTTAAAACAGTTCACATTATTACCTGAGTTGTTCTCATGATGCCCTGCAAACGGCTCATACTGAATTGATTCACAGAATAAGATACAATCTCTAAATGCCTCAGATAATGGATATTTCATTCTACTTCTTCCTCTGTGTCGTTGAAGAGTACGAGTGTGTGTAGTTTTTTTTTTAACTCAGCGATTTGCTCAATCGTCACTTTGTTAAAAAGGCAATTAATAATAATTTAATTGCGAATTATGGAGGTGTGAAGCCTTTGTTTGGATCTTTTCGTTTGCTGTGCTAATGATGTTTCATTTTGAAGTATCAACGCACTCAACCATTGTAGAGTCGAAATATTTTTTCCCCCTTTTTTGGCGGAAATTGTAAGGAAAATACAAAATTGTAGTTTCTTCTGTTTTTGTTTTATTTTTGGAGAATCTTTCAAGAAGCCAAAGTTGTTCTTAAGAGGGTACTTCATTTTTGCTGCAATGAGATCAGAGAATCTATCTGTAAATTGTAGATTTTTTTGAGCTGATCAAGTGTTATCTTGAGCAATGATAACTTCAGTATGTTTCTTTTATTCCGGGCTCAATTAAGCGATATTTTTAAAAGAAACTTCTTATCATTCAACAAGCAATTGCGTGAATCTTTTCGAACTTTTGGACGTGTTTCGCTTGCCTCTTCATATTTGAAATCCCAGTACTTCGTAATGTTAAATGGTCAGCAGAATTTTGTGTGGTTGACCAAACGAAGTGCGTTATTCGCTCACCGTATGAGCCTGTTCGATTAGAGTCGAAAACTCAAAGGAGCCTTGTCCCTTTGTAGTTGAGGATATTTTGAAAGTTGTTGTTCAACGGAAAGAAGATGCCTAGATCCGATCATTGCTTCTTTAAGTCCGAATAGGCTCCACAGATACATATAGCTATGGGCGTCCACATGTAGAAAATAAGTGTGCGCTACGAACACTCCGCTGTGTAGTTGGGACGCGTTGGGCTTAAATCATGTAAGAAAACTTTCAATGAAAAATTCAATAATTTCTCGTAGGTTTCACCGGGTGCCTCTTTTCAGATAGTAAATGCCCTCAAAGAATACAAAACTGAAATAATTGCTTTCGAGATAATGCGACAGATGGGATAGAAATGCTTTAAAAATGGTAATTGGTAACGTCTACGACGGAGCACATATTGAGACTAAGATTTGTGGTAAGCAAGAGACTGCAGCACCTTATCCCCAGGCTTACATCCGTGGATGAACGGCCAGATGAGAAGGATGATGCAATCAAACAACGGTTTTATACACGCCTTAAACAAGGTCGACAGCCATCGGGTCGGAACATAGCACCAAATCTCAGTATTGAAATATACACAACGACACCTTTTATATCCCGATTAACTTAACGCAGCTTGTAAGTGAGCCCACGCGAATACCAGATCTTGATAGTCATACCGCCAACACCCGGGACTTGTTTTTAACTTCTCACCCTGATAAGTACCCCGTTGATGTGCTCTCCCCTCTAGGCTCATCCTACCATTGTGTCATATCAGCTAATTTCTCGTACACCTACCACACAGTTAGAGAAAAAATTTCTAGACGAACCGTATGGCAATACTAGAAAGCCAATAGGAGCGGACTTAATACCTTCTTTAGGAATTTTAACTGGTCGTTATGCTTCCTCGATAACGACGTGGATGCCGCTGCTGATATGATTACAGACACCATTCCCTTTGGAATGAGATCCTTTACTCCTCATCGGATGAAAAGTATCAAACCAAAAGAAGAGGTATGGTACGACTCGAGCTACGAGTATAAAGAGGCCGTCAGGGTTAGAGAAATGTTTTTTCGGTCTTATAAGACCAACCCGACAGAGGAAATCCGACAAAAGTTCAAACTAGCCAGGAATGACTGCAACGTCTTTCTCAAGCGCGTGAAATTGCAATACGACCAAAAATTGAGGCAAAAAATACTACAATATCCCAAAGATAGTAACAATTTTTGGTCGTTCGTCAAAAATATTGAAAATCTCGCCTCATTCCCCATCCTAACGCTCATTTACAATGACATTACAGCTGTCACCTCTTTAAACAAAGAACCAATCTGCTTGCTGCACGTTTTGCAGCCAGTTCAACAATTCCAGATTGTGCTTTGTCTCCGCCTACACTTGAGTGCGTCGAATCTTCAATGGGACGAATCAACTTTCGCACTCGTGTAGTATCAAAAGTACTTGAAGATCTTAACATTCACAAATCTGGTGGTCCAGATGGTATACCTTCCCTTCTTCTGAAGAGGTGCTTAAGCTTTTTCGTCAATCCTACTCTTTAGCACTCACTCCATCACTCTCCGATTAGATGGAAAACAGTATTTGTCCAGCCCGTCCCTAAAAAAGGCAAATCTTCTTCCCTCTCCTTCTACAGAACCATTGCACTTACGTCCGTTCTTTCCAAGATCATGGAAACGCTGATAAACCGTCAGCTAATGAAATATCTCGAAACGCGGAAACTTCTTAATGACCGGCGGTATGGTTTTCATAGCAACACGTCCACTGTTGATTTGATGGCATGTCTCACCGAAAAGTGGAACCAAAGCGTACATTAATCTAGCGAAAGCAAGATAGGCATTTGACAAAGTTTGGCATCAGGCTCTTTTGTCGAAAATGCGTGCATTTGGGATCGACGACTCTCTTCTTCAATGGATTAGAAATTACCTTTCGGAACGCTCAATTCAAGTTGTCTTGGACGGTTTCAAGTCTGATATTCACAAAATAAATGCTGGTTTGCCCCAGGGTTCCGTTCTGTCTCCGACACTCTTTTTAAATTTCATTAATGATCTCTTGTCTGCTACTTCTAATCCAATATATTCCTTTGCTGATGACAGTACTCTCTGCTTTTCATATTCATTCCCGGACTCACGGCCCCGCTCTTCGGCTGTAAAACGAGAACGGCAGCGTATGCTAAGCTCATTAAATTCCGTTATCAACAGCATAACCGATTGGGGAACTATCAACAGAGTGGAATTAAAGCGAAATTTAATCACCCAGCCATTATCCATGAATGGCACTTGCACCGTCGAAATCGAAAAACTTTCCATTCTCGGTATGTGTGTCAAGTACAACTTACGTTGGAATGACCACATATTCGATGTCGTCAAAAATGCTGCGAAATGTCCAGGTTTCCTCAAGCGATGTAAGAAATATTTTACCCCCTCTGATCTGGCCTCAATATATAAGGCATTCATCCGCCCAAAATTGGAGTACAATGCCCACATCTGGTCAGGTGTTCCTAAAACATTTCTGCACCTGTTAAATAGGATTCAAAACGGTGCGATAAAACTTATTGATGATACTAATATCAGTCAATCAATTTACACCCTCCAACACCGATGTAATGTCTCCTGTCTCACTTTGTTTTATCGCTATTTCCACCACCAGTGCTCCACTGAAATCGCTAGTAGCATTCCGCCCATTCAAACTTTCAACCGTAACACCCGTCCCGCTATGAATGCTCAAGTATACCCTCAAGCCCATTTTCGGACGTACTCTAAAATATCGTGACTCATTCCTAAGCCGTACAACTCGCTTATGGAATGCCCGCCGATCTCTGTATTTCCTGGTCGTTATGACTTGCAAACATTTAAAAACAATGTACATCTCTTACCTCTTTTTCTCCCTCCTCTTTTTTCCTCCTTAAATGTCCTTTGCCCACGCTGTGTACAATCACTTTAAGGGTACACAAACCCCTTGAGCGCGCGCTCATTATAAAAAAAACCGCTACCATGCTGATCACCTTGCGATTAACGGCAAGCTCCCAGTGTATTGGATGCCGCCAATAAATATGAAAAGCTAGAATCTTTCCTACTTAACTCTCAATCTAACTTACCCAGACAATTTCTCAGCTTGATGATATCCACAGTAGAATCTCATCTTCCTATACATGCATAGCAGTATGGAAACGATTGGTATAATCAAGAGTATCGCGACACCACAGAGGAAGACGCACCCCACTGAGCTACACTGCAGAAAATGCTAAATCACGCTGTAAGGGTTTACAACATGGGTAGGCAACTAGACCTCAGTTTAACATCTGATGGTATAATTTCTGTTGCCCGTGAACTTATTCTCTCCAAATTTGACCATCTGTATCCTGCTTTGCTTGTTATTTTCCCATACATATAACAGCAACAATTGTATTACCCCACTAGCAACTTCCCTCCACTTCAACATGATCGGTAGAAAAAGCTTGAAAATTGCTTTCGGAAGAAACCATGCTCAGTGACTGGAACCTATGCGCTTTGTGCTCAATCTATAATAAGGGTGGTCCTGCTATCTGCGGCAACTAACGCGGTATCAACCTTAGAAAAAGCGCATATAAGGTCCTAGTGAGTGAACTATAGACCACATCTTTGCAGTGCGGCAAATCCTGAAAGAAATCACTGAATAGCAAATCGACTCACATTATTTTATTCGCCGATTTCAAGAACTCTTTCAACAGCTCAGAATTTACATAAATGGCGAGAAACTAATGTGACTCTATAAAATTATCGTGGAGAAAATAATTTGCGCTGCTAACCTAAACCATAATGATATTTTCTTCCATAAAAATTATTATGCTGCTGAGTTATGACGTGTTGTATGCTCACATTTTCTAGGTTATAAAAATAGGTAAAGCAAGCAGCGTGATGTCGTTGAACAAAACGTTGCCGCGTCTTGGGCACCACATCTTTATTGGCAACAACACTTTTGAAGTAGAGCAGGATTTGGCTACCTTGTGCCCAGAATAAACAACGAAAATAGTTCCAGCCAGTGTATCCAACGAAGGATAAATCTTGCCAATAGGTCTTTCTTTGGACTCAGTAGGAAATTGCAATACACATCCTTTTTCGGCAAACAGAGATGATGCCCTCATCATACCCGTCCTCAGGTGTGGCTCTGAATCCCGCACGATATCAACAATAAGAAAGCATTTGGTTTTTGTTCGAATAGAAATCTTCCACAAAAGTGTTGGCTCTCTTGTTGGATCTCGTAAACGGCAGATATCGCATTCAGTCGTACAGAACGTCTCATGTGTTTAGCGTAAGTACCTGCCAGTGTGGGCTTAAACTTACGGGATGCCCATACATCCATGGGAGCAAGGATACGCCTTGCCATCGCTCACCAACATTTCACTGTTTCAGATACCAATTCGGAACTGTGTTGCCGGCACAAGTTCCACCCTTGGTATGAGTCGAGGCCGACCTAAAACCTTTTACCCCACAAGGGGGCCTACCTCTAACAAGTCAGGCCCGGACCGAGATCCAGGGGGCTCCTGACTCCCATGGTACTGTGATTTAAGTCCTGGTAGGGACTACCGGTGGTCCAGCTGCCAACAAGACCTATGACTGATCGAATCGTAGCAACCTTCGGTAGCGTCATCTGAAGATGTTTACTATAGGACCAGTACTTTGCTCTGCCCCCGTTCATTATTAGACAACGTCATTAAAGGGCGAAGCCTTGATAATTGGGCGGGGGCCCATTCAGTCGTACAACCAACTATAAGCGCTGTATTCTGACACTAACATAGCCAACGGGATTAAAATTTAGCTGCCAAGCTGGCTGACACATATTCCACGCCAGAAAAAACTGGAAATTGTAACTCCCTTTTGCACCCATTCAACTGCACGCTGTTCAGCTAATAATTGGGGATACTGCAGAAGATTTCGTCATCTATTCGTACATGCGAGTATGTACCTCTCGGTAGAGACCATTCTTGCTAATTCCGCAGCCTCTGTATTTGTTTCAACGCCTTTGTGACTTGGTACCCACCAGAATATAACCGCAGTACTTAGCTAGGTTTTGGAAGGCATAGAAGTATCTGCTAAAGTTTTTTTTTTTAAATCATTCAATGAGAACCTAGTGCATTAAGTGCTGCTTGACTATCAGTGAGTCAAATTTGGCGCATGTACATATAAGGCTAGAAGACACTTGGGGACATCAATGTTACCTTCGAGACTTTGTAATTCAAATCGAATACACATACCAGCACCAACACCGGCCTCCATTTTTGAACCAGTAGTATACTACATCAACCCTTTAGCGCTCAACGAGGGATCCTCGTTTCTCGGTCGATACGATTTGGAATCTATGTACATCTCAAATTTCCTATCAAAGTAGAGAGTGCGAGCCATAAAGTCGGATACGATGTTGATTTTCTCACCATATTTAGAGATGAAAGTCATGTTTACCTCCCTTCGGGCTTGCGGTGTGTATCTCCCATTAAGGCTTGCCCAAATACACTACCGGTGAAGAGATTATTGAGTCGAAAAGACTTTAACTCTCCCTGGAGACTTGAATATTGTAGATGACACATTTGCCTGTTTTACATTCCCTACAGAAGTAGGGATGACTAACATCTCAGGTGAAGAAGTTTGGACCACGCCTCACATTACAGCATGCAATTCGAGCTCGGTCTCCAGGGTTCCCTTGAGGTTAATGGTAAACTACCATATGTTCTTAAAACCGAGTCTATTTGAATGGTTTTTGGAGAACACTCGATTTGTAGATCAATCAATCATTACTCTCACAACTTAGTGCTTTGTTTGAGCAAATTTGTAGGTATAATCAGCTCAACCATTTCACTTTGTTGAATAGAGGTCAACTTCTTGGTTAAAATTTTCCCCTTGATCAATCCTACGTATCGCCTTTTGGTACAGAACTGCCGGAATTAAGCTCGCTCCTAACGAGTGTAAGTAAATGTAGGAAGGAGGAGGCGTTGGCAAAGGTTGATTGTCTCCTGGCTTCTAGTATTTCACGTAGAAACAGGTCTCCTTAGATATTATCTGTACTAAGCCTAATTATTTCGACAAGATGAACAATCACAATCATACAGGAGATTTTAAGGACCTTTTTGCTGATGCTGATTCCATTTAACTTACATAGTCATCTCATCTACTCAGTTCGCAGATTTTTAACTAGCTCCATATTGGCAAGGTGTTGATGGCTTCCTTGTGAAAAGTGACAGTTTTACTAGGTAATCTACTCTTAGTTAGGTAATCTTGTGTCTGTCTTGCAAGTGGACACGCAATCCTGATGGAAGTGCTTAAACCCATTCTGAACCCTCCCATTGCTTCTAAGTTAATTCAAGAATGCAAGGCAATGACTTACTTCATAACGACTCCTACCCAACACATGACCACAGCCTTTGATTTACAAGTGAATCGAAGTAATTTCCTGCAATTAGGCCTTGCTGAATGGTTCCTATAACAATTTTATGTAACAAGAAAGGAATATTGTTAGGACTTAGCTAGAGCTATCCGACTTTTCGAAGGTCTGTAGATTTTTAAACTTATACGAGTTTTAATAGACTATTATTATAAAAATAATCCACTTTACTTCTCCTCGCCAAATCAAAGTTAAGTTAACCTCTCATGTTTTTCAGTTATATTTCTTCTTATCTTGGCGGATGCAGCATTCAGTGAAGCCAATGTAAGTCCGCTTATCTTAACCATTCAAAATTTCATTCACTTTCCGATTCTACGTTTCTATTTTTAGAATCGAACGCCTGCACAGATACTAGCCAAACGAACGGGTGCCGCTCAATTCGAAGAACATATCGAGCCATTACACCACAACTGTAAAGATCAACATCATCGCCTAAGAAAACGATCCTCTGACGAGTATCCAGACTATGAAGTATATCAAGGAGTAGTAGGACGCCCTGGAATTGACTTTCCTATATTTCCACGAATTCCCCAAACAACATTTAGTTGTAGAACCTACGGCAATGGTTACTTTGCCGATTTGGAAACCGGCTGTCAGGTAAAACTCTAGACTCTCTAATTAAAACTCTTCATAAAAGTCTTTCACTTTTTTTTAAGGCTTTCCACATTTGCGAAGAAGGACGAAAAATCTCATTCCTCTGCCCGAATGGAACGATATTTCAACAAAGCGAACTGACCTGTGATTGGTGGTTTAAGGTAAACTGTGCTGGTTCACCAAGTTACTATGCTGAAAGCTCTGAAGTTCTGCACAAAGCCCGGAGACAACGCATTAAGCCAAGTGTTTACACAAAAACTAACAAAGCCGCTGAAGTGATAACAACTGGCAAGCCATACAAGGGATCTGAGAGAAGAATCGATTCAAATGAAAATCCATCGATTGAGACACTAGACTTTGAAGATATCTCAGATGACAGAACAAATGAAACACCAAACATTAAGTCAAATGACAGGACAAATGCCAGAGGAAACGAAAGAACAAATGGCAGGGCAAATGATAGATCAAATGACAGAACAAATGCAAGAGGAAATGGCAGATCAAATGGCAAAGCAAATGACCGATCAAATGGAAAATCAAATGACGGATCAAATGACAGATCAAATGACAGATCAAATGGCCGATCAAATGACCGATCAAATGGCAAACCATATGGAAGATCAAATGAATCAACAGAAAAATCCATAATCCAACCCAGCAACCAATTGAGTGACAAGTTAGTTCTTTCTCGGCCACCACTGGATGATGATAACATTCATAAGCATAATGATCATGAACTTCAAATAACCGCTGAAAGCTCATCATTTGTCAAGGATCCTAGAAACAGTTTCGCTGATGCTGACAAACCGTTGAACAAAAAACAAGAATTCAGCTCACCATCTACAACCGGAAAGATTAGCTACTACACAACTGCTGCCCCCGAGCCTTTCACAAACAGAAATTCACTGGACGACCAAAATGTAGGTGATAAACAAATCATAACACCAAATATCTTCAGTAATATTCCACCGGTTAGAGTTTCCACTTCGACAATATCATATTCTGAACCTGAAACATACAAAAATCGTAATTCATTAGACGGTGAAGTAAGTAGCCGCGGTAAGCAGTTTGTGACTCCAGATTTCCTTGGAAGTGGTCCACTTCTAAAGAGTTCGACTCCATCGTCATATCCAGGAACTTATTCTACTGCACGAAGGCTTGAATCGACCCGCACAACACCATTTTATACGCCAACTATTCCAACAGTCGTCAAAACTAAGCCAACCGAATCGAGGAACTTCTTTGTAAATGTTGTTAAAACTGATGAGCCAACTACTCTCAGGGGTGCGGTCACCACTGATAATGCAACCCCAAAACCAATTGTTATCGGCATGAGACATAGCGGCGATAATTCTGATACTCATCATGTTCCAATCAATTTCAATGGTGACACCAAAATCCAAGTAACTGAAACTTCAGTTAACCCTCAAACACCCACCGGTATTTCATCGAGCTCAACTTCACCATCCATATCAACATCGGGACCAACTTATCTACCAAAGAGTACCGAAGGAAACAAAAATTCTCCTGTAACCCCATCAAATATTCCAAACGTATCAAGCAACATACGGGGCATTCTGGAGACAGTAGATGTTCTCGAAGAAACCATGAAGGGAAATCTTGATGGCAAATATAGAAATACTCGCGTTGGTTTGGATATACCACCATCATCTGGTCCAGGTACATTAATTTCTCTAACAAACTACTTTGCCAATGACGATCAAGTTGGGTCTGCCTCAACAGTTAGCCCCGACTTAGAACAAAATGACTCCGAACAAAAATCATCCGAAGATAAATCGTCTGAAGACAAATCGTCCGAAGACAAATCGTCCGAGCACAAATCTACAGAACAAAAGATATCCGAACCAAAGGCTGCAGAAGCGAAAACTCCTTCAACGGTTGATATTACATCTGGTCATGTGAGCAACAAGACCTCAGGCAAATATTTCAATCTCTTCGGTTTGAAACAAAACAATTCCGATGCTCAAAATGACCATGTTCCCACAGCTACCACGGCTAGTCCCAAAATTGAACAATCTCCAACCGTTATTGGTGATTTTACACGTTCAACAATCAAAGATTTAGCTCAAAATGCTGAAACAAGAAAAATCGCTCAAGTCTTCTCGAATGCCATAAACAAGTATATTGAAAATCCTGAGACATTCAGAAAAGATTTGATCGATGTAAGACCACAAGCGCCAGAGAAAAAGTCTTCCATCGCCAACGACCAATCCTACAGTACTCCATCAGGTTCGTCCGACACCAACAAACCTGTCACTGTCAACACAGAACAGATGGCAGATGGTATCCCTGGCAAACGTGTTACTCAGCCATATTCATCGACCACTACCACAAGATATGAAACAACGGAAAGTCCTACGACAACCGAATCCAACGATATTGCTAAGGAAATCAATCACCAGCTTGATGTACTCGTATCAACTTCTTCCTATGAATCATACTCGACAGAGTCCGCTGACGCTACAGCGCTTAATGGAATAACCTTTTCTACTTCCAGACCTGGATTCTACATTGTTCAAACCAAAACACCTAACACTGCATACAAATCCTCGAAATCAATAACATTCGACAAGAATACGAACAACTTAGACAATTCAGGTAGCAAAGTAACGACATCTGGCAATCCTTGGCTTCAAAATCAAAAACAAACTGTCAAACCCACTGAGAATCCATGGTCTCAAATTACACAATCAATTTACGTTGACCCGTTGACGATTAATGACGGTCTCATGCGACAACCTAAAACGACAACTCTTAGCCCATTCTCCTTTGTCAACACTGATCGTAGCCGATTCGAAGATGTCTCCGATGGTGAAGAGGGCGTAGGTGACATTCTCAATAGCGCAGAACTTTCATCTGAGCTTCTACCAAAAGACAATGGTCTCCAAAGAATCGCCAACAAAATCTTCGGGGGTCTTAACGAAACCGAAGCTTTCCATCTCAAAAACGTCATGAAAAGAGCTGAGCATAATCAAGGAATCCTAAGACTTCTTCTTCTGCTCATCCAAACCTGCGATGATCCAAATGGCAAAGCCTTGGAAAAATCACGAAAACTTCTCCTCAACGCTCTAATAGGCATGGACAATAAAACGAAATCATCTACCACAGTTACCATTACGACAACAAGTAAAATACCTGTCACAACATATCGTCGAGTCTTTAGTGACAGCACAACAACTGTTGCAAGTCCAACCACTACCGATACGTCAACATCCAGCGAAGAAACAACAAAATTCGAAATTCGTGTTCCAGAACTCGAAGATGAAAACAACAGCATCACGTCATCAGAAAATCCAAACAGGACCTCCGATCAGAGAGCCCTAGAACTTCTTAAGTCACTTTATTCATTAGCTTCGAAATTTAGCAGACGATGATTTCAAACACGAAAAACCAAATCAAACACAACCTAAATTAATCAAAAACAAAAAGACAAAAGAATAACTATCAGCCAATGTTAAAAAATTACAAAATAGAGGTCCTAATTGGGTACTTATACTCAAACAAATAGAACTGCTTTCCTAGAAATTTAAGAAAAAAAAATTGTATTGTATCTTCAGTTTGACAATTGACTTTGACAGTTAATTTTTTTTTGTCCCAACGGAAAAGAAATTAAAATTTTGACAGAAAATTTGAAAGAACACAGGAAGTCATACTGCTTATGACATTTGGCCCGGTAGAACCTCACTCAGTGTGCTCGCAAAACGATGAAAAATAAAAAGGAAGACATTTTAAGAAAATTATTATATTGTATTAAAAAACAAAAACAAAAGACACTTGTAAATATTGTTATTCAGATTTTTTTCTCTTTCTCTTCTGTAGCTACAAAAATTAAGAAAAAGGAAAAGATACACATGCATATATACATACGTACTTGTATTTTACTCGTAATCCTAAAATCGCTTCGCTTCTCTTTTTCTCTTTTGTAAACTTAGCTGATTTAGTTTGTAATCATTTCGAATTATTGTAAATAATTAAAATTGAAATAAATGAGTTTTTATTATTTTTATTATTATTAAAATCTACCAATTTTATTTAACTGCTCAATAGCTTGGAAGCGCTGAAGTCGGGGACGCACCATGTTTAGAGGATGCTGTAAAGTGTTTTATGGGTAAAAAACAATAGCGCTTTTGATTCGACTTCGTCTGTCGTTTTAAGTTAAACCAGAGAATTTCAATGCATTTCATTAAAATGTCAATCAACGCTTCGACCTCACGCTTGCCATTCGTAAAGAAGAGCGAAATGCTAACGTGGCTTCAAATTGAACTGCTCACTTTTGATAATTAACAGCTGCGTTGAAGCAAAGGAAACAAAATAATCAAGCAATTCGAGGACCCATTGCGTGTTCATTATTTAGTATTTTAACTTACTCCATTTGGCATTGGTTATCCTTAATTCGTCCACTATGTTTAGAAAGGAACAACTCATACCATCTTACTGCTTTTAATTTAAGTCCCTCGCTTTATGTCAGAATCAGTAGACTGCAGTTCGGTTTTCGTTGAAAGCTGTTAATTGAAGATCCGTTGGGTAATACCTAGACATCTATTGGATTAAAATGATATGGCCACCGTTTCAGGAACTGCACCCAACAGCTCCAGTTTTCGATCACTTATCGAGCATTTGAGGCCCCTTGACAAGCGCCGCTTGTCTAGATTAACGACTTGAACTATTTCCACAGAAAACACGAGTAGGTCTATTTATGGAGATAATGTCATCACCGAACACTTCTTTCAATAACTCGGTGGCCGTGGCTCAGGTGTAACTGCATTGGCTCCCCAATCGGAAACTCGATTGTTTCGTCGGCTGTTTCCTGTTGAAACCAAATGTCCTGCAGTCCATCTCCACACACTTTTGGAAACAAAGAATTGTTGATCATGACTCTATGCCGGGCGCCATTTAAGGGACATTTTGAATTTCGTAATTTTTGAAGAAGTGCTGATGATAAACCACAGCAAACATTGTATTTTTCGAAGTGCATCTGTAGCTGTTGACTTACCTTTAGATTCCTTGTTCTAAATTCGGCAATTTTGCTTATTCACAAAGGCACTATGAACCGCACCACCGAACGAAATTTGACGGAAAAAAAGCGACTACCAACTGTTCACTGGTCACCAACTGACCGGCTTACTGCAATTCTTGCAGCAAGATCTTTGCGCAAAATCTTCTACAAAGTCGATGGACACATTGCCCAAGTCCTTGCGCACGATGACGAATCTATTAAACTTGAAAAACTTGCCTCAACGGCCCCGATATTTTTATCTGTGCGAACTCTATGTATTCTTGTCAGTGGCTGGGTGTCCAAAATAGTAAGGACAGTACGAAATTTTTCAATTAATTCGAATTCGAAGACTCTATAAATATTTTCTTTTAAACACGTGCATGATGATGATTTGTCAAACAATACTGAATGAAAAGATGGGGTTAGCTGTGTGAAGGACTTTCAATTGTCTGATTATGGCCATATTGAGGAGAAAAACACTATTGACGACGACGCGGCGGTGGTCGCTTCGCTTTGCCAATTTCCCTATCCCTATCGCCAACGAACGAGTAAACTTTTTTTATAATGAAAGCAACTACTCGCACTGGCCTTTTCGACACAGTTTTGAAGATATTTTCCTGCCTTCTATTGCATCACACTATCTATGTTGCTGTTTCGAACACGAAACTACTATTAAATTGTGATCTTACATCATTTCGATTTGAGCAACATGCTTGTGGCGAACAGTAATATTCTGCTAACCTAGCGAAATTGTAAGACCAGAGGTTCGATCAGTTGCTATTCTCTTCTCGAGAATAAGGTTAACCTGATTTGCATATAATAGCAGTTACAACTCTCTTTTATAGACTATTTCTTCGACAATCAGTCAATCTTCAGTCAGTTTACAACATTAGAAAGTTGACAACAGGAAAGAGAACTCCTACAAACTCTAGACAAAACGTAGCACATGTGTATTATTTTGAAACTATCCTGGGCAACGCAAAGTAAGGAAGAAAGATTTTGGTAAAACTACTTACGTACTTAGCGCTAGGACCTCAACAAATAAGCCTCTCCAGTTAATCTGGTCTTTAGCTAAGTGCCTCCGGTTGAGCACTCCAAGTCGGTTGAGGTCGCCCTCTACTTATGCGCCGCCACCTTAGGTTAGATTCAAAGACTTTGCGGCCAGAGCATTTGTGTCCATTCGATCTACAAGTCCTAGCCAGTCGATGTCGCTGTATATATAGTACAGTTCGTCGTTGAATCTTCTCCTCCAAACCCCGTCAACCCAAACGGGACCGAATATTTTTCGATTGTTCTTCTTTGTTATGGCGCTTCGGATCCGCATTCGCACCTTGGCTGCAACAAGGTGGTGATCCGAGGCAATGTTGGCTTCCCGGAACTTTCGAACGTCCAGAATACTGAAATCATGCCTTACGTCTATCGCAAAATGCATTGACGCAATGTCAATAGACGTGGTGTCGTGTAGGCTTTGGTTATCATCTGTCCTACCAAAGATGTCCTCCTTTCCTACCCTAGCGTTGAAATCGCCTAGTACGATTTTAGCGCATACTTCTGACATTGCTCATATGCATAGGCTCACATTCGGGTTATGTTAGCGGATTTAGTCTTAATGCGGATTGTTATAAGACGCTCGCTCACGTGTCGAAAACTCAACAGTTCTTGCTTATATATGCCGCGTATAGCAAGCCTTCTTTTTTTCTCTATAGCAATAACCATAGTACTCGTGCATATCACAGTTTTTCATCCTTCTTATGTACGGCCCAGGAAGTTCGATGGCTTCCTGGATGACGGTGATATCTGCATGGTAGTAGTCAAGGGTATCTGCTAATTTTTCGGCTAGTTTTCCTTTAATCGTTTGCTAGGGTCGTCAACAGTGAGTCCATTTTTATCCGAGGACATTAGTTGGTTCGTCACACAGTTAAATGTCTTCCGTATGAGTAAGGGTTTACTCATGCAGTTACCTGGGACCACAACCGGGAGGTAAGGCAAGCACTTCGCTACGAACTTGACTGTTACGCTGCAAGCCAAATCCAAGTTATAGGACACTCAGTATTTTCCCTATCAATCGCCACGCAGGGCAACCCTTTGGTAAAATAGAGTCATAATGTAAATAATAGCGTGCACGACTGCAGCTTTGATAACAGTTTTATCCTATAGCGATGGGTGGATGAAGTATTGTCGTAACAAGTACGCTTTTCTTTTAGAAGGAGGAGAAAAGAAAATTGGTTTTTTGTAGTGGTTTGAAACTCAGGTGAATTTGATTTCGATATTCGCTCTCCAGGAGTGGGAGTCCGAATAGGACGGAGAGTTTTTTCTTCACTCAGAGTGATTCGAAGGTTATAATTCACACTATTTTTTTTTGTGCTTTAAACTCACAACAGCCAAATCTACGTGTCATTGTTATGCCTTCACACGCAGAATTTTTTTTGTTTGAGTTCCAATTACACAAATGAGAAACTTGAAAAACTTGTCAATGGGTAGGATTCGAACCTTGACTCTCCGAGTGAGAAGCGATTGCTAGTACCACTACACCACGGCCACCGCTTATATTCACAAGAAGACTTAGAAGAGCTCGTTTCAATTAACCGACAACCAGATTGACCACATTGTCTCTAAATGTTTCAAGGGTCGGACAATAACTCGAACCTGCAGCAAAACCTCTGCCGATAAGCATATGCGGCGAAACAAAAAACATACTGTGCAGTGCTGCATTGAAGAACTGGAATCTCCCCAGAGTGCTCTACGAGCAGAAGCAAAGGGAACCAGCATGAAAGGCAAGAATGTGGTTCGAAAATTGTATCAAATGATAAAAAAATATGTCAAGGATACGAACTTTGTAGTCGAAGCCTGCAAAATAATCAAGATCAAGAGAAAATAATAATAATGCCGGTGCGGAAGTTATCGAGAGACAATTTCTGGAGTCTGTATAGGGCCGACGGCGATCAAAATTCAGCTTGACAAGCAGAATAAACCATTCAGTTTGGATGATAATAATCAATATGGAAAGACTACCATAAATAAAATATTTACTCTACAGCATATCTTCGAAAAAACACATGAGTCTTGCCATACGAGTATATGATAGCATTATGGACACTGTTGTGCATATACTCGTAGAGCAATATAATGCTACTGCCCAGCATGACACTGGAGAATACACGCTGTTCTATCAAGGTCGACAAAGGTCTCACGAATTAAGGCACATTTACTCACTGCAATACGATTTTTGGTTTAAGTACCTTGGACTAGTGCTCTTGATTTTAGCCAGGTAATACCCATCTCAACAATTACCCGGGTACCCAGGTAATGCGGGTAATACCCAAGTTCGCGGGTACTCGGTAATGTCAGCTATCGGGTACCCGACAATATCGGGTAATGGGTACTCAAGGGTCACAAATATTCTAGTTTAAAAATGTTGGTAATGTTCACCTTTGGTGAGGATGGGGAACATATTACACAGAGACAACTTGGCTTGCATGAGCTAAAATTAATTCAAATCTTATTTAATGTGTGCAAGGCTCTTAGCAAATCGAAGTGCTGTTATTGCAGTTTTGGCACATAGAGGTATTACATCTCCAAGATTGGCTCTGAAACTTGAAGTAAACGAAAGGCAATGGTCACAAACAGAAGCGACGGTTAAAATCTTGAAGCCATTCCAAGTTGCAACAACATTACTTTGCGAAGAAAATATAACAATTTCCATTCTATGGCCGATTATATGTGGACTAATTAATAAACATCTAAAAACAAACATCTGAAATAATGAAAATATTGTTAGCTCCTATGAGTCATGAAAGAAAGCTTGCAGAAAAGGTTCAAAATTTATAGGCAGGAATTTGAAGAAGTTCTCACAGAACAAGTTTCCACTTTTTTGGATCCAAGACATAAAAACTTGAAAGTCGAGGTTGAAGTAGTCAGAGAACTTTTTAGAAAATATGTACGGAACTTGGTAGAAAACTCTGTGTCCATCGAGAAAAGTTGTGAGTTAAAGATGTAGCGCCATGGATTTTTTATTAGAAGCCAAATCAGATGGTGAGGCCGTTAATGAGTTCGACATGTATCTGTGTGACCCACAGTTAAAGCACAATATTCCTGACCCGATAAAATGGTGGAAAAAGAATGCAGAAAAATATCCAAACCTGGCATTTCTGGTCGAAAAATATTTATGCGTGCCAGCGACATCGGTATCATCAGAACGTGGTTTCTCCACTACAGAAAACATTGTATTGGGTTGTATAATGTACATGAAATGTCCGATTTTCGCTCAGTCGGAAATATGAAGTTCTCGAGTAAGCAATGGGCCAGAACGTTAAATTTTCGTTTTTTTATAAAAAAAAGTGGTACGTGTGCTTGCCGTGTGAGAATTGTAGGGTTCGTTACAAGTACCGTTAATTTTTTTTCTAGGAATTATTTACCATGCTGTCGACAGTTGAAATTCGAACCCTCTTCCTTTACGAATTTAAAATGGGACATAATGCGTCATTGGCAATGAAAAACATTAATGCCGCATTTGAGGATGTAGCGGTAAACGAACGCACTATACGACGTTGGTTTGGAAAGTTCCGTTCGGGAGATGTCAGCCTCGAAAATGAACTACGTGGGAAGCCGGAAACGTTAGTTGACGACGATGTTTTAAGAGCAACGGTGGATGCAGACCCAACGAAATCGATGCGGGAGATTGCACAAAGCATGGGAATATCCCATACCCAATGACAATAAGTCGATACCTTTCTCTCATAGGAAAGGTAAAGAAACTCGATAAGTGGGTACCCGATGAACTGAACAAATCCCAAAACGTACGGCGCCTGGAAATCTGTGCATCGCTTGCATTAAAAAGCCAAACTGAACCGTTTTTCACCGGATAGTCACCAGTGATGAAAAGTGGATACTGTATGGTAATCGTAAAAGATCTGGTCAGTGGTTGGATGCTTTGGTTATCATCTGTCCTACCAAAGATGTCCTCCTTTCCTACCCTAGCGTTGAAATCGCCTAGTACGATTTTAGCGCATACTTCTGACATTGCTCATATGCATAGGCTCACATTCGGGTTATGTTAGCGGATTTAGTCTTAATGCGGATTGTTATAAGACGCTCGCTCACGTGTCGAAAACTCAACAGTTCTTGCTTATATATGCCGCGTATAGCAAGCCTTCTTTTTTTCTCTATAGCAATAACCATAGTACTCGTGCATATCACAGTTTTTCATCCTTCTTATGTACGGCCCAGGAAGTTCGATGGCTTCCTGGATGACGGTGATATCTGCATGGTAGTAGTCAAGGGTATCTGCTAATTTTTCGGCTAGTTTTCCTTTAATCGTTTGCTAGGGTCGTCAACAGTGAGTCCATTTTTATCCGAGGACATTAGTTGGTTCGTCACACAGTTAAATGTCTTCCGTATGAGTAAGGGTTTACTCATGCAGTTACCTGGGACCACAACCGGGAGGTAAGGCAAGCACTTCGCTACGAACTTGACTGTTACGCTGCAAGCCAAATCCAAGTTATAGGACACTCAGTATTTTCCCTATCAATCGCCACGCAGGGCAACCCTTTGGTAAAATAGAGTCATAATGTAAATAATAGCGTGCACGACTGCAGCTTTGATAACAGTTTTATCCTATAGCGATGGGTGGATGAAGTATTGTCGTAACAAGTACGCTTTTCTTTTAGAAGGAGGAGAAAAGAAAATTGGTTTTTTGTAGTGGTTTGAAACTCAGGTGAATTTGATTTCGATATTCGCTCTCCAGGAGTGGGAGTCCGAATAGGACGGAGAGTTTTTTCTTCACTCAGAGTGATTCGAAGGTTATAATTCACACTATTTTTTTTTGTGCTTTAAACTCACAACAGCCAAATCTACGTGTCATTGTTATGCCTTCACACGCAGAATTTTTTTTGTTTGAGTTCCAATTACACAAATGAGAAACTTGAAAAACTTGTCAATGGGTAGGATTCGAACCTTGACTCTCCGAGTGAGAAGCGATTGCTAGTACCACTACACCACGGCCACCGCTTATATTCACAAGAAGACTTAGAAGAGCTCGTTTCAATTAACCGACAACCAGATTGACCACATTGTCTCTAAATGTTTCAAGGGTCGGACAATAACTCGAACCTGCAGCAAAACCTCTGCCGATAAGCATATGCGGCGAAACAAAAAACATACTGTGCAGTGCTGCATTGAAGAACTGGAATCTCCCCAGAGTGCTCTACGAGCAGAAGCAAAGGGAACCAGCATGAAAGGCAAGAATGTGGTTCGAAAATTGTATCAAATGATAAAAAAATATGTCAAGGATACGAACTTTGTAGTCGAAGCCTGCAAAATAATCAAGATCAAGAGAAAATAATAATAATGCCGGTGCGGAAGTTATCGAGAGACAATTTCTGGAGTCTGTATAGGGCCGACGGCGATCAAAATTCAGCTTGACAAGCAGAATAAACCATTCAGTTTGGATGATAATAATCAATATGGAAAGACTACCATAAATAAAATATTTACTCTACAGCATATCTTCGAAAAAACACATGAGTCTTGCCATACGAGTATATGATAGCATTATGGACACTGTTGTGCATATACTCGTAGAGCAATATAATGCTACTGCCCAGCATGACACTGGAGAATACACGCTGTTCTATCAAGGTCGACAAAGGTCTCACGAATTAAGGCACATTTACTCACTGCAATACGATTTTTGGTTTAAGTACCTTGGACTAGTGCTCTTGATTTTAGCCAGGTAATACCCATCTCAACAATTACCCGGGTACCCAGGTAATGCGGGTAATACCCAAGTTCGCGGGTACTCGGTAATGTCAGCTATCGGGTACCCGACAATATCGGGTAATGGGTACTCAAGGGTCACAAATATTCTAGTTTAAAAATGTTGGTAATGTTCACCTTTGGTGAGGATGGGGAACATATTACACAGAGACAACTTGGCTTGCATGAGCTAAAATTAATTCAAATCTTATTTAATGTGTGCAAGGCTCTTAGCAAATCGAAGTGCTGTTATTGCAGTTTTGGCACATAGAGGTATTACATCTCCAAGATTGGCTCTGAAACTTGAAGTAAACGAAAGGCAATGGTCACAAACAGAAGCGACGGTTAAAATCTTGAAGCCATTCCAAGTTGCAACAACATTACTTTGCGAAGAAAATATAACAATTTCCATTCTATGGCCGATTATATGTGGACTAATTAATAAACATCTAAAAACAAACATCTGAAATAATGAAAATATTGTTAGCTCCTATGAGTCATGAAAGAAAGCTTGCAGAAAAGGTTCAAAATTTATAGGCAGGAATTTGAAGAAGTTCTCACAGAACAAGTTTCCACTTTTTTGGATCCAAGACATAAAAACTTGAAAGTCGAGGTTGAAGTAGTCAGAGAACTTTTTAGAAAATATGTACGGAACTTGGTAGAAAACTCTGTGTCCATCGAGAAAAGTTGTGAGTTAAAGATGTAGCGCCATGGATTTTTTATTAGAAGCCAAATCAGATGGTGAGGCCGTTAATGAGTTCGACATGTATCTGTGTGACCCACAGTTAAAGCACAATATTCCTGACCCGATAAAATGGTGGAAAAAGAATGCAGAAAAATATCCAAACCTGGCATTTCTGGTCGAAAAATATTTATGCGTGCCAGCGACATCGGTATCATCAGAACGTGGTTTCTCCACTACAGAAAACATTGTATTGGGTTGTATAATGTACATGAAATGTCCGATTTTCGCTCAGTCGGAAATATGAAGTTCTCGAGTAAGCAATGGGCCAGAACGTTAAATTTTCGTTTTTTTATAAAAAAAAGTGGTACGTGTGCTTGCCGTGTGAGAATTGTAGGGTTCGTTACAAGTACCGTTAATTTTTTTTCTAGGAATTATTTACCATGCTGTCGACAGTTGAAATTCGAACCCTCTTCCTTTACGAATTTAAAATGGGACATAATGCGTCATTGGCAATGAAAAACATTAATGCCGCATTTGAGGATGTAGCGGTAAACGAACGCACTATACGACGTTGGTTTGGAAAGTTCCGTTCGGGAGATGTCAGCCTCGAAAATGAACTACGTGGGAAGCCGGAAACGTTAGTTGACGACGATGTTTTAAGAGCAACGGTGGATGCAGACCCAACGAAATCGATGCGGGAGATTGCACAAAGCATGGGAATATCCCATACCCAATGACAATAAGTCGATACCTTTCTCTCATAGGAAAGGTAAAGAAACTCGATAAGTGGGTACCCGATGAACTGAACAAATCCCAAAACGTACGGCGCCTGGAAATCTGTGCATCGCTTGCATTAAAAAGCCAAACTGAACCGTTTTTCACCGGATAGTCACCAGTGATGAAAAGTGGATACTGTATGGTAATCGTAAAAGATCTGGTCAGTGGTTGGATGCAGATCAAAAATCAAAACACACCCCCAAGCCCAATCTCAGATCCAGACCCCATACATGAGAAATAGCGCGGGTACCCGAAATATAACGGGTACCCAAATCCTTAAGGGCACCCGATACTTTGGTACCCGGGTAATACCCGAAAATATGGGTACCCGGGTATCAAGAGCTCTACCTTGGACTGTACCGACATTTGAAGTAAAATAAAAACCCGTTACCATTTAAATATCAAGCCTGGGACTTGTGAGACGTTGCACCACAACACAGACTGGAAGGTACTCGTATTATCTTTCGGCGGAGCCCCGGATGAAAAGCTTTTTGAGCATCTTAAAGTAACATTCCCCGTTGACCATAACAGTGCGACAGTTTACTTCGAAAAAGTAAGGCCCAACATCAATACAGATTGATGAAACTGCGCACCACACTGTGACTCGAGCTGAATTTAGTTCCCTCTCATGGAGCATCTCTGGGTTGCGAATTCGACAATTCTGTTTGTTCTTATTAGCATTCAAGTCAGACATAAAAAGTGCAAGTTAACAAGTGATTCGTGCTTTTCAATTCCAAGTCTGCTGGGTTCAGTTTGATTGTTATTTGGACTTTAAAACAAGAAAACCTGCACAAGTGATGGTATTTCTGCCATAACTCTGAAAAAAATCTCTTGGGAAATTGTTGATGTCTTGTGTTATCTTTTTAACCTCAGTGTTAACAGCGGCGTGTTTCCCATTGTTTAACAAAGGGAGTTGTAAAAATATAGTCAATTATATACCAATTTCTCTGCTTCCCACGATATTAAAAATTTTCGAAAAATTAATGAAATCAAGAATGCTGACGTTTTTAAAAAGAAATAACTTCTTTTCAGAAGCACAGTATGGTTTTAGACCTGGGAGATCCACGGAGGATGCAATCTTAAATGTTTGCTGCGATTTGTTCAGTGGAGTCAACAAAAGCCATTCTACTATGGCCCTTTTCATTGATATGACCAAAGCATTCGATATGGTGAACTTAAATATAATCTTAACAAAATTATACAAGGCTGGTTTCAGAGGGATGACATACAATTGGTTTAAGTCTTATTTGCTGGAGTTTAGAAGGTTCTGTGCTAGGCCCAGTACTGTTCCTTGTTTACATAAACTCACTTTTCATCCAGAGTTTTTATGGAAATCAACGCGCATTTGCAGACGACATCGCCTTCACGTACACTGACGCCTCGCTCCATGAATGCGTTGCGAAAGTTAACAACGACCTTCATTTATTTAGAATTTGGTTCACCTTTCATAGCTTATTATTAGTGAAAAAACAAAAATAATGAACTTTAAGCTATGCCAAAATAATTTAGAAAGCTTTGGGTTTGTTTTTCATTCAAGCGATTGCCAAAAATTCTGTTTACCACACACATGTGTGAAGCAAAACTTCAGCGTTTTTGATAATTGTTCCACATGCTACTTTAATATTGAAGCAGTCGAGTCTTTCAAATATCTCGGAGTTCTCATTGATAACAAACTAAATTGGAAGGCACAAGCCCTACAGTTAAAATCATATATGACTTTATTAACACAGAAGCCATACTGCTCGCAAAGCGTACTTTCAATGCTTTATTACGGCTTAGTCCAGTCAAATCTTCAATATGGGATTGTTAGTTGGGGAGACACCTATCTAAGTACCCTAAGTGCACTAGTCGTTGCCCAAAAGCACATAATTAGAATTATGTGTGGCAAAAATCGCTATACGGAAAGTTGGCCACACTTTACAAGACTTCAGGCATTGCCATTCAGGAATCTATACGTTTTCCAGGTACTCAAAGAGTTCTTTAAACGAAGCGGTAATGATCCTTTTAGGAATTCTTCGACTTATAACTTGCGAGTAAACAACATGCTACTTTTTGATATCCCACACGTGCACAAAACACATTTTATGAATTTTTATATAGTTACTTCGCGTAGAATGTTTAACAAACTTCCTATGTCTATAGTCCATACTTTCACTATTTTTAAAATCACTTAAAGACTGACTTTTTCCTACGGAACTTATAAGCTTGGCGCTACTGTTGAAAATTATAACATAGTTTATAACAAAAAAAAATGCAAAAACATTCCTTTCTTGTTCTTTATTTTTTTCTCTCATTGAAATAATTATTTTTTTTCGGCTTAGTACTCTATCAATGGAATTCTTAAAGTTGTAACTAAAGAACACCTGATGGTACCCCACGTCAGTTATTCTTGCGTACACATTTATTCCTACACATATTTCCATGGATCTTTCAACACAAACTTAAGTTTTAGAAGGATCTTTAATTTGTTCATCATTTTTAACTAGTAAAATAATTTTTTTTGTACCCTAAATTAAAAAGTTATCTATTGTTAGCTAGTTTTAAGGTGATAATGAATAAATAAATAAATAAAAAAAAAATAAAAAATTTGTGCAGAATTATTGTTCAGGATTATAATAGATTATTTCTGTTATTCACTGTTGTTCATGTTATTGGTCTAATTCGTTGCGCATAATTACCTTAATTGTCACACATATACATTTTTTGTATTCTCTTTTATGCTGCTCTTTCGTTATGCGAAAATGCAAGCATAATCTCGGTCGCTTGGATCAGTACTCTCAGCCTGTACGGACAATGTAAGAACTTTCAGATTATCAAATAAAATTTGTAATGCATATTCAGATATTGTGATATTCATTTTATTCTAAATATATATTGTATTAATCCTCAACATAAAGAAACAAATTTGGTCCTTCAAAATCGGATAAAATTAAAAAAATTGGCGAAATCCCGTCGGAATAAACATTCTTAAGCTCTTTGTGAAAACATTCGCGGATCCATGTGGATCAATCAATATTCTTACACGTACATATCTCAAGATTCATTTAATTTAATTACTCTTTTAGTTGAACTATATAATAGTCATGAATGCTTTGAAGAAAAAAAATAGGCACTGTAAAGGACTGCATAACTCGTTCGATAGGTTTCGCAGAAACAATAGGTGATCGTGTGGATTTAGAACTTTTAGAATTGCGGTTATCATCTTTAGAAGATGCGTGGAAGCAACTTCGTGAGTTGCAAGGCAAGCTATTTGAATTCGCTGATGATCCTAGCTTTATCGATTTAGATGCAGATATCACAGAATATGAGTCGAAATATTTCTTGGCTCAATCTGAAATAAATAAAGTTATTCGTGTACGAAAAAGAGTAGCCGATTCGTCAATAAAAATCAATGATTCCGCGGTGGAGCCTTTTAGAGACATTTTCGAAGTCTTCGTAATCCCCCTCTATAGTTTTGCCAAATCTGCATGTTCCAAACTTCTCAGGAAATTATAAATTATATTCGAGATCTTTTTGTTGGATCTGTGGATAGTCATCCAAATTTATCGAGTACTCGAAAATTTCGATACTTAAAATCTTTTCTTCATGATGAAGCCTCTAATCTAGTACGCCATTTAATCGTTTCGGATGCAAATTATCTCGAAGCATGGTGGCGATTGCAAAGCCGCTACGATCGTCCAAGTTTTATTGTGCAGTCATAAAGGAAATTTCTATCCCTTCCTGTAATGACATCGAGTAACGTAACGATTCTTCGAACAATTGCTGATGGTACTGACGAAACAATCCGCGAATTAAACGCTCTAAAGTCAACGAAAAGAGATCCGTGGATAATGTATTTACTTCTTTTGAAAATCGATAAAGATAGTAAGGAGACTTTGGCTCAAGAGGTTGGCTCTCGCGACGATTGTACAGTTCAGGAACTTTTAGACTTTTTACAACTCCGTTGTGATACATTGGAAGCTTGTCAATCGCTCAATCGGTCGGTTAAACATCGTGGTAAAATTCAAAATTCGGTTCGTACTCACGTGGCTGAGACTGTACAATGTAATCGGTGTCCAATGTGCAAAGAGGAACATTCAGTCCATCAATCGTGGACTAAGATCGTGTCACTTACAATAAATCTTCGCCGCGAGTTCGTTAAAAAAATTCATTATGTTTCAATTGCTTGAGACCTGGACATTCGTCGAGCAAATGCAGATCTGCATTTCGATGCCGTGTGTGCAAAACACGACATCATTCACTTGTGCATTCAGACAATCATTCGAAGCAATCAAATTTATCTCAGCACAGTGTCTCGTCTGTGGAACCTTCGGTTAGCTCGAATTTATCTCGAAAACTTTCGCCAGGTAACATGATAAGTCATTATTCGCACCCAACTCAATCTAATGTTCGTCAGACTCTTTTACCTACAATTATTGCTAAAATAAGGGGCATTCAAGGCAATCTCGTTTCCGGTCGGGTGTTATTGGACTCTGGTTCACAAAATTCGTTTATCTCTGAGCCGTTCGTGCAAAGGCTTTGTCTCTCCAGGAGTCACGCTCGAGTTCCTATTGTTGGGGTATCTGCCACAGAAGCTGGATTCACTCGTGGACGCGTATCTATTCAATTCAATTCTCGTTTTGATTCGTCCGTTCTTCTCGTTGATGCATACGTTCTTCCTAAAATCACTTCGAATTTACCTAGCCAATCGTTCGATGCATCATCATATACACATTTTCGAAATTTAAATCTTGCAGATCCTAAGTATAACGTGTCTCGCCCAGTCGATATTCTTCTAGGTGCAGACAAATTGTGGACAATTCTGAGGGGAAACCAGGTAAAAGGTTCAGATGGCACACCTATTGCTCAAGAAACTTCGTTTGGATGGGTACTTTCTGGTGAATTTTTGACCCCTTACTCTATAAATCCCATTTCATTAGGCACTCTTCACTCAACATTCGACATCGACCATCTTCTCAAAAGATTTTGGGAGCTGGAAGAAGTTTCACCAGTTTTAGACAACTCTGTTGGAGAAGATCCTGCCGAAATACATTTCCGCCGAACATTTTCTCGTTCATCCGATAGACGTTATTGTGTTCAACTTCCCTTTATAAATGAATTGCCGAAATTTGGAGATACTCTGAAGTCAGCCATATCACGGTTGCACTGTATGGAACGTCGCTTCAGTTATAAACGAGAATTGTTTCGTATGTATTCAAAATTCACTCGCGAGTACTAGGATCTTGGGCATATAGAACCCATGCAGTCATGAAATTAGACAGTTCTACAACTAAATTGTGCGTAGTGTTTGAAGGTTCCGCAAAAGATAATTTAGGACAATCTCTTAACAGCACATTGCTGATTGGACCTTCCATACAGAGAGATCTTGTTGGTGTTTGTCTTAGATTTCGCCAGCATCAGTATGTTTTCACAGTTGGTGTCGTCAAAATGTTCCGCCAAATGTGGGTGGAAGAAAAACACAGGGATTTTCAGCGTATCGTATGGCGCGAGAATCCTAATGACGAAATTCAACACTTTCGCCTTTGTACCGTAACATATGGTACAGCCTGTGCTCCATTTCTGTCCGTGAGAGTCTTAAACCAACTTGCACATGATTATCGTGGCGACTTTCCGAATGCTTCCCAGGTTTTGCTCAACGACGTCTATGTTGATGACGCAATGGCTGGAGCTAATTCAGTTGAAGATCTTTTAAAACTTCAGTCCGAGTTGGTTTCCTTACTATCAATGGCAAAACTTACTCTACGCAAATGGAACTCCAACTGTTGGCCACTCCCCTCACTTTTACCAAAAGAAGATTGTGAATACTCCATCAAAGACACTGAAGGTTCAACAAAATCTGTCAAAATTCTCGGTATGTTCTGGAATCAAGCTCGCGATGAACTTTTTTATAGAATAAATACACTCAGTCCACAATCTTCGACGACCAGAAGAACGCTACTTTCGGTAATATCCATGATTTTCGATCCCCTCGGGCTCCTAGCCCCATCTGTTGTATCTTTCAAGATAATGTTTCAAGACCTTTGGATGCCAGAACGTAAGCTAGGTTGGGACGATCCTGTGCCATCAAATGTTGCTATATCGTGGGATTACTATAGGAAGGAGCTTCCAAGTTTTGCATAAATCCGCATCCCTCGGCATATTGTCTCCTCGTCTGAAAATATTGAGTTGCACGGATTCTCAGACGCATCTTCGGTAGCATATTCTGCTGTTGTTTATGCACGAGGAAAATTACAACCAGGTGGTTTTCAAATAACAATAATAGCTGCTAGAACTAAGGTAGCTCCGTTAAAAACAGTGTCGATACCTCGTTTAGAATTGTGCGGAGCTCTCCTGTTATCTCGTCTCATTACGCGAATTAAATCATATATGACTCTGAACATATCAAGAACATTTGCCTGGTGTGACTCGGAAATAGTCTTGCATTGGTTATCTTCTCCCACTCGACGATGAGCTACATTCGTTTCTAATCGTACTGGTCAAATTCTTGACACAATACCGCGGAGTTCGTGGCGTTACGTCTCTTCCACAGATAACCCTACCGATTGCGCGTCACGCGGTCTTCAACCTTCAAATCTTGTTAAACATACACTTTGGTGGACTGGCCCAAAATGGATGGCCTCACCGGAAGAGAACTGTCCTGTATCGAAATTTGATTTATCACGACCTTCGGATTATGCAATTATTAAAAGTGAAGACTGAAAAATACCCAGACACTTGTTATTTCTCGTGGCGAACTGTAAGCCCTTGACTCTTCTTACCGAAAAGCATTCGTCCTGGTATCGTCTTCAGCGTGTGGTAGCTTACTGTTTACAGTTCGTGAAAAATTGTCGCGAAAACTCAAATAATCGTCGATTTACCTATCTATCTCTTCGCGAAATTCAAGCTGCTCAAGTAGTACTCATCAAAAATTCCCAAGAATCATCATTCGCAGAAGATATTCAGAATCTCAAAACTCACAAGCAAATGCCAAAAAAATCCAAATTGTTGCGGTATTCTGCTTTCCTGGATAAAAATGGACTTCTACGTGTCGGTGGAAGAATTAAACACGCAAATATATCTTATAACATTAAACATCCTTTAATTTTATCTAACAAATGTAATTTATCCGTTCTTATAGTGACCGATGTACATCTCAAAAATCTACACACAGGGGTTTCGGAGACCTTCGTCATCGTCCGCCAGCAGTTCTGGATACTTGGAAGTCGCAATATTATCCGCAAGATTATTCATCGCTGCAAAATCTGTTTTATTCAACGAAGAGTTCGTGTTAGTCAATTAATGGGAGACCTGCCCGCTGAACGCATTCAATCGAATCGACCGTTTATTAACACAGATGTTAATTATGCTGGTCCTTTTAAAATCCGCTTTTCTAGTGGTCGAAATCCAAAATTTAGCAAGGCATACATTATTTGTATGCTTCTCTACAAAGGTCCCCCATCTGGAGTTGGTTAGCGACATAACCTCAGAAGGCGCCTCTTGCAGTCCTTCGGAGGTTCGTTTCCAGAAGAGGAAGATGTGCCAATTTGTACAGTGACAATGGCACAACCTTTCACGGTGCCCGAAGATGTTGCCCTTGCCCGTGACAACATTGAATGGCATTTTATACCCCCATCTGCCCCACATTTCGGCGGTCTTTGGGAAGCGGGAGTTAAATCCATAAAATTTCATCTACGACGAGTAATTGGATAAACAACCCTATCGTATGAGGAACTTACCACAGTTTTAAATCAAATCGAAGCCGTATTGAATTCTCGTCCACTTTGCTTTGTATATCTGACGATGACTTTAACCCACTAACACCGTCTCATTTCCTTATAGGTGAGCCGTTAACAGCACTACCGGACCCCACACTGTTAGAAGTACCAAACAATCGATTGTCTTAGTGGAATCTAATGCAAAATATGGTTCAAGGATTTTGGCGACGATGGCATACAGACTACCTGACTACTCTTCAAGAGCGAAACAAATGGGAAACTCAGCATCCAAACGTGAAGGTCAACGATCTTGTAGTTTTAAAAGAACCCAATCCACCAACTAAGTGGGTTATTGGACGAGTGGAAGTGGTAATACCAGGAGATGACAAATTAGTTCGCGTCGCAAAAATCCGGACTGTACGAGGAACTTTTCTTCGACCTATTTCAAAACTAGCGATATTGCCCACTTCCTGAAACTTTGTTTCAGGGTGCCGGGATGTTCAGGATTATAATAGATTATTTCTGTTACTCACTGTTGTTCATGTTATTGGTCTAATTAATCTTGTCTTGTCGAAATCGAAGGAACGATGAGTACGGCAGCAGTTACAACAGCAATGGCTTTCAGCATTACAATACTAAGTTGAAGGACTGAGCTATTTTTTGGTCAGTCCGTGTGTGTCTATTCACAAATCATGGTGTACTTAGACCTTTAGGGCCCCATCACGTTGGTACGGAAATAAGTCTGTCTTTTTCGTTTCCAAAAACTTCGTTATCGTAACGTTTGTTACTCTAGTCTGGCATCTGGTTGACAGGAACTTTTCACTATCATGTCACCTAGAAAATAAACTTCTGAATGTCTTTTTAAGAGATTACAGGGTATATTTCATTAATGAATGAATAGTATAGAAACCTACACTAGTGAGGTAAACTAAGACTGTGAGTATGATTTCTATAATTTAAAGGAGCAATGTTTTCATAATGACATTATTCATTCCCATCTGAAGTTCGAGTGTTCAGTAATTGCTAAGAATTGAAGCTTTTCCAAGGCCCACTCAAAAAACAATCAGCAAAGAAAAACCGCTAAACTGAAATTTGTTGATGATACTTTACTTTTACTTTTTTGTGCCCAAATTTGAAAGCTTGTCCAAATCTAGAATTTCCAAAAGTTTTATTTGTTTAAAGAATTTGACCTCGCATTTATAATCAGCTTTGGCACAAGTACTAACCGGTTCCGGTTGATATAAAACGATGAACGTAGAGTTCAGATTGCCTCATAACGTCGAGTGTTAGAACAGAAATAGAAAATTATTCTCTAGGGGGCTTCTTATATTGATTTTGAATTCATTGTTTTCATAGCTCCATCGTCCGTCATCAATTTGATCTCTCTAATAAGATACTTATACGCACAGACGTCAGCGAAGCAATACAGTCATCAACAATACCTTGACTATAACAAATTAGATTTAAAAGGATGATATAGCTACCCGTGTACTCGTAAACGTCCGCACATGAATGACTTTGAAGCTTCAAATGCGAATTTGTGATTGTCCGCACAATTTCGTAGATGTCACCCACTTGTGAGCAGATTTCATAACAAAATTAAACCTCAATCCTTGAAATTTGAATGAAACCAAAATAACAATAAATTTTCATGTCTTTGGAGAGTTAGATACGAGTATACTCACAACTGACAACGTTCGTTCAATACCTTTGACAATTCTGCAATACAATCGATTCACCAACACGAATACGCGCTTGTATACAACTCGTAAACGTTGAAGTTCATTGTTTTGTGAAAAGTGCATATCAAGCTAACAAATTAAAGTAAGAATCTAACACTCAACTGGTGGAGCCATGTAACTTTAACTCAAAGGTACTTCTGTCTGGAGTATACCTCTTCTCAGATTTGATGGGTAGTGACTCTAAGCGTTTCGAGTTTTTTTTTCAAATCCTGGTTTTTAGTGAGTGCACAGCCTGCCCAACAAATTTTGGTATTTTTTCTCTCACAGCTGTAGTTAAGTAAATAAGTTGTTTGGAAAAGGTGATTTCGGCACAACCATCTGACTATAATTGTGTGACTTACAACACTGACTACTCGTACCTTCATCTATTATACAGGTGGCGCAAAATTAATCATCCAATTTTGTTTTTACTTAAGAATTATTTTGAGTAAAGGAAATCTTTATTAGGACCTTTACAATTGTTTCTCCCAAGTGGCTGCCGCCAGTGTTGATACTTATTTGTGCCCGTTTTATCGCATTTTCCATGACTTTCCGCAAGATTTCCGGTGATAACTGTTTGCATTTCGACCAGAAAACGCTTCCTCCACAATATCCATTGTGGCTCTTGCTGTGTGTGCGGTTGCACCGTCTTGTTGAAACCACATGTTCACCAAGCCCCGCTTATCCAATTCCGGCAGTAAGAAGTCGTTTATCATGGCCCTGTAGCGTTCGCCAGTAACAGTGACCGTATTGATGGCAAAAAAATACGACCCAATCACTCCTCCCGCGTGAACGCCGCACCACACAGTGGCTTTTTTCTGTGCCCCAAAAACGGTGGCCGCCACGCCCTGCATGGTCTCCTGTGTATCCACTCTGTTCGAGTCGAATAGCTAAGCGCCAGAATGTTTGCCTAGTTAGCGCGACACGATTAGGAACACGACGTAGAAATTCACGCTGCGGTAACACCACCGACCGAATATTGGTCAAAAACATTGACACAATTATTCCACGCTCTTGCGTCTCATGACGTCTTTACCTTGCTTACTTGCACCATAAACCCGATTCTATCTGCAGTCGTACAAATCTCATGGTTTCAATCCAACAGGAATGACTCCCCACTGATCCCAAAGATCTTCGACGAATTTTTACCGATTTTCAAAACAATTTCAATATCTCTTCTACAGACGTCGAAAACGATCTCTCCTCATACGCCTCTCATGTCTCTTCCAAACGTCTCTCGCATCTCCAAAAAACGTGCTCTAGCTTTAAAAACTACTATGGTCCGTAACACGCCCCACAATCTAGCAAACAATTGTCTATCACTCTACTACCAAAATGTGAGCCCCCCTTCAAAAGCATCTTCTATTTATTTCAACTCTCAAAAGCTGCCGTATGATATTTTTGCTTTAACCGAAACTAATCTAATATCTAATATCACGGATTCGGAACTATTCACACCTGACTTCCGTTTATTTCGCGACGATGGACGTGAAAATAATGATGATGCTATAGGACGAGGTGTCCTTCTGGCAATCAAATTACGGTTGAACCCTGAGCTCTTCAAAAAGTCATATACCTCCGATTTCGAATTCATCTGTGTTAAAATTACTGCCTTCAAACATAAACTTTATATCCTCTGTTGCTATGTTCGCCCCTCCTAACCAATACACAGTTATCAGCTCGCGACTAATGTAGTCGATTCCCTCTTCGAAATCACAGATCCCTGTGATGAAATTATTGTTCTCGGTGATTTTAATTTCCCCCATCTCCAAAGGACTCACTCGAATGAAAAATCTTATCTTGTTCCCACAGATGCAGCTTCTGACAAAGAAATCCTCTTCACAGATTGCCTCACAAACTCTGGCCTTTTTCAAATAAACCCAATTTCTAACTTCATGGGTCGGAAACTCGAGGTCTTGCTCTCGAGCGTGAACTTCTTCTTTCGAAATTAGACCGTCTCCACCCACTTCTCCTCGTTATGTATTCATATGATAACAATAATTCCTTGAGGCTTTCAGAAACTTCCTTCCACATCGATTTCTGTAAAACCAATTACACTAAGCTCAACAATCTTCTCAAAAATGTTGACTTTAGTTTTCTTCAAAACAGTAACATAACCGCAGATTCTGCTGTAGTTATCTTCTACGATAAGATTTTCCACTGATAAGGCAAACTACTCCTTTTATTCGACGCAGAAATACTTTGTCATCTCCTCCCTGGTATAACAAAGAACTTCGTACACTTCGTAACAAGAGAAACAGGATATGGCAACAATACGTTAAAACTGGTTCTAACTTTGACCAACAAGACTACCTCCAATCACTTCTGTCTGCTTGCTGAATATCAATTTGACTGTTGTCAAATATCTCCCTCGTCAGTTGAAATTACATCAGCGCAGTTACTGCACAAAATACATAAACTGAAAGACGATTTTTCTCCAGGTTCTGATGATAATATAATTAATCCCCTCACTAGTATTTTCAAACTATCTTTGTCTGAAGGGCTCTTTCCACATCTGTGGAAAATTGCTTTTATTATCCCTATTCACAAAAAAGGACCAAAGTACGATATCACCAATTATCGCCCCATTGCTAAACTATCCTGCATACCCAAGGTTTTTGAAAGTATTGTTTATGATGCACTATATTTTCAATGTAAATCTATGTTTGCAATCAACCAACATGGTTTTCTCAAAGCCAGATCGACGATCACCAACCTTACTGAGTTTGTTTCTAGTACGCTGTGCGCCCTAGTGCAAGGGAAAGAAATTGATGTAATCGCCACGGACTAAGGATTTTGATAAAATCTCGCACAAGTTAATTCTATTCAAACTCAAAGCTCTTGGTTTCGAACCTAGACTGACCTTTTGGATTAATTCGTACGTTAAAAAAACACTATTTTCGTTCCCATTTTTCTGACTCAATTCTCGCCACTTCGGGTGTTCCACAAGGCAGCCAGCTCGGTCCATTAGTTTTTATTTTGACTATTAACGATGTTGTTAACGTCATTAAGCACTCCCACACTCCCATCGATGCCGATGATATGAAAATCTATAGACAGCTCTCAAGCCTCTCTAACCCTCAACCTTTACAAGATGATCTTAATAGATTCTCGACATATTGCCATAAAAACTTTCTCGAGCTCAACATAGAAAAATGTCAAGCCATTTCTTACTCCCGGGCGCGTTTGACACTTCCAACCCGCACCTACTATTTACCAAATCAAAGAGTAGCTGCAGTTACTTCAATACGGCACTTGGGTGTCATTTGTGATACACAGCTCAATTTTCGCATCCATATTGACTCCGTAATTAGCAAAGCTAACTCCGCTCTCGGATTTGTTAAACTTTGGTCAAAAGAATTCTCCGACCCCTATGTCACCAAATCCCTGTACAAAACCTTTGTTCGTCCACTTCTCGAGTACTTCAGCGAGATATGGTCCCCTTACTACGATGTACATATTCTGCGCATTGAAGATGTCCAACGTAGATTTCTGCGATTCGCATTACGAATGAGCTACCATGGGCTGACTACAATATTCTACCCCTCTATGTTACTCGGTTCCCTGTCTTTGGAAAAACGTTGGGAGTCCGCCGACACTCTCTTCATCCACAAACTTTTAACCGTCATCATCGATTGTCCCACAATACTCTCCCAAATCCCATTTAACACCAACCCATGTCATTGAAGATCTGTCCACCTTTTTCGTCCGAATAATCACAGGACAACTTATGGTCTCAACGAGCCACTGTGTCATATGCTACGTGAAACAAATCGGATACGTCAAGTGTTCGATTTCCACCGCAGCAGTCTAGCCCTTCGAAATTCCCTGAATAACCATTTTTTCTCGTCACTAGACCTTAGTTTAAGTAGAAATAGTAGTTATAAGTCATAGTTTTAAGTTTAGTTTGTTAAGTCATATGTTTGTATTAAACATTCCAATAAACCGTCCAGGGTTGACCCGGGCCTTAAATCTAAAAATCTAAATCCATTTCTTGTTTGTTTGTATACTGCAGCTGTCTAGTTCACAAATGTCAAATATGATTGACAGACGACGCCATTTGCAAAAATTATACCATCTTTCGATAGGGTGATTAATTTTGCGCCATCTTCTATTATACGCTCATTTCCCCAAGTTTCACTTAAGCTTGAACACCACAGTGAAGTGGACAGTCGTTGTAAGAGACATCTTTATGACCAGATGAATCCATTTCTAATCTCGAAAAGAGCGCCGACATCTCAAAGCATGATATCCAAGCATGTCGTTCTTTAGTCTTCGTTTTAAAATCTATTTCGTTGCATCTGGATTATGCTGCAGCTCCTCACCGTTCTACTCAAAGAAGCTTATCCCAAACCAGTGGCGGGTGATGCCAAAGCAATTAAGACCACCCCATTCGATGTGCTGTACAGATATAGCAATGCGCTATAGCTTTTATGTCTTCTGCGGCTGGTGATGTTTGCCACAGATGCAAAAATACAATATCTCCCACAACGTTTCAGGGCTCATTCATTGCGAAAGAGAAGCTCCTGATTGTTCTACAATTGTTGGTAAACTTGGAGGTCCATAGCCTGTCGATGTTGTACTTTTATGTCCTTTACATTTTGTAGAGTTACTATTGACGAATGTAGTACAGTAAGATAGTTATCATAAGGTGGTGGTCACCTCCTATGTCGATAATTCATCGAGCCTGTTCCGTATGTATTGAATAATATTTCTTAAACATTAAACATTACCCTAAATGACCTTTCTGCAGGTCTTTTGTTCAAACAGTCTGCCTCCAATGACGTTACAAAAGTCAACGAATCAGTGGCCATTATCATATCGAATGCCGGACATAAGCTACGAATCGAACGGAGAATGGAACAAATTTTCCCTATGATTCGGCATTGCAAGAAGATGTGACTTTTTGGGGCAGTAGCAAATGCAACGTCAGGGGCAATTATCTCCTCGATTTCATATCTCGTCTGACCTGGTTGTCAACAATGTTGGCTTTCAGCCAACTTTTGTTACGAGAGGAATATAGCAAGTAATCGACTGAACCCAGTATACAACAGGGTTCTAGGGATTACCGACTGTAAAGCACTATAGGAGGTCTCCATGTGAGACTATACGTACATCGAGTTCAGTATCGAATGCGAGCGAGGAGCTCGGGATGTTTGACAGTGCTCCCCCTAAACTCAGGACAAAACGAAAGCTAGAGGAAGCTGTTTAGAACCCGAACAGTGCCCTCATCAAGCATTTCGACTAACATGTCCAGCTGCCAAGGAACAAGGAAGAAACCAAGGAACGAGCGTTATGAAGCGACTACTTCAAGAAACCACAAAAAACTTAAGACTAAGTTGGATCAAGTTCTTACAGATCGAAGCAAAACTATCTCGGACTTCGAAGAGTGCCTCTTATAAAGACTTGAAACCGGTGAAACCAGTAATCTAGTCAAAGTCCTCAAACGAAGAAAATCAACCAGACTGGAATCACTCAGAAAATCTGATTGCTCCTACACTTCCCAGGTAAGCTAATCAGAACCAGCTCACAACTAACAGCTATTAACGAAGCTGCTGGTGAGCTAAATAGCACACCACGTTGTAGATGGTATACCTCATCGGTTGTGGTGACGGATGAGGCCATCAAAGATGTTGTTGCCTCCTTTGATGACTTCCAGTTGCCTGGCACCGATGGCATATACCCAGTAAAATTAAAAAAAAAAGTTATAGACCAGCTGCTGGTAACTCTGAAGAGTCTGCAGTCTCCTTGCTGCATGTTGTTCGACTCGACAATACTTTTGACGTCTATACACAAGCATACGCGGATGATGCAGCTGTACTACTATCTAGCAACTGCCTGCTCAGAAAACCATAGACGTGATCGATGATTGGTGAACTAGAAATGGGCTTTCAGTCAATCCTCTCAAAACTGAGGTTGTTCTCTTTAGGAGAAAAGGGTCTGCTTAAAGGCCTTCTGATAGAGCAAAAGAGCTATCGGCGAGAGATGAGGCCTATCACCAAAAAGGGTCCCTTGGATCTACACTACTTTGATAATCCCAATTATATCCCACGTGTCGGTTGTCTGGCGAAACAAGCTCATTGCTGACTTTACAAGACTCCAAAGAACGATCTGTCTTGGTTGCATGGGCGTTTTCCCTAGCACGCGTGGAGTTGCTCCAGACGCATTGATGAATATCCCCCCTTTGATTTTCCATTCCATTTAAATCCATCTTCCATTTAAAAAGAAGTGATCTTTACACGCACTGGAGCTTTGATAACTTTGCGCACCGTCTGTCTTCCGACTCTGGCGTTATGGACACATCGTCTGATGCAATGACACCAGAAGTCCTGCGGCGGAAAGAATGCAAAATCAACTTTACCTGTGCTCAGGACTGGTTCCTGTCAGAATCTGAGCCAGGAAAGGAACGTAGTCGGATTTTCATGGATGGTTCCGAAACCGGTCTAGGATGCGGCGCGGATGTCTTTCTGTAGGACGACAACTTTAGATTTTACTGATCTTTAGGAAAACTTGAACTATACATTGAAGAATCTGTGGGGTGGGCGAAGTTTTTACATCTGTAGCGAAAGCCAAGATGTACTTGGAGTCTTCCTGGACCGTCTTACGATTTCCAAATTAGTTCGAGAATGCAAGACTTCTCTGAACGCAGTCGTACGGATAAATTCACTGAGTCTTGTTTGGGTCCCAAATTGACGACGAACTTTCTAGGAAAGGCTCAGAAGAGAGTTTTTCAGGACCCGAACCTACGTTAGGACTGCGTATGCAGATGGCGTGATTCTCCAGATTTTTGGCAGACCAAACGACTGCTCTCGACATCTGTAAGATTTTATTGCTGTACCTCAGTAGAAAAGACTGCAGGCTATCTACTGGTGTCGTAACAGGCCATTACACTTTTGGTACTTACTTGCTTACTTACTCGTATATGGTGCTACAGTCCGCGGTGGAACAGGGCCTCAGCTAACATGCCTCACTAGTTAGCACGATCATTTGCCAGCGGCCTCCAGTTGAGCCTCAGATCCCTTTCTACTTGGGTGTGCCACCTAGAGGTTGTGCTCTACTACGTTGTAGATTGTAGTCGAAAACTTTCCGGGCTAGGACGGTGGTCTCTATGCAAGGTGACCTATCCATCTAAGCCAGGTTCTCCGAGCTTTTCTGATGAAGTGGGCATCGCTTTACAGCCCGTACAGTTCGATGTTGAAACGTCCCCTCTATTCTCCATCGGTGCAAACCGAAAATTACTCGAAGAACTTTCCCTTGATGCGCTCGATAGCACCGATTAGCAAATCATTATTCAAATGATTCCCACGCTGGTGTCGTTGTCGGAGTTGATATCGCAGCCGAGGTGGTAAAGCCCCTTACTACGTCAAAGTTGTAGCTGCCTATCGTGCCATTTTCTCCTAATCGTGAATGTTGTATGTCCCTCTTTCTGGACAGCATATACTTTGTTTTGCCTTCGTTGACCGCTAAAACCATCTTTGCCGCTTCTGCTTCAATAGTCGCAAACACTACATGTTCTTCCACGTGTTCTTCCCAATATGTCAATGTCGTTTGCGTATGCGAGTAACTGAACAGAGAGAAAGATGCTGCCTTTCGAATTGACTTGTGAGTTTCGTTTTGTCATTACCGACCTTAACGGAGCAGCGTGCATTCCCCATCGTCATCTTGCACAATCGGATGAGCTTGGTAGGGATGCCGAAACTGGATATGGCTCTGCATAGTTCATCTTTTTATATATTGTCGTATGCGGCTTTGAAATCGATGAACAGACGGTGTGGATTTGAAACTCCTTGGTTTTTTCCAAGACCTACCATAGTGGTAAAATTTGACTTATGGTGGACTTTCCCGGTGTAAAACCACACTAATAGGGACCGATCAGACTTTTTACGAAGAGTCTTAGGCGTTCATACAATACACAGACAGGGTTTTATTTGCGATGGTGAAGAACTTGTGTTGCGCAGTACAAACAATGCTGAGGTTCCATTTGTCGGTCATAGTTTCATCGACACAGATTTTGGAGATGAGTTGTTAAATGCTCCATAGCCAATCATCACCAGAGGCTTTAAACAGCTCGGCAGTTAAGCCATCGGATCCACCAGCTTTATTGGACTTAAGTTCGAAAATAGCTGTCCTGACTTCATCAAGTTGAATGATTCATTCATGATTCGTGGGTGCTGTTCGTCATCAGCGTTTAACAGGCTGCTGAAATAATCTTTCCAGATTCTCAATGCTGACTGTCGTTCTACTATGAGGTTTCATTCTAGATACTTGCCTTCAGGCCTTACAGTTTTGGCATGTTCGTTCTATTTGTTTCTAAAACTTCCGAACTTCATTCTTCCGGTAGCACCTCTTTAAGGACTCGATTGGGCACTTCTCGTGCTCTTTCTTCTTACTTCTGAGTAGCCTATGTTCCTCTTTCCTCCTATCGTTCTTCCTGCTTTCCCGGGTTTGTCTAACCTTTTTTATTTAAGACCTTAACAGTCAAGTTGGTATTACTACACTTAAAATGCCTGAGCACGTGTTAAGTTTTTAGGAAAATGGCACAGAGAGAGAAAGAAAGATTTTTGGGTTCAATGGTTATTTCGCGTCATAAGTGGCATCATTTTACATGAATTTAGTTGCCTGAAAAAAATGAATGTCTTTCGGGCGCGGTTGGTATTGAACCCTGAACCGTCCGATTTGGAAGCCAAATACTACCACTTGAGCCACGGCGTCATCGAACCAGCTGTTTATTTGTTGAGGCGTTAGAAACCCAGTACATCAGATGCGATCTCTCTGATTGCAGTGATGCCACTTTTCTACGTTCGATGTTGGTGGCATCGGATTTCTCAAGAGGTTAAGAGAAGCTCGATTGGAAATGGCTGGTGGCCTCTTACGATTGTTGCCGTTCAACGTTTAACTCACAATGTTAAACGGTGGCTTTTGGGCTGTTATGTTGGTTACAACGAGGTAATAGTCCGAGTCAATGTTTGCTGTTCGGGACGTTCGGACATCAAAAAAAAACTGGATTAGTGCCCTGTGCCAATCGCAATATGATCAATTTAGTTGATTGTTTGTTGATCAGGAGTTAGCTAGGTCCCTTTACTGTTATAAAGTTGTGGAAACCGTGTGCTGGATACAGTTTCATTACGTTTCGACACAAAATTAATAAGAGTGTGGCCGTTTCCGGAGATGATGGCGTGGGAGCTATACTTCCCCACTATATTACCAAAGATGCCCACCTTGTTTAACTTGGTATTAAAATCGAAACGAACAATTTTCACTTCAAACTTAGGGCATTACTCGTAGGTTTTGTCGAGGAGCTCGTAGAAGCAGTCTTTGGTAAGGTCATCCTTCTCCTCTATCGGGGCGTAGGTGTTCATGGTCTTATGTTGGCGAATCGTCATCAGGCGTTCGCTTACATGCCTGATACTCAAGACTTAATCGCTTCGCTACGACTACTGTCCTCTTACAGATTTGTAGCCTCTTTTTATCCGATCCCATAACACTTCTTAAATGGTGATTATGTTTGCTTTATAGCAGTCAAAGATCTCCGTGTCCATGCTTCCCCGTAAGGAGGCGTAGCGTTGTATATTGGTTATATTTCTCACTCTACTCCAAAAGATGTCCCTCAGTATAATATCACTAGTTTCAATACAAAGCTCACTCACATAAAGCCCGACGAAGAGGCTTAAGCCAATGGTGGTAATTTACTATTCGCAAGGCTGAGTAAAGTATTAGGCTTAGATCCAAACTTACCCAACTTGATATATGCAAGCCACATCTTCTAGTTTATATCAGCATCACGGCGCCAACATAAGGAACTTCAGCGGTCCCGTTAGGATTTTCCTTTCGTTACCATATTTGCATACCTTCACAGAGTATGAAACCATTCGTATTTGTATATCCTTTTAGGGGCAGTTACTTTCAGTGAGGATTATAAAAGAGAGCTAGGAGTATTTACAGAAAATTCCAGTAGAAATGAGCTTTATTTAAAAAATAAGAAGCTAATCCTAAAAAGCAGTTAAAAAATATTATAACAATACAAACTAATCGCATTGCTACTCCTTTGCACATTAACAGATTCAAATTTCTTATCTCTTAGATTTTGCTGCCTCCCGGGCCCGCCTTTTCCGCATCCTTATAAATATCATGGCCCTTCCCTTGCTTGATGCTTCTTAGCTCATCCAAAAGCTCCATTTGGCAATCTAAAATGTCTGACACCAATTGAATTCTATGCAATTGGTCATCACCGTATTCATTCATTGACGTTTTAAGTTCACTACTATCACCATTCGACTCTTCAGCTGTTGTCATTGTCAAACGCACTTTTTTCCTCCCTTTTCCCGGCCATTTTTCCGATATTTCTTCTCGAAGAAAACGCCAAAATGTATAGTGATCTAAATTTCTTGACCTCTCAATATCCTCGGCTTTTTGTTTGGAATAATTCAGGCACACCACTGTAATGAACATGTTCAAGAGAAATATTGTCACAGAAACAACCAACAGCATGTAGAAGAAGAATCCAAGCGCACTACCGCCATAATTCAGTTCATTTGGACTAGCATTTGCAGAAAAACCAAACGACAACGACATCAGTGTTGTGATACTCTTCAGAAACTCTGAGAAACTTGGTGAGTTTGATCCATTTACGATGTGCACGGCAAGACTAATTCCTATAATAAAAATGGCAATAAAGAGAGAAGTTGACGCAAGTGGCCCTTTTGACACATGTAAAGTGCTTGTCAACACACGGAACACTCTGGCAAACTGTAGTATCTTCCACAACCGCAAAGTCGTCAAGAAAATCAAAAATGCCACCAACATCGTACATAGTTCGTCAATATTAGCTGCCTGGTAAAACGGCACAAATTCGTTTTTTCTGCTAGTTTCCAATTGCTGTAACAAGTTTTTGACGTATACCTCTCGCATCCATACTCCAATGGCAATGGACACATTCAAACCGACAATAGCAATGTCAACGTAGTTCCATGACATTGACAGATACTCTTGAACTGATGGCGAATACCATATTTTCAAAACCATATCCGCCACTACCCTCATCATGACAATGAAATACAAAAGAAACGTCAAAAGTGCATACCATGGTAGATTGTCAATATTGAAAAGCAACTTTACGGTTTGAATTTTATCTGTCATAACAAATGAATTGAATGCTGTCTGTTCGGCAGATATAATCACCAAGGTGAACAGATCTGCATCGACGTTGTAAAGAGTGAACTCGATGATCAATGCTGCCGTTTGTCTGTCAATCCAATTTTTCTCATGCAGGAAGTTTAAAACTCTATGACTATTGACCAAATTCCTTCCCAACAGCGCAACATATCCACCACCAGGTTGGTGATACAACTTTCCTTTTCTGTCAACACTTCCTGTTTGCTCATCACTTTGGTATTGCCATGGCTGAAAGATTCTCCAAAATTTGTCTTTGTACATGATTGATGAGTCTTCCTTCTTCCACCCGGGATCGAAAACAGATTTCTCTTGTTTAGATGAAACTTGGAGTTGTTTATGCCGAATTTGTCGAAGTCTGACAACCCCCAGTACTTTGGCGATTTGTAGGTCCACCCAACCGCTCTCATCAAATCGTTCACCATTGTATGAAGTGCCATCGTTAAATCCGTCTATTATTGTTCCATTTATAAAGTTGTACACGTCCTCGATGTTTATTATATTTTTAATGGCATACTCACTGAATTTAGGATTCCGCAGAACATCCTTTATAGTTCTTGTATTGTAGTACGCCAGAGGATCTCTTGTCCCATTTATGAGAAAGAGCAAAATGACCAAGTAGCTTCCATATAGAATTAGGTCTCCAAGAATGTCTTTGTACTTGAGAGTTCTATCTTCATTTCGTTTGTAAAAAGTTGGTCCGAGATTAACTTGACATTTGAGGGCGTTCATTTTGCGTTTAAGGTACTCCACCTTATTTGAATCTCCAACAAAGAGTGGACTAGCTTCACCAGAGCCAGGAATAATTCGAAAAGCTGCATAAATTGTTGCTTTAAGGAACATCAGAATTACATCTGCGAAAAACACTTGATAAATGATTACTAAAGTCACCGTTGTTAGAAAAGCTTTGAATTTATGTGTTTCATAACGACAACCAACAAGAAATGCACACAGGATCAGACTAGCGATTGATACAAATGATACGATTGAAGCGATTAAAACAGACCTTCGGAGATATGAGCGTGGAGACGTCATTTTGTCAATAAGCTTAAAAAGTGTGACAGCTAACTTGCAGCCATATTTGCAAAGTAATATATATCGTTTGCTTAGGAATATATTTGTACAGTACAAACGAAAATTTTCACTCACATATAATTCGCAACATCTTTATCGGAACGGTCCATTGTACTCCATGTGTTCCGACTACCAACAGTACGCGGGATTGATACCGACGTCCCATGCGGTCCTTCATCTGGGTACTTACCGCGCCCACCACTGCTTGGTTTCGATGATCTAGTGAGACCCGATGCTTTCAAGGTGGCGAGGCCGTTGACCCATTATAAGGGGTCCGCCATCTAACGTTTTTTTTTTCAACTAGTGCTTATTTCGTGAATGGTAACACTTAGCTCGTGTCTGATTTGACAGATAATTAGTTTTATCCTTCCGGTTAATAATGGAAAATAATTTAATTCAAATGGCTGCCTCGGCTGGCCATGCAGTAGCCTACACGATCAGTCCAATTTTTAAGCACATTATCGATTGTGTGCGAATATTGTCCTTTAAAGCGTCAATTGTCTCTGGCTTGTCGGCCTAACACTTATCTTTTACGGCACCCCACAAATAATAGTCCAACGGTGTCAAATCGCAGCTCCGAGGTGGCCAAACGACATCAGCTCTGCGGCTGATAATGCGATCTTCAAAAACAGGGCGCAAAACATCGAATGTAGCTTCGGCTGTGTGGCACGTAGCGCCGTCCTGTTGAAACCAAATGTTGCCAATATCCTCCTCTTCAATTTTTGTGAACAAAAATTCGTTCAACATGGCCCGATAACGATCGCCACTCCTTGCTCATTTTCGAAGAAAAATAGCCCAATTATGCCTCTGGACCAAAATCCGCACCAAACAGTGACTCGTTTTGGGTGTATCGGCTTTTCAATGTATGCGTGCGGGTTTTCTGTGCCCCAAATGCGACAATTTTGCTTGTTTACATACCCGCCAAGATCAAAATGAGCTTCATCTGAAAAGATGATTTTTTTTAGCAAAATCGGCATCTTCTCTAAGTCGATCGCAGGTCCACTTAGCGAAGCGAAAACGCATTGGATGGTCAGTTGGCTTCAACTCCTGAACCAATTGGACTTTGTATGGCGTCATACCAAGGTCTTTATGCAAAATTCGTCTCAATGATGTCTCCGAAATGTTCAATTGTTGAGAACGACGGTGAATTGATGTTGATGGCGCTTCACGCACACTTTCTGCCACAGCAGCAATATTCTCGGGTGTACGCACTGTTTTTGGCTTTTCACGCTTTGGTTTATCGATGAGGATGCCAGTTTCTTTCACTTTTTTCACAAGATAACGAACATACGGAGCTGACGGTGCTTCTCTTCTTCCAAAAACCGTACGCAATTTTCGCACACATTCTGCAACATTACCATGATTTTCAAAGTAATGTCGCAATATTTCCTAGCGTTGTTCAAGCGTATACACAACCATATTCATTCAGCGGAAGGATAAAACTAATTATCTGTGAAATCAGACACGAGCTAAGTGTTACCATTCACGAAATAAGCACTAGTTGAAAAAAAACGTTAGATGGCGGACCCTTTATACTAGTATTCTACCAAAATAAACTAATAGGCCCTTTCGACTACAACCATTTAGCGACATGACTATCAGGAGGGAACCTTAAAGTTATGAACTACAAGTATTCATACATCCCTTATCGTTTCTGATTATTACTTCGCACAAACGTTTCCTCCCATGGCAGATAAATCCACAGAACTTCCCTATATACTTAGATAACAAGTTTACTAGTTAAGTCGGCAGATGTCACATATTATCTTTGACAAAAGAAAAGGCAATTGCCAAAAACGATTCTTCTCTTGGTTTCATATACAGGGTATCCCAGTTTATGAAGTTATGACGAACAAAAAATTGTATGGCAGGGGGAGTCTATTTTCACCCCCCCCCCCCCTCACCAAATTATAGGCCGTTAAAGTGAGGAACCTCTGATTTCGAGGTAAAACTTCTTAAAAGGCTGTAGCTTTCTAACGGATTCAGCTTAAAAAACCGTTGTGTACCTTTTTGAAAGAGAATGTCAGTGTGCATAAAATACTAAAATTTCGTCGAATTCGATGAACGCCAGCCAAAATTAACATTTTGAAAAATCGTTTCATCAGAAAAATGCGTTTATCTCGAAATTTTCAACTTTTAGGTTACATTTTTTTCTCAAAATTTTTGTCTACTCTTCATTATCTACTATTTTTATGTATGACTTTTCCACTTACGAATAACGGAAGTTATTCGGAAGAAGAATGAACTACAACATAAATGGTGTGTTCAAATAAAAAAAAAATTAATAAAAGCTGTCAGTTAACAAGTAAAACAAAGTTGGAAAATTAAGCCAACGGTAAATTTTCCGCTATGTTGTGGAATGTTTTGGTTTAATTCGGTGACAACTTTTGAAATGTGCCGATTAAGAGTGAACGAGTAAAGTGTTTAGCAAATGTTTAAGAAAAAATGTTTTGGATTCGCGAATGCTAGTAGGCCGATATAATTTTCGTTTACAGTTTCTGTAATGGGGATAGTGTCTGATTTTAACGTAAACCACCTGCCATGGAGACTTATGTTTACGGGATGCCCATACATCCATGGGGGCAAGGATACGCCTTGTCATCGCTCTGCCGCCTTCCTGAGATACCAATTCGGAACTGTGTTGCCGGCACAAGTTCCACTCTTGGTATGAGTCGAGGCCGACCTAAAACCTCTTACTGCTCTTAGGGTCGCAGCACCCAGTACTTATTGCAACTCTACATTGGGTCAACCAAAGAAAGACACTTCCCGCGACTTTGGGTTTAAACCACAGCCACCATGACGCTCCCACCAAGGGGCCTACCTCTTCAATTCAGGCCCGGACCGAGGTCCCGGGAGTTCTTGACTCCCATGGTACCGTGGTTTAAGTCCTGATAGGGACTACCTGTGGTCCAACCGCCAGCGAGACCTATGACCGGCAACTTGTGACTGATGAAATTGTAGCAACCTTCGGTAGCGTCATCTGAAGATGTTTACGATAAGACCAGTACTTTGCTCTGCTCCCGTTCATTATTAGACAATACCATTGATGGGCGAAGCCTTGATAATTGGGCGGGGTCCCTCTGTAATGGAGATGCAGGGTTAGCTAGATTAGAGTACCGATATCCTAGACGGAGGATCCCTTCTAGGCAAACTTTTATCAATGCTTTTCACCTCCTTTCAACCGTCGGCTCAGCATGTGGGTTAAGAAGCGAAAGATTGTCTAACACAACTGCAGCAAAAGAGGAAGAACGAATTTTTCGTTCGCCATAACTTCAGGAATGTTCAGCTATCAGGACGTAAATCTAAACTGGGACACCCTGTATACAATACCAACAACTTTTCTCGAACTTTTTACAAGATAAGAAGCGATGCAGCTGTCAACTGAGATGATTTTCTCCGAATAAACGTTGTTCAGTGTTCAAGCCAGTTGTTCCAAGATCCACACTGAAAGTTGACTGAGATTCCCTTCCACTTGAACACGCTACTTTGGATCTGGGCTTCTTTGGTTTCGTCATCCTTGCCTGGGAAAAGCTGGTGACGTCAGAAATTTTTATTTTTTATTTTTCGCTGTTCAACCTGGGAATCGAACCCATACCCTTCGACATAGAAATCGGCAAACTCAACCGCCACACTCTCTTCAAAAAAAACTTCAAGAGACTTTAACAAAATATTCTTCTGTCAAAATGTACTATTGAACCGGTGGTGCTAAATTCGGCTTTATTTTGCTTTCATAAAGTGAATGGCAAAGTGAAATAACGCCGACCATTGCTTGTGAAATAAAGCCAAGTCTGAAGTTTAAAGAAGGTGGCTCGCTTCGCTCGCTAATAGGATTTCACCCTTTTCTCCGCAGGGTTTAGACGCTCACGCGACTTCCTCGCTCCCCTAAGGGAATTTCAACAGCTGTCAGGTAGGCGCCTATAACTTCTTAGCAATTGTATTTTAGTTATAATTGTAATTGGTCGACTTGACATGGTACCGTTTATTTTAATCATAATTAATGCCGATTCGGCATTATTTGTGCTTAGTGTTATTTCACGTCGCCTATTGAACCTGGTTAATGACGGGTAAGATCTTCCGTTTAGCTTTCATGAACAAAATAGAGCAGCAATAGCTTCATGTGTCTAAGCTCAAGGAAAGTAAGCTGCTGGTCTTGGTGGCATGCTTGCCGAACTGGTGGTTTAAATATGTCCCGTTAGCTTTGAGGCTTTTGAGTGTTGTGAGATTATTGTAGGCACTGACCGGTGTCAATATGGTGTTTCCCAGTGCTGTACCTATGACACATCAATTGTATTGCTAGTTCTACTTCTATAATACGTACAAGATGAAGCAAAAGTAATGTCATAATCTGAATGTGCCATAATTTTTTCAAATGGCGTCAATTGTCATTGTGCTTTGACATTTAGGTTGTAGACTTGTAGAATTGATTGACAATAGTCAGTTCAGTTTTTTTTTTTCAGTTTCTATGCATTTTTTATTTATGTCACTTAAATTACTCTTACTTGCTAGACAAAAAAACGCTTAAAAATTAGCTTAAATAACTTAGAAATATCTTATTATAACTTACTGGCCCCATGCGGGCACTCTAAGTTAAACCTAACCCTTAAACTATGTCTTTCGACGTATCTTACAGTCTAATTTTATTTGTATTTTAACATTAATTAATACTAAAACTAAGAAAACATTTTTTAACAAAAAACTTAGTTACATGACCTTTTTTTTTATTTTATTATAAAAATTAAAACTAAAAACTTACAGACTACCTAAAAATAAATCTTAATCTACTTAACCTACTTACATCTAACACAAATTTAGACATACAATATATATATGTATATACATAATATATATATACTAAATATATAAATACATGTAAACATATATATATATATATATTTTTTTTTTTTTTTTATTTTTTTGTTTTATTAATTTTTTTTTTTGTATTTATGTATTTTTGCTCTTAAAAACTATCTTAATCATACCTAAAACTATGTAAGCCGGCCAAGACTAATAAAAATAGTCAGACGACCGACTTTGCTTCCTATAGAGCTACCTAGTACTGGAAGAATTGGACGACGAAACTTCCCCTCCTTCAACCAGCCACCAAAATTGTTGGTGCTGCCGAGCAACATCCCTCATGTCGCGACTCCCTACCGACCTACTGAACCGGAGACGCTCCGCACTGCCATGTGCAACGTCTCTATCGTAGTTGAGTCGCCTGTCCGCAGCTGTTCGAGCGACGTGGAAGATTAGGGGCACCGCCAATCTGTCCTGGATCAGACCTTTACTATCTAGATAGAGGAACGCTTCTGGAGGAATGAAGCCGTCAAAGCGAACTCTCTCGTGATACATATAATTGGGGTAGAAAGCCCCGGAGATCAGGTTGTTCGATGAGGTCATTGCTCTTGCAATGTGCCTCCGAGTCAACTTAATGACGAAATTGTCCACTCTTATTAGGTTCGCCCTATTGTACAGGACCTCATTGGGATAGAATTTTATGTACTGAGACTCTGGTGTTCTGTATAAGCGAAGACAAGTCCTAAGACAAGCCCTCTCAAACACCCGAATCTTTTCCAATAAACTTGCTCTCACATTGAACCACACGGGACATCCAAATACAAGCATAGGCCGGATAAGGGCCATGTAGCAGATCACCTTCACCCCCGCATCGAGTTGGCTGTTATAAAACAGTCTCTTTGTAAGAGCAAAAGCACCTTTGGCTCTGGCCAGAGCAACATCTATATGTTTGTTAAAATACAGATATTGATCAAGCCAGATCCCAAGGTATCTGACTACATTTCGACAGGCAAGTGGCTGTCCGTGTTGTCCGACGATAGAAAACTTTCGCCAATTCTTTCTGGTATCCCTAGAGGCCCCAGACAAAGGCGTCCTAAACAGAATGGTTTCCGACTTCTGAAAGTTGATTTTCAACTTCCAGTCATCGCAATATCGCTTAATTTTGTCGAAGTCACGTTGCAAAAGCATATTAATGACCTCAATCTTTGGACCCGATCTGTACGCGATTAAGTCGTCTGCGTACGCTATGGCATGGTGAAGTGAACCTATCAGATCACTTGTGTAAATGTTGAACAGGATCGGCGAATTTACCGCACCTTGTTGCAGACCGTTTTTAATGTTATAAGTTCCAGCAGAAGTCACATCGCCATTCTTCACGATGAACTGTCTACTGGAGAGCATATCAAAAAGAATATACAGCAGTGGTTTACTAATGCCCAACCTGTCCAGCTTGAAAAAGAGTCCCTCTAACCATACGGTATCGAAGGCCTTCTCCAAGTCAATCAGGCAGGCACCAGTGCACTGTTTCTTGCCTTTGTTCCATTGGATATCAGAAACCAGTTTAGACGCAGCATGAATGATATCATGCCCCGCCTTGAAACCGAACTGATTATCCGGAACTATATGTTTGTCCTCAACCCACTTAGTCAGGACTCTATTGATCACCTTCTCGAAAACTTTACTGATGTTTGGAAGAAGACTGATCGAGCGGAGATTCGCCGGATTGGAAGTGTCTTTATCCCTTTTGGGGATAGGATGTACCACCGCAGTTTTCCAATGCGCTGGATAATGTGCATTATTCATTGCATTATTAAACAGGGTGGTATAAATGTTCACCGCTTCTAGAGGGAGATGTCGAAGCACAATGTTCGGTATTTCATCGGTTCCCACTGATTTCTTACTTCTAAGTGATTCGAAGATCGTTTGGAGCTCTTCCTTCGAAATGAACGGGGGTAGTACCCTATCGTTGGTGATGACATTATTTGCCATATTCTCGTCACTGAACTGGGTGAAACCCGAGCTCTCGAATCGCCAATTCACAATTTCATTTCGAAGGTAGAAATTGTGCACAAGGACTCGATTCTCCAGATCGTGGTTCGGGCCAATGACAACATTCGCCTTGTACACTTCCTGGAAAGTCGCTCCTATAGCCTCTACCTGCTCCTGCGGATCCTCGATCACAAAGAAGTTGTCATCATCAACAGCCTCATTCGGATCTATGCCCGCTGCTACCAGTATTTGTTCGTTGTTCGTCGTTCGGGCGATTTTAAGACATGGAAGGTCGTTCTGATTATTTCTCCGAAATATTTTATTTATTTGCGGGAACATATTCGGGTTGCTGGTGTTTACAGCCCGAATTTTATTGTTCCAATACAAACTTACAGATGCTCTGTAATTTTCCTTTATTAATGTTTGGAGGTTTTTAATCGACGACTTCAGTGTCATGATCTCCGGGTTATGTCTGTCAGTAAACTGTCTGTACAAGGTTTTTAGTCTTGACAGCAGTCTACTTTTATGTCGGTGCAGTGCGTCAATAGTTGCGTTGCGGAATAAGTCTTCTTCGTCAGTGTGTTGATACCGAGGTATCGTTTTGTCCATTGTTCGTTTAATTGTCTCATCCATTAGTTTTAGATACCTGTCAATCTCCTCGTTTGACAGATTTCTGTTGGACGGTGGGTAGAGCGAATTCGAGGAGAGTGCTCTAGTCAGTGTTCTGGTGAAGTGTGTCCAACGCACCCTACTATAATTGTAGGAGTGCCTTTGAACAAACTCATCCAATTCCGCAATTTCGTTGGGAACAGTTATTTCGGTGCTGAGACCGCAATGGTCACTGTCATATACGAAAGTGCGTAGACAGTTTGTAGTTTGTTGGTTAGTGCATGTCAGTTGTATTCGTGAGTCGAACAGCATAAGATCCAAATAGGACCCGTATCTGGGAAACGACGGACTATCCGTCGCCTTAAGCCCGAGTCGATACATTACACTGTGCTGACTCCACCAATTGAATAGTAGGTTCCCTCTAGTATTTGGTGTATTATTTCCCCAATCACTATGTTTGGCGTTAAAATCTCCGCCGATAATAAAATAGTTGTCTTCCAATTCCAGCCTCAGAAATCGAAAAAGTGTCTCGAGCTCTGAGATAAATAAGGTGGATTGAGTAGCCTTAGGTGCATAGACAGACATCATGTACAACCGCTTTCCACTACGGAGAGGGATATACACGATGCATACTTCCAGCACCTGGAACCTACGTACTACACGACTGTATACTCTTTTAAAACGTATACCTTTTCGTACGAAAATTGCAACGCCGCCTCCCTGAATGGAGTTGGGTCGGTTTCTCCGTACTATTTTGTATCTTCTGTGCCTCATTTTGTGTCTCTTGGTAAGCTTAGTTTCGCTAACCAAGAGTACATCAGGGGCTTGGTCTTCAAGCAACTTAAATAGTGCGGCTCGTCGTTCGAGCCTGATCAGTGAATTCACATTCACAGCAAGGACCTTCAGGGTTTGCTCCGCCACGTACGTACCCATTACGGCAAAAGGTGCGTTAGGCCAGGCAGCAGTGAGTATACTTGATCCACCCGCGCGGTCTGTTCAGTTAAATGACGTTGTAGCTGAGCCATCTGCCCCTGGATAGAGAGCAAGATAGCTAGCATGTCAGGTACTGGTTCCGGTGCTCTGGGCGCTGGGCGCTGGGGCCTGAGAAGCAACCTTCGCTTGCTGTACCGTATATCCCCTACCTGCCGCCATTTGGGCGTAGGTAACATGGGGAGTAACGGCTGGAGTTTGCAAATGCACGGGTGGACGTTTCACTTCCACTTTCTGCTGCCGGGCCAGATTTATTCTTTTGATGTACTGGAATTTGGGACAACCCCGATAATTTGCGGTGTGTCCCGTGTTCCTACATAAAGCACAAGAGAGTTGGCTTTTTTCGGACACTCCATCCTTACCCAGAGCGCATTCCTCGGACTTGTGGTTCTTTCCGCACTTCACGCATCGAGGCTGCATTTCGCAGTTCGACGCGGCGTGCCCGAACCTTTGGCAGCGAACACATTGTAAAATGTTTTCGCTCCTCTTTAATTTTTCCCAATGTACAACCTGGTAGTCTAGGACTTTAATACTCCTTAGACCATCCAGATTGCTGGTGGGACTAAGCTGGACCAGGAAAATCGGCAGTTGCCGCTTCTCCCTTTTGGCTCTGGCTGTGGTGAATGGCTTGACCCCCACGAATTGGAGCCTTTCGCACTTCTTCTCTTTCAGCAGTGCAAGGAGCTCCTCCGGATCAGTCGACGGTTCTAATCCCCTCAGCAGCATTGTTTGCAGCTTGTCCCCCTTCGGGGTGTAGGAGAAGAACTCCGTCGTCGAATCCTTCAGTAATTTTTTGATTTTATAATAGCGCTCCACTGAATTGCAGTGGATCGCATGTCTATCTAAACTAAGTCTTTTAATGTAAAAATTATTTCCTATGGCCGACTTACATAGTTCAATTGTTTCTTTCAACTCCATCTTAAACGTGTTGATTGGAGGTACCCGCTGCTTAGTTGATTTCGTTGGTGGTTGTTGTTGTTGCGTCTGCTGATGTTGTTGCTGTTGCTGTATTTGCTGCTGCTGATGTTGTTTCTGGGACTTGTGTTGTTGTTGTTGCTGCGGTTGTGATTTTTGTTGTTGTTGTTGTTGCTGTTGCTTTTGCTTCTGTTGTGTCTGTACTTGTTTTCGCGTTTTCAAATGTGCTGTTTTTTGTTGTTGTAGCGGCTGTTCTTTCTGTTTAGCCTCGCTATTTGTGGGCTGTTCCTTACAAATCTGGAGTTGTTGTTGTGCCTCATTTTGTCTTCTCGCCATTTGTTTGTTTCTAATGGCTAGTACTTTTTGCTGCAGCTCTTTAATGCAGCTATTTATTGCATGTACTTCTTCCTCTTCATCCTCTGACTCAGTAGCCATCAGAGATTGGAAGGTATTCAAACTACCCATATAGCGGTCTTCTCCACCATCAGACACACATGGGTCTTCGTCGTGGTCTGAATCAGCTGCCGCCTTTGTTGACGTTGTTGGCGCCCCTTCCCTTACTCTACTTGACAGCTTTTCAGTAGAAGTTGTTAGGGAGGGGCGCTTTACAAGCTTCGGAGATGAATTGAGTCTCTTCCTCCTCTTCTTCGCACCATTTTCCGATGACATCATGTCATCTGCTGGTCCCGCTATTGGAGTAGCGGACCGCTTGCCATCACTCATCGGTACGATCGCTCTTTCGTACTTTATTTAATTTGAACTTTATTTATTTAAACTTTTAAAAATAAAAAGTCAATGTAATTTTTTGGGGAATCGAACCCACGACCCCTGCTTTATCGGCCGACACCACTACCACAAGGCCACCGATGCACTTGGCCAAAATGTTCCTAATTCACTTTTATTTTACTTGCTTATTTACTTTTTCACTTTAAAAGCCGAAACACGTCTATTCCTCACGGAGGTCTATGAACGACTGATTGATTGACAATAAGCAGTGGAATGATGCACATCTGAAAAACGCGGAATTATTGACCAATTTGACCAATGTCCGGTCTTTTGTTTTAACACAGCGTAAATTTCGTCGTCGTGCACCAAGTCCACAAGTTTTTTTTGCCGTAAATTACTGAATTGGGTCTATAGCATTGTTGCGTCCAGCAGGACGGAGCAACCACTCAAACAGCTCGGGCATCGATGGATATTTTGAATCACCAATTTCCAGGCCGTGTGAACTCCCGTTTTGGCGATTTGAACTGGCCTGCTGATCGCCAGATCTGAGGGCGCCAGACTTCTTTCTTTGGGGCTTTTTGAAATCTCGCATTTACCACAGCAAACCACAAACCTTGCAAGTCTTGAAAGCCAACATTGAGAAAGAAATCACCAATTTGGAATCAGATGTTTTGCGAGCAACACTTTTAAAATGCCATATAACGGCACTTTTTCAACTTAATGTTATCAATTTTACACATTCAAATAAACTTTTCTCGAAAACAGAGCCCAACTTTTTTTCATTTTTCTAACAAAATGGCAGCAAATTCACATTATGACATTTCCTTTGCCCCACTTTATAGTAGCCACCGAGTATTGACTTCGTCCATCCAGACTTGACTTTCTAGGCATACATATGTATGTACAGTATAAACGCAAGTGAAAATAGCAAAAATAATACTATTGAGGGCTTTAGGAGATGGTCAAATGGCGGATTAATTCATGGCATTGAATCAAAAATGGGCTCAACAATCAACATGGCAGATAACTTATATGAGCTACTTGAACATATATATGTAAATATTTGGAGATATTAGTATATTACAAATGGTAGCGGATGAATCTTTAAAAGGTCAACTACAGCTCTCACATCTTCAAGCGGGTAACTGACTCCTGAGCAGACGGCCTCTTCTGTCCATGGAGTTACAAAAACTGCCTGGTGCTCCAGGTTGAGCTATTATGTAGAGTTATCTTCTCTATCATTTAAAGATTTACTGTTACAAATCAACTAAGAGACTACGCTATGCTAAAAATTTACAACGGTGTTCAGACCTGCACATAGAATATTCAGACATTGAAGAGGTAACAGAGTAGATATCATCATCACTCAAGAAGTTGAGACAGTTTGACCAGACAAAATCGGTACCATGATATAAACTCGAGTATTTTCGAGTATTTCGGCAACAATCCCCGTCAGGTCTACATTCGGTATAATCAGTCTGCACCACGTTGAAAACAGATTTAGCCAGCACATAGTTTCCCCACCTTTAGATTCACGAAGTGACATGAAACATGATCATCAAACCGTCGACCAGATTGATGTTGTTGCAATTGACGTAAAGTAATACTCTTCTATTATACTCATCGATGTCTGTATATTCCAAGTTGCCAACAGATCCGGGTCACTACCTAATTGTAAGGAAGGTATGTATATTTGCGGATATCTCAGCCACCACAAAAATGGAGAAACACTCTAATCTGTATTCTGTCACCAACACCACAGTGCTCTACTGGGCGCCCCATAAAAGGACAAGAATACTTTGTCTGATCTACGGGCCCAAGAGGAGGAATGAGTAGCGGCCTCCCCGATGGAGAAGGAACAATGTTTGGAAATTTTACTAAGAAGTAAAAAGGAGGTGCTAAGCAAATAAGACTTGAATGAAGACTGTCTGTGCTAGAGTTGTGGAACAACCATTTTTGCAGACTGTTGTACGGCAATGACAACTAAAACTCCGTTCACAGATAGAAAGAGCCACTAAACCTGATTTTTCTATAACATGATGGAGTACGTATACCAACTCATTTTCAAGATTTATTTAAAGTATGCCTAATGGAACCTAATCACCGATTACTCGATCTGCAAAAAAAGAGGCCCCTGAGCCGCACCATCTTTTGAGGCATCAGTATACTTAACATTGCGTACAAGATTTTTTCCGCCGCTATGTGTGAATGCCCGAAGCTATTCTTGCGTAATCTAATGAATCGGATAGAATGTCGTATCTACAACTTTGAGGTAATCTACCCCGGTTACGCTCTTAACTCTGATAAATACACGTCATCTGGGATCAAACGAAGAAACTTGCCAATCGCTGTTTCTTTGGATCAACAAAAATCCTTCGGGACCATCAACGTCAGCAATTGCTGGTGTTTCTCCGGATACATACTCGTACGTTTGTGGTACCTGTCATTGGATAGAAGACACACTAAGAGAGCACTCTGACAAATAAGTATGTAGTTCATTGTAAACCTTGTACAGAGGTAGCGCTCTACTTTGTTGTTATCACTTTCAGAGAAAGCGTGGCTAGATATTGTGTCACTTATGCCCAGCACACTTAGGTGCTTAGCAAAAATATAATGCCCCGTTACGATGCCTGTAAGCATCCTGAAATCTTTCCTATTGAGGGAAAGAAGGAAAGAAGAAGGCCGAAAACATTCTTGGGCACTTGGTGTCATTCCAAAGACTGCATGTGCACGAGGCTACAGTCAAACTACAGTCAAGGGACAAGGTCATGAAAACCCCAGTGCGTACTGTTCCAAAGAATATTTCTCCTCAAGCGGAATATGGCTATGAGAGCGCAGCTCATAATATGAATATCAAGGGAAGAGAGATTCATCATGCCAGGGAAATACTCTATGCAGCCGAAATATACCACTTTTTGGAGTTTGGTAAAGCCAGCAGTGACGTATTTTCATGAAAACTTAATCCACCTAACAACCGACGCATAGGCAATAATTATCCTTATCATTAGCCAAAGGCCCAGAAATTCAACAGCGCCTTGGAGGCTTTTGACATGGCATGTTTAGTCTAAAGAAATTGTTATCCAGGATGACACCCAAATAAAGGGTTTTCCAATAGGGACTTGACAACTTTGAATTTAATTTGTGAACGCACTCTTTCACTAATCATCAAACTGTCACTGTCAATTTATTCAGTAAACTCAACACTTTCATTATGGTAAAGTACACGAACGAGCAACGTCTGCAAATTATAAAAATTTTCTACCGAAATTCGGAATCGGTGACTGCAACTTTAAGAGCGTTAACTCCAATATTCGGTCTTAATTCTCGCCCTAGTAGACAGACAATAACAAGTTTAGTGCAAAAATTTGAGTCTATATATTTGTTGTGTGATGTTGCCGTGTCAGTGAGACAACGGGTTAGTCGAAGTGTCGAAAATATCGCAGCCGTTCAGGCGTCCGTAGCAAACGATCCAAATCAGTCAATTCCACGGCGTTCTCAAGAATTGGGCATCGCTCAGACCACATTATGGCGTATTTTGCGTAAGGATCTTGATTTACACCCATACAAGATCAAGCTGACTCAAGAATTGAAGCCGATGAACCATTTGAAGGGACGTACGTTCTCCGATTGGGTTCTGGAGAAGATGCGCCAAGATGATGAATTTCATCGCAAAATCATCTTCAGTGACGAAGCTCATTTTTGGCTCAATGGGTTCGTCAATAAGCAAAATCTGCGTTATTGGTCGGGTGAAAATCCACATGTGCTTCATGAATCACCACTTCACCCAAAAAAAAATAACTGTTTGGTGCGGTTTGCATGCCGGCGGCGTTATTGGGCCATATTTTTTCGTCGACGATAACGATCGTCACGTTACTGTGAATGGTCAGCGTTATCGCGCCATGATTTAATCGCCACTTCCGATTATTTTTGGCCCGAATTAGAAGATATGGACTTGGACGACATGTATTTTCAACAGGATGATGCCACAAGCCACACAGTACACGCTACAATCGATTTATTGAAGAGTAAGTATGGGGAGCGTGTTATCTCAAGAAATGAGTCAGTCGATTGGCCGCCTCGTTCTTGCGAATTAACGCCGCTTGACTATTTTCTGTGGGGCTATGTTAAGTCATTTGTGTATGCCAACACGCCGACGACGTTGGAAGATGTCAGAGCCAACAGTGAACGCGAAATAGCGGCCGTTTCGGCCGAAATGTGTGGCCATATGAACGATGTCGAGTTTCATTCAGACAGACAAACAGACATCAAATTTTCGAATCCAACTGAACTGCATGATGTATTTATAAGGTGCGCGGGCTAAGCAGAAGGGATAGCTTGTTGACACGCTGGAACTTCTTGAACTATAACGGAGACTATCTCAATATGTGAATGCACCCACTCGAATTTTAGTTATATTTAATTTTATCTGTGTTCTTATAACTGAACAACAGTGTAGTGAAGTGAAGTGCATTTAATGGCACTTGTTTCGAACCATGACAAAGTGGCTCTTGTAGTATTGTACTCTCAAGCGTCAAAATGTTTATTATTAAACAAAACGTTCATCACTTACATATTTATTTTATTGATGGTGCTACGAGTATGTGGTCCCTACAGAGTGCTTTGAATTTTTCTCTTTTTCTGACTAGGTTTATGAGAAAATGAATCTGTGCCTCAGACAAAGCTCAATCGTTACCAACTATTTACCAAAAACCAAATCAGCATTCACATTAAGCCCTAATCAAAGTTCCAAGCAAATCCAACTGCGAAGCCACCAACGAAGCTCATCATTATTCCTACTTCATCACAGCTTTATCATAGAGAATATGCACTATGAGAATTCTCAAGAGAATGGCTAGCTACAATAGCTTTGGATGCAAGAGATAAACAATCGCATCTCGTAAATTTCAAACTTCAAACTTTGCTAATAGAATTAACCGCCAAAGATAGATGCAAATACTCCTACTGCAACAACACAATGCAAAGCACTCGAGCAATTTTGCAGATTTCATAGAAAAATTGTTCTCACTATAAATAGCCGCCGAGGGTGATGAATTCTTGGTCAGTCTCTACATGTCCAGTTACCAGAGAATACACCTTAGAGCATCCACCTACCAACATTGAGTACACAACTGAAATCAACAATTTGGCAAAAATTGGATTCAGCTCAAAGTCAGTTGACAAATTTTTTTGAAAATTTAAATCAAAAATGGGACACATGGAACCAAATAGGAGGAAACTCGTGATTTTATTCGGTAAGTAAGAACCATCTCCTAGGACTTGAAAACTGTCAGTCAAAGCTAAGATAAGTTAGTGTTTTCCGGTGCATGATGAAAGAATTATTGATGATGCTGTCTGGGCCGACGAGCATATATGAGGTTGTAGGTGCTGGGTGCTGGATGCTCTGTGCTGGCTTCTAGTTTCTGGGTGCTGGTACTGGCGCTGGTATGGTTCACATGATTTCCTTTGAACGGGAAATTGCATCTTTTTCCTCAAATAATTTGTGGGTCTTATGCTCGAGTTGGAAGCTTCTTTTATATTTTTTTTAATTTTCCTGCTTTTTGTGTGGTTTTTGTGTGGTGTACTAACATGCTTTTGTTTCATTATCATGACGAGTGTGATGGTGGTGGAAGAATAAGGGAAAACAGAAATCCGATGATAAATAACTTTTGAGATAAGAATCGCGGTCTTGGCCTCATAAGTACGTCTGTATTCGGCGGCTTAAGACAGTAGTTTTAGAGATTTTTCTTTTTGTTTTTGTATTTCTTTTATTTTGCTTGCAGGTTAAGGGGTTAAGATGGGTTTTACTTACCTAATTAAATTTATTTAATTGAATTTTGTATTTTTCTTTTTGTTTTAGGTTTACTGCTGGGAAGTCATTTGTGTATTGTAAGTAACTAGTTAGGTTTAAGAAGTGATTTCAAATTTTTGCAATAAATCAAAAGTGTCAATTGAGAAAATTGGGGTCTTGAAAACCCTCCTACTTGTGAAGATCTTTTAAGTGTTCATGCAGATTTGAAGCCTTAACATTTCTATACATTTGTTTACCGTGATAAAATTGCAATGCTCTTCCCAGTGTCGTAAAGTGGAAATGTGATGTAAACGAGGTTTTTCGCAAAGAGCACTTGATTATGGTTATTATCTTGCCCACGACAGCATGAAAATGTGAAAATTCGCTCACACGAACGCAAACTACACTATGAAGCAAAAGGTTAATTCACTTCTCCAGTGTTATAGTCTGAGATAGACCTGGGTCCTATGCAAGATTGCTGTGAACGACTTAAATAAACTTATTGGAATTCTTCTACTATACACTGTCATTCCATATCAATTTAACACCTGTTCAATGTGACAGCTTACGCATGTATTGTACCAAATTGCGATCATTACAATACAGGTCCAACTGTTGTATACAATTTGCCTCTAACATGTATTTCTATTACAAAACGTCAAATGAGTTAAATATTCTGAGAGCTCTTTGATCTTCTGAATCAGAACTGCCTCAATCTCAAAAACCTCAAAGTTTCATTACCTCTAATTTGAAATCAAATCAACTCTTCAGTCACATTATAAAACAAGGTTTAGCATTATTCATCCACTTTCCCCTTTCAGGCTCAAAATGGCTATAATTACCCACGTCCAGAGGTGCCTTTAGGCACCACAAGTGCTGCTTTACCTACTGGATCAGGTGGAAGTGGAGTACGTCCAGTTGTTGGATATCCCACAGGTTCGACAGGTGGAAGTTTTCCAGCCACCACTGCTTTTGGTGGAACAGTAGGTCCGACTTCACCATCGTTTGGTTTTCCAGCTGCCCAAAGACCAGGAACAACATATGGTTCGACAGGTACAGCATTTGCTGGTGGACGACCAACCTCTGATATTCCCACAACAGGATTTCCATCTACAAGTCCACTTGCAAAACGTCCTACCATACCATCACGTTCTGGTGGTATCTACACTGGCGGTACAACTGGTTTAGGACCACAACAACAATACGATCAATATGAGGGCGATTATTCAGCAATTCCTGGCGAACCAGGAGTAAACTATCCAGTCTACGCCGAAGTTCCACCAACTTCATTTGACTGTACACAACAACAACTCCCCGGTTATTATTCAGACGTCGAAGCTCAGTGTCAAGTGTTTCATATATGCGCTCTCAATAGAACATATTCTTTCCTTTGTCCAAATGGAACGATTTTCAGTCAAGAGACCTTAGTTTGCGTCTGGTGGAATATGTTCGAATGCGCCTCCGCTCCGAGTCTCTATGCTAACAATGCTTACATATACGACTATTTACAGCCAACAGAAGCTCGACCGGCAACTGGCGGAGGCTACCCAGGTGGAGGTTTAGCTGGTACAACTAGAGCACAAACTGGCTATCAAGGAACTGGAAGAACCACAACTACAGCAGCTGGTGGTGTATTCTCTGGAAATGTTCGTCCAACTGTACCAACAGCAGGTTTTGGTGGTGTTTCAGGAGGTGTATCACCAGTGGGACCAACTGCATTTCCCAGTAGTGCTACGGGTACAGGAAGATTTTCAACTGCAGCTAATGCGCCCAATGCTGGAGCCTTTCCCACAGGACCACCCACTACAGCACCAGCCTTCGGAACAACAATTCGAGCTGGATTCTCACCAATTCAAGATGCGACGTTCCCATCTTCACAGATTTCTCCAACAACTGCTAGCCGAGAATACCTGCCACCTAGACGACCTTAGAACACTGCAAAATATGATTGATCATCTTAGTTTGGATTAGCACAGACCCACCACTACACTATATAATTTAGTTTACACAATATACCCGTTGATATATGTATATCGTTTTTGCTTATAAGTTTTGCAATTTTTTTTAAATATAATAAACATTTTTTTATATAGATATGGCTTTTGACAGATGTGGATACATTCGCCAATTATTATGCGATTGGTTCAAAACACTGAAAAAACTGAAAAAGTAATTTATTTCTCTGGCGTCAGCATCTTTTCGTCGAACAATGACAAACATCCGAATGTGAAGCATTCGTTGGCAAATTGCAAAGCGAACAACACAAAGCCTTGGTCCGTTCCGGACTGTAGAGTGAACATGCGACTCCGAAATCAGTCAACTAAAGGTGTCTAGTGCCAAAGTTTCACAGAAAAGTTTTTCCCAATCAAGGAGTCTGTCAATTTCAGGGACCGCAATTAAAGGTAGCGCATACCTTATAAAAGCTACACCAATATACATACTCGTATAAATGTATTTAAGAAGGCTAGAGTTCCTGAAAAATATAAGCTCTTTTTGAGTTCATAATATTACTCACATTCCCAAAGTGAAATCAGCGAATGGGAGATAATATTTAGAAATAGACCAATTGCTGAAGATTGCCAGTATGAAGCAGGTTATTAAAGAGCTGCAAGCCAAGGAAATGTAAAATTGGATAAGGACCACTTTGAATGAGTGTATGCTCCTTGAACTTGCATATATTGCACGCTGCTCGTATTATCCAAAAACTTTAGATTGTCCTCAAACGGAAACGTGCTTATATATTGTTATCCCGCATCAGAAGATTATTATTATTATTATTTAGATCGCGCTACAGTTTGGCGTGGTTCTGAGTCTCAACTAACAAGTCTCTCCAGTTAGTCTTTAACTTACTGCCTCCAGTTGCGCACTCCAAGTCGGTTGAGGTCCCCTTCTACTTGTGCGCGCCACCTAAGGTGAGGTATTTCTCTAATGCGTTGTCCATACGGGTTAGGTTCAAAGACTCTGCGGGCCGGAGAATTGGTGTCCATAAGCTCTACATATCCTAGTCATCTCTTTACTAGGTCGATGTCACTGTACAGCTCGTATAGTTCATCGATGAATTTTCTCCTCCAAAGCCTGTCAACGCAAACGGGCCGAATATTTTTAGAAGGATTTTTCTCTCAAAACGACTGAGAATATTTTCATGTGCTTTCAATAGGGTCCATGCATCTCCGCCATAAAGAAGGACTGGAATGATTAAGGTCTTATATAGAGTTTCCTTAGTTTTTCGGGATAGGGCCTTATAACTCAACAGCCTTCTAAGTCCAAAAAAACAGCGCTTGGCAGGAGTGATTCTTCGTTTTATTTCTGCTGCGGTGTTGTTGGCAGAATTTTTAGGAGAGTTAAAGTAGACAAAGTCCTTTACTACCTCGATATAATAGCTGTCGATTGTGACGTTCTGTCCAATTCGTCGATTTTGTGTTTCCCTTCTTGTTGACAGCATATATTGTGTTTTCCAATAAGGATTTGACAACTCTTTTTTTTTTTAAATAAAACGCAAACCATTTGAGATATTTCAAAAACTTTATTATCGGCTTGAAGTGCAATCAAAACATTTATAAATGAAACTCGACTTCGTTCATATGGCCACCGCGGGCACGTTTGCAGCGGTCGATTCATTGGACCCAATTTTCAACGACTCAGCCACACATTTCGGCCGAAACGGCCGCTATTTCGCGTTCAATGTTGGCTCTGACCTCTTCCAACGTCGTCGGCGTGTTGGCATAAATCAATGACTTAACGTATCAACACAGAAAATAGTCAAGCGGCGTTAAATCGCACGAACCAGGCGGCCAATCGACCGGCCCATTTCTTGAGATAACATGCTCACCATACTTACTCTTCAATAAATCGATTGTAACGTGTGCTGTGTGGCTTGTGGTATCATCCTGTTGAAACCACATATCGTACAAGTCCATATCTTCCAATTCGGGTCAAAAGTAATCGGTGATCATGGCGCGATAACGCTGACAATTCACAGTAGCGTGACGTTATCGTCGACGAAAAAATATGGCCCAATAACGCCGCCGGCATGCAAACCGCACCAAACAGTTATTTTTTATGGATGAAGTGGTGATTCATGAAGCACATGTGGATTTTCACCCGAACAATAACGCATATTTTGCGCCACATTGAGCCAAAAATGAGCTTCGTCACTGAAGATGATTTTGCGATGAAATTCATCATCTTGGCGCATCTTCTCCAGAACCCAATCGGAGAACGTACGTCGCTTCAAATGATCCATCGGCTTCAATTCTTGAGTCAGCTTGATCTTGTATGGGTGTAAACCAAGATCCTTACGTAAAATACGCCATAATGTGGTCTGAGCGATGCCCAATTCTTGAGAACGCCGTGGAATTTTCTGATTTGGATCGTTTTCTACGGACGCCTGAACGGCAGCGGTATTTTCGACACTTCGACCGACCCGTTGTCTCACTGACACGGCAACATCACTCAACGAATATGTAGACTCAAATTTTTGCACTAAATTTGTTATTGCCTGTCTACTAGGGCGAGAATTACGACCGAAAATTGGAGTTAACGCTCTTAATGTTGCAGTCACCGACTCCGAATTTCGGTAGAAAATTTTTATAATTTGCAGACGTTGCTCGTTCGTGTACTTTACCAAGATGAAAATGTAGAGTTTACTGAATAAATTGACAGTGACAGTTTGATGATTAATGAAAGAGTGCATTCACATATTAAATTCAAAGTTGTCAAGTCCCTATTGTAAAACCCTTTACTTGGTATTACCCTCATTTACCGCTAAACGTATTTTGGCAGCTTTTGTTTCAATATTATCGAACTCACCCGTGACAGTCCACTGAGTTCTCCCAATGATGTCGATGTCATCGGAATACGCTAGTACAATAGTACCACAGACTTTTGAAAAATTGTGCCTCCAGTGCTCACTTGTGAATATGACGTTATAGAAGTCACATGAGAGCGCGTTACTGTTACTCTAAAACTATTTTTGACATTAAAGTATTAAAGGTCTCGGTTAGGTCGTTATCGATCCTGACGGAGCATCGGAACTAGACATGACTCTATATAGCTTGTCTCTATAGATGTTGTCATATGCGGCTTTAAAATCGATAAACAGATGGAGGGTATCGATTTGCAATTCTTGGGCTTTTTCCAGGATCTGCCGGAGTGTGAATATTTGGTCGATTGTGGACTTTCCTTGTCTGAAATCCCACTGATAGAGACCAATCAGGTTGTCGGCGAAGAGTTTCAGACGTTCACACACTACGGCAGATAAAATCCTGTATCCGATGTTGAGGAGACTTATACCTCTATAGTTGGAGCAGTTAAGGGGGTCTCCTGTTTTGTGGATCGGGCATACGGTTCTGAGATTCCATGTATCAGGCATACATTCTTCTGACCAGATCAGAGCAAAGTTCGGCTGGAAAGCCGTCAGTCCAGCTAATTTGTTGGATTTTGGCTTTGATCAATTGGAAGGATGTTTTGGTTACTATCGTCTAAGTTAAAGGCCTATTCTGCCTAATGATGGCATATTAAGCTTCTTCATATCAGTTCAAACCGCCACAGTCGCCCTCTTACTTTACTCCATAATTTGTGAATTTCCTATTTCGCTTATTACAGTTAAATCAATCTAATAACCTAATTTCTCACCCAAAAATTGTTATCGCTAAAGCGCCTCTTTTTTATTGTTGTCTTACAAGTCTTTTCATTTTGCAACAGTGCGTTTAGTGCATTTTTTATTTTTTTTTTTCCGCAATTTACTTTTTATTTTCCTGGTCTTCATCATGTCTTCTTGTGGACTAACCAACTGCTCCATTAACGACAATAACACGGACTTTGTTGACTATAAGGGGATTTTCGGCAAAATATTCCATGCTATTTGCGTCGGCCTAAATAAAAGAAACACGGTCTTCATTAAAGAGTTCTCTGAAAATCTGCTGTTCTTCTGTGATGAGTGTATCAGTATTTCTCTCTCACATGTGCTCCTTGCAATCAAGTGCCTCAGTGACTCCAATGAATCCAATCATAACTCACTCATCAGACTGATAACGGACAAACTATCAATCTTTGAGCAAAGTATAAGATGTGCGGAAGACTTTGGTCATAGCATTGAAGAACAAATTGCGCGTTTAATTGAATTAGAAAGTACAAGATTCAGAAATAAAGAAATATACAAGCGCCACTTTGATTCCAACAAGAAAATATGTAATTCCATCAACTCTCTCCGGGAAGACATAGATATTCATCTCCAATCATCCACATCCAATCTCCATCTCGAACCTGCAACAAACAATCACCAACTATCAAATCATTACGGGTGCATGCTTCATATCATATTCGATAAAATCAGTGAGCTTGATGATGAACCCACCACGAATAGAACAGTCTTGAATGATTTAGAAAATCTCATTGGAACAGTATGCCACAAAATTGATGGTCTTCCAACCCATCAACCACCGCACAGCAGTTACAATACATCAATTTTACCAGAATTATTACAAACCGAAGCCGAATCAATGCCACATCCAGTGCCGACAACCCAAACCCCCAAATCTTCGCACTATCACATCGATCAAAAATCTTATGGTGATATAACTGCTCCAACGCCAACCCCTCCTGTCACCGCATCACGGAAACTTGTTACACAATTTAACACGATGTAGACACCTTCAGAGTGGCAAGGCAAGCTGATGTTCACCACCCTACTCATCAAAGGTGCCGCAAATTATGCAGATGTTGCTTGGATTTCTGAATTTTTCAAAAAGAGATATGGCATCACCATCAGCCAATGCACAATATTCCCTACATCTCACCACAAAAACAAACAGAATTTCATGATTAATTTACTGGCTAAATACGAATGGTTATTTGTTAACCCATCCAAAACCAAACTCAACCTAGGAAAGATGCGGGTCTCCAAATGGACGGATTAACCAACCAACGAAAACGTAGAAAAAAAACGAAGCAACGTCTCATCAAAAGATAATTACAAATCGCCCAGATCCATTCCCCATCCACATCCTAAACCTGACCCCAACTGGAGCCTTAAAACCAAAATATTTTCCAATTTTCCAATCCCGTTTATATCCCTAAGCAACTCCCTTCACGTATCTCCACAAAAGAACCAATCGCCTCTATTACATCCAAGCCTCAATGCGTTTCATTTAATTTAACACCTGCCCCTGATACTCTCACTGCTCAACCACCCACTCCCCCTCCCACGAATACTAACAACTGCTTTCCCAATTTCGACCTTACAACAGGAGCGAAATATCCAAACTTTATCGGCTCGCATATCTTAAATCCCGTTGCTAACTCCCCTTTTCCCTCGGTTTCACGGGCCCAGTCCCTATTTATGACCCCCTTTCGCCGCCTAACGTAAAATTGACCCAAAAGAATATAGACACCACTGAATGCCGTTACGCGCTCTCTAGGCTAAGGGATAAAAAGATATACGAAAATATACGTCTCTTTCTCGCATATCTTTACGACAAATCCGACTCTGTTTGCTTTGAGGGAAAAACCAAAACAAGTGTCATGGTCTCCATCCAACAGGAAGGCCTTCCTACGGATATAATTAATCTCAGAAAGCTTTACAATAGGTACCACGAAATCTTCGACACACCTCCTCCAAGGTTACGAATGACCTCGCTTCTTTCCACTCTAAAACCATGACATGACCGTGACAAATTTTTCCCTTCCTAACTTGCCTTTTTTGCCTGCATCTCATCAACACTTCCCTACTCCTCCACCCAACAAACTACCTCATACATTTTACTACCAAAACGTAAGAGGCTTGCGCTCTAAAACTCGTGCTGTCTTGTCTAAATCACACGGTCTCACTTTTGACTTCTATACTCTTACAGAAACCAATCTGATCCCCGACATAAAGAGCCAGGAGCTATTCCCATCTTCGTATAATGTTTGCCGTGATGACGATCACTCTCTCCCTATCTTCAATAATCCTACCATCCCTAAAGTTGATTCTCCATGCAAAGGTGTCCTGCTTGCTATTCACAATAACCCCAACTCTTCTCTCATCGCTATCTCTTCTCTTGTTAAACTTGACTTTGTTTCAATTACAGGTCCCTGTACATTATGTATTGCTACATTCTTCCAGCTCAGCCTATCGAATCCTACATACTTGCTATTAAAGCAATTGACCAACTAATTGATCTAAGTGATTCCATCGACGATATCCTTATCTTTGGTGACTTTAATCTGCCCCTGTTGAAGTGGATTCCATCGGATGATCACTTGTTTTTCAACACGTCAAACGCCAGTTTGTCCAAGTCTTTTCGTTGATAGCATAACTGACTCAAGCCTGTGCCAAGTAAGTGACGTCCTTAATTCTATCGGTAGGCAACTAGACCTTATTTTCACTAGTGATCCTATTAGCTCCACAGTAACGTTCTGTCCCTTTATCCTATCAATTGTCGATAACTTTCACCCCCCCCTCTCCTTCTCTCATTTTTCCATAACTCTCCATCCCATCCCACTTCTTCAACTACCATCTCTTCTTACAACTTCCATAAAACTAATTTTCGGAAAATCAATGCCTACCTTAGCAAATGTTCTTTTGAATTTACCAACCTATCGTTATCTGATGCTGTCTCCATTTTCTACAGTGAAATATTTAATTCAATTTCTTTCTACGTCGCCTTTTCACGGCATAAAACATCATCTATTTCCCCTCCATGGTACAACAGAAGACTTCGCTGTTTACGTAATAAAAGAAACAAATTATGAGCAGCTTTTCTTCGCACCAATTCTTATTATGACTACTCTAACTATCTTGGAACTTACCTGCAATTCACCCAGCTCTATAACTGCCTCTATCAGCGCTTTCTCGACACAGCGCAGACCAACCTTATCAACGATCCTAAGACATTTTATCAATTCGTCAACTACAAAAGAAAATCAGACGGTTATCCCCCTCTCTCTCGTTCGATAATATATCATCGACCGACCCACATACTATTGCCAACTATTTTGCAAACTTTTTTAAACAGTCATTTGCAGACAACCTCTTCGTACCCAACCCCATCTATTTCAATTACCTTCCCAATTTCTCCATTGGCTCCTCTCTCTCTCTCAACCTTTTGATTCCACCCTTATAGAAGAAAAGTTACAAAATCTCAACTATAAATGTTTATCCGGTCCAGATGGGCTCCCAGCAATATTTCTCAAAAAGTATGCCTCCAATCTTTCGCACCCACTTTCCTCCCTATTTCATCTGTCCCTCACACAAGGGAAATTCCACCAAGTTTGGAAGACCTCTTTCATAGCCCCGGTTCACAGAAACGCATCAAAGAATGTAGTAACCAACTGCCATCCCATTGCTAAGCATTTTCACATACCGAAAATGTTCGAAAGTTTTTTATATGAAATTCTAAGCTTTCAGTGCAAGTCACTTATATCACCCAGTCAGGACGGATTTCTAAAAGGTAGATCAACTACTACAAATTTAGTTGAATTCGTATACTTTGCGCTTTCAGCAAAGCGGCAACGAAATTGACGTTGAATATGACAGATTTCGCTAAGGCTTTCGATAAAATATCACATCAACTGATCCTTTTCAAATTGTCTTCCCTCGGTTTTGACCCCATATTGTTAAAATGGATATCTTCTTATCTGGACAACCGTTACTATAGCGTTCGCTTTAGGTCAGCCTTCTCAACCACTTCTGGTGTCCCACAAGGCAGACATCTACGTCCCCTCTTTTTCATTTTAACTATAAACAATCTTGAGAGGATTATCAATCACTAAGTTCTTCAAAACTATTTCTTCACCCCAAGACTCTATTCTCCTTCAAGAAGACCTCCATAGGTTTTCCACCTGGTATCTAAAAAATTGCTTTGAGCTTAATGTCTCCAAATGCCAATCTATGACTTTGTCTCGTGAGTCCAATCAATCTCCCTCTCGACTTTATTTTGGTTGGTCTAAAGAATTTTGCAACCCTTATGTGACAAGGTAACTTTACATTACCCTTATCCGGCCCCTTTTGAATATGCCAGCCAAGTGTGGTCCCAATTTCAGCGAATTCATATATCCCGAATAATCGAGAACATTCGTATTCTTCGATTTGCTCTTCGTGGACTGCGCTTCAATTTACAATTATATTTCCTTCAACACTAACCCTCGTAATTTACGCTGTCCTCGTCTCTTCTATATCCCAACCCACCGCACTTCTTATGGCTCTAACGAACCAATCTCCCGCATGCTCCGTAAGGTCAACTCAAACCTCCCCTTTTTGATTTTAACCTGAGCACTTCTCGTCTTAAACTTGATCTCTTCCACCATTCCCTTACTTTCTAACCCTTAACTCTTGTTAGTTTTTAAGTTCTAGTTTTTAAGTTAGTTTAAGCTTGCATTAAGCGAAATAAATGGGGACGTTAGCCCCCACCTAATTAAAAAAAAAGCCAAATTAAAATTCGCCGTTATACAGTCTGCAGAAAAAGTGCTTCCATATTCTTAGCACCGACTGACTCTACTACAAGATTTCCTTCTTCATTTCTACAGATTTCTGTACGGGTCTTCTTTCCTTGATACGTTATTTTTACCTGCTGGTTAAACTTTCGTACCTTATTACTTATTAGGGGCGCGGTTTACAATGGCTCGGAAAGAGCCATAAGGAGTAGTATTGATGAAGGACCTAACGCAATGGTTTTGCAAGCGTGGAAGAACACCTTGTTAGAACAAGGGAAGATATACCATCTAGACTTGTGTATATTGAGATCTATTAATACTCTTGTTGGAAGGGTTGCACTGGCTTTGAAGTGTGTAGGAAGGTGATTGGACTTGTCCACAGAACTGACAGCTGAAGTGTCGTTGAAAATTGGCGTTGAAATAGGGGATACCGTTGAATTTCTACTGTTATTAAAGAACGATCAAAAATTTATACTGCATTTGGGACATTGTAGCATTCTTTTTTTTTGTCTCAATTAATGGTGGAATTGAAACTTACTACACACTTTTAAGAAAGACGCTGTAGTCTGGTTCTGGATCGTTTGAACTCTTTTCGCTTCTTCTCTGACTTATTGGCCTTGTAAGACCGAAACTCTTTGCAGTTTGGGTCGTACAACACATTTTCTTACGGTTTTATACTCCTCATCCGAAGAGAATAAGGGATTTTATTTCAAAGAGAATAGTGTTTGCTCCGATGGTACAAGAAATTAGCTGTCATGACACAGTAGCTCATTTTGGTCCAATTTCCGCAGCGTAGATCTCAGCAGGTCGTCCTTTGGTTATAGTCTTCCCATAATGACAAAAAGCCACCCAGAATTGTCGTTTTGAAATGTCCCGCAGTAACGATTTCAATACGAAGATACAAGAAGGCAATTCTTTGGATTGAGTCAGACAGCGTATCAAACTCGTAAATATTCGAATTGCTATACGCTGCAAATAAAGCAATAGAAGAGAATTTGCTCACAGGGATTTAACCAAACGAAGTTGAATTCCTAATTCGAACAGACATAACATTTTGTGTGAAGCTTGGTAAGGCTACACGGAATTGGCGAGATCACGATGAGAAAAGAACAATGGCACTAGTTCATATCCAGGCAATTTCGAATCTTAGTGATTTGAGAGGTGTGGATGGGCAGCTAACAAGTACCAAAACCTGTATTACAGACGTTGACGTACGCAGTAAAATAAGAAGATCCTAATCTACGTATGTATATTTGGTGAATGCACTCTTTCCAGGGTCATTTTAATAAACAAACGTAAAGAACACAAACACCGTCAATGAAAAGCAAAGTTGAAAAATAAAAATTCTGACGTTAGCTTACCAAATGATTGAACTTCATCCGCCACACTTCTTTTTCAATTTATACATATATTAGGTTACAGCAATCCAGGATTTGTAGAATTGTTTAGCGATTGTTGAAGCGACGAAGTTAAGGCTTTTTCGCCATACCGATAGCCTTTATTTTTGTAGGAAAGCAAATAACAAAAGGGCTACAATGTCATCATACATCGTGTTACTATCAAACTCTTTAAAATTCTCCTTAAAACAGCCCATCTAAACCTTTCAAGTATTTTCAGGTTGGAAGACATCCGTCTCCTATTCGTCAATTTCTACATTGCCGACAGTTCTGTCATTTAATAACCGTTAGAGCTCTAAAACGTATCACACATATCAATTTTCCTGAAAAACTTGTTTGAAATGTTTCAATTTTCATTCTATAATCAAATCTGCCCCATCATATTTCCACAGTTACAATCATCTAATATATATCAGGATTTCTTTCAATTGGATTATAACTACCCACGAAGGCAACGCATAAGGAAGCCCAAGCCAGCTAACAATAAACCTAACACCAACAACAAGTCAAACGGAGCACAGCGTACCGCCTTAAAAGAGGGATTGCAAAAGTCTCTGGGCTCCAATAACAAAGGATTCAAAATGCTTAAAAAAATGGGCTACGAAGAAGGCAAACCACTGGGCAAGAATGGCCGTGGCATTGTTGAACCAATACCACTTGCCATCAAAGATAATCCACACGATCGAGCTGGTCTCGGTAAAGAAACAAAAGTTGCAGAAAATCAAAAGCAGAAAATAAAACCTACAAAAGTGATAACTAAGACTATTGTTAAAAAGGAAAGTGTCCCCAACTCAACCCCTACTACCAAAAGGGAGAAGAAAATAATAAAGATTCGAACGGATTTCAGTGAAGATATTGAGCTCTTACGCCTACGTCTAAAAGCTGAACTCTCTATCAAATCAGAGGAAACGATGATCGTCGCAAAAGTAACAATAATCGATAACCGAATTTGTGATGAAATCTTTGAAATAATCCATCAGTACCTGGTCAATTCTTTGCATGTCTACAAAGCCACCCCCTATCCAATGTTTCACGATATATCTCATGTTGATGATGAGATCAAGGTTATATGTGAGGACAAACCATCTTTTGATTATCTGGCAAGTTGTATAGCTGCTCTGAGTGAGAGTTTATCCATGCCAATGAGGACAAAGCTTGTTTCTCCAATTGATAGCAACGTCTATTTCTTTTCTGTTCAAATGGAGGGTTTAGTAAGTGGACAGCAGTCATTCTTAACGCAAATTAAGAAGCATCGTTTTGAATTTAAACCAGATCGATGGATTATAACTAGTCAGTCACCTTGCCAAGCCACGAACAAGACAAACTTACAGATTATTACAGATGAGTATTCAGCAATGCTGCTGATCTACCGTCACTGTTTGAAGCTGTTTGTTTGCATGCAAGAAATGCATTTCACATTGCGAGGAGTTATCCCGTTTAAAGGCTAAACAGCCGATTTCTTTTGTATTTACGTATATGCCTTCATTTTTTGTTATTTTATATATATATATGTATGTATGTATTTATAATATATCTTTAATGCTAACATACATAGATTACTGAATAAAATTCCTCTTTTTTTTTGTGAGCATGTTCACTCGAATATTTTTTTGGGTTTTCTTCTTGAATAACTAGGTACGAGTAAGAATGACAGAAAACTTACATTGCTATAACTCGTGTTGCTGTTAGACTATGTTCTTTACGCTTAAGTCTGGCCACGTATATTAAGTTTAAATGTTAAAGCAAAGCATATCACCAACATTCATCCTTCTGTTAAAAATACTTTCATTTACTAGTTGCGCTGCCGCTGATGAATGGGTGCATACTTTCTAATTTCAGAGGGATCATTGTGTGCTGCCTTCAAAGGTCTTTAGTGGCCTGGAGAATCTATACCTGGACCCGAACAAAGAAATACCTTAATCGCTTACGCTGGAAATATATTACACTGGTCCGGTAGGTTTTTTTTACGTTGGATGGTTACACTATTTTAAACTATGAACTAAGACAATACTCAGCGACGGTGGGATTTTCAACCACCGAACCATCTCGAAATTGATTAATAAAACGATGAGAGGCCTAAACAGTAGAGGCTAGGGTGAGTTCATAAATGTCAGCATTTCTAGCTTAGTAAAATCGCGGATTTTTCCTAGTGTGTTTCGTCATTTCTTTTGTGTTCAAAAACTTCATGTCAATGCAAAAAAAGCTTTTTTTCAAAAGAAAAAGGTTGTTTATTTTTATTACATATTATTTCATTACCTAGTTCTTATATTTTTGCTCATTAAAAGCACAAATGTATTTCGCAAAACAATCTTGTAACTCTTTTTGCAGCCACAGTTGAAATTTGACGTTTATGAACACAAGGGTTATACTGACAGTTTAACTATGCAGTTACTTGTTAGTATGACATTTTTGAAAACAAATTAAGCTTTCTTGTCCCACTGTATGAAGGCAAATGCCACACTAAACGAGACAAGTACTGATCCATGAAACTAATGTGGCATAATATGAAAATATACAAGCCCGTATAAAGCAGTCGACAACGCAATATTATTAAACTCCATGTCAGTCAAGGCCGCTTAGTGGGAGGCAATTCGAAGCTTACGGATAATGGTAGAGAAGTTCCGAAAGATCTCCCATCTTTATCGACTTGGGAAAAGTCTTCGACAGAGTTCCCAGATATCCTATTTGGACGGCGCTAAACATTTACCCGAGAGGTAAATAAGAAGGCTACACGACGCATACAATGACGTTAAAATGAAAGTTAACCGGACCATTCAAAGTTAAAGTTGTAGTATAGCAAGGCTGTGTACAAAGTATGTTCCTTTTGAACAAATTAATAAGTCCCTTCTTTTCACTGATTATAGTGCCATTATAAACCTTTAGGCAACTCTTAATAATTGGATAAAGGTGCTGGAAAACAACGGGCTACGAATTAGTCGTACTAAGACCGAATATCTGAATTGTCGTCTCTTCAAACCCGCGAATACAACGCCGACATCTGTTTAGAAGTAGTCATTTACCGAAGTGCAAAAAATTGAAATACTGGCTCTACCGTTGATCCACAGAAAAATTGCGATGACGATGCTGTAATAGCGAAAAAACTTCGGAGTATTTTGTTAAAGAAAAATGCCACTTCAATTGAAAGTTTTTTAATACACGAAATCCGTTCGTTCAGCTTCAACATACATCCCAATGTTAGACGAATTAAGATGGGAAAATAATAGCGACAAGAATGAAAAATTTTCAAATTCATCTATTGTAACAAAACGTAATTAAATAAGTAACGGCATTCGCGACAGTTTCCACACCAAGAAACCGATAGTCGAAGAACTTCAGACTGAGGAAATAAATGTTGCTATGTTGGAAAATCCGGTTAATAGAGTAAGAGAGGCTCAAGCTGCAGTCGAGGTTCGAAGAGGAGTGCGAAACAAAAATAATTGGATCCAAAATGCAAAAACTTCAGAAAACTCTTGTCTCCGGTTAAGGGGGGATCTTAAATATAGCCTTCTAGGGCCCACAAATTTAGATAACCCCACAATCGGTCCAGTATCAATGCACATACGGGAGAAAAATATGTAACATTAGAATTAATTATACGCGACACATATTTCAACGGTTAATAAAAGATATAACCCATATCTCACCTATGATAGAACTTGCAAAATAACCATCGCAAGATGGTTACAGAGTTGTGTTCGATTGACTGAGTCAACGGCTATTCTTATGACCCCAAAGCAGTTACTAGCACAGAAGCATTATACCCCTATTCTCAGAAATGGTTCTAACACTCCATGTTCGGGTGTTTGGCATGGAGCTAACCACTCAACGACATAAAAACTTACTATCATATACGAGTACTACATCGACTGCTACATGAAGCAGAGGCAGGGTCTATTTAAATACAAATTTGTTTTTAAGCTTTCGGCACTTACAATCGTTAAATTCGTTAGGATGTTACAAAGCCAACGAAGATTTCTGCCAGCTCCTCGACAAAACCTACGGTCAATGTCCTAAGTATGACGTTAAAACGTGTTAAGGTGATTTTAACGCCAAACTAAAAGTGGAAATCATAATATACACGGAATCATTCTGGAAACGGATTTATCCTAATTGACTAATCTGCGAGCCGCAATACTGCAATAACTGGAGGTTTCCTCACCTCAATATTCACAAGGTGACACACAAGAGGAAATAACTTCTGCTTTTCCGATGGAAAAATATAGAGTGGAATTTTGTGATGAAGCTATTAGAAAGGTGCTACGCCAGTAACAAAGCTCTTAAATTCGACAAATGTAAAACGAATTGGTGTTAAGGACATGGAAAAACCAATTCTCCTGACTGTTAAACAGGGAGGACGAATTTACTATTGTTGTCAAGCAAAACGAACCATTCAACCAAAATACCCGCTTTCCCAACCAAAATAAAATAAGAATAGCAGTAGCTAAACTTAAGTACAAAATGCCTTTCAGAACATACAACTTATCTGTCGAGCTAGGGATGGCTTGGTAGATAACATACATCAACTCATTTCCAAGATTTTACCGGAAGAATGCCTGATGAGTTGAATCTCAGAATCGTTTAACTGATCCACAAAAGGAGAACCTTTCAACTGCGCCAATTAATTCATTAATCTCCTTAACATCGGGTCCAGAACTTGCTCTGTGATCGCCTGATCAATAATCTGATTGGGCCTTTTCAGTGCTGCTTCAGGCCTATTAAGTCCACAACTAACAAAATAGTAACAGATCGGCAGATCCTATTCTTAGGTATTCTAAGAAGACAAAATAGACCACAAACACCTCTTTACCACTTTGTACGCCATATACATTTGTATTATTGAGGCAGAAAAACCAAAGCACATAACCATCAACAAGCAGCTGGAGACGGATCAAGGAGGAGCGTTTCTCACGCAAACTTCAATTTTCCGGAATGTAAACAGTAGGCGAACTTGAATTTGAAGTCCTGTTTCATGTGAAAAGAAAAGAAGTAGGTGCAGCGTAGTATAGACATGAAAAGCGTAATCAAATCAGCGCTTTATATGCTTAAACCGAAGTTGATGCAAACCTGTGCGATATTTCTGTTGTTACCAAAGTCCCTGCCAAAGGACGTAGCTATGACCATAGTCCCGTGAAATGACTGAGCAGTCCCTTACTGATATCGGATGAAGACTAGCTCAATGCTCTTTCCGCAATCGTGTTTAATCAACTGGACATCAGCGCAAGGGTTCCGAATATGAATGTGAATTTTAAGACTGGAAAATCCCGAACACGCTCCAGTAATTTTTTAAAGCTGCGTCGAATTTCGGGAGAGCTTCTGAGGTATTGTACATCCCGGAAAAACTAAGTCGAGCGATTATCCAATGAAGGGATAATTGTCAAGTTGCCGAAAAACTCAAATTTGATTGATTGTGAAAACAGCCGGGGTATACTTATCTAAGACTATCTAGAATACGATCAGAGAACACCTTGATCAAACTTTTCCCCTACATTTGATTTTTATTCGACTTTCGTAGGAAGGCTGTTCTTCAAAAAATCAACCCTATTATTAAGGCTTCGTAAGACTACATACCGGGAAGATATTAGCCACTTTTAAAGTCTAAACCGGAGTACGACAGGTTTGCATTTCCACACCTCTTCCTCTTCTTGTAATAAAAAATATTTTTAGCATTGTTTGTGGGAGCCATAGGAATCACATAGACAATTATTCTACAGTGGACAACTAATCTGACGATATTTGCCTGTTTTCTTACAGGATTATGGACATCAATTAGATCATCCAGAACGTAGAATCCTTGGAGCGAGTACGGTAGGGTTTAATTAAAAACAAAATTAGGTCGAGAAGATTGATAGTTTTGTTTATCAACGTGAGTGACGATGGCGACGAACTTGGTGTGGGTAGTAGAATCGGGAAAGTACAAAATGCTTCCGATTCGCTATCTCAAGTCTTGTAAACTAATGTTTACACCATTAAAATCAGGTACTTCTAAATGGGTCCAGTACACGAAAAGTAACCGCCACAGTTACACAAGCTGTAGATCTACGTAAATAGGTATCTAGGCATTATTCTGCAGAAATCCCCAAAAAAAATTTTTATATGGGAACAGATCAGAAGTGTAGGAAATGGCGTGACTCGCTATGAAACGGTGCTCGGAATTGTTTGATGCAGTACTCTTCGCAGTAGAATAATAAGTCCTAAGGGCTCACACGACAATCTCTGAAATATCTGAAAGTTTAGGCTAATATCTGAAAAAGTTTGATCTTCAAGATTATAGTTAGCAAACCTTTCTAGAAGAAGGTAAATCTACTTACACCATTTGGTGCCAATATCTGCATTGGTAAGTTGAAGGGAAATTTTAGGTGGAATTCCGAGGGGTTGTATGTACGTAGATAGCATGAGATAAAGTGGACGAGTTTTAGATTCGTAGATTTGGTATTTAACCCTTCGTTGCACTGAGTTGCAGATCTGCAACAATCCCCAACAATCCCTACTTAACGGTATAAGAATTGTATGTTTCAATTTTTTCCAAATCAGAGCCATGTTACAGGAATGTAACATACCTCTTCTAAGCGCAATCCTGTCTCAAGTTCTCTATTAGACATTTGCCCTTCAGCATCAGGGCATCAGTCAATGTTGAAATTTTGCATAAAGTCCACGTTTTGTTTGAGCTCATTTCATTATTTTTGGGAAATTATTATAAAACCAGTTTTTTTTCAATAAAAGTTGTAAGTTTATATTCTGCGGGAAATTTTAGTTTTTGCTTGGTTTTTGAGCATAGAAAGGCCGTAGTGAGGAAAAGCCGTAACGTTGCACATCTGCACCCACATCGAAAAAGTGCCTAAGTGACCAACAGCTTCAGGAAATAATCAGTTCATGGTGCGAAAGTAAAGACGAACTTGATTTTTCGTCCGATGAATGTGATGAGGATCTTACATTTGTCCCCCGGGAAAAAAGCTCATCAGGGAACGAATCGGACAATCCACCACCACCAGAAACTTTGCCTCTGCCTACTGTCCCATCTTCTCCACCTCAGCCGTCTACTTCTCGAGGAATTTTAAAAGCTGCAAAGAGACTTTGAGCTCAATCCAGATCAGCTTAATTTTTTAGGCAACAAGTATCTTCCACATGAACTCGTGGAATTGGAAACGCCATACCACCCAATTGAAAGGCTCAATGAAAGCTTTTCAAAAGTGGCCCTGGAGAAGTACTTGGCTGTAGATGAGCTGATGTGCTCAAGCAAGGCTCGAGGTATTCTAAACCAATACATGCCGGCTAAACCTCACAAATGGGGCTTCAAACTATTTAGGTTCGAGATTTATAGTGGTCAACAAAATATTATATGCAAAGGCAAGCCACAATTAGGTGCTGCATCAAATGTAGTTGTGCGTTTTGCGAGGCAAATACCAAACAGTTTCAACTACAGGCTTTACTTCGACAACTATTATAACTCCTTGACGCTTATCGAATTTTTGACTAGGAGAGGCATTCATAGTCTTGGAACAGTGAGAAGAAATAGAGTTCCGAATTTTAAGCTTTCTTGGGGTACTTCAGCTGAGTTTGTTGGCGATCACAATGGGAATCCCATTTCATCAACTGCTTAGAAAGACAACAAAATTGTTTCACTGCTGTCAGTAAAAACCCTACATTAAATGTTCAACGATATGAGAAAATAAACAAAGTCCACGTATCGATTCAACGACCATTTGTGATAGCCGAATACAACCGTCACATGGGAGGCGTGGACCTAATGGATAGGACTATTGCTAGACACAAAATTTTACTAAAAAGTAAATTTTGGTATATGCGTTTGTTTTACCATCTTCTTGACATGATTATATCAAATGTGTGGCTACTCTATCACCGTGTCAACAAACAAACTGGAAAATCTGATAATTTAAGCGGGACTTTCGAGCGGAAGTAGCTGAAGCACTTTAAAAGATGGACATCAAACAAAGGTCGACTAAAAGAACATCTTGCTCAACATCTGAGAGCAATGTGTTCAGACAAAAAAAAAAAAAACGAAAGGCCCTGCTCAACACACAAGAAAGTTCGACAGGATCAAACTAACCATTGGTGAGTATGGATGGAGAGGAGAATTCATTGTGAAATGCCCAATTGTACAGGTTTCACACAAACGTTATGTGAAAAGTGTGGAATAGGCTTATGCTACAACAAAACAAACAATTGTTTCAAAGACTTTCATTGTAAATAATCGTGTAAAAACTTAGAAGCTAACGCGCCATGTTGCTTATCTGACACATATGGTTTTTGCTAATAAATAAATAGAAAAAAATATTATTTTTATGTTCTGTTTTGCGTCCATTTTCAAAATTTTAGCGAAAAATGAGTCTTTGCCCTACGAAGGGTTAATGATTTAAGAACGCCCTGCCCATCATGCATGATCATAATTTCTCTCTAGTTTATTTTGCATTTATTTATTTATCGCACGAATTTAAAACTTTTTTAATATGGAGAACGATAGCAGCTATAAACGGTGACATCTTCGCCTTGTCTCTCTAGTCTTGTCTTGTGTCTTGATGTGTGTGTTAAGGTAGTCTCGCTGGAGGGCATTCTTTTAACATCGAACCTTATCTTTCGTCACTTAGAAGATTCAGTACAAAACAATGAATTTGATGTCTTGAGTAGATTCTGAATTTGCGAGAGGAATTTTGCCTAACACATATCTACTTCCTTCAATCAGATGGCAAGAAAACAATAATCAATCAGCACTGCTTGATAATAAAGATCTGAATCTATTTTATTTCACTATTTGCTTTCCATACACCCACACTAATGATACTCGTAACTTGAATAAAAATCAAAACCCTGCGGCATACTCCCACCCTCTGAATCGTTCAGTCTTGACTGATAATACGACTTGAACGAAGCATCAACAAACACGCATTTTCCCTTCTTAATTCTAACTTCTGTTTGTCTGGGCACTGGAATTGGAGGATTGAAAGCCATCTGCGTGGTGTCGAACTTTTCAAATAACTCTTCTGGTGTCCTGTAAAGCAAAGAACAAAATAATGAAAAAGTTCCAATCAAAACGACCCTGTCACTCTTACAATTTGCCAATCTCTGAGGGAAGACTTCCATCACCCGTGGCCGGGACTCCATTGGCTATATGTGTTGCCATCCTTCTCACAGTCGGATGATAATGTCGTGTCAAAGAAGTAAGCTCATACAACGCAGTACATGACGCATTACAGTACTCAGGATCCTCCAGCTCTGGGTCGAAGCGACCTGATCCTACACTCGTATCGGTATCAAGGATTATATCCAACATTGATGTCAATTGCATTACAGCTTTTACAGTCCCTAACGCGGCAAGTGTTCCATTGTGTATTAAATGCATGCTCAACGTCGATAGACGTTTAACAAAAGCCAACAACCTTTGCTGAGTGATATTTTTACGTCGTTTGATCAAAACATCGTCTAGAGTCCGCAGAATAATTTGAAAATCATCGTGATTCTTTCCAGCGTGTACTGCCAGTAGATTTCTGTAGAAATGTCCGTAAAACCGAATTGGATCGATATTAAGCACTTCCCCCTGACCCGAAAGAATTACAAAAATTGTGCGAATGCAATGCAACTGTTCTCTGTAGCCAAGTTCTGTGGTCTCGAGAATATTATTTAGAACCTCGATAAGATCGGAGAAGAACTCCAAGTTGATGACGTGAGCGAACCTAAAACAAAGACGAAAAAGAAACACAAAATAATTACTCTGGTCCCACAGTTGACACACCGGCCATCATACTCACTCTGCAAGGCCCTCGAGACACGCACTTAGAGCCTTAGAGTTGGGATCGTTCTTCAAAATTCGAAAATAAATGGTGAAGACCATTTTAATGATTTCCGTAAGCTTGTAGTGCTTAGACTGTTTATTCTCTTCAGCACGAGTCTCCTCCAATTCCTTGTTAAGCTCAGTAAGCCGCTTACGACGTTTGCGCTCCTTCTTCGAGAGATTTATCAACCGTTGTCGATGCGCTTCGAGTTTCTTTTGCTTTAGTTCGTTCTCCTTTTCAGCATCCAGATTGACATTTTTGATTTTAAGGGCCAGTAAGCATGTAATCATGTCCAAATGAACGAGATTCGACTTGCTCTTGATCAAGTGATTTATGCGACGAATGATATACAGCGTCATGTCAAGTTTTTTGTCTGTGGCGAATACGGTACAGAAGCATTTATTGACTGCCTCGCGCATACGTGGAAAATTGCAATTCAACATGTAGACCAAAAGTTGTGCGATGTTTTGTACATAATTGAAGTACGGATGTGCAATTAGGAGCTCACAGAGGCATGTTACAGCTACTTCGGCGATTTTGACGGTTTGTGGAGTGATCCGACCAAATCCTCGCTTTGTCACCGAGGCAGTGATTTTCTCCAGTTTTTGTAAAAACTTCTTGAATTGCTGTAGAAGGGCGTTTTCATAAGTAACGCGCTCAAGAGTTGCCTTACGCACTATAAATGGAATAAATGGAAGTGAGAAAAATCAAAAAACAATACTAAATATGGAGCTCACCCGTCGTCATTTTGGTATCCACCTGTCCAACTCGATATTCCGGAAGAATGTCCTTGAATATCTCTGTTATCGAAAGAATCGCCACCTTGCGTACTATCAGCAAGTTCGGTGTGCCATTGTCACTGGTTTCCTCCATTAAATCAAACAGTGCATTAAAATTTCTCATCTTGTCCTCAGGTTTCTCAAGAATTCCGGAACAAATGATGCCGATTCTGTACTTTTGTCTTTCAATCTCTTGTTGCCGATGAATTAGTAAATCGGTAGTAGAAATCAATTTCTGTGCTGAGGCTGGTTTTACTTCTTCATCGTCGTACAGCACATCATCATCACTGTCTTCATATTCAGAGGGTTCTTCAGCTTGCTCTGTGTCCTCTTCATTGTTTTCTTTCTTAGCCAATTTCGGCTTTGGTTTGTAATCCACCTCTGTTGAGCGTGTAATAATCTCACCCTCACGACTCTTGATAGGCAACAAGTTGATCTTGATTTTCATTTCATCTTTTTCCTTGGAGTTCTGTGTTGCATATCGAGTCTCCAAGCCCACTGATTCTAATTCGTTTTCTTCTGGATTTGTATGCTTACGTTTTCTTTGTTTATTGGCCCCGGCTGCTTCCAGGTACTCCAAATCATCTCCATCAAGCATGTCCATGACGTTGTCAACAATCTGCTCGTCATCTTCGTCTTCATCGTCCATGGGTTGGCTTAATGTTTTGCCCTTGCGTTTCGGAGTGAATTCTTTTCTGTTTGGTTTTTGTGCAACAAAGATATTTTGCTTTTTAGCTGCTCCTTTGGCGTTCGCTCTTTGCTGTTGAGACTTGGTAAGGGTTTTCTTTTTTCCCTTGAGATGCGCTGCACGTTTGACGGAGCTGATTTTTACCTTTTTCTGTAATTTATAAAAAGTTATGAGACTCAAATGGAGAATGAATGTATATATGAATGAGAATATAAACTTACGACTACCATTTTCAATGTTCACTAATTCTTTTTACATAAAAATTCACATAAAATGAGGAAACAATTTTTTAGTTTTCCTCGGCTTTTGACGTTTTACAATGCGCACATGTCTGATGGGTGTTGCCATGTTCGAGAGCAGTAAAGTGTTACGATACGTCCCGTTATGTTATATTTTTTTACGTTTCTATGCTGTTTTTGAATTTGTCAGCATATTGGGCCTGGTTCGAACTATTAATAATCCTATAATATGGTCTACAGAGAGTTAATTGTTCAGATTGAGCGAAACACAATGATGATACGAGTAGATAGATTCCTTAATATCCAAATATTCAGGATCATCGATTTGCTGCAAATGTTGCGCAGACAAGAAAGACTAATCACAGAAACCTGTCCACCCATCAACGAAGACTGCATCATTATCTATGAAGGAATCAAATACGAAGTCACTGTGTACACGAATCAGTTTTTTGTTAGTTTATCCCGAATGGAAGACTAATAAATCTTAAGTTTCTGAAGAAATCTTGGGTGGTAATTTAAACAAGACGCCAACCATGTCTTGATTCGACGTTAAACCAACTAAACAAGTACATAAGATTTATGTACTCCATGTGGCACTTACAAAAGCGGAAATTCATTAGTGATTGGATCAGGAATTACTGACACCCCAACCAATACAAAACTCTTTTTAAAAGCCTTTTACAGATGAAAGCATCAGCTTATGAGTTGTTTCTGATTATCTCTGTGGCTCTTACAATCACAAATTTGGCAATTTGAGCTGAACCTCTGCTAAAGTGATATACAGTTACTATAAATCCTCATCAAAATAGTAAGGCTTCTGGTCAAAATGCTGCTTCTGATGGCTTGATCTGAGCTAACCGAAAAAGTTGAACAAAAACACCCAAAGTAGTGGCCCCAATGTCTCCTTCAACTTGTGTGCGCTACACAATATGAGGTCGCGTTCTACTGCGTTGTTTTTCTGCGTTGGAGTCAAAAACTTTCCGGGTGGGATGCTCGTGTCAATGCGCTCAAGATGACCTACATCGGCAACGCTTTACAGCCCGTACAGTTCGCTGTTGAAGCTTCTCCTCAATTGCCCTCAATTGCTTTGCTTTGCTACTCAATTGCCCTAAACCAAAGGAAAACACCGATTAGCAAATGATTGCTTCCATGATTTACGCGCTGATATCGTTGTTGGAGTTGATAGTGCAGTCGCGGTATTCTTCCCATTATGTTAATGTTGTCTGCATACGGGAGTAACAGACTTTTGAAAGATTTGGCTCTAGAGCTGACTTGTGAGTTTCGCACAAATATTTCAAGAATTTTAAGAACGATGTTGAAAAAATCACATGGCAACGCATCGAATTTTTCTGGCATTATAGGTCTGAGTTTTGTCATCCTGCATAGTCGAATGAACTTGACAGGTATCTCGAAACTAGACAAGGCTCTGTATAGTTTATTGCTGTAGATGCTGTGGTGTGGATTGATTTGGAACTTCTGGGTTTCTTCCAAGACCTACCGTAATGTGAAAATTTGATCAATGTTGGACTTACCTGGTCTAAAACCATGCTGATGCTGACATTAGGCGTTAACATATTCCGCAGACAGAATTTTATATGCATTATTTGAAGAGGCTTAATTCCCTTTCGTTGATGAAGTTAAAGGGATCACCTTAGGAGATGTGTCATCGAAATGTCATAGAAAATTTCGTCAAAAGGACCAACGTGTGCCATCAGTCACGAGGTGGTCATTTATCAGATATTGTTTTCCATACAAAATCGGTGGTTTTAATGGAATACCCTTTACATAGCATTCATGCATATGTACATTTATAGAAAAGGCCGTCTCAAAAAAAAAATAATTTCAAAGTTTATCAAAACATTTTTCAACCACTGTAAAGGTCAAAAAAATTCATAGAAAGAAACGAACAAACCGGCGACAGTCAGTACTTTGACAGCTCCTCACTGTTTACAAACATCAACCGAGTGTGCACACAAGATTTTTTAATAAAATTTGGTAGTCGAGAATTATGTCCTCGGAGGAAGAAGATTACATGTCCGAGACTTTTTTGACCGGGTAACAAAAAATTCTTTCTAAAAAAAACTCACTTTGGTAACACAATTTCAGTCTTACAGATGTTCGTCCGAGTCTCATCCAGGACAGAGGTAAAAAGCGTCAAGTCAAGCTCGAAGCAAAAAGGATTGAATATTCTAAGAAACAAAAACAATCCATGCAATCCAATAGTACAGAACGTCTCCAGGAAGGCCTCCAATGTCCAATCGAAAGCGGAAACAAAGGGTTCAAGCTACTGGCCAAAATGGGCTACAAGCCAGGTGATTCCTTGGGAAAATCCTCCTCATCTGGCATTACAGAGCCAATCGGTATCAATATCAAATCAGATCGTAGTGGTTTAGGAAGAGAAGCTGCTCTGAAGGAACTTGAAGTCAAAAGAAGGGAAATCCGTGCAAAACACTTACAGCGAAGAAACAACGAATCAGAGGTCACGCCAGAAGAATACCGTCGACGAATGACTGAAAAAGCCCAGGAGCGTTTCGTCGAGACTGCATTAAGGTAACAAAAATAAATATGTCCTTTCGTGTTTTTTTTTTTTATTAAAATGCTCAACAACTTTTTAGGAAATGTCAAAAATCTTGCGAAGACCTTGATCAGAAAGTTAAAGTCGATCAGCCACATCTGAAGTGGTTTTGGCCAGATCGTGCTCCTCCGAAAGAAGATTCCGATGACGATGACACTGAAAGTGGTGAAGACGAGGAAGATGAATACTCTTCGGCAGAGAAACTAGAAATGCTTACGAGCTACATGCGCACTTCGTATAACTACTGCCACTGGTGCGGCGTACATTACAGTGACGCCGATGATTTGGAAGACAACTGTCCAGGACTAACAAAAGATGATCACTAGGTTGGAAATTTGTTTATTTAATATATAAAAGGAGGAAATAAAATTGGAGTGTATTCTGTTTGCACGGCTGCCCTGCTTTTCAAACGAGTATCAGTCTTCTAGACTCGTCCTTCAAGCTTTGCTATCAAATCGTGAGTCTTCTCAATGACGCTATAAATAAATGGACGTTCCATTGGATCTAATCGCAACATGTAAGCAACTAAATCGTGCATGTCCTGGAATGAAATGGATTAGTTGGGGATATGTCAGACTATGATATGTACTCACCTGAGAATAAATAGAATCTTCTGAGATGTGAATGTTTCCACTCAGAACTGCCAAAGCCACACTATCACCTTTTTCATAGACTGGGTCGAATGGACAATGAAAGAAGCACATAGCATAGAGAACACACCCCAAACTCTGTAAGTAAATGATACTTTATCAGTTTCTCTCTATCTCCACTATCTTCGTTAAGTCATACCCAAATATCAGTTCTCTCGTCAATGGTGCAATAGCTCTTCACAGAAAACAACTCTGGCGCTCTGTACACAATCGAACTTCGTTCCTCAGCCTCGTCCTGTATCCGTTGCGCCTCCGATTGACCACACACCTGCACTCTCGCCTCTGTCACTGAGCCCAAGTCCACAATAATCGGCTCAAATGAATCCGACAAACAAATATTCGCCGTCTTTAGATCTCGATGCGCCAAAGGTTCCGGTTTAGCTTCATGTAACGCTTTCACCCCATCGCAAATTCCTAGAAAGATTTGTAATATCTGCGCCTCTGGCATATGGTCTTCTCGCTTCCCTCGCATTGTCAAGTGGTCCCCCAGCGAGCCGTGCTTGTAGTAGGGTAAAACTATATTCAATTTGCTAGTTGTATTAATAACTATATCCGCTGAACCGGTTAATTGGTAATCGATAACTTTGATGACGTTTTCCGAGTCTATCTGGCGGCAGTGCTCGATTTCGCGTAAAGCAAAGTTTTGGTCATCGATGCTGTGGCATGTTATTCGTTTAATTGCATACAACCTTCTGGTGACTGTATTCTCAGCCAAGTCGATATTGCTAAAACCACTGCAAAGTACAATAAAAAAGTGAGAAAAAAAATCTAGTTAATCCTTTTACAAACAAAGATAGTGTGAGAAGATTTTCTCCAAATCCCTCCTACCCCTGAGCAATTCTTTCCTTCACAATGTACTTGCTGCCGTTTATGTAAATCGATTCACGGGAACACCAGCAGCCTTTTTTAAAGATTAACGCCCACCCCATGCTATTCATTTCGCTAACTAACTTTAGACTTACAAATAGTTTGCATAAATAAAATAAACAAACGTTCGTGTTAACAACAGAAACAACAAAAAAACAAAACTAGTCTAAGAGCTTAGTTGACTTCACTTTGAACTTTTGACACTTTACAGCTGGCAGTTGTGACAAATAGCAAATGAGCTGTCAGTTTTTTATTTGGACTATGACATTTGACGTAACGGTACGGCACGGCATACAATGACCTTACGTTGGGAAAGAACGTAACGCATTGATGTTAAAAAATAAAAAGCCTTTCTATTTCAGTATGTAGTATAAAACCGCTAACGCCAGGCTTGTAATACTTTTTCAATAGAAGTATTAGAGATCAATGATATTTTTAAAGGTTTTGAGTTAGCTAGCACTCGATTGTTTATCAAAACATTATACTTGTCTGAACATGCCGTTTACAGACTCTTTGACCTAGCCTAGTGAAGTCACAGGTAAGAGAGATCAGATTAATGTACATACATATGTCCATATCTAAATATGCGATCCAGGTAGGTAAAATACAGATGTAAACTTTCCCGAGGCCAATTAACTCCGATTGGACAAAAGAAGACTTACTTACGTACCAAAAGCACAACTTGATATCGTTCAATCAGTTGTTAAGTGTTGTAAGTGCCTGTGGGGTTAATTATAGCAGCGTGAAGAGAATGAGCTATAAAACCGGCATAAAGTGCTGAAGATTAGTGAGATCAATAGAAGGAAGCCGTCAGAAATTCCACAACTGGTAATGTACATTTTGCCCTATAAAAACACTTTGAAACAAAACAATTCGTCTGCGAAGCAGGTTTCTTCTGTGAACAAAAAAGAAAGAACAAGGTCTTCTCTGGAGTAAACAGTATGAAAGTAAAACCTTCACGAAAAACGTCCGATAGTCTTTACAATTTGTAAAACGAACGTCTCTAGCCAACAAGACCCGAGCAGGGATATGTGTAAAGGAGCAATGAAATTTACAATAGTAGCAGAGTCACAGTCCGGCGTGAGTATGGATCAACTAATCCTGCAGACTGTAAGAGGGCGATGCGACCCGTAATTTGCTGTCAGCAAGAGTGAACCATCAAACTCTGGTACTGGAAATAAAGATTTCCATCCATCCGATCAAAATAGTAATATTTGAACTTAAGTATAACAAAGATGATAAACCGAAAGCCCAAGTTGATGAGCAATTTAAAGCACTTCCAGGAATTGGTTTGAGGAAACTAAGGCTGCTGAATGGAACCTCAGCATCGTTTAAAAGAAATCTAATTAAGCTATAGAAGTATCAATCATGATTTTGTCTGCAGTATTGAATGAACGATTTGAATGCGGTTTAAGGTTATTGTTAGCCCACAATTGACAAAACGGCAGATTCTAAAAAAAACTCAAGAAGTTCAAAACGATAATCACAACACCTTTATCTAGCTTTGAAATCCCTATTTATTCTGCCCAGCATCCAATGATTAACTTTGCTGGAAAGAAACTGCATATAATAAGATCCAACTCTTTACGTTAAATTATTTTTTACAACAGCATTTTGCTATCCAAAATAAGAATTTTGGCCAAGGCTTCCTTTCTATCTTATACACGTACATGCAATTGAAAACGCTTTCAGCGTTTTAATCGAAACGAATGTGTTTACAGCATTTCGAATCGCATTCACCACCACAGAACTCCCAATTTCGATGATAGTCTTTAGAGAATTCCCGTCTTTGTTCGAGTCGCAAGTATTAATATATTCCTGCGTCCACTTTTTCCAATTTTTTAATTGTACTGCGTTGCGACACAGCTTTCTTAAACATACATACCTAGATGCTCAATATTTGCGGACACATGTGGACATTATTTGAGTTTTTCTTCTGAAAAGACTGGGTAAGAAGATGAAAATCGGTTAAGTTGTCCGGCTTTTAAAAAATTCCAACCGAGTTTTATCTTGCTTCAAATGTATGCTAAAATCCACTACACCGGGCGAACAAGCCGCTCCCAGCAACGATTACAGGACTGCTTCCCGATGCCGATATCTCACCTTGGATAATATCGTAGTAGAAAGACTTTTGATTTACTTTGATCTCCCTTTCGACGCCCAGAAAATTAGCCTCATTGTCATTGAGAATTTCCATAAACACGCCTGGAGGATTCTTACACATAACAGAAAGGCATGCATAGATAGATTACCAGCTACTTCGATCAGGACGGTGTGATCGCAAGGCAAGCAAAAGAGGCGAGCCACCACTTCTCCCTACATAGTGTCTAACTTTTTGACGTAAACCACCTGTCATGGAGACTTATGTTTACCTAAGACCTATGACCGGCAACTTGTGACTGATAAAATCGTAGCAACCTTCGGTAGCGTCATCTGAAGATGTTTACGATAAGACCAGTATTTTGCTCTGCCCCCGTTCATTATTAGACAACATGATTGATGAGCGAAGCCTTGATAATTGGGCAGGGGCCGTACTTCTCTCTATAACATCGATTTCGAAATAGCCAAAGTAATATATGACGGCTTAAAGAAATGAGGATTAACGTTCAACTGGCAGCTGTTCCAACAGCAGCTGTATTCGTACTATTCCCTTTATTCTATTGACACTTGGGCTTCGCTTTCTTCGTTGCTACACGAAGATGACGTATAAAGCATCGTTGTCTAGTTTCATTTACCACTAACTTCTGATTTTAGAGATGCAACTTACTGGAATAACAGGATACTAACAACCGCATTATTTTGTGCTGACTAGGCAAAATGTTTGGACATCTCATTCTCTTAGGTATGCATAGAGGTGCACTGATTCTGACACCTGAACGAAGTAACTTATTTTTACCAAGAAATGTGTTCAATTGAAATATAGGTCTTGTTCTTGCCACTTTCCATCCTTTCCGCACGCACCTCGTCTTGTGTTTTTCGACATAAAGAAGTTTCAGATTGTAACATCTCTTCAGCTATAAGCTTACCCGAACCCCTTATAGAACATTTCAAAATAAAATGAAACCTCAGGCGTCTACGTACACCTCATCAGAAATCAAGCGAAGAGATATAAAGGGTCCGCTATCTAACGTTTTTTTTTTTTCAACTAGTGCTTATTTCGTGAATGGTAACACTTAGCTCATGTCTGATTTGACAGATAATTATTTTTATCCTTCCGCTGAACGAATATGGTTGTGTATATGCTTGAACTACGCTTCGCTAAGTGGGCCTTCGATCGATTTAGAGAAGATGCCGATTTTGCCAAAAAAATCATCTTTTCAGATGAAGCTCATTTTGATCTTGGCGGGTATGTAAACAAGCAAAATTGTCGCATTTGGGGCACAAAAAACCCGCACGCATACAGTAAAAAGCCGATACACCCAAAACGAGCCACTTTTTGGTGCGGATTTTAGTCCAGAGGCATAATTGGGCCATTTTTCTTCGAAAATGAGCAGGCCGTTATAGTCAATGGCGATCGTTATCGGGCCATGTTGAACGAATTTTGGTTCACAAAAATTGAAGAGGAGGATATTGGCAACATTTGGTTTCAACAGGACGGGGCTACGTGCCACACAGCCGAAGCTACACTCGATGTTTTGCGCCCTGTTTTTGAAGATCGCATTATCAGCCGCAGAGCTGATGTCGTTTGGCCAACTCGGAGCTGCGATTTGACACCGTTGGACTATTATTTGTGGGGTGCCGTAAAAGATAAGTGTTACGCCGACAAGCCAGAGACAATTGACGCTTTAAAGGACAATATTCGTGAAGCCATTGGTGAAATACAGCTGCACACAATCGATAATGTGCTTAAAAATTGGACCGATGGTGTAGGCTACTGCATGGCCAGCCGAGGCAGCTATTCGAATGAGATTATTTTTCATTAGTAACCGGAAGAATAAAACTAATTATCTGTCAAATCAGACATGAGCTAAGTGTTACCATTCACGAAATAAACACTAGTTAAAAAAAAAACCTTAGATGGCGGACCCTTTATTTCCCAATCGCTGTTTCTTTAGCCTAAGAGGCCAATTGCGTACTAGGGTCTTGTCAGAAACCCTAAGTGTAGAATTAGATATCCTTGGTCTAAATTCTTCAAACTACTTTTGATCCCGTTTGCATTGACGGGCTTTTGAGGAGAAATATTGCATCGAACTTAAGACATCGTGACATCGATTGGCCAGAAAAGTTCACAGAAATCACCTGAGCTGGCTAGATGATGTAAATTACCGCTTCCGAAGAGTCTTATATTTCTACTCGTAGGCAAAACGTAGTAGTAGTAGCAAGACAAGTGGAAGACGACCTCAACCGCCTTAGAGCGAGTAACTGGTGGGGGTTAGCCAAAGACCGCGCTAACTCCGAAGATGCACCCGGACTGTAGCTCCTTAAGAGTTAATCAGTTAGTAGTAGGCACCTGTAGATGGTTATTAAAAAATAGCAATCTAATAACTGTTAAAAATTTAGGTTAATCCGGGACTCTAGCGCCGGTCTAAGTTGAGATTATTTATTAGCTCGCAATTCTACTTAACACTCAATTTCCATATTCTATAGAGAAAAAAGTATTCTTGTGTTGGTTTCATACCTAATTTTTTTGTACTGCGATGCCGCATGTTTGAACGCAGCCACGTGATAAATGTCAAAATCAACCCTTTTGTTGGTCATCGTTCAACGCAAAGGGTGGCTTACAGAAACTTCACTACCAGCAAACTATCATAAATCTGTTTCGGTCTTTAGCACGTCTTTTTCAGCGACTATAGAATGAAAATTTGGCTACCGTTACTGCTGTACTCACTTACAATCACCACCGCACTCTCCAAAGATGAGCCAAGAGTGAAGATTGGGATCAAAAAGCGCATAGACGACTGCACAGTGCGAACTAAAAAAGGTGACTTCATCCATGTCCACTACAAGGTAAGCGCACACCCAGCAACCAAAGCCAAATACTATATTTCTGATTATCCAAAAAGGGTTCTCTAGAAGATGGCACCGTCTTTGATAGCAGTTTAACTCGTGGCGTTCCATTTACATTCACCCTGGGCAGCAATCAAGTAATCAAAGGCTGGGATCAAGGCCTCATGGGTATGTGCGAGGGCGAAAAACGGCGCTTAGTCATTCCACCTGAACTGGGCTACGGCAAATCGGGCTCAGGCAACCTAATCCCCAAGAATGCCGTGCTCCTCTTCGAAGTCGAACTCATGAAGATCGAAAAAAGACAAGACTTGTAAATTTTTCTTAGTAGTGTAGTCTCTATTTTATATAAAGTGAACATTTCCTTAACTGTAACACCTATGCTAGTATTTTTTAATGGTTTTCCTTATCAACGCTAGTCGCTGCTTGTGCGCTTCGGTCACGGAAGCTCTCTTATACGGTCTAAGTTCGTCTGTACCAAAGCCAGGAATCCACATATTCCATTTGCGTTCCAAATGTAACTGAACGTCGCGCACCTCGACTTTGGAGACTCTTCTATGTTTCGCATACGAACAAATGGACTTGACTGCGTCCTCCACAAAATCATCGGCGATTTGTAAGAGTAGCTCTTCAACGTCTTCGTCTAGTTGAGCAGTGGCATCAACTTCTCGCACCAATTCCAGTAGACGAGGTTTTGTCAGAATCTGAGGATATAATATCAAAGAGTTGAGAGGATTTGTGAGATTTGCTATTGTTTAACTTACCGGCTGACTGTCCACACTGTTGCTGGCTTTTGTTGAATTCGCATTCGTGCTGTGCGAGTTGCTAGTTGGGATACTGTTTGAATTTGTTTGTGGCACTCCCATGGGACTGCTCTGTGAGGGTGATGCCATTGGAATGTCCTGAGAGTCCGTGTTGTAGTCACTGACCGCTCCGTGGACTCCGTTACTATCAAAATTTGAATTATTTTCCGACATTCTCTCGGCTCTAAACTACTTAGTGTGTATTCTGTTTTTGTTTTTTTTTAAGGATTTGGTTTTGGTTTTTATAGGTAGCGAAAGATGTAGGAAACAATACCGAAACAAATATGTAAAAGAAATAAAAACATATAAGGATCTTCCACCATAATAATAAAATTATTTAATTAAATACGAGTACATAGCGTTGATGAGTGTTCTAAAGTGTGAGAAGCTGAGAAATTAATTATCATAATTTGGGGAAAAGCAATTGGGGTTTGATTTATGGGTATTGCGTGGAAGAAATGTAAAGAATTAAAATAAAATGGAAAAATAGGGAAAAATTCGTACGAAAAGTCTGTGCGTGCGCAAAAACAAACAAACGTGCAGCTCTCCTAAGATTGCCGAAATGTTACTAAATTCCTAAATTCGTCTAATTCACCTTGTTATTGATAATCGGATGCGGCAGCACAAGAACTGGAGGACGACGGAGTTTTTTTTTCCACGATTATGATTTTTGTGTTGATTTGATGAAGAATTCGGAATGGGCTATTTGCTGTTGACATACAGTTAAAAGACAGAGCTGTTGTGGAGGGTTTCTGAGTGCTGGTAAGGTAGGTTGGGGTAGCAATTTATTTTTTTTTTAATGAAATTTTTTTTTGTCTATTATATACGATATACTCGTATATTTTGACTACTACTTGTACTTTAGTCACTTTAAATATTATTATTTTATTACCTTCAATATAATGTTTTTGAATGACACGCATCCAGAAATGATGTTTTTTAAAAAAGAAAAAACTATTTAGAACACAACTTTTTATTCAATTTTCAATGGTCCCTATGTATACAGATACCCTGTTATCTCTATACGAATTATTGACCGCTTGTTGAGCTTGTGCAAGGACATCGGGAAATTTTCTTTATAATGAGCATCGGTCTATGTACGTAAGACCTTCCTTAACAATGTTTGAATGTTCATGCGATTACAAATAGTTTTTGTTTTGTTTTTTTTTTTACTAATGCCTAGCTATAATCCGTTTATCCATTTGTGCTCGTAATACGGACTTTTGTTATGGCGTCAAAAATACATAGACCCTCCTGTTCGGTGGTCTGCAACAAGCATCAATATCCGCGAATTTATTTAGGGACCTTAATTCCTTCACTATTATAAGAGACAAATCTCTTCAATACGCCTCGTAAACCTATTTGATGTGGTGACATTCCAAGAATTATAAATTTAGGTGTCTCCTTCTAATAGTTATAAAAATTCTGACCAAGAGAAACCCAGCACATCAGAGACACAAAGAACACAAAGTCTGATGACTTTATAGTAGCACTTTCACTGATTTTCAGTACAGGACTTCCACCTTCTGAATATTAAGATGCGGGAAACTCATACTAGTTACGTCAACATTTTTCCACGACGCAAAGTCTACTAACTTGAATCCGTTATTGGACGTGGTGTGCAGATTATAGTTTCGAACCAAAGACTCCCTCCCTTCTTTGTTTCATATCAAAATCGTTCAGAACAATTTTCCTCTCCTCTGTAGGGAATTATGCGCTAATTATGTTAGAAAATTTTAACAAACCTATCAAGTATAAAATGAGCTTTTTCAGCTCTCGATTCCTTATACGAGTATACTCGTATGCCCAAGCGCACACAGAAATAACGATTGCATGATACAAGAGCACTTCTACCAGCTAATGTATGGCGTTGAAATCATTCCTTGTGGATTCAAGCTAAACATTGTAAGACTCAATATTTTAGGAAATGGACACAAAATGATCAACGCGTAATTGTTAGAGCAAGTTTCTGAAAAAGAAATCATAAAGGAACCTAACAGGCTCCAGATCATCAATTGTGTCGGCAACATCATACACCCAAAGAGGAGATGCTCGTGAAAAATACGATACCTGATACGAACGGAGAAGGTTGAGCACGAGAGGCATGCGCTGAAATCGTTGAAACGTGATTCTTCTGCAAGCTTGAACCAATTAATGTAGCTAAATGGGAGCCAATACATAACCTTAATGCCACAAGACATTTGAATTAAAACTTATTACTCTTATTATCATGATATCATTATCTACGAAACATCTGTCAATCCTAGTTTGCAGTATCGAGATCCAGACAGGCTGCAAGCAGATAATAAGAGATAATTTCATGAAAGATAGAAAGAATTTTAGTCTAGTTCAATGGACTAATTCAAACTCAGAGCTTAGAACATCACGTTTTTTTTGTAACTACCTTATCGTACTTCTTTAACGGAATCTTTCAGTCTTTCGAAGAAATATGAGTAAGCGCTTCAGTGATAAAGTGCCTACAGTAGCAGTACCCACAACGTCAAGGTCCAGTACCAGCAGCCCGATGCTAGCGGAAGACGTACGATCAGAGAAGTAGTGCTTCGCGGTGTCGTCATCACTTTCACAGCAAGCATCGCAGGATATTGTATTACTTATGCCCAACACATTTATAATAAGTGCTTAGCAAAAGTAAGCAGCCTGCAGACTTTCCTACCCTAATCGCAGCTTGGCTGTCGCGCTAAAGATGCAAATGCTTCACCCCTTCCACCGGTTCTTCACAATATAGTTCGTTGCAATCAGGATTGCGTATTATTATCTCCGCTTGAAAGACAGATGCAGGTTTTCCTATAGAGGAGTGAAATCTAATGTTGGCATCCTCCAAAAAGATATCAGCGCCGCATCCTAAATTGCTTTTGGAGCCACCCACGATTCTGGCCGAAACCAGTCTTGGGCACAGGGAAAGTCGATTTCGTATTTTTGCTGCAGCAGGAGTTCTGGCCTATGTATCACACGTTATGTCCATAAGACCAGAGTCAAAAGACAGCCGGGGTGTAAGGCCATCAAAACTCTAGTGCGTGTTGTACCGAAGACCACTTATTTTTTAAACGGAAGATGGCTTTGAGAGTGCGGCCCATGATATGAATATCAAGGGTAGGGAGATTCATCAATGTGTCTAGAGCGGAGCCAGGCGTGCTAGGAAAATCCCCTATGAAGCCGATACAGACCGTTCTTTGGAGTCTGGTGAAAACAGCAATGACGTATTTTCGTGAGAGCTTATTTCACCAGACAACCGACGCATATGGTATAATTTGCTTATCATAGCTTTTTAGATCCAGAGGACCCTTCTCGGTGACAGGCCCCATGTCTAACTGACAGCTATCTTACGCTGCCAGAAGGCCGACAACGCATTAGAAGCTTCCAAAGTAACATGTTTAGTCTATAGGAGTTTATTATCTAGGATGACACCGAAATATTTAGATTCTTTAGAGAATTGGATGATGATACCTTTAAGCACTAGATGAGTCACAGCAGACAGCTACACTCACTGTTCGTTAAGGTTTCGGTACATAAACACTACCATGCCAGCAATGAAGACCTTGACCAGCATATTGGCTACCCCAACAATTTCGATATTTCTTCTGTGTGTGAGGCATCCTTCAAAATAATAAGCTTCTTAAATTCTTTTTGCTTCGAACTGTAAAGACTCCAGTCTTCCTCCAAATTGGTCTTAAGTACTTGTTTAGAAGTTTTCTGATTTATTTACTAAGATCACCAAGGAACGGGTGATGGTTCTGACAATCTTCCTCTAACTTTTGTCTTTCCTGAGCTTAGGGAGAATACTTTCGACTTGCCGAGCATCTCCTTAAATCGTGACCTCGCATCCGATTCTGAATTCGATGTATACATGGTCTGACATTGAGATCACCGATAGTACTTTCCAGCCACTAATCTCTTTACCATACCTGTTGGATAACGTTAAGTCGATTACTGGTTGTACTCTCGTAGGGCCAATACTGTTGACAACCAGGTGAGACGATAGTATGAAATCCAAGAGATGATTGTATCTCACGTTGCATTTGCTACTGCTCCAAAAAGTATTCTGGAATCACAGTATTCAATGAGTTCTGCTGCCACCTTCGGTGGTGGTGGTAATACCAAATTATAGGCAAAATAAGCAGACGCAACGACGAATTTGTGCCATTACGTTCGTTTCGTAGCTTAAGTCTGCAGCAACTGGTGAAGTGAGTTCGGCACATAAAGACAGATTCTCGGACTTTCCAATAGCTTGTCATATAGTGGTGTGAAACATCCTTAAACATGCGAAACCATAGTCAAACATCCATGGTTCCTGTACGAATATTATGTAAGGTTTTGTAATTAACACGGAAAGCTTCCTTTTTTTTTTAAAGAACTTAACACTCAAGTGGGTACTAATACACTTAAAATGCCTGAGCACGTGTTAAGTTTTTAGGAAAATGGGACAGAGAGATAAAGAAAGATTCTACATAAAGATGCAGTAGCAGACTTGAAAGTTGAAGATTGATCTGAAAGATTTGGGTGGGTGGGTAGGGTTGGTTGTCTCTTATTTGTACTCCAAAGGATACCAGGCGGAAACTAACCCTTCCATGGCGCAGATAGGGACGTGGGTCATACCTCAGACCATCGCGTAAGTGCTTTTAAATTTTGGTTTGCAAAAACCTTAAACAAAAAATAAGAACCTCAAAAAAGGCCTACAGTGATAAAAATGAAATCAAATAACGTAAAACAATAAATTTAATTAAGGAAACGAAAAAAGTGTGTAAAACGCTTCAGTCGTAAAGTAAATATTGTCACAGCCATTGCAATCCATAGGAGATTACCTTGGCTCCGGATAGTCAAATTATATTCTATTTGAGTGAAGCGAGCCAGTTTCATGCTTCTCGTGAAGAGAATAACCTCAGTTTAGATCTGACTTTTACGTTTAATTTCTTCGGTCTAACTTTTAACTGTTTGAATAATTCCCTTTTACATCGATATTATGCAACGACTTTTTTAAATTGTTGTAACGGAAAAACTCATCTTTAAAATGCATAAAATAAACAGCTTTCGAATCACCCTATATCTATCCCTTAACTGCAGCTGTATACTTTTGTATTCCGAATGTCACAGAACTCCAAACCACCCCTTTGATGGTAAACATACACATAAAAAAAGTGGGTGAGGGTGGCTTGATAGTTCGACTAAATCTTTGAAACACTGCCAATTTTATCCAGAAAATCAAATAAAATAAGAAAAATGAAATTTCTCTTAGTATTCACGTTGATTGCATTAACTATTCCAATTGTATTTTTAACAGATGCACCGCGAGTTAAAATTCGAGTAATGAAACGAATCGATGGATGCACGCGAAAGAGCAAAAATGGCGATATACTCTTCGTACTCTATAAGGTGAGACAATCACACCATTACAAATTACTAGAGCAACTCATGGTTTTTCTTCCAAAAGGGATCCCTAGAAAATGGAACTGTATTTGATACGAATTACCCGAATGGTCCACCGTACAGATTTCCTCTGGGAAACAATGCAGTTATAAAAGGATGGGACATTGGTCTACACAATATGTGTGTTCGTGAAAAACGACATCTGATAATCCCTCCAGAACTTGCTTATGGAAACGAGGGTTCCGGACAGTTGATTCCACCAAAAGCTGTGCTACATTTTGAAATTGAGCTTACAAAACTTCATCATAATATTGAATTGTAATTTGAATTACGTGTGCATAAAGGTCGTGAAAAAGAAAAGTGTTTTTGTTTTTGCGGTTACTACCAGTAACGTGTTATTGAATATGGAAATTCTTAATTTAAAAGAAGTTTATTTCGTTTCTGTATTGATTATTCCCATAACAATGTTGGATTGGATCGACTTACTTAACTGCTCATATTTAAAGGATGCAATTAGATATATGTATTAGTCCTTGACATATTGGACTCTGTTGTGGGAAGCAGGTTATTTTGAATTTCCAACAGCTACAACAACAGCGGATGATGCTTTTAGTCAGAAATTTAATCGACCAATTCAACTTTCTTTTAAGTTTTGTGTCTTATGAAGTAAGTTATGCAGACGGGTGACAGCAAACATTAAATTTACTACTCACTGTCAATCGTTGTGAATCTCCTCTTCGAGTAGCCATCGACGCAAAAGGGACCAAATATCTTCAGAAAAATCCTTCTCTCAATGCACCCGAAAAAATATTCATCCGCTTACGATTGAAGCTGTGCTTTAGCGCCATAGAGTAAGACTGCTTGATTACAAATTATACACAATAGATTATCCTTTATTATTAGGAATATGGACGAAACATTAACTAAGAACGGCTTTGACTTTGGCTACTATTAACCCCAGGGTATCGCATAACTATGAATATCAAATCCTAAAGTGATCATTAAAGGTTCGAAAAGTGTGAATGTGAGACAATTTTGAAGAAAAATGCAAATGTTGATCCATTCTCCCCTGTTTCGGAAGGCTCCATAATAATTAAGGAATTTAGTGATGGAAAAACGAAACAAAAAGGCCGGAAAAAAGCAAAAGTTAACCATTCAAACTGAATGAACTTGGTAAAATGGAAAAAGCAAAATCAATAAAAGTGGGAAATGATGGTGGACAAAGCGTTAGTTAAAACGCAGCAGATATACCTGTACATACGGTCTTTTTTAGCAAACAATAAACGTGCAACAAGCTTCGAAAAAGGTGCAATGTTTTTAAGGTTACCGCTTAACAAGGGAAAAATTCGCAAGAAGTTAGATGACCGAAATATACAAAGCCTACCAGGGGCGACTAAATACGGAAAACAATGAAATTAACATGGAAAAAGTATTTTAACACATTGCTTAACAAAGAATCCTCGCGAAGAAACATTTCTTCTTCTGTCGCACACGAGGAGGAAACTTCAGATTTCACGGAAAATAGAAAAGGAGGACGTGCAATCGGGGAAGATTACAAACCCTCAGAGGTATGGATGAAGGTCGGAAGTATTGGATTGAAATTCATCGCTGTTTTGTTTTATAAAAGGATTTAAAGTCTAACCATGGGAGAGGGAGCTTACATGGTCGCAAGGGCGACAAAGTGAAGCTCATTTCGTATATTTATACAAAAATACAAACAAGCAAGTTCTAGGCGAAAGATATGCATACCATCTTATGGTAGTGGGAGACATATTATATATAGGATTAGACGGGTTATATATTTCATCGATTAATAAGACAAGAAAATACTACAGAACTTCAGACGATACTACAGAACTTCAGACGACTTCTAATAAGTGGTTAAGGGCTCTGAAGGAAACCGGTTAACAAATCAGTCAATTACTACATTTGTGTCCTTTTTAATCCAATAGTATGACTTCAGAATTATATTTAGAATGAGTTATCTTTCCCAAGTATAAACAATTTGGGTTCCGTCGTAAACCATCAGGGACATTGGAATGAAGATAGAGTTAGCGTGAGGCTGGTTAATTGGTGCGAAAAGGTTGCAGTCGTTTGTAATAGTAACGACGCTCATCCGTCCGACTTTAACATGAACATCGGAACGTTGGAGGAACAAATTATTGAGACTGAAATGAAAATATTATGAGTGTCAGCGAGTATGACAAAACGTGATCGTGAGTGGAATTCTCCCCAGCCTTGTAGTCCTAGGGCACAAAAAGTCCAAGCCCTAAAAGATGAAAAAGATACATACATATGTACATAAAAACAATCATGTTAGAATTAGAACATAGTCATAGAGTGCAGAACAAAGTCCTGGGGCGACGTATAGAAAGTAAAAAAGTACATTTACCTTCCTCCAAACCCCCGAAATAGCTAGACGGGTGTCTGAATATGAAAATTCTAGAATGGCACTCCCGAGAAAAAAATATTGGTACGATAAATAATGCACATGAATAAAACAAAATGCACACAAAAAGGCGCTGCAATGAAAAACTAGAGCTGCAAGGAAAAGTGTCAAAGCACTCCATAAGTAGGGAACAATACTTAGAGTTAGCATAAAAGTGCTTAGCAATTTGTATTTAGCATTAACCTGTTTACCATAGATATATTTAAAAAGCATTTCCAGTAGCTGCCTAGTTGATATGAAGTAGAGAGTGAAAAGATGGAGATTACAGATAAAGTAATGAAGAAGCACCCTTCTTACCCGAGAAAAGGCTTGTTATACCTACAACTGATAAGTTAATAAGCTGCACAACTATTACTACTTTGTTAGGCAAAACAACTGTTTTCAATCATTCAATATGATTTCCAAGAAAACTCTAATCCTGCCAGTTCTAGTCAACTACGGCGATGAAGTTTATTGGTTTGAGACATAACATAAAGGAGGACCGAGTTTCCAGACTAAGAATCAAATAATAGCGCATTCGAAACTGTAACAGCATCCATTTAATGAACTGTTAAGTTCAAAGTGCTAGTATCTGGTTGATTAAAAATAATCAGAATTTTCTTCAAATTCTATTCCTAGACATTGCCGAAAACCTCTGGTAACAGCTGTAAGTCCGATTTTGATGGCGAATGGCAGTGTTTTTATAATTCATGAAAGAAGATGTTTCTTTACTGAGTCAAGAAACCTCTCAAATTAACTTGCCACGATTATTGGGACGTGTCGATCATTTACAGTGTAAGACGACAGACCGTCCGAAAAACTCGGTTACAATTGTGTGGTGTCGTCTTTACCTAAAGCTCTTCATCTTCTTCTGATCGTTGCATATGCACTAACAAATATTCGTATTCGCTCTCGAACCGTACAGTATTTTTCTTGACACTGTACGCTAACCAGATTGCTTTCGATAAGTCTTGTCTAAAAAACTAATCGTAATAATCCCATTACGTTCCAGATGCATATTTTTCGTCGACGTTCGATTTTTACGTTTCAGTCACTTTATTTCGCTGTAGCGTTTGTGGAACTATAAGTTTATCCAATTCCTTCCTTGAAAGTTGTCAAACTCGTAATTTTGTGTACGATTTACCTTCCTGCGCCTGGTTTATAATCCTCGAGCGGACACAAAACGTCAATATTTTGTTTCAGAAAGAAACCTTCGCAACATCAGCTGCTATCTCTGAATTATGTGATGAAATCCCTCAATTAAGTCTGGAGGGTCTCCAAACATAAATTTAATTTTGAACAATAATGTATTTTGGAGTTTCAGTTTTCCCGTCCGTTGTTTTCTTTGCATCAACACTCGAGCTATCACAACATGCCGACGGCAACTTGCCTGGAACCATCGAAAGTGACTACAAAAACGGACGATATCTGAGTTACTCGTATATTGTATTCCACCTTAGCTATTGAGTAACCGGATAGCAATGATAGTTTTTCCAATTGTTATGTTTCACTAGTTGTCAAAGTTACAAATGACATCCAGCTGTAAAAATATTCATTAAGGTTTGCCATTTCATCACGCATCTTGCCGAACGTGTGGAAATTATTAAGAAATGTTATCGAAATTCCGGTTTAGTTGTAAATACGCAATGTGAATTTCGTCGTGAGGTCGGTCGTCATCATGGCTTAAGTGTGCAGGCAATTCGTCGCACCGTGGAAAAGTTTGAGCGTGAGCACACTCTTTTGGATCTTAAGCCACCAACCAGATGGAGATTGATGCGAAACGGAGAAAACATGGTCGCCGTAGAGACCCAGAAATGTCGATTCAACGCCGATCAGCTCAATTGGGCATCGCCAGAGAGTCAATCCGGCTTATTTTGCGGTTGGATTTGGGCATACATCCGTATATGTGCGCTGGAAATGTTGGCCAGAGATCCGGATTTTGGTCAAAAAATCATCTTCTCGGACAAGGCCCATTTCAGAGGCTATGTCGAAAACAAAATTGGCGTTATTGGAGCGAACACAATCCAAAACTGTTTGGCATCAAACAAAGATTGCCTGTTTGGTGCGCTTTATGGCATTGAGGCATCATCGGAATTTATTTCTTTCGAAATGAAGAAAGAGACACCGTTACCGTTACACCGTTATTTTCAATGGTCTCAGTTATAGAGCGATGTTAACTGACTTTCTGTGATCAGAGCTCGAAAACATCGATATATCCGAGCTGTGGTTCCAACAAGATGGCGCTACATGCTATACAAACGACGCCAAGTTCGAAGTTATGAAGGAGAAATTTGGCGACTGGGTCATCTCACGGCGAAAGTTTATGAATTAGACGCCCCGAGCATGCGATTTGACATCACTCGATTATTTTACCTTGGGCTACCTTAAGTCCTTAATCTACGCAAACAAGCCAACCATTTTGGACGAGCTCGAGGCCAGCATTCAACACGCTATTGCCGGAAAAAAGCCGCACATATTGGACCAAGTCATAAAAAATTGGACTCCCTTGAAGCACTGTCAGCGAAGATGAGGCGGCCACTTGAATGATTTTCTATATTCAAAATAATCAAAAGAATCAATTTCACAAATTTATTTGAAAGCTATTAAAAGCTCGCAAATATAGCGAAACTTGGCACTACCATTTCTCCACCATCCACATACAATCCACACTGCTCCACTATCTGTCAACTAGTCGATGGGGTGGAACGAAGAATCCCACACGAACTTTAAATCAATCAAATTTCAGTTCGTTGTCGATTCCATCGAATTCGGGTTTTGGTGTATTAGTCTGGTCCTCCTGGTGTCATCTACGGCTACCTGGAGTTCCAATTGTGTTCCTTTGCATTATTCAACTTTCTCAAAAAGCTATTTTAACTATCCCTTACCACTTTTTTTTTTCAAAAATCAATACCGGTTCCCTCAGAAAAAAATCCAATCTCATTTAAATTTCAACTAAAAGAATTGCAAATTTCTTTCTGAAACCAGTTTAAATTCCTGTATCACACGTAAGTATTTATTCTACAAATAGCCAATTTATATCTACAGCACACAATCAACCATAAGTATCAGGATGATCACCTCCTAAGCTGCGAGAATGGGCGAGCTCTCATAATCATTCATTCTAAGCCCCTCACATTGGGCTGGTGGTAAACCCGGGCACTTATCTTTATTGCATATATGTATAAGGAAGCGAAAAGTCATTCTCCTTTCGGTTACATAACTATCCATTCAATAAATTCTCCACCACTTGCCTCTGCATTGGATTTTGTAATAAATTTGCGTTTTGCATCTCCAAGGTACTGGTGGCTCTGGCAATAGTAGCATCAGTTCTTTGTTGCAGTACATACACAGTTGCCAAGTATTATTTTATGGTACGCAGCACGTTCGTGTATATCATCTGTTGGATGTACATTTGATGCTGTTCATGCAGAAAATTAAAAAAATTAATTGAAAATAGTCTTCCAAGCAATTTCGTACTAGGAGGGCAGACTAAGGAGCCCAACATTCTAATAACCAAGACGAAGCAATCTAATTGAATTAGGAATCTGATATTAATCAATCTTTTGTTAAGGAAATGCTGTGCTGTTAAATGCTTTTGATTGTTTATTTAACAAGCAAACAGCAATAGTTCCAGGGACTCTGATCGAATAGCACTTCTATCCAATGGATACGACATTCGTCTGGCTGCCGTGCCAATTGGAAAGACAACTTGGAGGTGGAATTAATATTTCTTAAATTAACACTTTTCAACTTTACCGGCCTTTAATGGGAGAGTTTATTTAGATCAATATGTACACGGCACGAGTTGATGTTTGATGTTTATGCGAAAGTTGAGTTGGATATCTAACCACTTGTCGATTTGTATGAAAAGTTGAATATGCACTTCGCAATCGCTTAATTGGTTGATAACCGTAATCATACTCGTATCTACGCGTATGCACATATTCTATTTTCAGGCAAGCGTACTCATACGTACGTATTCGTACTTGTAGGCTGTGCAAGTAATGATAGCGATTAGATGATGCTTCAAGGTCAGGGTATAAATACTACGAGTTCCTAATGGATGCGTGAATGAGGCAAATTACCTATGCCCGTCGCATTGAGGATATAAAACGATTCTGCTTTCAATTTGTAATTTATACAAATTTTGATGGTGTGGACAGATTATATGTGATTCTGTGGGAATTGGGTGAACCATTTCGTACCTTTTTGTTGGGAGTCACACGCGATTATTTCGTGTTTTGTCCTTCCTTCAGATTGATGGGTAGATTGTACTGCATGTGCAACATTGTTTACTAACGAGTTTAATCAATTTCCGAAACCGTTTTCACATATCGTGAGAGATGCGGTGCTACCCACTTCGTTTTTGTGGTATAAATGGGAACATGCAATTTTCAAGACGACCTTGGTACGAATACCATTTTGGATTATTTAAGGCTGGCTAATGCAAAATAAAATATTCACAGTTACCTTGCTTATTATTTTTTAATGCGATCTCTGCATATCGGAAGGAAATAGTTAAACAATTTCCACGTGATTGCTGGAAGTCTCTGACAACAAATGAAAAACAAAAGATGCTTCCTCGAGTTAGTTATATGTAAGCTTACAATTCTCTTACTTCAGACGATGCTGTGATTTAGTGTGGACCTGGAACTTAATCAGCAAGCATCTCTATCAAGATCGATCGTCAACCAGCTGCACCAAGTTACACTTAACAAGTTGGTTAAGGGCGCTTTTCACTTGTGTGCCTCGGTTGTGTATTGGTATATTATTCCAACCGGCGCGATCGTGTTTATCCGCTTTAACTGCCCCAGCCATCGAAGTCATTGTATTCAGACTCTACTGACTAGATTGGATGTCGCAGTATAAACATTATATACTCCCCTCCGTCCAACGTTGAGCAAATGGCATTTAATTTTCCTTTCAAACTAACAAAGAGCGGCCTCATTCTTCGAAATGCCTTTGTTCTATACAGCACTACTATGATGATAAATATCTTTCTTTAGTCGTTCGGGAAACTGTTTGTTGTCTTCTCACCTAAATGAGAAAGCAGAAACAGATTGCCACGAGCTGTTCTTCGTGTGATATCAGCGTTGATGTTGAGTCCCTAATGTAGAAGAAACAAAATCCATGATCCTCTTCTGGTTAGGGTTCATTACTAACTGACTATATATTTCACATAATTCATTTAACATAAGAACACGCAAGATAACGTAACAAATTATGCGGTAACATTTCGGATAGATCGTATGATCGCGTGGTCGGACACATAATCCAGGTGTGGCTATTGGGCTATAGCGGCACGTACGGTTTCCATGGAGATCGTGGACGCTGCTCTGGTTAATACTGTTTTAAGGCTATAATCCAGTGGATTCAAATCGGGACTCCCCGACGGCTTATCTTCTGCTGCTATAAAGCCATGAATATTGACTCTAAGCCACTCCTGCGTGGTGTTGGCTTTGTGCGCTGGAGCAGAGTCCTGTTGGATGATCTATCTGTATCCATTGAAAAGGGTATTGGTCAAACCCTTCACAACACTCTCTAGCACATCTTCTTGGTAAACCTTTGCGCCAGTTTTTACGCCTTTTTCACAGAAATTGAGGGATGTGACACCATGGTGAGAACGATGTCCACGTTGAACCCTTGGAACAACTTTTTTCGCTTTCTTAGATGAAGTGGCATAAATTTTGTTATTTTGTTTGTTTAAAACTTCTTCCATGGTAAAAATTTTCTCATAGAAAGTTTTCAATGCCATTGTCCGCGTACCACTGCAAAAGTCGCTTGCTTCTTTCCAGCCTAACTTTTTTTAGTTGAGGAGTTAGACGATGACCCGTGGACCGACGGTAGGCTTTCATATGCAGAATATCCCGAACCAGCCTAGACATGGATCTGGTTGATATATCCATTTCCTTGGACATGATCTTCTGCTTCCTAAGGTGATTTCTCCGAAATGGTTAACGCACTGCCTTTATTACCGCATTCGTACGAACGACGCGCGGGCGATCACTTCTTGGATTGTCCTTTACTCCAGACAATTCGCGACAATTCGAGCAATAGCCCGATACACGAATGTTCTCGATATTCCGAGTGGTTTTAGCAACTCGAAAATTTGGCCAGCACGCTTTCCGCACTTATGCAACGCTATTACTGCGACTCGATTCTCTTTAACGCCCCACTCCATGTTAATAGTTTGCAAACTGACTAGTATTCTTCACTGATCAGTGCATGAGTTCTGAAAAAAAAAGTTAACGGTCCTATTCCCGCAAGAAGTTTTAAACGATAAGCGCTGGAATTTGTGTAACAGAACTTATGGCAGGACTAGCTACATCAGTAAACAAAATTATTTTTTCTTCGACTACACTAACTATCACAAAGCTATATCTCTTTGAAGGCAAAAACGTCTCGGAGTCTAGATTTTTCGTAGGAAATATATACATACTTTGTTTTTCCCTCATTTACCACTAGACCTGTCTTCGACAGCTTCGAAGCGATACTACGAACATATTACTGACATCTCAAGCTCTTCGACGTATAAGAGTAATTGATCGGGCTTTTGAAGATTGTGCCTCTGGTATTGGTGTTTGAGAATGAATTTCGCGATTGTCATCCTGTGCAATTGTACGAGTTTGGCAGGGATCTTCTAGCTTCTTTCTATGAACGCTATCCTATGCGCCCTTAAAATCGAATAAAAAAAAAACGATTTTTGTATACGGATTTTCTCGTGGATTACGGATTTGTGTGTGGCGGACATTCCTATCTAACTCACACTGGCACGGACTTATCAGGTTATTGACATAATGCTTTAGGCCCATACAGTATAGCAGGTAGCTCAAGAAAATGATGGTGAGGTTTAATTCGTTTGACACATTTTCGTTCGACCATATTTTGCAAATGAATTGGTTTATGCTCCTTACTGACTGATATCCCACAGCTCTAGCTACTTCACTTAATTAATTGTTATCTTCAACAATTAAGTGAATTGGAATTTAGTCATTGTCCCCATTAAACACTCGTATAAACAGTGACACAAACTTAGAGATGGTTTGATGGGCAACTCTTGCTTTTCACTGTTTTTTTTTTTGTTTGTTTGGCTCAGACCGCAATTGAGTAGCAAAGCCCTTTCGCGGACTAATAAAATGACGCTGTATGGAATATTGTACGCCCCAGTCCTCCTCTATGGCGCAGAGTCATGTGTTTCATCAAAAAAGATGAGGAGGTACTTGGTCGTTTTAAGAGAAAAGTGCTTCGAATGACATGAAGCTGTTTTTTTGATGTAATGCTGGGTCAAGTGTACTGTGTCCCAGTCTGAGTCCAGCAATTTTAGATAACTTTATTTTAATTGCTATGTTGATGCCATTGGTAATCAGGTAGTCTTTGAAGTTTTTGTAGCATTCTGAAGAATTAAGCCACTGTTGTTGATGTTTGGTTTTGTGATGAAGGTGTGTTGTAATTTGGAGTGCAAATTAGAGGTAAATGAGGCGGGTTTTTTGCAACATGGTCGGGTCCATATAAGTTTTATGTGTGGGTGGTTATCTGATATGATGTTTCTCACAAGCGTTGGATAGTAATCTGTATTGGTAATGTTGGCTATGGCTTCTAAGGATGACAATGAGTCAGTGCATATCACATGTTTCTTTCTAGAGGATTCTGTTACTCGTATTTCCGCTGAGAATACTGAGTTATTTATTGGAAGGATAGAGTTTCTGATTATTTTTTTTACGTTGTGACACTGAAGCCTGTGTTATTGGTTTGAGATCCGTCAGTATATATAAATAAGTAGTCTTTGAATTTGTCCTTTAGTTCCAGAAATTTTGCCCGGAATATTTCCGCATGTGTAAGCATTAAAATTGAATTTGTGTTAAACACCCAGGGGGCTTTTTTTTGGAAATTGGAGTTTAATCGGCCTGAACGGGATATGAGATTTGCAGAGTGTAATTATTTGAAATATAACTGAGAGAATTTTTTCTGCTCGTTTTCTTTTTATTGTTTTTTTTTTATTGTGTTTGGTGAAGGGGGATCAGAGCCAAACAATAGTGATTTGAACAGCTTGGCCGTTGAAAGTTCTCTTATATTTTCTATTGTGTGCATGTTTGGCTCGAATAGAAGGTTGTTGATTTTCGTAGGTTGGGTATGCTCCCTCCTAGAGCGGATCTAATAGCTTTGTTGTCCATAGAGAAATAGTCCAAATTCTATTTTAGCTGTAAGAATTAAATTAATGACGTAAATTTCTTGCTAGACAGATATTCAATGATGTTTAATCGTCTGGGAAGCGCCGGGAGATGATATTCAATGTGCGTGTTCCATTTGTATGTTTTTTGATTATTATTTTTGTTTGTATACGTTTAAGGAGGTCGAATATTGTTTATATAGTTTTTATTTCATTTATAATTTGCGTCATATCCTTCAAAGTAACGAATATGTATATTTTTTCAATCACACAACGGATATAAATTGTAAGATTATACTACGAAAATATCAGTAAGCAATTGGTAACCTAGTAGCTAAGTTTCAAGAGATTTACAAATATTGCGGGTGGAGTAAATACTGTGTATCATTGTTCGGTCCAGAATATCGCCACCGCTATTGGAAGAGTGGGTCGAAATTGTCAAATCGACGACACTCGGACTAATTCGACATTTCTTTGTATGACGTTGCATCTGAGAAAATCTTTTTCAGCGATGAAGCACATTTTCTTATCCGAACATGTCAAGTTTCGACCTGATTGGAAGATATCAGATCATGAAACCCTGTGGGTGAAGTTATGTAATGAAGAACCTAGATCCCATAAGGTAAATAAGATTAGGTGTATTAATATTGATAAGAGCCGATTTGTTAGTGAATTTAGTAATAATTTATTAGAGAATTCAGCTGCAATCAATCAATAACATTAATATCTGGGCAATAGATTATGCGAGGGCAATAAATAATACGTTAAATTTTTATGAAAAAGTCATTGTCGTGAATAAAAAGGCTGCCGAATGGTATAACAAGGATTTCGAAAACCTTAGGTTAGGTTAGGTTAGGTAAGAGTGGCTGTTGGAAATACCAACCCAATTAGGCATATTAGCCCATTGTGATGCCACGTGGATCTATGATCCTCTTACTAATGGAACCAGTTTGAGCTTATAATAAAGCGTAGGAGACTGTTAACGTCTATGTTTTCTAGGTCGTTGTAGAAGAAAGCACCTAGATGAAGCTTTCTTCTTCAGAGAGCTGGACATGTACAGAGTAGGTGGAGGATTGTCTCCTCCTCTTCCTCGTCCATGCAGCTTCTACAGAAATCATTTGTTTGGTCGCTAGACATGTTTCCCCAGCAGCCCACCTAAGGTCTGTTCTTTTATTGGCATCCAGCTTTAATGTTAGCTTGCACGTAGCGATTGGTATACCTATGCTACAATTATCTCGTAGAATAGGTAGAGTGGTTCCAATTTTGGCGAGTTCATCGGCTCTGCAGTTCCCTGGAATGTCTCTATGGCCCGGCACCCAACAAAGGTGAATGTTGAACTGCTCTGCCATTTCCGTGAGAGATGATCGGCATTCAAGGGCGGTTTTAGAATATAATGAGACCGAGTCCAGGGACTTGATGGCGGTCTGACTGTCCGAAAATATGCGGATATCCTTTGGAGATATCAAGTTTTTCTTCAGCCAGGACTGAGCTTCTTTAAGAGAGGCTTAGATTTAGCTTATCTGAGAAAACATCGTCACCAACTCCGCTATCGGTTTTATATCTATCTGTGTAGAGATGGATTGACTTGTCCTCCATGAAAGCAACTTTCTCCCAGAATGATCTAGAGGGGAAGCTTTCATGAAAGTTTTTGTCAAACCAAAGTTCAGATATGGTGTAATCGATGTTCTCTGTGAGGATTCCTAATGTATTAAGAATGTTGGCGTGCCCAAATGAATTATTTGTCCACTGTTTAGTTGTTTTAAGGCGAATAGCTGCAGTCGCAGCCACTTGCCTGCTAAAAATGTCGAGGGGTGTCAAGTGAAACAGATTATCTAATGCCGCAGGTATATGTATGTGTGTGTATGTATTAGATGTAAGTAGGTTAAGTAGGTTAGGTAGTCTATAAGTTTTTAGTTTTAAGTTTTTATAATATAAAAAAACAGTCCATTTACTAAGTTTTTAGTTAAAATTTATTTTCTTAGTTCTAGTATTAAGTAATGTTAAATTGAGTATAAAATTAGAATGTAAGATTCGTCGAAAGACATAGTTTAAGTGTTAGGTTTAGCTTAGAGCGCCCGCATGGGGCCAGTAAGTTAGAATAAGATTATTTGTAGGTTATTTAAGCTAATTTTTAAGCATTTTTTTGTCTAGCATGTAAGAGTAAATTAATTAGTTAAATAAAAATGCATTTAAACTGAAACTGACTGGGGGTAGATCGCAAGGCTCCGCTTGTGCATATACATGCTGTTTTTTGGACTCTGCTTAGTTTAATGCAGTTGACTGCATTTTCCAAGGCCGTCCACCAGACAACCACCCCGTAAGTAAGTATCGGTCTTATGACCGCGATGTATAGCCAGTGAGTTATGCGAGGTTGAAGGCCCCATTTTTCCCAATGGTTTTTTTGCAAGAGAATAAAGCTTTTGTAGCTTTATTGACTCTTTCTTGAATTTTAGGTTTCCTGTCAAAAATGAGACCCAGATATTTTGCTGTATCGCAAAATACTAAACTGGTACCGTTTATTGTGGGCGGGTCTATAATTGGAATTTTGTATTTCCTGCAAAAGAGGACAAGATCAGTTTTATGGGGGTTTATTCCCAATCCACAGCGATCTGCCCAGCGGGTTAATCTGTTGAGATTTACTTGGAGGAGTTCTTTAATGGTATTAAGATGTTTTCCTGAGACGGCTATGGCAACGTCATCCGCATATGCAATCACTCTGCTACCACCCGCTTCCAGGTATATCAGTAGTTCGTTAACCACTAAGTTCCAGAGAAGGGAGAGATGACACCGCCTTGCGGCGTACCTATACTGACACATCTTTGAGCAGAAGTCTCACGCAGTTTGGAGTTGATTATCCTGCTTTTTAGCATTAGACCGATCAACTCCCCAAGTGAGTCGTCTACCTGCAGAGTTGACAGCGCAATCGTGATTGCGGATGTGTTGACGTTGTTAAAGGCTCATTTGGGACAACATGAGAACATTTTTCCGATTTGGGAATGAATACTACATTGACTTCTCTCCATATCAGTGGAATGTGGATAAGTTCTACACAGCTCCTCATAATATTTTCTAACACAGGCAGAATAATATCTGAGGACCTCTGTAGCTCTTCAGGTATTATACCGTCTGGATTAACAGACTTGTATGGTTTGAAGCTATGCAACGCCCAGAGCAGTTTGTCTCTCTTAATCAGACCATGAATTTTGGTCCCGGTTGCAGTAGGCCTGTTTGGGTTGCTACTGGCCACGAGTTGGGAACTACCTGGAAAGTGGGTGTCCAGAAGCAGGTTGAGTGATTCATCACTTGAGGTTGTCCAAGAGCCATCGGTTTTTTTCAAACAGCTAGGCATCATATGATTTGTAGAGAGGATTTTTCTTAGCCGCGATGCCTCAGAGATTTCTGTGATTTTGTCACAGAATGACCTCCAGGACTGTCGCTTTGCCTTTCTCAGTTCTTTTTTGTATAATTTGAGGGATTCTTTGTATGAGTCCCAGTCAGTCACTTTTCTTGTGATTTTTGCTACGTTGAAAAGTTTTCTACAAGAGTTCTTGAGCAATCCCAGTGCTGATGTCCACCAATGTGGCTTTTTATTGGCTTTTTATGTGGCTTTTTCTAGGTTGAATAAGAGGGCAGGAAGCGGCCATAGCCTGATTGAGAGCCAGAGTAAATTCCTTGACTTTCATGTCAAGTTCATTGGTGTCACGCGAGGGACTCGATAGTTCAGAAGATAGCGTTTCTGACAGCATTCCTCTGTATTTTGGCCAATCAGTTTTCCGGTAGTTCCGGAAGGCTGGTTAAAAGTTAAAATTTTGGGAGCAGTGGAAGCAGTGGGTAATCCGTCTTTTAGGATGTTTTTATCCCACTCAATCTTGCTCTTTATGTCCGCACTTCTCTCAACCTCCGGACTGGATCCGAAGGTTTTTGATAATGCGTGAAGCATTTCGCGTCTTAGGTAGAGCGCCTTCAGATTCCTCCTGGGGGGGAGGAGTTTTGGTAGCAGCAACAAGTCTGTGGCCTGCCACAATGAGTTTCAGGACTCGTCTGGAGAATTTCTTTTCGAGATTCATTGACCCTACTCAGCCTCTACAACTCGATAAGTTCTATGCTCGCGGTAGTACTTCGAAAACCTTAAACTACAAAAAGTAAATATGTATAGCAGAGCCATATAATACACAAACATGAGTATATTAGAACAAAAAATGTATACATCGAACCAGAAAAAAAATCGAAATGTCGGAAATCTCTGTCCTCCGAAAGCAGTTTTTAGATGAGGGAACAAAAAGAAGTCGCTTGGGGCTAGATCTGGTGAATAAGGCGAATGGTTAAGCAGTTCGAACCGTAATTCATGGATTTTCGCCACTGAGGCGTGAGACTGCGCGTGGTCTTGGTGAAACAGGATTTTCTTTTTCTGCAAATGTGGCCGTTTTTCCGCAATTTCTGCCTCCGGCTTGGCAATTAATGATGCGTAGTATGCTCCTGTAATGTTTTTTCCTTTTTGAAGATAGTCGATTAAGATAACTCCTTTACTATCCTAAAAAACAGTCTCCATCACTTTCCCAGCCGAAAAATCAGTTTTAGCTTTTTTTGGAGCCAGCTCGCCCTTTGCAGTCCACTGTTTTGACTGAATTTTTATTTCGGGCGTATAATGGTGTATCCAAGTTTCATCTACAGTAATTAATCGGTGCCGAAACTCGGATTTATTGCGCCTAAACTGCGCCAACAGAGCGTTGGAAACGTTCATTCGTACACGTTTTTGGTCTAACGTAAGCAAACGCGGCACCCAATGCGCGGACAGCTTTCTTATGCCTAGAACTTGATTTAATATGTAACAAACACGTTCTTTGAACATTTTCATAACCTCTACTATCTCTCTTACTTTAACTCGGCGGTCGTCTAACACCATTTGTTGCACTTTAGCAATGTTATCGTTAGTGGTTGCAGTTTTTGGACGTCCTTAACGTTCATCATCTCCCAAGCTCTTAAGGCCACTTTTAAATTCAGTTGCCCAAAATTTCACAGTGATAAATGATGGTGCAGAGTCCAACTCATTTTTGATTTGCGTAGGCGTATTGCCTTTCAAAAACAAGAATTTAATAACAGCTCGATACTCAATTTTTTCCATTTTCACAAAAAACACTCACATCGACTCACTCAAACGACTGCGCGTCCAAAATGACTGAAACTTCCGTAAGTAACTGTCAAAAGATGCACAACTAGCATTCACTAGCTTTTATTGACGATTGCCGCTATCATTACGTTGCGGTCGGAAACTTTTCAGCCAACCCTTGTACCTACCGGGTAGGTAAAAAAACGATGCCCATCACTACTCATGAGTTTTACTTTGTGGATTTTATTCACTCGCTAAATTTAAATCAAATTAATTCAATCCACAACTCTGTTTTAAAGATTTTAGATTTAGTTTTTGTTTGTTGTGATGAACTTAAAGATATTGTTACATTTGAACCAATCTATTAACCATAAAGAATTACTAATGGAAATCGAAATATACACTTATTTAAATCTCAATGCAACAAATGATAAATATCGTTTTAACTTTTCTAAGACTAATTTTGTGGAAATTACTAGTTTTTTGAATAACATCGATTGGTACAAACGCTTTGTTGCAATACTATGCGATGGCTTTGCTAGATTTATCCCAAACTTTAAAAACAGGGTTTTATCCAAGGTTTTATCAAAAAATAATGTTTAGAACTATCGAGGTATTTGTAAGCTCTCAGCGATCACTAAACGTTTTGAAAGTATCGTGAAAAACAGACTTGAGTTTTTGACGAAGGAATGTTTATCTGAAGCTCAGCATGGGTTCCTATCTGGACGGTCCACTGTTACGAACTTGGCTTTTTTTCCTTCTTACATAGTCAATGAGATGGAAAACAAAATTCAGGTCGACGTCATATACCATATACCGACTTTAGTAAAGCTTTCAAATCGGTTCAACATTCAATTCTTCTCGAGAAACTAGAATCCTTTGGGTTTCACTCTGAAATTCTTCGCTGGATTTCATCTTTACTCATTGGTCGCAGTCAACGAGTAAAAATTGTAGCTTCGCTTTCGAGAACGATAAATTGTACCTCCGGCGTACCGCAAGGGAGCCATTTAGGCCCATTACTTTTCGTTATTTTTATTAACGACATTGTTTCTGTGATCAAAAATAGTCAGTATTTACTGTATGCAGATGACTTAAAACTTTTTTCTGCTATTAAACGTGTAGAAGATTGTAATTTAATCCAATCGGATCTAAACCGTATTACTGAATGGTGTAACGTCAATGGCTTGACACTCAACATAAATAAATGCAATGCGATTTCTTTCACCAGAGTTTCGTCATCTATCGAGTTTAATTTTTTTTTTTATAATTTACGCGAGCCTAAGGGGTGGGGTTAGTTACCCTTTTACTGTTGTAAGGTAGGTAAGGTAGAAGGAGGAGAAAGGAAAATGTTTTTTGTAGTGGTTTTAAAGCCATGTGTATTTAGTTTCGATATTAGCTCTTCAGGGGTGGGTGTCCGAATATGACGGAGAATCACTCAGAGAGATTCGAAGGTTATAATTCACACTTGTTTTTTGTGCTTGAAACTCTACAACAACCAAATCTACGGGTCTGTGTTATGCCTTCACACGCAGAATTTTTCTGATTGCGTTTCAATTACACAAATGAAAAACTTGGAAAACTTGTCATGGGTAGGATTCGAACCTTGATCCTCTGAGTGAGAAACGATTGCTAGTACCACTACACCACGTCCAATTAATTCAACTCGTTTGAGCAGAGTATAAATGATTAAGGACTTAGGTGTTTTCCTAGACTCTTCATTTTCTTTTAAAGCCCATATTGAATATATCGTTGCAAATTCAGTTGTTGGTTTTATAAAACGAAACGGAAAAGACTTTAACGATCCATTTGCCTTATTATCGCTTTTCACAGGGTTGGTTCGATCTCTTCTTGAATATGCCGATGCCATTTGGAATTCTGCATATTCAACCTATGCAGATCGTGTTGAAAAGGCTCAGAGGCGTTATCCAAAATACACTGGCGATGATTAGGATGAGGCCATACATTATGCAATCGATTTCCACTTTTTATACCCGTTTGAAATGCTATACCCGAAAACGTTTACTACCTGTGAACAGGTACATGTTTTCTCAACAGGAAGTCATAAAATTAAAGGGTAAATAAGAAACAACTGTTGGAATTTCCCAAGATCAAACAAACTTGAAAAGCGTATAGGATGAGGCAACATGCAAAATCTGCGAAAGAAAATAAAAAATGAATAAAATGTTTACATTTTATGGGTTTAAAATATTTATTTATTAAGTTTTTCTACATTAATAATGAGTATGCCCGCCATTTTTCTATATGACCTCTATAAGGCGGTTTGGAATTGAATCATACATTTTTTTTAAATAATCAAGATAAATTTGTACCCAGACATCACGAATAACTTCGACTAAAGTGTCCTTGTCATCAAATTGTCTGCTGTCTTCAGATTACGAGATAACCATGCCCAAACATTTTCGATTATGTTTAAGTCCGGAAAATAGGGCGGCCATGGCTAAAGTTCCACGTCTTCTGATTGAATCCAACTTCTAACAACCCTGGAAGTGTGGATGGAAATATCCAAGGCAGGGGTCCGAAAATGTTTTTTAACTTTTGGAAATGACCGTTCCAACAACATTTGTAGTTGTTTCCGTTCGTTGTTGTGGACAAAATTTCCAACTCGATTGTGCCATAGTAGGTAATAGCTCCCATTACATCTTGCCAAAATAAGTTCATCCTTTCTTAGATCATGGAAATAAAAGTTGTAACCATCGGGACCGTCAAGGTTAAAATTTTTTTCATCCGAAAAGACAACGCGTTTCTTATCACTGCCACAAGCGACATGTTCTCCTGCAAAATTCATTCGATGCTCCTTGTGTACTTGCCTCGAAACAGGTTTCCTTTTAAGTTTTCTCCTCTGTATAGTACCACTTTTTCGTATTATCCTTCGGACCGTTGCTATGCTGGTTGATACTCCGCTATTGGACCTTATTTTAGTAGCTGGTAGAGTAGAATTTGAGGGACGCCGTAGAGTTAACCGCTTTTCTCGCAATGTTGTTGCTTCTGTCGTGCGTCCTTTCTGATTTTTCCCATAGTATTGTGGATCCGCAAGATAACTGTTTACAACAGACTTACTCCTATTAAGCCTCATTGCAATTTCTCGGCCTGAGAGTCCTAACTCATTGAAAGCATCTATTTTTCCTCTTTCTGTCGCTATCAAAGTCTTTCCGGAACTCTTTTTTTTTTAAGTAAATAAAAACAGTTCTTTTCAACGCTTTTTTAAATATTCTTAACAAAACTTTGAAAAAAATCGCTGATGTGAACTCCTGCAACAAAATATTCGCAATGGCTTCATCCTAGTGGCGCACCTTTTTATGCGCTTTTCGAGTAGTTCATTGTTTGGTCGTGGAAAATTCCAACGGTCGTTTCTTATTTACCCTTTAATTTTATGACTTCGTGTTGAGAAAATACCATATGTACCTGTTCACATGTAGTAAAAGTTTCCGGGTAAAAAATTTCCAACACGTAAATATAAAGAGTGAAAATCTATTGCAAAATGCATGGTCTCATCCTAGTGATCGTCAGTGTATATTTTTTACAAAATGCATTGGGTCCCTTCGCCAAATTGCAAAGCAAGATGACTACTACTTGGAATAAAATCTCTGAAATCCCGACGACAGATTTATGTTGTAATGTTTGTGAGGGACTTACTGTGCTACCATATCAGATGCCCTTCTCTTCTCTCGATGGTACCCATTTATGCTCCATCTAGACCCTTAAGAATAAGGCATCTTCTTTTTCGGCAAAATCATAGAACTAATTACGGTCAAAATTTATTAACTTTAACACTATTTTATACACATATTTAAATACTGAATGTCACTAATCTCTCTTATAATTTATATTTACAACTTTAATTATTGTACTTATTATATATTTAGTGAATTACTTGATTGTATCTTAAACCTATAAGAAAATAAATACAAATACATTGTATAATTTAGATCTAAAGGCCACCGTTTTACACATTTTTTCAAATTTTCGGGAAACTGTTAATCTTCTTATCGAGTGTAGAAGGTTATTAAAAAGACAGCATGATAGAATCAAGTGCGAGACATCGGTATACAAACAACATTTAATAAGTTACTCCGTAGATTATGATCAGATACTAATCTGCAATTACAATTTGCTGATCTCATAAAAAACATTTTTTTAGTACTCTAAAACAAAATAGATGATGAACAGAGAGAATAATTAAATCACGAAACAACGGATAGCTTGTTTGGGTGGGCTTTTACCACTTATATTTCTTACGGCATTCTTTTGCAGAATAGAAGCGTCTGAATTATAGTCTTATACAGTGCATTCCACAAAACGTGCGTTTAAAAAACCAATGAAAAATGCCAGAATTTTATTAAATCAATTTTTTTTTTTATTAAAGTAAATATCAAAACGAATTGCGCAATTATATTAGTAGGGAATCCAGGCACTATTATTATTTATAATTACTTAGCGTATTCTAAACCTAGGCTTCTTCAGATTTGCTTCAGGACCCGTAGAAGTTGCTTTATCGTGGCTTTTTTTTCCGCCTTTGATCCTCATTAAGGACCACACATTTTCTATTCGATTCGCGTCAGAACTTTGGGACGGCTAATCTAACGTCTTCATACAATTTTCCTCTTTCCAACGCGTGCTGAGGCGACTCCGATGTTTTGGATCGTTATCCTCTTGGAAAATCCTGTTGTAATTGTTTGGACCATATAGATGTAGAATCCAAATATAAACGTTGTTAACGTAAGAGAGAAAACTCGACAATCTTTATTAATTTAATATCAAAGTACACAAATCTACAGCACTTGTTTCAAACCAGCCGTCGTTGCTCCATGACTTCTACCCTTGGATACCCAGATACTTCCTTTTTATACTCTTGTGTTGTTACATCTAGTATGTTGTTACTGCCACCCTCCTTAGTAGGCTATACCACGCCCATACCTTGGCTGCCCAGCTCAGCAACAATCCCAGTCCAATGGCTTCGCTGATCAATAACACCTTCGCTAATTACCCTGACATACCGATGTTTATTTCTTCTCTTCCATATGCCCATCCATTTAAACGATTTGAAATTGGGTCACCGATCATCGCCCTGGTTTAAACACTTCTTACCATGAGTTCTACTGTGGTGCTTACTCATTGCTAGCTGTGAGGGTGTCGTTCTGCTGTCGCCAACCATCATACTACGTATCGTTAGTCATCGTATCGATCTAAATAAAATGCTATGCCGGCTGTTTGAAAGGGTATCATGTAAATTAGGTTATTAGTTTTGTTTACCAAATCGAATTCATTGTGTAAGTTGGTCATCGTGTCTATTTACACGAAATGTTATGCTTTACCAAATCGATATCACTGGAATGCATTGTGTAAGTTGGTCATCGTGTCTTAGTTGTATTGGGCCCTTTGCCCCACATTATATTTTATTTGTTGGTGCTTAACTTAATGATTATGACTACTGGGGCTCCACATAGAGATTCGGCAGACTTTAGCAAACCCTTCTGGTAAAATTTTACCATGAATTGTGCATCGAGGTTTTGTGTGAATACTATTAACTTTCTGTATAGGTACTTGGGCCCAGAAGCATCCATAAACGTGAACTTTTGGTGAATGTTTTACCGTGCGTTGCAGAAACTTGCATCTTTTTTTTGTGCAGCCTTTCTTCCAATAATTATAAAGAAAAAAAGATGGTTCATCTACATATAAATATGAAATATTTAAATATGCGTAGCCCAACTTAGTCTGTTTTCAATATGCTTTTTGGGTCAGTAGCGGTTTAGGTTTGGTGCTCCTAAAGTGTTGAATGACACTTTAATTCCTTCTTTGGACAATTTTTCATCTGCGTTACTGAGACTAATTGTGGGGTTTTTCCGAAAAAATTTACAAATTACTTTATTGTCCTTACCGGATATGTTTGCTTTGGACCCTCTACCTGAACCAGCATCGTCATTACCGCATTCCTTATACCTCTTTATCCACTTTCTCACAAATGCCTCTGAAGTTTGTAAATATTTTGGTGCCGACTAAATACACATTTACGTCCCTTTTGGGTGAGTTACTAAGAAAACACTTTCGAAACGTCTTTTGAAAGCTTCACTCATTTTGTAATGACGTTATACCTCCGAAGTATGGATATATACTGAGGCAATAAAATTTAGAAAATAATTTGGCCAGAAACATGTGTGCATGAATAAAGTAAAAGAAGTAATTTAACACACGTTTTTCTGGAACACACTTTATGTTCCACCTCAACAGGAAATACCATATTTAAATTTGGAAAGGAAAACACCGTAGTAAATGGTTCTTAGGGATTTATTTGAGCATACATTTTTTAAGGTAGAAGAAATTACGGAGAGTGTTTCAAACTCTGTATGATTTTCAAAGCTCATTCTGCAATCGATAATAAGTTCCAAGTATTTAAATTAGTCCACATTCTCAACTAGTAAACATTTGTCAATGACAAGTTGGAAGATACTCGTATAAAGAAGCACAAGAGCAAATTTTCAGTTTGTATCTTCGACATTCCGAAACATGAAAGCATACTTTTGCCTTAGTACCGATTCGTATAGATAGATTAAAAAACATCAGTTTGGTTTTAGAACTGATATTCAGTTTGTGTTCAGCGAACCATATTCTGAATAAGTTAAAATCGCAGTTCACATCAGATACATCAGGAATAGGCTATGTCATCTGCGAAGGTAGTAGGCAAATCTGAGTTGAAGAATTAGATTTCGCTCCGGGTTTCACCACGATAGATAGAAAGATCAGCCTTTTAAATTTCACGTGCATGATCCTTTTCATCAGCTGAGAATGGAATTGAGTAATAAGGCTCTAACTCGAACAACCAAAAGTGATAGAGCTAAACTTGGGACGAGAAAGTGCTTTGATTTGTTAAAATATCATATCAATTTGTTATGACGAAGAATATGGTTCGGATTATACCATACCACCTTGATCCCGGAATAAGTAAATCTTGTTCTTGATTTAAGTTGGTAAATCTGTTGTTGACATTCCCTCTAAATCTTAGCGTCATAGCTTGACATTTGCAAAAGTTTCGTAGCCATCTATCTCTGTGTGTGTTGGCGATATTTTACAATTTTAGAAATGGATTTAAATTTGCAACAACGAACTTGTATTAAATTTTGCGTAAAAAACGGATTTAATGGTGCGCGAACGTTGGAAAAGTGTTTCGGCAACGATTCTCTAAAGAAAACGGTCGTTTACCAGTGGCACCAGCGGTTCAAAAGTGGTCGTGAGTCAATCGAAGATGATGAACGCAGTGGCAGATCGACATCGAAAACCGACAAAAACATTGATGGAGTAAAAGAATTAACCGCAAATTAACCATCAGAGAGATAGCGGAGGACTTGAACATTGCCTATGGATCCGTCTAAGACATTTTGGTTAATGATTTGGGTTTCCGTCGTGTAGCAGCAAAGTTTGTGCCAAAAGACCTCAATTTCATGCAAAAAAGAGACCGTGTTGACGTCGCAAAAGAGATGATTTGCGAGGCTGAATCCGATCCCACACTCATCATTGCTGGAGATGACACGTGCGTTTATGAGTACCACACGCAATCCAGACATCAGGCAAGTGAATGGCGTTAACCAAATGAGCCGATACCAAAAAAACCTCGTCGTTTTCAGTCAAAAAAGAAGGCAATGCTCACGGTTTTCATGGATTACAACGGTGTAGTGCATCATGAATTTTTGCCAGAAGGCCAGACAATAAACAAAGAGTTTTATTTGAGCGTTTTGAGACGTTTGCGTGAAGCAATTCGCCGAAAGAGACCAGAATTGTGGGCAGAAAACTCGTGGATTTTGCACCATGATAACGCACCGTCGCACAGTATTCGTAATTTTTTGACGAAAAATGCAACAAATACCATCCAACAGCCACCGAATTCACCTGATTTGGCTCCCTGTGACTTTTTTCTGTTCAATCGAGTTAAAAAAAACACTACGGGGAACGCGTTTCAGCAGCCGAGAGGAAGTAATGGAAAAATCGCAGGAAGCACTGATGGACATACCGAAAACCGAATATAAAAAATGTTTCGAGGATTGGATCAAGCGCTGGCACAAGTGTGTTGCAGTCGATGGTGATTACTTTGAAGGGGACGATACAGATTTAGATGGATAAACTTGTATTTTTAATTTTCTGAACAAATTCTGGGAACATTTTGATCAAGGTGGTATACCTATCGATCACAAATAAATATTTTGCTTCATAACCCTACGTTTCAGTATGCGTGAAATATTTTTCCCTAAGAATAGGAGACAGTGATTGCAAACTTTCTTAAAATTTTGACAGCAGGAGTGTGTTGCCAAACACCACACAAACATATATGTACAGTAACTTTGATTAATACAGCTGCAAAGGTTAATAAAGATGTTAAAAGCTATGCTCGTTTGTAACTATTGTTGTCAGAATCTCGTACATTTATCAATTAAGGAAGACATTTACTTACATTTTTGTAAGTTTTTGCAAAAGGCAAATGTTTTGACAAGAACACATTCAGATTCAGGGAAGAGGCTGTGCGGCAATTATGTCAATGTTACTCTAGATAGATGGTTGGTGTCGGTGTCTCACCGCAATAACCTTATTTCTTACTTTTGATGACGATACACTCAGGTAGGGTTCTAGAATAGTATGAAATCAGTGTCATCATGTCTTGCATATGTTTATTACTTATGCCTGAAACACATGTCCAGTAAAACTCTTGCAGCAGACTAGAGAATATTCTTTTCTACACAAGCAAACCCACATGTTTACTGCACCCCATACGTATATCGCAAATTCGCGAATTCTAATCTTTGTGCAAACCCGATGTAATAGAATTGCAAATTAGTACAATTTAGTACATTTAACGTACATATATTGAAAAGGGCAGTTTGTTTATACCAGAATTTTATATATGTATATTTTTCTTCGAAAATTAGCTTTGTTCAGTGTGGCTGTTCCGGACTGTTCCGAACAGAAAAGTACTGCAGGCAGTAATGCGAGCAGTACTGCTGCACATCTGTTTCAGGCTTTAGCATAACCTCAGAAGCTCACTTTATTTTCAGCAATTCGTTTGCTTTATTTATCCTTTGAAACAAATATTAAACCCACATTCCCCGATGTGTTTAAAGATATCACTTAATCGCTAAGATAGTGGACAATAAATGTTTGTCGGTACCTACTATCATTTTGCGCTTTTGGTTGGAAATACCATGTGAGGGCTCTCGGTTTATCCCATTTAATTAAAATCAAATCAATTAAAGTTGCGTATGAAATCAATCAAAGGACATACACGTAGATTTATTGAAATAACTTTGCAAATAAAATAACTCACCATTATCAGTTTAACTGACCTCATCCCGGTTGCAAGTTACATAACTATAATTTGCAATCGAATGTGGGTCTGGCTCTGTGTATGTGTATTGAGAAGTTTTCCTCGGACATTTAATTAAAAATGATATCAATTTGCACATAATGCACGTGCTCCATAGAATAAATAGTATCCCTTTTCACTTGAGAGTGTACGGAACTTATTCCTGAAACGTGAACATACACGTACATACATTCGTGTGTGTACTGGATGATAAAGTGTTGAATGGCATCCACCAACAGATTACCATCAACCCGCAAATGAGTGGTTTGACGCTGAAATAAACTTGAATTTCAATAGACTAAGTGCGTCGCCTGCCTTATGCGGCACATTTTGATGTAAACAAATAGAAATGCGTCATACAAATGAGAGACAATGCCGTCGGTTGCTTTAATTAGAAGTAATTAGTTTTAGACTGGTCTGGGAAACAATTTTAAAACAGAAATTCCAAGCGATGTGATAATTTATAGAGGCATTTAGCTGATTGGCAGCCCTCTGCCTGAGAATCAAACGTTTTACGTATCGTTTTGGTTGACCTTTGTAACCTGCATTAGGATGGATTTTTGACGGATCTCACAATATTATCATGCGAGTGTTAACTATGCTGAACTTTTTCACGGGTGAAGAATCATTTCACAGATTTTATTTGAAACATTTTGATGACACGTACATGTCTACAGATAAAGAGCAATAAACTGAGTGAGTCCAGCCGATCGGAAAAAATTACCATGAACTGAAGGTGAACAATGTGTACGATTTGAATCATTGAAGGCAATGGTAATTTTCATTGTTATTGGTCAGGAAAATCGAAAGTACAGGTGGCCGAAGGTTTCGCTCTACTTCGATGGATTCAAACAAATTTCGACTTGTTATAACGAGAATCTGAAGAGTTAATCAAAACGACATATGTATGTATTCCGTGCAAAATCGTGAATAAATAAACCTAGACCTAGGCAACACGATACCGCTTTCAGATAAAATCTAACCTTGTCAGCTGTTGATATTCCAGTATCTTTCAAGTGGTATGTTCTGGTCGCAATGTAAACCAAATCTAATTCCGATTTTGTTTATTTCCTTCAGCAAAAAAAGTTGTTTTTCCAAAAGAATTTTGCCAAGTTGATGCCAAAGTATACGAACAATGACACAAGACATTTTTTCTCAATTTTTTTTTCATTTTTCTACATAGTCTCCTTGTAACTCTACACACTTCTCCCAGCGATGCTCCCATCTCTCTAACCCGTCCAAATAGTACTTGACGTTTTTCTCTGCAAAATAATTGTTCACGAAGGTGATTGCCTCCTCATTTGACGAAAATCTCTGTCCTCCGAGCGCAGTTTTTAGATGAGGGAACAAAAAGAAGTCGCTTGGGGCTAGATCTGGTGAATAAGGCGAATGGTTAAGCAGTTCAAACCGTAATTCATGGATTTTCGCTACTGAGGCGTGAGACTGCACGTGGTCTTGGTGAAACAGGATTTTCTTTTTCTGCAAATGTGGCCGTTTTTCCGCAATTTCTGCCTTCGGCTTGGCAATTAATGATGCGTAGTATGCTCCTGTAATGGTTTTTCCTTTTTGAAGATAATCGATTAATATAACTCCTTTACTTTCCCAAAAAACAGTCGTCATTATTTTCCCAGCCGGCTCGCCCTTTGCAGTCCACTGTTTTGACTGAAGTTTTGTTTCGGGCGTATAATGGTGTATCCAAATTTCATCTACAGTAATTAATCGGCGCCAAAACTCGGATTTATTGCGCCTAAACTGCGCCAACAGAGCGTTGAAAATGTTCATTCGAACACGTTTTTGGTCTAACGTAAGAAAACGCGGCACCTAACGCGCGGACAGCTTTCTCATGCCTAAATCTTGATTTAATATGTAACTATCATGTAACCTCTACTATCTCTCTCACTTTAAGTCGGCGGTCGTCTAACACCATTTGGTGAACTTTAGCAATGTTATCGTCAGTGGTTGCAGTTTTTGGACGTCCTGAACGTTCATCATCTCCCAAGCTCTTACGGCCACGTTTAAATTCAGCTGCCCAAAATTTCACTGTGGTAAATGATGGTTCAGAGTCCCCATACACAGAATCCAACTCATTTTTGATTTGAGTAGGCGTATTGCCTTTCAAGAACAAGAATTTAATAACAGCTCGATACTCAATTTTTTCCATTTTCACAAAATCTCACACTCACATCGACTCATTCAAACGACCGTCAACTAAAAACTGCGCATCCAAAATGACTGAAACTTCGGTAAGTAACTATCGAAAGATGCACAAGTAGCATTCACTAGTTTTTATTAACGAGTACCGCTATCTTTACGTTGCGGTCGAAAACTTTTCAGACAACCCTCGTAGTATCATTGTATTCGACAAGCCATAGTTTGGAGTAGTTTCAATATTCTTCTCGTGAAATAGCGAGTTAGCTTGTCCACTTCTTCAAATATTCCAAGGCCCCAGACTTGGGCACTGTAGGTTTGGGTAGCTCTGCAGATTGCCAAAAATAGTTTTCATAGTTTCAATGGTTTCCTGGAACGTCCCTGTGTCCCGACACCCAACATAGGCGAAAGTTGAACTGTTCTGCCATCTCTGCCCTAGGAGATGATCAGCAGTCAATGTCAGTTTTAGAATTTTGTGAAACTGATTCCAGGATGCCGATATATTTGCAGATGTCACGTGTTTTTTTCAGCCAGGACAGGATTTCTTTGATCGGCAAAATTTCCGCCTGGAACACGCTATCATGTAGAGTGTTGATGGGCATTCCTACGGCCTGTGCTTCTTCGACGATCAGAAAGAATCATGTTATGGATCTTTTCAAATATTTTCGCAGTAATCAGGTCTGCCGTACGCCCACGTTTAAATTCTTTGAACTAATAGTTGTCATAGGCAGCATCCAACTTCGCTTTTATATCTTCGCATATTTGTCCACCCAAAAATAAAAATCTAATATGACCTAGCATTCGTTATTAAGTTTTTTTAGGCCGTCAACCTTAAGGTAGTTTATATACCTAGGCTCCCCTATTAGATCTGATAACGACATCTCATCAGAAATCAAAGGAACATTTACTCTTGCCAATCACTATTCCCCCTAAGAAGCCAAATGAGTAATAAGGCCGTGTCAAAAGCATTAACGATGCTCTATATAAGACCCTCATCATTGGAGTCCTCCATAATGGTGCAGAAGCGGAGACGTTTTCGAAGATGAATGAAGATATCCTTGGTTAAGTATGTAAATACGAGTAAGTAAGATCGTCAACAGCAAATGCATCTTTATCTGCGGTTTTTGATTGCTTTGCAAAAATGATGTGCACTGGGCATCGGCAAGTTGCTGCTTGGTTTGAGTGTGGAGCTTCTGATTTGTTCCACTCTTTATGAGATATATTCTCTGAATCGTTGGTACATTGAAGCCATCATTATCCACTCGATGTTGTGCTTTGGCATCGAGTTGTTGGCATTAAGTCACTTCTTTCCACTTATTCTTATAAGGTCAAATCATATGAACGAGGTTTTATATTGCACAGTTTCGAGAGTCCAATTTCAAACTTTTCTCCAAAGCAGTTTATTAAAAACCAGATTGTTACAATATCGACTTAATCCCATTTAGAAAATCTACGTTTCCTACGCACATACTCGTATGTGGTAACTTTAGAATTTTGTTATCTCATCGCATTCTCTAATTACACCCTCAAAAACTACAATAAATAGCAATGATACAAGATTGTTAGAATAGGCTTTTTGTCTTATTGTCTATCCTGAATTATTGTACATCGTGTGCCAATAAATCGACTATGACATATGAATGTGTTATCAATTAAATTTAAATGATGCCAAAGTAACAATCATGTCCTATGAAATTGTGTCACTTAGTACAACAAAAGCAAAGACAACCAACCACTTTCTCCTTTGGAAACGGTGATAATATCGAATATTCGTATATCTACGTTTATACACATACGAGTACTACCAATTTATTTGGCAGCATTGTACTTATTTATCGTTATCGATCCTTGTAAGTTCATAAAATGTATATACGCTTCATTGTCTTTGTTACAGTGTCTTCTTTCATATTTAAATCAATTGAAATTGTGCCAAATCCTTATTAGAACATATTTAACATTCACCTTAATTACAAGATATTTGTATGTCTCTTTACAGAATGTCGACAGCAAGTACCAGCCCACCACCGCCGCAGCAGTTTGCGTAAGTACATACATACGAGTATTATGCAAAGACTTTAAATTTTATTCAATTAAATCCTCACCAATTACAAAACCTCAATTACATACATAAATAAATTGATCGGATATGACATTCACCTTCTGTTTGTTGTTTATAAATTAGAAAATGTTTAAAAATACATCCCCCGGGGCATGATAAAAATACTTTGTTGTTTCGGAGGAGAATCGCTATAGTTTCATTCGTTTATTGGAATCAATTAGATTTTTGTTTTGTTACTTTGTTTTCTCTTCTTTTAAATGACTGGGCTTTTTGCCAACTAATTACCTTGTTGCCTTCTGCGCCTGATAAGAATTTATCTTAAACAACATGTTCGTCGCGTGCCTTCTTGTCGTTGAGTTGAGAATTCGTTTACAATCACAGTAATGGCGGTTCAAATTGTTTTCGGTTGGTTTAGATGGGTTTGATTTGTTTTATTTATTTAACCTTGTATGACCTTAGTCGCATTAGTCAGATATTTTGCATGTGTGACTTGTGCTAGAATGATTTATTGAAATGTTTTTCATTGCAGAATTCTTCCGAAAATCATCAATGGTGGTATTGCCGGCATCATTGGTGTATCATGTGTGTTTCCTTTGGATTTGGTGAAAACCCGTCTGCAAAATCAACAGATTGGACCAAATGGAGAGAAAATGTATCAAAACATGTAAGTATTAAGTGTTTGCATTTGGATTTAAATTGTTCTTTGTTTAGCTTACTTATTAGTGAAAAAGACCTGATCTTTTTGAAAACGTAAATAGCCCATTTTAGTTGGCCTACATTTAGTTTACTAAAACAATGTCTCTTTTCTTATCATGTATTAAAATTGAGATAAGATTCTGGTCGCCGCGAATGTGTGAAAATCCGTTTCGAAAATGTGTGTCTATTCAATGATCCCTCTCCTTTATTAACCGTTTATTACATTTAATGTATTTAGGGGGTATAATTGCATCTGAGGCGTATTAAAATTCTAGGTAGGTCATTAGTGAGGCCAAGATATTTTTGCATTTGAGAAAACAAATATTTTGTTCGTCCTCTTCTTTGATCCTCAGCTGGAACTTAAGCCTCTTTTGCTTTTTGGGAAGAATTTTCCGACGATGCTTTTTGACTAGAAGTCATACTGTCATTTGTTGCAATTTTATTTCCATCGCTGACATATTTCTTTTATACTATAAAGCTGGATCTTTGCGCTATTTGTGCTACCACACTCTTATTCTAGATACGATATCGTCATCGCAGTTTCCCTGATGACTAACGATAGAGCCGAATAGTATTGAGATTGTTCACATCGTTTCCAAATAACATAGAGCTGGGTTTTCATTCGTATTCCTTTTCAGTACGACTGGTCCATAACTTATTATTTTATAGCGTCTTTATCCAATTATTTGGAAAGGGCTAAAGAGCTATCACGTTGTTGGTTATGATAGTTGCATCGGCGAAAAGATTTAAAGATTGCCTTATTATACTCCGAAATGATGCTCAAAATTTCTGATTATGCGTGTGCGCATTTACCTGGCGATTTGTCGTTATCGTGCATATCGCGTACCATTCTTATACTAGAAGATCTCTGGGAACTATCGTAAGCATTATTCAAATGGATGTAAAGAATCTTCCGAAGTGCCACGACATCTCTTCGTCATTAGCCGTACATTTTGAATCGTATCGTATGTCGACTTGCCTCACACAAAACCGAATTGACGTTTTAATAAAACATATTCCGTCGTCGACTATCTAGAACTCGCTCGAATAGAACGCAACATTAGTTTTACCGATTGGTAGTTGTTGCAATTTCTAGTGTCGCCTTTGCCTTTGTACAGTGGAAAAAGAAAACTCTCTCTTCAATGGTTATGTATCCAATTGCCTCTCATCCACAATAGAAAATATGTTACTTCTCGATAACTCTTCATTAAGGTAACGCCTTAAGTTTTCTTTCCATCTACTGATGGCAATTGAATTCTTTCCGAGTTTTTTCTTCGTCCTACCAGAATTCTAAAAATATAAGCTTGTTTGTCTGTATTTAGACGTTGCACTTCTTTTATTGTTTCTTCGCAAGTCTATAAATTATTTACCGCCTACACTCTGATAGCCTACTAATCACTATGTCAACATAAAAAGCTAAAAACCAGTAGACGTGATTGTCGACCAATTTCTGATGAAAATTTGAACAATATATTTCAATTAGATCGAGATCTATCTGTTGAACCCTATAGAACATAAAATGAGCTTTCGTACGACTATTAAACGCGGATCAATTCAAAAGATGTAGAAAGCACTTCGCGGAAGAACTAAACAGTTGACTTTGCCTTTCCCGAAGCAACCAATATGCAGGAATATGAACTAAACTTAGCAGTACAAAAATATATATTATAGTATTGTATTCATCTCAGACGTTTTTTTGTGTAGTGCAATTCCAGGCACAAAATCTATCACACAGAGCTGCAACGGGTACTTTGTATTTGTGTATACCCGATCAATGACTCAGATTTTGTTTGAGGCAATCACTTTCGTTGAGCAGCAAGGAATAATCGTCCTCATGAACTTAAAAAATACATGTTGATTGAAATATTCGAGTCATGCAGATATGTATGTATGTTCGGGTATTTTGTGCAGTATTAGCAAATAATGATCGTTTGTTCGGATGGTTGAACACACTCGACACAATTGAGATACTGCAGACACTCGAATATACCTTTACCCATGTCATTACGCAAAACAATATTAGATTTCATATGTTGTGTTTTTTGTTGTAATTGTGCATTTTGTTCTTTATCCATAAAGAATGAAAGTTAACGCATTTTCGTTTGTTCCGGTGGTTGAACACACTCGAGATAATAGAGATACTCGAAACACTCGAATATACCATACATTAACGATGAATCCATGCATATGGAGACGTCCATCCGTCCGGTAACATTGATTCGTGGCGAGACATACACTCCACGAAATAATGATAAGGACAAAGAAATCTTTGTTTGTTCCCTTAGGTTTTGATGATATCTAATTCATTGAACGCAGCAGCATTATCGCTTCGTCTTATCGCATCATAGCGATAACCTTTTTTTTTGTTTTTGCTAACACATCTGTTTTACACTGATGAGTGATCTTCATTGTGGTACGAAATATTGATAAAGCCAGTTGTGCTTAAGTGAAAGAATAATTAAAAAAAATATAAGTTTAAGCTGAGTTTCGACAGAAAAAGGGTTTGTTAGTTTTAAATATTTAATTATTTGTTAGAAAAAATTGGAATGCTTTAGATTTTCGCAAATATCAATTACAATGCCTCATGGAAAGCCATTGACCGAAGAGGAGCAAGGACGTGTGGCTGTTTACAGAGAACAGGGGAAAACAACAAGGCAAATCGGAGCTATTCTAAAAAGAAGTAAAACTGTTATAGCAAATTATATAAATCTTGGCGAAAATTATGGAGTTAAGCGAAGTACAGGAAGAAAACCAACATTAACACCAAGAGATATTCGAGAAATAAGACGTCTTGCTGTAAATAAATCCATCAGTCCTTCTGAAATCGTAAGCATTCTGAAGCTAAATGTGTCAACAAGGCGGGTGCAACAAATTTTAAAGTCAGATAATACCATTGAATATGTGAAACCGAAACCGCCGCTTACAGCACGACACAAAGCGAACAGGTTGACTTTTGCTGAAAAATTTCAATTTTGGGACGAAGAGTGGTGTAAAGTGGTATTTTCTGGCCAAAAAAAATTCAATTTAGATGGGATAGATGGTTGCCAAAAATATTGGCATGATAAAAGGGCCGAAAGGCAGCTCAGGCATGCTCGCAATTTCGGAGGAGGCACGTTAATGGTTTGGGGGGCTATAAGCTGCTCTGGAAAGTCGCCTATATGTTTTATATCAACTAAAATGAATAGCCAAAAATACACTGAGCTCTTAGATGATGTTTTAGTTGACCTTGGGGATCAATTATTCGGTAGCGAGTTTATATTTCAACAGGACCACGCGGCTATTCATGCATCTAAGTTTACAAAGGAGTTTCTAAAAGCCCGAAATATTTCTCTATTGGAATGGCCCGCTTGCAGCGCTGACTTAAACCCCATTGAGAACGTGTGGGCGGTTTTGTCGCGAAATGTTTTTAAAAATGGGTGTCAGTTTGACAATTTGAAAAGTCTCAAAAGGGCCATCAAGGAAGAATGGGAAAAAATCGACATAGATCAGATACAATCACTGATTAATTCGATGCCACGACGTCTCCGAGATGTAATTAGAAACAAAGGATCAAACACTAAGCACTAAGATTTGATTTGATTTCGAATCAAAAATATTTCAAATACAAATACTAAAGTAAAAAGACATTGTCCTTATCATTATTTCGTTCGTATAGAATTTAAAAAAATACATAATTAGAAATATAAAATAAGACTTAATTTTCATAACCAATTTATATTCGAGTTGTTTTCTTATGCAGTTACTAAAAATTAAATGTATTACATTTCTAAGAATAAATGTTTAAAGAAAGTTATTTTGTTTTGTACTTATCATTATTTCGTGGAGTGTACACGAGATTAAAAATCATTAATAGTACACTACTGCACAAACTCGCAAAAATAATGTTGTTTCTCATACATGTTTGCCCAAGAATTTTTGTTTCGAGTGCGCAGCTTGAACAACCATACATCTACCAAGTGTTCGAATGACATGTATCGAATTTTTAGCGACAATGATCGAATCGACACGATCATACTTAATGCTGCTGTCTACTCAAAAATATCGTAAACGGGTAAAAAGTGGTTCCAAAGCTTGATTTCAAAAATGCAGACTTCCACTCAGAATCATTCAGCATCCAGAGCCTTACCTTTTTGCTGAGCATTATAGAGCAAAACGTGGATTGTTTGCTTTTAGAGACATTTTATGTGAGCAGCGAGGAGCTTGGGGCAGAGAAGACCTTCCAGAAAAATACTAATGACTATGTCAGAACAGAATATACCAATGGCTATATTATAAAATACAGCAATGACTCTTGAATTCTTTAGAAATCCGAAGTGGAGTACGGCAGGATGTACAAGTATTTATTACACCTACTTTTCCTGACAAATAAAAATTATGTTATCCAGAAGGAATTTTTTGAGATAGAGTACGACTGAAGATAAAAGTGACAAAAAATAACTTAAAAGTGCTGGACCACATATCGATAAACTTTAGAGTTTTTTTTTCATCTAGGAAACGTCATCGATGTTATGGTCAGGGGTTTTTTGATTCCAATTGTATGTATCTTAAACTAGCACTAGTGCATAAGAATAGGTTTAGGAAGAATGTACAGAACCAAACTAGCAGAAAATGTTGATGCTCTAGGTAAATTACCGCAGGAAGGTCAAAGAAAGAACTTAGAATTTGCAACCTTATTTGAATTACAACAACAATTTTATGGACTTTACGGCTTGACAAAATATAGTCGTGGCCAGCACATGTTTCCCACGCCCATTTGACGTCGAATATTTACAATTGGAGACAACTTATTCTGACCAGTGACGATATTATCAACAGGCCATTTGAGTCCCGTTATCTGATGTGCTAGGTTTTATTCGAACTCACCAACGAAACTCTTGGTTTGACGAAGAGGGCGGGAAAGTGCAGTAGTGAAACAAGAATAGGGAGAAGTAGAGAAGCTCTCGATTGTGGCCTTGGAGACTTGCTTTTGCAGAAATGATGTTCGGAAGTTCTATAAAAATGTAACAATAACTCGCCAAGGACACAAATACCGAACAGAAGCATGCAGGGATAAGGAAAGGAATCTACAATTATGTGTAGTCCCAATGTGTGGTGACATTTTAAAAGGATTACTTACACAGAGTGTTTAACGGAAATGACGATTAGCATTCCGCCATCAACATAATGAACCATTTAAGGTGGATGGTGATCGACAACAACTTCGTCCGCTCTACAACTACATCGTTCACTGCAACACTGTATAGGCATCTAAATTAAGTAAATAAGAATATCTTCTCGATTTTATCTGTCAAATACAGTATTTACGTGAGCGGCTCACTCACAAATTCAACGAATAACCTCTACATAATTAGCCATAGCCTAAAGTCAACCTATATTGTACAAAAAAAAAAATAACTATTTACATTTCGATCACAGATAAGAACCTCAAGTTGTATCCAATGATATCACTTAGTTGTTCAACCGAGTAGATATCTAATATTTATTTTATTCCTGTAGATAGTGAGGTAATTGATATAACATCGATAAAGTACTTGTGAGAATGAGCGTTAAATGTTTATCGTTATCTTTGAAGTTATTGTTATAAAGTTATGCTTATAATTATGGATTTTTATTTACGAGTACGTTGAGGTGTACCAGATAATTGGTTACTAAGCGTTAATTCGTTTTTTGTTTTTAAGCACTTAGTTTTAGTTGTTTTTTAAGGAAGTACATTTTCATGAAGGGAACATTTTACATTTTCTACATTATTCGGAAGAAATCGTTTTATTCTGTTTTCTATATATTTATGTACCAAGTTTATTTTTGGCTTTTACTCAAATGCGCTTACTTCAGGAATTCTTTCTTTCCCTTGAAAGAAATTTAAAGACTCGTTATCTATTTGAAAAATACAGTATGTGCTGCTAATTCAAACCTTGTAAATATCGGCGAATTACGGCGTGCGTATACCGAAAGAGAAAATAAAATAAAATCAGAGACGCATTTACGAACAAAAAGGATTTCTAAGTGGAACAATAATAACTAGTCAGTCGTCTTTTGTTATGAACTGCACATTTGATTAAGATCTTCTGTTCATTTGGTGCAAACTCAAAGATTTCTTAGCCTCTTTTGATTCTAAACGCCTTAGTCCGTTGTCTCAACTAATACTAGATTCATTTAGATTTGTTATTGCTAGATTTAGAGTGACTCAACTTTTTGATCACATTATCAGAAGAAAATACAACTTTTTGCTGTAACTTATCCAATTTTACTGGTAGTAGTATAACTAAATTTTCACTCAAAACAAATGGAGTGATTAAGAATCAGCATAGCAAAAGCGAACGGAAATGCACCGTTATTTCGTGAGTACTTTAAAAGTTTTTAGACATGTGATCAATTTGTTGACACTGGCGCAGTATTTTGCGAAGCGACGTATTCTGAGCACAAAGGGTTGCAAAGCTTTGTTTTTTTTAAGTGTTTTCTCTCGAAATTAAACAAATTTGATTATTAAAAAAAATTAATATTGGAATTCAACATAAGGCAAGTTTAAATTTCAGTTTAAGAAAGCCAAAAACTTGGTAAAGCTAAAGAAAAGGAAGTGGAAAGGAGGTTAATTGTTTCTCGAAAACTTGAAGTGTCATTGGGATCCATATCTAAAATACGCAAGAATTTGGGCACTGAAATCGAAAAAAAATACCGCTGGTAGAAAGCCAATTTTGAATTCTACCTTGTGCGACAAATAAAGTATGGCGTATACGACAATGCGGCCCAGATCAATAAAGATTTGTTACAAAACGATAAAATTACTGTAACAGCTTTCACGGGCGCACAAAAAAAAAGAAGCCCCTTCTGACTGACCGCCATAAAAAATTAAGGCTGGAATTCGCCAGAAAGTATAAAAACTATAGTGTTAGTGACTTGGCAACGGTGATTTGGCCGGACGAAACAAAAATTTATCGTTTTGGGTCCGATGGTCGTCAGTGGACGTGGAGAAAGCCTAGTGAGCCAATAAGCGATCGTCACATCAAGCCAACATTAAAGTTTGGAGGTGGAAATTTTATGATTTGGGGATGTATGTGCATGGATGGGGTTGGTCAATGTGTTAGGGTAATGGGTCGCATGAATGCCGCTCAATACATCACCATTTTGGAAGGCGGGAAACTGGAACAAAAATGTGTCGGACATTACCTTCCAGCAAGATAATGATCCGAAAAAAACAGCCAGAATTACCAAAGCATGATTGCAAAGTAATCATTTCGAAGTACTTAATTGGCCACCACAATCGCCAAACCTCAATCCGATGCTCATCTTTGGGTTGAAGTCAACCGTGCAATTACAGATTTGCCAGGAGATTGTGCAAATTTACTAACATTATAGCACCGCACTCAAACTGCTTGACAAAATATTAATCCAAATCGATGCAAAACATTAATAGAATCCATGCCAATAAGAATACAAGCAGTTCTCAAAGAAAAAGGAGGGCGTACGAAATCAAGTGCCCTATTTTTGTTTTTGTTAAATTAAAATAAGTTAGCAAATGAATTTCTATCTCTATTGTTTTTTTTAATGAATTATGATATTATTTTATAATGATGTCAAAAATTTCGTTAAATTATTTTTTTAAATAACAAAGTTGTAATCAAAAGTCAGATTGTTTGGTATGCATGTGATCAAATAGTTGAGTCACTGTATATCGCCTGTTCGTAATTATATATTGGGAACCGATTATGTACTTCTCAATCGTCCATTGAGACCGAACAAGCACAATCATCTTCTAAGAGCAATTCTTTGCTTGGTTGTTACTGATGTCGTTGCCGGAATTAATTTCTTCTTTGGTTCTGGCACACTTCGAGCGGCATAGGGCGTCGATAGCCTGTCATTGTTTATGGGCTCTCTAACTCATCCTCCTTAACTGTTCTGTCCTATGTTTATCTTGTACCGGTCTTCAAACAGTTCATAACATAACTGTATTCGTGTCATTAGACGTAGTTGATATACTCCCAGTTTCCTTTTACCTATTGCATGCAGTCTGTTACTTAGAGCTGCTGGTGATACGATTTGGACAGTAAAGCCGAAGCAAAATAAGTAGACATCTGTTCAAGGAAGTTTGCAGCTTGCAAATCAGGGCGGTGGAAACACTTGTATATGCCACAATCGTACACGGACTTCATATTGGGTCAGAACAGCAAACCCTTTAACATCTTGGATAACATACTGAACGCAGCTTTTGCTTTCCCAACTCTAGTTTCTACTTTTGCTTTCCCACATCACTAGGCGTCTGATGAGCAATGTTTAGTTGCTCTACAGAATTTAAAAATTTTGGTACTACCGTCAGCCGATACCATATGCTCGTGGACGTCTGACGGGCAATGTTTCGTTGTCCTATAGAATTTGTAAGGCTCAGGTCTTTTTCCGGGGCACGCTACTGTGGTTGCTTTGACTTTCGATGTACAACCCATTTGGTATAGGTTGAAAATCAAATAGCAAACAGATTTCATATGCGCAATCAAGTTATTTGTTTTATGATGTTGTGTTCCATTGAATTTGGCTTTCCCCCGTCAGTGCTGCTAGTATAATATTACTGGTGACTGCAAGAACTAGCAGTGGTGAATGTATGTAGCCCTATTTGTCCCCTGTTTGGAAATCATATGTAGCCTTAATTATAGCTATAAATCTTTCTAAAATGCGCTTTCTGCTTAAAGAAGACTGACTAAAAACTCGAGTTTGCATGTTCTACACCAAAGGTTAAGCTTAACCCTGTTAAGTTTGCTCTAGAGTCTTGCCGTTCGTACCCTTCCACTGTGTGTCTTCTAGACTAACTGCTGACCAGTTTGGAATAAGCAGTGATCGTACGCCGTTGGACGTCCTAGAATCTTAGCATTTTCCTTGTTTGGTCACAAAGAAATAAGAAATAATAAGAATAAGCAGTAGTCCTTGTTTGGTGACAAAGAAAGGTCCATTGTCATTATCCGAGGTGTTATTCATGACTGACTTTTTAATTCATTTACGGTTGCGATTCGCTGGGCTAAAACCAGTCGAAATTTGTGCGATTTTCGGCGCGAGGAGATCGCTATTTGTCCTCTTCAGCTTTGCAATTCTCCAAGGTTTTACGTATATCGATTTTGACGAAACTCTACATACTTGTACACAGCCTATCAGGGGAGTATCAATTTAAACCCCCTATGCCTTGCCAGAATTTGATGTATTGCAGTTTCTTGAAATTCGTTCATGTATGCTTCTTAGCAAATCATTTGCTGCTGCTTTAAAAAATTGATCTAGTTTACTATAAGGTTGAGTTGCTTTATTTGAACCAAGTAAGGAATATCAAACTGTACAGACTTTTCATTCGGACTTGTCATGGTCAAATTGTCGTACTGCATTCCCTCAGTTCTTGAAGCTATTATTATTTTCGTCTTTGTAAATAGTCTTTACTTTGCTGCATGTTTCTCGTCACTCGTCATTCGAAATTCGACGTTCGTCACCTAACCAGAGGTTCCATTGTGGTCTTCGTGTGGATCTCGTATCTGTAGTTCTTTCGAGACTACCGTCTTTAAGTGTTTCGTTGGTGGGATTCCATACTCTTGTACTACAATCTCTGGTAATATAGTTTTTCTCCTTCAAAGAGGCAATTTAATGTCGACAAATTCAACCTTAATACGAAACGTCATGAGGCGTCCATTCACATATAGGTTTAACCTATTTAGTAATTCTTATTTAAACAAAGTACTTGTCTCAACGTCTCAAAGGTTTCACAATGCGGCTCATAGAGTTGAAAATTACTGTAAGATAGATTTTTTTATATAATTTGCGCACGATGTTTACGTCTCAGTGTGGATGCAAATCAATTGCATGCTAGTTCCCTTGTAAGCACTATCGTTGTGTACATCAGATTTACTGATAACTTGCTTGCCACTTTCAGGATAAACGTAAACGGTCATTGTGACAAGTTTTATAACCCCCTTTGCCACTTGAATAACGACAGCAATTTCGACATGGTAAATACTGCACTAAAACTTAGAAACCTGTTAAAATCATATTACAATCTCATGTCGACCGACGTCGCTTATCTGAAACATCAATCAAGTTTTTTTTGATGTAACCATATGACATGGGGGGTTTTATTTATAAAGTAAATACCATATACGTATAACCTATAATATGTGTCTGAACATGTGTTTTGGCTTAGAACTGCGTTGGTAGAGATCAAGGGTTGTGGCACTTAGAAATATATTCAGCCAATTCTTGACCTCATTTTCCCAATGCGGCTTTTAGTACATTCTAGTACATACTAGGTGGGGTGAAAAGTAACCCCCTTGACCGCCAGAATGCGCTGCTATTACAAAAAAGGTTATGGTGCCTTGAAGTCCGTTTATATTTAGGAAGACATGCCAAATTTCAGTGCGATACTGTCTTTAGTTTTGTTTTGACAGCTGATTGTTGTTGACGTGTTTGGTATCAAGTTGAGTATGGACAAAAACGATTTTCGTTCTCTCATAAAACATTATTTTTTGAGATGCAAAACGGCGAAGGAAACAAAAGAAAAGTTGGATAAATATTATGGGGCTAATGCTCCGTCAGATTACACCGTCAAATATTGGTTTCGAGAGTTTCGTGATGGCCGCTACTCCACTACCGATCAAGTCCGCAGCGGCAGGCCCTCCGATGCTGTTACAAGGACAATATCAAAAAAATACATGAAATGGTGTTGGCTAACCGGAAAGTGAAGGTGCGCGAGCTAGAAGATACCACAAAGATTAGTACTGAGCCATATTTTGGGCAATATTCTGCATATGAAAAAGTTATCCTGCCGCTGGGTGCCACGCATGCTCACTCCTGACCAAAAACACGAACGCGAGAGCACTTCGAAAGAGTGTTTGGACTTGCTGATGCGGAATCGGGCGGACTTTTGGCGTCGATTGGTAACTGTTGATGAAACTTGGATCCAATATTACACACCAGAGAACAGAATGAGTGCTCGGCAATGGACTGAAGCCGACACGAGTGCTCCGAAGCGGCCGAGGGAGGCTCGATGGGTCGGGAAGGTTATGGCGTCGGTTTTCTGGGATTGTCATGGCATACTCTTCGTGAACTACCTCGAAAAAGGAAAAACCATCAACAGCGAGTATTACTGTGCATTATTGGAGCGATTGAAGGCCGAAATCGCTGCAAAACGGCCTCACATGAAGTGAAAAAAATTTTGTTTTTGCAAGACAATGCGCCGGCGCACAAGAGCATCGCAACCACGGCTAAAATCAATGACTAACGGCTCCAATTGCTGTCGCAACCACCGTATTCGCCCGATTTGGCTCCCTCGAACTATTATTTCTTCCCAAACCTCAAAAGATGGCTCATCAATAAAAAATTCAGCTCACGCGAGGAAATCATCGACGCCACGGAGGAGTATTTTGCAGACCTTTTCGGACGGAATCAAGAAGTTTGAAAATCGCTGGAATAAATGTATCAAGTTAAAAGGGGACTATATTGAATAAAATAAAAAAACATTTAAAAAAAAAGTTTTTTTCATTCCCAAGGAGGTTACTTTTCACCCACCTAGTACATGTACGATGATAGTTTCCGACCATAGGGTCAGAGTGCCCAAAAATACAAAATTTTATGGATGAAATTTTATAGATTTCAGAATAAATATTTTTATTCGTCGATATTGTTAACAGTTAATGGCCTAACTCAGGCTACAGAGGAATTGTGACAAATTCAGAGACTCAAATTATTTGGATCAATTTTGTTTTCTTTTAATTACAGGTTCGACTGCTTCCGAAAGACGTACCGCTCCGAAGGTTACTTTGGCATGTATCGTGGTTCTGCCGTTAATATTCTACTAATCACACCCGAGAAAGCTATAAAATTAGCTGCCAACGATTACTTCCGTCATCATCTGACCAAATCAGATGGAACACTTCCTATATCGCGTCAGATGTTGGCTGGTGGCTTAGCAGGTGCCTTCCAAATTATCGTAACCACTCCAATGGAATTATTAAAAATTCAAATGCAAGACGCCGGACGTGTTGCATCTCAAGCCAAATTGGCTGGTAAAACAGTGCCCAAGACTTCGGCAACAAAAATCGCTACCCAACTGATCAAGGAAAAGGGTATCTTTGGATTGTATAAGGGTATTGGCGCTACTGGTCTTCGAGATGTCTCATTCTCTGTTGTTTACTTCCCGCTGTTTGCCACATTGAACGCATTGGGACCCCGAAAGGCCGATGAATCAGGAGAGGCTGTATTTTGGTAAGAAAAATAACAGCCGCCAACTTATTCTCTGAGTAATGTTTTGTTCTTTCAGGTGGTCATTTATATCTGGCTGTGCTGCTGGTTCGACTGCCGCTTTAGCCGTTAATCCTTTCGATGTGGTGAAAACACGTCTGCAAGCATTAAAGAAGGCTGAAGGTGAAAAGGAATTCAAGGGAATCGGTGATTGTATTGCGTAAGTTTAAAAATAAAAACACAATAAAACTTTATCCGTTTATTATTTATCTTCTTTTTATTAGCAAAACACTCCGATACGAGGGGCCAACGGCTTTCTTCAAAGGTGGACTTTGCCGTATGATTGTTATCGCGCCGCTATTTGGCATTGCTCAAATGGTTTACTTCTTTGGTGTAGCTGAGGCATTGCTTGGCCACAAGAAAGACTAAGTCAATTGTTATTCCAATTAAACAGAAGATGGAACAAAAATATATTAAGATAAAAAAAAAGGACAAATGAATAGGCATCCATAAAATTTACGAATTGTTACACTTATTTAGATACATTTACTTGCAAAGCATTTATGACAACATTTGTGTATATATACAACATATATGTGTACTTGCTCTTTGTGTTTATTAAGTGTTAGATAGTTGACTAAGGCAAGCAGTTATTGGCATTTAGACATAAGGATTTCAAATAACAACATCGCCATCCGTGCTAATTATAGATAATGCCAAACTAAGATATTTTAATCGTTACATTTAAGCTGTATTGTTGCAATATAACCGAAGCTCTAGCTCTGTATTTCATTTTGTTTCATTGAATGTATTTCACGGTATTTAAATCTGCCGTAAACAAAATATAATATATATATATACAAGTATGTACCATACCTAATCGATTTTACCATCTAGTGGAAAATTGCAAATCTCGAAAGAATTAACAAAATGAATAGATCCCGTATTGCCTGCAAATTGAAATACAGAGCTAACTCGCACCTCTATGCAGGTAAAAGCACAGATTACTTTGAAAATTGACAATAAATTGATGTCATATACTAGATGTCGGATAATGGAGCAATTTGTATTCAAACCCATTCTCAGGTAGGTGTCTTCGGAAGTTCATTTAACGTGTGAATTTTATTTTAGATATATTTTTGACAAAAAAGCAAACACAGCATTGCTTGTGAGAATAAAAAAAAACTGTTCTTGTAATTAATCAAACAAAAGAGCTTATAAAGAGGTTTAAGTTGTTCGTAATTTTTCTTTCTTTGTTTTGGATAAATTGTGTTTGTTAATTATTTGTTTCATCTAAGTCAAATTTTAGCAATAAATAGCAACAAGAATGATAATACTGAACAAAATTATAAGTTAGATGTTAATTTAAATCGAAGAGATATTCTGTGTGTATATACAAATAAAATTAATAAATATATGTACGTCAACTATACAATATAAATGATTTTGTTCTAATTTTCTGGTTTGTTGTTTTATCTTTTCTTTAATGCATACAGTGACTTTATGTCAAGAAGTGAATAGACGTACTCGCGTTGCGCTCCGCGTATTAAATTCTATCTAAACTATTTATTTATTTATTTATAAACATTAACAATAAATTAAAATCTATTATTAATACAATTTTTAAGAGCGCTAGCATCAAAGATTTTCGGCTCTTCTTAAAAGTTTTTTACAATAATACTTAGTTCATTGTCATTTGTTCATTCATTAAGTTCAGACGTGTTTAAATTTCGCTCTGCTTATTTATTTCCATTTAATTTTTTTTTTTCTGCCTAATTGCAATAATTCGCACAACCTATTTCTCGGTCATCGCCTTTTGTTGTGTTTTGCTGACTCGATTTGTTTATTAAAGTGAAATTAAAAACTAACCCAATTCTCATTCACCGCCTTTTGTGTTTTTAAATTTCTCAACTGACCTACCCTAACTCAATCATCGTCATCATGTCTGAATTATGTGGAAGTGTGAATTGCTCCCTAACAAGTGACCTAAATGCTGTTATGGTGATCTGCAGTGGTCTTTGTAGCAAGTCATTCCATGCCCTTTGCATTGGCTTGAGTAAAAGATTTTAAAAACAACTTTTTGTTTTATTGTGATGAGTGCAAAGACATCACTCCGTCCCACATATTACTCGCTATTAAGTGTCTCAGTGGAATCACTAGTCAGTAACTTTGCGGCAGAAAACAACCATGCCTTGAACTCAATGCAAAACCAATTTACAAAATATGATGACCTTCTCAAATCAGTTGAAGATTTGTCAATTTCACTCGAGCAATCTGCAATCTATAACAAGACCCAATTTAGAAACTTATCCATGCAGTTGGCTCAAAACAGTGACTTAATAAAACGAAATGAGAAACATGACTTTAGTGAAGATTCCAAAAATTTTCTATCCCATAGTGTTAAATCAATAATAAAATCTTACATCCCCACAATAACAGACTCTTTAAGTTCTCTACGGTCTTCCCTCGATTTTCATCTTCAAAACACATCCAGAAGCAACGTTCCGTCTCCGCCTAATAATGATCAGTTGCTCATAAACATCATGTGCCAAATAAGCGATTTAAGCAACGAGATAACCGAATCACGCGCGCTGTTAATCGAAATTGCTGATCATATCCGGATAACTTCCAGTAAAATCGAAGATATACCGGTGCAATCCCGGCCCCCACCGACTCCATCATACAACACCTCGCTTCTCACTGAGATGCTTGAATCTGCAATTATGGAACCACCAGTAACTCCTGGATCATCTTCTCCTCCACCACAACCCTCTTCGGTAAACGATGCCACTACACCAACTCCTGAACCCACAATCTCAAGATTCGGAATCATATGGACACTTTCGGAGTGGAACACGAGAATAAAAAAGTTGAACAATTTCAACAAAGCTGAGTCAGTTGCCTTTTTAATAAGAGGTACTCTCCTCGATCGAAACAGGCTAACTAGTCTCTTCAAATCTAAATTTAAAATAGATATCAGCAACTGCCGTAAGATCTCCACCAACACCTTCAAGGTAAGCATCACGTCGAAATATGAATGGATGTTTATCAACCCTGCTTCCGACGTCATCAATCTGGGTGGATTAACTATGGAAAGAATTAAACCGAATAGAGGAAACAACAAACATCGCAAGGATACTACCTTTACCTCAAAATCCACTAAATCTAAAAAACAGAATAATGTTAATTTTAAGTCTAATCCTATACCGAAGCCTACCTCTTCCAAAAAATATCCAACTCCTAACAAACAAACTCCTGATGCAAATTGGAGTTTTAAAGTTGGGACATTTCCTGTCTTCACTCCTCCTTCAATTCATACTGCCAATCGCGTATATACTAAACGTTCTTCCACCGCGTCCAACTCAATTCCTAAGCGCGTATCTTTCAATCTAGATCCTCCTCCCAGTCATTTACAAAACCCAACATCTTCTCATTCCCCTCATACAAAAACGGCATACCCCAACTTTATTCGCTCCCATATTTTAAATCCCTCCCCATGTTCTAAGCTAGACTCCCACCCTAATACCACGCCACCTTCTTTTTTAGACCCCATTCTTCCTCCAAAGGCAAAGTTAACCAAGCACCTTATCGATTCTGGGGAAGATGGCCGATATGTTCTCTCTCGTTTAAGAGATATCTTCGCTTATATCTCGCCTACCTACATGATAAGCCTGACTCTGTCTGTATCGACGGTATAACGAAAACCAATGCAATGGTTTCCATTCTGCAAGAAGGCCTCCCCACTAATCATAATGATCTGCGGCAACTTTTTATACGTTTTCATGAGCAGTTAGATATGACTCCTGATGACGTGGCTAATGATCTCTCTTCTTTCGCGTCTCATGTTAGCTCCAAACGGATACTACACCTCCAGAGAACACGGTCTAGTTTCAAAAACTACCATCGCTCCTAACCCACCACTCAATTCTTTGCCGAAGCCTCCCAAATATCTGTCCCTGTATTATCAAAACGTAAGAGGATTACGAACTAAGATTTATATCTTAATTCGCAGATTCTGCCATACGACATCTTTGCCCTCACAGAAACTAATCTCACCCCTGATATTAAGAATAATGAATTATTTTCCCAAGACTTCGATTTACACCGTGACGATGGTCTAGATAAAGAGGAGAATTTATATGGCCGTGGTGTACTTCTAGCTATACACTCTCGTCTCGAGTCTAGACCCTTTAAAAAATCGTCCACTGCATTCTTCGAATTCGTTTGCGCTAGAATTCCTATTTGCAAACGCAACCTATATATTTGTTGCTGCTATATTCGTCCCTCTCAACCAATTCAAGGTTACCAGCTAGCTGTTGATGCAATCGACTGCATTTTTAATGCTGCTGATCCCAATGACGTTGTTATTTTTTTAGGTGATTTTAATCTACCTAAACTTCTATGGACTCAGACTGATCAGTGCTACTATACTGCAACAAATCCTACCTCTGATAAAGAGAATCTTTTCATTGACTGCATAACTGACTCTGGTCTATATCAATTAAGTGGTGTCACCAATAACATCGGCAGACAACTCGACCTAGTCTTCGCCACTGATACAGATAACTGCGTCGTTTTAGAAAGTAAACACCTGCTTTCTAAGTTGGATAGTTACCACCCTCCCCTTTCTCTTACGCTGACATATGACAATGGTCTTAATCCCGTTTCCTATGAATATTCTTACAGTTTTAATTTTCATAGGGCTAACTACGCCAAGCTGAACAACCTCCTCAGTATGGTCAATTTTAACTTTCTCTACAATAACCCTAACCTTACGGTTAACGATGCTCTTGCATCCTTTTATACCGAAATTTTAAAATGTCTCTCCCAATCTGTGCCTTTTTTACCCAAAAGGAATCCCTCATCGTCACCACCCTGGTATAATAAAGAGCTGCGATCTCTTCGTAACAAGAGAAATAAGCTCTGGTATTCTTACTTAAAATCGCGTTCCGACACCGATTTCTTCTACTACCAGTCTGCCCAAATTAATTTCTCTGTACTTTGCCAAACTCTCTATAACAACTATTTAAACCGAATGGACCACACACTCATTTCCGACCCCAAAAGATTCTTTCAGTTCATCAAAACTAAAAGCAAATCGGATAACTATCCATCATCCCTAAATTTTCTTGATAGGTCCTCGGGCGATCCCCAAATTATTGCAAATCTCTTCGCAATCTTTTTTGGCCAAGCGTTCACCATCCATTCCCAAGAGCCAGACCATTCTTACTTTTCCTACTTAAACAGCTGCCCACAAACAACTTTGGAATCGGTGTCTATAACTTTAGAGCAAGTTAGATATAAAATAATAAAACTCAAAGATGATTATTCTGCTGGCCCTGTTGACATTCCCCCTATATTTTTAAAGAAATGTCAAATGCATCTAGCCCAACCTCTTACAGCTCTCTTTCAGCTTTCTATCACCCAGGGGTTATTTCCATCAACCTGGAAAAGGTCGTTTATTATTCCCCTACATAAAAAAGGTAGAAAAGACGATATTTCCAACTATCGACCAATTGCTAAGTTGTCCTGCATACCTAAGCTTTTTGAGAGCATTATCTATGACATAATGCTTTTCCATTGTAAATCTATTGTTTCTCAAAACCAGCACGGATTTTTCAAAGGCAGATCTACGACCACCAACTTAACGGAATTCGCATCAAGCACTTTATGTGCACTGGAATCTGGAAATGAAGTTGATGTGATTGCCACCGATTTCAGCAAAGCCTTTGATAGAATTGCTCATGATATAATCCTTCTAAAATTAAAGGCTCTTGGTTTCCAGATAAACTTTATAACTTGGGTTCAATCCTATTTAAATGAACGACTTTACTATGTTCTATTTAGGTCCATGGTTTCTGACCCAATTAAAGCCTCCTCTGGTGTACCCCAAGGCAGCCACCTTGGTCCCTTATTATTTATTCTGACCATTAATGATGTTGCTTGTATCATTAAAAATTCATACATATCTGTTTACGCAGATGATATGAAAATATTTAGATATATATCATCTTCCTCAGACAGCCTACTTCTGCAGCAAGATCTAGACAGGTTTTGTACTTGGTGTCAGAAGAATTATCTCGAGCTTAACGTCAATAAGTGTCAGGCTATAACATATACCCGTAAACGCCTCCCTACTTCACCTCGTTGCTATCTAATCTTTAATCTGCCTGTTCCCTTAGTGAATGAGTTGCGTGATTTAGGTGTTATCTGCGACAAGGAACTCAATTTCCGTTCTCACATTGATAGTATAATAAAAAAAGCCAACTCTGCCCTTGGTTTTATCAAGCGCTGGTCTAAGGAGTTTTCCAATCCTTATGTTACCAAATCTCTTTACATAACCTTTGTTAGGCCTCTTCTGGAATATGCCAGCCAAGTTTGGTCACCCTACTACAGAACTCACATCCTCCGGATAGAAGCTGTTTAACGCAGGTTTTTACGCTTTGCTTTACGTGGTCTTCCCTGGGATGATAGCCAAAACTTACCACCTTACACTGACCGGCTGAAACTTATAAATTTACAACCCCTTTCTATACGCCGAAAAGTTGCCGACATTCTCTTTATTCATCAAATTTTAGTAGGTAATATCGACTGTCCTTCCTTACTTGAAATTATTTCTTTTAACACCAATTCCCGCAATCTTAGGTCTGTGCCACTTTTCCGGCTCAATCTTCACAGAACGAATTACGGACACCTGGAGCCAATGTCTAGGATGCTTCGCGAAGTTCACGATGTACTGCCTCTCTTCGACTACCATCTCAGCAAACTCTCCCTCAAGAACATACTTACGAGTATTTCCACCTATGCCTCATGTCCTTATTTTCTTTAACCGCTCCCACCCTTTAGTTTTTAAGTGAAAATATTAGTTTTAAGTATATGTTTGCTTGCAATAAGCTTAATAAATCTGTCCGGGATTGACCCGGGCCGCAAAATTCAAATTCAAATTCAAAAATAATTGATATTAACTTATTTTGTATTATTTACTTATCTTTTTTATTTTAAGTTTTAATTTTGTGCATGTTAAGTAATTTATTTATAAGCTCAATATTTTCCTGGTTTGGATCTTGTAGAAGTTCCAGTATGTGACGTTGGCTACTCGTATTATTGAAGTCATGAAGGGGATTAGCGGCTGAGAGATAGCAAGCTCAAAAAAGGTGTGATATCGTGATGGTATTGCTGCATTTTGGGCATATCGGAGGTGCTTGTTTCTTTAAAAGGTGTTGATGTGTCAGTTGAGTGTGCCCTATGCGCAGACGAATAACGTTTAAAATGTGAAGCTTGGACATGTTGCGAGGGTAAATTGGACTGATTTTGTTGGCGTTCACTGTCTGGTAGTGATGTTTATATTGATTCCACTCCTGTACTCGGCAATTTTTGATTTTATCCATTATTAACCACTTGAGGTCTTTACTGGTAAAGGATTCAAACATAATTGCGGGAGAATTATGAACCAGATTTGCAGCATGGTCAGCGAGCTCGTTTCCTATAATGCCCACATGTCCTGGTGTCCACATAAGCTTTATTTTGGATGGCGATTTTATAAGCATATCACGAATTTTCGCAGTTATGTTGCAATCGTGTCTTATGTTGAGTATAGCTTTAAGAACGGAGAGACTGTCAGTGCAGATGATCCATTTACCAGCCGTGTGAGAGAACTTTTTAACGGCTTCGTAGATGGCTTGAGCCTCAGTAGTGAATATTGAAGCTGTGTTTGGAAGAATACCTAGTACCATTGTTGATCCGTTATGGGATGTTACAGCAAATGAGGTACTATCGGCGGTTTTTGAGCCGTCGGTGTACAAAAACTTCCATCCTTTGGAGGTAAGGTTAAAGAAGATATCCTGAAATGCCTTATTATACACTAGACAAGAGGTGTTTTCTTTATGGAACTCGTGGAGTTGCAGAATGATGGATGACGTATTCAGGTTCCAAGGTGGGGAGGATGGTGTGTATCTTGTGAATCGTTTAAACGGAACTTGTAAACTTTGTGCCATTTTTAGTGAATTGTGTATAGCCGAGGGGATTCTCCGTTGCCGTTTGTGTTTTAAGGCTTGAGCTATGACCTTGTCGATTATTGAGTCGGTTTGAAAAGACAGTTTGACAAAAAGTTTAAGTACCACTTCTAAGTATCTTTCTTCTATTGTAGGTAAGCCAGCCTCAGCCAGGATGTTTTTGATAGGGCTTGTGGGAAAAGCTCCAATGCATCTTCTTGCAGCTTGGTGATACGAGGGTTTAAGTATGTCTTTTGTAGATTTGGGACAAGAACCATACACAGCTAAAGCATAATCTATCTTATTTAAAATTAAAGTCTTGGTAATATAACTTAAGTTATCGACATGCACATTACTTTTTTTTGAAGACAAATACTTAATGATATTGAGCCTTGATGCTAGTGATTTCTTGAGATCTAAACAATGAGGTTTCCAATTATACCTATTATTAACAATAAGGCCTAAAATACTTAAATTAGTTACATTCTCAATTGTTCTGTTATTATGAGATAAGTTTAGATTTTGACATTTTTTTTGCGACAAACATGAAGGGTATTACATTTTTCTAAAGATAATTTAGAACCGAACATGGAAGACCACTCCGATATCTCCTCAAGCAATTTAGAGAAAACAATTTTAGTTAGATTGAGGTCATTGTATTTACACAATATGTACAAATCATCGGCGTATATGTAGATAGTGATCCAAATCTTTATATTTGAGTATTATAACGCTAAGCTCATCAAAAGCGATAGCGAAAAGGAGTACTGAAAGTGGAGACCCCTGAGGGATTCCATTTCCAAGGGATACGATTTTTGAAAAAGTATTTCCAATTTTGACGCAAAATTTTCTATTAGTTAGGAATGATTTTATGTAATTGAAAATTTTGGGACCAACTTCCCATTCGATAAGTCGTTTTAATACGAGATGAATGCCTATGCGTTCGAAAGCTTTTTCGAAGTCCAGTGGTAGGATTGTAACGTGGTTTCGGGCGGATAGAGCGTTAGATATTACATAGTCTAAATGAAGTAGGGCATCCAAACAACATCTTTTTGGTTTAAAAGCCACTTGGTTTAGACTTATCAATTTTTTGGATTCAGTGAACCAAAGGATGCGGTTGGCTATTATTTTTTCTATAACTTTGGATAACAATTTCTTTTTTTGGCTTTAGAATTGGGACTATACAAGCTGTTTTCCAACTTTGGGGTATGATATCTTTATTACCAAACTATTTAATAGATATATACTCAAAATAGTCGTTGAAAATCAACCAGAAATAAAATTCTCGTTCTTTACACTTAACTCTCTTGTTTTCTTACTGTGGCAAAACTCTTTTTTATTCTTTATCTTGTGATTTGTGTTTCAGTAAATCCACAATTCAATCCACAAACCACCCGCCAACAAGCAATCAAAAAGATAAATTCATTAGCCACCGCATTTACTCCGGACAGACCCTTATCAGCGAATAGCCAGCAAAGGATAAAAAACAACATCTTTATCTGAAGAGCTTCCAGACCTGGAATCCAATTTTGTGAATAAGTTCAAAACATTGCTCGCAGAATTTAAAACTAGTTTTAATGATAAGCTTTGTAAAGCCTTTGCTTCTCTTAACCCTCATCGGTTCCTCCAAAACTTTGTCGGATTGGCTCTTGCGTATACGATCATATATGTACATAACGACTTTTTACCTGTATAAAATATAGCGAAGTGAAAACAAATAGGTATTTTATGTTTTTTTTTATCTTTTCGAAAATGTTTGTTTTTATTATAAATCAAATTCATGGGTATAAAAAAAAGTCTACTAAACAATATATGCATTTCATTACAAAGATCGAAAAATCGCAGAATTTATTTATTTATTTTTTTTTCAATAATTATTTTGTACTCGTACATTTTGAACAGTGATGTTCAGCAAAAACATATTTTGCAAACTTTCCACAACGGGTTGCATAGGTATTTTGTTGGTGTCAAATACCGAAGAAGTTGACTTTAATCGCACACAGTAGCAGCATCACTTGTTCTTGGCCTTGATGATCGTAAAGCAATATATAAATCAACAAGAGTCATTCCTAGTTGCTGTATAAAAAGTCGACAAGGAATATTTCGTTTTTCCAGCATGCCAGTCAGGAAAAAAGATTTCAACGAATAACATATATGCATTCAATGCACTCACATCAAGCATATTACAAAATAATGCCATTGGCCAGCGATTTATTTTCCGTTTGCATGTGTATGTAGCTACCATTTGGTCCATTGTGTTGACGCCGTTTTTACTTTTACTATACCATATTTGACAGGTTTCGATCGCCTGGTGTGTACATATTTTTTCAAGTTATTGTTCCATCTATCGAAAACATATCTAATAGTAAAAATTTGTTAAGAAAAGACGAAGTCGTAGACGCAGAAGTCAGACGTGCTTCCCGATCTTCGAACCGGATACATCGATACATTTGCTTCAATTTCTTCAATGACATTGTGGCTCTAAATATTGCTCGACATGTCTCTTAGCATTCCAAAGTTGTTGTCAAACATTCACCGCGATATACTCCAGCAAGCAGCAATAAACCGAAATAAGCATGCATTGTAACCAAATCGATATTTTCCCATTTCTCTTTGTACTTTCTTACGCCATACAAATTTGACATATTCAAAATAATGCCTTCAACTTGTTTCAGAAAGATTAGAAATGCAGTCAAAGTGTCAATAATTTTAACACGTGCAGTTGCTTTTGGACCTAAAATCATTCTCCTTATATGAATACAAATAATGATACATGATAAATAAAGGTACTCTTACCTGTCATATTAACATCTGCCCGTCGAAATGAATTCAAATGGGTCCGAAGAATATTCCATTATTTTATCCTTTGACCTCATACTCATACTCATACTGTGGATTTTCAGCAATTTCTTCAGCTATACTTTGGTCCAATGGTTCGATGTCTTCTTCATCGTTATCGTCATTTTCGAAACTATAATTGCTTTCATAGTCCGATGGAACAAAATCGGCGTCTTCTTCTTCGTCGAGACTAAAATCACTGTCCGAGTTATTGTCAATGACAATTGTCAACTCATTCCTTTTTCGATTTTCACGCAAAATCCTACCCATGTTTACTTGAAGACGGTTACACTGTATCTGATTGTATACACAGGAACCGATTTGTAACTATATATTTAAATTGGGAGAACCCTACGCATGGGCGTGAACTAATTTTTTGGAAATTCTGGTTATGCAAACTAATTAAAGCTATTTTCCAAAAATTCAGCGAATTCCATAGGCTGATTTTTACGAAATTCAATGCTAAATTCGAAAATTGTATACGGTTGTATACAAAGAACCGATGAGGGTTAATAAAAAAGTGGAACTATTGGAGAGCGACATTATGGAACTGCGTGAAAATAACCGCAAATTAAAGGAAGAAATTAATGACCTTCACCGTAAAGAGCGTCTCCAAGATGTCATTGTTCGTGGCATTCCGCTAACACCAAACGAAAACTCAACTGAGCTGGCTAAGCATATTGCTGCTAAACTCAACTTTAACATCTCTCCACATTTTGAAATAAAACAAATGATGGAAGCTGTCCGTTTCTGGGCATTCGCCCAATTATCAAGGCTTCGCCCATCAATGACGTTGTCTAATAATGAACGGGGGCAGGGCAAAGGAAACAACTTCAGATGACGCTACCGAAGGTTGCTACGATTTGATCAGTCACAAGTTGCCGGTCATAGATCTTGTTGGCGGCTGGACCACCGGTAGTCCCTACCAGGACTTAACGGTACCATGGGAGTCAGGAACCCCCCGGATCTCGGTCCGGGCCTGACTTGAAGGGGTAGGCCCCCTTGTGGGAGCGTCATGGTGGCTGTGGTTTAAACCCAAAGTCGCGGGAAGGGTCTTTCTTTGGTTGACCCAATGTAGAGTTGCAATAAGTACTGGGTGCTGCGACCCTAAGAGCAGTAAGAGGTTTTAGGTCGGCCTCGACTCATACTAAGAGCGGAACTTGTGCCGTCAACACAGTTCCGAATTGGTATCTCAGGAAGGCGGCAGAGCGATGGCAAAGCGTATCCTTGCCCCCATGGATGTATGGGCATCCCGTAAACATAAGTCTCCATGACAGGTGGTTTATGTTAAAAAATCTGGAAAACGAGACATTCTCTTTTGTCAGCAGAACACCTATACATACTGGCCGCGTATACATCAATGAGAGTCTAATAAGATAAAACAGCTTGCTACTGTGCCACGCACTACAGCTACGACGTGAGGGTCTATTGTTCTCAGTCAAAGCTCGCAATGGCTTCGTGTTTGTGAGAAAAAGTCAAATTGACTCTGAGCTTAAAATCTCTTCAGATACGAAACTCTCTTAACTTGATTTTCACCTATTTTGTTCCTGACCTACATCAATTGTTTCCTTTGTCACCGTTGGAGCATCGTAAAAATGTAATTTGTTGTATTTGTATACATACCATACATACTTATCATTGTTGCTAACAATATTAGAATTATTATATATTTTATTTATTTTGTTATCTCTTTCAATCTATGATTGATTTAATAATGATTATAATATATTTTAATTATCCACTCGCCCCTTCTTACCTTTCCGCTCCTTGCTCTCTATCCATCTCTTGTTCGATTCCTTTTCTGCATAGATTACCTATTAACAAGTAATCACTTAAACATGTTTCTATTATTTGTTCTGCATATCTTGCTGGTAGTGGTGGGTGATGTTTCTACACCTGGTGTAACGAATGAGACTGATGTTAGGATATTAGTTAAGATTCTGTCTAATGCACGGAAGGGTTTCAAAATTGTTCACTTCAATGCTCGTAGCCTCAGTGTGAGCGAAACTTGGTTTAAGACATTAGAGAATGATAATGATTATGAGAGGTTATCTGGCATCCCTGGTTACAAGTTAGTCCCGCACAATAGAATCACTGCAACTACTGGTGGTGGAATCGCACTATATCACAAGCCTGATCTGAGTTGTAGTGTTTTGGGAAAGTCAGTGGGAAATGATACTGAATTTGTTTTAACCGAATTCTCAAAAAATAATGTTAAATGTTTGATAAGTGTAGTTTATAGTACAAATCGTAATTGTTCTTTTGACGCATGATTCTCTCGTCTTCAACCTCTCACAGCATGCTATGAAAATATAATACTGTAAAATGTTTGTGTGCGTACAAATGTTAGGACTTATTATTTTCAATACAAATCCCTTTATTCAGTACAGTTACAATTCACTATTTAATTGTTTCTTTCAATACAATCCAATTTCTCAACCGCTTATACTTTTCTTATCTTTTACTTAAACCACTTAATCACTTCTCCTAATTAACACTTCAAATTTAACTGATGAACTGACTTGCATACCTTGGGGATGCTGGTATTTATACTCGAATGACATACTTCGAGAACAATCCTCGCCATCCAGCGTCCCATACAATTTCCAATTTGCTAGAAAATTCGATTTACTCTCCAGTCATCAATAGTAGAGACTTTGTTATTCAAGTATCGAAATCTTCTGGTCTTCGAGTATCGACATCTTCTGCTCTGTAAATCTAGATGTCGCTACTCACATTTAAGTGGTTATCACAATACTCTGTCGTGACTTTAACGTCGACTTGCTTAAACATGATAGCAGATCTCGTGGGCTGCTAGAAAATGCTGCTACATTAGGGCTAATGGTCATTAACTCCTTTGTTACCCGCTTCGGATCAGATTCTCCACCGAGTCTTCCTGATTTGTTTATTGTATCCGACCGCTCTAATGTTTTGCTGCAAGACCAATTGTCTTTTGAGAGAATGTCAGACATAGTATGCTCTTTTGTACATATGATATCGATTTTTCTTCCTAATTCCTGAGAGATTCTTTCGAAATTCGAGACTTTGCCTCCATTAACGTCAACAGCCTCCATTACTATGCTGGCATACTCCCCTGGAGTTCTTGTTATCTCCTGGCGGACATTGATGAGAAAATTGACGTTTTCCAAACATTGATAAATGAGCTCTTTAATACGCTTGTTCCTCTCAGAAAAGTAACTATTCGCGACAAAAAAAAATTAACCTGGTTTACAAGTGAGGTGCTTCACGCAATACGGAATAGAAGAAATGTTTATGCAAAATGGAAAATTGAACTTACAAGACATAACAGATAGGTTTTCTGTAGAGCCAGGAATTTCGCTTCCATGATGACAAAAAGAGCAGAAAAAAGATATTTCTTCTCCAAAATTAGTGCCGACTAACCACCAAAAAAACTTTGGAGAAACTTGCGCTCAATTGTCATAACTAAAAACCAAAATGCGACGAATATTCCAAACATCAATGACTTGAATAAAGCATTCCTATCTCGCCCCTGCAATAATACCTCCTTTTACCCGGACAACAACCTTATGTTTAGATCCCTGCATAACTTTGAGTTTAAAGTGGTCACCGAAAACGAGGTGATTCTTGTATTTCAAAGCATTAAATCCAATGCAGTTGGTGAGGATGGAGTACCCTTGCGTTTTGTGAAAATGCTACTGCCCTACATAATTACTCGTAGTTGCCTCACCCATATTCTCAATTTTTGCATAGCTTCTTCAACTTTCCCTAATTTGTGGAAAAAAGCCAAGCTTGTTCCTGTTCCTAAAAAAGAAAACCCAAAATTGCCGTCAGATTTCCGTCCTATAAGCATCTTACCTTGTTTGTCTAAGATTATCGAAAAAATCCTTGCAAAACAAATAACATGTCATCTAAGTGGTTTAAATTTGCTGACGTCAGTGCAATCAGACTTTCGCGCTAACCACAGCTGTTTAACAGCTATGATTAAAGCACTTGATAACATAAGATTAAACTTTGATAAAGACTATCTAATGCTGCTTTGCTTACTTGATTTTTCAAAAGCTTTTGATTGTGTCAATCATGAAATTTTATGCACTAAACTAAGATTTTACTTTGGATTTCATGAGCGTTAAGTTAAATTAGTAAGGGACTATCTTATTAACCGCTCACAAAGGGTAGTAGCCAATGGAAAGTATTTAACGCCGATCAATATAAACGCTGGTGTACCTCAGGGCTCGATCCTCGGCACTATTTTATTTTTATTTATGACTTTCTCCAATACTGTGACTAATCTTGGCTACAAAATAAATAGTACACTTTCTGCTTCAGACCACGTTAACTTCAACTTCCCGGATTTACTCTGGATTACGAAAACTCTGGATTTTTTCTTGCTTTACACCAAGAAGCACCAAGTTAAGATTGATCAAGACTCTATTTATTCCGATTTTTAACTACGCCATTCCTATCTTTTGTAAGCTTGATTCGATCTCTCAGCACAAACTACTCGTTGCCTTCAACGATGTGGTAAGGTATATATATGGAATAAGAAGATACGAACACATATCCCACCTTCATAAGTTTGTGCTGGGTTTTACGGTGATGTAACTTCTGGCACCAAACAATCCGAACCAGCGTACTTATATCAAAAACTCCAGTTTGCTCAGTCAAAGAGAACTTTAAACTTGGTAACACCAACATCTAAATATTTTGTGTGCCAATATCGAAAATTATCCGCTGGGCCTAAGTAGGCCCAGAGTAAAGGCGTATGGATTCGTTTGTAGTGTGTAGCAAAAAACTGTGAAAATTATAACTGTTCAATTTTTTTCTTGTGATTCGTTTGGTAATAATTATTTTTGGCTTTATTTGTGGTTTCAGTGTCATATTTTATGGTTTGTTTAAAATGGCGAGACAAAATGAGTTGCATGATGTTGTGGATATACGAGTCGCTTTGAATCGGCCGACTAGATGTGGACGGATAACTGCAGAACATGTAGCGGCAATTTTGGCGGAAGATACTCGTAGTACTGAGGAAGAGGTTCCATTTGTTGATGGTGATGACGACGATGGAGATTATGTGCCGGATAATGTTGCTGGTGATGTTTCTGATATTGAGGTCGAGTTGGAAGTAGAAGAGGCGGAAAATGATTATGATGATGGTGACGATGGGGATGATGAGATGAATGTATTTCTCCAAGAAGAACTTGACGCGGGTGCTGTTCTTGTGCCTCAACAATTGCGTGGAGAATTTTATTCGTGCAAAGATGGATTTAGGTGGATGAAAGCTTGTTGCTGCAAAAGTTGGGCCCATTGGTAATTTCGTGGAAAATTCCATTTCCATTTTCAAACAGTTCGTGATACCAGAGATGCTTGATATCATTTGCCGCGAAACAAACCGAAAAGCAAATCAGATAGTCCGCATTTGGAACGAAAAACATGCAACAGCAAATCGAAAGGTTTGGCAGCCAACGAATGAAAATGAATTGTATGCATTCATTGGTTTGTTATTGTTTTCTGGTCTCTTCAACTCCAATACCGAGCCGACCAAGGAATTGTGGGCGCCTTATAATCACGACATTTACACAGCAACAACGTCTCTAAAACGTTTCAACATTTTGCTGCGCTACATTGGCTTTGATAATGGCAATACACGTGAGCAGCGCCTACTAACTAGTAAATCTGCGGCAATTGACGACATATGGATTATGTCGAACGCGAATTTAGAGAGAAAATATACGCCAAGTGCCAATATAACCGCTGACGAGCAGTTGTTTCCCTACCGCGGCCATACCCGCTTCAATCAGTATATACCCTCGAAACCAACCAAATACGGCATCAGGGTATGGTGGGCTTGCGACTCACGTACAAATTATCCTTTGAAAGGCAAAATTTATACGGGCAAATTACCCAATGCAGAGCGAGAGGTGAATCAAGGCAAGCGAGTTCTGTTATCGTTGATCAACGTTATCATAATTAAGGCCGTACAATCTATTGTGATAATTTCTTCACTTCGTTGTCTTTGGCCGAACATTTGCTTCAAGTCGGACTCGCCATTGTTGGCACCGTTCGCTCTAAGAAACGTTTCGTTCCGGCTGATTTAAAAAAATCAACAAATCGTACGTTGTATCAAACATTGTTTGGGTTTTACAATGAAAAGTGACAAACGTCGTAAATTTTTAACTCAATTGGCCATACAATTGGTTACTCCACATATGGAGGTTAGAGCAATGAATGGTTATGTTTCGCGCCAACCTCGTATCAAACAAGCTATAGAAAAGTTCGGTGTTATTGTAAGTACTTACAGCACATCATAGACCTATTTCTACATTTCATTATCTCTCTTTTCAGGCACCAATTGCGGCTGCACCATCTCAGGTAGCATCATCCACAACGTCTGTATTATTAAAAAAGAACGGAAAGATTGTGTGCATTGTAGAGCCGAAGGTAAACCGCGTCGTAAAACATTCCATAAATGTTTTTTTTTGTCATGAATTTATGTGCCTCACACATGGAAAAATTGAAACACGGCCTTCATGCAATGGTTGTTGAATTTTTCACATATACATACATTATGTATGTATTTAAGCTGGCAAAATAAACAGTAAATTTATAAATAAACTAATACAAAATCTTTTCTTTATTTAAGACCCTTTTTCAAAACCAATCAAATCAAATCGATACCAACGGCACTTCGGACTAGATAACATTCATATTGGGCCTATCGAGGCCCAGCAGGTTATGTTACCGTCTCCCAAACATCTGCCCACCCTAGGGTTAGCTCTTAAAAATCAGTTATTTAATTCTTGGATATAAGAATCAGTTTTTATGACTAGTTGAAGAGTTTATATTGGGTAATTCTAAAAGTATTAAGTAAATTTGCTACCTTAAACAAATTATTTATGATTATTAAGACAAAGGTGTGATTCTTATCTAGTCGACCCCTTCAGTTCCAAAAGTCGGCCTCAATTTGAAAAATTATAAATCTACTCTATTTACAAAAGTTACAAGTACTTCGGTATCATTTTAACGTTTTATAGTAAGTAAGGAACAATTTCATATAAATAGGTACATGTATTTCAGTCAAATGTATATAAACATTGCTTCATAAGATATGTTTTTGAACCTAATAAGTAAAAAATTAAATATACTCGTATATACACACATAATTAGGTTAATAAACTATGATTACCTATTTATGAAAAAATAACAAAATAAAATAAAAAAGCTACTTCAAAAGTTATGTGGTCTTATGGAAATAAATAAATAAATGAACTAACTAACTAATTAACATAGATACATAGGTATAAAAACGGAAACAATTTCATAAGATAAATCACATTCTAGACACATTTTTTATAGTTTACATATTTTTTATAGAAACAACCCAAACTTTCGGAGGGCGTTTCTTATACTTTCTATCCTATCTGAACTATCTAAAACCAATTTAAGCACTTCACAAAAGTTGGTTTTGTTTACTGTTTTGCCTCTTATGTATTGTATTTTTGTAGTTTGTTTTTAATCCCTTAAATGCACCCACATCAGCTGGCTGTGTTATATGGGTGGTGTTTGACATATAAAATAATGCCATTATTGCGGCAAAAGTCACTAAGGCCCATTGTCAGATGTGATTTTTGCCCATTGACCAGAAGTAAAATTGGCCGTTTAATGTCATTTTCGGCTACCCAGTAATTGAAACTGTTGGCCATGTATTCATAAAACGTTTCCGATGTCATCCAGCTACTTTCGGACGTACCTAAAACCCACTTGTCGGGCATCCTTCTAACTACAGCCTGAGAGGGGCGCACATAAGGAAAGACGAAAGGCACTAGAAACAAAGAAAACTGTAAGTGTCTCTATCGTTTCCGGAAGAAACTTTGTATAAATTTTTCGAGCCCTTAGGAGCCGAAACAATCCCTGATTTCGGAGAAAGACAGAAGGATGTTTCATCACCATTAAAAATGTCTAAGGCATCAATTTCTTCTAGGTAATCTTTGAGCTCCCGGAACTACTTTACTCGTATTATGTACTTCTCAGAGACCAACGCTCGTCCTTTCGACAGTCCCTCTGCTCTTCTGAGGGACAATTCTGTGTGACGTTTCAGAAATCTATAGTACCAGGTTTTCCCTGGTAGCCCATCTTTAAATGGGCTCTTCCTATTGTCTTCCAAAATTAGTTTTTGGACTTTATTCAGCAAGTCTGTTGACTTTCGTGGGAATCCGCATTTGGCAAGGTCTATGAGCCAGTTTACAAGCCTTTGTTCTTCGGCCGCAGTAAGAACAGTGGCAGGACCCATTTTTCTTAAATAAATCGGAATTTTTGTTACTTACATATTTAGGTATGAACATTATTTTTGTGCAAAACATAAGTGGCCGACATAAGAACTTTTGTCTTCTATAGTCGGCCACCCATTCAATCTTTACGTTTACAGGCGTCCGAGTGCTGAAGCTACGCAATATTTTATGTTTTTTTTTTGGCGTCAATAAAAAGAGAATACAATTTCCACTGATTTAGCGTACTAAGTTGACAAAAAAATTAGGTCGTCTTCTATAGTCGGCCGGGAGGTCGAGTCAAGAAGAATTGAATTGAATTGTCTTCTAAATTCGGCCCCCCTTATATACAATTATCAAAAAATAAAATTTAAGCTTTTTAGTCAAAAATATCAAATTAGAGCTATAAACAACTTAAAAATAACCACACAATGCGCGGCATCTTCAGTAGTTTGCCGCTTAATCCTTGTTTTAAAATTCACTTCCACTATTTTTTTTGTCCGAAAAAACGCAAACCCAAAACCAAAGAAAACTTGGAGCAAACCGGCATTTTTTACAAAAAAAAAACACTATTACCACAGATAATAATATATAATAATACTATAATAATACTATATAATAATATAATAATAATACAGATGTCTCATCGCTGTAGAAAAAAATGATTCAATTTTTGTCGGCTAGCCGACACTCGTCCAGCCGACACGAGCTTTTGGAACAATGTAAAGTTTTTTTATTTTCGCTCTTTCTTCCTTTGTTTACTGAGAGATTTTTTTTTCTCTCACCACAAGTTGAGGGCAGTGGCAAAAGGAATATGAAAAACAAGTGCAAGGAGTTTGCGGGAAGGGGTATGAAGACTTGGCTGTTTGTTTTCATTCGACTGCAATAGGAGATTATGTAATTTTTCATGAATTGGTATTTTGTTTGAGTGTATGGGTGTGTATGTAAGAAAAAATTCATTCAATTCAAAGGCGGGAAAAGTCGAATATTTCTTTACATTTTGTAATTGAAGTTTGACGAGCAAAATATTATTCGTGTTATTAATATGCAGTGCAGATACACCTGTGTGCAAAATAATAGCAGTGTTAGATGCTTAACTTCTTATTTTACAATAAAACCAATTTTATAGCACCTGTATTTTAATTATTTATTTTTTCTTTCTCTAATGTTCTAAAGATTGAATTTGAAATTAAGTAACTAACAATTCTTATAGAAAACCTAAAGTACCACCTTGATGAAAAGGAATTTATTGAGAAAATTAATTAAATCTATATTGTCCCCTTCAAAGTAATCTTGATCCAATCCAGCGCTTGATCCAATCATCGAAACATTTTGTATATTCGGTTTTCGGTATGTCCATTAGTGCTTCATGCGATTTTTCCATTACTTCCTCTCTCGGCTGCTGAAACGCGTTCCCAGTAGTGGTTTTTTTAAATCGATTGAACAGAAAGAAGTCACAAGGAGCCAAATCAGGTGAATTCGGTGGCTGGTAGACGGTATTTGTTGCATTTTTCGTCAAAAAATTACGAATAATGATGACACTGTGCGATGGTACGTTATCATGGTGCAAAATCCACTAGTTTTCTGCCTACAATTCTGGGTTCTTTCGGCGAATTGCTTCACGCAAACGTCTCATAACGCCCAAATAATACTTTTTGTTTACTGGCTGGCCTTCTGGCAAAAATTCATGATGCACTACATCGTTGTAATCCATGAAAACCGTGAGCATTGCCTTCTTTTTTGACTGAAAACAACGTGGTTTTTTTGGTCTCGGCTCATTTGGTGAACGCCATTCACTTGCCTGATGTCTGGATTGCGTGTCGTACTCATAAACCCACGTCTCGTCTCCAGTAATGATCCTTTTGGTGAGTGTGGGATCGGATTCAGCTTCGCAAATCATCTCTTTTGCGACGTCAACACGGTCTCTTTTTTGCTTGAAATTGAGGTCTTTTGGCACCAACTTTGCTGCTACACGACGGAAACACTTTTCCAAGATTTCCAACGTTCGCGCACCATTAAATCCGTTTTTTACGCAAAATTTAATACAAGTTCATTGTTGCAAAATTGATTTAAAGAAAAAACTGAAAATTGAATATGTTGCACTTACTTAATACTTCGTTGAATGGCCTTTCTTTGCCAGAGCTTCAGTACAATGAAAAAAGTACAATAAAAAAAGTCGCACGGGGCTCAATCCGGACTCATTTGACAAAACCACTGATAAAAACATGTTTCTTCTGGGATTGGTTTGATTGAAGCCATCGTAAGCAACCTGTCCAATCAGGTACACAATCGATTAGATTTCCACAATCCGGCAGATTTTGGAGAAAACCCAAGAAGTCCAGATCCACCAGGTGGTGGGTACCTGCTTATCGATTTTAAGGCTGCCTATGACAGCATTTATAGAGACGAGCTATATAGAGCAATGTCTAGTCTTGACATCCCTGCCAAACTCGTCCGTCTGTGCAGGATGACGATGGATAACGCCCGCTTCTGAAGGATCTGCTTGCCTAATGTCGGCATTATGATTCTATTCAGTGTACTGTGTGAACACGTAAAGTCTCTTCGGTCCACAAAAATTTACCGGAAGCAGTGTGACTTTCGGCCTGGAAAATCTTAGAAAGAACTATCCAGTTCCAAGTCAATACCTACCACCTATGCTTATGGCAGCCTCCATTGTACTAGGTTTCATAATGCGATGGCCTAATTCGGGGTCCCAAGAAAACTTATCCGGTTGTATCGCATCATACTAGAAAATTTGCGATGCGCCTTACAGCTTGGAAACAAAACCTCAGAATTTTTCCAAAACTCCACCGGATTCCGGCAAATAGGTACGCTTTCATAATATGGTTTTTTCAATCTCATATTAAAATACTCGTATTATTTAACCGCAGGCAGGTATAAGCACAATAAAGATCTGCTCAGCTGTTGGGACACGTCATTAATATAAACACTTCAGGGTGGCCAAAATCTGCTGCCATTGTAAAGTATATTTTATCGAGCAAAGATAACCCCGTCATTTACCAAATCGTACAATTTGTCACTGTAAATGCTCATTACTTTAGAGGAGTTCCTCTCCTCTGGGTTAATGCAAACTGAACAAATGACACTTTGTCGAAGATTACCACCAGAATAAGCCTAGGCAACCGCTGCTACTTCAGACTGGTTTAAAAAATTGGATCCAAAGTCCCTACTCCAAGGAACAAAATCATACTCTATATAGTAATGATTTTGCTAGTTAAAATATGGCTCATTCATGGCTGTCGGAAAAATATTTCCAATATTTTCCTTACTTACTTAGGTGGCGCTACAGTCCGGGGTGGACCAGGACCTGTTTCCAGCGGTGCTGCACTCCAAGTTGGTTGACATCCCATTCCACTTGTTCGAACTCCCATATATTCGGCCGTACATTACTGCGTTGTCCCCGAGTCACGGAATTGAAGATTTTACAGTTTTAAAAACTCCCTTTTACATAACTTGAAAGAAAAAGGAGCAAATATGTACTCGTAAATAACACATACATACATTTTCCGCATAAGTTCGATGTTGCTCAATGCTTGGAAATTTATCAAATTTTGTAGGTACTTAATGTCCTGAGCACAAAATTAAAATCGAGAAATTGGTCTAGCGCTCATGTACATACGTATATCTTTAACCCCATAACATGTATTAGCCCTTAACACCTCGTGCTTCAAATATCAACCACTTTTATAGTGTGGTGCAACGTCATACCCACCCCCTCCAGCACATCCACCTTCATGGACCATCGATCTCATGATCTTCAAAATTATATTCCTACCCCCATTTAATTTACATTGCATAGCAAGTTACAAACAAAATAACAAGCACACGTACATAAACCCAAGTAAACCGGTTATGCTGGGCAACGTCAACGTATGTTTTTTTTATTTATTTCTTTCGTTCACGTATTGTTTTTACACGATAAACGACTTTGCATGCCTGAGTGACAAGTGGCAAGAGCAAAAAGCGAAAAGAAATAAAATGATTTTTCTGCTCTTTGCAGGTTTTTAAAAAAGCTTTTTTTTTAGTTCGATTTCATTTTCATAGGACAAAACTTCCCATATGAATGAGACATTTGTATAGATTTATTATCTGTGCTATTACTATTACACTGTGCTTTATAGCGTAGTGGGCGACTACTAGAGAAAGTCGACCTTACACGACATCACCCTATCTTCATTCTGTATTTTTCTCTTTTCTTTTTTCCCTTCTCTTTTCCTACTTCTTCCCCTCAACTTTCCGCTCCCGTCTCTATTCCATATACATTTTCTTTCAAATACTTTTTACTTAATTAAATATTAAATATTATTTAATAATTACTTTATATACTCGTATATATATATATTTTTTTTATTAGCGCTTTATTATTGTTTTATTAATATTATTATAACTAAATTAATTTCTCCTTATTGTGCTCATAATGCGATGTTAATAATGTTAACTAATAATTTCTAAATTGAGTTACATATTGTATATATGTATGTATGTACTAAAAAAGACTCAGTTCTTACTTGTACTCCCGAATAAGTTGAAATAAATTGAAAATTGAAATTGAAATATTGCGCTTATCGGCATTGAATGGGTTGCCTTGCTGGAAATCTGTTTCTTTGAAGCCATTTAGATATTTTGCTCTTTGACTTCAATTTGTCATTGCCAACATCCGATAACAAATACGAACTATCTCCCACTTTATCATTGTTTATAAGAAAGGAAATACGATTAACTCAATACCTGTGAAGATAAGGGACTCAAGTTATCATGATTGCTGTTTTTTTTTTTCATTTGCTGTGATAAATTAATCTGTAATCAGTTAAACATTTTTGAACAGCTACTTGCAAATTGTTTGGATTTTGCTTAAAAACTTGCTTAAAAACTTCTACAAATAGTAGACAATAAGGTCAAAAACAAAAATATTCTAAAATAAATTAGACCTCGGAGAGACTACCGATGATAAAGTTTCTACCTTTCACGTCTTACGGTAATCATCGTTCGCTGTCGATCTTGGTGACACTGTTTCCAACAATTTGTTTCGCAGATCTCTGATTATTTAGTTGTATTTGATTTTTTTAAGCAGTGTTGTAACTATTTTACTCGTTCTTTCTGCTTCATTCACTGACTTCGAATACAATATCTTATGTACTTGCACGAATATAATTCGCTGCACTCTTCAGTAAGAAAATTCTTCTTTACTTGTTAAATGTATGTATACAGGGTGTCCCCTAATTCGTCAACGATAACTTGGGAGATGATTCCTGGGCATATTCCAAGAAAAAATTCGTTCTACAGTAAGGGTCTATCAGTCTATCTCCAGGGTGTACTTTGGTGTACCCTGACTCACATTAATGGAAATTGCTCTGTTAGTACTAATGGTAGAAACTTTGTGTAGGACTTTATTTTTAGAAGAAATACTGTTTGTAACGGCATTTAAATAAAGTTGATATCTTGTTTGAGTCTTTAGATATCCAATTTCTAAGCCTGTTCCATTTTCATTGCTCATGCTAATTTTTGACTTTGAGGTCACTTTTCTCCAAAAAATGCCTAATTAACATAACCCTCTGCTGTTTTTTTTTTAATGAAAGTAACAATAAAAAAAAAAAATCATCAATAAGTTTGCATGAAAACCTATAGATTTTATGATACTTGGAAAAACCGACAGCAAGTAAAATTTATAAAAAAGGATTTTGTTGCTTTAAGCTCCAAAGGCTATGAATAAAAACTGATTTGGTTTGGTCTTAGGTAATTTTTATTTTATCTGTGTACTAAAACAGTTATAACAGGTGCTCAAAGTGTCCTCCCTGATTTTGTATGCATGCTAGAGCCCGTTTTTGGATTTCACTGCAAATGTTTATTGATGCTTACTGCTGCCTCACTTTCGTTGACCCTTCGAGAATACGCTCTTCCAATTCAATTGTTGTGAGCCTTGTCCTATCACGTTACCGGCCCTCATATTTATGCAGGTTTGAGCCCGTCTGGCACCCTTTCGGACCCGACTAAAGTGTCTGGCAGTGGTATATTACGATATATGATAACACGAACTTCATATGTCAAAAATCAGCTTTGGTCAAATGACGCAAATGACGTGACCGCATCCAATTTTTTAATGCCTTTAGCCCTTCTCCCCTCTCAGAAGCACCACCAGACAACTGCCAGAATTTGATTTTCGTGAACATTTCTTCAAGTCTAACAAAAAAATGTATAAATTTGCTTTGCTCAAATGACATTTCAAAAACGTTCACCAGCTCTTTGACTACAAGTACACCTGCCCACATATTGACGCTGAATTTGAGTTGAAATGATTTATGTCTTCTAGTATGTGGATTGTCCGCACCCCACGTATGAAGATTATGAAAATTTGTGATCCCATCTCTTGTAAATTGAGGTTCGTCCGTCCAACGAATTCTGCTAATAAACTCGTTGTCACCCAAGCTCCGCTCCAGCAACCAGTTAGAAAACTCCAAGTCTCTTTTCCAAATCATTGCGAAACAGTTCTTGTACAGGTGTGTGGTGGATTGGATAAAGATTCTCTCCATGTGGTACATTAGAAATTTTATGTATGGAAACACTGAATTGCAAAGCTAAGCGTCTGATGCTGATTGATGGATCAGTTGTAACAGCTTCCAGTATACTTTCATCAGCCGAAATCCTTCTTAATAGTGGAGCTCCCGTATTCGGTCGTTGAAGTTGAAGCCTTCGATACATATTTCGAAATACTCTTTTACTAGGAAGTTAGGATAAAGTTCATGGTACATATCTTTGTCGGGCACTAGTTGAACTTCTATTGCACATAAATGTGAATAATGTCTGCGTATTCTTTGTTTGTAAATGCAGACAATTGAAATAGCGTTTCTCAGCAATTATAATTTTAGCGTAAAAAATTAAACTGATGAATTAATTTTTTCTACTTATCCTCTATACGATTTTTGTTTGGTAAATTTTTGAAATAGGCCTTCAAATCCCAAACCTAACTCTTTCTGAGAACTTTTAAGGAACAAGGTAAGGAAATGAGGGTTTTGACAGGTAGTCAAATAAAAGAGCACGATTTAAACTTTAAAACTCTTTAATAGCTATGCTATTAAAAAATTTTTAAAAATTAATGGAAAATTAGTAATTCTTGGAAATAAAAACCCTTATTGTCAACAGTTGAAACGTTGATAACAAACTCAGAAAAGCGACGAAGTTGCTGATATCGTCGGTTATTTCAGAGGATGTTTTAATACGCCTTTCTTATAGCTTTTTGAGTTTGGATTTCGGTAGGGTTATTTCTCTTGGAGTTATTATATTCTGTTTCGATTTACCCCCTTTGTCTCCTTGAGGGTTTTGTAATTTTTATGCTAATGTCTATTAGTTTCTTGGTATCACTGTTTCAACAATTAAAATTTTCAGAATTGATGTTCGCTCTTAGTAATAGTGTACGTTTAGTGTAAAATTGACTGCGTGCCAGGAGAACGTGAGCTTACTTTGTGAAGTCATATGGTACATATGCTATTTACTTATTTACTTAGATGAGGCTATAGTTTCGAGTGAATCTAAGTCTCAACAAATAACCTTCTCTAGTAAGCTTAGCCTTTAGCGACTAGTTCCAATTTTGTTGAGATTCACTTGGTCGCTACGCGAGGTCTAGTATGTTGCGTTGTCCCCTGTTGATTCAGGTCCTTAACCATTCGTTATACATATCCTAACCCGTCAGCGCTAACGGGGCTTAAAATCGTTAGAAGAATCTTGAGTTCAAAACGTCCAAACATATCATTCATTCGTCTTCGCTAATGCTCATGCTTCTGCGCCATAGAGTAGGCGTTTCCTTAGTGCTTTTGCAATTGGTTTCTCAGACCAAAGAACCAAAATTAAAGAATTCACAAACAGGCGCATAACCTTGTCTAAACTCGTTTTTGACATCAAAAGCATCGGTGAAATTGCTTCCGACCTTTACGGAGAAGCGTCGTGAATTTGTATAATCTGACGAGTTTGATACTTCGCTCCGCAAAAAATTTGGAAGCTAGTTGGTGAATGCTCTCAAGTCAAGTCTATCAGTTTTTTTTTTTAAGTTTAATGTAGATCTTGCTATCTTTACTTCATTTAGGTAGACCGAATCTTCGCTTTCATTATTAAATATTTATTTTTCTTCCGAATAAGACGTTGTTCTTTTCCTCTCTTTTGTTCGCGCAAGCCGCTCTATCAGCACCGCTTCATCAGAGAAAATTTGTTTTGCTTCATGTACTTTCCTGTTCTCCTCCTCAAACCAAGGGTTTCGCTGGCGTGGTTATCAGTTGCGGCAATTCTGAAGACTTCTTAGCTGCTGCTAAATACTAGTCTAAGTCACAATTGGCCGCATGGAATGGTCGAACACCTGTAATACTGAAAGGATGTTTTGCGTCGATCGAAACATGAAAAATGTGACTTCTATTAACAAAGCTGGTAGTGAGCTCCGCAACCACAACCTCGGTTGTGGTGACGGATGGGACCAATAATCATGCTGTTGCTTCCTTTGATGGCTTCACGTCGCCGATGGCATACATCCAGTTATGTTACCAAAAGGTATAGATCAGCTGCTAGTAACTCTCAAAAAAACTTCCTTCATGTTGAAGATTATCGAGAGAAGACGCGGAAGTTATGCGAGAGTGCGTTTCAAAATCTAATGGGCGGAATTGAAGGCGCACTCTACAAGAAGGAATACGCTCTGGGCATTTTCATCGATATTGATGGTGCATTCGACAACGCAACTTTTGACGGCATGTGTAACTCGACCAGACAAGATTCATAGGCTGTACTGTCAAAGCCATCTTCCATCTAAAAAGAAGTGGTTTTAACACGCAGTGGATTTGTGATAACTTTTTAACTCTGTTCTTATGGATATGCCGCCTGATGTAATGACACTAGAACTCCCGTTGCAGAAAAAATACGAAATCGACTTTCCCTGTGCCCAAGACTGGTTTCGGCCAGAATCTGAACCAGGACAGGAAAGTAGTCGAGTCTTCACGGATGGCCCTGAAACTGATATACGAGGGGCGTCCAACATATTCTCGGTATCGGGTTGAAGCTGTGGATGTATATATAAATTGACTTATTTATCAAGTAATACTATTATTTTAGTGCATTCATGTAAAATTTCATATAAATGTGATTATTAATTCGCGTTTTATCTCTAGTTAAACAGAATCATAATGGAAACTGAGACGATGATGGTGAAAATTGAGCATCGCGCTGTAATTAAATTTCTCACTAAGCAAGGAAAAAGTCAAAAAACTATTCATGAAGAGATGGTGGCTGTTTACCAGGGTTCCGCACCTTCATTATCAACTGTGCAAAAGTGGTCAAGTGAGTTCAAGAGAGGCAGAGAGAGCATTGAAGACGACCCCCGCTCCGGCGCCCCGGCTACTGCTTGTACGGGAGAAAGCATCAAAGAAGTCGAAAAACTTGTTCTTGAGGATGCCCGAATAAAGGTGAAAATGATGGCAGAGATCACCAAGCTTTCAATTGGTACCATTCACACCATTCTTCATGACCATCTTAACCTTTCAAAGGTCAGTGCAAGGTGGGTGCCACGAATGCTCACAGCGCCTCAGAAAAAAGTGAGAATCGCATGCTGTAGAGAGCTTTTGGAGATGTGTAGTGAGAACGCGGACGGCATTATGGATCGAATTGTTACTGGGGACGAAACATGGGTCCACCACTATGACCCTGAAAGCAAACAAGAGTCCATGCAGTGGCATAAAAAAGAAACAGACCCCCCGAAGAAGTTCAAAGTCACTCCGTCTGCCGGGAAGCTCATGGCCACAGTTTTTTGGGACTCAAAGGGAATCTTGCTCATTGAGTACAAAAAAAAGGTGAAGCCATCAACGCCACATCCTACGCTTCCACTTTGCATAATTTGCGGGAGGAAATTAAAAAGAAAAGACGGGGTAAACTCGCAGCGGGTGTGTTGCTTCTTCATGACAACGCTCCTGTTCACACGGCGCGAGTTTCCAAGGCTGCTGCGCGAGATTGTGGCTTCGAAGAAATCCAACACCCACCCTATAGTCCAGACCTTGCCCCTAGTGATAATTTCCTGTTTCCGGATTTGAAAAAATGTCTTCGTGGAAAAAGATTTTCGGATGATGAAGAACTCAAGTCGGCAATAAATGGGTATTTTGCAGAGAAAGAGGAAATTTATTTTTTTGAGGGTTTAAAAAAGCTTATCTCAAGATGTAACAAATGCATTGATGTTAGGGGAGATTATATTGAAAAATAAAAACAATTTAAATTGAATTCGCATTTTCCTTCATATCGATACCGAGAATATATTGAACGCCCCTCGTAGGATGCGACGCTGGCATCTTTCTAGAGGACGACAATGTTAGATTTCACTTCTCGTTGGGAAAACTATATTGTGAAGAACCGGTATAGGGGGTTAAGCATTTGCATCTGTAGCGATAGCCAAACTGTGCTTAGGGCCTTGCTGAACCTTCTTACGGCATCCGAACTGGCTCGAGAAGACCAGACATCACTGAATGCACAACACTACGTGGTGTCTCACATTGAGATGAGGGGAAATGAAATCGCCGATGAGCGATGACAACTACAGATGGCATGAATGCTTCGTCGTGATGGAGCACTACGATTTTGCTAAGCACTTAAATGCGCTGGGTACAATATCCTGCGACGCTTGCTGTAAAAGTGATGACGACACCGCGGACTTTCCGATTATGCCATAAAAGGTGTTCTCTTTTCCAATTTTGGTGCTAAAATCACTTAAAAATATTTTAATTTTGTTCGGCATTGTTCGCAGGTTTTGCCAACCAGTTCGTAGGAACATATAAGCTAATGTTGGCGAAGTTCAACAGTAATTGCGAGTACTTTGGCATTCCACTTATAATAAATTCCTAAATGGATAACGTTTCTATTTCCTGTGGTAGCGGTTATATCTGCTTTACAGATCTCTAGGGCCTCCGCTGGTTGTTCGGTTTCATGTGCACATCTGAAGGAAGTTTTACGGTTTTTACGTGGCCGGCTAGTTACCCCCATGCAAAACCTGAACAAAAGAGGCCTGATACCCCTGGGGAATATCATATTCTCAACAATAAAATGTGTTTCGTTCAATTGATTACTTTCGATGGCCGGCTTGAACATGATCTCTAGCCAGCTGTCTCGAGTTTTATGTGCCAAGTTGATTGTGTTGCACAGTTACATAGACGCATGATTCTTCTTCTGCTACGTATCTCTGGTTTGGATTCAATTTCTATTCGGCAGGAGTATCGGATCCACACACCTTTGCCATATCGACCGGTGCAAACCGGGTTTTCAAAAATAATACAATAAAAGGGAGACGTTTATCCAGAAGCAAACGTCTATCTGAGTGCAAACGCTAATTGTGTTTCTCGGTAAATAATATGTAAATAATTAAAAAGCAAAAAACAACTTCAACTATTTTTGTAACGTTTATTTGTTAAAATTTTAATATTTTTTTTCCAAATCATGTTTTGTCACATATCACAGAAGGTACTAAGGGTGATTATTTTTACAATGAACTTAAACACTCAATGCTCAGAAGAAATATGGTAAATGAAAATGTGCACTAAATGCGGATGATAATTACAGGCCCCCATTTTGTCCACTGACTCTACAGGGAGATAGAGAAAAAGTTTAATCAAATTACAAATAACAAAACAATCATAATCAACCTTCCGGATGGTGGTTATAAATTTGTGAAAAAGTGTTTTTGTTTTGTATTGTGAGGGATATGTGTACTCTTACAACTCGTCCTTAAGTACGGAACCTATCATCTCATCACCAATTGAGACCTCCTCAACTGTCCCTTGGACCTTTTTGTTTCCAATGATTTTGACTGATTTCATCGGTCTATATGTAACCGTGTCAGTTGTGTTGTGTATCGTGTCCTTGTCATCAGAATTATTGGGTGAATGTGATGGATCGGGACTAGTAAGTGTAATGCGTGAACCTGATACCAGTCTGTATTAAATTGAACAAGGATAAGGACTTGTATTTTGTTTCAAATGAAAAAAGGTTTCGGTCTTGCTTAGTATAGTTATAAGGGGGTAGAGAAAAAAAATCTTGTACCTTGTATACAACCACTCAAATGCTCAATTTATTCTCGTCGCCGAGAAGATGATCGCAATTTCTGTGGATTTCTATACAGCAAGTTTGAAATAGAAATTATAAAGCATCACAGATAGAATTATATTCAAGCGATTGAAGAACACTTACCTATCTCTGGTCTCAATATTGGCGTCAACATTAAGCGTCCGTGGTTGACGGAAGTCACATTCCAAAGAAAATGCTGAGTCACCAGGTGTTATCAGTTCAGGATCATTCTGGATGACAACAATGTTAGTGTAGAGATCCCCTTCTTGCTGGGTTTCGCACTGGTCAAAATTGAATTTCATTTCCAAGGATCGCATGCTCTTCTTTGTGGGCTTTACAAAACATGGCTCTGATTGCTTATAGAAACTTCCTCTGGTGTACATGACTCCAGTAAAATCTTGTTCAGTTTCTAACATAACTCTCATCGATTCTGCTCCACATTTAAGGTTGACCTTTTGAATGCCTTGAGTGGAACCATCGATTTTAAACGTGTCCGATATGTCTTGTTCCCAAATATCTAAAAAAAGGAGAATAAATGAAAGATGGTTTAATAAGGAGAGAATAAGGTCCTGAAGTAAAATGAAAATTTAAAATTAAGGACGGATAATCATGAAGGATTATACTGTTGACAATACTTTAAAAATCTACGAGTATTTCAATACCAGCATTCTACTATATTTATATGACGGTCATATAATAGCGTATCGAAAGGACTAAGATTTCAGGACCGAGCTCAGAAAAAAAAAATGGAAAATATGGCATTCGTGTTGTTTTGGTCTTCAATCTTCAATATCAAAATGAGTGATAACAACTAGTCAAAAGTTAAACTTTGTTCATAATTTTCCCAATAGCTTTCGTGGGACTTTGCGTGAGACTCCGTGGGTTAGTCCGCCGTCTTTGAGTCTTTCGTTCTTATTTTTACCAAAAACCTTGGGTGTAAACAACGGGACGGTGAAAGATTTGGTTTGCCCTTACCTGCCGAGAGGGTGGTGACTTCGGTAAATATTCTTTTCTGTTTTTTGGTGTATTACTTACGTATTGAATCCATATTTCTGGCATAATACGAGTAGCAGACTAACTACCGCTTTGCTGGACCGATCGCTGCCTTAGATCTACTAGTAAATTTTATCTACTATATCGATCGATAGGTAATTTAATTAGACTGCCTAAAAGTAGACCAGGTTTGCAGCGAGCAGAAAATTCTAGGTTTAACTCAGAAATTGATAGACTTTAACTAAACTACACCCTGACTGACTCGAACTGCAACCAACTTCAGACCGTTCATGACAGTGAGCTCAAATTTTGATACATGACAGGTAATTTCATTATTTGCAAGCCTTTTAAACGATTTGCGTCTCACTTGTGTTGGAAATTTTTTATCAGCGATGGAATTCAAACGTGATAGTGTGATTGCTTTATATTTTGCTGAAAAACCACAAGTAGCTATCGTTATAACCCTCCAACACTTCAACGCGAATAAACAATTTTTATCTCTAACCGTAACTCGTTACCGTGATACTGGCAGCATTGCAAACAGCCATGGAGGTGGTCATAAATAAACAGCAACATCGGCAGAAATGGTTCGGAAAGTGAAGGCTCGAATTGTGCAAAATCCGCGTCAAAGTGGAAGAAAAATGTCTCATGAGCTCAATATATCGTTGGAACGGGTGCAACACATACTGAAAAATGAGCTTCGGCTCAAGCCTTTGAAATTCCAAAAAGCACACGATATTACACCGCAACAGAAAAAAGTTAGAGTCGAAACAGCGAAGGAGTTGCTACGCTTGCACGAAAGTGGTGAGTTGCCGAATTTGGTTTTTTCCGATGAGTCGCCATTTGTTATCGAGCAATATGTCAACAAACAAAATAACCGAGTTCACTCGCCAGAGAGGTCCTTCGAAAATTTACACCTTCGGACGGCCACCAGAAAGCAGGCAGCACCGATGGTGATGGTTTGGGCCGCCATAACCGCCGATGGTCGCTCTCCGCTCGTATTTTTGGACCGTGGCGTCAAAATTAATGCGATAGTATACCGTGAAACTTTCTTAGAGGCAGTATTGAAGCAATGGGCAAACAATCATTTCGGTCGGAGACCGTGGACATTTCAACAAGATTTGGCACTGTCTCACAAAGCGCGCGTCAACCAAGATTGGTTAAAAAACAATGTTCCACACTTCATTCCTTCGACACAATGGATTGCAAATACTCCGGATGCAAATCCGTTGGATTTCTTTGTCTAAAGTATTTTGAAGGCGAAGGTTGGCACTAAAAAATACCAAATTTTGGACCACCTCAAACAAGCACTTCGCCGGGAATGGGCCAAAATCTCGCAGAGCCACTTGCGTGCAGCGTGCGATGCTTTCTTCGGCCGTCTCAAGGCCATTACTCGCGCTAAAATTGGACATATTGAAAACTACTGATACAATTTTAAAATTGATGTATTTTCCTACATTTTTTGCTTTGGCACAATAAAATGTATCAAAAAAAAATAAAAAATATAGCATTTTAAAAAGTTGCAGTTCGAGTCAGTCACCTTGTACTTAGGTACTTAGCAGCAATCTTTCGATTTATTATATAAAGGACAGATTCTGTTCTAGACAATTGACAGCTCAATTTCAGCTGTCAATGCAGCTTTATAGGAGTCAAGATAACAATGGAAGGCGATGTTCCGCCTTGCCAACATCACTATTACAACAAGAGTCACAGGATGATGTGTCACTTACGTGTATTCCTAGGACATTAGAAATATGGTTTTAAGAATGCAGCCCATGATATTAATAAAAAAAGGCCTCTATGCAGAAAAACAGACCGCTATTTGGAGTCTAGTAAAAGCAGCTGTGATGTATTTCCACAAAAGTTTGTTTCATCAGGTATATTTTTTTTTTTATTTATTCAGTCTACGAATATATATAAATTATATATAAATTGGTAGCCTTAAATAAATTAATTTAAGTAAATAAATAAAATAATTCATTGCTCAATTAATGAAATTAACAAATTTTTAAAAATATTCTTGGCATAGACAAATCTAATTCTGAGCTATATAAGTTAAAAATTCTACAACACCAAGAAATAGGCTCACATTGACCATACTCGTATAATGTACTACGAGTATGAGTACTTTCAAAGAGTAGTGGTCTGGGTTTTCGGACTCTTGAAGTAGCATATAAATTCAAACAACCAAGCAAATTCTCACTATCGATTGTTGCACATAAAGTATCTCTTATTAACATGACGTTGTACATTTCTATTCTCGTTACAAGTGATTGTATTTCAAGTAAATGACATTGGTACGTACGATAAGAATTATAAACCGGAACACCAATATTGCAAAATAAACGACGTAGAGCATATCTTAAGAATTTTTTTTTTACGTTTTCGATGCGACTTATATTTGAAATAATGGAAGGACCCCAAACTACACATGCATACTCAACAACAAGACGAATTATGGACTAAAATAATGCCTTAACAGTATAGGGATCTTTGAAATCTGAGGAGTTCCTCTTATTGAATCCTAATAGAGAGTTGGCTTTGGCAACAATGTAATTTATATGTAGATGAAATGTTAGTTTTCCATCGCAAGTCACACCAAGATCTTTAAAATCGTCAACAACTCATATTTGAGCATTATTTAATGTATAATGTGAGAAAATACAATGAAGCTCTAGCTCATGCAAGCGCATTTGTCGATGTTTAACAATAAGTCGTTTAAGCTGCACCATTTAGTTAAACAATTTAAATCTTTTTCCAGCATTAAACAATCATTTATTGTTTATATTTTGGCAGAGTCGGTAGATCATTAGTAAAAAGTAAGAATAGAGAAGGACCTAGATGCCTGCCTTCTGGAACACCAGAGGAAACGGTGATTTCTTTCGAAAAATAGTCTCCGATTACAACAAGTTGCTTTCTGCCATGTAAATAAGTTTTAAACCATTGCAGCAATGGACTATAAAAACCATATGGCTTCAGCTTTTCTAAAAGAATTGTCAGGTTCACTCTGCTAAATGCTTTAACAAAGTCTGTGTAGATCACATGGATTTGTCTATGGTTTTCTAACGAATTTATACAGAAGTTAGTAAATTCCGAATGCCATGTTGGTACTTGTTGACATGTTGTTTGATAGTAAAAGTAAGTTATAGGCTAAACAGGTAAGAAGTCATTTACTTTAAATCCGACAACGCCTTGAATGTTTTCGACAGGACATGTTTAGTCCAAAGAAATTTGTTATACAGGAAGAAACCAAATTACTTATTTTCGTTGGGAAATGGTCTTCAAGCGCTAGATGAGTCTGACCAGTCAGCTTTCTCCTCGTGGAAATATTGTAGAACAGCCTCAGTTTTGAGTGGACTTACCAAAAGCCCATTCCTTGTGCATCAGTCATCGATCACGTCTAATTCTTCCCGTGCTTTTGCACTATCATAAATAAGGACGTAACAGCCCATCGGGCAACTATTAATAATTGGATAAAAGTGCTGGAGACGACAGTACTAAGACTGTATTTCTGCAATGCCATTTTTTCGAACCCGGAAACTTAACTCTTGACATCTATTTAGGAAGGAGCTATCGTCCTTAGACTGTGTCTTTATCTATGAAAGAAATCGTAATGACGATGTAGCGCATAGAGTAAGCGTGAGGTAGCTTAAATGACTCGTAAACTCAGTAGCATTTTTTGACAGAAAAATGCCACTTCGACTTAAACCTTTAGTCGTGCTTTAACGTACACATCGCAGTGTCCGAAGGTGCACAAGAAGTATAAAGGAAAAATTACATTGATGGAAATGAAAATGTCACAAATGTGATCTTATCAGAAGTACGAGTATTCAAGGTGGGTGGAAAAATTTCAGATTAAGCAAATCATGGCAAAGCTTTGCCATGTTTAATGAAAGTCTCTCGAAAATAAGGTTTAAAAAGCGATATGGTTTTAATCTGCAGCCGACAACGTCTAAAACAGGGGTACAAAAAAAAAACAGTTGGATTACAGAAATGAAAGTCAAACTCAATAAACTCTCGGCCTCACTAGGAGATGCGATAGGGATACGTATGAAAATATAACAAACATAATATATTAACGGTCAAACAAAAATTACAAATAGATGGATGTGGGTTAATGTATTGCATAGAACTATTGTGTCTTTAGCTTCGAGTAGCGCCAAGAATGAGAATATGAATTCTGCAAACAATTGCATTTTGAGTTTGATCAATATATGAATGATTTCAAATTTGTCGTCTGCCATATTGAGTTGCCACTTATGTACAATTCACAAAGTATCTTCAGAAAAAACTTCAAATAACTAAATAAATGTTATCTGGCCTAATGAATGCATTCAATTGCAAAACAGTTCAACTTTAATCATTTAAAGTCTTTTCTCAGGAACAAGGATACACTAATCTCTAAACTGCTTTTTTTTGGTTCGAAAGAGGCACGATCTTTTTTAAGTCCGCACAATTACATGGGTATGCGGATGACATTAATGTGATTGAAGGAACACAGCCTGCCGTCAATGAAGCTTTCATGAGTATTGAAGTGAAAGCGGCGAAATATGGATCTGACGGTAAACGAGCAAAGCAAATTGCATGCTGTCATGAGAAGAGGACGGCTTAATCCGAACGTCACCATTGGCAGTTATAACTTCGTGGTAGTTAGAGACTTTGTTTCCCTTGGCTTCGCAATAGCAAGAAGTAGCGACATAAATGCGGAAATAAAACGCAGAATTACTCTTGCAAGTCGCTGACTATTTGGGTGCACGCAAGTCCAAGGGGACTCCAACCAACTTGAAGTGCGGTACTTGAGGCAGCTGGCGAGAGTATCGGAAATGTGATTTTTGAAGGAGTCGGGTGACATCTTTGAGACGAAGTATGTATATCGTAGAAGGAAAAAACATCGCAAACGGGTGAAGAAATCTTTTCGATAATAAGACGAAACACTTCCTTTATATTTAAATGTAAATATTTAACGATTTGTATGTACTACTCGTATATGTAGGTATGCATGTATGTACGTAGAAGGAAAATGTGGATATATGGTATTCTGCCCAAAACATTACAAGTTAACTAATATCAGAATTTTTAATTTAGTTTATTATAAATTCACTAAGTATGACATGTATTACACAATTGTAGGTAGTGTAAATAAGGAACTACCAACCAGTTTAAACAACTCTTCATTTAATGTTAGTTTAATGACCCACCCGAACCCCAGTCGAACCGCTGAACTGAAACTAATGAATTCCTGGAAATGCTGATGGAAGTCTGCAACTAACATACGAGTACATATATTTTTAATAGCAGCGGGATGTGGATGAAGACCATAATTGTCGCATTCTTTGAAAAGAAAGCAACTACTGGTATAGGAGCACATATGTATGTATGTACTTCCTAAACTCAATTATGGAGTTATCCTTGAATTCCCAATGAACTGAGTATGTAAAAACACTCTCATGAGAGTTTTATGAGAAATTCAACTGTGTTTGTTCATTCTATTTCATATTTACGAATATTATGTGGACATATCTTACTATTCGTGTTTATTTTTAATTCCAAAGCTGCTTTTAATACAGTTATCAGAGTGATACAGATCCTCTAAAAATACAAAAAAAAAATGGGATGCAAATAAAATATCCAACCAATTTGAATTGCGTATGGGAGCGTCGTAACCTTTAGAAGCAAACTTGCTTTTTGTATTTTTCGTCTTTACCAGGAGAATAAGGTTCAATTAGGTAAAGATAAAAATTCATGCACGCTAATTATATAGTTATTCTGGTAGAATACAGTAGTTTATGGAGCCTCACAGTCAACATTAGAATGGTGTTCGAAATGGAACTTGTCATTTCACAAAACAGTAAAAATTGTTTGCACGAGAGTTCAAATATGTTTGGGTTATGCTAACCCCTCCAAAGTCGTTCGAAACCACTTGAGGGAGAAACTCAAAGAAATTAAAACAGCAATAAACTACAGCTGGAAGGATATTCCCGTGGAAAAATATTCCACCAAGAACAAAATTTAAGGTTTTCGAAGAAGTTTCGAGGTTTATCATGTGCCCATGTTTTGGTAATTAAAATAAGATGCAATTACGAGCACATGATTCACCTTGAAACTATCTCATCTCTTTTATACCTATTCACAGAAAGAGTACACTTTCTGAAGGTCGTAGTCATGGACTACCAAACATAGTGGCAAGACACCTGTATTATTTGTCTAATGTTTTTATTATTAATGCGGACATCCGAAATCGGAATTGGGATTTCTGAGTACACGTTTCTAGTTCCGGTTCATACGCATATGGAGTATGATCTCGATCACGCTGTGATTTAAAAATAGAGGAAAAAAGCCTGCTTTAAGATTTCTCATTTCCACGACTGGGACCAATGGCAAAAACAAACCATTCTTGATGCATGAATTGTATCCAGATGAAATCTAAAATATTTCGAACATACTGAAATTGAATTCCTGTTTCGTTATGGCGAAAAATAAACAAAATTGGGACGAGTCTGTTAAATGATTTCGATGCCCAAAAATATGGAGATCAAAACACTTTTAAATAAAAAACTGATGTGAAAGCTCTAATAGAAGAGACAACAAATTTTAAATTTAAAAATGTGTTACGACCAACATTGGTGAAAAAAACAAAAAGGACATCTCTTCCTTCTAATTACAATAGAATTCAAATTATATTTTATTATTTCAACAAAAAATTTAAACACAATAATATGAGTGTGACAAATGTGAGTGATACAGATCCTAATCCAAAAGATTGTTCCCAAAAGTAAAAATTTTTCCGAACGAAGGTACTATCATACTCTTACTATAGGTAGTTATCTGCTTCAATTTATTATTTTTCTGCTAGGTGCTGTCTATGACAAATTATATTTAAGGTAGCAAGAGATCACTTGGCGAAGAGCATACTCATTTTCATGGTTTTGTCGAAGTGTTCGTTTGTTTCAATGTTTGTCCGATATATAAAAAAGGTAGACCCTGGAAACTGCGCCAACTGTAGAGGAATCAGTCTTCTGAACATCAAGTACAAGATATTGTCTACCGTAATGCCTGAAACCATTTCCCAACGATCTGATTAACCTTATAAATACGGTGTAAGACCGTGTCAATCCTGCAATTGGCCAAAACCCTATATGCCCAGATCGATTTCAACACCGCTTATGACAACATCTGTAGAGATAAACTGTACAGAGCTAGGTCTAGTTTTAACATCTCTGCCAAAATCGTCGGATTGTGCAAAATAACTCTAGCTACTGGATAAAGATTAGAAGAAAATTGGGCAAAATTTGCAGGCCAAAAGTCTGTGCAACTATTTGCATACGCTGATGACGTTGATAATATTGACACAATATTGTGCTTGCAAGTGCGAGTATTGAACGATTTTTAATCCCGGGCTCTGAACGTGGAAATGTAACAGCGAGTTTTACGAACTGTACAGCGACGTCGTCATGGTCAGAAAAGTGCGCATCATTCCCTAAGATGGCTGGGATATATTGAGCGGGTAAATATTAACGCTTCGGCGCAAGAGTCTTCGATTCCTGCTCAAGAAGATGGGACAACTGGAAGGGGGCTTCAATCATTTGAAAATTCGTAATGGCTATACGTGTAAGAACGGGTTAAAATTATTGAATATTCTCATCTGTGCAACACCACTTAATCCGCACATGATAAGAAACTAAATCACCCTTTTAAAGAGCGCATCGCAATATTTGATCTCGCACGATCAAATGTTCGTTGGTCTGTTCGCAATGCTCGAAGAAGCTGTGGAAGCTGTATGACACAGTATAAATGACGATCTATCTGTGTCTACTCGTCGACATGTTACTCAATTTCGCATCCTCAGTATATAGCTAAAGTGGATTTTAAAACTTAACTGAAGATGTTACCATATAAGATGCAATTAGCCCAAGAATTATTACCACTGAATGCGGAACAACGGATCGTGAGCGATGAAATACATATTTCCATACAAATGGATTTTTAAATAAACTGAAGTTCCGAATTCGGGGCATGATGCAGAATCTGAGAGTGTTGCATCAATGTCAATTCCACCAATAGAGTCATCTGCTCATATTTTTTTTAGAAGGTAATGATGCACATCCACAAAACATCACTGGGGCGGTGACCATGAACAAGAATTTGTTATGTTCGGGGGTTCAGAATAGCCCTAACATTTGTATGATTGTGCAGGATGGAGTCACAGCACACACCGTAGGGGCGACAATTGAGATTCATCGAAAACTTTTCGGTGGCCGGATGATTCCGAAAAAACAAAAACGTTTCTTGCCGTAAAGCAAAATGCTTTAGAAAGATTAATTATTTGTCAGCAAGAAAATATAAGTACATAATTTAAATCCTACACTTTCATGTAAAAATAAATATTCTAATAAAAGATTGAACTTACAAATTAATAAAGTTTAAAAAGCCTGTAAATATTCTAAATATTCTAATAAAAGATTGAACTTACAAATTAATAAAGTTTAAAAAGCCTGTAACTCAAAACTATGATTTTGGTCTATCTGGTACTTCATTGTGAACAATAATTAAATTAAATACAAGAAAATAAAAATAAAAATATTTAATTTATTGTAATTTTTGGGACTTAAAAACTTGCTGATATTACTTGCTCTTTGGTTGGTCATGTATCTGCCTATTTGTTATTTGCAAAAAAAATCTGGTATCTAGCACAAACTCGTGTTTGTAAAGACATAACTACAGAATTATGTACATGTATAGACGTGGGAGTTTGTTTAGATCTTTGCTATTCTTCTCACTATTTCAACTCGAAAAAACAGAAATTCCTTCAGGAATATGCAAATATCTCAGATCAACATTAACACTCATTTGCAAATAATGAGACGAAATTCAAGATCATCTATCCGACTTATGACTAACACCAACTTATATCTACTCGTAAGCACAATGAAATTATTTTTTAAATAAAAATATCGTTCTTTCGCACTTTTTCACTTGATCTTACCTTCCTTAACCTTTTCAGCTTGGTCACTTAAAATACACACAGTCATGTTTAAAATGCAACAAATGAATACCAATTTAAAATTTTTCGCCATTTTAACTGTTTTAGCTACTTAAACTGTTTGCTTTTTTGTATTAGTTTTATTGTTTTGTGAAAATGTAATAAAATTTTCAAGCTCAAGAGCAGATGAATCGAATGAAGTTCACGTACAACTGCTTGGATTAGCCAGACGCTCTGAGCCTATAAAAAGAAAAACCGATTCCCCCCAAAACAATTGTTGTATGATGCGGTAAAATGACCACCGAAAATGGGTGTATGAGAGAAGACATAAATGAAGTAAGAAAGAAAAAAGAATGGGGAATGGCTTTGAGGAAGAAGCCACGTAAATAAACAAAAGTATCATAAGAGGAGAGATGAGTAAACGCATCTGAAATGAGTTAGACCGGCTTCGTGTTGTTACCGACACGGCATGTTAGCCACAATCATAACCGCACACACCTGTATTTACCTCTATCTGTTATTTAATTTACTATTCTGTGAGGGTTTTTTTTTAAAGAGACGAATTCAGAAAGAAGCAATAGAAGAACGAAATGTGATTAACATCGTGTAGCTTATAGGAGGACAGGGTTGCCATGATCAGCTATTGGGTATGTGGTAACTCACTTTGATGTGTTTACGAAATACTCGTGGCTCATCATTAAAAAATAAAGTTCTCAAATTGCTACTTCAAAAATTCGTCATAAAAGATCAAGACGTTCACGAATGACTTTCAATTGACCCAATTCAAGTTCTGACCAACTCATTCAGTACTCAACTGCTTTTAATTTTTGCTTCCTAAACTATTATTGTTATGCATCCGCATCACTAATAGAGTTAGTCAGTGTCCATGAATTCAGGGATGCCCAAATTTTTAGATGTTGTATGTAGACCTTCGTGGAATGATCTTGAAACGACCGCATACTACTCTGTTAATTATCTGTCATATCTCCATTGTTTGCCTCAAATTGGCAATAAAATAACCACGCAGTTATAAGACAGTGAAATTCAAGAATTAACTCTTCAGCAAAACTGATCTTATGAAAGCTCCAATACAATTTTTGGAAATATTCTTTGAAAACTTAGATATTTGTTATTTAGCCAAAGCTATTCCAACAAATCCTAGCTATGTGGTCACGCTAAATGACTTCTGGAAAACAATTGACCTTATACAGGATTCCTACTTGCTGGGATATTTTCGAGAATCATTTAAACATATGTTATAGTGCCACTCAGAGACATCCGTCTTTAATCTACTCGTAAATAATTTGGTTACCAGAATAATGAATAAATAACTGATTTACTGAAGGTCCCAAAAACAGATGACATCTTTTCTACTAAGTTATCTCAAGGCTCTGTTTAGACGCATTTCAAACCAAGAACCAATGTCAATGCTTTTATATCCCAAGCAAGCAGAAGTTCTCTGGTTTATTCCAACTCTATAAGACATATCAGTCTGTCATTATTCTTTCTGAAAAGTCTGGAATGGCTGACTGATCATATTCGTCTGAGCATAAATTTCTCGACAACTCAACGTGCATACAGTAGGACAAATCAGTCAACGCCTTGATAAAAGCAACTTTTAACTCCAAGGAATATCCTATGATAGCCTTTCTATGACAGTAAAGGCTCCTCTGGGCTTATTAATGAATTAGCTTCTTATGAGAAGAATCATTAGACAGAAGAATCAGGCATGTCGAATTAGACAACACCGCAGTTTGATGTTCCGCCGTTCTATAAAAACAAAATTGCAATAGACCAGTTTTTGAAAAAGTAACTACTTCAACCTTAAACCTAAAAAGAAAATAGAGCGACATTTTGTATACATCGCCCTTCTTACTAAGGTCCATAGAGTGTTGATATTTAATTCGCTCTTACTCGTAAACTCCTATGACCATGCTGTAACTAAAGGCAAGACACTAAGTAGTCCTACGAAGGCAACATTTTTCGGATCGCTTTAAAACAATCTTGCTTTCTCTAATCAAGAAGACATACTTTCCCATTAAATGTGTCCAACTTAAGGCTTTTAAGCAAAGTTATTCATAGTGATGTGCATATTTAAATGCAAAGATTCCTAGATGTGTAAGTGAAAGATGACTGTAAAATAGGTATGTAGAAATTAAACGGTCAAATTCCACAGTCTTGCATGTAGTACCTGCAGCCTAGTTCCTCGAAGAGGAACATTGACCATACCCCTGTGTTGACAACCTGGTTATGGGAAAACATTAAAAAAAAACGTGAGTCGTCAATAACGCAATTATCCAAACCTGAAAGGAGTTTACAGATACTCGTACATTCGTATGTACTGAACTCGTCCGCAATACAACGATTTCCTAACTTAACGATCATAGACCACTACTTACTTACTATTTAAATGGCATTACGGATGTCTCTTGTGTTTCTACGTGGACGCCTGACAATAGATTGACTTAAGTTTACGGGATGCCCATAGAACCATAGGAGCCAGGATTCGCCTGACCTTCTCTCAACCACATTAGTAGTATAATACCAAAGCAGCACCTATAATGAGAACACTAGCTCCACCTTTGGAATGAGTCAAAGCCGACCTAAAACTTCTTGCCGATCTTAGGGTCACGGAACCCATTAGTTGTTCCAAATCTGCATTGCGACAAAACCAACTGGAAGACTCTTCTTGCGTTTTAGGTTTAAACCTCAACCACCGTGACACTCCCACTAGGGGACCTACCTCTAACAAGTCAAACTCGGACCGAAGTTCGGGGAGTCCTGACTCCCACGATACTGTGTTTTAAGTCCGGATGTGGAATGCCGGTGACTTTGCCACTCAATAGGACCTATGGCTGGCATCTTGTAACTGGTCAAGTCGTAAGAACATCCACTGGCATCCTCTGAAGGTGTTTACGATAAGACCATAAGACGATAAGACCCCCGTTCATTATTAGTCTACGTCATATTGAGCGAAGCCTTGATAAATGGGAGGGGGCCTAGTTAGCGTTATAGTCCTATATACGGCCACCACCTAAAGGCTAAGTCTTTCTCCATTGTGTTATCCCTCCGATAGGGAATCGAAAATTCTTCGAACTGAGGGTTGCTATTTTTTCGCTTTACATGGCCATCTTAGGTGGCTGATGAGCAACTACTCGCAAAGCTCGCTTTTTGAACGCAAACTTCTTCCGGTGATTTTTGATCCAATTTTCGAGTTGGTTCGGAGCAGGAAATATACTATATATTGATTCAATTTTCGGCTTGGTATATAGCATAGCATATAGCAGATCAGTTTCGGACACAAATTTTTCTCATTAAACTTAAAAACTTGGAGTTTTCTCTTCTGAACTATTATACTTGGAACACCCTCATTGAACAAAGCAATAATCACAGACCAAATGCAAACAAATTCCCTATCCACCTCAAGTAAAAGATGGCTATTAAGATATTCTCTCTGACTTGACGATGGTGTGCGTTCCTTCTTTTTCAAAGAATTTGCAGATAAATTTATATTGGGTTGGTAAGAAAGTAATTCCGGTTTTTACAGATAGATTGAATTTTGCTTATTGATTATCCCATTATGGTTTTCTTTTTGACATTTGACCGCTGTCATTTTTTTTAAGATTAATTTTGTTTACATTTTATCATGGAGTGCAAAAACGATCATTTTCGATGTATTTTACTTTTTTCCCCAAAGGCAGGAAAGCTTGCACGTGTCAGAATTGGTTTAAGAAATTTCGTTCTGGAGATTTTTCACTCAAAGATGACCAATGTTTCAGTAGACCAACTGAAGTTCATGATGACCAAATCAAAGTCATAATTGAATCAGATTAAAAAACTTCGATATTTGGGTTCCTAATGATTTGAAAGAGATACACCTAACACAACGTATGAATAAAATGGGTCGTCTGCAGCAACAGTATCAACCAACACAAATCACATCCAAATCTGGACTGCATCAAAAGATGGTTATGTTCTCAATTTGGTGGGATTATAAGGATGTCGTGTATTTTGAGCTGCTTCTAAAGAACCAAACAATGAATTCAGATGTTTACTATCAATAACTACAGCAAAAAAAATTGGAGCATCGTGTTGAACCATTACAATGCTAGACCACAAACATCTTGGGTAATTCTTGAAAAAAATTATTTACTCTTGGTTGGGAAATGATGCCACACCCACCATGCAGCCCCACCTTGAACCATCAAGTTTTCATTTGTTTTGAAGTTTACAAAAATTTAAATGGTTAACCCTACAGCAGTGATGATGACCTGAAATCGCGTTTGGTTCAGTTTTGTGGTAGGTAATAAAGGCCAGAGGTTCCCTGAGCACGAAATCATGAAGTTGTGAGAAAGATGGCAGAAGGTCATCGAACAAAATGGAAAATATATACGAGTATGTATATTTGTATTAAAAAGGGGTTTTATTCCACACTAAAAACTGAAAGTGCTTTCTTTCCAACCCAACAGCTCGCTGCATTCTGCGAATATCGGCAATGTCATCGGTGCTGCGAGGAGTTGCACATTCTTTTAGAAATTTGTGCATCTTTGCGAGTTTCACATAATTTTCTCAAGTACGGTATTGAGAAAGTCATTTGACACCGCACAACATTGTCGTAACGGTTTTTTTCACTTCAAAGGTTTCGGTTAGACTGTTTCCGACTATTACCGAGTATCGATTTCCATCATCGTTCTACAAAATCGGACGATCTTGAAAGCGATGCCAGGTAGATAAAGATCTTTATATGTAGCTCACATCTTTAGATATTGTTAGATGCAGCCTTCAATTTGATAATAACGTAGTGATTTTCGATCTGGATATATTAGGCCTTCTCAAAGATATGCAAGGAATAGTTGCTTAATTGCACACTAATCGGGGGGTACTATCTTCCGACTAAATTTTGGAATATGCTCGCTGTTAAGCTATCTTTATCTCATTTTGATATGGTTGATAAACAGCGGAATGGCCAATTCATAAGTGAATTGCTTTGCTACGTGTGTTTGTCTACACTCCTAAGCAATTCAGAGATTTCGTTTGGGTGGTCGAATAAGACCTAGTACATCAGTTGCGGCATTTCTGACGACATGACTTTAAAACGATGCCTTTGAGTTTTAGCATTTGATGGAGGTTGAATAGGACTTGTCGAGGATTGAGGGATACGCGAACGGCAGAGGTTCTAATGATTTGTTGAGATTACATCTGAATTATCCATATGTTGTACCTGCCGCAACAAAATAATAGTCTGAGTCTATAATGGCCGCTTGCCTTATGGTAAAATTTTCGAAACCCCTTTGCTGCAAAAACCTTGGGTTTATGAACTTCTTTAAAAGCTTTTTGTAACCCCGAATTGCAGACTTATTATTTTTCTGCATGCGCCGGTATTTTGCATCGCCCTAAGAATATCTATGTGGTAATCGGGTAAAACTCGATAAAGTTGATATTTTGGAAAACTTTTTATGTAAGTTCCCACTGTTTCTTTATGCATGTTGTTTACAGCGCAAGAGTTATTGAAAATTTAGACACTTTATCTCCTTGTAAAGGCAAGCATAGCAGTGCAAACAATTAATTTTTTTTTATAATTGGCACGCGCATAAGTGATTTATGTACACTTAAGATGTTTGCACGTAGCGCGGACGAAAGGAAGTTAGTGAGGCAAAGAAGAGAGATACCGATGTGCGTTGTTTTTAAATGTTTGCAAGTTATACTGGCTAGGAAATAAAGAGCTCGGCAGGGAAATCCATAAGCGAGTACGACTTAGGAAAGAATCACGATATTTCAGAGTACGTCCGAAGATGGGTTTGAGGGTGAACTGATGAGCATTCATAGTGAGACGGGTATTACGGTTAAAAATTTGAAGGGGCGGAGTGCTACTGGCAGTTTCAATGTAGCACTGGTGGTGATAATAGCGATACAACAAGGTGAGACAGGAGACATTACGCCGGTATTCGAGGGTGTCGAATGACTGTGTAATACTGGCATCACCTATGAGTTTTATCGCACGATTTTGGATCCTATCTAGCAAGTGAAAAGAGTTCTTAGAGGCACCTGACCAGATTTGCGTATTGTACTCCAGTTTTGGGCAGATAAATGCTTTATATATTGAAGACAGGTCAGAGGGGGTGAAATATTTCTTACATTGCTTGAGAAAAGCGATAAATATAAAATCTGATACTTAATTGGATCTGGAGTTTGAGTATATTCTTTACAGGCTGTTCCCGACAGCGTTGTAAGACAATAAAGTACTATATGTATTCATACATATGTAGTTACATTAAAAAATATTTTTTCTTGTTTTACTCTAGACATGTAAAAGTTCAGACAAAGCAACTTCTTATTATCTAGATGAAGCGCGTCTGCATCCGTGATGGGTTGGTCCTTGAAAATGTGGTCTTTTCTTTATCAAGCCTGGGTGTAACGATTTGAAGATTCTCTTGACCAGAGAAATATTACCTATTCAGTACATGTCGCCGAAACAAGTAGTCGAAACCTTGTTAAAAACCAGTACTGTCGGCGCCTATCCTGACATGAAAATTACCCATGACGGCTATATGTTAAACAGACAATTCGATTTCACGGACTACCCTTGAAGTTAATTGCGATGTTGCGGCAGCTGCTCAAACCCAGACAGCGATGAGATGGTGCAATGCCTTAGGTGTGATCAATGGTTCCACTACGCATGTGCATGTAATTGCATCGATAGCCAGATCTCCATGGAGCTGTGCGTCGCACTTGGTGACGAGCGACAACAGTTAATGGCGACAGGTCGACAGCAGGATATTTCAAAAGAAAGGCTTTTGAAACTGCAGGTTATTGTTTGTTACTGCCAGAGATGGTTCTTGAAGTGATTTCGACCCTCAAGAAACACTATGGAGATCAAATAACGCTTGTCAATAAGATTAGAGCCGAATCATCACCTAAAGTAGATAAATTTGAAACCATCCTTCGATACAATGCAGGCTGCCGGTCTTGGTAACTACTTTACAAACCCAATGATTCTCGAGGAGTTAATCTTCCTCCTGCGTTGAGACTTAACTAGGCAATTAAGGCGAATGGACATTCCGACTGGACGTTGAAACATTACAGCGAGTGGCTTAACGCTACGGCCGAGGCGGCGAGCACCTTAACTCCGATACCGGCTTCAGAGTGGAGGGAAGATAGACGTACGAATCACTCACATGCTCACCAGGAAGCACAGAAATTTTAGGAGCTTGCTGAGCAAAACAACAACCAAACAAACTGTTTGGTCGGTCAGCAAAACCATCTCTTGATACTCGTAGATTGTGACGCGTTCAGGAAATTCTCGGTGCCCGAGTTAAGGGAGATTGTAGGGAGTCATTGGATTTGCGAATGCTATTTACTACACTTTGCGCAGAAGAGATGCAGGAAACAGAAAACCTGTAGAATCAATGGCTGTAATCAGAAACACCACACGTCAGGGTTGGCTTGTGAATGGAGGACTCCAAAGCGCGTACATTTATTCATTCCAATTATTTCATTCATTTCATAAGTAATGTGAGTGCGAGAGAAAGCTTCGAGATGAAATGCAAAATTGAGATTGTAGGCAAAGCCGAAGCAGCAGGAACAGCAAAACTTATTGGTATTTCGTGGTACCAAAGTACACGAAGACATCTTGAGAGCTACAAGACCGCCAACTAAAGGTGAACTTTTAAAGGTTCTTATGTCAATCATTGATCCCTTGGGCTTCCTAACAAACTATCTGGTGATTCAGAAGGTGCTTCTTCAGGAAGTGTTGATATCACCCATCGATTGGTATGAGATCATTCCGGAGTGCTTATGTACAGACTGTCTATGGTAGAGAAACCCAAGATGTTACTCAACGCTGACAGCAGTTGAAGATCTATCCAGCTATATATGTTTGTGGATGCAAGCGATCACGCTATGGTAGCATTAGAGTGTTTTATGTTGTTGCTTCCGTGGAATGTTTCTTTGTTGGAGCTAAAACCAAAGTAGCTAGGTTGACCAAAGCTATAGCAAGTGGCCATTAGTTGAATATCAAAGACAGAATTGTTGGTCAGACTCACGCACAGTTCTTTCATGACTGACAGCTGATCTAAGGAGATATAATTCGTTTGTAATGTTTCGGATTGGAGAGGTGTTGTAGAATTAGAAGATCGCTGAGTGTGGGTGTATTCCAAGTCGCGAGAACGTTGCGGATGACTCAACAAGTTGGAAAAGAATCCCAGGATCTGATAACGACGGAAGATGGTATAAAGGATCCTCATTTCTATTTGAGCCTGAAAACTTGTGGCTTGGTATACTACGAAAATCAGACAAGGAACCAAGAGATGAGATGAGACCTAGATTTTTGCTTCAGCATAAATTATTCAGCAATCCTTTTATTGATGCTTGGGTTCTTCTTAGCTTAGAGAAGAAAATAGTCTTCAAGCGTGCCTTGTTACATGAGGAACAAAAGGTCATAGTCGTTGTTAATAAGTTGGCTTCAGCGTGAAGTATATGTAAACGAGACGGCGGTCTTAGTAAATGGCGGGAAACTACAGAAGAAGAGTATTCTTTATAAGTGTTATCCGTGCATAGATGATGATGCCAACTGTGTGGAGCCTTTCGCAAAACGTCCTTTGATATTACCAGGACGTCATCAGGTAACATCTTTGTTAATTAGTCATTATCACATGTATCATTGTCATGAGACCGTTTTAAACGAGATTCGACAGACATTTTCGATACCTCGACTTCAAACACGTTAAGGATGATCCGAAATAAATGCATGAGATGTCGTTTAAATAGTGCAGAGCCAACGTTTCCAGAGATGGCACAGCTCCCTGTTGCAAAAATCCCTGCATTTTCAAGACCATTTACATACGTGGGTGAAGACTATTTTGGTCCAATAACCGTTAATGTGGGAAGGAATCAAGGGAAGAGATGGGTGTTCTTTTCATGTGCCTTACCATCAGAGCCATTCATATTGGAGTGGCCCACAACCTTTCATCAGATGCCTGTATAATGTTAAGTTTAATTTTATTGGCCAACGTGAAACTCCAAGAGCATTCTACTCCGATAATGGGACCAATTTCAAAAGCGCAAAAAGGGAATTGGCTGACGTTTTCAAGAAGTTGGATGCAACGAATATCCAGAATATGATCACCACGACGGAGACTAAGTGGGTTTTCCATCCACGCAGCACCTCATATGGTAGCAAACTGGAAGCGGTTTGTTTCAGTCAAAGGCTACAAGACGACTCACTTCTTTCGATGTTCATAGAGATAGAGTCTATCATCAACTCGAGACCTTTGACGTTCGTATCTCTGGAGAGCGATGATGCTGAAGCGTTGACTTCGAACCACTTTCTGTTGGGGTCGTCAAGTTGCGACAAGTGAATTTAAAAGTAACGATCTTCTGTTACAAAAAAACTTCAGGAAATGTCAACAACTTGCTAACATTTTCTGAAGGCGATGGATGAGAGTCAACTGGTTCGGAAGTGCCAAGCCAATAAAGGAAGGTGACGTAGTCATTATAGCTGATGAAAACCTCCTGAGGGGAAGTTGGCCCAGGGGAATCATTGTAGGAGTTGTTCGATCCGCTGAAGGACAAGTTAGATATGACAGCTACGGATGTGTATGAGCGTCCTACAGCAAAACTAAACTATTGGTTCTAGATGTCAGTGATCTGAAATTATGTGAAATACCTTTTGAAGAAACAGTGGCCTCACCGGCGGAGAGAATGTCACTCACAGGGTAGGACAGAAATCAAAAATAACTTGCACTTTAGTTTTTAAATGAAGTTTGGCATCACAGTTAGTTTCCTCATTCCGTCATAAATTATATTCCTTGAATTATCATTCAGTTCCCAATTGGAGCGAGACATTTTTCTTTGAAGCCATTGTTAGGTTTTTGTAATACTTTTATATTTGTTTTACTTATTTAATAAAACCATTTTTAGACTAAAGGAACATTTTTTTCACCGATTCGTTACACCAGCTAAAGCTAAATTGGAAATGATTTCTGAACTGCTATTTCCGAATTTTCTGTATAGGGAAAGTTGTTTAAACTTATCTAGTTGGGTATAATCAATGATTAGGAGTTACATTCAGAAAAGGTATGAACAAGAAATGAGTAATGTTTTTATCTCACTAAACTGACAGCCGATTTATGCTGCAAAAGCAAATTTTCGACATAAAATCCATTCCAAACAGGAAAAATTCCTGTTTCTCACTATTTATCGATTGTACTGTATGTCTTCCTTAAGCCACATGTGTATCACTTACCAACCAAAGCCAGTTCATTACATAACATGCGACCAACTTTTCCAGTCACATTATTGCACATGGTGCCTGCTGATCTAACTTAAAATAAATCCACCAACTGCAGAGACACAGAGAAACAAAGAAAAGCGGTTTGATTTCTTGTGCTACAAGAATGGCCTTCGCCTTCGCTGTAATGGCTAGTCATTTCATTTTCCTTAGACGATATCTCCGACTATCTTGAACAAAAGGAAACAACTAAGTATTAACTATAAAAATCTGCACCGATTAATTCTTTTTTTGTTTTTATTAATTGAAAGCAGGAAAATTGAATAGCAATGTATCGAATGGATTAATATTATGCTTTGTCCGATAGATGTTGGTTTTAAGTGCCAACCTCACCACTGACCGGACATACGATTAACTTCTCTCTCTCTCATTTCTGTGCGCTTTTCTTCAAAACAGCGCGATACGTCTCCAGTTCAATGCCCTCCCAGTTCACTGATTTCGTAAGCAATCTACAGATGAAGAAGGAGAACAGGTAAGACACAGAAAAACAGCCAGTTCCAGGCACCATATGAAATTGAAAAAGAAAAATGAACATAAGAAGAGTGACGGAAAATACATTTTCATTTTTCGGTAAAAGAGAAATGATTTGTTGTTGTTTTTTTTTTTCTTCTTTTCGTACGTGTTGATTTTCTTTGGGAGACTATTTCCTGTGGCAGGAAGTGGTAACAAAAATACTTACGTTTCCTTTATTCGCTTCAGTACTTCCGCTTCGGCTTTGGTGATACCATCATAAAACGATTGCAAATTAATATCGAGCAGTTTCCTGGTTTGCATTCCGGTCAGGAAGGTGGACGCCTCGTCTAATTGCATGTAGTAGTACATTGCCAGTTTTCCAAGTTCAATATTGGCATCTATGCAAATGTTGGCTGCTTTTCGGCAAAGATCTTTGATCTCCTGTGGTGCTGGATGCCAATCTTGTGGGCCATCGTTGGAGAGTAGACCCAATGCGTGGCCAGCTGCACAAATGACTCCAAGATTCTGTTTAAGAAAGAAAGGCATGAAGCTTTTCAGTGAGTCGTCGAGTAGAGTGTACCGGGCATAACATAAAATGACCTGAAATATATATTAAAATAAAATAGTATGTAATAAAAAAAAACAACAGATTTTCAAACAAGTTTAGACTCACGTCAAAACGGCCAGGAGCTAATTCAATGCAACGTTTTATTGGCTCCATTGGATAAGCTGAAACACCAATGAAGTGCACCTTACCTTCATCGCGGAGTTTCTCCAATTCAGGTAAACATTCATTGAGGACTAAATCCAACGATTCTGGATATTCAACGTCGTGTATCTATGATACAAATAAATAACATAGTATTAATCTTAATGGCTACATGTGGATCATATTTGTTACCTGAATTACGTCGACGTAGTCCAAACCAAGAAGTTCTAAACTTTTCTCAACACTTTGACGAGTCTTCTTTGCCGAATAGTTGAACATGGTTTCGTATTCCATGGTGTAACGGCCAACTTTTGTTGCAATATAGTATGCTTCTCTTGGAATATCCTTAAGAGCTTTCCCAAGAAGTTTCTCTGAACGACCCTGACCATAATATGGCGCAGTGTCAATGTAGTTTATACCACTTTTTACAGCTTGATGAACCGTTGCGATGGACTCTTCTTCGTCGATATCACTGGAAAATGAAGTTGTATTGGAAAAAAAATAGTCAAATGGATTCTTTTATATGGAATCAATGGTTACGTCTACAGCACACGAAAGGTAAAACTACAATATATATAAAATAACAGTTTAGGTAACCTACCTCAACGTAGTGACTGTACGGTTACGGAAGGTAACTGAACTTGACTTGCTGAACTTCGAAGCGAGAAGAAACAATATAGTGGACGGTACGCGTTTTCCGCTTTTCAGTTACCACAAGAGAACATGAAAGACTTCTGGTTAATCAATCGTTAACCAGATTGATCAAAATCCAGTATGATGGATTTAGGAACATTTCGAGAAGTCAACATTGGTCCGGTCTACTACCTTGTTGCACCCAGAATACGGCCACATGAAAATACTGCGAAGCTTGGAGTCAGTCGAACAGCTTCAATTACAAGAGATTGTTAGAGCCTTTACCAAACGAGTGTTCCTTAACAATAAGCCTGAAAGGACGAACAACAAAAAAACCGAATAGTCGAATCCCAGTCGATGCTGAGTATATATTGTAGAAGAACCATTTCTAGGGTATAGTACCGCCGGTAGCCACAATTTGCTGTCCAATTTGAATAATGTTAATCAGTTTATCCAAGAGGGAATGAAGTAAACATTGCCATATCTAAACTTTAATTTACCAAAGGTGTTGAACCTTGCGGTGCACAGGTCGAACTGCTTAAAGTAGCGGGATAAGACTTGGCAGTAAGGAACACACACCACATACACTACACACACAACTTCATCTGCAGACTATGATCGAAGGAAAGTGTGCCGGAAGAATGGAATATCTAAATTGATCCATGGGAAAAACCACCCTTCAAATAGTACCAACTATTGAAATACGAAATTCCTAAAAATTGCCTACAAGATCTCATCTCCTGCATCTAAATCTTTTTGTCAACATTTTAATTGGTGTATACTGTGATAATTTCTTTGTGAGCTTGGATACTTCGAAGATGTCGAATACACATCTATGGTAGCCCTGTCATATAGAATATATGAACACCACCACGAAGGTACGGTGCAGTGGAGAAAACCCTGAAATCGGTTTGAAGGCGTAAGTAGTAAGGGAACTCAACCAACTTAGAGTGCGTAACTGGTGGCAACTTGAGATCCAGCAGGATACAAGCGCTTCTTGGATGAGGTTCAAGCCCATTTTGGACTTCCGAGCGTAAAGTAACACATTTTTTTTATTGATATCAAGATATTAGTTCCCATATTTGTACTTTGACGTTGTACCTCTTTTGATATTTGCGAGAGAGTTGCGACAAAATGTCTTGGATCTGGAGTGGCAACAAATCTTTAACGCCTTGCTAGTCCCTTTTATTCCAAACTAATTTGTAAAATCATGGCTTTTCTGAGCACAGTCGGAAGGCTGAATTCACTGAGCTTTGTCTAGGTCCCACAGACCCAAAGGATCGTGGGAAACATGAATGCTCATGAGCTTGTTAGACACACGACTTCAACCTGCCTAAACCTTCGATAAGGAATTCCATAGACAGTTGTGTTCCTTATGAGTACAATCGTATGTGAAATGCAGATGGGCCAAAGGAATGTTTACCGACTTTTCAAACATTCATCAGTATTCTTACCGTCTGTTGGTAGGAAAGACTGTAGACTGCTCACTAGCGAATCAAAAGGGACACATGCTTTCGCTAAACATCCTAGTCCTAGGGTAATGTGGTTGGCGCTGGTACTGCATGTGCAGAATCACTGTGAGTTTCGATTCTAATACTGTCGATAGAAACCAGAATTATCAAAAAAATGATTTTAAAACTTTGTACTAGTAAATGTGGAGTAATAATGATATAATATCGAGCATCTGAAATAGTTCTAAACTAGGTGTACATAATTCTTATTGCATGTTTTTATTTTAATATCAGAGGTTTTAAATTACTGAGACAAGAGCCACCTCATCAGTATATCCCATACTGTAGCTTAGGCTTTAATAGACAATTGTAAACTAATAAACTATAATAGAGACTTGGATGGTAGAGCTGTTTAACTACTCTATTTAGATATGGTTTTAGGAAGGAAGTGTGTTCCTTCTGATTAAACTTCTGATCCAAAAGATTCCCATCATCGGATGCTATTCCCTTACACCTTCGCAGTATCTCTAAACCATAGTTGACATCCAAAAACAGGTTAAATAGGCACAACTTGTCATAATTATTTCTAAGCTTTACATTGCAAGGACGTTTTTTACTTTTGAATATAATTGGTTTTTCATTTTTATTTTTCTGAAACAAGAAGAAAAAGCTGAGATACCTGAATTTCATATTATTTCTGCCAAAAAATTGGCTACAGTTTGATATATGTATGTACATATGAGACTGAAACTTCGTGAGAAACACATCAAAAGTAAGCGATGGATTTTGTGTATTGAAAATGTAGTTCTAGAGTACAGGGTTCAAACTTAATTTAAGAGCAGCCAACTCATTTTTGTTAAAATTTATGTAAAATGTTTTTGTTTTAGTATTTTATAAACGAGTTGAATACTGGTTAAATTGTGATCACTTATTCTCAAATCAAAGGAAGCTGATTGATAGCGAACATGATTGTAGGTCTGTTTGTTAACTTGAAATATCGTACAAATTTGTACAAATTCGTACAAATTTTTACAAATTCCTGTTGCTTTACTCAAAAAAGTTGCAACAAAGAGAGCCGATGGGAGCGATAAACATTTCTCCTCCATTGAAATAGTTGCAATTTTCTGCCTCATAAATTTCTGTGGGTAAGCTGTGTAACAACTGTCAAAGCAAACAGCTATTATGCGAAATAATTTATTATACTAACAACAACCAAATTCACTAATTGAATTTTGACGTTTTATACACAAATGTGGTTTGCTGCGTTTGTTTACTTTGTCCGCTTTTACACGTCGCAAGTTTCGAAAGATTCAAATGAGTGCAAAAGAGAGGGATAATGAAACAAAAAATACCCAATTAACCAAATTCCCACTGCATGTGGGTAGCACTTTCATTGCATGTTTTTGACATTTATTTTCTCCTTCTTCTTTTTTTTTCGCATTTGCTTCATTATTTCTTTGGTTGTTGTTACGAGCACAATATTTCAGTATGGCGGATGAACTGAAATGGACCAAAGAATTAACAAGCGGGCTCATTTTCAATTATGAAACACTGAGCGCCAAAGATGAAATGAAAGAGAGCTGTCAAATAACATGAAAAACCCAAGAAGGGGGAAAAGCTTTCGTGTAAAATTGCGCGCATCACTGAATGACAGATCAAAAGAAAATAACCAGAACATGCGCATTACACATATGCGACGTGTAAAAGCGGACTTTCTTGCAAGTTTCTCTCTCTCTCTGAGCGAATTTTCTGCCATCTTTGAATTTTGACAGCTTTTACCCATTTCACCCCAAAAAGTACCCAAACAGACCTTGTTTCTGTGAAATCTTAAGAAGATGTGGTATGATAAACAAGAATCCAGTCGAGTTGGTTGATTCTAAAGCGATTCAAAACCAGACAAAGACAAAATCGATAAAAAAAATGTCTAAATCAACCGAGTCAGCCAAAATATTTATATTTAGCTCATCTAGCAATATTGTGTTATTGTAAGTTTAAAGCTCTAAGAATCCCCAGCTATTATATCGCCTAACTTTTATACATACGAGTACTTATGCAGTCTGTAGATACAAACAGAACAATAACGAAAACCAAAAACTACACACGCACAAAATACTCGTATAATATCAGCGCAGTTTTTAAATTTTAATTCGGCGATCCTTTAAATCGCTTCCAAAGAATATTGCAAATGCACCGACCGAATAAGATTCGTTACTATTAGTTCAAATATATTTATAACTTTCTTCTTCGAAAATCCAAATTTCAGGAAAAAAGAAGTGAAATCGTAGATGATCCAAAGATGCGAGATGAGTGAGAAAAGTACTCGTATGAAAGTTTGTTCTCATAGTTCGGATATTCTGGTGCATTTTACAGAAAAACTCCAACAAAAAAAAAAAGATGCATACAAAGGGTCATATCATTTGAAACGCCAATCATATCTAGCGGCCAATCATATCTAGGTTATTTTACAAGTCCAAGGTATTGGCGAGATACTGATAATCCAAATCGTGTTCGTGTTTCTGATTATGGAATAAACACTTATTTTTATAAGTATTTATAACTCATTGAAGATATGGAGATTTTCGAACTTTAATCAACGTAAAACGCACTAATTAAATATAAAAGTTGGCACAATTCAATTACGAGATATTCTTCATCAAAAAAGCAGATCTATTTCTGCTAATTTAACGGTTTTCTTGTTCCTTAATTGAAAACAAAATATGTATACATATACTCGTATAATAATAGGTGATTTTTTGCTGTTTAGTTTTTCAGTGTTCTATTTTCTAAATCTCACGCGTGATTCCTGACATGTGTCAAAGTCAAACATGCTCAGTTAATATTGCCATTTCATAATTTAAAGACTTACACCCGAACAACGCTTGAATTTTATTATCAAAATTCATGTTCTGTTAAAAATCTTACGATTGTCATAATCGACCTTTGGCTACTGGACATCAAGCCACCTACCCGTATGCGTAGACTGCGTACAGAGGAAAATATTGCTGCTGTAAACGCCATTGTTAATGAAGAGCGTGATTTGTCCATTCGTTGTCATTCGCAGCAATTGCGATTGTGTTGCTCGACTACGTAGAAGATTTTACGCAAGGATCTTGGTCTAAAACCTTACAAAATACAGCTTGTGTAAGAACTGAAGCCGAACGACCTGCCACAGCGCCGAATTTTCTGTGAGTTGGCTTTAGAAAAGCTGGGGGAAGATCCGCTTTTTTATCGAAAAATTATCTTCGGCCACAAATCTCTCAATTCTGGTTGGTCCGTATTTGGCGTATTTGGTCCGATGTGCAACCTCAGGTAACACAAGAGCTGCCAATTTACCCGGAAATATGCACTATTTGGAGCGGTTTATGAACCGATGGACCAATTGAGAAATGAGTTCGGTGAACAATTTTACTCTCGTTTTGAGTCGGTGAATTGGCCGGATAGATCGTGCGGTTTGACGCCTTTAGACTATTTTTATAGGGATACGTCAAATCACTCGTCTATGCCGATAAACCAGCGTCAATTGTAGCCTTGAAAGAAAACACGTGTATTATTAGCGATATACCAGCCAATATGCTGGAGAAAGTGATTCAAAACTGGACTCTCCATGACATTTACATGAAATAATAGCTTTGTTCAATGAGGCTGCCCAGCTCAGGCCAGAGCATGAACATTTCAGGTTTTCGTGTTCAATGAGAAAAATTTCTGCCCAGCTCATGTTTGCTTTTTGTTCAATGACTCTGCCCTGGGCAGGATTCTGCACTTACTTTTGAGGTAGAGCAGATTTGTGAGAAACGTCAAAATCAGCTGTGATTGCAAATTAATTGTTTTTTCCTCGAACTATCACTTGAAAAACTGTTGTTGCTTTTTTAATTCATCGCCTCTAATACCATTTGTTTCAACAAATTAAGTTCCATTATTTTATTTCTTTTGTTTCACGATTCATACTAAACTTGTAAACTCAAATAATTATCCAACAATCGAAAATGAAGTTGTCATTTTTGACAACTAACATATGGCCGTACTTTTCTGCTCTCATTTGATCTGACATTTTTCATAAACTTGCGCTGCCTTGCCTTTTTTCTCATTGAACAAAGCTAATCTTTAAAAAGTAAATTGCAATCATTGATTTATCAACTCAAATAAAAAATGTATACACTTTTGCAATTTTCCTCTCTTTTTTTGACAATTAAACCAAACGCTTAAAAAATCGTCCATTATTTACAAATAATTTGTCTAAAATGAAAGATGCCAAGTTCACCCAAATGCTTTAAATGATAAATTAACATCTTTTTTTGTAAGTCCGCTTTCATACGTCGCAAGTGTGTAATGCGCATGTTCTGGTTATTTTCTTTTGAATTTTCATTCAATGATGCGCGCAACTCTACATGAAGACTTTCCCCTTCTTTGAGTTTGCATGTTATTTGACAGTTCTCTTTCATTTCATCTTTGGCGCTCAGTCTTTCATAATTGAAAATGAGCCCGCTTGTTAATTCTTTGGTCCATTTCAGTTCATCCGCCATACTGAAATGTTGTGCTCGTAACACAGCGAAAGAAGTAATGAAGCAAATGCGAAAAAGAAAGAAGGAGAAAAAGAAATGTCAAAAACTTGCAATGAAATTGCTACCCACAGGCAGTGGGAATTTGGTTAATTGGGTATTTTTTGTTTCATTATCCCTCCCTTTTGCACTCACTTGAATCTTTCGAAACATGCGACGTATGAAAGCGGACTAACCAGAATCTTACTAAATTAATACTCGAATCTATGTACACATATTGAAATTGTTGTTGCTTTATTTTTAGAAATATTATTTTAGTACTATTGTACTAAAAGGTTTTGAGAGCAAGTATTGAACGTTGAATTAGCCACACATATGTAATACAAAACCAAACGAGTGCATGCATACAAAAATGTATGTAATCACAAACACAAACATTGTACCTACTTATCACATACCAAATAAATTCTTTTCTGATCTGTCTCCGAGTTCTTTTATTTGTTCGTAACGATGTGCACTAATCTGTTTATTCCGCTAGCATTTGTAATTAATTAAAAATTAAAGCGACATAGCAATCTCCTGATTTCCGAAACAAATTTAAAACTTCATACATGTCTCCTGTAAAAGAAAGGAAAATCGAGTGACGCAGGTTTTTGAGTACTCGTACTTCACAGTTTTCAAATATTTTTTTCCCATGAAAACATTTTTCTAAGTGTATCATTTGACAACTCCTTATCTTTTGTTGTCAAGCTAAATATGTATGCTAAATGCATGATTGTTATAAAATTTGTTTTTAGAAGTAAAATCTTTAATTCTAAATTGTAAACAAATAATTAGATACGAACCCATATACACTGCCAAAGGGTCCACCTCCGAGTGATATTTTTGATACCTTAAGTTTTGTTTTGCCAAGTGGGCGATATTCCATGCGCGCAACTTTATCCTCATCATGGAATCCTTGAACAAAAGTTGATGGAAGGGTCATCTTCGCTTCTGTTCTTTTAAATATCACACGTTTTGACTTCAATAAACAACTAAGTATGTAGGTATAATTTAAATTATTGACCGTAGTTGCTATTATACTTTCGGTGATAAAAGACAGACTACCGGCGCAGTTATTCAAATACCAACATTTATATAGCTATATATGTATGTATGTCAAGATTTGTAAACAAAAATAGAAAGATTTTATGCACTTACGAATATTAATGTAGATGTAGAAAGCTTTCAGAATTATCAACATGTAGAAAGCTTCCAAGCGATTTTCAATGTTCTAAAGGCGGTGTCCGCATCTGGTTGGTTAGATCGATGGACTCGAAGCTTATCAACCTAAATTTTATTGAACATGATAATACGTGAAAATACAGACATTTTCTGTAAGATCTACAAGTATTGCAATGGTAATTTATAGTAGCCTACAAATTGTCATAATGAAATTTTTGAGATACTCGTACATCCAAAGCCAATAAAACTGACGCACTTAAGAAATTTTAAGTTTGTATGTCTTCGGATTATAATTTCAATACAAATTGCTTAAATCTAACTACGAATTTACATATCCCAGCTATCTATTATTTATGGTTTTATTTAATTTAAAAATGAATATTGAAATTGAACTGAAAACCCACACAAGTAGAGATGAAGAAGGAAACCTTGTAGTAGAGTCAGAGTCGGTGCTGATAATATGGAATAACCCGCCATCAGACAGAGCAGACGAAGATTACAATATCTAAGCTGAAAACCAACAAATCAGTTGAACCTGACATCTGACTGGACGAGGTATTCAAAGCTACTGGAAATAACAGTGGAGAGCACTCAGGACTCTATGCCCGAGCTACAAAAACGGAGACCAACTCAACTGCCTCAATTATAGAGGTATAAGTCTCCTCAACATCGGATACAAGATTTTGTCTGCCATGTGTGAAGGTCTGAAACTCTTCGCCGGCAACCTTATTGGTCCCAATCAGTGCGGTTTCGGACCAGAAAAGGCCATAATCGGCGAAATCTTCACAGTCCGGCAGATCCTGGAAAAAGCTCAAGAAGTCCAAATCGACAACCACCAACCACCGTCAAAAAAGACAAGATGACGCGCTATCATGTGACTTCTTTAACATTATACTTATATGAATGGTGCCTAACTCACAAGGTAACAACGGAAGCATAATCTTTCAAAAGTCTGTGCAACTACTACCGTACGCCAATGATAACGACATAATTGGGAGCTCGGGCTGTAACCGGTTTATTCGCTAATATTGAAACAGAAGCTGCCAAAATAAGTTTAGCGGCAAATGAGGGTAAAACCAAGTATATGCTGTCAACAAGAAGGAACACACAACACGAAAATCGAGAAGATTCAACGACGAACTACACGAGCTGTTCAGCGACATCGATCTAGTCAGAAAACTGCTCAGCAGTCGGCTGAATGGACACCAATGGTCCGGTCCGAAGAGTATTCGAATCTAACTCGGAGGGACAACGCAGTAGAGGAAAACTTTACCTTAGGTGGTGCCCTTAGCAGTCAGCTAAAGACCGGACTAACTGGGGAGGCTTGTTAGTACCGGCCCATGTTCACCCCGAACTGTAGCGACACTTAAGTAAGTACCTAAGTATGTATTAAAATTGAAATGTGCTTATAAAATATTTTGGTATGAATTGGTTTATATATTGGTGTCCAATTCACAGGTTCATTTCATTACACGTTAGTTTCAATTCGTTTCGCGAAGTGAAGACTGTTAAGGATTGCAACAAGTTTAATAAAATGATGAATTTTGTCTTGCTATTATTCTGTTACTTAAATACAATACTTATCAAACTAATTGTGTAAACTCGAATTTAAAAATCTAAAATGAGTAAAATTTGAAATTTCTATTTATTAAATTTTGCTAAACCTTATGCACTCGTAACTTAGACAACTAAATTCTAATTTACCCTGTGATATAATTAATTGCTTTCTTTAATCGAATTCGACTTATCAAATATACGTGGTAGTTGTTGTTATCATCTATCGAAACCAGTTCCCATCGAATGATACGAGGGCGGGTCAATAAGTCCGTGACTTTTGGAATAAAACACAGATTTTTTGATAAAAAAATAATTTTATTTTTCAACGTAGTCTCCCTTGAGCTCTATACACTTTGTCCAACGCTTCTCCAATTTTTTTATCCCTTCCAAAAAAAATGATTTGTCGAGGTCCTCAAAATAGGCCTTTGTTTGCGAGATGACTTCATCATTGGAGTCAAATCTTTTTCCACCAAGCCATTTCTTCAGGTTTGGGAACAAGAAGTAGTCGCTTGGAGCCAAATCTGGAGAATAGGGTGGATGAGGGAGCAATTCATAGCCCAATCCATGGATTTTTGCCATGGCAACTGCACATGTGTGCACCCTTGCATTGTCTTGGTGGAAAAGAACTTTTTTCTTGGCCAAATGAGGTCGGTTTTTTTTTCAAATCGTCATTGAATCGGTCCAATAAGTTGGCATAATATTCCCCATTGATTGTTCTTCCCTTTTGAAGGTAGTCAATGTGGATTATCCCGCGTGCATCCCAAAAAACAGTCGCCATAACTTTATTGGCTGACAAACCCACCTTGGCCTTCTTTGGCGCCGATTCACCCTTAGAAACCCACTGTTTTGACTGTTGTTTGTTCTCTGGTGTGTTGTGATGGATCCATGTTTCGTCCACAGTTACAAAACGGCGCAAAAACTCCTCCATATTGCGATTAAACAACGCCAAACCTTCCTGTGAAGTGAAGCACACGAAATTCACTTTTTTCCATTTTCTCCTCAAATTAGTGAGTAGTCTGATAAAAATAGCTGTCAAACACAAACTAACTGACGCAGCAAGTTTAAATTTTGACAGGAGTCAACTGACAGATGCCTGTTGACAGGAGCAGTGTTGCTGTTTTAGTAAAGAGGTCAGAAATTCAAAAAGTCACGGACTTATTGACCCGCCCTCGTACGCTACTGTATTACTCTTGAGAACATCCTGTTGTTCAGTTTTTTCTATTGTGTAAACTTGCAGTTGTTAAAAGAATATTGATGCTCGACCTTTTTTTTTCGTAGAAACCACCAACCTGATCAGACGTTTTTCTTAGAACTTTGGGTAAATTAGCGACTCTTTGCACTCGATTGATCTGATTGAAACATACAGTCCAATAAAGTTTACAACGTTTTGTGAGTTGTTGTTTTTTTTTCTTTAAACACTTATTCATTGCAATCAAGATGAAGACCGATTTTAAATATTGAACACAAATGTGAGGCAACTGGTAAAAATTGCAGCACGGCTTAAAAACTATACCTATTAAAAAATCTGCCAGTCATAGAAAAATGCCCTTTGCCTATACAGAGCGTTCCGGAAAAGGTCCATCCCTTCTTATCCATGAGTTTGAATACTCGACACATAACAACTCCCAAACTGCGTGGCCATATTACACGAGGGCGCCATCATACAGGTACTAATGTTTCTTAAGAGCTTGTCACCTAAGAAATATGGTAACTTATCTCGCAAAAACTCAAGGTAAAGAACCGAATTGGGCCTTGAAGAATGTCGATATCGTTAAATTATTATTGCTTGTTATCAAATACTCTTGTCTTGGAAAGTTCTCTCTATCAGGTGTTAGAGGTTATTTTCCATTCAACTGTGTCAACTGTTTGAGAGCCTGTTTATCAAGGACATTGTTTGCTAGAGAGACTATTAACAAAAGAAGAGCCAGAATCTTATTTCACTTGGGACAGAAGTCTACTATAGCAAAAGTTGATCCTTTTCTGCTGGAACGGCCTCTGCCTGACTCAAGCTGTCCGAAGCAGTTCACGAAAACTGACTGAAAATTGTAATAAAATTTCATATATAAGCGCTTTCAAAATTATTACGTCAGCTCTCTTACCACCTCCCAATATAAAAAGATTAATTTACATTCAATACCCAGTTTAGGAAAGAATTGTATGTACTCCGGCTCTGATGTTCTGTAAAAGTGAAGACAAGCCGTAATATAAACCAAATCTTTTCTAATAAACTTATTCTCACATAGAACCACACAAGGCACCCAAACACATGTTGTACATGTCTCCTTGTAAAGGCTAAAGCATCGATTATTGTTTTGATGTACATATAGATATTGATTTAGACAGATCTCAAGTTATCTGACTACATTTCGACAATTGTATAAGTTCTAGCCGGTGTTTTCCCGTGTTTGGAAGCTTTCGCTAATTCGTTGTACTATCCGTATTGTGCCTTCTATATTTGCCGCCATTTGCAAGTAGGTAGACGACGTTCAATCTACCGACATAAGGCATACGAAAATAAGCTTTTTTTCTGACACTCCATCTTTACATGAAGTGTATTCCTGGTGTAGACTGGTAGTCTAGAACTTTGTTACTCCAGTTTGCTGTTGGGAATAAACAGAACCAGGAAGAACGGTAGATTAGAATTTTCTCTTTCGACTTTAATCGGCAGGCAATGGTTTCGTAAACGCCTTCAGAGAATTATTCATTGCTACTAACTCATAGTTGAAATGGGCAAAAATGTTCTAACGGGCGAAAAGACAGCATCGTGAAGAGGACTTCAGAAGAATACTCCCGGTTATATCCCGGTTATATATTATGAGACCAGATACCTTAAAAAATATCGGCAAAGGAAATACCAATTTGGCGATGCCCAGTGTTATAACACATCAATTGCGCTTATTTTATCTCCAAGTGGTAACTATCGGGCACTGGCCGATGTCCATCCTGACTCAACTTGCCAAAGTTGCACGTGGAATGTTAGATCCATTAATAGGCCCGTGCAGCCAAACAACTAGCGGAGGCCATCCAAAAAATGCGATGGGGTTGGCCTGACAAAAGAGGATGAATAACTGCTACATCTAGTACGGCAATAGTTATCAACGACAAAACCAGCGCCTATTTGAATTCGGGTCTGTTGTTAGAGGCAGACGTAGGCAAGAAGTCTTGAGAGTCCGACATGTTAATGACCGCCTCGTAACAATCCGTATTAAGGGTAAATTTCCACAGAGGAGAATAATAATGACACCAAAGATAGGTCCTATGAGCTCTTGGATAAAACCTATGAGCAGTGCCCTAGCTATTACATTAAAATTGTCCTCGGCGATTTTAATGCAAAGCTAGTAAGAGAGGACATTTTTGATAGTATGGTCGGAAGGTGTAGGTTAATCGACTTTGCAGCGGGGCGAGACATTGTCGTAGTTAGCACGCAGTTCCTACATCTCAATATTCACAAGGTTACTTGGAGAACTCCTGATCAATCAACCGTCAACCAGATTGACAACATTGCGATGGACGAAAGGTACTCCTCCAGTATTATAGATGTCCGAGCGGCCAACATCGACTCGGACCATTACCTTGTTGCAGCTAGGGTACTGTTGTGAACATTCCGAACATCGCAAAAGCTAATACAGTGAGTAAGTTTGACGTCGGACGGCTACAAATACAAGGAATCGCCAAATCGTTTTGTTTGCGAGTTTGGCTTAATCTTTTAGAGGTCATATGCCGCTAGAATCAATTATCGAAGACCAGTGGCAAAATTGCCAAAAAGCCATCAAAGATGCTGCCTTTGATGTGCTGAGTTTCACTTGGCCACCACATTGAAACCCCTGGTTTGATGACGAGTACCAACAGCATACACCAACTCATCTGTAAGATATGGTCGGACGAAAGTATACTCGATGAATGGAACCTCAGGAGACCCTCTGAACTGCGCCAGCTACATAACAACGCCTACAAGATCCTATCTGCCGTATTGTGTGAACGTCTGAAGCCGTTCGTGAACAACCTTGTTTGTTCCATATCAGTGTGACTTTAGGCCAGGAAAGTCCACCATTGACCAAATATTCACACACCAAGGCAGACCTTGGAAGAAGCCCATGAGCACTATTCATTCTTTTCATCGATTTTAAGTCCGCGTAAGACAAGAACTATAGAGACGAGCTATGCTGAGCAATGTCTAATTTTGCCATCCCTGCCAAATTCGTCCGTTTGCGCAGGATAACGATGGAGGATGTACCCTACTCCATCAAGGTCGGTAGAGAACTCACCGAGATCTTTAATGTCAAAAACGAATTTAGACTAGTCGGTGTGCTGCCATGCGTTTTCTTTAACATCATTCTTACGAGAATAGTGCAAAACTCACGCGCCAACACAAGACGCACAATCTTTAAAATTCGTCCAATTAATCATAATCTTGATACAAATCAGTGTGATGTCAGTGGCGCTTTCGCGGCGAATATTGAGGCGGAAGCGGCGGAGATGGATTTAGCGGTCAATGAGGACAAGACCAAGTAGCTATATATGCTGTCAATAAGAAACGACAACCAATACAGAAGTCTCGGACAAAACGTCACCCTTGACAGATATAACTTCGAGGTAGTTAATGACTGAGATCAAGCGAAGAATAACTCTTGCCAATCGCTGCTTTTTTCGGCTAAGAAGGAAATTGACGCTTTCTCGAACAATAAAAGTGACCGCATATAAGACCTTAATAATTCCAGTCCTGCTATATGGGGCACAGGCATGGACTTTATCAAAAATGAATAAGGGTGCTCTTGGCAGGAAAATTCTTCGGGTGATTTTTGGTCCCGTCTGCATAGACTGTGAGTGGAGACATAACGACGAAGGTTATGGGCTGTTAGCGACGTCGACTTAACCAGAAGAGTGGAGGTCCAAGGACTAAGGTGGCTGGGTTATGTAGAGTGGATGGACACAATGTTCCGGTCCGAATAATCTTTATGTCCGGCACCGAGGAAAAGCGCAGTAGGAAAGACCGCAAATCAGGTGGCGCACTCAAGTGGAATGGACCTCAACCAACTTAGAGGGCGAAACTGGAGACAGATAGCTAAAGACCGAGGGCGCTTTTTGGTTGAATTCCAGGTCCACCCTGGTAAGTAAGTAATTGTTTATCGTTTAAATAACAGCTGCTTTTCATCCTGTTGAAAAATAACCCAAGTTTTCTGGTTTTAAAGGATATAAGTTGATCTTCCGCTGAGGGGTAAACACTCATTGCACGAAGCACAGCAACGTTAATAAGGTTCTGGAATCAATAGTGTTTAGAAAGATCAACTAGAGGAAGATCTTCTGTAGTTTAGAATCAGGCTCTTTCAAGTAATAGAACACATCATTCTTGGTCAATTGGCTTTACATTATTTCAAATTGCTCCCTCCATCCATTTAATGCCATCCCAAGTAAACCCGCCATCATCTTTTCCTTTCGCTGGGTGCTTTTTTTTATATCGACCGATTGAAAGTTATTTCTTTTCATTTGTACCGCCTTACGGTACATTGTACTTCTTTATTCTTTAAACAAAGTTCATCTTTTAGCTCACACATCTTTATTGCTCATTGATCTATTCCTTACTGAAGGCTCTTTTTTCTTTTTGCAACACAGCCTTCTCCGTTTGCAAAAGCCTTTCTCATAAACCTTCATATTATCTCCGTCTTTTCTTATCTAAAGCATTCTGACCAGATTCAAGTCCCTATAAAGCTGATATATGGTATTCTTTCAAGAGTTTCTTCTTCGCTGGACCTCCCCACTGATGTCATTGCTGGAGTTTACTTCAGATCCCAGGTTTACAAATTTATGTAGCACCTTAAAAATATGTCTGTTTTTTTGTTATATTCTAAGACGGCTAATGTTGGTGCCGTCCTTTTTTTTTTGTATTGATGACAGGAGATGGCTACCTTGTTTTGTCTTCTCGACTGCTGAACGCCTTTTTGCTGTTTCTGTTGTACAAATTTTTTTTAAATATAGTGCCTCTAGTGTTGGCTTGTCAGCTGCACACGATACTTTCCATACGACTTTGACAGAGAACCGAAAGTTCTCCATAGACATCCTCTGCACCCCCGAATGAGTTTGGCCAGGATACCAAACATGGCTCTCTAAAGTTAATCTCTATAGACGTGGTCTGTCGTGAACTTTATACATATGGACCTATATGGTTGCTGTCTATCAGTTTTACACATAATACGACAGCGGGGATTTTTTGCATAGGCCCCTGTAGTTGGCACTATTCAGTGTTTCACTTTTCTTCAAGACCGGATAGACGATGCTGAGAATTTATTACTCGGGCATGCAGTTATCTAACCAACATTTACAAATGATCTCGTGCGTGCTCGTCATCAAATCATTTCCTCCAGCTTTGAAAAGTTCGGAGGCTAAATAAAGAGCTCCTGCGGATTTGCTAGATTTGAATTTGAATATAGTTATTAGGGTGTCCCTTATATGGGACAAACAATTTTTTTTTAGATATCAAAATGCATACCTCTTATTTCTTTTTAAACTACCCAGACTTACTTAAATACAAAATTTCATCTTGCTACGTCAACGTTAACCCGTGCCGACAGAACTCTGAAGATTTTGAAAATTTCTGTTTTTAACCCTTTCCGTTGTATAGCTAAATTAATTTAAATATTAAAATTTTTATGAAATATTTATTAAAAGAAGATAAAAGTACAGATCAGGCAGGATATTTTCTTTTGAGGGTCTCTTTTTTACAGTCTCGATACAGATTTCTATGCTCCTGAACACAGCGTAGTAAAAATTACTTTTGCTCTTCCTTTGCAGTGATCAAACCATGAAAGTCTTGCATAAGTTTTACAGCTCTTTCAGCCGTATCATTAACTGCCCTTAAGGAAAGCACTTTCCTTTTCGCCTCTGAATAGGCAACATCTTCATCCCATGTAGAAACGGGTATCTGGAGGCTGCTTTGGAGATCAATTTGTCAACAGTTTCATATTCCTTTAGCCTCTTCAAAGAGCACAAGCCATGGTTTTACATATAAAACCGCAATGAATAAACAGACGTCTTGAAGTGCTCGCCTATCCTTGGCGCTAATTTTGAACTGGGATTGCAACAAACATATCTTTAAAGATTAAATAGCTCTAGCCATGCACCTTGCTTGATGTATCGCTCCAGGAGGTCTAATTTTAATTTTTTTTTTCACTGTTTCCTCCTATGAAAATATGTTAATAGATAGTTCAATCAGTTCCCGATAATCGTCACGTCCAATGGTTTTTTGCAGTTTCAATGGCAGCAGTATTAATAGTTTTCCAGTTGTCTCTAAACTTTTTGAACAGTGGGATATGAGCGCTACTTGTTATTTTTGTTTCGAACACACATTTTAAAACCAGTTCGTAAACGTGATGGCGGCAAGCAAAGAGTAGTAATTCCCTGCCTAGTTTTTGTTTCAAAAGTACACAAGCTCCTTTCAATCGCCCTGTATTAGACGCAGTTGTGTCACAGCACATTATTTGCACTTTATTTGCTGCAACTAACTTAGGCGTGATAAAGTTCTTCCTTCCTCTTTTTGTAGTAGTTTCAGAACTTACCATTTGAGAGGTGGATGCGAAGGTTTCCTCAAGGCTTTCATCAGAGCTGGTAAATTGATCGTGATGTTCTTGCGTTTAAATAGAATCTTGCGTAGTAACAGATGACGATAAACCTCCGAAACACATTTGCTCACATCTTTTTTTTCTCTTCATTTAATTTCCTTTGTCTTGCCCTTTCTTCCTTTTCGGCTAACTTTTTGTCTACACCCGCTAAACACCCTGGACGCCCTGGTTGTCTTTGTTTTTGTAAAAAATGTCTTATCTTCTTCAATTTTTATCCGTTCCAAAGCATCAGCGTTTGCTATATCAAATAAATTATCTAAATTGTTCTTAAGGTCCTCCTCACGGCGGCGCTTGTAAATATCTTGTATTTGTTTACAATTTTTTTGCAACTCCCTCCAAGAATGGTGAAGATCCACAAGTTCTTTTACACAGTTAGGTATAGCTTTGGTAGGGATTCTAACTTTTTCCCAAAATATAATACACTCCCGAATGACGAGATTAGCGCTTTCACTAACAGTCAATTTAACTTCGCGAATGTTAGAAAAAGTACTGAAAGAACTTGACGATTAGACGGTAAATTTGCGCCTGTTATTTGATAATTTACGAAATATTTTTTTATTGCATCTTAATTCCAATGCCACCTTTTAAATGTAAAACGTAATACGTATTAATCGCGAGAAAAATTGAGAACAAATGACAAATGCCGTGAATACGCACTGCTACTGCCGCGCAAAACACACTCGTATATGAATGAACATGAGCGCACTTTGGGGTTCAAGTCTTTCCAACTCTAGAGGTAAAATAATAGAAAATTTTCTCACCAACTCTAATTTTATTGTGCTTAACGACGGTAGTCCTACCCACTTTTCCACACATGGTACCTTCACCTGAGTCGACCTATCTCTTATTTCAGCCACTATCTATCCAACTGCATCGTGGTTCGCACTTACTGATCTTCATGGTAGTGACCACTTTCCTATCATAACCACACTCAATATGGGTAACCAAACACCACCCGCCAAAAACTTGCCCAAATTTGTAACCGATAAAGCAGACTGGACACTATTCCAAAGCACCCTATGTAGAATCTTAGACAAAAAATCAGCCACAACGAATATAAACAAAGAGGCAGCCGTACTTACCAAAACCATCCGATCAGCAGCCAACTTATCTATTCCACAAACGAATAACATAATAGCAAAAAAACATGTGCCATGGTGGAACAGGGAGTTAGGCTACCTTCGTCAAGTTAAGCAAAAAGCATGGCAAATTTACAAAAAACACCCAAACCCTACAAACCTTGTTTTTTACAAAAAAGCAAATGCCGCCTTCCGACGTGCAGCTAAAGTTGCGAAACAAGAAACCTTCAAGAACTTTACCGCTAATATAAACCCAAAAGCCTCCTCGAAGAAAATCTGGTCTGACATTCGTACCCTTACAGGAAATTATATTCAACGAGGCATTAAAGTTATTAAAACGGACAATAAAACTCTTTCCGACCCTTCTGAGATCGCTAACCTAATTGGACTAACTTGGTCTGATTACACTAAGGACTCTAACTTCCCCTGCGAGTTTATCGAAGCAAAATACTCCCTAATAAATAACATTCCACAAGAATATAGCATCTCGCCATCAGCCAAAACCATCGAATCACCCATTAATTTATTAGAGCTGGAAAGCTGTCTTAGCAAGGTAAAGGGAAAAACGCCGGGTATAGACCGCATCTCCTATCCCATGTTAAAAAACACACCACCTGCGTTCAAAACTCGCCTGCTTGCCCTATACAATCAAATTTTCGAATCTGGATACATCCCTCAGATATGGAAAACAGCTAGTGTTACGCCGATTCCGAAACCAAAAAAATCACCAACAGATATTAACAGTTACAGACCAATTTCTCTCCTGCCCTGCACAGGAAAAATTTTGGAAAAAATAATATCTAATCGACTGCTTTGGTACATAGAAAAAAACAATTTTATAGACGAAAACCAAGTCGCTTTTAAACACGGCCGATCTACAATAGATGCGCTTTTACACATAGACGATTTCATCGCTTCCGCACTGTCTACAAAAAATCATGTGTCTATTCTGTCAGTCGATTTTGAAAAAGCCTTTGAAAGAATCGGAATACACATAATTTTAAATAGACTTTTTGAATGGCGAATCGGTCCAAAAATCCTAAAATATGTAAAATCATTTTTATTAAAAAGGAAATTTCGCGTAAAACATAATAACTTCTACTCCGGAATCTACAACATTGAGAACGGTATTCCACAAGGATCACCACTCTCAGTAATTTTATTCATAATAGCTTTTCACGAGTTAAGCGCAATTTTAATAAAATTTAAAATAATCCGACATTCTCTTTATGCAGATGACTTGTATATATTATCTAAATGCAAAGATTTAAATAAAGTTAAGACCTGCTTTTTCAGCATTTTGTCCGACATAGTTAAATGGTGCAAATTATCCGGGGCAAAAGTCTCGTTTGACAAAACTAAAGCTTTGCATATTTGCAAAAAAACAAGCTGCCAAAATCTGCTGAACTTTAGTTTTAATAATAGAGCCATAAAGAGCGTTAACACATTAAGTATATTAGGAGTTATATTTGACTCTAAATTTAGTTTTAATGAACATTGTAAATCATTAAAAAAAAGCTTAGCTACCAGACTAAATGTAATTAAGTATTTATCATCACCAAATGGTTATTCCCATGCAAACAGTATTATAAGAGTAGTTAAGTCTATAATTTTGTCAAAAATCGACTACGGCCTTGTTATCTACGGTAAATGCAGTAAATCTTCGCTCTCTACAATTAAACCTGAATATCATGCAGCTGTCAGATGCGCCCTTAAAGCTTTCAGAACCACTCCCATAAAAAATATGTTAACAGAAGGTGGTCTTCTATCGATCGAACAACGGATCGACTATCTAACCTCACTCCTCTTACCGAAGATCTTATCATCACAAAAATCGCCAATAACATCCGACGCTAAAAAAATATTATCCCGTAAAAGGATTTCAAAACGACCGTCAACTATGTGCAACGCAATCTCCGCAGCCAAAGACTTCAACATCTCCTTCAACCTTCATACCCACAGGACACCGACCCACCCACCATGGCAATTAGACCCAGAATCTATAATTACTGATCTACATGCATTCCAAAAAAACTCGACACATAGCGACATATACAAAGCATTGTTCTTTGAATAATACAACCAATTCAAGAACCAAAATTGGAAACTTGTTTTTACAGACGCTTCTAAGACAGAACACTGCACTTCATTTGCAGTTGTCAATGAAAACAACAGGGTCCTCACAAAGGGTTTGTTGCCTCATTTCGCTTCAATCTTCACCGCTGAAGCTAGAGCGATACTTCAAGCTACAATTGTTGCCGGGGAAAAAACTACACTTATTTGTACAGATAGCTTATCTACCTTAGAAGCTTTAAAAAACATCAACAATAATTGTGAAATTATCGAAGCCATCAGGGACAAACTGATACAATACAAAAATTCATTAAAACTTCTTTGGGTACCTGGGCACATGGGAATTCTAGGAAACGAGAACGCTGATCAAGTAGCGAAATTGGCGATTAAAGAACCACTTCAAATGTTCAACTGCCTCAACAGAATAGATCTTCAGAGGGAAATCAAAAGACTTTTTGAAGCTAAAAGGCAAACACTTTGGAAAAACTACACACATCACTACTCATCTATCAACCCCGGAGCCCTTTCGACAATATACCCATCCAGCTGTTCAAAAAAAATGCTAACATGTTTTCTGCGTCTCCGAATGGGACATACCCAAATTACTCATGGGTACCTCCTAAACAAAACCACACCATCCAACTGTCAACTATGCTGCAACAATTCACCACAATCCATGCAACATCTCCTCGACTGCCAGAAGATTAAGGACGCACTCACAAGCACATCTTGCTCTCTTTCACTTAAAGAACTGCTAATGACACCATCAGAAACCAACATCAAGAAAACTTTTATGCTGCTTAAGTATTTAAATTTTGTTAATGACATCTAAACAATTATGTATATTATTTTGTTTAATATTATAACCCCCACAATTATAACTTCATTAACACTATCTATATAATTATCCATGTATTATATATGTATATATATTAGCTGATAGTCCTGGTAGCTATGGCTAAGCAAATATTGTTCTTGTAATTTACTTACATAACAATAAAGATTATAATAATAATAATAATAATAAATTAGATGCAAGTCGGCACAGGTTATCGTCCTCCAAATAAGGTACAAATTTATTTCCGAGTGTTTTAGAGGCAAATGAACAAAACTAAGACCTATGCGTTAGAAATTTAAAACTTTGAAATATAAGGCACACCCTAATAGTTATCCTCACTTCATTTTGATGGGGTATGAAGAAGATTCCCCAAGCTTTGTCAAGATGCATTCACTTTACTAGAAGTGCTTGTCGTCAATCATCTTCGAATCATAACATACGAGTACATATGTAGATTTCTTGATTTCAGTCGCTTGCTGAAACCCAACACGCTAGGGCCGGTATTTCTGATAGTTTTCTTGTGTGGCATGCGCATGAAGGGTAATACGGAATTATGTGCGGGATTGATGGAAATGGGTTCGACAAAGGCTCTTGTTTTTATCCCTGTTGGATGCCAAACTTTCCTCCGGTTTGACTGCCCCATACGTATACTGTCCACCTCTTGGGCACTACTTGACTCAGCATTGTTTCAGCAAATTTAAGCGCTTGCTCTTCACAGATCCAGTATTAAGGCATATAATGACTACTGTAAGTGAACGCATCATTCAGATATCGATCGATCGGCTGAATGTTTGTTTTCTGTCAAATAAGACCCAGCCCAGATGATTTAGATCAATTTAGATCTCACAAGCTGACTGGGTGCCTATTGTTGCTGTCTCAATTTTGAAACGGAGATCTATTCCATCAGAATAAGATAAAGATGAAATAAAACAAAACATAAATATTCGTACATCACGTCGTAATATATTTTATCTATTTAAAATACAAACGGATTTATCATCCAATTTTGAATAGAAACATTATAAAATATATTTATTTTTATTGTAATAATTTTCAGAATGTATGTTCTTGCATTAACAAAAAAAACGAGAATCCAATGAACCCAGCCTGACAATATACAATACAAAATTTCAAATATCGTTTTTTTCATCTTATTTACTTATCGTTTGCATTTCCATATGTATATAAAAAAATAAATATTCCAACATTTCGCTGGGTTTTCTCTTCAGCCGTATCTATAAATAATTCTTACTGACAAGCACTGTATCCCTAAATTTGTTTGCAAACCTCATATTTTAAAAGAATACATCTCTTAGAATATTGTATTTGGGTTTGCTTGGTGCAACTGGAACCTGTTGTTGCTTCTTAATTATAATATCATTGATCTCATGAATAAGACCATTCGTAGCCAAGACATCGCACTTGGTGATCATGGCGTTCTCAACCATTGGGCGGCGATTGCGATTGATTCGTAAATTTGTTCCACTAATCGCCTCAATAGTTCGGACAAATGGCCAATTTGTTGGTGCAATTCCAGCACAGCATACAATATCGTTTACGATATGATCTTTAACCAATCGTTCAGCTTCAGATGGATTTTCAGAGACATTAATATCGAACTCTTTGAAAACTTCATTCTTTGGCAGCAAGACTGTGAAGGTCTCGGAATCGTTATTCAAAAGACTGGTCAAATTGGCTACCTTTACGGCTTGAAGGAACTTGCTGTATTGTGGATTAGCTTCCAACACACTTAGAAGATTCTAAGAAAGAGAAAAAAAACCGAGAAATTAAACCAGGAACAAAAAATGCTTGGAAAAAAAATCTTAACATACCTCTTGAGGTTTCTCTAATTGCCTTTCAACTTGATGCAACACAGTGCCGCAGCTTTCATCGTCGAAGTGCACCAATCGAGCACAGTTGACAGTTGCACGATTCATGACATTCGTGAAAATGGAGTGAGTGGAATACAAATTGATTCTGAGATCTGATCCGGATACAGATTTGACGAGATCTTCTTTGAGATCACAGGTCTTGATCTTTGGCTGAATTACATGTCCACGAAGGTAGTCCTTTAGTTCAGGGTTATTCTTAAGCTGTGCGGGGCTTTCCTTTAGTATCTGAGCCCATTTCGAATCTTCAAATGATTTGTCAACTGGTGCAAAAATTGTTGCATTGTCATAATCGTTAAATTCTGTTTCCAAGCCGGATGCCTCTAAGAGTGCCTTGAAGATGGTAAGATTCTTCTCACTCATCAAAGAGCTTACCGAACGAGAACTATCGCTTGGCAAAATTGTATCAACAACATGAAGAACACCATTGGTACCCATGATGTCATTCTCAGTGATGCGTGCCAATCCATTTATAATAACATCATCGATGGTCATTTCACTATTGGGTTCATCGTTTGAGGTATGCTCGAAGCGAAGGCTTTCACCGAGAATGTTGTAAGCCAAAGGTTTAGAGTTGATAAAGGCAGCTTCCGAACAGAATGTAAAATCTAGAATATGGCTCTTGAGAATGTCTGTAAAAAAAAAATCAAAAAAATTGTATTATCAAATATATTGTATGTCAATTTATTTTCTACTACTTACTAGAAGCACAACCATTGCCTTCCTTGAGTTTCCTTCTCAAATTCATGTCCAATTTTTCAAAGGCCCTGTCGGTAGGGGCAAAGATGGTCAATGGCTTCTTGCCCTCCAACAATTCACTAAGCTTGGTCTTCTCTAGGACTGTCCTGAATACTGCCATGTCGTCACGTTTGCGAATAATATCCATAAGATTATTGGTTACTGGTGGTAGAACTCTGCTCACGGTATGCATTAATCCGTTAGTAACCATTTGGTCAACTTTTCCTAATGGAGCACAATTTGCAGTGAATAATGCACCTTTCCTGCTAAGTGGGCGGTTGTAGATATTGATACGGATTGTGCTATTGTCAAGTTTGGTTTTCAAAACATCCTCATTAGCCAAGTCTTCCATGGTTTTCAAACCATCTACCATATGATTCTTAAGCAAATCCTTTGAAGTGAATCCGAATTGATCGGGGGCATCACGGCGACGACGTCTATTACCCATAGGTACATACACCAAGTTCTGGAAAAAAAAGAGAACACACATCCAAACAGCCCTTTCAATGATGAAGTTGGCACTTCAAAGATTTACTTACATTTTCAAACATTTGTTCCGAAAATCTTGTGAATGCATCATTTGTTGGCAGGAAAAGAGTAATGTTTGATGATAGCATACTTTCAAGACCGTTGCTCTTCACGCTTCTCAAAAATTCACTACCGCCCATATCCTTTGCTGTATCTTCAAAAGATTTAACTTCGACCTTCTCGCACTGTTGTGTGTATTGAGCATTTGGTGGACGACCATATCCTTGGCAACATTGACGGGTGATGGTTAGTGTTTTCTTTTGACCATTGTGACTGTAACTAAAATTTGAAAAAAAAAAAAACAAAAAAATGTTTAACGCTAACCAGAAACTTTTTTGGGGCTTATTTAACTAGTTGGAACGCGCAATTCAAATTATATACTATAATAGTGAGCGAGATATGTTTTTGAAATTCTGATGTGTACATCTCACCAACTAATAACGCTATTTTAATCTACGGCGTGGGTATACTGCTTATTCGGCATTCAGTCTGAAAATCGATTACATGCAACCAGCCGCCGCCTTAAAAGATATGTTCTGGATGAATAAATCAAATGCGGACCCAAAATCTGAACCATATTATACAATAGTTGCAACTATATGTATGTCATCATAATGCATCCGGCAGCAACAACCACGCAATACTACTCAATTACAATACGGGAAGGCTTCGGGATCCCATACTGCTGCAACAACTTAGTAATTTTACAACAGGAGTACAGAGATACTCCGGTAAAAGATCAACAACCAAAAACATGAATATCAGCAGAATATATAAAGTTTAAGAGCACTGAAAAATGCGCCAAACAAATCGAAAAAAATTCTTCAATTATTGCATCAATGGTGAGGGGAATAAGGGAATGAGGGAATGATAATTTCCCTCATCTAGAAAGTACAATCTCAAAAGATCTGGAAGGGTAACGTTCTCAGCAAGCTGGGCTATTTCCAATCCAACATAGAGACAGTGTTATTGAAGGCGTGAGTGCGTGGAAAGATTCCAGCGGTGTCACTCGGAAGCTACAAATCTTCGAGAATAACAAAAAGACAGTATTTCGAGTGAACATCTTTTAAAGTGAGCAGGGCTGGAACCAAAGGGCGTCACCATACACTGAAGGCAGTTCTATTGTGAGGCACGAATTCATTAAGCAGAAGAGCAGGTTGCTTAAAAAAAACGTCACTCAAAACTGTTGAGGTGGAATCGAGGTCATTTTAAATGGGTTAGAGTTCGATTCGTGTTGCAGGACCCTTAACAAGATGCACTTGCATTCCAAGTGTTTATAAGCCAAATAGATTAGCAGTGAGTCCATTTGATCCAGCAAATATTTTAATCGATAGTTCGAATATCGGGAGACATGAGTTCCGTAGATTTCGTGAACACCTCCCATAACTCTTTTCAATGCTTTCTGATATGTGTCCTGTTCTACTGAACGCGCTTACTGTCTGTCTGATGGCTTTGCGGCACTATTGGCAATAGTTTTCATTACATATTGCTACCAGCATATGATATCTCGAAAAGTTTTAGAGGATCCTACTCACATTCGATACCTTAACTGCCACTAGTTTGTCGCCCGAGATGTGGGATATGAGTATTTGAAAGCATTTCGCGTGCTCCAATAACCTGACGCACTTAAAACATTTAGAAATGTATAGGAAGTCCTTAAAATGCCTATCAAGATATCAAATACATATAGTCCCATTTATATACCTAGTACAATTGGAAGAAATTGGCTTAGCAATAGATTGCTGTCATTAACCGAAAAGATAGGATTAGGATAAAAGGAACATAAGAAACTCAAAAAATATGCTAAAATGAAAAAAAAAAAGTTATTCAGTAGGTTTTTGGGACTGTGCTCAAGTCGGTACAATGGCACAATATGTGGCTCATATGAGCTCAATTGGTTTTTGTATGGAAAATCTTGTGACAGTCATTTTCTACGCAGAGTGCTATGCCACATTGCTCGCAAATCCATCTTATTCGATTGTGGCATCGTTACAGAAGAAACAGCTGATCGCTTGGATAATGACGAAGCGGACAATGGTGCGATGAAACCCCAGTAAGTCTATATTAGAATTTTTGGCTGTTTTATACAATTTCCAAGCGTTGACCATAACAGAAATTACTATTGCTGTGAAAAGTCGCCACCACCACTTTTTGCCACGAACTTTTATTCTATAATTATTGAGTCGTGATGGTCAACGCTTCCCATTCCCGAATTGTACTCGGCGATTAGTTTTAGTTGTTTGACACTTATTTTTGCTTTTGGTGTCGAACACCATCGATTGACGGAATGCATCGGCTCAATACTTTCAAAATTTGATCCAACTGTTACGGCGCACGAAGTTACGAAGTGTCATTCCACTTCACAAAAAGTAATTTATTGACCGTGTCGTATCTGTGATTATGGAATCCTCTTTTCTCTTTTTTGAATACTGCGTTTGACTTCAACGGACATTTCTTTGTTCTTGATTGGCGTACAGTCCCAATAGCTCGAAATACTTTTTGTTTTAGGCTAACTAGCAGATCATATAACGTACACAAATTGTCAAAGAAAACAATGTGGTCAGTGGCATTTGTTGTTTTCCCGCATTAACGCCTTTGGCTCCGCAATAGGTGTCAAACTGTAAATTTTTAGAACCAAATCTTACAGGCTTGCGTCTAATGAACTGCTTTGAAGAGTGGCTGCCATTGTAGTATCGTACCATTGACTCTTCAATTGAATATTTTTCATGCATGTATCCGAATTGGCAGAATTTCTAGGATAAAAGTTTTCCTAAGTGCCTTAGCCATTTTGTCGGTAGCCATAAAATTATTATTGTCAGCAAGGTGGAGGTATTTTTTGATTTCCCTGAATCTGTTGTTAGCAATGATTGGCGAACGAGTATCTTCGTCTATTTGCCAATACATATTATTTCTTCGCATAGAGTGGTAGCTAGTATACATATGCGCATTAGCCTTTGACGCATAAAGGCAAGTTTGGTCAACAATCAAATTTACCACTTCTTTGTCAAATAAAGTTTCGAACACTTCAAGTGGCAACTTTTCTTCTAAATCCGATAACATTTTCTTCTTGTTTTCCAAGTTCTCGACATCTAAACATCACAAAATCCTTGTGACCATTTCGGAGAATTCTCACAAGGTTTTGAATAGTTTATCTTGAGGCACAGTTCTTGATCTGCACTATCGCTGCTACAGAATACCTCAATTTCTCCTGGAATATCTGGCGACATGATGTTACAGATTCTCGGAGTCACCTTCCTCCTCATCAGTATTACAATCTGCATCTGGCAGAATCAAAGGAATGTCGAAAGTGACATGATTTGATGAACTTTCCACGAAATCCAAGGCGCTACCCAAGTTTTGAAATCTTCGGCCATAAAAGGCTGATGGTTTGATGTTTCCAAATTCTATTTCGATGCGAATAATTATCTAAAAGAAATGCTTACCTTATTAGTAATTGTACTCAAGCGATTACACTACTTTTCCAACTTACCAAACGTTATTAAAATATTTTTTTTTTTATTTAACTTGTCAACAATGTGAACACACAACCCTTTTCCTTCCCAAATCAACAAAAGAAATTTCTAATTACATATGATGCAACACTAAGCAGACAAATCATCGCTAAACTACTAAAAACGCGTGAAATTGCCGAAGACGTATAAAAAAACAAGATAACAACAACCGTTATTTGTGGTCGCTTTTTATCTACATGCAGCTGTTCAGCACAGTGCGTGAAATGCAAAAAGAACTTTGCAAAATTGCTTTTTTTAATTGCTTGTGTACAGTGGCCATTGGCTTGATTTAAGGACGCATCTTAGGTACTCGTACATACATATATAGGCTAATAAATCTCCCCTGATAGTGTCTTGATAAATTGTTTCAATCAAATATCCACACAGCTCTCGAATGTAGAGACATCACTGCTTTCCAGAATAACTAATTTAAGATAAAAACCAAAGTTACCAGAAAGTGTTCCTTATACCATAAATCTCTGTCCCCTGTAACCCCCAAATCACATCACAAGATTTTCGTTCTAAAAAGTCCGATACTCAACAGATTCATTCCAATTTTTTCTGGTCATTTGATCATATGCATGTATGGATCAACAAAAATCAGCAGCATACGCCTTATGGGAGAACTTTTTTTCGAACACGGGTGCCTATCGCTCAGATTTCGGTTTCAAAATACGAGTACTACAAATTATTACTGGTTTACATTGAAATTGTTTTTGTAACTTCTACAACAATACGATACAACCCCAGTGCTACCAGTCTGCCCCAAAGTCGGAGAGGGAGGCAGAATGATCAATTGCATGTGTATCCGCCAAATCCTCTGGATTTTCTAATAGGACCAGAGTTACCATAATTCATTTTGACAAGCTTTTTTGTTGTTTTTAGGTAGGTATTGTTATATACGTATGTACAACACGTCTGTTAAACATCTTTTATATGGATGTTAAAATGCGTGGTATAGAAATCATTATACATATAATATTATTAAGCAAACACGAGTCTTGTGATTATCTACACGACTGTTCTACAAAACCGATTGTCATTGATTATGTATGGTACAATAAAAAAAAATGTTATAAGTTACATTAATTAATTTTTTTTTTCTCAAAAACATAATTCATATCGTGAAAACAGGTAGTTGGCAACAGTGTTGTAATTATCTTCAGAAATTCCTGTCGACAAATATGCATTCCGTGGTATCTCTATGAGAATTTGTAAGAGCGAAATGTATATGCATTGCATTGTAACCAGAGTGAGAGACAAATAGGAGTATTCCTTTCCTTCTTCCCTGTACTGCAGATTTTTGTTGAACGGAGTACAGGCGCATAGCGTACACTTAACTGCGGAAACAAAAATTAAAGTGAAATGATTCAGACGCATGTGTGTAGATACTTTTGCAACAAATATTACACATGTATTACAAATACATACGTATGTATGTACTTGCGGTTAGTGAGCTGTTGATTCATAGAAATTAATGAGTGTGCGCCACTGTGATATAATTGAAAACGTAAACAATTTGACTTACCCATTTGCTACTGCATATTTCTTTGTTGACCCTTTTGTTGAATTTTAGAGTCAAAGTTGTCAAAATAAATTGCACAATCTTTGCAATTTCAAGTATTCATCTTTATATTATTACTTAACACAAGTCTCTGGCGCTAATCTATTTTATTGGTCATATAGCATGCGAACTTGTCACTCTTTATATGATGACGTGCGTGATCATCACGATCGCCTTTTGACAATAAGCGGATAATAGTATAGAAAAAGATATCAATACAAATGGTGCACGAGACGAATCAAGTATATAAGTACAGTGCCTTGGTGCACTCTCTGTATGATTCAAATAGAGGGGCATTCAGTTAATGACATGAGATGAGATGATCGTTGAGTGTCTAGTGTTGTATTAAGTATGTCGCATTCATATCGCATCTCATCACCCATCATGTATGCACTCAGCATACAGTTTACTCATGTAAGAGATACGTACAAATTAAAATCCTTTGTCAGATGTGCAGGCAGTAGGCTATTAGACAGATGATTTAAGAACCATTTTACAGGCCGTCCCATTCTGGAGCACTTCGTTAGTGAGGCCAAAAACTTGCTGATGTACTCGTATTCGCATTTGAAAGATCAAATAAGTTTACTTTCGACCACTGTTTTGAACCTCGGATGGAGCTTGAGACTCCATTACTTTTTGGACCGGGTTTCTGACCGCATTCGTTGAACACATCTGATTTGCTCAGTCTGAAGTTTCTCTACTATCGGTTTCTTCCGCGGATGCTCGTACTTCTCATAAGATCACGTTTTGTTACATCCGACGTTCATAATATTTTGATCTTATCATTTTTCTTTTATATTTTTCGTACATAGCCCAACACTGCATGTGTATATTATAACTGGAGGCACGAGGCTCGTATAGAGCAAACCCTTTTTTCTTTTAGAAAATACAGTGGAGTTTTCATGCCATTTAAGCCACCAGGCCACACTGACATTATGAGCGAAATCGTCATCGCAGTTTCCTTAGTGGTTGACCAGATATAGGGTTTTCCAATAGGGACATGACAACTTTTCTTTAAAATAATTAAATTAAATTTAAATAATTTGAGATATTTCAAAAACTTTAGTACAATCAAAACATTTATGAAAGGAACTCGACTTCGTTCATATGTCTACCGCGGGCACGTTTGCAGCGGTCAATTCGTTGGACCCAATTTTCAACGACTCGGTCACACATTTCGGCCGAAACGGCTGCTATTTCGCTTTCAATGTTGGCTCTGAGCTCTTCCAACGTCATCGGCGTGTTGGCGTAAACCTAGCGGCGTTAAATCGCACGAACGAGGCGGCCAATCGACTGGCCCATTTCTTGAGATAACACGCTCACCATACTTACTCTTCAATAAATCGATTGTAGCGTGTGCTGTGTGGCTTGTGGCATCATCCTGTTGAAACCACATGTCGTCCAAGTCCATATCTTCTAATTCGGGCCAAAAATAGTCGGTGATTATGGCACGATAACGCTGAACATTCACAGTAACGTGTCGATCGTTATCGTCGACAAAAAAATATGGCCCAATAACGCCGCCGGCATGCAAACCGCACCAAACAGTTATTTTTTGTGGATGAAGTGGTGATTCATGAAGCACATGTGAATTTTCATCCAACCAATAACGCATATTTTGCTTATTGACGAACCCATTGAGCCAAAAATGAGCTTCGTCACTGAAGATAATTTTGCGATAAAATTCATCATCTTGGCGCATCTTCTCCAGAACCCAATCGGAGAACGTACGTCGCTTTAAATGGTCCATCGGCTTCAATTCTTGAGTCAGCTTGATCTTGTATGGGCGTAAACCAAGATCCTTACGCAAAATACGCCATAATGTGGTCTGAGTGATGCCCAATTCTTGAGAACGCCGTGGAATTGACTGATTTGAATCATTTGCTACGGACGCCTGAACGGCAGCGATATTTTCGACACTTCGACCAACCAGTTGTCTCACTGACACGGCAACATCACACAACGAATATGTAGACTCAAATTTTTGCACTAAACTTATTATTGCCTGTCTACTAGGGCGAGAATTATGACCGAAAATTGGAGTTAACGCTCTTAAAGTTGCAGTCACCGACTCCGACTTTCGGTAGAAAATTTTTATAATTTGCAGACGTTGCTCATTCGTGTACTTTACCATGATGAAAATGTTGAGTTTACTGAATAAATTGACAGTGACAGTTTGATGATTAGTGAAAGAGTGCGTTCACAAATTAAATTCAAAGTTGTCAAGTCCTTATTGGAAAACCCTTTATTTATATTTGCCGCACTTTGGCATGATGACTCCTTCCACATATGTAAATTTTGAGTTCGGTGCTTCGGAAAAACGGCAATTCGGTCTTAGTACGACTGATTCGTAACCCGTTACCTTCTAGCGCCTTTCTGCAATTATTATGAGTTGCTTGAAGTGGTGTCACGTCGTTGGCTGTAATTGCGCTATCATAGGCGAAAACAAGAGAAGCTGTTCCGAATTCGTTGATGGGCCGTTTCAATAGAAAATCTTGCACCACATTAAAATGCATCGGACTTTGTACACTGCTTGAGTATATTAAAATTCTCCGGTTAACTTTCTTTTCAACATCATCGTACATATCGTATATGTATCATTTTTATCTATGCCTCGGATAAATTTTGAGATTTTAGCGCCGATAGAAAAAAGATCTCAGGGAACTCCGTCGAACGTTTTTTCCAAATCGATGAAGACGATAATTTGATCCTTCGAAGCTTTGCCATGTTTTTTTCCATCATTATTCGTAAACTCTGATCGCGTCATATGCCAACCTGCCTCCCAGAAAGCCGCATTGACTACCATGGAGTTTAACAATATTCCGATGTCGACTGTCGAGAACTCACTCGTACAGTATTTGCATACTGTACATTAGTTTCAGCGATCGGTAGTTGTTGCAATTTCTAGTGTCGCCTTTGCCTTTATAGAGTGGAGCCAGAAGCTCTCACTCCACTAGTTAGGCTTTCGATCGCCTCTCATCATTTTATTAAATTAAATCACGAGCCATTTAAACCTAAGATTTCCTAATGTCGCCCACACTTCGGAGGGTATGCTGCCGTGCACGACTGCATGCACCGAGTTCATTCTTTTTACAACTTCGCTAACTTCGGCTTCCGTAAAATCTGTATGCTCTTCGTGCCCGACAATCGAGGAAATGGTACTGAAGAGAAATTCTTTATTTAAAATACTCTTTCCATCTACTCCAAATCTCGTTGTCCCCTATTAGCAGGTTTCCCTTCTCATCTTCAAAATATGTTGGCGATTGAATTACTTGGGGGTTTTTCCTCCTTGCGTCGTAATCTTAAAAATGTACATTCACGATGCCCTTCTTCTACTATTGCACATGTTCTTATTACCCCCTTTTTCGCCTCTTTTTTGCAACGTTCATAGTCTAACTCAAGACTCACTTATCGGATTTGCTATTTCCGCTGTACTTATTCCAAGTTTCAAAGGCTTGCCTTTTGTCCATATTTACGAGTATATCACAGAAGGTGATGAGAAACAGTATAATTTGCAGCATCTTAGGTTCTTATTTGTTATAAGAAACCAGGGGCTATACCGGAAGGAATGAATTAAACTGGAAAGATGTATAGCGGCAGTGCCAACTCCGCCCACGGAAAATTTCGAAATATCTGAAGCCGAACATTGAATATTGAATACCCTGTCAAGCCAAATGGCTTCGGTTCTCACTTCTCCTTGGAATTCTCCCCTTAGTAATCTTTTTTTTTCCCCATCAATATACGACAGCAGATAATGATATGAGAATGGTCAATTATGCAGCTGCTCGTCATACGATTAGGGATAAGTGTACAGAAAAATAAATTAGATGGGGTCTGAGTGATGAAATGGCGAAAGTATGTGGAAGTAAAGAATAGTTTCCAATGCAATTCTAGGATATCGAGCATTTTTGAAAACTATCCTGTATTATTATGATAAGTGGGTTGATCGAAAAATGTGAATGTACCGTGCAAGAAGGAGGGAGGAAAGCATTATGTATCAGCTGGAAGGACCCACACAATAACTCAGATAGCGAATAACTAAAAGGTCCACTATCGATTTGAATATTTTACAAGAAAGCCAGCAAATAGCAAAAGAACTCTAGGCACCTAAGCGCAGGGAATCGTGAATGTTTCCAAATAGCACTATAAAGAGAAAGTGACACGATAACAAATCATCGACCGTTTAGTTACTGAAGCAACAATACAATTCCCCAATGTCGGTTCAGCTATCTGAAAGTAAGAATAATGCTTGGCTTTCTGAAAGAATTCCGTATACATGGAAATTGAAGAATTGACTCTGAGCATTGTATGCCACACTTATTCCAAGAGATGCCTCCTGTCCTGAGCACTATTAACGTGAATTCCTGCTGAATGCCGTATACAAGATCCTAACTAAATGTTGTGTAAACTCGAATTTCAATTGACAATTTGCCATCTTTTGATCAATTTAAGAGCCTGATCTTCAAATAGAACTAGCTATATTGCTGGTCGAAAAATATGCCATGAAATGTGAAATTTAGGAACATATGCCGAGTTCCGAGGACTAGATATGATAACATGTGATTTCTTTAATCGATAATGGAATAATACGTCGAGCACTATTGTCAAAATACCGCCGTCAATAAGTTCGTTACCTACTATGACAAGAGGTCTGAGTTCAATTTCAGGTGGTGACAACAAAAACCAAAAAAAAAAAAAAAACTGGCATCACTAAGCTTTCGAAAGCTCTAGAAATCAAAAATGCTGCATATGAAAACCTCTCACATTCTTTTGTCATTCGAAGTCGACAAAAAAACGTATGTCATTCGGTCTGTGTACAAAAAGCAAAACGAACAGCATAATGAGTCAAAAATTATCTTCAACAAATCCGTTCAGCCGTTTGACAATGCTGAGGACATCGTCAGGAATGACTGCAACGTCTGTCTTAAGCGCGTGAAATTTCAACACGACCAAAAATTGAGGCAAAAAATACTACAATGTCCCAAAGGTAGTAAAAACTTTTGGTCGTTCGTCAAAAACATCAGAAATTTTGCTTCACCCTCCATCCCAATGCTCATTTACAATAACATTCCAGCTGTCAGCTCTTTAGACAAGGCCAATCTGCTTACTGCAGTCTTTGCGACCAGCTCAACACTTCCAGATGATGCTTCGTCTCCGCTTACACTTGAGTGGTCGAATCTTCAATGGGACGAATTCACTTTCGCATTCATGTAGTAGCAAAAGTACTTAAAAATCTTGATATACATAAATCCGCTGCTCCAAATGGTATGTTTCCCCTTCTCTTAAAGAAGTTTTCTTCCATGCTGGCAAAACCACTGCGTAAGCTTTTCCATCGATCCTGCTCTTTAGGACTCTTTCCGAGAAGATGGAAAACAGCATTTGTCCAGCCCATCCCAAAAAAATCTTTTCTTCTATCTCCTCCTACAGACCCACTTATGTCACTTCTTTCCAAGGTCGTGGAAACGCTGATACACCGTCAATCTATGAAATATCTCGAAACATGAAAATCCACCGGTGATTTGATGGCATGTCTCACCGAAAAGTAGAACCAAAGTGTATATCAATCTGCCGAAAGGAAGATAGTTGCACTTGATATTTCTAAGTCATTTGACAGAGTTTGGCATTAGAAATTAGTATAAGTATAGTAGTATAATGTTTTATTTTATTTGTACAATACTTTCACTTTACAATAGTTTACCCACAAAGCAAAGTGCTTATCTGTAGGCGGTTACCAACAGTAGTATTATTCATGTTTACAAGTGATTAATAAGGTTCAGTTAATATTTAAGTTTTAATAATGTTTGACATATGGTTTTTCGTTTACTTTATAAATAAAAAATTTAGTTTAAAACTTTAGTGCATAATAATAGTGGTAGTTAATTATTATTTTTACTATCTCACAAAGAACAATTCTAGCAGATATTTTTTAATTTCTTTCTTTCTTTTCTTGAAGTTCCGAATATTTTTTAAATTTTGTGGTATTTGGTTTAATATCGTCGGGATAATAAATCTAAGTTCTCTGTTCCCGTGCACGTTAAACGTTGTCGGGATTTCGAACATCTCAAGTGCTCTTCTTCTGGTGTTTTGGTTATGTCTTATTAGCTGTAGGAACCTTTGATCATCCATATAATGTTGTAATGCAGTCATACGATAAATTGCGTTTATATCTAGAACTTTAAAGTCGACATTATTACGTTTAATCAGTTTAATTAGACGATGTTGTAGGTTCAGTATCTTGTCTAGATGAGTTTTTGAGGCGTTACCCCATGCCAGGATCCCATATCGGATTCGTGATTCTGCTAACGAGTAGTATACTTGTTTAAGAAGTTCGAAGTCTGAAAATCTTCTTAGATAAACCAAGGCAAACAGGGTGCTTTTAAGTTCAAGCCGTAAAGTATTTATATGTTCACGCCAAAGAAAATGTTCGTCAATTGTGACTCCGAGATACTTCACCTTTTTGACAACTTCGATTGACTTGTTGTTGGCTGACAATGGACACTGGTCGTTTCGGTGATATATATTGAATATATCTTCTCGCTTAAATGGGTGGCGTATATGCATCACTTTTGTTTTGGTAGCATTGATAATTAATCCATGGTCATGACACCGCTAAGATACGTCATCAAATTGCTCTTGAAGTATTTCTATTGCTGAGTTTAGTTGTTTGTGTTTTACTATGATGGCTATATCGTCTGCATATGCGTAGGCTGTGTTGTATTTAATTATCCTTAAAAGTTCATTAGTATATAAAATGAACAAAATGGGGCCCAGTTTAGAACCTTGTGGAACACCATATACACTAGATTTTTCCTGACTCAAAGTTGCTGCTAGTTTTACTTTAATTGTTAAGTAGTTTTTGAGCCAGTTTGACAAGTATCCTCTTACACTAAATCTATTTAAGGCTTCTAAAAACTTTTCCTGACTGAGAGTGTCGAAGGCTTTACGGAAGTCGATGAATAGCACAAGAACGTGATGGTTTCGATTGAGGCCTGCATTAACTGAACTCTCCTAGAAGTTTCTCTGTACTTTTACTTTTTTGAAATCCATATTGATTTGGGTGTAAAATTTGGTGTTTGCTGATATATGCATTAAGGCGCTTGACGACTATTTCTTCCAAACACTTTTCTACGATTGACATGATTGCGATTGGTCTATAATTTTCAGCTTTGCTTTTTAGGCCACCTTTATAAATAGGACGAATAATAGATGTTTTCATGAGTTTTGGCACGCAACCTTGTATCAGGTCACGATTAATTATGGTTTGTACCACAGGCGTAAGAATTTCAGCATTTATTTTGAGATCAACTGGTCGTATGTTACTCGTATCTGCTCCAGGTCCTTTATTGATGTTTATTTTGCTCAGGTTTTTAAATATCTCTTCCTCGCTAGCTTCTTCGACGTATATACTCTCTTGTATTTGCAAGTTCTCATGGCTTAAAATTTGTGTTTTAGTATTGCACATATGTATGCATAATGTTTGGTACTTGGTTTGCGAATTGGTCCGCAAATTCTTCCACAATATCGCATTCACCGTTGACATTTGTTGAAAAGTTCGTTTGTATAGTTTCATCAATAGAAGTTTTTTTCTTCCCAAAATTTCATTTATAACGATCCATGTTTTTCTGGGGTCATGTTACCTTTCGGAACGTTCAATTCAAGTTGTCTTGGATGGTTTTAAGTTCGATATTCACAAAATACATGCTGGTGTGCCCCAGAGGTCCATTCTATCCCCAACGCTCTTTTTGATTTTCATTAATGATCTCTTGTCCGCTGCTTCTAATCCAATATATTCCTTTGCTGACGACAGTACTCTCTGCTTTTCATATTCGTTCCCGGACTCGTGTCCCTTCTCTTCGGCTGTAGAACAGGAACGACAAATTTAAATACCTAGCCATTATCCATGAATGGCACTTGCATCGTCGAAACCGAAATTCTCGGTATGTGGGTCAATGACAACTTACGTTGGAATGACTATATATTCGATGTCGCTAAAAATGCTGAGAAATTTCTAGGTTTCCTCAAGCGATGTTAGAAATATTTAACCCCATATGATCTGGCCTCAATATATAATATAAGGCATTTATCTGTCCAAAATTGGAGTACCATCTGGTACTAAAACATCTCTGCACCTGCTGGATAGGATTCAAAACCGTGCGATAGGTCATACTAATATCAGTCAGTCAATTGACACCCTCGAACACCGACGTAAAGTCTCCTGTCTCACTATGTTTTATCGCTACTTCCACCTCTAGTGCTTCATTGAAATCGCCAGTATCATTCTGCCCCGTGTCGCTATGAATACTCATCAGTATACCCTCAAGCCCACTTTCAGACGCACTCTAAAATATCGGGATTCTTTCCTAAGCCGTACTACTAGCTTATGGAATGCCCTGCCTAGCTCTTTATTTCCTAGTCATTATAATCAGACATTTAAAACCAACGTACATCGGTACCTCTCTTTCTTTCGCCCGCGCTGTGTGCAAACATTTTAAGGGTACCTTAACCCTTTGAGCACGCTCTAATTAAAAAAAAATCACTAGTGACACCCAACTTGTTATTATAAAGATTGCATTACGGGTTGTGACGATATTGGGATCGAAAGAAAGGAACTTTGTCACATACTGGGGCCTGTGCGAAGAGTGAACAAATTAGAAGTGAATGTAGTCCAAGCCAAACTAGGGAGAATACCCGCTGCATCGATTGAATGAACAGCAATGTTCTAACTAAGAGAATCTTCGAATTCCAGTATCTTCGTTTGAAACATAATCTCTGGTTGAAGGATAAATCGCTAATGGGTAACAAAATGTTTAATATGACAAATTAAAAGCTCCATGCCTGAATAGCGGGAATCTGGAGGCCGAATATTTAAGCAGAGACCTTAAGTCAATCGGGAGGCCTTCAAGTATCGAAGTGAATACTTTCAAGCTGATAGCAAAACTTAAGTTCTAATTGATATGGGCCTAATCTAGTCATAGTTAGTCATTTTTAAAACTGTTATATTCCACTTACGTGGAGTAGTATTCTTTTACTAACTTCATTGACATTTACAATACCTGTCCGCACAGGCAATGACTAAATGTTAATCGTTCTTTTTTCATTCAAGTTAATAAATAAAAGCAAAACTCAGTACTACAAGTATACTTTGTTACCAACTTTAATATAATCTGTGACCCTCACCACATTAATTGTATTTTTCTGCCCTTGATACATGACTTTGAAATTTCCTACGAAATTTTCTAAGAACTCATTGAGCTTCAAATAGGAACTAGCGTCCCAGAATATTCAATTTAACGCAAATAATTGTTATTCCATAGAATGAATTGATTTAAATGCTAATTCTCACATAAAACAAAAGATCTCAAGAACGTGCAACGTCGAAATGGGTCAATTAGCAAACTCATCCCGACAAAGTGTAAATTTGGAATATAAATTAGCGTCAGGGCGAGAAACGAAAGAACTTCACGAATAGATCCTCTTTTTTGGGTCATAAAACTTGATAGACACTCTTGGAATACGCGAGAGGTGTCGCAGATGGTTATTAGAATTTTTTTCATGGACGGTGGTGGGAGCAGCAGTTTGTAATTTTCATATAATTGTTATTCAGGATGTAGCATTGTCATACGTAACTGAAGTTATCAACAACAGCAATAGCAAATGAGATGTCATAATTTTGAATTTACAACTTAATATCCCTGTTAACATCTATTTTGCGCTCTTACGCTATGTGTAGCTAGATTAAAAAGGGTGTGTTGAGATACGGTCATGATTTATAGATGACACAGATACATGTAGCGTACAACATTAATGCGGACATAAAGCAAAAACATGAGAATAAATTGGGTTGAAAGTGCACCTTTCACTACGAAGATTTATCATGAGTTCTCCATAAAAAAAAAAGAAAACAAATTAAGAACAAATCGACATGGCACGATTCTTCTTTTGCACTGTCATAAAATACCAACTCTTCACTGGAGAAATGAGTCATCAACCTAAATCAGTTATGTTCTCTACCAGCTGAAGTATGGTTTACCTACCTACTTACCTAATCTTGATGTGCGTGTAGCTCTAAGCAATCTTGCAGACGATTTATTGTAATTGGTATGACACGACAATAAGTTTTTATGAAAAGGATGACGCAGGGTACCGACTATTTTTTTTGAGTTCGTTCGAGGGACTTGACCTGAACTGATTGTGATGTCGATTATGTTGAAAAAACGTCTAACATATCGAATGATTAGCTCATCTACGAGCATATATTGTATTGTAATTACAGCCCAGATAAAAAATTGGACAATTTTATAGATCAAAAGTAAAGTGTGACCAGATAGCAATGAAAGTTTTTTCAATTGTTATGCTCGGTTCGCCATTACATCATGCATCGTTTTATGCTTCCGAAAAGTGTTGAAATTATGAAAAAATATTATTGAAATTCCGGCTCAGTTGTAAATACGCAACGTGAATTTCGCCGTGCGGTAGATCGTCATCATGGCTTCAGTGTGCTGGCAATTCGTCGCACCGTGAAAAAGTTTGAGCGTGAACACAATCTTTTGAATCTTAAGCCACCAACCAGAAAGAGATTGGTGCGAAATGAGGAAAATATAGCCGCCGTAGCGGCCAGTGTCAAAAAAGATACAGAAATGTCGATTCGGCGCCGATCAGCTGAACCGGCTAATTTTGCGGTTGGATTTTGGGCCTACATCCGTATAAGATTATGCTGATGCAAGAATTGAAGCCGGACGACCATAGACAGCGGCGTGAGTTCACTAATTGGGCGCTGAAAATGTTGGCCAGAGATCGGGATTTCGGCCAAAAAATCATCTTCTTGGACGAGGCCCATTTTTGGCTCAGCTGGAGACACCGTTACCGTCAATGGTCTTAAGTATAGACCGATGTAACTAACTTTCTATGGTCCGAGCTTCATAGCATCGGTATATACGAGCTGTGGTTCCAACAAGACGGCACTACATGCCATACAAGGGATGCAATGCTCGAAGTTGTGAAGGAGAAATCTGGCGACTGGGTCATCTTACGACGAACGTTCACCAATTGGCGGCCGCAATTATGCGATTTGACACCACTCGATTATTTTCTCTCGGGCTACGTCAAGTCTTTAGTCTACGCTAACAAGCCAACCATATTCCACACATAATGGCATGAACGTAGCTTCAAAATAAAGCCAAAATCAATTTTATATCTCACACCGTTGTTTTTTTTTCTATCGTTTTAATCTGGTCATCCTATATCTATGTTCGATTCCAGATCAATTTAAACAAGACTATGAGAAGGTACTATGTATGTACCTTGACAAATAAATTAATACTCTGCGAGTATGTGCCACAGATCAACCAATACAGGGTTCCAGCTCGAGGTACTGACCTAAAAAATCTTGTAGAGTAAATGCCCTCAATTTTAAAACGTATTTAATACAGGAAAGTAGGGCTGAAAATTATGAATACACCAGGATATATCGACAACTACCGTCACTAAAGGGTTCTGCCATACGATACTGACAAAGAGTGGGTTCAAGAATATAAAATGCGATGGTATACTGATGCCACGAATCTCCAAAGGAATGTGTCGTAAGCCTTAATTCCAGTGAATGTCCAAACATTCACGAGAGCAAGGATACGCCTTGCCATCGCCCTCCGTCAATTCATTGATACCAAAGCAGAACTCCATGTTCCAAGGCTCAAGTTCCACCCTTGGTATGAGTCGAGTGCGATCTAAAACATCTTAGGACCACGGCACCCAGTACTTATTGCAACTCAACATCGGATTGAAAACCTGACTCCCACGGTATCGTGATTTAAGTCAACAGTACCTATGATCGGCAGATTGCAACTGGTCAAATCGTAGCAACCTTTAGAGACGTTAAGTTCAGAAAACCGTTACGATAAGACCACTTTTTACCCTAACTTTTTATTAGACAATTTCAATACTGGAAGAAGCCTTTATAAATCGGTCGGTGAGGGCTCAATCGACAAGGGAATACAAATCATAGGTTTCGCCGCATGACATAGCAATTATAATAGTGGCGAAACATCTAGACAAGTTAGAACTGAGCGCAAACAATGGCTAGAGCCAAAGAATTTCACTTTGACAGAACATACTCGTAAGATGGAGACAATTCGACGTTATGACAGATTAAACTTTAGTAAACTAGTGGATTGCCAAATGTTGACGTAGAATGCAACTGTCCAGGCTTGTGAGCTCAACAATAACTTGTTCATTCCCAATCTAATTGGGAGCAATTAAAGTTAAGCATAACGATTATAAGGTACATAGTGTCTATAAACTAACCACAAGTTATAGCGGCTTTTAGGATAATTTTGGACAATGCGGCGTAAGTTATACGTACAATAAATATACGCAATCCTGATGGAAGTGAACTAAACTACAATAATCGGTGAAGGGGCGACGAATCTACATATATCTGCAACGTCAGCATAAAGCCTTGCTGAGCTTTCTCACGACTTGAGAGAATGCAGGAAATCTGAATTCATTGAATCTGGTTGGGATCCCAAGTCACAATGGAATCACTGGTAATGAAATGGCCGATGAACCTGCTAGGAAAGGCTCGGAACAGAGTTTTTCAGAAGCCAAAAAGCAGTAAGTAGCTACATTTTAAATGTACTTGTTGATCTTCAACTAGTTTTCACGCTCCATATTTTCGTTTCCTTCTACAGCGTTTGAGATGAAATTGAAAACGTTACTCGTTCATATGAATGATATATCTGATATATGTATATGATAAAACAGCACTTTTGTGAAAGAGCACAAACAGTTCAAACTTTTGAGAATGCCGCTTTTTATGACTATGATAAGTATGGTGCCTACAGTTCCTGTTAAAAACTATTATAAGGACTTAGCTTACACTAAAATTATTCAGCTAAATCTGCTCTAAGACACATCTTTTAGAATTCACGAAGAGACCTCGTATTGAAATTCAACACAAAAATAAGAAGAAATTGTTGCAGCGAGGAGATAGTGTTCCACATTGTTATTTCAATAAGGTGTCTTCTGTAAACCCTTTTAACATACAAAATGTTTTGCCATTAATAATACAACAAGGGCGATGGTGATTTAACCAAGCAGCTGTCGCAAAATTTTAAAAAACATTAGACAGTTTGGCAAAAAAGCGATACTGTGCTAGTATAAAATACTATGCTCGTATAAAATCATATACACAACAAATAAAGCATTAAAATTGATCGATTGATTGAAATTGCACTTATTTCGTGCTCTCTATATTTATTTATACACAAGTTTACACGTAAATAAAAGGCCGTACTGCTAGGCCAGTTATAAGTTAGTGTGTTGTGAACACAATGCTCCTAAAATGCTGTATATTACGAGTATATACAGTGTTAAAAAAAAGGTTATATATTGTACATAAGTGTTTTCTTGCGTGTTCCCACTTCTTTTACGAGCTAAAAGCTCATACAATTCGTAAATTTTACAACTGTCTTTCGTTTGTACATTTTATTATTATGAGGAAGCCTTAACATCTTTGTAAATCTGAAAAAATTACAAAGTATTCGTCAAAAGAAAGCTGCAATATTTTAATAAATTGCTACTCAGTGACATGTTTAAGTAAAATCATTTGTGAAACGTGATGCAAGTCGTTCCAAAGGAACTAAGATCAAATGCATTGTTATTGTATAATTTGTACATGACGGCACGTTGTCACTCTTGTTGATGTGACATGAATGTCATATTGACATCCGTACGTGAGAATAGATTAGTAGAAGGCATACTAATTAAACACACCTAAGTAATCAGTATGAATCATATGACATTTTTTTTATCGGTAATGCATACGATTAAAATATAAAATAGATTTTTAAATAGAAAAAAATTCATATTGGCATGAATTACATGTATAACTCTTTCCATTTCCTATCGTAGGCTGCTCCTATATCAACTCTAGTGGACCTACTTCTTGTGTGTCAATTTCTGTAAAAACAAGTTGAGTTGGGTCTGGTTAGATTTTCTTTTGCGTCAGTAGAGCAGGCCAGGCTAGAATCTTGTTATAGCAAACCGATTTGTAGTGCATCTGTCGAGAGCACCCCAAACAGACCGACACGTTTCGGAATTTCTTTATGCCTTAACTTTGTCGAACCACCGTGTAATATCAGCTATTTTGTTGTATTCACAGTTAGATAAAAGATTCCTAAAAGAACCGTGCAGTAATAAGAAAAGAATTTCAGCCGGCTGTTGTGTTTCCTCGATATCGATCCGTATACCTCACATAAAGGAAAAACTTGGTACGACTGCAAAGTGGCTGTTGGGATTAGAGAACGATTTTTCCAGTCTTACAAGGACGATCCGACGAAGAAAAATCCAAAAAATATATAAAAATATAAAACTACAGTACGAGCAACAACTAAAAGAAAAAATACTACAATTATCCCAAAGGTAGAAAACGTTTTCGGTGGTACATATGTCAAAAATATTAAAAACTCTCCCTCATGATTCATCTCAAAGCTCATTTATAACGACACTCCAGCTGTTAGCGCTTTGGACAAGGTCAATCTGCTTGATGCGCACTTTGCAATCAGTTAAACATTTCAAGATTGTTTCATGTCTTCACCTTCACCAGAGCGCATTCCATGTCACCAGTAATAGCAAGAATATTTAAAGACATCAAGAACATAAATTCGCTTCATACACTTCAGGACTTTATCCGATTAGATTTGTCGAGAATGTCCCTAAAAAATGCGAATCCTCCAGTGAAACGCCGCTAATCCTCAGATCATGAAATGTCTCGAGACACGAAAACTTCTCAATGCCAAGCAATACAATTTTCGATGTAACAGAGCAACTGCTAATTTGATAGTATGACTCAGCCAAAAGGAAATCTGAAGCATACCAGTACATAATATATTGCACTTGATATGCAAAAATCATTTACCAAAGTTTGCGGATGAAAATCACCTCTCGGAACTTGTTTCAATTATTTCAAGTTTGATGTCCACATAATAAATGCTGGGGCGTCCCTGGGCTCCGTACTGTTTCCGACACTCTTTTTAATTTTTATTAATTATTAATTATTTTTATTGGTTGTGATCCAGCATATTCCATTATATGCTACGCTCATTTAATTCCAATCTAAATCGCATAACTGATTGGGGAACCAACAACCAAGAGCAAAATTTACGAGTAATGTTTCCAAAATACATTGCTGTCCGCTGCTTTAACGATAAAGCGGCAATTAAATAGCCAACCAGCATCCGTGATTGGCACCGAAAATCACTCCAATCTCGATATAACCAAAAATGGTTATAAATGTCTAGTTTTCCTCAAGTGATATAAGAAACATTATACCCCATCTGATGTAGCTTCAATATTAATTTATTCGACCGAAATTAGAATGCAATGCTCACATTTGGTAAGGTGTTTCTAAAGCCTCTCTGCTCTTGCCAGAACGGATTCACAACCATGCGATTAAACTCAAAGGGCACGCCAATATTGACCAGTCAATTTACATGTTCCAACACTGACGTAATATCTCTTCCTTTACCTTGACCTATCGCTTTTTAGCAGCATCAGTGCTCCATCGGAACTGCCAGTAGCATTCCGCCCCTTCAATTCTTTAATCGTACTACCAATCTTACATTGATGGTATTAACCATCTTGCTTTGAATGATCATCAGTTAACTTTCAAGCCCATCTTTGGACGTACTCTGAAAATTGCGATTCATTTGTAAGTCGTAAAAATCACTTATGGAATAGCTGCCAAACTCTTTATTTCTTAGTCATTATAAGCTGCAAACATTCAAAACCAACTTGTCTGTAGCTCTTTTGCCTTCTTTTTCGCCCGCGGGTGCACAAAATACGGTTCAGATTGCTGTGAACCGATCCAGTAGGCTGGAGAGCCAATCGAGGTACACCATGAACTGTCTTGTATTCGTATACAATATAATCGACAGACTAAATTAATGTATTATAAGGATTGTGTCACTTAATCGAAACGTAAGACAATCTACGAGTATGCAAGATTGGCCAGTTTGTATAGTAAATGACTCAAGCGTTCATGTCTATGGGATATTACTAACATTGATTAATTTTTAGTTGTTCAAATCATTGGAAAGATGTGGATACGATAGATATCAACCGTGCATGTGTTGCTCCGAAAATTTTAAAATACAAATTACCTAACCAACGAATATTTAATTTTTTTTTTTTAAATGTATAACGCACATTCATGAACTCATTTTTATAGCTCATCATCAATCAATCACATCGAATGGACTCAAGATGACAGTAAACCATAATTCACACTCGATTTTGTTCTATAGCTTGTTCCAAAGTTCATTTTCACACAAATTGCTCGTATCCAAACCAGGAACTCTATCGACTGAGAAATCACGTTCCACAACATGACTCGTTTGGCATTTGGCCATACTTCATCCGCGGGCATATCATTCAACGAAAAAAAAACTGTCATGTGTGAAAAAGTAAAAAAAAAGCACTTGTGCAACATTAAAATCCATCCAACGTAGTAAGCACAATCAACTTCAGCCATACATAAATCTTCGAATTGAAACCGCACTGATCGCCGACTACGATCACACTATCAACTGAGGATCCTCTTCAACGAAGTTCGTTAGATATTTTATCATACATTTTCGATGAAATACCAAGAAAAAAGGTACTTATAGATACAATACTTTTAAGATCAACTTACATTTTCTTGCAGGTATGCTTGTGCGGCTTCTCTACACATGAGTTCACCGAAAATTGCAATGCACCAAAAATATTTTGCGGGTTGATGTTCACTTCAGTGGTTTCTTTTTCGTTATCAGCGCCATCCGACTCAGTTTCCTCACCCTCTACACGATCGACGCAGACATTTTGACTGTAAATAAAAGTAAAATCAAACTTCTTTGTCAATTTATACATAAACATATATTTTCTGTAATAAATTTTGATTTATTTGTTTATTTCAGTAGTGGTTTACGAGCAACTCTAGCCATCTCTATTGTGCGTCTCTAGAAATGCTCACCCTAACATGTCCCTGGTCGTTCGGAAAGAACGTTCTATTAAATTTATTTATTATGGTCTTCAATTGAGGAAATCGCTTGTTCTGCATAAAGTAGATAATTCTCAATGCATGCGCGTAGTACAAGTACGTTTTGCTACATTATGGGGTTAACGCCGAGAAAGAGGCGGCAAAATGTTAACATTTTGATCGTCAATTTCTATAAGAATGCCTTGCCGTCAGCCTGAGCACCCCTTACGACACGCAGCTTCATCAGCCAACAAACATCTGTCATCGTTTATTAGTGTCATCGTACGTACGTAAAAGCCATCGCCCGCCATTGAAACTGAAAGCGACTTTTGTGACTCGCATGACTTGCACTGCAGATAAAATGTACACCTAATGGTCGCATTTGTACTCGTAAGATGCGCAGTAATATTCATATATACGGATATCACAATAGTAGACGTAAACTTCTTTGTTCATTTAAATGCGGCCCTCGATAAATAATTTAGGACTTTTACTCGTAAATTATTCTTCTCAGAATTCTGATCTTATTCAAACAGTGATATTGTTGATTGATTTTTGTTTAAATGAAAGAGAAATCGTGCTACAATAAAACTGCCTCAATTGATTTGCCGATTTTGTAATGCAATTTGAATTTCAGAACAGTCAAATTGCTCTGCCCTGACCTTGAATGTATAAACGATCAAAACCGTCTGAAAATTCTGCTGCCGCTTAGGTATTTGCCTTAAATTTAAGCAAACTCTCAGAATATACGAAGAGTTTGGGTTTTTTTCTTTCATTGTATTTTGCAATTCATTACAAATGCTAAAAGTGTACACAGGCATTTATCGAATTGCGTAAAGCTAAAATGTTGTATTTCAGCACTGAGATACTCGTACCGTCGTATTGTACATTTAGATCAGAATACTGTTAATCAGATACTCAAACGGAAATGATGCTGTTTAGGGATAAACTTAACGACTTTTGCAATAAGATCGTGCAGATAGGAGTTACCAAAGATAAGATTGCCCATTAAATCTGTAGTCATTTTGAATGTACTCGTAAGCTGAAATAGCCTAACGCATGCCTAAAGTTTGTTAGCCGCAAGTGATTTGAATTATCATGGAGGCAATTTCGATAATGGAATGCTCAAAAGTAGACTCTTGTTGCGGGTTGCTTTGTTGTGTTCGATTTTTGTTTGAAATTCAGGCAACAGTTTCCGGTTAATAGATTTATGGAAACTTGCGTAACGCGGAAAGATTTCCGCGTGTCGAACATAGAACAGAATAAATGTTCGTAGGCTTGGACGTTTTTGTGGACTTTTGTCCACAATATTGAAATAGGATACAGAATAGGCGCAAGTTATAGGTGTGATTCGAGATTGTTAAATAATGCCGTGGTGTAGTGGTAGTAGCAAACGCTTCTCACTCGGAGGGTCCAGGTTCGAATCCTGCCCATGGCAAAATCAGTTTTTCATTGTATAATTGGAACTCAGACAAAAAAATTCTGCGTGTGAAGGCATAACACTGACACGTAGATTTGGCTGTTATAAGAGTTTCAAGCAATGAAAAAAAATACTGGGAATTATATCTCGAATCACTCTGAGTGAAGAATAACTTAACTCTCCGTCCTATTCGGACTCCCACCCCTGGAGAGCAAACATAGAAACCAAACACACCTGAGTTTCAAACCACTACAAAAACAATTTTCCTTTCTCCTCCTTCTATCTTTCCGCCCGCGCCCTGGCAACAGTAAAAGGGTATCAACCCCTTAGGCGCGCGTAAATTATAAAAAAAAAAAAAAAAAAAAACTGGATTTGCATAATTCTTTGCATGTAGATGGGTTTAAATTTTACAGCCGTAGACATAGAGCTGCTAAATATGATAGTAAGAATGATATAAGGCATGCATATGTTCAAAGTTGACACGGATCACTTCAATCGATACTCCCATTTTTTTAATTTTAAAACTACATATAGCGGCATCTGTACATAAAACAGATTCATCTTTGGCTTTGGAACCCCAATCAAACTTCTCCATATGTGCAGAATGAAAACGATATGCTATTGCTGTTTCACCAAAATAGGTAGATAATAGTCAAGCCGATACGATAAATTATTTCGTGTGACTTTTTTTTAACAAAAAGCCATGCAACTACACGAATTTTAACTGAAATCACTGCTGCTTTGTTGAGCAAAACTGCATCATCACCTCATCGCAGTGGTTACTATATTAAGTGCATATCATCTTGATCAAAATATTCGCGGAATAACCACCGTGTGGCGCTCCCATTATTCCGATTAGAGTTCTGTTTTTTTTTTGTTAGGTTGTAAATCTATTGTCAACAATAAATCATAGCTTGACATTTGCAAAAGTTACGTAGCCAAGAGTACATCGAACTCTGTGTGTTTTGGCGATTTTTTACAATTTTAGAAATGGATTTAAAGTTGCAACAACGAACTTGTATTAAGTTTTGCGTAAAAAACGAATTTAATAATTTAATGGTGCACGAACGTTGGGAATGCTGAAAAAGTGTTTCGGCAACGATTGTCTAAAGAAAACGGTCGTTTACCAGTGGCACGAGCTGTTCAAAGTGGTCGTGAGTCAATCGAAGATGATGAACGCAGTGGCAGACCATCGACATCGAAAACCGACGAAAACATTGATGGAGTAAAGGAAATGTTGGTCAATAACCGCAAATTAACCATCAGAGAGATAGCGGAGGACTTGAACATTGCTATGGATCCGTCCAAGACATTTTATTTAATGATTTGGGTTTCCGTCGTATAGCAGCAAAGTTAGTGCCAAAAGACCTCAATTTCATGCAAAAAAGAGACCGTGTTGACGTCGCAAAAGAGATGATTTGCGAGGCTGAATCCGATCCCACATTCATCAAAAGGATCATTACTGGAGACGAGACGTCTGTTTATGAGTACGACGCGCTATCCAGACATCAAGCAAGTGAATGCGTTCACCAAATGAGCCGAGACAAAAAAAAAAACACGTCCTTTTCAGTCAAAAAATAAGGCAATGCTCACGATTTTCATGGATTACAACGGTGTAGTGCATCATGAATTTTTGCCAAAAGGCCAGACAGTAAACAAAGAGTATTATTTGGCCGTTATGAGACGTTTGCGTGAAGCAATTCGCCGAAAAAGACCAGAATTGTGGACAGAAAACTTGTGGATTTTGCACCAAATAACGCACAGTGCCATCATTATTCGTAATTTTTTGACGAAAAATGCAACAAATACCATCCAACAGCCACCGAATTCACCTGATTCGGCCCCCTGTGACTTCTTTCTGTTCAATCGAGTTAAAAAAAACACTAGGGAGAACACGTTTCAGCAGCCAAGAGAAAGTAATGGAAAAATCACAGGAAGCACTGATGGGCATACCGTTTCGAGGATTGGATCAAGCGCTGGCGTAAGTGTGTTGCAGTCGATGGGGATTACTTTAAAGGGGACAGTGTAGATTTAGATGAATAAACTTGTATTTTTAATTCTCTAGATAAATTCCGGGAACATTTTGATGAATGTTGTGCATAGAGCCTAGATAAGTCCTTGCAATGGAAAACTGAGAACTGCTCTGGCAGAGTCCCCTTAGTTTTTCAGCATAGGGTCTTACTACTCAATTGCCTTCTTAGCCCAAAGAAACAGCGAAGGGCACGAATGATTCTTCGTTTTGTTTCTGCTGAGCTTTTCTGTAGCGGACCCAAAGTAGACAAAGTCCTTTACTACCTCGAAATTATAATTGTCGGCTATGGCGTTCTGTCCAAGACGTGTCCGTTCTTATTGACAGCATATACTTGGTGTAGCCCTCATTTATCGTTAAGCCCATTTTAGCAGCTGCCTTTTTGATACTAGCGAACGCACCAATGACAGCTCGCTGAGTTATATAAATTATGTCGATATTATTAGCGTACGCTTGTAGTTGTACAAACTTTTGAAAGATTGTACATCCAGTGTTTATTTGAGAGTTCCGCACAATTGTTTCAAGTATGATGTTAAAGAAGTCACATGGTAGCGCGTCACTTTGTCTAAAATCTATTTTGACATCAAAGATCTTGGTTAAGTTGTCGTAAGAGTTTGGCAGGGATACCAAAAGTAAATTTATAACTCGTCTCTATTTGTGCTGTCATATGCGGTCTTAAAACCGATGAAAAGGTTGTGGGTGTCGATTTGGTCTTCTTGAACTTTTTTTAGGAACTGCAAGAGTGTTAAGATCTGGTCAATTCTTGGGCTGAAACTGCACTGATAGGGGCCAATCAGATTGTTGACGAAGGGTTTCAGACATTCACACAATATAGCAGATAAGATCTTGTATGCGATGTTGAGAAGACTTGTACTTCCATACTTATATAGAGGGGGTCTCCACTCAATACTGAGATCCTATTCATCAGGCATACACTCGTCTGACCACAGCTGAGAAATGAGTTGGTGTATGCTCTCCACAAAGTCATTGTTTTGTTGGTTTTCAGCTGAGATATTGCAATCCTTACTTCATTTTGGTCTGTTTAGCGGAAGATTTGGCTATCATCGTCGAATTTGAATGATCTACTCTGTCTGACGGCGGGATATTGAGCCTCTTCGCCATTATAAACTTCCGTACGTTATTCCTAGAGTACAACTTCTCAATATCTTTGATTGCGCATTTCTCGTGTTCTTTTTTCTTCTCCTGTTCTTGCTGTCTCTTCTGCTCATTGAGCTCACGAGCGGCTTTCGTCCTTCTTTTTTAGCTACATGTAATTGCAGACATTCTTCATCAAACCAGGGACAAGATGCTCGCTCACGTGTGGAGAGCTCAAGACTTCTAGCCTAAGTTTGCCGCATGTGGCAGTTTTCCATCCTGCAGCCAAGTGCCTCTGTTAATTGCTCTGCTGCACGTGGCCTGTTAACGGTCCAAACATTCTACATGTAGACATTGTAGAGGGTTCTGTAAGGTCGTCAACGGTGAATCTATTTTGATCCGAAGCCATTGGTTGGTTCGTCACATTTTTTTTAATCTCTTCCCTATAGGGTTGTGAGCCCAATGATGGCGTAGGCCATTATTATGCTACTGGCTGAGCATGCTCTTGTCATTTAGCCATTTTAGTAAGGGTTATACAATTACCGGGGACCACCACTGAGATGTACGACAAGCACTTCGCTACGAATCGTCCCGCAGATCTCTAAAGGATAGAGAGTGTAAAATGTGAAGCTGAGATCATTGAAAGATGTTACTTTCAGAAACACTCCTGCTTGCTGTGAACGGCTAAGACAATACACATAAACAATAAACTGTCGGACAGCACATGCTATTCAATCTGACATTCATTGATAACAGCTGGTGCTTAACTGCTCAGCTTTTTAAAACTAAAAGAAATAATCTGTTGTGGAGTATGCATAATCTCATAGGTAAAGATTAGTCGAAGAAGCTAACAAGCTAGATGAATGAAATCTTTAGAAGATCAGACAAACTGCAGCAGACAATAGAAGAGTCCGTCTCCCAATCTGTCAAACTTGATTGGTCTAATTCAATACAGCTTTAGACCAAGTAAGATCATAAACTACCAGCTTCTGACATTTCATAGATTTTGGAATACATCCAGGAGAACACATTCGCAGAGACGAGCAATACGCAGCCACGTCTATTTTTGGTATCCCTGTTAAACTCGTTCAACTGTGCAGGAAGACGATGAAGAATGTATGCTGCTTCGTCAAATTCGGTACAACCTTCACTGAGACCACTACTAAATGTTGAAAAGGCTGCATACAATGTTTTTTTTTTATAATTTACGCGCGCCTAAGGGGTTAGATACCCTTTTACTGTTGCCTGGGCGCGGGCGGAAAGGTAGAAGGAGGAGAAAGGAAAAATTGTTTTTGTAGTGGTTTGAAACTCAGGTGTATTTGGTTTCGATATTCGCTCTCCAGGGGTGGGAGTCCGAATAGGACGGAGAGTTTTTTCTTCACTCAGAGTGATTCGAACTTGTAATTCGCACTAGTTTTTTTGTGGTTGAAACTCTACAACAGCCAAATCTACGTGTCAGTGTTATGCCTTCACACGCAGAATTTTTCTGTCTGAGTTCCAATTACACAAATGAAAAACTGACTTGTCATGGGCAGGATTCGAACCTGGAACCTCCGAGTGAGAAGCGATTGCTAGTAACACTACACCACGGCCACCCCTTATGTGTGGTGGTGGTGTGCTGTCATTCGACTTTTTAAAAATAATTCTTGCAGAACTCTGATGTCAAGAGCAGAGATACACTCAAGTATAAATCTGTACAACCACTCGCTAACGCCACAATATTGACTTTATCGGGAGAACTCAGCGCGGTGCAACAGGTGTACAGCGAGTACAGAGGTATGTATAACAATTGGTAAAGCTGTGAATGAGGGCAAAATGGAGTATCTACTCTCAGCGAAAAAGGACGAACAACACCGCATGTTGACCAAAACGTCACAATACAACTTCATCTACCGAAGTTCCGCTATAAACACGATACCTGAAATCAGTATAGAGGGTAAAATGGACTCTTATGGATGGCTATTTCATTGGGTTAAGAATTCATTTCTGACACATCCAAGATGATCCTGTATAAGACCCTGATCATTTCAGTTGTCTATGGTGCAGGAATATGGACTTTATATAGAGTGGAAGAGAACATCGTGATGGCTTCGACCGTCCACGTTGAGAAAAGGCGCAGATAAAACGACGACGGATTGACTGTACGAAATATGTAACGACATCGACACCAATGCTTTGGTCCGACTAATATTCTATTCAACACCATAGGGTCAACGTAGCAGAAGAAGACCGCACACAAGATAACACTTCAATCAACTTGGTTTAACTGAAAACTGCAAGCGCCTGACCAATGATCGATCCGGATGGATAAATCTGTTGGTTGAGTTCCAGATCTATCCAAAATGTAGAGCGGTTTAATTGTTGTGAGTTTTCTAGTTAATAACAACTTATGGCTAGACACTGAGGTTTTTTATATTATAAGTCACATTTTCATTACGCTCGAATCAATTCTGCCTAAACAATTCTTAAAATTAGAGACTTACCCTCTCCACCATGGTACAGCATTGCCAAACCCAAAGTCAATATTCCCAAATGATGAAAACATTGGATTGCCAAGGAATGGATTATTGTAGGTTTGGAAAATCGACGGGAAGTATGCACTTCCACCGGGTCCATCATTATCGCCAGTTATAACAGCTTCAGCTGAAATTGTATAAAAATATATATATATATGATACGACCAATATTAGTTATCGACGACAGATGGGAAGAAGTACAACTTACCTAGACCGTCGTCAATATTCAAACTACTGTCAGTTCGTGCTAGTGGCTCAAAAGTTTCGATGTCATCATCAATACTGTAAACAAAAGAGAATACAATTAATTCAACCAAAATGACAACAAAGTTCAAATTCTAGATTTAAAAATAAAACAAAAAGCAACAAAAAAAACTCGACCAAAAGGCACATGCCCTTTGTAGTGATACCAGTAGTACATTTGCGATAAAACAATATTCCAGACATCATGTTCGTAAATAACAACTTTAGTTTTAATGAGCAGAAATCATCGGTTTATTGCGCATTGACCATGAATACGAAATGAAGCTAACACAAAGCTTCTTTATTTATTTATTTATTTATTTTATTCTATTTTTTCTCTCCCTCCTATTGCCTCATTTCATTTTAAAGTTCTAACACCCACTTGTGTGATTCACGTCTGCGTACTTGCGTGACTCTTTTCAGGTTTCGTAATAAAACATTCTTAACCATCAATCATAATACGGTACTTATTTGGCAGCTCATTTACTCTGTAGCTACGTTGAATACTGTAAAAGGATTATAATTGCAATTTAATATTCCAATTGTGTCCGGCGGGTTTATTTCTTTAACTTCCCTCTTAACACCTAGGCATGTATTAATATATATGATAGGAGCAAATTGTTGTCTATGTTTGTTTTTGAAGAAAATATAAATTGTCTTATTTCCTGAAATGTGTGTATTATTGACAGTTTAACAAAAATCTGAATGATGATCTGGAATCATATAGGGTTTTCTAATAAGGACTTGACAACTTCTTTTTTTTTAAATAAAACGCAAACCATTTGAGATATTTCAAAAACTTTATTATCGGCTTGAAGTACAATCAAAAGATTTATGAATAGAACTCGAATTCGTTCATATGCCCACCGCGGGCACGTTTGCAGCGGTCAATTCTTTGGACCCAATTTTCAACGAATCGGCCACACATTTCGGCCGAAACGACCGCTATTTCGCGTTCAATGTTGACTCTGAGCTCTTCCAACGTCGTCGGCGTGTTGGCATAAACCAATGACTTAACGTAGCCCCACAGAAAATAGTCGCACGAACGATGCGGCCAATTGACTGGCTCATCTCAAGACAACTAACACGCCCACCATACTTACTCTTCAATAAATCGATTGTAAATCGTGTGCTGTGTGACTTGTGGCATCATCCTGTTGAAACCACATGTTGTTCAAGTCCATATCTTCCAATTTGGGCCAAAAATAATCGGTGATCATGGCGCGATAACGCTGACCATTCACAGTGGACCATTCACAGTGACGATCCGCACCAAACGGTTATTTTTTGTGGATGAATTGGTGATTCATGAAGCACATGTGGATTTTCAGCCGACCAATAACGCATATTTTGCTTATTGACGAACCCATTGAGCCAAAAATGAGCTTCGTCAATGAAGATGATTTATTTATCATCTTGGCGCATCTTCTCCAGAACCCCATCGGAGAGCGTACGTCGCTTCAAATGGTCCATCGGCTTCAATTCTTGAGTCAGCTTGATCTTGTATGGGTGTAAACCAGGATCCTTACGCAAAATACGCCATAATATGGTCTGAGCGGTGCCCAATTCTTGAGAACGCCGTGGAAGTGACTGATTTGGATCGTTTGCTATGGACGCCTGAACGGCAGCGATATTTTCGACACTTCGACCAACCCGTTGTCTCACTGACACGGCAACATCACACAACGAACATGTGGACTAAAATTTTTGCACTAAACTTGTTACTGCCTGTCTACTAGGGCGAGAATTACTACCGAAAATTGGAGTTAACGCTCTTAAAGTTGCAGTCACCGACTTCGAATTTCGGCAGAAAATTTTTATAATTTGCAGACGTTGCTCGTTCGCGTACATTACCATGATGAAAATGTTGAGTTTACTGAATAAATTGACAGTGACAGTTGATGATCAATGAAAGAGTGCGTTCACAAATTAAATTCAAAGTTGTCAAGTCCCTATTGGAAAACCCTTTATTTATCCATAACGACACATTCAAAACCGACGGCACAGATATGAATTCCGTATCCCTAGGCGTACTCAGAAATCCACTTGTAAAATTTAGAACTAAAAGCATGGAAAGACCTGGACAAAGCGACTACACACCCACAACTTTATGCTGGCCTTAAGAGAAAGTGTTTACCATAGCTGAAAATCTCCAAATGTATGGTATTTTATTAACAGTACTCGTATGTCGTGGGTAATGATAGGGAGGAACCCCCAAAAGATGATAGCAGCATGATAAAGTAGCGACGGCCTATTCGAGGGTCTTACTTAAGTAATCATTCGTTGTTTTTCGAACCGTTAGGGCTGTATTCTATTAAAGATCAGAGATCACTCACTAGAGGTGAGTGTCGCGACCATCGATGGATGCACTCAAAGTGGTGTAACTTTTTTATGAATATATTGGGTTAGGTACACTGATGCAGTTAATTTACATCCAGACACCCATTAACTCTGGGTGGTCGTACCCAAGAACTAGACAGGGAAGAAGAGTTATTAAATAAATAATAAAAATGGTGCATTCTGTCTAACAAAACGCAAAACAGATGTCGACCTAAATGATAGAAAATATAAATCAATTTAAAGAGAAGCAAGGAAGCGATATAAAAAAAATAACACCAAGGGGCAGGATTACATCGAACGCAAAAAACAGTTTAAGTACCTAGTTAGGCAATTTAAGAGAGAGACTTTAAAACATTTGCGAATCTATTGCAGCATCACATGAAGCCTGGATACTGTCCAAAGTTGACTTAAAACTGGCTAATATTTCCAGCTGCACAAACAAAAACGATAGAAACCGGGCTAAGAGCAGTCAAATGTTTTGGAAACTTTGCGGAAACTCACTTTCCTGAATCTACTATCGCAATTGACTCGGATATGCAGGAACAAACAAAGATCCACTATGTCTCTTTCACAAGAATAGAGTAGCTGACTTTATCAAACAGTAATACAAGTGACCCACCAGATCCTAATCCTTGATTTCCAAGTCTAGATAGTATTCTGCCGATAATGATGCAAAAAGCACAGGAGAAGGCATTATAAAAAGCGTATACTCGTATATCAACAGCTGGGAGTTAAGTTAGTTTTCATGACGGCAAGCACACCCGTCACAGGAGCGCTCCGTACCATTCCTAAAGCTGTTCTAACGCCCTTGTGCACATTGAATCGGTTAAATTACAATTCAAATAATTAGCTGGCAATAGTTAGAAACACCTCATCAATTAGGATTACACCAAGAGTTGCAGCACTCAGCATTGCACATGACGAACGAAATTCCTCACTCTATAGACTTTGACACTCCTTATAATGTGTTATTTCCTTGAAAAAAAAAATGGCAAGGAAATGCTTAACAAGGCCGGATGAAATTGCTATACACACAGTTGGTTCCTATGGCGGCTAACCGAATGTTAATGGGATCGATATTCAGGTTGCGCTCAGGATACCGGAGTTAATATAATCTCTGATATCGTTTACAGTTGTCACGAAATGCTTAAGTGCTCAAGGCCTTATAAAGGGTGTTGTTTTAGAGGCATACAAATTCTATATGAAGCTAATGTTGATGTCTATGTTATTAGCTTTATTTAATAGATAATTTTATAATTGTATGCTATTAGTGTTTAAATATGCGAGCCACGGCTAGCTTGAATGAAGCGCAATCGTAAAGTCCGATTTTCGACAAATTTATCGAGCAACTGAGGCCGCATATCAGCAATAACCCGACGAAACACACATAGACTAGTGACTTCACGTACCCCCAAAGAAAGTAATCTAACGGTGGGAGATCACAGAATCGTGGAGGCCAGTTCACAAGTCCATTATGCACTCAGTAAATGTTTTCCGCAATAAATTGATGGTGTCGCGCGCCGTGTGGCATGTTGCGCCATCTTCTTGAAACCAAAGCTCTGTCACGTCAATGCCATTCAACTGGGGAACGAAGTTAGAAATCATGTTTCTATAGCGCTCTCCATTGACGGTAACATTTTGGCCGGCATCGTCCTTAAAGAAATATGGGTCGGTGGAATCAAGCACACCAAACAGTAAGTTTTAATGGTTGTAATGACGTCTCGACAAAGTCTTCTGGGTTTTCTAAACTCCTAATTCGGCTTGTTTACATATCCATTTAACAAAAAATGGGCCTCATCGGAGAATAAAATTTTGCGTTGAAAATGAGGATCGAGCTGAATCATGCTTTCGGCCCATTCACCGAACCTACGACGCGTATAATAATCATGCGGTTTCAACTCTTGCACAAGCTGGATCTTATAAGCTTTTAATCAAGATCTTTCCAAAAAATCTTCCACAAAGTGGATGGGCATAGCTCCAATTGCTGTGCACGATGGCGAATCGACTCATTCGGATTCTCCTCAACACCGCGCTCCACAACGGGAATAACTTGTTCTATTCGCACTGTTTGTCGGCTTTTGGGGATGCGTATTATCCACTAGAGTGTACTTTGTGCGAAAAGGATTCATCGTGTTCCGAATAACTTGCTCAGGTGGACGATTATGTCGACCGTAAAATGGACGTAGCGCACGATAAGTTTGGCGAAAATAAGTTTGCACAATTTGCACACGTTGTTCTAGCGTTGATCTATTCATCGTAAAATGACAAAACGTATTAACCACAAAAGACGATTTGTCAACTGTCAAATTGACAATCTTTAGAAACAGTGCTGCCAGTTTAAAACCAAACCTCTAAAAAAAACACACTTTACATGCAGAATCAAGTGAAACTATACTGGTTATCCGTACACTGCAGTATAGAAGGCAATGAGGCAGCGAGAAGAAGAGAGGAGCTAGTAGGAATTATCTTGGCATGATTAAGTGGACTATGCAAGATAATATTATAAAGTAGACCGACCGGACTATCAAGCCGGCAGGGGGCCCCCGCCCAATTATCAAGGCTTCACCCTTTAATGGCGTTGTCTAATAATGAACGGGGCAGAGCAAAGTACTGGTCTTATCGTAAACATCTTCAGATGACGCTACCGAAGGTTGCTACGATTTGATCAGTCACAAGTTGCCGGTCATAGGTCTTGTTGGCGGCTGGACCACCGGTAGTCCCTACCAGGACCATGGGAGTCAGGAGCCCCCCGGATCTCGGTCCGGGCCTGACTTGTTAGAGGTAGGCCCCCTTGTGGGAGCGTCATAGTGGCTGTGGTTTAAACCCAAAATCGCGGGAAGGGTCTTACCTTGGGTTTTCCCTTGGTTTGACCCAATGTAGAGTTGCAATAAGTACTGGGTTCTGCGACCCTAAAAGCAGTAAGAGGTTTTAGGTCGGCCTCGACTCATACCAAGGTTGGAACTTGTGCCGGCAACACAGTTCCGAATTGGTATCTGAAACAGTGAAAATGTTTGGTGAGCGATGGCAAGGCGTATCCTTGCTCCCATGGATGTATGGGCATCCCGTAAGTTTAAGCCTACATGGCAGGTACTTACGTTAAACACAAGAGACATCTGTCAAGCCGGCAGGCATTATGGCTTGGCTTTTTCAGGGCATTGGCTCATACTCTCAGAAACGGACACGGGCAGATTCTGTCGTGATATGCATTTACTGTTCGAATGTGAAGGCGTAGCGCCAAATACAAGAAGATTTGTGTAGGAAAATAGACAGTTGGAACTATAAAGGGTTACTCAGTTCCCGGGTATTTGTCAAAGAAAAGCGTTAAAGTTTCCGTTTTCTCTTGGTGCTTAGTGTTGTGTGATGAACCATGGATCGCATGCATTTTTAACCTAACTTCAGATAAAGTTAGAACTCATATCTCAAATTTTATACCGATCGATCAAATATTAACGAAACCGTAGATGGAAATGTTTTATCAGACAAACTAGATCTAAGTCTGCCCTTTTTTTCTAATTGCTGTAGTGGAAATAATGGCAATAAAAGAGGTCTAACCTTAGCTACAGAACGTCCGCCAAGACTATCCGCAAACTGCTATCAATTGTTGGGAATCAGTCTCAATAAACTCTAAAGTAAGTATAGACTGCAGTTCATCTTTTATGTGTATGGAAGGATAGTTCAAAATTCATCGTTATTGCTTGCGGCGTATGGAAATCTTCCAACAAATGGTAAAGTCACTCATCAAATATTGAACTACAGAATCGTTCATACGCAGCGAACGATACATGTTATCTAAGTTAAAAGTATGTAGACGTTTAACAATAAAACTGGCAAAACTGGATCTGAAGCGCGGTATATTAGTGCTACCAAATTATCCATCACTGCGCATTGACTCATACGAGTACATAGCTAAGCAATAAGGCTTGGAGTGTATTTAAACGATTTTTGTAGAATCTACATGCACCTTTTCTGTGTATGCCCTGATCTCTTACAAAAAAATAAAAACAAATGATCTGCGAGTCAACAATTTCAAAGTTTTGACAATTATAGACAATAGAAGTTCATAATGACTCATCAAATGCTCATTTTACCTCAGAGAGTAGATAGAAAATTCTCATAAATTCACGTGGTACCGCACTGGTTTTAATATGACGGCCTTCATGCCGAGATTGTAAAATCACAAGGCCAAAACTAACCCTAATATAGAAGATCAAGAACAAGTCTAGGGTTATCGATGCAAAACCAAGGCCAAAACCAGGGCCTGATTTGTAAATGAAAAGTGAAGGTCAAAGCTAACCAAGTATGAGAGAATAAGGTCAACATTATGCTACTGATGTCTGTAAGCTTTCATTTAGATACGATTACATGTACTCGTACAGCTGACTCACGGTAGCAAGAAAAAATGATAAGATAAGTTGAAGTTTGCAACCAATTTAAGACTCCAAGTTAGTCATTTTATTAACAACCATGATGAATCTATAAAAAATGTACATACATCATGTTTACCCCTTGTTTCGTGACGAATCCTATTTATCTTTGTTTGCTTCTTTAGGAGATGTGATAAAAAGTTAACTTTAAGAGTGTCATACAATTATGCGTCCGATTAATTACATTAATAAAATGAAACAATTAGCAAACAAATGATAGTGGTTACATTTTGGAATGAGTCAAAAGAAATTTTCCAGCACAGTGCATATTGAGAAGAAGTTAAATTCTTTCATGTTCATAACTCAATAGACATATTGCCATAGACACAACATTGAGACTTCCCCTCAGGCGGAATGCTGTTCATAATTTAGTTGGTGAACCTTAGAATTGCGTACGTTTCCGATTGGTTAGCAAATGCATATTACCTAGCGAATTATTCTTCAATTGAGAAGTCCTTCTTGAAAAGACCAACGCCGGCGTACCTTATGGCCTGATAAATACTCCTTCACGTATATAGTCCATAGTACAGATTAAAGTTTAAAGTCCTTTCAAACGCATTTCCTTTTGTTGATAAGGCAATGCAGGCGCAGAACTAAGAACTCATGTATGCTTCGCCCGTCTATTACATCGTCAGCTTTGCCAGAAGTGTTTACTGTGCAAACCTATTAACACCAATTATGGCGTTGGTGATTTAAAAAATTCATAACCTCTTCAGTTTAAGGGCCCTTATTCACGAAACTTTAGAAGTTTTACAAAAACTCAATCTCCGTCATCTTAAATTGGGATAAATTGCTATAATTACTACTAGGGCTGGAGTAAGATGTTTGACATAAAACCTGGGGAGTAGTATAGTTTGACCAGACAAGCCTCATAGCCTTAGATTTATTGTGCTACTAACGCTCTGCACCATCGTATCTATCTATAATCAGGCTGTGATCTAGTGAATAGGCAAGATTTCGGTCTGAAAGACACTGCAATGACCAGGAAGGCAGGAACATGACAAACGAAGCAGATGCCGACACCTACGCCTTCACAACTTTTTGACAGCCATTTGTTGCAAAGAACTCAACACTATTTCGAAGGACTTTTATCGGAGATAATGTGTTTGTGTTAGACATTTAATTATACCTCGATGGAAAAACGTTTCCTGCATAAAGAAATAACGTTGAACTTTCAGTATATTGACAAGCCCTGAATTTTGGTCCATCTATAAAATATATTCGCCAAGCTTAGCGTTGTGCTGGCAGCTAAATTTTCTCGGTAATATCGAGTGGCAGTACACAGGTGAAGAAAATGCTATCGTAAGGGAAAACCTCAGAACACCCGATCTGACCATTTGGCTGAGCCTATTCAAAAATACGAATATTTGATTTGAGTATCGATATCTGAAACCCACTCAGAGCATAATGGTCGATGGCAGATCCAACTTATGGATCTCCTGTTACGTTTATTTCCAGGAAAGCGTACTATTTTGAAAGTATGCTTGCATAAAGCAAGTCCTGGTATATCAGAAAGTGTATACAGATATTTATCAGACATCTTTACCTTGATATCATTCCAGAAAAATGCCATTGAGATAATGTCCTAAAGACGTCGATGTAGTAATAGTTTAACGAACTTCAAATTCCCCTATACTCATATGTAAAGGCTTGACAACTTTGTTTTTAATAAGGTAGCAGTATGATGTGGCAGGTGAGCTTACAAATGTGTTTATAATCGGCTGTATGAACGACGGTGAATGACAGTTTCCTATTGTTATTAGAATATTTTTTACAGTAACCATTTCTTTTTAAGTTTTGAACTCTGAATGTTGTTATCTGCAAATGCTTTTAGTATTAATATCCCCAATACTGCATCTTTTTTTTTTAGCGACAAGTCGGCACAATGTTTCTTCAATTCATATTTTTAAACAGGTGTGTATAAGGATATCCATAGGAATTGAAGAAGCAAAAGCAAGTCTCAAATTTCATTGTAATGCGGAATAATTGAATTCAAAGAAAAAAATATGGTACACCATACGTATTTACACGTATAAGTATACGATAAATTTACGAGTGAACATTGAAAGCAGTTCCAGCCTACCTATCTGTTAGTGGGTGACAATTGTCTGAAGTGGATTAAGTCATCACAACTTTGGCTTTGTGAAATATGCCACAGCATTTCCTACAAGTTATCCAAATATTGAGATGCAAATGCATTGGTATAGATATTTTCAACTCTCAGCCTATCTTTATAAAAGCAAATGCCAGGTCATTGAACTATGCTGACACCTACAACATCAAGAAAAACAGGATTCCCGCCTGCCTTCCATCAAAGTCATAAGATATTAGATATGGCGCTGTGTACTATACGTTCAGAAATTTAAGAGAAGGTCTAACACGCACTCTACCAAAAAATTGGGTGAGCGAGAAAACTCAACAAGTGATAGTGATTGCCAGGTCACGTCATTTTAACTCTCGAAAACTTGAGGAACGGAAACCTCTATATGAGAGAGACGTTTTTCATGCCTGGACCTCTATAATTACCCAGTTTATATGACAGCTCAATGTGCATTGAAGCAATCCGCATTGGTTCAATACCCGTAAAAATGCTGGTGTTTATATGAAATTATCCAAAACGAAATCCAAAATGAGCGAGAGAAAATTGAGAGAGTTTACCAAACAGCTGATTGATCTGACACTTGACACACTAACACATACATTGTTCTTATTTTTTTTACCCAGTTTATCCGATATCTCAATGTGCGTTGAAGCAATCCGCATTGGTACAATACCCGAGAAATACTTGTGTTTATATGAAATTATCCAGAGAAGTTTAACAAACAGCTGATTGAACTGACACTTGACACTAACTCTAATATTTACATTGTTCTTATTTCTTTGTCTTTCCAAATATTTCGTTTGCACTCCCACATTTTAAATACACAACTGCTTACTTGCCCGATGATGAGAGAATGATGAGAGCGCGAGAGAGTAAAATGTTACAATGCGATTTGAAAATGTTTATATGATATTTCAAAGCGATTACAAATTTGCAATGCGTTTTATAAACACGAATGGACGAATGCGTGTTAAATATTTCAATGCGGTTTGAAGTGATGTTTATATGAGATCATATAAACTGGGTATGAGACTGCTACACGCCGTATACCTCTATAAGTGAGAGTCGAGGCCTTTTTATTATCTGTTATTTACGACGCTTTCTAAATTTCGTGGAACTAATACGCATATGGTTTTCTTTTGACTAACAATAACAACAAATCGAGCTTCTTTTGTCCCAGGTCCAGTACATTCCAAAGAAGCAAGAAGCTGTAAATGCATTAGAGACACTCTACCGTTTATTTGAATAATTCTCGATAAGATTTATGAACTTGAAAAATGTGTACAGAATACGAAATTAGAAACGCCGAAGAAATTAACGGGTTTCTTTAAGTAAATAATCAGAATAACAAATACATACGTAATTGATTTGTGTTTTTGTAAAGAAGTATTTGTACATATTCATCACAGCATCTTGTATTTTTTAATACCTCTGTAAGTGAGAAAAACCATTCATGCGCCTCTATAAGCAGTGAGAAACTTGGCTAAGTGAAAAATATCCATAAGCGACAAAAAGATTCTGGCCCCTTGAACTCTCGCTCATCCAATTTTTTCGTAACTACATTGGTTCGAGTGCTTCACTCAAATGGTGTCAAATAGTCTTCGAATCCCTGTCTTTAAGTTTGGTACTACTCTATTTCTAAGACTACTGTCAAAACTAGAACATATAGCCTAAAAATTATAAAAATAAATGCATATATCGGGTCTAGAAAAATCAAATCATCTGAGTGGCAGATGTAAGAAGCAGTAATATTCGAATTCAAGACACGACTGACATAAAATCTTTTAAAAGAATTTCATTCTTTATTATTAAAACGTAATTCTAACCTTTTTCGAAATATTTTTGATTTCGTTCTGGCTAAAGAAACCCAATATTTTAAAATAACACACAAGTCAGCGAACTGTCATCCAACAGCTTTTGAAGAATCTATGCAAATTTATGATGACTGTACCTTTATCCGGGTTACTCGTGTATATGCTAGTGCACATTATACGAAAAAAGTCTAAAAAAAAGGCCTACTCAGGCATGACTCGTACCGTACACAGCACGAATAGTTTCCGCAAAATGAATGCCAAAAATAACGCAACCAGAAAGTTGCTAACAATAGCGAAAAATTTCCACGCCATTTCTCAAAAGCCACTTCACTTTTGACACCTTTTACTTGTTTGCTCTGTTCCATTTGTGTAGTAAATAACATACGCAATCGAAATGAACAAGTCTATTTATGTGGAAGTAAAATACCTATAAAAAGAAAAATGAAAATAGTTTCTTAAAAAAGTGATTTCGTGTAATTAGCACGACACAAAAAATCGTTTCTCATGACTGAAATGAAGTAGCGGAGCAACACTAGAGTTACTTTACCACTAAACAAATTTAATGACCCGTGGAAAACAAAAGATGAGGACTAGGTTTGAAAATAAAACTAAGAATTGTAACATTGCTCAGAGACATTTTCCTAATTAAATTTTTATGTAAGAAAATATCAGTACTTGAGGATGTTCTAATCAATGAGCATTCTCGAGGTTAATGTCAATAATTTATATGAGTCAATGTAAACTTGTTTAGACAGTAACCTGTATTCATAGAGTATTGATATTATTGACCGTTGGGTACAAAGTGTCTGAAACACACTTGCAGATCTTCTGCATAGTGCACTATGCACGCCGTTATACAGTTACTGTCATTCAGTAATTAACAATTGTTTTGTGAAATTTCAGTTTATATTGCTCTGAAAAATTCTCGTTTTCAAATTTAATTAATTGTTGAACTATTAGTTGCAATAAAAGAAAAATCTATACGAAGAAAATAATTTAAAAAAAAAAAGTACGCAGACAATGCAAAAACTGCAAAATCCAGTCATACCGACTACCCGACATTATAGCCTTTAAGTACAAGACCTAAAACACGTGGGCAGATTCTCTGCATACAGAACTACGTGCATCATTGTATATATATTCCTTTTTCTATTCAGAATGTCTTGCCAGCATCACGTTAACTGTAACAAACCTAAAAAAATCTGACAATAACGCAGTAGCCAACGGAGACATCGTCAATGTGATGAGAGATCTAATGACTGTGGTGGATTTCTGCAATGCTTGTCATGTATGAGCACAAGATCTGACACAAAGTCAGAAGGGTGTCACACGCAAAATTAAATCCATCGTTTAGCGATAAACTGTCACCCGAAACAGACACGGAAGAGATATGGGGCTGATACTTGACTATCGCCCTAAAATCGTCACTCTCAAAATATATATGGACAATAATAATACACCGGAGGCTTACATATATATGTATTCATATTAGAATGCCTATGTACAACATTGATCGACTTAAGAACGCACCAGTCAGTGTACCAATAAGTAATAAAATATGTTATGCAAGGAGTAGAAATAATTAGTAGCAGGAGCCAGCATTGAACCGTAAGCACTGTTTTCGCTTTCAGAACAGAAGATGCCAAGGAACACATGAACGGAAAGTATAACGACTAATCTTGCTGTAGTAGGGAGGTTCGAGCTAATATCATTATACCGGGCTAAAGGTGACAGAATGCAACTTTATTAGTTAAGCCAACGAAAACAGAGGCACCTGCAAATATCTGTAACAGCGGTCGCTAACGAGCCGACTAGTGATCGCACGTCTCGATAACACTCAGTTGTACAGTTTTTTGTGTCATCTTGAATGATAACTAACTTAAAGATGGAGAGAAAATTTACAGTTGTTAACCGAGTATTCGGTAGCTTGTGTCAGCAAATCAGGGTGAGTTGAGTCGCATGTCGCCTCTCAGTAACGAAAAGTATTAAAATACACCAACTGGTAATTGGTAGTGTAATAGAGAAGTGAAGTCTTATCAAAACGTAGCTGCCAAAATAATAGCCAAAGAGATTCTCAAGCGAAGTAATAAACTTGATGATACACTCATTGGAAGATTCAAACGTTTAAAAATAAGTATCTACACAATATCTTAAAGAAATTCAAGCATTTTCAACTTGGAGCTGCATGAGACAACTAGTTAAAGTCACAAAGGCATTCTAAAGCAAAGATGAAAGTGGAAGTTAATTGGATATGCTTTCAAAAATTGCGACACCGCCATTACTTGTCATAAATACTAAGCAATGCAATCCGCTTATACCATAATGGAAGAAGAGCGGATCAAGAAAGCGACACATGACGCTGAAAAGCAAGAGAAATGTTATTATATAACGAAAATAATCGAATCCTGTTCACATAACTTAACAATCCTAGACTAGATGTGGATGCAATTGACACATTTTACATATTAGGTTATGTTTTCATGTTTCTAAACCTTACTGCAGAACTAATGCGATAGAAACGTGTGGAGTCCAATCTACTGGTTCTATTAACGAGATTATTTAATATTGTTTTCAAAGTTAACATTACTAGGGCCAATTAAAGTCTCAGAACTACCTATACTAGACTGTCGCGATAATTTGCATATGAAAAGTGTTTTTTTTAAAGAATGTCAATTTGACAGTTGAAAGTTGATTTTTGATTAGTCCGTTTTGCCATTTTACGATGAATAGATTAACGCCAAAATCATGGTTCAGTTCGCCAAACTTATCGTGCGCTACGTCCATCTTACGGTCGACATAATCGTCCATCTGAACAAGTAATTCGGAACACGATGAATCGTTTTCGCACCACGTAAACTCTAGTTTCCTACGCATCCCCTACTCTACGAATCCCCACAGACGACAAACAGTGCGAACAGAAGAAGTTATTGGCGTTGTGGAGCGCAATGTTTAGGAGAATCCGAATGAGTTGATTCGCCATCGTGCACAGCAATTGGAACTATGCCCATCCACTTTGTGAAAGAATTTACGAAAAGAACTTGGCCTAGAAGCTTATAAGGTCCAGCTAGTGCAAGAGTTAAAACCGCGTGTCCATTATACGCGTCGTAGATTCGGTGAATGGGCCGAAAACATGATTCAGCTTGATCCTCATTTTCAACGCAAAATTTTGTTCGCGATGAGGCCCATTTCCAAATTTGGATTAGAGAAAACCCACAAGCCTTGCCGAGAGACACCCTTACAACCATTAAAACTCACTTTTTGGTGTGCTTTATGAGCTGGTGGAATCATCGGCCCATATTTCTTTAAGGACGATGCCGGCAAGAATGTTACCGTCAATGCAGAACGCTATAGAAACATGATTTCTGACTTCTTCGTTCCTCAGTTGAATGGCATTGATGTGACAGAGTTTTGGTTTCAGCAAGATAGCGCAACATACCATATGGCGCGTGACACCATCAATTTATTGCAGGAAACATTTGCTGAGCACATATTTTCATGGACCCCTGAGAAGTATGAGAAGTATGATTAAATAAAACTAATATCATAGACATTAACATTAACTTCAAGTGTCTTATTTCATATTGAATTGTGAAATGTCTCTAAAAAAAAAAGTGTCCTCTTTAGACAAGAGTGCTGTTTACACTGACACATGTTACGAGTATATGGAGCCTTCCCATTGTTTTGATCTATTAAATGGCTTTTGATCAGCTGTGTTCATACATTTGAATCGATGCGAACGGTGATTCAGAACTAAATTGGTGCACCGTTTTTGAGTAACTCTTACGATTTCGTGATGGCGGAAACAAAGTTGAGACGGCAAACGCCCTAAATTTCTTGCAGAAATTTCATCCAGAAATCTATGACCACCTAACTCAATACGATTCCAAATGGATGCTTCGCCGAGGCCATGAAAAGATTGAAAACTTATTATAATCAATGTACCGCTCGCAAACGAACAAAACTTATACACCTTTGGTTTTGAGTTTGTTATTACTCTACTTCGGGAACTTCTGGAAAGCACTGTGTACAAATGTAGAGAAAAACTAACAAACGTTAAGCCCAAATCCAGTACTTCATGTCATATCCAATCTTCTGTTTTAGGATATCATTTTTGACATCTTCAGATTGGAAAACTCAAAATGTTGATGGGTGAATCTTAATTGACGTTACAATACGAACGAGTACTTCGCACTTCGGCAACAAAAGAACCACTTAGCACAATCGATTTCTATCTATTAACGCTCAATTAGTTAACCCACGTAAAATGACAGATCAACACTTTTTTCTACTGATCATGACCCTAGACGAGGTGCTTCAATTAAGATTGTTCAATATCTGAGAGACTCATATACAATATTTTTGCTACTTTCAACCGGAGTTGTTTAAAGGACTGTATTAATCTATTCAATTTCTATTTGAATCAGATAGAAGCTCAAATGCATGATCCGTACTTCTTTAAGCATTTATAAATAAATCGTAAAAGATTCTTTTTAATCACTGATCTACATACTACACACATACATATGTATGTATTTGAAGAATTTTGTAGGAATGGTGCAGCAATGGCACCTGTTGAAATTGATTCATTCAATATAAACAGGTTTTTGCTCGTTGCTTTGTATTTATCTTATCATTAATTGAGTAGCAAAAAACAATCTAGGTTTTCTTACTAGTATTATGTAATAGCTGTAAAAGTTTTATTATTCAAATGTACGAGTATGATCTAATAATCTTGATCTAATCTGGACCTTTTTTGCCCGATTCTAAAAACAGGTGACCCTCAGATTTGCGCCGCTTAGAAAGCCATTAGCCTCCTCAATATTGCGTATAAAAATCTATCTACAGTTTTCTACCCAAATGTAGCCATCTGGTTCATTAGTTCATAGCCCAACAGGACATTATACTGCGGTTTTAGGCCTAGTAAATCCTCCAAAAATATAATTATATTATATTGTATGTAATTATTGGAAAATTTAAGGACTTCCGAATTACATCGATCATAGCAACAGCTGACGGAAGCAATGCGTTGAGTTCATATCCCTCTTCTTCCTAAATTGCTGATAAATTTTGAGATAGCCTTGAATGATGATAAGCGCAGGGGAAGTAAACCAGAAAAAATCGTCGCAAAAATAATAGCTATTGTACTTATAAAGGTGGTGAATATCACATCTTGCCTCATGGCGACTACAGCGAAATCAAAAAGGTATGCTTCCTTTCGACATTGCTCGCTGTTGTCAACGATGTGATTACGGCAGCATTGCTTGAATAAGATAACTGTCTGAGGTGGACTATGATATTTAAGATAACTTATCTCGACTACACTGACCAAGTTGACTTGCTTTAACGCAAGTTAATTGAGCTACTTGTGATATTAAACTCGACGAAAACATCATCCATAAGTACTTCTATGTTAATATCAAATCAACTCAGCGTTACTGGGCAGGCGGTCAAGAATATTGATAGCTTTCTGTACCTCGGATATAGAGTCTCGTCTGATAGTGGTGCCGAATTCAGTTTTGAACCGCGTTCAAAGAAGCCTTTTATTCTCAATATTTCACACCCTACACCTGGTACTTGCAATACAGTTTATTGCCATCAAAATACCACCTGGAAAACAAGCGCAAGTTTGCCTAACGATTTTAAGATTGTAATCCTTCTCAAAGGTGCTGGCAGTGAAGAGCCGATTACCTTCCATTCATGAGTCATATTCGACAGGGCATTCGACCTTGTGCTCTTACAGTAACAAGAGTACTGGTGGTATTTCTTCAAACAGCAAGTCCATCACACTAGAGTGCGAGTTGTACTTTTTTCTTTTTGTACTGTTTCTTTTAAAACAGAACAGAACGCACAGTTGAAAGTTAACGCCGTGATATGAAATGTGAGGGAGATTCCTTAATGCGAATAAAGAAGAGTAAGGCTTTTTAAGAAAAGCTTCCTCCCAACCGAGACAAACCTTTCTCATTTTAACTGATACATATGATAGATCCAGAAGACTGTTTTTGGTAATAAGCCCAAAGTCTTGCCAAAAGCTCCCTTACGTTGCCAACGTTGAATGCTGACACCTTTTAGGACTAGACGATAGAGGCCAGTCAGCTTCGTCTCATTTGGTGAAAAGAACAACTTCAGTTTTGGGTAGATTGATTGAAAGTCTATTTTTGGTTCACACACTACACAGTCGTAAAAATGTAAGCAGAAAGTGGGGAATATACACCATAGAAGTGCTGATAGGACGCCGTTTTGCGAGCAACCTCTGGATTAGGATCTGCAACCTTTTCGTTCACTACTATTACTTTAATTCATAAAACTAGTGAACCATATACGCCGTGTTGTCTAGTCGAGTTACACATGCCAGTTGCCAAAGACACCCTCTGTGTCAATAAAATGGCCCAACACGTGCTCCTTCTTGTCCAGTCCACATTCATTTTCGCCTACCTAATTTTGAAGGGCAGTTTCCGCGTTGGAGGACACAATGCATCTTGGACGTTGGATCGATTTACAAAACAATTTTGCGCACATTTCTTAACCATTCCACACATGTTCTTCAGTAAGAAGGATGTCGGACTAATAGTGTTTGACGATTTTAGCAAGTGAGTAGCTTTGGCGATTTTTGCTTTAAAAGCTATAATATGTAGGCCAGAACTAACAGTTGGCAGAAACTGATCTATAACTTTTTGTAGTGCAACTGGAAACATATCATATTTTAGGAAAAAAAAACTGATAAAGCAGAGTTCTGAGGTAAGAAATATGTCTACCTGGAAACGTTTTGATGATGATGTAAAGAGAACTCTCTTACAGTGCAAACACACAAATGAGGAACGAAGATTATGACCTACGGACGTATAAGATCCAGCTGGTGCAGTAATTTGATGCATAAAATTATCATTTGGGTTGTGACTTCAGTAAGCGGTTAATGGTAAATTAGGCCAGATACAAAACACAAGATTTTGTAATGTTGTCGCATAAGGATCGCAACATTCCATTGCTTCCTTTTTGTGCGGTTTTCATATTGATGGCCCTATAAAATCGTATATCTTTAAAAATGAGGCCAAAACTCTCATTATAGTCAGTGGAGATCGCTAGTGATGAGGCAAAATGCAATTCTGACTGGACTATGTAGAAAGCTACTGTATGCCATTGCGTCAACATTTGGAATTCTTTACCAATTCTTTACACGGTCATTTGTTTATAATAATGATGATTTCAGCTATCTATTTTTGGTTTGAGAACTAAATTCATTGGTATAAAAATCAATGGTACGAGTATACACAAGCGGAGCCTGGCGTCGTCCGAATTCTTGAGTGTCCGTCATAAGAGGGATTCTGTCAGTTGTAAATATTTTATTGCCAGTAATCAATATTAATTGCAAATTGCTCAGGAGTAAAAGAACTTTATTCCCCTTCCAGACTAACTACTTATCAATCTGCGCAGCCATGTGGATAATTAATGGAAACAGAGATACGGATTCACACAACAAATCATTGAAGTAATAAATCTTTCTTCTATCTGCCCAAACGACTTCATTTTCTCAGTAATTACAGCCAAAAATAATTTTTAAATCTTCAATTCTCTGACAAACAAATCGTGATAATCGCAAAATAATGTGCATAGGCAAATTCATTTCTTAAAAAATAAAGGAATTCTGGGGAATTACTCGAGAGATAATAAATGTATTTCTACAAAGTTTTTTTTTCTCTAAGTCCTCATTTGAAACCAACTAAGAGATACACGAGCCAATAAATTAAATAAAATGGAGTGGATCTCTCGTGAGTACTCAAACACTTTATCGTTTAATTGAAAATTGATGTCCATCTTCGGTTTTTAGTTCTATGTATCACTCCTTTGTTTGGATTTTACCGGTGACTTTCGCAGATAAGAGCTTGCATTAAGGGTATACCTACATATATGTACATATATGTATATAATTTTCTAGAAAAGTTATGAATTATTGCACAGATGTGAACTCTTGTTTCTAGGAAGCGCAATTAGTCTAATGACTCACCGATATTGCGTCGAATTTTAGAAAATTCTAGAATCGAATTTCGTCGTTATTACAAAATCAGTAAAAGGTGCCAGAACTTTTCAGGTCTTGTTTTAATATTTAAATAAATTTATAGGAACTAACAAGAGCATCTATAGCTTTTTAAAAGACAACAGAAGGTGCCACAGGGCTGGCAATTCATCTTATTGATGAAGAAAACATTTCTAAAAACTAAAAAACTAAAATGATAGAAAATCGATAAATTCGTAATAGAACTCCGAATAGTTGTAGAATTGCAATCGGTGGCGAGCATTTTTACAGACTGTTAAACGGCTATGAATACACAGATCCCGATGTCAGGCAGAGTGCACGATTTAACTCACTATTCGAACCAATCTTGACCAAGTTAAACTGGCGATATCCATGCTTAAATCGAATAAAGCGCAGACGGCTTTAATCTAAGGCTGCCGATAAATTTATAAGTTTATTCAGTGCAAAATTAATTTCCTAAATATCACAGATTAAACCTTAAGACTCCACGTGAACAACTTGATAGGTCCATATTGATGTTCAGATTTGTACATTACAACAGATCTTGGGAAAAAAAGACAGAAATATCGAATCGATACAGATCACCTTTTTATCGACTTTAAAGTCAACAATATACTGTCTTACCAGTTATGGAGACGAGCTTCATATACTCATACATAGTCATTTATGCTTTTGGCAAACTCGTTTGAATGTGCTGGATGCACGCTGCCCCGTCAAAGTCAAGGAAGACTTCGCAAGAAATCTGAGGCATGATGTATGCTGGAGAAAAAAGATCTTCGCTAGGTCTGTGGAGGCTAAAATCTTAGAACACTATATTTCAGTAGTCAATTCAAGTCGAAGTAACCTTAATCGCTGCATAAAGAAAGATGTGGCCCATATCTAACAGGAAACATATTGTAGATTATACTAAGAAAAAAAACAGAGAAGAAGTAATTTATTTCCATATTAATAAACTTGAAATAAATAAATGAAATAATAGATTATACTAAACCGCAGAAACATTTTAAGAAATACATCAATGTCTCATCACTTCACTCATTCAGATCATTCCGAGAGGAAGATGCAAATAGATCGATCCACTTTTACACCGATGGAACGAAAAATAGGTGGAGGTGTTTTATCCATACCGAAATAGTGACTATAAAAAAAGTTTTTTTTTCTTAAAATAGTAAACCATGAATCATGAATCATCTACCTATATAAACTGTGGATAAGTTCAAAACTCATTATTGGATGGCGTGGACAGGGACATAGGGACATTTCAGGCAACTATAATGATAAACTCGCCAAGCATGGAACTACAATATCTATCCTACCAGAAAAACGTACATTACGAGTATGTACCCCAATCGCTACGTGCCAGTTACCATTTAATAAGGAAAATAAATAAGTATAAAAGCATTTTTATTAAATATGAAATGTACTCGTATGCGTGTTTGCTTCCTCAGAAGAAACAGTAAGTAAAAACAAATTTTTTGAAAAAAAAAAAATATAACAAAGTTCGTAGCTGGGTGTTGTACGATTAGAATATGCATTCAGGAATGCCTAGCTGGCAATGCCCAGTGCTGTAACTATGAATTGTAAATAAATTGTACTTATTTTACGAATATCTCCTCGTGGTAGCCATTGTAGTCTCGTCTGACCGGACTTTACTTGCCAAAATCATTGGCGCATGTGTAAGAAAAGAGAAAATACCAACACGATAATGCCCTGTAAAAAATGACTTAACTAAAAAAAAAAAGAACGTTCGGCGGATTAATTTGCCTGGCTAAATAAATGGTGGCGTGCATAGTCAGTATGGAAAACTCCATATGTAAGCAACTTCAACGTGTTTGCTGAAATAAATATAGTAGCGGATGAATCCTTAATGGATACACGGCAGCTCATTTATCCGCTCCCTTTCGGCCAAGGAATCCCAGTAAGGCTTTTCAGATTGTATGTGGAGCTAACCACCCATTCATGCGACCGGTCTGCACATGGAATGTTTACGTATAGCCAACTAGCTAACGGAAGCCCTAACCTGGTATAAAAAAAATATATTATCGCCATCCAGGAAGTGCGGTGGGATGGACCGCTCAGAAGGAGGGTGAAAAACTGAACAACGACAATTGCTACAGGGAATAGTGAAAGCGTTTATCAATCAAGTCCAGATCAATACTCTCCAAATATTTACTGATTTCAAGTCCGCAAATGATATCATATATAGAGACGAGCTGAGCAGAGCCATGACTAGTCTTTTATTCTCTTCCAAACTCATCAGATGGTGCAGAACTCTGATGCAAAACGAAGCCTCACTTCGCTGGTAATAACACTCATCAGATATGAAATTAAAAGATAAATTTGCCAATCGCTGTTTTTTGGCCTAATGAGGCAATTGAATAAAGCCTTGTTCGGAAGCTCTAGAGAGGCATTACCGAAAGCGCTTTGAACACAAGACTTTTCGGTTGATTTTTTGGCCAATTTGCATTCACTGGCATTTTAAGAGGAAATATAACAACGAACTCAATACATTTAACAGGCCAATGCTTAGCATATGTAAAGCGAATGAATATTAACGCTCCGACCCGAAGAGTATAAAATTTCTAGCAGGAGGGACAACGCCGTAGAAGAAGACGTCTCACAAGTAGTAGGAAACTTTAGCAATCTCAATGAAATCAAAGACCGCGCCAGGAGAAGTTTATTAACTGAGACTGTAAGTAAGTAAGTAAGGAACAAAGTTGGATATACGTATAGCTCTGCATAACAGTCTTGAATAAGAAAAATACTGTGAGTGCAAAGAAATTGTAAACCTTTTTCCAACTTCCAAGATAGATACAAGTACTAGTATACTATGTTGCATGTTAACTCGGACAACGAACAAAATAAACTATGATACACGAAAACTTCTTAACATCAGATTCTTTTTAATTTCTTAAACTTCTATAAGATTTTGAGTAGAAAAATTTTGCATTTAAATTAGGTGATGAAATTCAAAACCAAAATCCCCTAATCCACCGAAAGAAAGTAGCATTTGCTAATAGAATTCAGTTGACAAGGCATTTTAAGTGCTAATTACTCTTCTGGCGTTTTCCAATCCCAAACAACCTATTTATTTATTCAGATGAACAGAGAAAGGTGCTAAAGAAAGAAAGCCCTGTTAATCATCAATCCTAAGTATGACACCCCATAGAATGGCTCTAAAACGTCATTAAATCTAATAAAGACTTCACTATATATATTATATATTAACGAAATGCCAATCGGGTACCTACATACGAGTACTATTGTATTAAGAAAGTCAGAATTTGCATATTTTACTAATTAATTCGTCAATCATTCAAGTGTGACATAAGTGTTCCACTCAATGAATTAATTCGACCTGAACACCTACGATCATTCTAGATGCTTAATTGAAGCCAAATGCAACTTTCTTTTTTCAACTTTCAACTGATCGTCAGTCACAGTGATCACAAAGTTCAAATGAAAACGACGATTCTGTACGAGATACAGATTTTTGTTATTTGTACTAAATGCAATTTATTCGTATTTATGTGCTAAAATTGAAGACTACTACTCACAATACTGGCTGTTTTCAATTAAATCCCGGCTTAACTGCAATTTTTGCACTAAGAAGTGTTTCCGGTTTTAAAAGTTTTTTTTTTTTTGTTTTATTGTGTCGCATTCGTCGTATTGTGTTCTTTGGAAATGTTATTACTTTGACCGTTAGGTAGGTTTTTAGGTCAACACTGTCGTTTAACGATGTGGACTACAAAGTCTCTTCTTCTTTTTGGCCTTTTTGTTTTGTTTTTTTTTTTTTAAGTATGTCACTGCAAACTAATTAAAGCTGCCTTTTCACACATTCATCGACGAGTTCATTTGGGTGCATTGGATCTCATAACCAAAATAAGAAACACCATTCAAAAAAGAAAGCTTAAAAAGATACTCGTACTTACTCGAAAAATGGAATTGAGCTGGTGTATCCTCCGGCAAAGAGCAATACCAAAATCGTAGTTCCCAAGAACAACTGCCCCATTGTTCGTAGAGGAATTTGAGCTATCAATTAACGTATCTAATGGAAAAGATACTCTCTTTAGATTGTACCTAGAAACACCCGTCGCACTATTCAAATAGAAAACTTCTCAATGCGTTATAAGTCGTTTCTTTTATTTTGCACAATTTTATTTTACTCAAGTTACAAATTGATCGTTCACTCGATCTTTACTTAGAGGAAAATCACTTTTTCTTTTAGTATCTAAATCACACGTTTAAAGTTGATCGGCCGAGTCTCAAAGTCGTACTGAATCTGTTCAGAACTTCCCGTGGTGTATTTATAACAAACGCCGACGTTTCTGGAAGAAGATTCGCTATGACTGGCTCGGATTTTTATTTTTCGTTTTTATCTTGTATTTCAGCCTGCTGGCTGTGATTTTTAGATGATTGTGTCGCGTAGTCTACAATAAGTTAGTAAGCCAGTCTCAAGCGCTGAAGTTGATGATGATGATGGCGGTGGTAATGGTGATGGTGATGATGACGATGCCTTCAATCTGAGCATATACATAAGTGGTACCTAGTGGCAAAAAATACTGATACGGAGAGAACGTTCACTTGAAAAATGGTGCTGCATTGGGGCAAGTGAAATGCAAAAAATCATAATAAAAAAGAAATCAAAGAAAAAAATGAGTAAAAAGACCCGAAAACAAAAAAAGGGGAGCAAAGTATATAAAAAAATGTTAAAAAAATAACAAAACAAAAACAATATGATAAGCGAAAAGCGTTTTATTGGTGTTACTGTTAAATGTTTAGCAACACAAACGTACGAGTATCTGGTGGACGGTGACTTTTTCACATTTTCTTTTATTGGTTTTTATTTTTATTTTGGTTAGGTTTTGTTTTGTTGACTCGGCAATAATGATTCACTGGAAACCGTTAAAAAGGGAGAAATAAAGTCGAATACGTACATAAATATACACAATTGTACAAACTTGGAGGCATACTTTTTCTTTTAGTTTAAAAACAAAAATGAAAAAACTTGACCGTGTATTTAGGCCCTTAAGGGGAGTGTGGTACATGTAAAAGAAGATGCGGACAAACCGGATGGGTGCTACATTCTTTTTGAGATTCTGTGATGTTCAAGTTAGCGGAGACATGGTACTGTTTGGTTGCTGCATCTAATGATGTAACTAAATGAATTCAAGTCGCAAGGAAAAGGAGGAAGAAACTTTAATAAAATGTTTAGTATAACCAGTTTGCTCGTATTGCGCACTGCCTTTTGGAGACATAGCAAAGTAAAGTCAAAAAGTAAAGTCACATCGTCGTTTTATTGTTGAAAAAAAGTCAAATCTAATAATTATTGGTGTGTGTTTAATTTTTTTTTTTGGCATCGGGATCAGCTGAATTTTCAGAGCCTAAAAAATGGTTATCGGCGTTAACTATAACCATTCGGACAATTTGGCAGCACTGGCATTTTATTTGTTCAAAGAGCGAAGCATGTTTTGGCCTTCCTGTATATGTTATCGTCGCTATATCTTGCATTAAATTAGCGAGTAAATATTACACGTAGATTGGGAATATGCGCTGATACCCATGGCAAAAAAAAAACATCAAAGACGCAGCTAAAGTCTTATACCTTTGAGCTAAATTAGCAAGCTCTATTACCTCACAATCCCGGGTTACTTACTTAGTTAGATACCGTTGCTCTAGGTGGTAGACCTAGAGCTCGGCCAATAAGCCTACCCACTTAGCCCAATTGTGCGGTAAAGTGTTGCGAATGAAAAAAAGACAGCGTGACCTGTGAAATCTGTGTTTTCTAACAAAATTACTTTTTGTAATTCTGAATTTTGAAAAACCATTTATTTATATAGTATATCATTAACATCCTAGGCGATATATGTATGTGCATTTTTCTGACTTTTCTTTAAGTCAATGTCGCTGCACAGGTCTTAGAGTTAAATCCCCTCATCCAATGTTCGTCAGTTCGTCATCATAGACGAAATTGACGATCACTCTAAGAATATTGTGTAAAAAATCACTGGGAAACGATGGAATACCGAACATTGTGCTTCTGCACCTCCCACTAGAAGCAGTAGACATTTACACCACCCTGTTTAATAATGCTTTAAATAATGTCCCATATACAATATACATCGCATTACTCAGCAGCGGTGGTGCATCCAATTCCGAAAAGGGTTAATGACAATTCTGCTCCGGTGAATCTACGGTCGAATATTATCTTCAGGTTGAGGACAAAAATATAGTTCCGCACGGGTGCCTGCCTGATTAACTTGGAGAAGACCTTCGATATAATACTGTCAGAAAGACTATTCTTCAAGCTGAACAGTTTGGACATAAGTAAACTACTGCTGTAGATGATTTTTAATAGGTTCACTAATAGACAGTTCATATTGAAAAATGGCGATGTGACTTCTGCCAGAATATTTGACATTAAAAACGTTCTGCAACAAGATGCGATTAATTCGCCAATCCTATTGAACAGCTACACAAGCGATCTTGTGATCTCACTTCACCATGTCATAGCGTACGGAAACGACTTGATCGCATATAGATCAGGCCCAGAATAAAATTCATTAATATGATCTAGGAAGGTGACTTCGATAAGATTAAGCGATATTACGATGACTGGAAATACAAGATCAACTTTCAGAAGTCGGAAAGCATTCTTTTTAGGACGTCTCTGTCTGGGGGCTCTAAGTCGAGAAAGATTTGCTTCTCAAAATAACCTAATAACAGCGGACAATTTCGTCATTAACAACCTGATCTCCGGGCCTTATTATCCCAATTATCAATATCAGGATAATGTGAGCTTCAACGGCTTTGTTCCCCTAGAACTGTTTTTTTTATCTGGCTAAAAAAGGACTGATCCGGGATAGTCTAGCTGTGGCTCCAATCTTCTACGTCTTCCGAACAGCTGCGGAAAGGCGACTCAACTGCAACATACACGTGTCGTAGAGGAAATTGCGGCACGTCTCCGGTTCAGTAGGGCGGTAGGGCGGTAGAGAGTCGCGATATGAGAGATATTTGAAACTTTGAAAAGGCTTACGTGGTTTTCTTCTTCCAATTCGGGCAGCTCGTTATAGGGTCGGTAATGCTTTGTTTATAAGCAATGGCCGGCTTACATAATTTATTAAGAATTAGGTACCTAGTACTTAAGTTTTACAAAAAACAAACAAAAAATAAAAACAAGTAGTCATGCCGACTACAGAATTCAAATTCCGACGGATTGTTTGCGGACGTATACAGAGGGTGTTCAAAATATTAGGAACACTGCATTTTTTTCACATATTTTTTGTTTATTGCTGTGGATTTTGATTTTGCAGCATGAAATGAAAAATTCAACTTTACAATTTTAAAATTGATGATATTTATTTATTATTTATCGAGGCAACAATTTTTTCCATTTGATATTTTGTCACACCTCTCTTAACGTTTTTTAACGCACGAATTCGTTCTGGCATTGTTTTCATATTTTTAATTAAATATTTGAAAGTGTTCCTAATATTTTGAACATCCTCTGTATCATCCGATCCGCATCACTTCTCTTCCGTAGTGTAAAAACATTATAGAAACCGACGGTAGAACCACATTATCGGTCCACCAAACCCCATTATCGATCCATAGATTTCAAGATCGTTTTTTGTGAAATTTTTTGCAATGTCCGGATTTTTTTCATTTGTTGAATTATTACTAGAAATTGCTTATTAAAAGTAAAAGTAACTTGATATCAGTTGATTTGTATTATACCAATATATAAGTATTTTAATGTCTGTAACTTATTTTTTGTTGCTGTTCATTTTGAGTAAATGATTTTCTTCCTTGTTTGAATCTGCAGTAATTATGGTACGAATTAAAAACGTCAAAATTTGTGTGGGGATTGGTCGCGTTTTCAATAAAAGGTACTTTTTTGCACCTTCTTACCGACATCCGCTCACTTACTCGCCGACGTTTTGAATAATGGGAGAACGCATAAATTGATGGCTACTCCCTACGCAATCAATCTGCCGGATTTTATAATCGGCATCGATATACATTTTTTTTCGCTTTCACGACAGCAGGCAGCCTTGTGTTTTGGAAGCATTAAATTCCACTCTGTTGATTGTTCCCCAATTGGTGATGCTGTTTATATCGGAATTCAATGAGCTTGGCATACGCTGCCGTTGCCGTTCTACAGCCGCTGAACGCGATAAAGCAGCACAGTGATGATAAAAGTCCTTTATAGAGTCCTTTAAGAGTTGCTCGACAAGGACTTGTTATTCAATTTCGTTCTTAGGATAAAGAAAGAGGGATCCGGAACGTTTAAGCTGAAATGTACACAATCCTAGTGGCAACGAACTAAATTGTGGAAGAATCGGTTACGAGGGCGAGGTATTTGCATTCCTGAACCCTTCAACGAACGACTTCCAAGCTAGTTTGAGAATGCAAATCTTCACTGAACGCAGTTGGCTGACTGAATTCACTGGATATGAGTATAATATGATCACGGAAAATTAAATCGCAGACGACCTTGCTAAGCAAGGCTTAGAGGTTAGGTTTTCAGGAATCGAACATTCGTTGGGTCTCACTGCGTCCTGGGTTTGGGCTTCCAGTTGGGGCTCATGTGAGCAGCGCATATTTGCAGATGGCAGTTTTTGCATTTGATTTGCACTAAACTGTGCTGGGCATAAGTGATACAACGTCCTGCTGTGAAAGTGATGACGACACCGCGGAGCATTAACTCTATGCATGTATGTGAAAACGACTGACAAGTTTAGGTAAACGGACAATACAGTAGTTATTTGCATACTTACGTATAATAGCAAACTAACTACCTCAAAGTTATAGCTATTTTATGTGACGCTCTATTCAATTCTTCGGTGTTGTGCGTCCATTTTGCTTACAGCACATGCGAGTACTTGATTTTGCCCTCAATTATAACTTAACATAAGCGAACCATAATAACCTACTGTGATGTAAATATCATCAACGTATGCAAGTTAAAAAAATTATAGTTATGATCACACTTCACTTGGTTTAGAACCAATTTTGAGATCAAAAGTCAAAGTCAGCTTTCGAGGTTTTATGATAGACATGGTTCTATACAGATCGTCTTCATAAATGCTGTCACGAGCGGCCTTAAAATCGGATAAAGAGGTGGTGCGTATCGATGTGGACTTCTTTAGATAACTCTAAGGTCTGCCGAAGTGTAAATGTTTCGGCAACTATAGGCTTACCCAGCAAAGAATCGAAACCAGCAATCAGATCGTTGGCAAATTGTTTCAGGCATTCACACAATACGGCAAACAAAATCTCTACGGAATGTTAAGGAGCCTGATGCATACATACTCGTATGTAGTTCGTTCAGCGTAGAGGCTCTCCTTATTTGCGTATTGCGAAAACGGTGCTAAAGTCATACTTTCTCCGAACTAATCATGGAAAAGATCGTTGATTCTGAAATAACAGCTCTCCATTTCCTCGACCGTTTGCTTGTCATGTTCTTTCTTTTCCCTCCGAAAAAGCCGATGTTTTTTCCTCCTCGATACTCGAAGAGCGCACGAGTAGTTTCTATGCAGTGCCGCTTCATAAGTGAGTTGTTGTGCTTGCCTGAACTCTTCAAAACCAGGGATTTCGTGCGGGTGGTCGGGTGAAACACAGCTCATCACCCACTTGTGGCATTTCTGAAGGCTTCTTGACATCGATGTCATTGATCTTCAGCAGGTTATAAAAGATTTGAAGTGAGGTTGAGAGATACGTGATTGGCGAAGTTTTTGGCATTTTGTTGTGTTTGCAGCCATTCAACGCTAAGTCCCCTGACTGTATTTCTCCGTTGTTGGGTCGTCTGAGTGATCCGTAAGCGTACCGTGGCTGTGACTAGGTAATGGTCTAAGCCTGTATTGAACGCTCGGGATCTACAATAGTCGACAATCTTGAGTCGATAAATATGGCTGACTGTTAATATTAAGCTGCGGAAACCATTTGCAAGATACAGTAACATATACCCTTTAGCAACGACAATTAGATTAGTCTATTTGCAGACGTGGTCTCTTGTAGGCTATGCTTTCCGACTATATTAGCTAGTTTTGCAGGATCGTTTTGCAGTAAGCGCATACTTAACGGCAGGTGATATTGAACTGTATATGATGTACAGAGCATAGAGACGTTGCAGAATCGAAAAATATTTCATCCTAGGAGCTGAACAAAATAACTGCTCGTAGTAAGAAAGGCTGCAATCGATTGATCTGACTGGAGAGAATTGCATGTACTCTTAGCGCCTTTTATTGGAAAAATAAATTAATGCATCATATGTCGCAGAACCATAAGATCTATCAAAAGCGCATGAATTGCCTTGGTTGTATGGGAAAATGTTATTCGGGATTTAGAGGAATAGAAAATAAAAAAATTAATTTTGCAAGCTATACTACAGCCTGAGCGGAATGGTTTGAAAGCACGGGCTGGCGCCAACAGCACAGTAAACCTAAATCTCCAAAATAGTGAAAACTAATTTTAATCTATTATACTTGGTGAGAGCGGTTATCTGAAAATCAAAATAATTGTGTTACTGAATATAGGAGGCTATAGGTCGAAGCCCAGCTCCACCTCTACCTGAAGTGTAACCGTAACTAAAACATATATGTAGGATGCTACTGCATTTATTTTGTATTACGCTGTAGGATTAGGGCACTGAGCGGCGTCAACCTGTCGGTGTCCAGTGCCTTAACTTTGACAACACATCAACTGAACTTATTTTATCTCCCACGAAGAGGTAATCGGTATTGATAGCCGCCGAACTTGGTATCAGCCAACCGATCTGAACGGTCTGAACCCAAAAGATAGAAGCACGAGTGACTGAACTGAAACGAGTGAACTTTAGTACTTTAGATACAAAAGCCCTATATATGTGGAGTTAACTCCTCGGCCACCCAAAACCTTACTGTTGCGAACAAATTAAAATCGTAAAACAATAGGCACTTGACAACTTTGAATTTAATTTGTGAATGCATTCTTTCACTAATCATTAAACTGTCACTGTCAATTTATTCAGCAAACTCAACATTTTCATCATGGTAAAGTACACGAACGAGCAACGTCTGCAAGCTATAAAAATTTTCTACCGAAATTCTGAGTCGGTGACTGCAACTTTAAGAGCGTTAACTCCAATTTTCGGTCGTAATTCTCACCCTAGTAGACAGGCAATAACAAGTTTAGTGCAAAAATTTGAGTCCACATATTGGTTGTGTCATGTTGCCGTGTCAGTGAGACAACGGGTTGGTCGAACGGTCCAAATCAGTCAATTCCACGGCATTCTCAAGAATTGGGCATCGCTAAGACCACATTATGGCGTATTTTGCGTAAGGATCTTGGTTTACACCCATACAAGATCAAGCTGAGTTAAGAATCGAAGCCGATGGACCATTTGAAGCGACGTACGTTCTGAGATTGGGTTCTGGAGAAGATGCGCCAAGATGATGAATTTCATCGCAAAATCATCTTCAGTGACGAAGCTCTTTTTGGCTCAATGGGTTCGTCAATAAGCAAAATATGCGTTATTGGTTGGGTGAAAGTCCACATGTGCTTCATGAATCACCACTTCTTCCATAAAAAATAACTGTTTGGTGCGGTTTGGATGCCGGCGGCGTTATTGGGCCATATTTTTTCGTCGACGATAACGATCGTCACGTTGCTGTGAATGGTCAGCCTTATCATGATCACCAATTATTTTTGGCCCGAATTGGAAGATATGGACTTGGACGACATGTGGTTTCAACAGGATGATGCCGCAAGCCACACAGCACACGCTACAATCGATTTATTGAAGAGTAAATATGGTGAGCATATTATCTCAAGAAATGGGCCAGTCGATTGGAAGCCTCGTTCATGCGATTTAACACTGCTTGACTATTTTCTGTGGGGCTACGTTAAGTCATTGGTTTATGCCAACACGCCGACGACGTTGGAAGAGCTCAGAGTCAACATTGAACTCGAAATACAGGCCGTTTCGGCCGAAATGTGTGGCCGAGTCGTTGAAAATTGGGTCCAACGAATCGACCGCTGCAAACATGCCCGCGGTGGCCATATGAACGAAGTCGAGTTCCATTCATAAATGTTTTGATTGTACTTCAAGCCGATAATAAAGGTTTTGAAATATCTCAAATGGTTTGCATGTTAATTAAAAAAAAAATTGTCAAGTCCTTATTGGAAAACCCTATAAAAAAAAAACACAAAAGAATTAAACAAATTATATATTAAACAAATATCACAGGCTTCCAAAACACGTGGTGGAACGGGATAAACAATTGGCTCAACTAGTCATAAGGCCGTCAACCAAGTTAATAATGTTATTATCTTTCCAAACACTTTTTTTAGTATTATCAATAGTCAAGCTCTCCGGGCAGTCAATATACATATACTCCTACACCAGTACATAGTTGCAGCCAATTTATTTCTACGAAGATTCCAGACTGTACAAGAACGTACAAATGCTGTGAGAAAATTGGGCGGCTGCATTTGCACTATTTGTCGATTGCGTTTGCCTCAACCTCTCGACACGTCACATGTAACCTTGTTTAAGTGCTGAAGATCTATTGAAAGAAGTCTTCCGAAATGCAGCAACTAAGATGATTATCACTCGACAATCCCATCGAAGCCGTTGAATTGACGAAGAAAGTAAGCAAGCACATGTAACAAAAACTTGCGTACAAAGTTGTGCTGCATAGAAGAATAAAAGGCTAGTGAGGTATACGAGAAGAAAAAAAGAAAAGAACATCGGCTTTCCCGGAGGAAAAAAAGTATGAGAAACAACTAATCGAGAAAATGTAGAGAACAGCATTTGTAGGTTTAACCAAAATAAAAGAGCATTTTAAATACAACCCGAGCAGGGACTTGTAGAGTTGAGTTAAGAAATGTGGAAAAGGAATTGCCCGTTGTCAGTGAAAATGTACTATTCAACTTGAGCGATGAAAGCCAAGATTTTCGTCCATCCGATAAAAATGAAAAAGATAGCAAATCAAAACTTTAATATAATAAGACTGCCTTGGATGACTGCGACAACTATAAAGGCATCTATCTATTTGACATCGCGGACAAGACCTCGGCTTGCCATATTTTTGATTGTCGGATTGACAACGGGTAACGTTATCTGCGTCGTTAAGAATAGAAGCCCATAAGTGTAGACGTAGCTATGAAGTGCTTGCAGATTCTTGAGAAACTTGTGCGAAACCCACAGCCCATCACCAGAGACACAATTTTCCAAATGTTTACGCACACGTTTCGTTCATTTCGAACGCAAGGTTTTTCGGGTGTTTTTTGGTCCCGAATTTTTCTTCATCGAGACAATACAGTAAAAAAAACTTCGCCCTAGGATGCAAACACAAGTCTAAGGAGACCTCTACCATCTAAGAGACCGCTAAGTAGACAGGTTTATTGGTTAATGGCCAGGTTATTGCCAGCTAAAAAAGAAGAATAATTTATCTTGTATTTCTACCATTAATCGTTACAGTTCCATACCTATTACTATAAAATTTATAAAGTTGTGTTTTACCGCAGAGACGGAGTTCTGCATGTGCTTCAGAACTCTCAGAATTTATAATCATTACCTGCCTGATACTTCTTTGAGCAGAAATATTAAAAGCTGAACAACAATGTTTTTGTACTCCTTGTTTCTAGAATTTCACAGTGTGCGAACAGACGTCCTCACTTTAAAATTGACCTGCCATCCTCACCGCCTGAATTCAATTAAAAAAGAATATATCTGCCTCCCTGGACACATCTTTTAACTGCATTTCAACTTTCCACTTTACATTACGTTTCGAGTTGACAGCTTATACGTTTTTGAATCCCTTTGTAGGCAGCACGTTTTTAAAACTCATTTTTTTGTTTCTTGCTACTCTCAAATCAAAATTATTTATCTGCGTACTGAACTGTGATAAACATTTATTAAAATAAAAACTAGAAATGAGTAAAAAAGATTCGCCATTAGCTGCAGCTAAAATCAAATCGGAGAGCGAATCCGATTCAGATGATAAAAAGGCGGCGTTGTTTATGAACAGTGCAATGCGTTGCCAATTTTTGCGGGAAATGGTAAAGAGATTACCGGAAAAGGTCCAGAACCGAGTCATTGCTCTCAAGAATATACAATTAGAACAACTGCAACTGGAAGCTGAATTCTTTGAAGAAGTCTACAACCTCGAGAAGAAGTACAATGATATATACAAACCTTTACTCGACAAGAGAGGTGAAATTATTGCTGGAACTTTTGATCCGCCCAAGCAAACACCACAATGGAAGGAGCCAGAAGAAGCCGAACCGTCTGAAAATATCGAAGAAATCTTCAAAAAAATGAATCTGACCAAACCTAACATGGATGAGAATGTCGCAGGGATACCAAACTTTTGGTTAACCGTTTTCCGCAACACAGAAATCCTGGCAGAAATGGTGCGAGAACATGATGAGCCTCTGTTGAAGAAACTACGCGACATTAAAGTAAAGTACGAAGAAGGGGACGACCATTCATATACACTAGAATTTTACTTTGATAAAAATGAGTATTTCTCCAATCCGATTCTAACAAAGAAATACTTCCTAAAAGTCACAGTAGATGAAGAGCCGTTTTCATTCGAAGGTCCCGAAATCTACAAGTGCGAGGGATGTGATATCAAATGGGAAAAAGGCATGAATCTCACCGTCAAAACAATACGCAAGAAGCAAAAACACAAGGAGCGTGGTGCTGTTAGAGTAATCACTAAAATAGTTCCAAATGACTCGTTCTTCAATTTCTTCTGTACACCTGAGGCGCAAGACGACAAAGACGAAGAAGCCCAAGGAATTCTTGCAACAGACTTTGAAATTGGTCACTTCATGAGAGCTAGAGTAGTTCCAAAAGCTGTGCTCTACTATACGGGTGATATTGTTGATGATGACGACGATGACTGTGATGAGTACGATGAAGAGGAAGAAGAAGACGAGGATGATGATGATGATGGCGATGGCGTTAAACCCATGAAACCTGCAAAAGGCAAAAACGCTACTAATCCAAATGACTGTCCCAATCAGTAGAATGAAGCTTATTTATGCATTTCCTTCCGTTATCCTCATTCCCATATTTTCTTTTTTTAATATTTAGTATACATTCATCACAAAACACTTTGTAAGTTTGCGAACTGTTTAGTCGGGATTTAATCCGAAACTGCTCGCAAATAAATAATTTTTATATTTTCTATTGAAAGCATTAGAAATACAACCATCATGTCTAGCCATGCACATGTAGTAAATAAATGGATTTATTTGTTTATGAAACTAGTTTGGATCTTTAAATTCTTGCGGAATTTTATCTTACAGCTTCTGTTATTACGACTCTAAGACAGGTGCCTTCAATCGGATTCATATATTTTACTTAACGGGCTACTGACCCGTCTGAGTCTTTTAAAAGGATGTTTACTAGCGTTAAAGCATTGGAGTCCATTCGCTTTACATGTCCTAGCCATGTCAAGTGACTGATGCACAGTTTTCTGACTAGGTCGATGTCGCTATACAGCTCGAATAGTTCGTCGTTGAATCTTCTCCAACAAAACCCGCAAACGGGACCAACTATTTTCCGAAACATTTTTCTCTCGAAACGACTAAGGATACCTTCATCCGCTTTCGATAGAATCCATCGTTCAGCGTAATAAAGTAGGACTAGAATGATCAAGATCTTATATAGTCTCCTTAGTTTTTGGGGATAGGGCCTTACTACTCAATTGCCTTTTTAGTTCAAAGAAACAGCGATCGGCAAGAGTGATTCTTCGTTTTGTGTTTGCTAAGGTGTTGTTAGCAGAATTCGTAGCGGAGCCAAGGTAGACAAAGTCATTTACTACCTCGAAATTATAACTTTTGATCGTGACGTTCCGTCCACGACGTGTTCTCTCTTGTTGACAGCACATACTTCGTTTTGCCTTCATTTACTGCTAAACCCATTTTCGCAGCTTCTGTTTCGATACTAGCGAACGCAGCAGTGACAGCCCGCTGAGTTATCCCAATTATGTCGATATTATTGGCGTACGCTAGTAGTTCTACACACTTTACAAAGATTGTACATCCAGTGTTTACATGTGAGCTCCGCACAATTCTTTCAAGTATGATGTTAAAGAAGTTAAATGACAGCGCGTCACTTTGTGTAAAATCTTTTTTTACATCAAACGTCTCTGTTAAGTCGATACCGACATTGATGGAGCAGCGATCGTTCTCAATCGTCATTCTGCAGTCTGCACAGATAGACGAGTTTGGCAGGGCTGCCAAAACTAGACACAGCTCTATATAGCTCGTCTCTAAAAATGCTGCCATATGCGACCTTAAAATCGATGAAAAGATGATGGGCATAGACTAAGTGCCTGGCCACACAAGCGTGGGATTGAAAGGCATGTCGGGCGAAATAGGTAGATTTTTAGTAAGTTGGAAAGAGAAAGGTTGATTCCACCAAAAATCCACCGAAAATCATTTTCAAATATGACTTTCTACCTGGGCATGAATGTTTCGTTTCCAAATCATATCGTATTTGACGTAAATTTTCATTTTGCAAGTGTTGCGATACGGGAATGGTCTCATCAGGTGAACGCAACACAAAACAAATGTTTAAATTGTTCGTTTCAGATCTCACTGTTCCTGTCAAAAATTCTTTCATTCCAATGACGCATTTTTTTTGTGTGTAGCCACTTCGTTCAATGGCATGCCTTTCAGTCCCACGCTTGTGTGGCCAGGCACTAACTATATAGTTAGTCTATGATGATGGGTATTGATTTGGACTTGTGACAATGTGGGTGGCCATTGGACTTGAGTTTTTTCCTAGTCTGAAACTTCAGTCATAGGGGCCAATTAGGTTGTTGACGAATGGTTTTAAACTTTCACTTAAATATGGCAGACAAGATTTTGTATGCGATGTTGAGGAGACTTATACCTCTATTTATAGATACGAGTAATAGAGGAGGTCTATTCTGTCTGATGGCGTTGGGCTTCTTCGCCGTTATACAGTCTGCAGAAAAAGTTTTTATATATTCTCAGCACCGTTTGATTCTACTAAAAGGTTTCCTTCTTCATATCTAAAGGCTTCTGTACGGGTCTTCTTATCTTGACACATTCTTTTTACCTGTTGGTTAAACTTCCGTACGCTATTACTGAAGTACAATCTCTCAATATTTTCGACCGCACCTTTTTCCTCTTTTGGAAACGCCGATGTTCTTCCCGTCTATTCTGCTCGTAAAGCTCGTTGGCAGGGTTGTCATTGATCTTCGGTACTTGATGCTGGCGGCATAGGAGTTTTTAAGAAATTCTGATGTACGCGTTCGACGAAGTTTCTATCGGTCTCTTACAATTGCAGCCTTTCTAACCTACATCTTCTCACTTCTTTGTTGTGGTGCTTGGGAAATCAGCATTCGGTATTTATTTACTTTTTTGGCTTTTTCTCTGCCAATATGCTTTTTACACATGTCCTACAACTTTTCGCATCTGGAAGTGAACAGGCACACATTGGCGCGGGCAGGAAGATTGTCCGAAAGAGAGGGAACACTTTTTAAGAAGAAGGGTTACTTCCATCGAAAATTCATATCGTTCCATTTCTGACATATTTTTCATTTTAGTTTTGATCGTTGATGAACAATTCCTTGTGAAGAATAGGAAAAAAGGTATGTTTCAGGCCAACTGCTCAACTTTAAAAATTAAAAATACTCCGATTCAAGTGTTCCACTTGTCAAGAAATCTTTCAACCCCATGAAATTGTGAAAACGACGTTCATAGTGAGGTCTTTCATCCCGTCAATTTATTTTCCGAGACTATTTACTTCTTCATGTTAGACACTCGAATACCAATGCTGCTTTATTTATTTCTTACTAAGCCATCTGATCAAAACCAAGTTGTTTTTTTTTAAGAAAGATTGTGCTACTTGTCACAGTATTCCTTTTTTTAAAGAACTTAACACTCAAGTGGGTATAAATACACTTATAATGCGTTTTTTTTTTTTTTTTTTTTTTTAAATGGGATAGAGAAAGAAACAAAGATGTTTTTGGGCTCAGTGGTTGTTTCGCCCCATGGGTGGCATCCAACATTTAATGGGGGGACTACATAGTAGATGTTGGCCTGTTGTTGATTTCTAGTTAACTACTCATCTTACTTGATTTTCGTTAACTGAAAGAAAAAATTAATGTCCTTCGGGCGGGATTTGGATTCGACAACTGAACCTTCTGATTTGGAAGCCAGTCCACTACCGCATGAGCCACGGCCATTGCTGCACTGGTAATAAATAAACAATATATCACCAGTTGCTCGGTTGGGTCCATACAGGATATCATTAAACTTCTTGCAAAAGTCAATATGGCGTGGATGCCTATCATAGTCAAGCCATCGGTTTTGATTAATCAACCCTACGACCTATGACTGCAGTTAATAGGAATGAATATCTGCAGTTGAACACCTAGCAACTCTGCTAGTGAGACATGTATGATCACTGAAGATCACCGGAACAAAAGGTAAATATGCTAAAGGCAAATAAGCTACAGAACATGGCTCTTAGCGCACATGGGGAGGCGGATAGAGGATCGCGTTTAACTCAAGGTTCAAGTTTCAAAAGCCTCAGCAGAACTTGAAGCCCGTTACCGCACGAAAGGAAAATTTAGTGTACATAGTGTAAAATTTGGTAATCGTAATCACATCAAGCCTTTAGTTTCACTGATAAAAGATGTGGCAAACTGTCTCCAGACCGACAGTAGGACTATTGATGTGTAAAAGGCCTAGACGATTCCTTGCTGATATAGGAGAAAAATCATCTGGACAGTAGCGCAACTGTCTCGACTATGAACGAGTGCATCCGAGCAGAAAATTCCGAATATGCAACAATTTCATTAGCAAAACAATAGTACAGAGATTCTAACCGCAATTAGGGCCCTGAACAAAAACGATGTCGCTGCTGTTGACGGAGAAATCGATTAATTTCAGAAACAATGCTGTGATCAAAACAGTGGCAAGGATAATTTTAAACCATATATTGATGTCGAAGAATCAGACTTTCGATCTGAATATTCCTCCAAAACCATATAAAACATATAAAAACCTTGCGAATCATTTCAGAGTAATACATGGATCTCAGGTCTACGCTCTACCTTTTTCTTATTCCTTTCGAATTCATAATGGTGGCATTCGTGAAAAAATAATTTCGTCCATTAAGGATACGAATGCCGTATTGTACACAGCAAAGGTAAGCTTTTAGTCGCATTTGACATTCAAGGCGACAATACGACAGTGCTGAATTTAATACCCCCCTTTTCTGGTGATAATAAAAATTGTTACCCTGACCACACTTTCTGAGGATGGGATAGAAATGTATGGGTTATACAGAACCGAGGCAAACATATTCGGGCTTACTTACACTTTACTAAACATTGTTGGATATGAGGCTAAGACGTTCTTTTCCTTAGCATGTTGGTCATTGTCTCGGCTGATGGCGATGCCAAACAACTTCGTACTGTATGCTATTGTGCATAATTAAGGTCCAACATTTCACATACATGTGTGCATACACTAATCTTTTCATACGAGTATCACGACTTAAGCACTATGTTACAATAATATTCTTGTCAGTAAGTGGTCAGTATTCATAAGTTGTCTGGAACAAAATCCTAACACGGGGTTTCAATGCATACATATAAAAACTACTTAAAACTACTAAAACATTTAACTTCACAAAAACAGTGTACCCGCAGACATGTATAGTTCTTTTGGTTATCATTTAAAAAGCAAAAATATCAAAAATGAGTGCTAATATAGCTTAGATGATAAATAAATTTATAGGTGTGCGTTAATTTTAAGCAAGACTGTATTGCATTCAGCAATTGTAGCACAGAATTTCATGTGTTCACACTGAATACTGTCACCGAGGAATCAGACTACTCCCTAAACACTTTCAATTAATTGCGTTTCAATTTTCCACTTAACGTTTACGAGTGATATTTGACAGTCTTTACGTTTTGGGTTCTTTCTGTAGGCAGCACGTTTTTTAAAAACTCAATTTTTTTAATTAAACGTTTTTTCCTACATATATATATATAGATTAGTGATAGTAATTTTTTCTTAAGAAAAATGAGTAAAAAAGCCGCCGCTGGAAACTCGTCGAGTGGAGACTCCGACACCGATGATAAGAATCTAATGCAAGTAATCAGTCCACCGCATTTTATGACGGCTGTGATGCGTCGTCAACTATTGCGGGGAATGGTCAAAGGCCTACCAGAGAAAGTCCAAAATCGAATTGTTGCACTGAAGAACATCCAAATCGAGCAGTTGCAGCTGGAGGCGGCATTCTTTGAGGAAGTTTACAACCTCGAAAGGAAATACAGTGAAAAATATCAGCCGCTGTTCGACAAAAGAAGTGAGATCATCGCTGGAACAGTTGAGCCACCGAAGCAAACGCCCCAATGGAAGGAACCGGAAGAAGCTGATGTTTCTGAAAAACTCGAAGGGGTTTTGATGCAAATGATGTCGGCTAAACCAGCCATTGATGATGATGTATCGGGCATACCAGACTTTTGGCTAACCATTTTCCGAAACACTGAAATTCTGGCAGAAATGGTGCAGGAACATGATGAGCCGCTGTTGAAGAAACTGCGCGACATTAAAGTCAAGTACGAAAAGGGCTTAGAGCATTCGTACACACTAGAGTTCTATTTTGATAAAAATGAACATTTCTCGAATCCGATCCTAACAAAACGGTACTTCCTAAAGGTTGCTTTGGACGAAGAATATCCATTTGCCTTCGAGGGTCCAGAAATCTACAAATGCGAGGGCTGCGACATTAGATGGGAAAAAGGCATGAATCTCACCGTTAAAACAATACGCAAGAAGCAAAAGCATAAGGAGCGTGGTGCTGTTAGAACCATCACAAGACAAGTTCCAAACGATACATTCTTCAATTTCTTCAATCCACCCGATGAGCGAAGTGAACAAGACGAAGAGACTCAAGGAATTCTAGCAGCTGATTTTGAAATTGGCCATTTTATAAGGGCTCGTCTTATCCCGAAGGCTGTGCTGTACTACAGCGGTGATATTGTCGATGATGAAGACGACGATTGTGATGAGTACGATGAGGAGGAAGAAGAGGACGATGACGATGATGATGATGGCCATGGTGATGTCGTTAAACCCGTGAAACCTGCAAAAGGCAAAAACGCCGCTAATCCAAATGACTGCCCCAATCAGTAGAATGTCATCTCTGTGAGATTTTCTTCTTTTTTTTCTGCATTTTCTGAAGTGGATATAGGGTAGTCCCCTCATTGTCTTTTTAATGTATACCCTATGCGCTCTAATTTCCTTTTTTTTATTTAAAAAATTCTCATTTATCGCCTAGCAATTTTTATTTTATTTTGTATGTAAATTTGCAAGTTGTCCAGATGGCTGATGGGATCTGCTTTCACTGGTCAACTCGCAACTACTTGTTTCCATCAAAAAAAGAAAATAAATAACAAAAATTGGACATAAGCCATGAGAATATATATGTATAACATGCATTTTGGTGCGCATGGAATAAATAAATGGATTTATTTGTCTGTGGAAATGATTTGTTTTTTTTATTTTTCAAACTTGCAAGAGCAATCGATCAGATTTGTTTAGGATTTGTATTGGTGTGTAGATACTCGTATTGTAATGTCATTACATCAAACACTTGGTAGAGCGTGATTCATAATTTTAAATCTATTGCAGGTCTTATGAGTAATTGTTCTCTTCTGGAAATATAAACGTTCAGGGTGGGCAAACGGACGTAGTAAGATAAATAAACAAGCGAAGCTATTATAAATAAACAGCACTTCGATCTCAAAGTTATATACGGCGTTGCTTTATGGAAATTGATTGGATGTTCAAGTCGAATACGTTCGTTGTAAGGGTATATGTAGCTAGCTAAGCACATCATCTAAACGATGGAAAAGTCTCGTTTTCTCACATGAACAATTATGCAGTTGACCAGACTCTAGTGATTGAAGTACTATATAGCATTCCGATTAACAGAATACAAGAATTTAGTGAAGTGACTAAATTCTAAGAATACAACACGCGAACTTTTGAACCAATCGATAGTGTGAAACAGATAATAAAAGCAAATTAAAGCTATCAAAGTGCAATCCACGACGGATAACAACATCTTTAAAAAACTTTGTCGTCAAAGTTCCAAACAACACCAAATGAATGTGTATTAGATCGCAGTACCCTATCTCCCAATTGAGGACTAACCACAAATATATGTACTTAATATTTCAAAACGCTGATAAGCTACTTAACCGAGAACGATGTGTTAGATGATGCTAGCATGCATACGGAACATCAATTTCCACCATAAATTCAGCTATCTACAAGCAATCAAAAACGCACATTCTTTGCAGGTGACGTTGTTTTTTAGTTTTCAATTTAAGAACTCAGAAATCGTAGCCGCCCGCTTCAATGCCCTCCAAAAGCTAGCCAAACGCAACAAGCTTAGACTTACGTGAATACTAGATCACATAGGCATTGCAGTTGCATTGAAGTGCCTCGTGAATTAGAATATTAAGATTGCATTCTACTGAAAGGTTTGTATGCCTAACCGGTATCACTAAATCTAAGCCTAGGAGCTTACTTAGCACTATAGTCTGAAGTGAAACTGGACGTCAGCCAATAAACCTATCCAGTTAGCGCAATCTTGGACTCGTTTCTTCCAGTTACGCTTTCCAAGATGATCTAAGACGAGGTGTCATCTACCGCGTCTCAAACGCAAACGACAGACAACATTATTCCCTTCCATACAATCCACTTTCCCTAACGTCAATGCTTCTGGGTCATAGCGCAGCTCTGCTTTCGGCCTTATATTCTCTTTAGAGTTTCTTGAAAAGTCCAAAAGAACAGAGATTTGTAAGTGTAACGCTTCGTTTGAATGCTGATGAGATGTTGTTATGTATTGTATTAGAGTTAATACACTTTTAAGCATGCTCAGGTTCCATTCGTACCATACTTTCCTTCCTAGATATTTTGGTCAGGTGCGTGGAAATATTGGCTTTCACCTCCATGCGGATGGCAGTGGACTTTGGGTTGTTTTTGCCGTTTAACAGTTTTCAGAAATGGAGTTCTTTATTAAAATCTTCCTCAGTTCTGGTCTCATTTTTTTTACCTTTTGCTAAAACTTCTGAATATTTTTCCTGGAGGACCACATTTTCTTTTCCTCGATTACACGGTCTTCAAGCTTCTTTTTTCACACAGCCCGATGTTTCTCTTTTTTTTTACAAGCTACATTTTGTTCTTTTGTGCTGCGCGGTTCGGTGTTGAGTTGTTTTTCAACGTGTAGTTGCAGGCACTCTTTAGAACAGGTATCGTGGGGATGATCGAGTGAAACCTAAAACATCATCTTGGTATGGATCCAGGAAGTTTTGGATGTCTATACTTAGGATGGATGCCCTGCGTCCCTTACAAGTTTGACGATCACGCACAATCATCAATTATTTGCAGAACACATCCATACAGGTCAGCTGTTCTGGCACATAATGAAACACAAGTAGATGCCCTCCCACACCTCTCAGATCAATTTGATCTGAAGCTACCAGGCTACGAATTAGATTCTTTAATCTTCTCTCACCGCGGTCTCGCCATTTACGTGCGTAGTAATGTACTTTACCAAACTCCACCACCTGTTCCAATCCGGAGTTCAATTTCATGTGGTTAAAATTCCATCTCCGCAAGCCAATTATCCACTACTGCATTATTTACAGAAGCCCCAAACTGGGCAGCAATTCGACTTTAAACGAGTTCGATGCGCTGTATAACTCCATAATTGTGTCCCTGTATCCTCATACAGAAATCGTTATTAAGAGCACTTTCAATATACACAATTCTGGGTGGCTTCGACATTCTGGATAGACAATACCCGAACGACGATGTATTAAGATCTTTGTTGCGGAAAACAACTTGAACCAGGATGGAAATGAGCCCACGCGGATATCAGACGTTGATAGTCATACCGCCAACACCCTGGACTTATTTTTAACTTCTCACCCTGATAAGTACACCGTTGATGCGCTTTCCCCTCTAAAACCGCCGGGTCATTGTAATTTCTCGTATATGGGCCACACCGTTTGAGAAAAAAAAACTCCTTAAATAGTGAAGTGTACTTAACACGTTCTTTAGGAATTTTAATTCGTCGTTATGTTTCCTCGATAAAGACGTGCATCCCGCTGCTGATATGATTACAGACATGAGATCCTTGATGCCTCATAGGATTAAGAGTGCCAGACAAAAAGAAAAGGCATGGTACGACTAGAGCTGTAAAGACGCTATCAGGGTTAGAGAAATATTCTTTTGGTTCTACAAGGCCGAACCTACCGAGGAAAACCGAAAAAAGTTCAAACGAATAAGGAACGACTGCAACGTCTTTCTTAAGCGTGTAAAATTTCAATACGACCGAAAACTGAGGCGAAAAATACTACATTGTCCCTAAGGTAGTAAATATTCTTGGTCGTTCATCAAAAATATTAGAAATTCTGCCTCATCTCCCATCCCAATGGTCATTTACAATGAGGTGTCAGGTGTCAGGTGTCAGCTTCCAGATTGCGTCTTGTCTCCGCCTACACTTGAGTGGTCGAATCTTCAATGGGACGAATTCACTTTCGCATTCGTGTAGTAGCAAAAGTACTTAAAAATCCTCACATACATAAATCCGCTGCTTCAAATGGTATGTTTCCCCTTCTCCTGAAAAAGTTTTCTTCCACGCTGGCAAAGCCACTGCGTAAGCTTTTCCATCGATCCTACTATTTAGAACTCTTTCCGAGCAGATGGTCCTGCCCGTCCTTAAAACAGGCGAATCTTCGTTTCTCTTCTCCTACAGACCCATTGCACTTACGTCCTTTCTTTCCAAGATCACGCAAATGCTGATCACCAGGTTCACTGGTGATTTGATCTCACCGAAAAGTGGAACCAAAGCGTGCATCAATCTGGTAAAAGCAAAAAAAGCATTTGATATTTCTATTTGCCAGAGTTTAGCATGACTCTCTTCTTCAATGGATTAGAAATTACCTTTCGGAACATTCAATTCAAGTTGTCTCGGATGGTTTCAAGTCTGATATTCACAAAATACATGCTGGTGTGCCCCAGAGCTCCGTCCTGTCTCCAACACTCTTTTTGATTTTCATTAATGATCTCTTGTCTGCTCCTTCTGATTCAATATATTCCTTTGCTTACGACAGTACTCTCTGCTTTTCTTATTCGTTCGCAGACTCGTGTCCCTTCTCTTCGACTGCAGAACAGGAGCGTCAGCGTATGTTAAGCTCATAAAATTCCGATATTAACAGCATAACCAATTGTGGGATTTAATGCTTTCAAAACCCAATGTTTTGCTGTCGTTAAAGCGAAATTTAATAACCTAGCCATTATCCATGAATAGAACTTGCATCGTCAAAACAGAAAAACTTTCCATTCTCCTTATGTGTGTCAATGACAACCTATGCTGTCAGATGTCAGATGCTTCTAAAATAGCTCTGCATCTGCTAGATAAGATTCAAAACCGTACGATAAAACTCATAGGTGAAGCCAATATTGCACAGTCAATTAACACGCTTGAACACTGACATAACGTCTTTTGCATCACCTTGTTCTACAGCTAATTTCACCACCAATGCTCCACCGAAATTACTCGCATTATACTATTTCGTCCCTTCAAACGTTTAACCGTAACACCCGTCTCGCTTTGAATGCTCATCAGTATTTCAGACGTTCTCTAAAACATCGTGATTCCTACCTAAGCAATACAACTTGCTTATGGAATGCCCTGTCGAGCTTTTCACTTCCTATTCCTATTTCCTTTATTTCCATTATAACTTGCAAACATTTAGGACCAATGTACATTGGTACCTCTCTTTTCTTCTCCCTAAGTTTTCTTTGCCAGCGCTATGTGCAAACACTTTAAGGGTACTAATAACCCCTTGAACACGCGCTAATTACAAAAAAAAATTAAATTAAATAGTTGGAATAAATTAAATAATTCAGTAAAAGAAAAGTACGATTTCGTTGTAGCCGGTTTACTTAACAAAATTATCAAAGTGTTGATACATCAAACTCTATAAGCCATAGTCTCAAAAATTTAGGTTGTCATCTGCAAGACAACAAGATCCAATTAGTTTAAGCAAACAAAGGTGTCGCATTTAGTGTCGCTAATCCCATAATATCTTAGTTTGGGGTTGATTTTGATCCCAAAATCTAAGTGAGCCATTAGTGAACATCATAAAAAAAAATATCTCTGTACGAAGTGAACATTATTAACGTAAAGACATGACTGTCTGCCAACCTTTCGAATCATCACCTCTCATTTGAAGGACCAAAGTTAGCCACAAAAACCACTCAATAAGACTTGATGGTGTCACCAAATTAAACCAGCAGCAGGGAGAAAGATGTCCGAACACTATCTAGACTCTGAAAGATAACAACTTTAGTCCGCTTTCACACGCCGCATGAGTTTGATGCGCATGTTTTGGTTATTTTCTTTAGAACTGTCCTTCTGTAATGCGCGCATTTTTACGCGAAGCCTTTTTCCCATTCTTTGGCTTGTCATGTTATTTGACAGCTCTCTTTCATTTCATCTTTGGCGCTCATTGTTTCATAATTGAAAATGAGCCCGCTTGTTAATTCGTTGGTCCATTTAAATTCATCCGCCGTACTGAAATTTTGTGCTCGTAAAAACAGCCAAAAAGTAATGAAGCAAATCCGAAAAAGAAAGAAGGATAAGAAGAAATGTCAAAAAGATGCAATGAAAATCTTACCCAGTGGGAATTTGGTTAATTGGGTATTTTTCGTTTCATTATCCCTCTCTTTTGCACTCATTTGAATCTTTCAAAACATGTGCCGTGTAAAAGCGGACATAGTAGCAACAATTTTTGTAGTGTTCAAAAGTTCGAACCGGTGTATAGTTTTCAGAAAGTGACCAAGTGACCACTCAAAACCTGCACAACTTTGTTAGAAAAAAAATTCATGCGTAAAATAAGAAAGACAACCAGCCGCACTAGATCTTTAACGATCAGTTCAATAAGTTTCACCTCACATGTGAAACTCAATCCGACAAAAAATGAGGCACTCTAAATGCCTCCTACAGTTTTCAAAACCGCACATGAAAAAATTTACAAATATGCGCTATACAGAATTACTTTTACCAATTGCTGTTTCTTCGAAGACGGTAAATGAGAATTAAGTCCTTGTTCCGTAAAAACCAATAAAATCCTATAATATACAGGGTGAGTTTTTTAACTTGAGACATCCAAATTACTCGAAAAATGCGCGATATCACGCATGTGTCATGTGTCAGACAAAAGTCGCAAGGTTCTGAAGGGGACATAAGATGGTGACCACGAGTTTGACCTTGAGACCCATTTTCAAGGTCAAACGAAGGTCAGTTTTGATTTTTCAAATGATAATTCTTGATTTTCATTGCTCAGTCGTATTGCTCGTAGGCTTGTCATTTGTTTTTACATACTGCGTTTAGCATAACCCAGAAACAACGGCGTGGACGTAGCAGTATTTTGTTTCCTTCGGTGTGTTTAATTAGAGTGGGTCCCCTTGCCTCCCACTGTTGAATCATTGAATTCTTCCCATTTCGACGTTTATTTCCCGAGACTATTTCAACAAATGCTCGAAAATGTGACCATTCACTTCAATACACTTGTCTATCCGCGCTCTAAATGAACCAACAGATCTGAGAAGTATTTCTGGCGTAATCTTCCGGCAAGCTTCAGTTATTCGTCTTTTCATGTCCTCACGTGTAGTTGACTTTTTTCTGTAAACCTAATTTTTAAAGAGGCCCCACAAGAAGAAATCAATTGACGTAAGATCAGGTGATCTAGCAGGCCATTGCCTCAGACCCCCTCGTCCGACCCATCGTTGATGGTAAACATTGTTTAATACGCCCGAGGATACTTGGGAATAATGGGCTGGACAACCATCATGTTGAAACCACATTGTTTGTCGCAACTCCAATGGCAGTTCTTCTGGTAATACTGGAAGATGGTCCCGCAAGAAGTTTGCATACTTTTCGCCATTCAAGTTGCCTTCAATAAAATATGGACCTATTAATTTATCCTCAATAATTCCCGCCCAAACATTAACAGACCAAGGGTGCTGGCGTTCAACTTGTCGCAACCAAAAAGGGTTTTCGGTAGCCCAGTAATGCATATTATGTCGATTGACCGTACCGTGATTGGTGAAAGTCGACTCATCAGAGAATAACACCTTGGCGAAGAAAAGGGGGTCTCATTAAATTTGCTGAAGTGCCCATTGACAAAAGGATACCCGGTTGCGAAAATCCTCACTTGATGCATTGAAACATGGTAAGGATGGTATTTATGCCGATGTAATATCTTACAGACAGTCGTTTGAGAAATTCCTGATTCACGACTTATTTGGCGAGTGCTAATGTGAGGATCGTGTGCAACGGCAGCTAACACTGCTATTTTATTGTCCTCAACAGCCACCCTATCTGACCGTTTCCTTCACCAGTGAATTGTTGGATGACCCGATAAAAGGAAGCGCGCGATCGTATCTGGTCTGGGAAACGTTAGGCGTAAAGAGCAACAGCACCATCGATGTTCCTTCCACTTTCTCCATAAATCAAAATCATTTCAATTTTCTCTTGAATTGAAATAGCCTGCATTATTAATCTGGAAAACGTTACTAATAATAATCAGTTCCTCAAAACAAATATCGAACTTCTAAATGAAGTACAGTTCCGTTCAAGTAGAAAAAACGGGCAGAGTGCACATCATACACTCTCAGATAAGTTTAGGACAATTTGTCTCTATCTGAAATTTCTTTGAGTTTTAACTTCACTCGAGGCAGTAATGACTTCCTCAAAACAAATCTCGACCTTCTAACACTCTAACAACGTTGGAAACCGATTAATTATTTATTCGTGCCAGTGCAGTGGTATCTAGCACTGAATGAATAAGACCTTTGACACAAAGTCGTGTGCCCCATTGAGGAATACGACTGAGCAATAAAAATCAGGAATTATCATTTGAAAAATCAAAAGTGACCTTCGTTTGACCTTGACAATGGGGTTCAAGGTCAAACTCGTGGTCACCATTTTATGTCCCCTTCAGAACCTTGCGACTTTTGCCTGACATATTTTTCGCGATATCACGTATTTTTCGAGTAATTTGGATGTCTCAAGTTAAAAAACTCACCCAGTATACATTCACCAACTATCCTCAAAACCAATCGCATCGTTTCTCTTCTCAGTGCGTGTCGTACTTACTTTCGCCGGTTGCTTTTCCCTGCTATTTTTCAATAGCTTTTTTCTATTTCATTGTTTACTTCGAAACCGTTATCTTTTGTGTTTTTGCAAATCGGGTAGTGCTTTTGAGTAACCGGTTTTTTAATTATACAAATACTGACTTCGATCAATCAATACCGACCCATATGAAAACTCCTAACCCTAAATTTATAGTGATCTCGTGATCTGACAGTAACATCCCTTTCTCAAAATTTAGTGTGTTTTTATTGAAAAAAGCTATCGATGGAATTAGCACTGGGTATGATTTAATTACACAAATGCATAGTGGAAACCTACTTATATTGGTTGGATCCCAAAAACTTGCAGATATGTTCCTATCAAAGAAAACTTTATCAAATCTTTGCTCCATAAATGTATCCCTGAATACAAACCTAAACTCCTCTAAAGTAACAGTATATGCAACTTACCTCATAGAAGTACCCGACGAAGAGATCAAAGTAGAAATTAAACCTCAAGGTGTAACAGATGTTTACAAGTTCACCAAAAAAATCGATGGTAGCCCTACTCCAACTGGCCTAGTTCTCTTTACTTTTGACTCTTTCCGTCCACCAAACTCAGTCAACATTGGTTGGTATAACTGTAAGGTGATTGAACATTTTCCAAACCCCATGTGATGCAAAAATTGTCATCTCCTAAGTCACACGGCAATGAGATGTAAAAATGCTCCATCGTGCGAAAATTGCAACATACCACGTGTCGAACCGCATTCATGTTCACGTATCTATTGCGCAAACTGCTCAGAAGAACACCCAGCATCTTCCAAAGCATATAAGTCTTTCTTAAGAGAGTTTCTTTCTAAAAATTAAAACAATTAGAAAGTGTTCAATTTTAGAAGCCAAACTAGAATATAAAAAGCTGCATCCCGTTAACCTTTCTCAGCAATCTTACGCTGCAGTTACAGCTGGCGCATCAAGGTCTAAACGTACCACACAGACAGAAAATCTAATCACAACCCAAAGTATTGCTCTCCCATCTAAAATTGCAATTAACGTGCAAGATAAGTTACAAATGCAATAAAAAAACAAAATAGACCTAAATAGCCCTCAACCCACTCATTTCAAAACTTCGAATTCAGCTTCAACTTCAAACTCAAAAAATATTTTTTCCAAAGCATAGGTACTCATAGAAAACTTTAATCCAACCTCATCAAGTTTACATAACACCATTCTAAACCAAAATCCCCCAACCAGCCCTCCTCGGTAAACAGATCCAACCTCATCTATCTCTCAAACCACGCCAGCCCTCATAAAAGATAACAATTACTTCATTACCCCAAATGATAACAACGATGACGACACCATATAAAGACACCTCTCTTTCCAACACAAAAAATATAAACATCTTACAATGGAATATAAAAGGCTTTACGACCAACTACGATGAGCTTAACATCTTAATGAAACAGTATTCCCCCTGCGTTTTAGCATTACAAGAAACTCACTGTCCACACAAATTTGTACCCAACATTCCTAAAGCGTATAACGGATATTTTTATAATTTCCCACACAACCTTACAGCTAAACAAGGCATAGGAATCCTTATCAAAAATAACATCCAACACGAACAAATATACATCATTTCAAACATTTTAAATGTGGCCGTGGAAGTTCAACTATCACTTAAATTTACAATAGTCTCTATTTATATTCTACCCGATCGGACTTTTATAAACAAAGATTTGATGAACATCCTTGACCAAGGCAAAACTCCCATCCTACTTGTAGGTGATGTTAACGCTTGGAGTACTCTTTGGGGTTCCCCAACTACCAATAGCAGAGGCACTATCATAGACAACTTTATAGCAAACTCGGATCTTTTGATTCTCAATGATGATTCTCCCACCCATTTTTCAACTCATCACACCTTGACGCACACAGATGTGACATGTTGTTAGCCGGAACTATACCCTAAAGTCTCTTGGGAAATCTCAGATGATCTCTGCGATAGCAGTTGGTCCAGTTTACTCTCCAACATCAGTAAACCACAAATTAAAAACTGATTTTGCTAATTGGGCTTGCTTTAGTAAGCACATTATAGAATACTTATCAGTAAACACTCGACCAATGTAAATAAAGAGGCCGCTATACTTCATAAGGCAATATGAACAGCCGCAAATAAATCTATACCGTAAAGTACGTATTCTACCCGAAAACGTGGTGGAATCAAGAGTTGAACGCCCTGAGATATATAAAAGATATAAAAGTTGAATCATGGAGACGATTCAAAAAAAATCCAAATCAGGTTAGCCCAATCCTTTAAAAAAAAACAGCGAACGCCAAATTTCGGCGAGAATTAAAACTGAGCAAAGCGAAATGCTTGCAAAACTTCACCTCTACAATAAATCCCAATTCACCCTCTAACAAGATCTGGCATAGCTTTCGCTGTCTAACAGGGAATTATTCTCAACAAGCAAACACCAATGGGTTCCTTATCTACACCAAGTGAGATAAGTAACTACTTTGCCCACACCTGGTCAACTCTATTTAGAGACGAAAACTTCCATCCTAACTTCATAAAGAAAAAAAATGTTTCGCTTGTCACTCGCACGGATGAAGTCATCTACCTTTCTACCTCAGCTAAGTTCAATGAAGAACCTATCACACAACTTGAATTAAATTGCTTATTATCCAGTCTTAAATGGAAAACACCGAGCAGGGACAGAATATCTTACCTTCAGTTCTTCCTAGGCTCACGCAGCTTTACAATAATATTCTTGACACAGGTATCATCCCACAAAAATGGAAACAGACCACAATACTACAACTACCTAAGCCAAAGAAAGAACGCAATAATGTGAATGGTTACAGACCAATTTCACTCATTCCTTGCATGGCAAAGGTTCTTGAAAAAAATAGTTGCAAAACGTCTGCTTTGGTTCTTAGAATGCAGAAAACACTTAAAAAGAAACCAAGTTGCCTTTCAATCTTCTAAAGGCTGCGCCGATGCGCTACTGCATCTGGACTACTTCATTTCAAGTGCGTGTTCAGCTCGTAACCACGTCACCATCCTCTCTTTAGATTTTGAAAGAGCTTTTGACAGGATAGGAAAACACTTGATTGTAGCTAAACTAATTAAATGGGGCGTTGGCCCAAAAATTTTAAACTTTATCAAGTCCTTTCTAACAGGAAAATCTGTGTTAAAGCCAAAGCCACCTCTTTCGGTGATACTTTTTATTATTGTCTTTGACGAGAACAATGCAATCATTGATAGCAACAAAAATCTTGATCATTGCGTCTATGCAGACGATAATACGAGTATTCTATGCAAACACAACCACCCAATAACTGTTAACCGTCTCTTATATAGGGTCCGCCAAAAAAATTTTTTTTTTAAACTGCTATAAAAAAAACTACTGAATGTTTTCTCAAATTTCTTTTTTGATTTGAAAGTACAATCCTTCCGGTTAATAATGGAAAATAATTTCATTCAAATGGCTGCCTCGGCTGGCCATGCAGTAGCCTACACCATCGGTCCAATTTTTAAGCACATTATCGATTGTGTGCAGCTGTATTTCACCAATGGCTTCACGAATATTGTCCTTTAAAGCGTCAATTGTCTCTGGCTTGTCGGTGTAACACTTATCTTTTACGGCACCCCACAAATAATAAATAATAAAGATATACTGGAATGGTCCACCTGGTCGGGCGCCAAGCTTTTCTTAGATAAGTGTAAAACGTTACACATTTATCGTAAATCCTCATATAATAATGTATCCCTCTCCTTCCAAAATGTTAGTTTAATAGATGATAACGAATAAAATGTATTAGTTTTAATATTTAATAATAGATATTGTTGGAAAACACATTGTTTACATTTAAGAAAGAGCCTAACTTTCCAGAGCCAAAATCATCAGCTACTTAGCAAGCAAAAATTGTAACGCACACCCTAATACTCTATGTAGGTACGATAACTTGATTATTAATTCTGAGCAAGATTGACTACGGTTTATACATATATGGTAACTCCCCAAAATCAACTATCAACATCATAAAGGCCCCCTACCACCAAAGTGTCCGCAATATCCTAAAGACCTTTCTTACAAGCATAAAATACATAATTTAGTGGGGGTGATAGAAAAAGAGGGGGGTGAAAGTTGTCGGGTTGATAGGATAAACGGGCACAATGTTACTGTGGAGTTAATAGGATCACTAGTGAAAATAAGGTCTAGTTGCCTACCGATAGAATTACGGACGCCACTTACTTGGCACAGGCTTGAGTCAGTTATGCCATCAATGAAAAGACATTCTTTGGATGAACTGGCATTTGACGCGGTAAAAAATAAGTGATCATCCGATGGAATCCACTTTAGCAGGGGCAGATTAAAGTCACCAAAGATAAGGATATCGTCGATGGAATCACTTAGGTCAATTAGTTGGTCAATTGCTTTAATAGCAAGGGTGTGGGATTCAGTAGGTTGAGCTGGGAGAATGTACTCGTAGCAACACATAACGTACAGGAACCTATTGGGAAGTGTTATTTTAATTGAAACAAAGTCAAGTTTAACAGAAGAAGAGATAGCAATGAGAGAAGAGTTGAGGTTATTGTGAATGGCAAGTAGGACACCTCTACATGGAGAATCAACTTTAGGGATGGCAGAATCATTAAACATAGGGGGAGAGTAATCATCATCTCGGAAAACATTATAAGAAGATGGGAATAGCTCCTGGCTCTTTATGTCGGGGATCAGATTGGTTTCTGTAAGATCATAGACGTCGAAAGAGAGACCGTGTTATTTAGACAAGACAGCACGAGTTTTAGAACGCAAGCCACTTACGTTTTGGTAGTAAAATGTAAGAGGTAGTTTGTTGTTAAATAGCGACTGGGGCCCGTGAAACCGAGGGAGAAGGCGAGCTAGAAGCGGGATTTAAGATATGACAGCTGATAAAGTTTGGGTATTTGGCTCCTGTTGTAAGGTCGAAATTGGGAAAGCAGTTGTTAGTATTTGTGGGAGGGGGTGTGGGTGGTTGAGCAGTGACGGTATCATGGGCAGGGGTTAAATTGAATGAAACGCGTTAGGGCTTGGATGGAAGAAAGGCACTTGGTGCTTTTGTGGAGGTACGTGAAGGGGGTTGCTTAGGGATATAAACGGGAGGGAAACAATTGGGAAATATATTGGTTTCGAGACTCCAGTTGGGGTCAGGTTTAGGATGTGGATGGGGAATGGATCTGGGCGATTTATAATTATTTTTTGATGAGAGGTTGCTTCGTATTTTTTCTACGTTTTTGTTGGTTGGTTGATCCGTCCATTTGGGGATCCGCATCTTTCCTAGGTTGAGGTTGGTGTTGGACGGGTTAACAAATAACCATTCGCATTTAGCCAGTAAATTAATCTTGAAATTCCTTTTGTTATTGTGGTGAGATGTTGGGAATATTGCGCATTGGTTGATGGTGATGCCATACCTCTTTTTGAAAAATTCGGAAATCCAAACAACATCTGCATAATTTGGAACACCTTTGATGAGTAGGGTGGTGAACATCTGATTCGTTGTGCGGAGTTGGTCTAGCCTGCCCTGCCACTCTGAGGGTGTCCACGTCGTGTTAAATTGTCTAACAAGTTTCCGTGGGGCGGCGAGGAGGGGTTGGCGTTGGAGCAATTATATCACCATTCGATTTTTGGAACGATGGGCTGGTGCGAGGATTTGGAGGTTGGGTTGTCGGCGCTGGATGTGGCAATGATTCGGTTTCAGTTTGTAACAATTAAGCCAACATTGAAGTATTGTAACTGTTGTGCGGTGGGGGATGGGTTGGAAGATCATCAATTTTGTGGAGTACTGCTCCAATGAGATTTTCTAAATCATTCAACACTGTTCTATTCGTGGTGAGTTCATCATTAATGTCACTGATTTTATCGAATATGATATCAAGCATGGACCCGTAACGATTTGAGGGTTGGTGATAGTTTGTTGCAGGTTCGAGATGGAGATTGGATGTGGATGATTGGAGATGAATATCGATGTCTTCCCGGAGAGAGTTGATGGAATTACAAGTTTTCTTGTTTGAGTCCATCATTGCGGTTCCGATTGATGTAAATTCACTTAAGACTGTATCAATGTGGCGCTTGCATGTTTCTTCATTTCTTGATCTTGCACTTTCTAGCTCAACTAAACGCACAGCTTGTTTTTCAATGCTATGACCAAAGTCTTCCGCACATCTTACACTTTGTTCAAAGATTGATAGTTTGTCCGTTATCAGCCTGACGAGTGAGTTATGGTTGGATTCATTGGAGTCACTGAGGCACTTGATCGCAAGGAGCACATGTGAGAGAGAAATACTGATACACTCATCACAGAAGAAGAGTAGATTTTCGGAAAACTCTTTGAGGTAGACCGTGTTTCTTTTATTTAGGCCGACACAAATAGCATGGAATATTTTGCCGCAGATCCTTTTACAGGCAACAAAGTCAGCATTATTGTCGTTAATGGAGCAATTGGTTAATCCGCAAGAAGACATGACGAAGACCAGGAAAACAAAAACAAATAGCGGGAAAAAAAAGAAGGAAAAATGCACTAAACGCACTGTCGCGAGATGAACAGACTAGTAGGTAAGAGTGGTTGTTGGAAATACCAACCCACTTAGGCCTATTGGCCCATTGTGATAACAGACTAGTAGGTCAACAATAAAAAGCAAAAAGGCGCGTCAGCGATAACAGTTATTGGGTAAGAAATTAGGTTATTAGATTGATTTAAAGCGAAATAGGAAATTCACAAATTATGGAGTAAAGTAAGAAGGCGACTGAATACAGCGACGGTTTAAACTGAACTGAAACATGATAGTTGAAGCGGGTCTTCCCACCATTGAATAACATATTGAAGCAAACCAAGCGAGGCTTTTCATCAAATTTGCTTTTCCAAAAAATTCAAACATTGAAAAAGACGTTGTTAATTCAATTAAAAGTAAAACGTCAAAACGTCTCCAATCAGCCATCTCAATTTCTCTCGCCGTTGCTAAAAGACTGGAACTCCCAATTAAGAATCCTTATAAATACTAATCACTCTTTCCTCCATGGTCCACAAGGCCTGAATCTCTAATACTGGATCAGATTGACTTCAACAGAAACAGTACTCCAAACTCTATTTTCCGTTCGGTTTTCTTCAACATCGCATCAAGTGTAAGAGCCAATGGTTGGATCTTTGTCTTCACAGATGGCTCTTCCGTGACTTCCTTCTCATCTACATACGGAAATGGCTCGCTCATTAATATAGGTCTACTGCCAGACTATGCGTCCATATTTACTGCAGAAGCCCTAGCCATTCTGAAAACCAGTACAACATGCTTAAAAACATGCGGAAAGGTTGTCATTTGTTCGAATCACAGAGCCGATATAATTAATAAAATCAGCGACATTCTCATCAGTTCGCCCAACAAATTAAAACTAATGTGGGTACCCAGCCATATGGGGGTTAAGGGAAACGAAGAAGCTGATGCCGTTGCTACAAATGCCTTTCGGGCTGCAGTCTTAAGGTTTGAAATCTTTACGAGACCTGACCTCTTGCGGGATATTATCCGAAAGCTGGAATCCAAACTCCTTTTAAGTTGGCATTATTATTACCATCATTACTCAGCCATCAACATCGATCGAACATACTCCGTCTTCCCTCCTACTACTTCAAAACAAATGATTACTACATTTGTTAGACTACGTCTCGGACATACATGTATGTAGTACCCACCAGCACCTTCTTCGAAAGGAAACCCCGCCAACATGTCAAGTATGTAGGTCACAGATTTATATAAATCAAGTACTTGGCATAGGCAACTGCCAAGTGAGATGACAAACTCACCAATCAACAACTCCGTATTCTAAGAAATCCTTAGAAACCCTAGTCATAAGAATATTTACAAAATACACATGTACATAAAAAAAAAATATTTTAATTTAAAACGAATATGCTATAACTCATAATTTTATTTTAAACCCTAGAGTCGAAGGCCTCGTAGCTTGTGCTCTACTTTTGTATTAACATATGTATTTTAATAATATGTTAATAAATAATAATAATAATAATAATATAATATATAAAAACAAAAGCGAAACCCTATAAAGCACTAATGTACTCGTATAAGGTGAACTTTGAAACAGCGGGCTCGGGCCAAACGCATTCAAAGTGCTATTTAATTCCATTACAGTCTAAAATATAGTTAGTAATAGGTAAAAGAGGCGAACAATCAATCTACCTTTCTTTGCCGAAGGAAACCATCAGCATGATGTGGGGAAGGACTTTAATATTTTCATAGCCCAATCAACGTTTTCCGAGGTGTTAACAGAAGTACTTCACATCCTTGAAAGAAAATTATGTCCGAAGTGGATTAGCCTGACAATAACTAGTGAAGAAAAAGACGAAGCTAAGCGTTATTTTTACGAAAAATGTGGAAGCCCAGGAGTGATCATCTTTCCAAAACTTTTTCACCTGTTCTGGTGATTCCTCCATAGAGTTTACCATTGCTCTAAACTGTATTCTGTTTGCAGTTTTTTTTCCTGTATTATGTAAACAAACAACAAATTCGTCGTTTTTTTTTCTAATTTCACTTACATTTTTATAGAAATTCTCACGACGGTCAACAGCCAAGCCAAGCATATGAAATCCGCAATGATTTTGATGCGAATGAGAAATATCATTTTGTTCGGGAAAAATCCGATTCGGTAGTTTTCTATGGTACATTCACATTACCGACACGGGGAACTGTTCACTTTGCGGATTTGACGATGCCGAAATATTTTTTTCTGTGAATAATTCCCCCCGGCGGATTCCATGATAAGGGTGTATATTAGCCCTTTAACCACTTTTAAACGTCTAAACCCATAGACATCATCACTGACTTTATTACGTCGTGTCTGGGTATTAGGTCATAAATAAATCACAGATAAACCCACATTTGGACTACGTCCTTGGTCATGACATGCCGCACTGTAGGAAACCACAAGCGTATTAGGTACGCAGCAGAATTGATATCAATTCTTAGGGTAGCCATTTAAAGGCTCAACTTATTAACAGGAAAACAATTCGGTTATGTTTCCTATCTTCTCTGACTGGCATATTACTCGTAAGCAAATTGATACTAAAGGAAATAAAAAAATCAGGCAAAACGGAAGTGTAGATACGCTTCTACCATAAAATCCAAAAAGGCGAACGTTGGCATGAACTAGAAGTTGGAATAGACAAGAGGTTGGCTTATTAGATTAGAAATCAACGGTCAATAAGAATAGACAAATTACTACAACAAGTCCTCACAAAATAAAAAGATTCAATTTATCAGATGTTGGTTAAACTGTCTCTTTACATATTCGATCGCAACTACAACAGACTATCACAATAAGATCAATATAACTGAAGAAAAAAAAAAAGGAAAAAGTAAAAACAACAAGCAATATTCCCATCAGACATGATAAAACAAAGTACAACAAAATACATATATCAAACAGCAACTTTTATTTAAAGTCAACTAATGTCAACTCAATCTAAATAGTACGTTTGCTTCTTACCAAAAGCGGTAATCTTTACATCCAATGACCGCATACTCTGTTTGCTTCTTTTACACACTAATGTGCCACTGACAACTTCGCCCAGTCGAACATCAACTGGTTTCTCTAAGAAAAATACCACCTGCTTCCAGTGCGTTGGTTCAGCAAACGGTGATGTACTGAACTCCACGGGATTCGGTACTGCTCCAAAGAAAGTATCAAAATATCCAACAAACGAAGTCAATTTACCGTTTTTTGTGCATTTCAGTTGAAAATCAAAGGAGAAATTGGAATAGTCCACTTTCACAGTAGCCAAATCTAAATCAGCAATCACATTCGGTTCGGTTAAGACGTGTTCAGCATTAACTATGTCTATTAGTGGTTCATGTAGGACTTCTTTTTTCATTGTAGACATATTTAAACCATAGACAGATTCCCAGAAGGTAATGTGTTTATTGTGCAAAGATTCATCGCCATAACCGACGATGCTCATGGTACATCTGTTTGGCATGAGAATGCCACCTTCGTTGAGATGTTTATCACGGGCATAAATCACACTGTCTAGCATACCCTCAAACAGAAGAAAATATCCCATCCATTCGGAGATGATGACATCGAACTTTTCAATGGGAAGTGGGGTATCTTCAAGACGACCTTTAACAAAGGATATATTGGAGACGTTATTGTTCCTATAAAATGGGCAATGGTTAGATCAAAAGTCAAAACAAAGAGGCAAAGACCTGACTTACTTTGCAATATCCATAGCGTTATAGATAATCTCCGAGTTATCAACTGCAACAACATCTTTGGCTCCAGCCTGCGATGCAAATATTGAGAGAACCGAAGTACCACAGCCCAAGTCCAGAACAGTTTTCCCTTTAATAAAGTCTTTGTTCTTCAAAAGTGAGTCTCTATATGAAATTGTTCTTACTACGTCCTAAAAACATCAAAAATACTTTAAAGGTGATCGCATTTGTTTGGGGAAATCCAGTCGTACCGAAAGCATTTCATGATGGATTCCAAAGTGGGAATAACTACTGAAGTAACCTTCATCTGCTTTAACTGACACAGAAGACACACAATTCCTTTCTTTTTCTGTTTTCTCTTTTTCAAGCAGCCGGTGGTAAGCTGCACGCATTTTAGTAACACCTTCTGCGGTGCATTCTAACATGTTTTCTTGCTCCTTAACTTTATTTGATAACACAGCGATAGCAAGTTGCATCTTCTTGTACTCTTCGACAGATATGGTTTCAGTCACCTGTTGCTCTATCGATTCAGTGGGAATGTTCTCAAAGTCTAGGAAAAGGTACTTTAATAAACCGAATTTTATACCACACTGGTTCAACAAACCATAACTCAACCATGACTCGTACTCCACTGGCTTAAGATACTTGTCATCACTCCAAAATATTGCGCTCGCTGATGAGATTTGTTCAGGCTTCGGTTTTTCTAATCGTATGTAGTTTATGAGCTGAAATTATGAAACGTAAGTCCGTATTCTACGATAAACAAGAAACTTATTACACTCACCTTAATGTACGAGTACTGGTCCATGTTAAATTTAGCCTTCAATTTAGGAAAACTTATTCCGTGACTTGTGTCTAAATGCTTAATAGCTGATTTTATCCCAATGAAGTTACTATCACAAAATAGGCACGTTGTTTGTTCATCATCCTCAATTTCCTCTTCTTCATCTTCGAAGTTATCCGAGTCAGAATCTTCAAATTCTGAAAACAAAAATTTCAATTTATCGGAGATGTCTATAATTTTCTCGACTGCAGTGTAGAATTTCTATGCGGCAAGTGAATTGTCAAATGGTTGTTTTAGTTGATCGTCAGTTGGCACAGATCACAATGTGGCAAATGTTGAGTACGTTTGCTACAACCACGATAACTAGGAATTTCCTCTTTACCTTTGTTCATTTTTGTGAATTTTATGAGAAAATATTTAAATAAACAATTGAGACTACACGTGCCACTGCTGCCTCCCAATTTGATTCAACAAACAAATGTCAAAGTGAGGTGTCAATTCTCTCTCTTTTGAATTGACATTCAAGTTGCCACTTTTGTGAAATTTCCTGCCCATTTTTTAAGCAAAATAGCACATAGCATATAAAGCTGATTTTGACAGTTGCGAACTTCAAGATTGACCTTTCCTTTTCTGCTTTTGAACGCCACGATTTTTCCTAGTTATCTCAATTTCCTTCAAAAATGATACCAAAAATTACTTGAAGAATCTTCCGTCCGGCCAAGGATATATTCATCCGTATTTGCTAACATCTATGCCTCTGCACTATGGAGGAAGAATTGAATGATGAGAATCTTACATAGAGTATAAGTATTATTATTATTATTAGTTCGAGGGATCTTTACAAATGAATTTGTAAAGTCCGGAATTTTCACGCCGGGGTACTATTGCCCATGTGGCGCTAGTCAACAGCACGCGGTGTACCGAGTTCCCATGTGGTCCCCCATCTAGGTACTTACCGCGCCCACACTGCTTGATTTCGGTAGAGTATAAGTAAGAAAATAGAAAACAGACAGCAAGTGTCACTCATTGTATTGGTGTGGCCTGGGGTTAAAACTGTGCACTTGAGCGTGTTGAGTTCCATGAGCATTTGGGACTGGTTATAAGGGGCAGACGACAAAGCAAAGAGGAAGTCTTCATCGAGGTTTAACAGAGCGCAGTCGGGTGCGGCTCAGCGGTTCGCGAGCAAATAATTGTTTCGTTTTGTTCACAGACTTTCTGTAAAACATATGTAATAAATCTAACATTTTAATAATATATCACTTGTGTTTAAAATCATTTCCTACATACATACGAATACATCCAAGTAATTCTTAAAAAAAAATCCTTGAAACTGTAAAAAAAAACATTTAACTAACGATTATTGCCACTTCGATTGCTTTCAATACAACAAAGTAATAATCTGAATCAATATTTGTTGGAACGTTCTTTCTATAATTTCCTTCTAAGTTTTGTGAAGTAGTTTGTAGAAATAGAAAAATCGCTTATTTCGGTGGAGAACGAAAAAATAGGTTTCTATTTTATAGTCAACTTTGCGTTCTCCAAAAACGAATAACTTGTTGGGAAACCGCAATCTTAAATTTGATGCAGAAAGACTGTTCTTTAATAGACGATGTGATTAACCATTGCCTAACGCTTTGTCGAGCTCTGTTAGTGGAAATATATTTTTTTAGGTACATACATACCCAACCACAAGATCAGCTGAGTCGTATTTGATAATCTATATCTATCCAGACCTTACTGACTTAGACAGGCCCTAATCAACAGACCTCTCTAGCCAGTTCGTTCTTTGATCAACCAACCCCAAGTCATTTAAGGTTCCCTTCCATTTGTGTGTACTGGACAAATCGATGTAGCTTTACAGCTCATTATTTTAAGTATAAAATCACTAAACATTTCGTTATCCGTTCTTGATAGGGTTTGTCATGATGACGATTTTATATAGTTCTCTAGTTTTACGTAAGAGCTTTGTAACACTATTTACTACTTAATCCCTGCGCTAATATCGTTACTTGTGTTGAAAGCGGAGTGTATTAGACTGTCCCAATGTTATATCTGACTTTTGAACGATTGTGCCGCTGGTGTAGACGTCTGAGTCTGAGATATTTGCACAGTTATTTCCAGAATAATGTTGAACAAATCGGATAACAGGAGGTCACCTTGTCTGAATATCTTTGTGAAGTCCTTAGCGAACCTAGTTTTTGTCCCACGGGTTGCGATAATGTGAAAAATCTGGTAAGTTGTGGACTTTCCTGGCTTATGACAAATAGGATCTTTCATGCGATATTTTAAAGACTATTTGCTCTGTATTTTGTGCCGTACAGTGGATATCCCTTTTTGAGAATCTGGCAAACGGCTGAAGTGGGGTTCCATTTATAAGCGGTGCATGAATAAATCGCCTTATAAGCCAATATCGCCTGCAGCCTTATTCGATTTAAAATAAGATTTCGATAGCTTAATTCCGCCATGATAAAGTAAACGAAAATCTTGCTAATCGTCGTCAGGGTTAAATAGTACATTACACTGCCTGATATCGGTGTCCGCGTCGTCTTCTCCGTTTAACAGTCAGCAGCACTTGCCCTTCTTTGCAGCCTCTAGCACTACCATTTTGCTAAAAGCGACTCTTTGAGAGCAGCTTTTCAGACGTTGTGCTACGCGGCTGCCATCTTATGTCACCCATTATATGCCTTCGTATAGTCCGTACCAATTCAATTCAGTTTGCCAACGGGCGATTGTACAGAGAGAGGCTTTAAGAGAACAAAAATGGTACGAAAGAGTAAATGCTTTTCCCTGAAGTTTACGATGCCTAACCCAACTTTACATGGCTATGAATTAAAATGCTGTTGCATAAATTACTTTAGTTTTAGGGGCCGATAAATTTCAACGCATTTCATATGTAATGCTACCTATTATCTTGGGTGGGATTGGCAAAAAATTCCGATTGTAATTGATTAGGTTCTCAACGTTTTTTATGGTTTTATTATTTGTGGTTTAGGTTTAGGTACCTGTGTATGTGGCGTGTTTCCATTTATTTTATGGTGTTTGATTCTACCTGTGGGACTTTATTTCATAGGTCTTAGGATAGGATTTTAGGTCTTAGATATAAAATTGTTTAAGTGTTTTATTTCCTTTTTTGGTAATCACTTAAAAAAATTACTAACGCCATACTTTTTATTCGATTACTACCAGAAGTCCATTAGTTATTTTAGTTACATATACCTAATTAGTAATAGTAATTTTTTAATTATTAATTATATGTAATTGTTATCAAGCTAGACCCAACGCATATAAATGATGGATTTGTTCATTGGAATTCAATTTTACGAAAACAATAGCATTGCTCGAACAAAAGCTTATACAAATCCAGGAAATTGTCATGGATTCATCGCGAAAAGGAAAACCAATAGGAAGTCACGCCCGTAAGATCGTTGTTAACATGTATAACAAAAAATTGGAAGTGTATGTTTGAATAATCCCATAACGTACGCAAACTCGCAGACTGAGGAGTTCACTGGAATTTCGGCCCGATCAATGCGAACGATTATCAAGGCATACGAGGAGAAATAGCTTACTAAATCAAAAAATAAAAAAGTACCACACAAAAAATGAAATGGAAAACTGCATTAGACGACTTTGACATCACACCTAGTCGGCGAATTATATATAACTTTCACCTTGAGGAAAAAAATGATGATTACCTTAGATGATTACATGTTCTTCAGAAACGAACAATATGGTTTTCGTAAAGGCAAATCTACTGAGGATGCTATCCTCAAGCTCTGTACAGAAATATATGACAGTTTGAATATAAACAACTCTAATTTAGTGCTTTTCATAGATATGACGAAAGCTTTTGATATGGTAAATCATGAAATTTTACTCGATAAGTTATACAGGGTAGGTTTAAGGGCGTAATTCACAAATGGTTCTCTTCATACATATCTGAAAGGAGTCAGCGAGTTAAATTAAATGGTGTGTTAAGTGATCCGTTAAAAATTAAGATAGGTGTACCACAAGGTTTAGTGCTAGGTCCTTTGTTATTTTTGATATATTTTAACTCATTGTTTTATCAAAATCTCAGTAGCAGTGTTACAGCTTTTGCGGATGACATGGCTTTAACATATAGTAACAAAAATCTTTTCATGTCAGCAATCCAATTGCATAAGGATCTTAATGTTTTACGCCAATGGTTTGCTAAACATGGATTTCTCATAAGCAATAAAACCAGACTTATGATTTGCAATCTAATAGGACCCTATACACTTAACTGTAATGTCACTCTAGTTCATGTTCTAAGTTATCTTTATCTGTTCATAAGTGTGGTGAAATCAGCTATAAAGAGGATATAAAGTGTAGTCCAAATTGTTTTAAAATAGAAGGTGTTGAAAGTTATAAATATTTAGGTGTACTTATAGACAAAAATATGACTTGGAAAGCACATCTCGAATACATTAAGAAATACATGTTGTCTGTTACTCGTAATATTTATCTGTTAAAAGAACACTGTTCCCAAAAAATCTTATTAATGTCTTACTATGGCCTTGTCCAATCTAAATTACAATATGGTATTGCAAGTTGGGGGGGTACATACAACAGCACGACTGAAGTATTATACAAAACCCAAAAACATATAATAAGAATAATTTGCACACAAAATCGATTAGCACATACTCGTAGTTGGCCACTATTCCTATTGGTATGTGTTCTTCCTTTAAACCACTTATACATTTTTAAGGTTCTAAAGACTTTTTTCATACGAAGCGGATATAACATTACATTAAGATGTTCAAATATATACAGACTAAGAATAAACAATATGACAATATCTAATATTCCGATCTCAAAAAAAAACTAAGGCTTTTTAATAAATTGCCAATACATATAAGAAAAATAGTTAAACCCATTTTATTTTTAAAGGAATTCAAAAAATTTCTCTTCAGTATGGATAGTTCCACAGTCAAAGCTCTTCTCACTACAAATTTCTAATATAAAATGTTTGTGTCATTTAATTATAAACTTATTTATACTTGCTAACTTACTTATTATTCTTTGTACTTTGATATATACTTGTTTAACTTATTTATTATCCTTTTGCACTTTGCGATTTACCCCACAAAATATCTTTAACGCACATGTGACAACAACTTGGAAAGGGAAGAGACAGAAATATAGTTAATTTGCTCTTGTCGTTGTCCTGGCATTTTCAGGAGTTGAGTTTACACTATGACGACGAGCAGACGCTTTTATATTCAATAAAGAAACAATTTGCAAAGAGTTTAGAGTGTTGCTTAATTTTGTTAACCTAAAACTGATCCAAGTGATCATTATTAAGAAGTTTAAAAGGACACGAGTTAAAGAATCAGAAGTGGGATAAATCTAAAGTACGCAAGTTAAGTAAATGGTAACTAGAATAGATATAATAAAATATAAATTAATGTGTAAGGAAGTGAACTAGAGCTAAATTGCTGATGAGTTGTCTGGCGATTGTCGAGCTCTCGTCAACCAAGAAACTAAATGCATTCAACTGCAAATGGTTGGTTGTTGGGATTTGGGAAGTCGACATAAGGTATTATTCATAGATGGGTTTACAACTCAATGCTACGGAAAAATTCTATGATGTTCTTTTGAGAAACCGTTTTCTCTTATAACGGTCAGACGACCGACGCACGGCGTTGTATTTGTGTTCGTGTGTGTGAGTTGGCTTGGGTGCAGGAGAGGTGGTTGCACGTTTTTGTTTTGGTGTGATGAAAAGGGAAGAAAAATAAGAGAGTGAAATGATCCACAAGGTACACGAAAGAGCATTATGATGTGAGATAAAGTACGAGATATAGGTATAAGGTTAGATAGACTTTTGGTAGACGAAAGAATATCATAATAATAAAAAAAAAAATGCGAAGTAAAGTAAAGTGAAGAGAAAGAGATTCATTCGGGTGAACTTTTGGTATACGAAAGAATATCATAAATGAAAATATGAAAAAAAAATGATAACATTCGCATGGACTTTCAATACACGAAAAACCATCACATATATATCCTGAAGAAGAAGTGGAAGAGCATGTCGCTTGTTGTAATGAAGTGAGTCGAGAAAAACGATAGTTGGGAATATACAGATAACTGTCGACTGTTTTCCTAGCACGCCAAGACTTAGCTCATACAAGCGAACACAAAACTAAAAACGGTTAGATTTTCAAATAACGCAGTCATAATAACGACATTACTGAAATATTTAGGTCCGAATAATGAGAAATTAATTTTATTTTCAGTACAATGGACAAACTTAGCAGCAATCAGCTGCAAAGTGAACTAAAAAACAGAGGATTACCAACATCAGGTACAAAGAAGACCTTAATAAACCGACTTCAAAAATATGACAAGGAACAGCAAGGACAGTCTGATCGACCAAGCCGATCAACTTCCGATTCGGGAAATCCATCCTCCGCTGATATAATAGCTCCATCCGAAACAGGAACAAATGACAGCCGAACAGGCGAAGAAAGAGAATGGGACCTCATTCGAAGGGAGAGGAACCTGATTGAAAATGAAAGAGCCATACTGATAAAGGAGAGGGAACTGGCAGAGAAACTTAAACGCTTCGAAACATTTACCCCTGCGAGCACACAGACGAGGAGAAACGGAATGCAGTGCAGCATCAAGGACATTGCTGAGACACTGCCATCATTTACTCCCGGCGACGTGACATCGATGTCGGCCAGCAATTGGGTAGACGAGTTGAGTCCCTAACCAAAATCTACGAATGGGACGAACGAGCCCTCTTGATGGCAGCAGCAACAAAGATGAAGAGTCCCGCAAGGAGAAAAATCTACGGATAAATACTATTTATCGACAACAAAAATCCGACTGCTTTAATAAAGTATAAACCATAGAAGGAAGGCGATATGCTGCGTTACTCGACTCTGGTAGTGACCGAAACAGTCGTCAGGGAAACTGAAATTCCTATATGCAATGTCACACTACACGGATTTGGAGGCGGAAATTATACAGCCCTTGACCGAATATTATGTTCGATGGTAATCGACAATGCAAAGTTTCGAGTTAACGCGGTAGTCATACCTGATGACAGACTAACCGAACCCGTCCTAATCGGCAAGGATATTTTAAACAACCCCGCATGTGACGTATTCCAGGAAGGTGAACTATTATTCATTCGGAAAAACGATACAGTTAGCCCCGAACAAATAACAATACTTGTGCACGGTTTATATTTAAATTAAACACATTTTTTAAGAGCAACTTCATTTATTGCAATTCACTTTAAAACAAGAAGCGCTTTAAAAACAATATGCTTATTCCCGTGTACATCACCGACTGACTCTTGCAAAATTTCCAATATAACTCCTTCGTTCATTTGAATTTGCTCTACGTGACACATAACAAAGGACGGTTATATTGCGGAATGTTATGTATAGAGAAAACAACAGCCAGTCGCTATTTGAGAAAAATATACATGTATGTGTTACTAATACATTAATACATTATTGTATGTTGCTTAATATTTGAGATAAATATATTGTACATGTATGTATTACTATGTATTTCGGCGGCAACAATACTTGACCTCCGTATTGACGAAGAGGTTGATTCCACAAGCTTGATAAAATTACTCATCAAATTTCGAAAATGTATTGCCATGAATCAAGGGGAAATCGAAAGAACAAGACTCATGGAAATGGAAATTGAGTTAACGAAGCCAGAACCAATATCACAACACCCGTACAAAGTGCCCTATGCAAAGCAAGAGATACTCAGCTCAATGGTTAAGTCTCTATTGGAGAGCGACATAATTTGTGAATCCAAATCCGATTTCGCAGCACCAATAATCTTAGTTAAAAAGAAAAACAGGGACGATAGGATGTGCGTAGATTACCGACGCCTCAATACGGTCACCAAAAAAATCAACTCGCCGTCTCCGAACATAGAAGAAGAACTGAACAACCTTGTCGGTTACAACTATTTTACCGTATTAGATCTCGCCTCAGGGTATTATCAAATTCCGATCAAGACCAAACATCAACGGTATACAGCGTTCATCACTCCAGATGGATTGTTCGAGTTCAAGGTCATGCCGTTTGGACTGGTCAATGCCCCAGCCTACTTTAAAAAAACTGATGAGAATTATCAAACAAAAAATACTTCGTGATAAAATTGTTAGCTATATGGATGATTTTGTCATTCCGGCAGAAACGCACAAAGATGGAAAAATTCCTCACTATTCTAGAAGAAGCGAAACTAACCTTAAACCTAAAGAAATGCGATTTTTTCAAACAGGAAATTGAATTCCTTGGCCACATCGTCAAAAACGGAAAGATACAACCCGGGAAGGCAAAGACCCTTGCCGTCAGTGAATTTGAAACACCAACTAACGAACATCAAGTAAGACAATTTATTGGCCTAACAAGTTTTTTCCGTAAGCTCATCAGAAATTATGCTCTGACGGCATTGCCATTAACGGAACTAACTAAGAAAAACCAAAAATTAATTTGGGGCGTTAAGGAGCAATCGGCATTTGACCAACTGAAGAATGCGTTAGCGAGTGATCCGGTTCTAGTTCTGTACAAACCAGGCGCGAAACACGAATTGCATACTGATGCAAGTTGTAAGGGTCCTGCAGGAGTCTTGCTACAAAACGACAATGGCAATCTACATCCGGTCGCTTACTACAGCAAAAGAACTACTAAAGAAGAAGCAATGTACCACAGTTACGAGTTAGAGGCACTGGCAGTGGTTGAGGCAACCGATCGATTCCGGCAATATTTACTTGGCAAGCACTTCACCGTCGTAACGGACTGCCAAGCACTGAAAACCACCATGAAGAAGAAAGAAATTATCTCAAGAATAGCTCGTTGGTGGTTGCGCATGCAAAAATATGATTACCATGTAATACATAGACCAGGCAAACAAATGGTACACGTTGAGTACACTTTCAAGAAACCCGTGCGAAGCTCCACAGCCGCCTGAAGTTGTTGATATGAACATCTTAAGAGTCAACATTGAAGAAACCGACTGGTTATATTCACTCCAGCTACAAGACCAGGATGTAGCAAATATAACAAGAGTTTTGCAAGGCACTAAGACCAATGAAACAGAAAAACAGATACATCAAGTCTATACTCTTCAGTCGGGACGACTTTACCGGAAAGTGGAAGGCGAGCTCCGATTATATATACCAAAAGGAGTGAGAAATAGGGTTTTGCGAAATACCCATGACTTGATGGGCCGTTTCTCAGAAAAGAAGACACTTATGCATTTGAAGGCTCGGTACTGGTTTCCGAGAATGACACAGTTTGTGAAAAAGTACCCCAAGGCGTGCGGTGAATGTGCCTACAACAAAGAAGAGAACCAACCCAGAGGAGAATTGTTTCCAATCAGGAAGGTGACAGTACCTTACGACATGGTACATATCGATCACTTGGGCCCATTCTTGAAATCGACAAAAGGAATGATCGTAGACGCATTCACAAAATTCATTAATTTGAAAGCAGTACCAAACACGCAGACCAAACCAGTACTTAATTTCTTGACCGATTTATTTTTCACGTATGGAAAACCCCGCCGACTGATATCGGATAGAGGAACCGCCTTCACGTCACACGCATTCGAAGACTACATGAAAGAATACTCGATTCAACATGTATTAAACGCCACTCGAACACCAAGAGCAAACGGGCAAGTCGAGCAATATAACCGCACCATCCTCCATGCACTTCTGGCTACCGTGGAAGAGGAAAACAAATGGGACCAAAAAATAAAGTTTGTCCAATGGGGAATCAATAATACCCATAATGGGGCAACAGGAAAAACCGCTCACCAGCTACTCATGGGATAAAAGCCTCGAGATCCTCTAAAAGACGCTCTAACACATGTGAACCTCAACCAAACTCCAGTCAACTGCGAATCAATCGAGAAAAAAGAGGAATCGCAACGAACTCGACACAATCAGAGACATCGAAAGGCAAAGATTTACAAGGTAGGCGACCTGGTAATGTCCGTGAATGATGGAGTTGCAGCGACCAGAACTTCGCGTAAATTGGAAGCAAAATACCGAGGACCTTATCAAATAAAGCAGCTTTGCCACACGACAGGTATCAGGTAGCTGACATCCCATATGCTGGTAGAACGCAGAAACCGTATGCAGCAGTTTGGTCAGCAGACCGAATGAAGCAGTGGATCGAGCTGGACCTGGATTTGAAAATATCTCCAAATGGATGACAAATCAAGTTTTGAATAACATGGAAGAACCTTCAGTTATTATAATGGACAACACATCATATCACAACAAATGGGAAGACAAGCAAATCAGTTCTGGTTCCAAAAAATTTGAGATGTTACAATGGCTTGCCCACTACAATATACCATATAGTTCACAGATGCTCAAACTCGAACATTATGAGCTTATAAAGGAACATCGAACTATACACCATCCAAAGCATAAGATTGACACTATAATTCACGGCTCGGGTCACGAAGTACTATGATTGTCACCTTATCATCCAGATCTCAACCCTATTGAAAATATGTGGGCAACTGTGAAGGCAAGAGTGGAAAACCGAAACACAATATTTAAATTATCGGATGTTCAGAAACTAGCTGAAGAAGAATTTTCAAAAATTACAGTTAAAGATTGGGGCAACGTTTATGCAAAATTTATAAGGACAGAGGAGGAATACTTTTCTTATGAGCTGATGTGGGACACAATATCGGATGCAATAGTTATCAGTCCGGGAGATGATTCCTCAACCGATTATGAAACTGACAGTTCTTCAAATTGAATTCAATATACCTAGTCCTGCCATAAGTTCTGTTACAAATATAATGTTATAAAAAAAAAACAGCAAACTTATTGTATTCAAAATTGTTCCATTTATTAGACCACAATATTGATTACTAAAAAAAAACTTGTATTCTATTGGTCAAGCCCTTTACAACACTCTCTAGCACATCTTCTTGGTGAACATTTGCACCAGTTATTACGCCTTTTTCACAGAAATGCAGCTTTGTCAGCAATATATAGAAACACAATCAAACAATCAATTCATGCGAGACCTCTTGCTTCATTTATCCAATCGTCATTATACGCAAATCGAATACAGTACCAACAGATATATTCGTACAGAACTTTTTTTTTATATTTTATTAGAATATAATTTTCTGAAGTAAATTTGGCATATAAGGATCTACGTTTCCTCTCCCACCAGGGATGTAATATTTTTTTTTGGAAAATGTCAGATTACAACAGCGATCTTGAAAGCAACTTTGGGATGTAGATCCTTTTTGTTTATGGCTCCACCCATTTTCGTGTTTCTTAGGTTAAATTTGCCAATTTAAGAGATGATAAAAGAAATTTTATCATAATGCATTCATTAAGCGGAAATGATGCTGAAAATCATCATACACAACACTGATAGGCTTAGGGATCTAATTTGCATGTACAGAATTCGGTACTATCTTGTTACAAAACCTAAAACAATCAGCCGCTAAGGGCAGGAAAACACAGATAATAGGTCTGCTCCCAATTTGTAAAAGAGAATTGTTTGCTTAAGTTTGAAGAGTAGGAACAAATTCTCTCTTAAACCCAACATCTCGCGGGAACACGTTTTTGTAAACTGTGTTTCAAACGTCAAAAGTAACAAGTAAAAACAAAAAAGAAGTTACAAAGCAGGAGGAAGACTTTTAGATTGGTTATTATTACGATTTTATTAATGTAATATGCGTTTAATGAGTTATATTGTAATAGGCGAACAATTTCCTTCAGTGTGAATCTCTTTTTTTCTCTTCCTTGTCCATGTCCAAGTAATTTGCATAAAATTGTCGCAATTCACACAAATTTAAACATTTACGAATTTGACAGTTCTTTTCAAAATTAATTGATTTGACGTTTTTTTTTACAATTCCTGCCCATAGAAAAATCTCGTGTAGAAATTTGTAAGAATTGGCAGGGTAGGGAAATGAATTACTTTCTCAAATGAGTTTTCTTTTACAAATTTTTTCTCGCGGGAAACTGATTTTGTACAAATCTACAGGGAACAGACCTATGGATTCCTGAAACGGACCAAATAATGGGAAACCCATTCAAAATTATTTAACAAACCGCAGTGGATTGCCCCATTATGGGCTCTTATGGTACAAACTGCAGCGGCTTTAACAGTAGAGAAATTCGAACCAGAAAACCATCGTGCAGAATGAAGTGTAATCTAGTTTTAAGCCTAATAATATAAGGCAGATCAATGCATCTGCTGCGAAAGTGGCAAAAATACCCTAAAGTTCGGCAGCAGAGGTGTCAACTGCATCATATACATAGGAATTTATTGATGGTCAACGTTTCATATAACGAGCGGATTAGATGGAAGCTTGCTGGCCATGGATAAGAACTAATTCAACAGATGGGTAGACCAATATGGTGGTTATCTCATCACTGCTTCCTGTTAATAACACAAGCAGACATGCCAATGGACCTTCCAGCACCTCAGACATTGAATACGCTCCTGAAGAGCTATTCCAAATGCATCTAAATTCATAACACAAATCCTGTTGCCAATGAAGGACCATCAGATAAAATATTATAACTAGGGCATTATGGATTTTGCCAGTCCTGAAGACAGCGAGTATAGTTCTGGTGTGGACAAAAGATGCTGACCAAGCTGCTTGTATTTTGTTTAAGCTATACCAACACCTTACACATAGTTATCAGTATCTGCATTACGTTAGCGAAAGTTCAGACACTTTGAACCAATCGATCTGCCACATATTTTACAAACTTTGCACAAAAGTATTCGCGGAAACCTTAGCCTAGAGCAGTAAAAGGTACTAAGACAATGTAGTTAAGCTGAAGAGAGACTTGCGCTGTGGAATTGAAACACAGTAGAAAATTGAGACAAGATACATCCATCACTGACTACACACATGATACTTTTCTTTGGTCCACTGGCTCTATCATTAACTAAATTGGGCATCTGTTCCATTTTGCTATTCATTTCAGTTTGGCCTGCAATTTGTAAAGGTATTCCTGATTCAAACGGCAACGAGTTTGAACCAAGCATTTAGATTACCCCCATTCACGCTCCAAGTTTACTAAAACCTCATTGCATATCTAACAAACAAAACGAAACTCAAACAAATGGCATTTACATCTATATAACGTTTATTTCGTTCAAATTGTACCAAAATAATTTAACACATATGTATGTAATTCGTAGGGATGATGATGATGTGTTCCCGCACAAGAAAGAGAGGGGGGTATAAAAATTATTAATAAAAAAAAACGATAATATGAGACCCACTTATTTTTATGCTGTAGGAGTCTCCAATTCAGAGACAGGGATTTCTGGTTCTTCGTCATTGTATACATTCTCGGCCATTTGCCACACTTGCATGATGTTATCCTCTGACACAGAACAAATGATCCAAGGCTCATTGGGATTCCACGAGAAGTCGGATATCTTTGCTGTGTGACCACCATGAATGAACAACAGCTCTGGTGGTCCATCGTCGGCATCCTCTGTACTCTGTTCTTCGCCGATTTTCGACAAGTCCCAAACATGCAGACGTCTGTCAGTGCCCGAAGATGCAAGAATAGTCTCATTATGTGGTGACCATTGCACCTGGAAGATTTCGTCTTTATGCGATTCGAAGGAGTGTAGTTTAAGTTTGAGATTTCTCAAGTCCCACAGAGCAACAGTCTTGTCGGCTGAGCCTGTGGCTAAAATGAATTCGGAATAGGGATTGAAACTTAGACAATTCACTTCAGCTGTGTGGGCGTCAACAGTGTGTGATGGCTTCGAGGTGTTATTATTGCGCGTATCCCAGATCATAAGTTTCTGGTCGTCAGCCACCGAGCCAAATAGTGATTCGTGTAACAAATGCCAGGCAACATCTTCCACCACGGCAGTGTGGCCAGTAAAAATGTTCTTAGCATCAATGACACGATTTTCTTTAGGTGTTGCGTTGATATCCCACAAACAGATGGTGTGATCGTCACTTGCAGATAGAAGATAACCGTTTAGATTAGGATTCCAAGACAGACCATAACCCTCCTTTTGATGACCACGAAGTCGCAAATCTGGATGGCATTCGCCACTTGGTTCGGGTTTGCTTGGATGCTTCGTGTAATCAAATACAAGCACATCACTCGATGGAGTCTTAGTTGCAATCACACATGCATTTTGCGGCATATATCGTGCTCGGTTGACTTCTCCTTCGTGGTTTATTTTGATTTCGATTTCAATTTTACCACACACCGATCCGAAACCACCAAATTCACCCTTCTCGTTGTCATAGTGTGACCCATCAAACTGAGCATCCTCACTAGGCAACTGCACGCTGGCAATGAGCAAATGATTTTGCTCGTCGGATGTGTGGGTACCCAAAATCAAACGATGTACGGAGTAGTCCTTCCCCTCTTGTTTGGTAACGTCAGGAAGCCATTGTGCAGTCAACGATGGCCATTCGAGAGCATGGGTCATAACCAAGTCATAGAGGAATGGAGTGTTTTTCTTCCAGATTTTATATTCTTCGTTAATGACGCGCTCTTCTACAGCATCGTCAAAAGATTCAGCTAACAAAAAGAAAACATACAAATAAGTGAAGGAAAATGAGGAAATAGGAAATTTTTTTCATACCATTGTCGCCACGATCCACCATGTTTCTTGATTGCGCCAAAAACTTCGCAGTCCGCAGAGAATTTATCTGAACTGGGAATTGGTCTTAACACCGGAAAAAACTGCAGCAAAACAGTTTGCAAATCGTTAATGTACGCTGTGCCGGTTCCAAAATGTTTTTTTTATCTATTTCTGCTGTAAAATTTCACTCCCGCACACTTAGTCAACACAACAAAAAAAAGTCTGGCAAATAAATCTCAGGCGGCAGATTGTGTTGCTTTTTTCATCGTGAAGTTTGATGAACGCGGGCATTGCTGTTTGGGTGCGTTCGTTGAGTGTGTTTCGTTAAGTGTGTTCGAAAGTTCTAAGAAAACATTTATGAAATCACATTACATTTTCAAAGATAAAATAATTGAAGTATGGAGAATAGAATGTTTTGGTCTCTTTAAGGCACTACGAATGGGTAGCATTCGACCAGAGATATAGCAGAAATTCCCAGAAGCTCCTTTTTCAATGCTCGAACAAATTTCCATTCAGATCTTCAGAGTATGATGCTTCTATAGTTGACGCAGAATAGAGGATTACCTTTCTTAAAAAAAAAAGAATTACCTTAAATGTTTTCAACGTCATAATAAAAATGTTGCTCGTAGATTTTTCAAAAAGTTTGTAGATTAGTAGCGTGATACTGATAATGTGGGCTGGGGGTTACCACAAAATATTATTTCCTACCTTCAGGATTTCAAAGGTTGAATGAACTAAGTTTAGACTATTTTGGACGACACGATTTCTTGTGTTGATTGTCGACTTCAATCTGAACTGGAAATCGAAGGAGGTATAGAAAAAGCAAGCATAGCGTTCATTTCTTGCAAAAAGACGTTCGGCACTACCTGTAATTTCAAACCTGTTGTAATAAGACTTATAAAGCGGAAGTGAGACCCATCCTAACATATGGTTAGTTATTCTGATAGCAAGCAATAGACAAGCAATATTAGGTCTCAAGCAAACTTCACAAAGATACATAAGACTGCATCGAAATTGTTGGTATCAATCAGGGCAACGTACATATTCTTCCTCAATCTACTAGATCTAAACTGCACTGGCTTGACAGCCAAAACGGTTTTTAAGGTTGCAAAAGGGACCACCGCGGTCACCCCCGTAGCATACGTCAATGTTTTTATGTTCTTTTATTGAGATAATATAGCAGTATCCGTGATAATCAGAACAAGAAATGTAAAAACCTGAAGGTTTCTTTTAACGATCACAATAACTAGAATCCCTTGGCTGATTCACAAAAGGGGAACACCCTGTATGTAGCAGGGATATGTTATATGATATATGATATTGGTCGAATTAAATAAATATTGCACATAGAGTAAGTTCTGAAGGTATGATCTAAAGATAACTAACAGTGTGTCCAAAAGTCTTTCAAGAATAAAGAATAACCATACCAAAGACCAGAAACCGATGGAATCTTTTCAGTTTTGATTCGCTTAGTTCACATTTCCTTCCGTTCAACAGTCCTCAAATCTTTTCTCTTTAAACAATAGAAATATAAATTCACTCGCGTATATGACCATTATACGTAAAGAAAATGAAGAATAATGAAGGTGCGCTTTTTAATTTAGTAATCTTGGTAAAGGATGCCTATAGCTGCAAATAACTAGACCGGTACTTCGAATCCGAACAATATCCATTATTTTTCATAAGTCTTCAATTACTAACTCGCCACCCAAAAGTTTTCCATAAGCCGGAGTTCTTTCACCCCTTCTGTGACCACCACACACTGCCAAAGCACTCGTAGAAGTAATCCCTTATGAATTAAACAAGTTTTCGTTGTGATTCCCGCGAGTCAACTAACATGAACAGTAGCAGTGGTGACAGGACGCCGCCCTGTGAATAATTTCTGTTCGCCCCTGCCGTCACATATTGACATGGAATCAAGCTGTTCACTAAGATTTCTTTAATCAATAACACTAGTAATCAAAAGTGGGATTATCGAAGGCACACAAAATCTAGATAAAGAAGCCTATTCTCACTACATGTGTAGTCTCACTACGTCTTCTGTGTTGGTCTGCATGATTCATTTTTGTATTTATAAGAGAATTTCGCGAACATGAAGCTCATTCATCTATCATAGAAGGGGCGATCTGCAAGAGTTATCCTTAGTAAGAGACGTCGGTTCAAAAACAAGCGAGGGCACCGTAAAAGTTCTAAACTCTTAAACTTCCTTCAGCGCTTGTTTTACCAGTTTCGAGAATGTGTTGCCAGAGTGGAGGTCTTTGGTATTTATAAACACCGACAATAAGAAAATTATTCTAGTGTCCTCACTGACACTGACCACAGGCAATGGCCAACCTCTAAAGGAAAACGTCTGTCTATAAATAATTCCCTTATTTCTCGCCATTTTGGGTGGGAAAAATCTTGCCGATTTTCTCCAGTGCATACAAATTACCAACAGCGAAAAGACTATGCTTCGATCCAAACCGAACTGTTGTTCCATAAATTCCACCCCATACTTATCTTTCGTAATCCTACTTAGAAATAGAACTGAAATCGGTGGACATCTAAGTGCTTGAAATTTAGTCTGTAGACATTTAAATAGTCTATAATACTATGATTACTGGTAGTGTAATCTTCCCCTCAATTATTCGGACAGTTTAAATATAAAAATAAAATATTTACGTTGCTGGCAGTGCATTACTACATTTTGACGTCTCACTTGTTTGGAATTTTTGACATTTCTCGCCGATCTGCCGAGCACGTGTGGGTTAATTTCTGTGATCTAGAATTAGAACGCAAAAAATCTCTTAAAAATGGTCATCGTCGAGAAAAGTTTTCCTCGTGGTGGTGTGGCTCAACCTGCGGCAACTGTAGAAAAAAAGGAGACAATTGTAAGTACGCCAAAATTTGCAAATTCTCTCTTAATCAAATTCTAAATACAACGCCCCACAGGTCTTTGGCGCTACGCAACATAAGAAAAAATCCGAGGCCAAACAGAGTGGAAAGAAATCCGCTGACTTACTACAAGATGAGGAGGATCGCATTGAAGTTGTATCCACTGGGTTAATCAACCATCAATCCGTACAGGATGGCCTACTCCTCATGGGCATTGTTAAATTTGTCGACCAGATTTGTGTTAAAATCTCTCTGCCAGGACGTATTATAGTCAAGGTTCTTGCTCTATCCATTTCCGATTCCTATACCAAGAATGTGAGTGAATTTGTGAACAATCCTGACAATGTAGAGAATTACAAACCGCTGACGGAACTCTATCGAGTCGGGCAGCTTGTCTATGGCAAAGTGATGGACATCAAGGAGCAAGCAAACGGCCGTACAGATATTAACTTTTCTCTTAAGCCAAGTGATGTGCATTCAGAACTTGTGCACAGTAGCATTAGAAAGGGATTCATATTTAATGGAGCCATCGAGGAGGTCCAAGAACATGGTTATATCATAGAAACTGGAATCAAATCGTTACGTTGTTTTCTGCCTGTTGAAAAGTCCAAACAGGGTCATGCTGTAGGTGAGTTGGTATTCATGAAAGTTGAAGAGTTGAAGAGGCAATCCTCGGCCACTACAATTCGCTGCAAGGAGGTGGGAGAAAGCAACTTGAAAGTCAAGGATCAGATCGATCCGAATTTGGATTACTTGCTGCCGGGTTCGATTGTCAGTTTCACTGTGACAAAGCACTTGAAGGACGGTATACAGGGAACCCTGATGAATGGTGCGTTTACTGGATATGTGAATGAACACAACCTTCAAAAGGCATTGGGCTCGCTGGAAGATGTCGATGTGAATTCGACTCTCACTGCACGAATACTTTATGTAGCCCCGCTGACGAAGTTTGTGTATCTTTCGCTAAATCTGTTTGACTCTGATGAAGATTCCACTGCATATCAGAAAGGCGACGTGGTGCAAAACGCTGCAGTTCATCACATAGGTAGTGGCGGGATAGTTATTGTGTTGAACAATAAGTACAAAGGTGTGATCTCCTTTAAGGCGATCAAAACTAATCAAACCGGCAACTTTGATATGGATCAGATTCTGAATAAATTCACAAAGAAATCGAAGCACGCAGTGAGGATTCTGGACTACGATCTAGTGGGCAATTACTATGTTTGCACCGATGATCCAACTATTGTCAATGAGAAGATTTTCACCGTAAACGATATCTCACCAGGGGATTTCATTACTGCAACGATTACTGGCAGGGACAAGAAGACGACTGGCTACACATTGCAAATCGGAAACGTTTTTGGTAAGTCACAAGTGACTCGCCGTCATACTCCTATATAGAAACTGATTGAGTTGTTGTTTTCATTTTGCAGGTATTATCGATCGACTCTTTCTCTCGCCATCGACAAGCAGCCTTTCCGAGAAATCCAAACTAAAATGCCGTGTGTTGGCGTTAAATTCCGATCGAAATTTAGCCTACGTGACAAATCTTTCAGAGTACATGTCGAAGAACTGCAAAATCCTTACATCCACCGAAGATGCCAAGGTCAATGGGCTATTCCTCGGAACCATTGTTAAGTGTGAAGATCGTTTTATAGTTGTGAAGTTCTTCAATAACGTGAAAGGCATCCTCTACCGATCAAAGGTCAGTGGAACAGAAAATCTCTACGAAGGCCAAACCATGCAATTTCGGATTGTCTCACGCAACGAAGACAGTATCGTTCTGGGCCTCCCAGAGGACACATTTTCTATTGGAGAATTCTGTTCAGCCACTGTCACCCATGTTATGGATTCAGGCCTAGAAATCCTCGTTGAAAGTAAAAAGGAGGAGGGTTACAGCATGAAGGCCATCGTTCCAGAGCGTTTGCTGTCCGAATTTTCAGATCTTGCCTCAGTGAAGCTCAAGACTTTCACCGTAGGCCAGCAGATCACTGCTTGTTGCATAAGCAAAAATCTTTTCAGCATACGGGACGTTTCCTATTTTCAAGAAGGCTCTTTTGAATGGAAGAACGTTCGCCCTGGTGACATATTTCGTGCATTTGTCAAGAATGTCGAAGGTGACATTATAGAAATTCTGGTTCCCATCAAGGGCTACAACAAGACAGTGAAACTCCACCGGGAAATGCTAGTGAGTAAGGCGGTCCACCAAACAAGCATTATTATGGTTCCAGAGCAGGTGGTTTACGTTAAGATCTTAAGCAAAGAAAGCGACACAAAGACAATTGGGGTTTCAGGAAAGTTGACCGATGTCTGGGATGGAAATTGGACTAAAACTGGAGAGCTGGCAGAGAAATATTTGACAGAAATCAAAGAAATCAAGAAAGTTTTGAAGAAGCTGGCCAAACCGATAGCCAAGTTAAACATTGGGGAGAAAGTATCAGGCAAGTTTCAAGGAGTGAATGAGGAAACTGGCGACTGGCGTGTGGAGATCGAAAATCTCAAAATAATCGGGTTGATCCGTAAATCGTTCGTTGGAAAGAGAAACCCTCCCAAGCAAGGGGCCGCCTTAGAATGCGTGGTGCTTTGGGTAGACTACCACAATGAATTGGCCTACCTCACCAGTAATCCTGGCGATGCCACCAAAATTACAAGCGATAAGCAAATACCTCCAAATCTTGTCAGTAAAACCGGTATCAATGCCAAAGTCATATTAAAACTGGAAAGCGTAGTGATTTGCTCATTAAAGAAGGGCTCAAATCCTTTGGTCTTCATTCCAACGCGACTGGATTACAATGATTTTGAAGGTAGCAGCACCTCTAATCTCAAAGAAGGAGATTTTTGTAAATTGTCCTTCGTGCATGAACACCTACCCATAGCTGTCCTCGATGAAACCTATAAACTGTGGTGTGATGTAAAAAAGAACAAGAGAAAGCTGGAACAGGAAATAAGTGAAATGCCACCATTAAAGAAAACAAAGCAGACCTTCAAGCCAGAAGTGAAACAGAAGAAAAACAAAAAGGAAAAAACTGAATCCGAGCCAACAATGTTCTTTGAAGATCGCATTCCAGTTGCACTTGACTCAGATCCAGATGAATATGTGTCCCCGCGGACAATAAAGCGTGCGTTAGAGGAATCAAGTTCCCCATCCCCAGTTAAACGAAAGCAGGAAAATACTTCCAACAAAACAATTCAAAAGAATAAAACTCACAAAGAGCCCGCACTTCCAGGAGCAATTAATTTCTGGTCCACTGACCTTAGCAATACAAACCAATCGGTAGACAGTAGCAGTGATGAAGATGACGACCAAACCGCTGAGGAATCCACGAAAAAGAAGAAAAAGCAGACCACTGCTGAGAAATACAAGGCTGCCCGTGAAGAAGAAGCCCGCCTTCGGGAGATCGAAGAGAAGTACGCAAATCCAAATATTCTTCCAGAAACAATGGACCAGTTCGATCGTTTGGTCTTGTCAGAGCCTAATAACAGCAAAAACTGGATCAACTACATGGTTTTCCACCTGCAGGCAATGGAGATTGACAAAGCCAGAGCCGTGGCGAGAAGAGCTTTGAAATCGATTTCATTTAGAGAGAGTGAGGAGCTGATGAATATCTGGGTGGCTTTGTTGAATTTGGAATTGCGATATGGTACCAAGGAAAGTTTCAATGATGTGCTCAAAGAGTCGCTAATGAGCAATGATCAGTTTAAAATTTACATGAGGGTGTTGGAGATTTTGACGGAGGCGAACAAAACACAGGAACTAGTGGAGCTCATTGGAGTAGTGACGAAGAAATTCAAAGACAACATGGAGATGTGGAAATGCTGTGCGATAGCATTTTACAAAGCAGGCATTCACGACCGAGCGCAACAGATGATGCACAAGGCTTTGGCTGTATTGCCGGACAGAGAACGTAAGTTTGAATTTGATTTTTTGTTTTTGTTTAGTTTGGTCATTTAACCGGCATCCCAAGATAAAGACAATCTACTCTTTTTTTTGTCATGCGTTCTGTTAAAAGAGTTTTTTTTTTGTATAGCCGTCATCCTATTCATCGATCCTCTTGGAGTTTTCCATCCACTGCTACCGCTAATTATAATGTTAACTCGATCATAGTAGGTGAAGAAGGTGCATTGTTAATGATCAAACAGGGTGTCCTCCTTACTTTTAAGCTAACAACAGACTGTTACGTTTACTCTACTTGAGACGCATCAGCCTTTCATCCTCTTCGATTGTGGGCACTGCTTTCAGCAATTCAGTTCAAGCGCTCTGAAATCCTTGATCTTAAAAAACTGAGTTTCGTTCTTACTTCTCGTCTCGAATCTGGCGGCCGAGACTCAAAAACCCGAATCTCATTCGTATCAAGAGACAAGTTGAGGAACGGTACTAAGATTTCTAACGGGAATAGGACGGAGATTTATTGTTAACAATTTTCCGTAAAATGCAATTTCTTTCATTGATGTATTGTTGCAGTGTCTTAGTAGCTGTTTAGAGTATTCAGAAATATGGTCGTAACTTCTAAGGCTATATACATAGTGGACCGCACCGTTAAATGCTACTTGTAGTTTATGTTGTGATAGTAAATCTATTCCACAGGAGTAAAATGCGAAGTTAGCCACAGTTTACGTAAACATCCGTAAACCCGACCAATAACTGCGTTAGTATGAGTTTAACCTGAAATTGTGTGATCAATAATAAAACTAGGACTAGAGAAGTGTTAAACAGCTGTAATTTTAGAATTTGTTAAGCATACGTCTGGAAAAATAATAAGATCGAAATTTCTTTTGGATATCGGTATTACTAGGGATTTTTTTGGGTTTAGGAACAATCAATTAGTGACGGAACAAGAAGAGATTTGGGTAATCAGGAGAACCAGTTCATCGAGCTTGTTAAAGCGTTTACCTAGACGAAGTTGTACGTCATCTGCATAAAGATGCTCAGAAGAGTGGTTACAGACTGATGGGAGAACCAATATTGGACCAAGAATTTACTTTTGTACTAAAGCCTTCAGTGAAGAGGCTGCAATACGTTTTACAGCACTTTCACTGAGACCAAACAAGTTTTTAAGCTTCTACCTTAGAATGTTGTTATCTACCCTATCGAAAGCCTTCAAAAAATCAAGCAAACAGAGTAGACTAGTCGTTAACTTCCCGTATTTCATCAAGTAAGTTTATCACCACCGTAGAGCAACTGTAATTTGCTCTAAGGCCTGATTGTTTCGGGTGAAGTAAGTTTTTGATTGTTACAAGGCTTAGTATTTGTTTCTCTAAGACTCTGGTCTGAAGTCAGAGGGGAATTTGGTGTGTGTTTTTTTTTGCGATTGAAAGGGCCCTTGCAATTTTCCAAAACTTGGAAAAAGTTGATGTGGTAATGCAGAAGTTAATAATGTGAGTGAGATGGGGTATAATTTGGGGTAGAATGAGTTTAATAAATCGTATCGTTTCGTACGCCCTCCTCGCAGATGACGTCAGACTTAATACCCATTGTGCATTTATAAACTTCATCTTCACTTACAACTTCAAGATTTTCCAGTCTATGTACAGAGCTCCCCATACGCGCCGGTATTCGATTAATATCGAAATCACCTTCATAGAGTTGTTCGCCTACGAAAAATTTATTCAGATTATCTGGGTCGATAACACCCTATGAGTTAAGGCCTTTGGAAATACCTATCTTTTCTTTTTTGTGTAAGAAGGTACTCAGCTTTGATGCAAAGCAATTTTTTTTTATTGATACACGTATTCTCAAAGTTGCGCGATTTCGCGCCTCTTTGATTGCTCCGCAATTGACATTAGTATATCTGCGCTTCCATCTACTGTGTAATTTATTCCAAACCTTAATAGAGTTAATTACATCAGAGATGAACCATGAACAGCTCTCGTTTAGTATTAACACTTAAACGAACGCGTAAAGCCAGCATGTAATTTTGTGTTGCAAACTCCAGTTTCTATGTATAGCCTTCAACGGAGCTTCATTTGATTTCCTTGTGCGTCGATTTATTGACAGCAAATTGACATACATACCAGTTAAGTTTTCTATCAAAAATAAGACTTAAGTGCTTGTAACTTTCTGCAAAATATATATAAACTGCTGCAATTTGAAGGTCTTTATGGTGAATTTCTTATTTCGTAGTGAAGAAAACTAGTCCAGTTTAGCGAGATTTCAACTCCCAGACCATTGGCCAGAAGGAAAATATATTGAAGGATTTCCCTAAGAGTGTTTGTGTGTTTGCTGGCACTACAGTAGGAATCTCATAAACAATCACTCTTTCGTTTGACAATGACCTATCGACTAATTGATTATTAGATTTCAGATATAGGGGCAAAAAGAGGTGTGTTTCGCAAGTCTACACGCGGATCCAGTTGTCAACTTTTTGTTCATAATCGAGTCGGTAAGCTTTGTATATTGTAACAAACAAATTTTCTGCTTCTTCCCTGGAGATCTTTTGTAAAATTTGAGATAATTTATAGGCATCCGAATTGGACGTTGAATATGACATTAGTGGCAAGGATTATGTCCAAAACACTTTGTTGGTTTCTAATAATGAAGGGCGATTTGGAAACCAGATTACATACCCAGTTTATATGACAGCTCAATGTGCATTCAGTCAATTCGCAAAACCAAATCCAAAATGAGCGAGAGAAAATTGAGAGAGTTTAACAAACAGTTGATTGAACTGACACTTGACACTAACACTGATACATTATGGTCGATCATCGTAACCGATCGGAACGGAATTTCCTCCGATTTTTACGAATTTTGTGTCATTGTATCTGTTCCGATGACCTAAACGGACAAACCTCCGAAAACAAATTTGCTTGTGCGATGTATGACTGCAAAGTGTCAAAATAGCAGCAACGCTTCTCAAATTCACGCGATGCATTCCGATGCATGACATGATTATCTTTCCGATTGTCTCCGACGTCAAAACAAATGTGACAAAAGGTCGGCAAGCATAGGTACTCAGGAGAATGTTTGCGTAAACGAAAAATTTTTTTGAAGCTGTAAGTAAAAATTATGGAAGAATCATCTACGAGTACTTTCACAAAATGAATTAATTTCGCTTACATCTGAAAGATCGAAAATAATTGTTACATTTTTCAAAAATCTTCTTTTTTCTTTGCTTACTATAATGTTCTCTGTTCATATCTTTCTGCTTCCAATGAAGTGGTGTTTATATGAGCGTATTGAACCAATGCGTATTGCTTCAATGCACATTGAGCAAGTTCTGAGGCTAGTTTTGTGCAGTCAAGCATCCATGTTTATCCAAAGGTAAAACAACATAACTCTGACTCTTATTCCTCTTGTTTTATTAAACGTAATGTAATGCTAATAATTATTAGCCAATACCTCACAACTTACGGTCAGGTTGGCCACAACCAGTAAATTGTGGATACCACCCTCGGCTGGTGGGCTTACACAACAAATCCAAGTGCACTAGTCTTTGGATCTTCTCCATAGTTTGGTTCGTAATATCTAGTGCCTCACGTTTCTCCTACTTATCTGCATTGCTACTGCAGCACTTGTTAGATTAATTTACTACGCTCAGGACCATTGTACAAGCCGTTCTATTCGGATTCTTCCTCGATGCTCTGCCCCAACTTGTACTTCTATTGCTTTTCTCACTATTTTGATTTGGTAAGCATGCAATTTTTCCACCACCGTGTTCTTAACATGAAGCATGAAGACTGCTGGGAATACGCGTATTTCTTACCAAACCACATTTTGTCACATTCGTAGCCTTTTTATTTTCATAGCTGTTATTTGTCCTCTATATTTCACACGGTCTATCTAACTTTTAAGTCTTTTAAAACGAACTTTTTTAAAACAACCCTATGCTAACTCTATCTACAATACTCTCATTGTAATTTGCCCGATTATTTCCGATAGAACCTAAGTATTTAAATTGTTTACAGTTCGGCAATGATTCCTTCTAAATTAATATCAGGATTTGAGTTTGCGGTTCGAAAAGACTGCGATACAGATATAAATACGACTGATTCATAACCTGACAAAATGTTTAAAGGGCTGGGACGATGTTGCTCATGAGAGTGCTATTATCGGCAAAAAGAAGAGAAGTTGTTTAGGATTTCACATTGCTTTATTAAAAAATCTTACACAGCTTTAAAAAACGACGGATTTTAAACACTGCTTTGGTGGACTATAGCTTTAACTCGTCGTTTTGAGATGTAGGTGCGGTCCATATAAAAACTCTGAGAGCCCTATCAAACGTTTTTCCAAATCGATGAAGCCGATATGAAGATCTTTCGAAGCATTGCGATATTTCTCCATCGATCCGCATCCCACAAAGCTGCATTGAATGCCATTGAGTTTAATAATAAAGGGTTTTCCAATAGGGACTTGACAACTTTGAATTTAATTTGTGAACGCACTCCTTCACTAATCATCAAACTGTCACTGTCAATTTATTCAGTAAACTCAACATTTTCATCATGGTAAAGTACACGAACGAGCAACGTCTACAAATTATAAAAATTGTCTACCGAAATTCGGAGGCGGTGACTGCAACTTTAAGAGCGTTAACTCCAATTTTAGTAATAACAAGTTTAGTGCAAAAATTTGAGTCTACATATTCGTTGTGTGATGTTGCGTGTCAGTGAGACAACGGCTTGGTCGAAGTGTCGAAAATATCGCTGCCGTTCATGCGTCCGTAGCAAACGATTCAAATCAGTCAATTCCACGGCGTTCTCAAGAATTGGGCATCGCTCAGACCACATTATGCCGTATTTTGCGTAAGGGTCTTGGTTTAGACCCATACAAGATCAAGCTGACCCAAGAATTGAAGCCGATGGACCATTTGAAGCGACGTACGTTCTCCGATTGGGTTCTGGAGAAGGTGCGCCAAGATGATGAATTCCATCGCAAAATCATCTTCAGTGACGAAGCTCATGAAATCCACATGTGCTTCATGAATCACCACTTCATCCACAAAAAATAACCGCCGCATGCCGGCGGCGTTATTGGGCCATATTTTTTCGTCGACGATAACGATCGTCACGTTACTGTGAATGGTCAGCCATTATCATGGTGCCATTATCACCAATTATTTTTGGCCCGAATTGGAAGATATGGACTTGGACGACATTTGGTTTCAACAGGATGATGCCACAAGCCACACAGCACACGCTACAATCGATTTATTGAAGAGTAAGTATGGTGAGCGTGTTATCTCAAGAAATGGGCCAGTCGATTGGCCGCCTCATTCGTGCGATTTAATGCCGCTTAACTATTTTCTGTGGGGCTACGTTAAGTCAAAAAGTTGTCAAGTCCTTATTGGAAAACCCTATACTATTTCGACTCTCTACAACTCTCGTATATTTTCTAGTACGAGTCCTTAGTTTCACCGATCGGTAGTTGGTGCAATTTCTCGTGTTATCTTTGCCTATATGCAGTGGAACAAGGAGGCTCTTCATCAACTGGTTAGGCATCCAGGCGTGCTTTTCAGTTTTATTGGACAAAAGCGATTGTCGTCCATGGTCGGATTTTGTCTGAGTATGTAAACTGGTCCATCTCGACGACACCGGTTCATTCTTTTTATTGCTTCGCTGACCTTGACTTACATAAAATCTGTAGTTTCTTCGTCCGCTAACGCAATCTGGATTCATTTTGCCGGCAGAAGGTCTTCCGGAACCGAGCAGAGGTCATAAAGGCCTTTGAAGATTTCATTGCCTCAAAAAGTCAGCACTTCTACGAAAAAGGAATATTTGACCTTGTATCACGTTGTCATAGATGCCAACAGATCCTATTTTTATTGATTAAAATGTTACGGAAAAATAATATTGGCTTTTAAATTTTTACTATAAAATCTGACATTTCATGTGGTACAACCATCACCATGGGCACCTATGGAGATGGGCACATAATTCTCATCGGGCACATAATTTTCTACTTCAGGGCCATTCTCTCTTACTTCTTCAACAAGCCTGCTAATGTATTACTCCATTCCTTCTTTGTTCAAAGGGCTCCAGTTGAATGCGTTTATTTCTTCAGCCATAATATTTTACTTGTTCTGAATATGCTTTTAATCCGTTTAAGTAATGATTACTGAATGACGCCTTCACTCTCATATATACCTGTTTTTGTTGGGATTAAATAAAAAGCAAAAATACTGTCTGTTTAAATAATTTATTATTATTATTATTATTAAATGTAGGAAAACGAAACGTTTGAAAAGAAAACACGATGTTAGCGGAGAATTAGCATCTCATCGGCTGTTATCAGCGTAACCACTCGTACTTTGCCATATGCTCCAGGATGAATACTGCTTATCCTCCCGAGTTTCCATTTAGCTGGAGGTAGCATGTCGTCCCGAATCAGGACTAGGTCACCCAATCGGAAATTTGGGCTGGACCGTGCCCACTTAGTACGCTGTTGAAGTTGTACTAGATACACCGTACTTCATCTTCTCCAAAAATACTGCTTTAGAATCGCTAAGAGTTGCCACCGATCTAATAAACTTCCTTTGAAGTCAGCCGTGCCGGGTTCAGGTATGGTTTTGAGAGGCTCTCCATTCAAAAAGTGCCCAGAGGTAAGCGGGGCGAGATCGTTCACGTCAGTAGACATTGAGCAGAGTGGTCTGGAGTTAACGCAGGCCTCGATTTCCGCCAAGAGTGTTGTAAATTCCTCGTATGTTAAAAGGGTATCTCCTATCGTACGGCGTAGATGAAACTTTACACGTTTCACTGTTGCTTCCCAGTATCCACCCATGTGTGGTGCAGCTGGAGGGTTAAAGTACTAGACAGTGCCATCGCCGGATAGATGCTTAGTCAAATGTTCGTCTTGTGTTGCAATTTCTAGCATTAATACTTTTTCAGCTCTCCGCATTGACCGCGACGATAAACAAAACGCTTGAAGGCGGCGATGAACGACGCTGTTCGCTTGAAAGCTCCAAATGCATTGCTCCAGTAGACATGCAAATAAACACAGCTATGTAACCCTTGACAGCTTTGCTGTTGAACTGCACGTGAGTACCGAAGACATTTCTCGCACGATCTTGAAATTTTCCGTAGAACATTGCGAGCTCCAATAACCCAAAATCGACTTTGTAATACAAGCTGCATTGTTTGTGGGCCCGCATGCAATGTTAATTTGTGAATATCTTCACAGATGAGTTTGGTGAGCCTCGCATTTGCCGGAAACAGGATTGGATACTTCTTGTCCAATCGCACCTTTGCATTGCTCAACCGGCCGCCCACTCTCAGGAGTCGTTTTCCATCCAAAAACGGGTGCTAACGAAGGACTTTGCTTTGGCGACTAACGTGCTTGTGGGATCGGATGCGCTGAATATCTTCGGCGAAGAAATGCTGTTGAGTAAGCCTTATCCAGAGAGTGAGCTTCATCAAGCTCGTGCATATTCAAATTAATGTTATTTCGACGAGTTGTTTCATAATGGTTCCTTTTCGTTGCGACGGTAGCTCGTACGTTATGCAAGAACCCCTCAGTACATATGCTGTAACACGTTTCAATTTGGTCAATGACGAATATTTGTCGATGATTTCCCAAACAGGTGGAGGGTGGAATCCTCTTTTTAGATTTATAGGTTCCGATTTTTGATCCAGGTTTGTAGTGTGAAGTTGCTGTGGCGGCCATGAAGTCTCGGACTGTTTCAACCATGGTGGACCGTTCCACCAGATGGAATGGTTGATTAAATGCTATGGAAATGAGCCTCTTGTGGCGCAGTCAGCTGGGCTGGCCGAAGATTGTACGTGAAACCAGCTTGCGGAAGGTATTACTTCTTGAATTTGCGATACGCGATTCGCAACAAAAGTGCATAACTTTCCAGGAGGTTGGCGAATCCAGGCTAGAGCAATGCTTGAATCGGTCCATCCATATATGTTATGAATGTAGGGGTCTAAACATGGTTTTATATGTGTAACGAGTTGAACCAACAATGTAGCAGCACGTAGTTTCAATCGAGGCAGTGATATCGTGGCGAATTTCAGTGGAGCCACCCTTGTTTTTGCTGTTAGTAGGTAGACGTTGATTCTATCATCAGGAGAGACTGTGCGTGCGTATACGACAGCTGCGTATGCGGTTTGTGAGACATCAGCAAAGCCATGTAGATCAATGACAGCGTTTGGGATACCGATACCAACCCACCTCGGCACCTTGATTGTTGCGAGGCTCGTAATATGTTCCCTGTAATTATACCACTGTTGACTAATATCGATCGGCACAGCTTCATCCCAGTCCACTTTTGGTCTCCATAAACGTTGGAACAACATTTTGGGTATGATTGTACTTGGCGATAGTATTCCAAGCGGATCAAAAAGTCTTGAGGCATCTGAAAGGAGTAATCTCTCAGTTAAATTTGTGAAATTAATTTCATGAACCTGCACAGTGAAGGTTAGCCTGTCCGAGGAAGGTTCTATTGAAGACCTAATGTGCGTACGCTGTCCACTTCGGAAAGATCTTTTGGTTGTGTTATTTCAACTAGATCTTCTGGTATGGAATTGATCACAGGCGAAGAGTTCGATGACCATTTTCTAAGATCAAAGCGGTCTAAAATGGTGGTAACCTCTTTCTGCAAACGTTGCAAATCACTTTCTTCGTGACAGCCCGTTTGCAAACCGTCCATATAAAAATCGCGCAATATGGTTTGCGTTGCTAATGGATGATTTCGGCCCTCATCGATTGCAGTTTGCTGAAGAGCTTTAACAGCAAGATGGTTACAGTCAACAACCGATAAACTTTGATGTCTTCAATTGGAGAATCACGCCATACGATCCGTTCGTAGTCAAGGTGTTCGGCGTCGACTCTAACCTGGCGATACATTTTTGCTACATCCACGTACATAGCAAAGCGATGAGTGCGTAAAAGTAGCAGTGTAGAAAACGAATCGGATTGAAGTTGAGGACCGATCATTTGGGCGTCATTCAGCGAAAATCCTGTGCTTGTTCGACACGATGCATTGAAAACGACTCTTAACTTCGTTGTTGTGATTGTTTCCTTCACGATGGCTCTATGAGGCATATAATAATGTTTCGTGTGTGCTAAAATCGGATATGTTTATTCCATATGTCCCAGATCGATGAAGTCATTGATAAAATCTGTGTACTGGACCCGAAGGTTTTTATCTTTGGTTAAGTGCTTTTCCATCCGAAATAGAGAACGAACAGCTGCTCGATGTGAGTCACCTTGAGGACAGTCAGGTTTGAACGGTAGTTTAACAACGTACCTGCCATCTTGTTGTCGACAGTGAGTTTGTTGGAAGTGTTTCTCACAAAGCACTTCCTCGACGGTTAGGTGTTTTGCCTCAGGTATGGATTCTATCTGCCAGAATTTAGACACAGCCTTTATCAAAGTGGTGTCAGCATACATACACAGTGTAGTTTGTTTATGAACTGAGTCAATAGTCTTTCCGAAAAGAACCCAACCAAGTGTTGATAGCTGAGCGCAAGTAGTACCGTTAGGCCTTTGATGTCAACCGCTGCTGGCGTATGGAAATGTGGATCAGACAATCAAAGTCTCTCAATAGAGGCTGACAAACTTCATGCAATGGGACAGATGGTATGTTGTTTGTTATTTTGGTGAGTATTTGTGCACGAACAGTCGTCGCAAAGTTTTCATCGGCAGATGATATGTTGAGTTGTATTTCACCTTTAGATTTCCCTGCTGCTGTACCACTACCACCTATTTCCTCGATCATCGTTGAACTGTAGCTTCTCTTTAGTTGTAATCTTTGTACACAGCTTTCGGTGACGAATGTTAGATGTGAACCATTATCGAAAAGCAATCTGGCTATTTGAAATGTTCCACCTTGGTCCATTACTTTGACGTTGGCTGTACCGAGGAGAATGTGATAATTGGTTGAAGTGCGGTCAAATGGTGCTGAACGGCTGATTGCAGTTGCGGTGGCTGATATTTGCACCTCTCGATGTAGTAAGGTGTGATGACGTGCTTGACAAACACCACAATTGTTTTCACTTCGGCAGTTAAGATAATCATGGCCAGCTGTAAGGCAATTTGTACAAAATTTCTTCTTCTGCACGAAAGAATGTGTAAATGTGCAGTCTGTGTCTGGTTGAGCAATAAGCACATACATACTTTTGATATCTAGCAGATGTGCCTGATTCTAACTCCAATCTTTCGGATCGCCGGAAAAATGTGGCAAGTCCATTGGTGGATTTTGATGTCTGCACGAGTACAAATTTGTTGGTTACCTGAATTCGCGTTGAAATTCGTTTTGCATATATTTGCGGCCCGTATTAAATTTGCTAATGCCTGCCCATACCAATCTTCGCCCTGTTCCCTTTCAGCTTCCTGCTCTTCTATGGTGTCCTGCCACTGGAAAGTTCGACTGCATCTTGTGCCGTCCAAAAACTTTTCCATTGCTGGTTCAAGAGAGCGAAGAATGATTCCAGCGCTGCTTCGTCATATTGTTCAGCTGTTTTGCTTGAGTTTAAGCAGCTGCATTTAAGACCATTTCGCGCACTATCGCGTTTTATTATTGCCGACATTTTGCGAAAAGTGTGTGCAATTCTTTTTAATAATAATAATAATAATAATAATTTGATCGAATATCATTCAATGAAGAGACGCGCGTAGGTTTTTTTTGTTGAGTACTGTACTAAATGTGAACTTGTTAGCTTTTTATGAATGAACGGTTTACCGCGTCGGCTGTTGCGAGCGAAATATAACGGCGTATACAATTAAGATAATTAAGGTGAAAAAACGTGCTGATTCTTTTAATATCCGTCTCGAAGGACCAATGTTTTTTTTGGAATTAAATAATCGAAAAATACTGTCTGTTTAAATAATACATCATTATTATTATTAAATATAAGAAAACGAAACGTTTGAAAAGAAAACACAAAAATAAATACTCGTATGCATATTCGGATGAAATTTTAATTTTGTTGAACGCCCCTCGTATATAGACCTACTCATTGACAGGAGGGTTAAGTAAAGTTAAAATAATTTTAAGATATTGCAAATATGCATGCTCGTCTTCAATACTTCCTTTTGCTGATTTATTAGTCTCCTATTTTTTCCTTTAATGTGTTCGATAAAAATATTGACACGTACTTGGGCAAACGTACATTACTTGTCGTAGGTTCAACGTTTATGAGGCTGATACATCTTCAAGTTCAAGTGCAATGCCTCTACTCCTATCTCTGTTTTCGTCTCTTTTTTGCACCGTTCGTATTCTAATTTAAGGCGCACTTTATCGATTTTGCTCTTTATGCACGCTTGAAAGGATTGCCTTTTTTCCTTTACTACCATTTACATACTTTTGCCCCACCGGTAGTCTCTCCAGATGTGGGAACTCGGTCTCATAAGATTTTAATGCATCCAGGCTCATGTTTGGTGTTGAATTTACAGAATAGGAATTTCAGTAGGAGAACGAACATTGGCGTTGGCCCACGGCTGTCCACATAATTCTGACTCAAATATTGTAAATCAATTAATTTTGTTCTTGAATTCAAGACTGGTAACAACGATACCTTTCTCACTGTAATTAAGGGTAAACTATATGTTTCCTCATACTATCATTGCTGACGACGACAGGTTTGTATTAAAAGTCTTGAGACGATGAACTCCGTTGTCAACTACTTCAGAGTTTTTTCAGAAGAAACGGGCCCGAAGCTATTTTTGAATGTTATAGGTTCATTAATTATCTGGTTCTACTACTGTGACTAATGGCGTTAAGATTTGGATTTCCTCGAATTCTACTTTTGCAATGTTACAACTAATTTGTTTGCCTCAGAACTTTCCACACCATTATGTATTTTTAATAATAATGTATCTTGTTTATTTTTCATTTAGATGTCAACACCATAGTCACATTCGCCAACTTAACACATAAATATGGAAAGAATCCTGAAACAGCACACGCTCTACTGGATCAAGTAGTAACGTCATATCCTAAACGAGTTGACATTTGGTCACAACTTATCGATATGCTTATCAAGGATAATCAAGTTGAATCTGCAAGGTAGGTTTGAAAGCTAAATTTTTTTGTTTTTTCTCTAGTAATGTTCTTTCCTTTTTTTTGCAGACGCACTTTAGAAAGAGCCGTCATTCAGAAGATCCCTCTGAAGAAGATGCGAACAATCTTTAAGAAATACATGGAATTCGAGGAGCGTCATGGTACAAAAGAGGATGTGGAAAAAGTAAAAGTGTTGGCAGCGGAGTATGTCAAACAAAATTCGTCCTAAGAAACCGTAACTTTATTTGTTGCATAGCAAAAAAAAAAAAACAACAGAACAAAAAAAAATACATTTAGAAGTGTACAAAGAAAAACAACTTTTTTATTTATGTTCTAAAGCGTGACTATTTACGACAACTATAACGGTTTGGCTACGTGTGCCAATCTAATGACACATTCTCAATTACAAATCGAAGGGAAGAAAATGGAATAGTGTGTTAAGCCACAATACGAACGCTGTAAATGCGAAGAATGTTACAAAAATATAAATTCGAATACGCCAGTGATGTCTGCTGCTGTTGAGAACTCGAAGAATTTTCAGTGCTTCCTCTTGAGTCCGCTCGATACTTCCGGAATTATCAATCACAAAGTGAGATTTTTCGCATTTCCTTTCCAATGGCATTTGTGAGGCAATACGCTTTTGAGCCTGCTCTTCGTTAAAGGAATTTCGATCCATGAGACGTTGGATTTGTTGTTCGTTGTTGCTGTGGGTAAAAAAAGAGTGTGAATAATTTTTTTAATTTTCAACTGAATACAAAGTAGTTATCTGCGATTATTTCTTTAAGCAATTCGCAAAGCAATTACCTTGCTATGAATATTAATTTGAGTTGGTCGCATCAAGTTAAGAGAAAGACTACGCTCAAGAAAAATTATCTGTCGACACATTCGCAGAGATTGAAGACGCTTTGTCTTTGAAAACATAACTATCAACAGGCAACATGACGTAACAAAAATTAACACGATTAAGGTTGTATAAATCGATATAACTTGAATATTCAATTAATTAGGGCCAATATGCTATTGTTTGTAAAGCGTACACAACCCAAGACGCAGTCGCAGCTTGTTGTGCGAAAGTAAAATTGACTTTGCCTTACTCAGTAGAAAAAACCGCTGACTGCTTACTGGCTTCACTGGGCTACTACGCTCTTGGTAATCGCCTAAATGCTCTAGGCTTCATGTGAGGTTTTTCTATGGGGGCGACGAAGACGCTGCAGAGCACTCTAAATGTTTTGTTTGCACTCCCATAAGGCTACAGACACTAGAGCTGGTACTTACCTACTTCGGACGGGCCACAATCTTTGTTGAATTTGTGTTTTTTTTTAGCCGTTTTTAGCAACTCTCGAATTTGTTAAATTTTGGACATCTGATGCTGCTTGACTCTCTATGCATATATATATATTGAATTCATCGGCATGGAAGACGGTGCAGTATGTTGCTGGACTGAATGATTTGTGTTAGCAAAAGTCCTCAAAGAAGACCTCCTTCGGCTGTCTTAGAGCCGTCTGTGAAGATAGAAATTGACTTATTAAGAATGATTCCACATTGTCTCCATTCGTTCGTTTCTGGAATCAGGTGATTGATGTCGACGTTAAAGTTACTTTTAGATAAGTGAAGGTTGGTACATTGCAGATTGGAAAGTCCTAAATTTAACTTTTTCCATTGCTGGGTGTCGCTCACCCTGAGGGAAAAATTAATTGCAATCTGCATGCCGAACAAGACTATAGAAGGCAAATGGAGCAAAGTTTGAAAGCCGCCATTGATTAGGTTCTTAACGCACCGGTGATACCTATGTAGGGAACTTGTTGCATTTTTTCAAACAGGTTGACGTTAGTTTGCCTTTCCAGTGCAACACACCAAATACTAGGCTATACTATGAGTGAAAATTGGTCTGACGATCGTGGCGTGGTCACATTGCATGATTTTGGACTGCAGACCCCGCTCTGTAACATTTTATTTCCGGCCCTAGGATGAGGACTAGATACTTGACACTCCTCAAGATGCTCAGCAGAGATGTGCAATCTAACTTGCATGGGATGATGCAGGGCACCTTGATTTTTCTTGCGAGAACCAATTCCGTTTCGGCTAGATTTATGGCAAAATAACAGCTATATGTCCAAGCGAAAAGTTGGAATAAGCTGTACTAGTCAATGCTAGAGAGTGTCTGTGGGTGTTTGTCGGATATAAAAAAATAATGTCGTCTATTATACCACATCCAGCGTCCTCCTTATTGTACATAGGCCAGCGACCAAAGGTTACATTTCTGACTTTACTGTTGAGAATGAAGTGGATCAAGCTGCAGACGGAACCATTTATGAGCAGCTTTAGCAGAAATTTGAACGAGGGGTATCAACTTTGTTGAAAAATCACCCGATATCAAAGAACGCCACCATTATATGCTCCTGATTTTTCAATGCCGAAACAGGGAGTAATAGTGCAGTCGCGAGGGATAACCGTTTTTCGTAGTAGTCATCTATAATACTAAAAGTGTGGCTTGCGTATTCGCAAAATGGCCAGACGTGGTGTCGTGTAGATTTTAACGTAATACTTACGACATTTCTCGTAGATTTTGGAAAGGAGCTAGTTTCAATATTTTTTGGAAGCATTAACTATTTTTTTTTTGGGGGCTTAAGAGATGTTGACCAATTTTCATATTGGATCCAACGAATCCGCACTCATTTTCTACGGCCCACCTTACAACACTCATGAATGGCCGTTGATATCTGCTCTGTAGCAGTCAAGTCTTCTACACGTGGCCTGTTTAAGGACCGAATATTCGTTGCCTGTTTTTCGTTTTGCAGGGGTGTCCACAGTAAATCCACATATACCCGAGGCTATTTGTTGTTTCGTAATACAATATTGCGGTTTTATTTCTGAGACCGTTTTGGCAAAAGGGGTCGGGCTAATTGGAGAGTTATAAGTTTGCAAGTCAAACCCGGTTGGATATGAGGTAGGTAACTCTGCATCACTGGGTATGGCTAGGTTGAAGGCACACAGCTCGTACACTAATCGAAAAACAACAAGTTATTCACTATGGAGTGAAACTTCTATCATTGGTACACCGAATCAAATTGTTGTATTCATTACGATTTGGCAATAATAAGGAACATTGAACCAACTAAGAACCCGCAATCCTATGGTTTTACATACATTGCTGTTGGCTTAGGACGATATCTTACAGCAGTGGCAGTGACTGAGTGCAAGCTATGATACAATACTAGGACCAACATATAGCCACTCATATGTGAATATAGAAGAAACAAATATAAACTTTATGAATCGAACCAGCGAATGCATGAAAATGAATTCTTTTCCAGATTTGAGACGAAGAAGAGGATGGATGACCGACTCTCTATTTATAAAACGAACGCATCACATCACAGTGCTGTAGAGATTTTTCTGAAGACCAGAAGGCTATGTACCTGTAATACGCAATTGTGTTTGCCTAGTTTCAGTTAGAAATAAATGAGTTACCTTTTCCAGATGACAAGATAAAGGTCGTAATGTCTACGAGTAAAACACCGGATCAATTGCCATCATTGTCGAAATTATTACAAAAAAAAAACCGTAACTCCAATAAAACCTGTTAATTAAGACTTTTACCAAAGTCTTCCTACTATATGGTTCACTCGACTACACTCATTTTACGGGCATGTAAAATCACACCGATGTGTGATGAGATGACTGAGTTTCAAAATTACTAAAGTTTAATTTAAATGTCCTTCAATAGAACATACAATGACTTACCATGACACTGTTATGATTTTGTATATATAATCCATTAAAATCCCAGTCTCGAAGAGTAGCGGAAGATCCAACACAATGTAACTAGCCCCAGACATAAGATGTTTAATCACTTCAAATATAATCGTCCTATGAATACGTGGGTGTGTGATTTCATTTAATTGGCCACGCTTCTCTTTGTCGCTGAATATGATTTTTGCCAGTGCTTCTCTATTGATTTCACGTGTGGGTAAAAATACTTCATCTCCAAATGCAGCTTTAATTTGATGCCAGGCTGGTTTCCCTGGCTCAACGACTGAAAATTATGGAAAACATGAAATAGGTAAGGAAAGTGTTCTGTTGAACTCACTTTCTCGAGCGATTTTATCTGCATCAATTATGCGAATTCCATTTTTGCGAAAAACCTCAGTAACTGTGCTTTTACCGGTGGCTATTCCGCCTGTAATTGCAACTAAAAACATATTTCTGACCTTCTAAGCGAATTTTCTATTAAGACGAACTGAAAACTGATTAGAATAATACTGTTGTTGAAAATTTGTAGAAGAAACTGACATGACGTTTGCTTGCAAGCAAAGTACACAGCTGATTGCTGTAAGGTAACGTAAGGTTATGTTTGTATAACTGTTATAAAAGTTGGTTGGCATTTGTTAGTATATTAGAAAATAAAATAGGATATCCGGCGTTGGAAAAAATTCAAATATATGTCGTTACGAATCAGATGGTTCAGTGTAGAAAGAGGAACGTCAAAAGAGTGTTGGTAAATCATGGCGAAAGGAATGTGGTAAACGGTGACAGATAGAAATAAGCTTCCGCTAACGGGTGGTTTTCCTCAAATATTTTGATAAAAAAATTTAAATTGTTCAATACTCCTAGGTGCTGTGGCGAGTCGGTCTTTTAATCGAATGCTGTTGCAAAGTTTATTGTAGGGAAGACAAAATCGGTGTTTTCTGACATAGAACTGGTCAGCTATGTCTACACTTCAAACATGTGTAATAAAATTAACATTTTTTGTTGGCTACTGAAATGGGCTCATTTTTTGAATTCATAACATTAGTTTTATATGTACATATCGCTGACTTTTATAGAGGTGCTATAGCCATGTGGGCAGATTTGTTCTGTTGTTTTAAGTCAATTAAGGTATGGCTAATGCTTTTCAGATAGACGTAATTTAGGCCGTGGTAGTGGTGGCTTAAGTGGTAGTGGCCTGGCATAAAGATCGGAAGGTTCGGTGTTCGAATCCCAGCCTCGCCCGAAAGCTAGAAATCAACTAAGAATTTAGTGGCAACCACTTGAGTGTTAAATTCTTAAAAAAAAAAAAAACGTACACATACTGAGTGGTTTGGTTTAGGTAGTGTTGGCAGTTCAAATAATAGACAATTTAATATTTTATCGTAATTAATTCATACTATGTATTTCAAATTGTATTATTGTGAATTAACCCTATTTAATGTGTATAACAAATTAAATCTGTCAATCAGGAAATTATGTAAAAATTATTATTCGCATTTTTACCGCCAAATAAAGAGCACCGTTTATAACGAACTCGGAACACAGTTTTTTAATATATATAACCGAACAAAAAACCCAAGTCATTAAGTGCGAAACCCCTATCACTACCCCATTTAAACTGAAATAAAACTAAGACACCTGTGGTGCTAACATTTGGTCCTTCTGAGCCAGATAGTGTGTGTGATTTCTAAAAAGAAAAGAAAAAAATCAAAAATCAAATATAATTATATTTATTAATTATATACATATACATACCCTTGACATTGTGTAGAGTGAGAGTAACGTTCTTTTCCTTACCAAGCAATAAAAATTACTTCTATCCAATTGTGCTAATCGGGATTTCCGCGCCGTGCAACAAATAATTTTTACTCATCAGCTGAAGGCATAAAACGTAAGTCCTCTTTTTTTTTCGTCTCTTTTATTGTCCTTTTTATTTTGAATAATAAAAAAGAAGAGTATGTCCTTTGGCGAACTCCAAAATTTGCTTTTGGCACAAATAGAGCGTGATCATGCCAATTTCAAAAAGACGGTAAAAGAATCTCGCAGGACTTCAAATTACCTTTCGAGTCGCCTTTCAATGTTAGAAGGTAATTTTGCTACAGCGAAGCGGTACCATGAAGAAATAATGTCAGGCAAGCTAGAAAAGGGTATGAGTAAGGACGATTTAATAGTGGTCTACGAAAAAATACAAGATAGTTACCTGGATTATCGAAGTGATCTTTTGGATGCTATTGATAGGAGATCTCAGGAGCAGAAAGATGACGCAGTGGCGAAAAGCACTGAACTTCGGCTTCCAAAAATCAATATTCCTGAATTTTCTGGATCATATTCAAAATGGCGATCTTTTCATGACATCTTTGTTTCGTTAATCCACGATAATAAATCAATCAGTGATATTCAAAAAATGCATTACTTGAAGTCAAGTCTCACCGGCGAAGCAGCAAGACTTCTTCAACATATGTCGATAGATGCAGGAAACTACGACAAGGCTTGGGAACTGCTAACAGCCAGGTTCGATCACAAAAGAGTATTGGTAAATGCTCAACTCAAGCTATTTTTTGGTCAACTTGCGTTAGTAAAAGAGTCTGCACAAGATATTAAATCTTTGCTAGATGTTTCCTCTGAGTGTTTGCATGCGTTGGAGAATTTAGAACTACCAGTAAAGCATTGGGACAGTATCGTCATTTTTATTTTATTTCAAAAATTACCTATTATAACCCAACAGTTATGGGAAGAAAAGCTTGGCAGTAACAAGGACTTACCAAAGTGGCAACAATTCACAGAGTTTTTAGAGTCACGTTTTAGAACATTGGAGGCTGTAGCGGAGCAAGGAACGTCTCGGTTGAACGACAAGCCATGGTCGAAATCGGAGGTAGTGCCCAAGGTGTTTCATGCGAAAACACAGTCGAAACAATTTACATGCAAGTTGTGTCATCAAGGGCAACATTCGCTTCGGAAATGCAACCGATTTTTGGGCATGGACGTGACGCATAGGATACAGACTGTTCGCCAAATTAAAGTCTGTGAAAACTGTCTCGCATACAGCCATTTCTCGCGTGAATGTCCTAGCAGAAAAAGTTGTTACTTTTGCCACCAGCGACACCACACACTTTTACATTTTTTAACAAATACACACACCAATACACCCCACACTTATTTAGTGCCACAGACACAACACACCACCGAGAATACGCCGCAGCAGGTGGCCGTGAACCCCAACGCACCTGTTTTTCATCCAGCCAGCGGTGAGCAGCAAAACACAAACACTCGTAACGCTTTTTATGCGTCTCAACGAGCTGACACGAACATTTTGTTGGCTACCGCAGTTGTTAAAGTGCAGTCAGTTGATGGTAGATTTTTCGAGTTGAGGGCCTTAATCGACTCTGGATCAGAGGCCACCTTTATCTCCGAATCAGCTGCACAACTGCTCAGATTAAAAAAAAGGCGTACTTATATTGAAATATCGGGGCTGGGGATGGTCAGCAACGGCACTTCTCAGAGTTATGTCGACATAACATACATGTCGAGGGATTCGGCTTTCAAAAGCTCTGTCAGAGCGTACGTTTTTAAGTCGTTGACTGGGCTTCTTCCGGCCCGGCCCGTTTTATTAGATAGTTGGAACCATATCTCCGGTTTACAACTAGCAGACCAATCTTTTCATGTTCCTGCAACAATAGACCTCCTTTTCGGTACTGACGTTTACTCAGAAGTTATTCTTCCAGAGATCATCAGGAGTGCTGAAGTTGAAGCACCCATCGCACAGAAAACCCAACTTGGATGGGTGTTACTGGGAAAAGTTCCTGAAATTCCTCGAAGGCTTCAAAGTTTTGTACAACTGGTGGATCTCGACGTACAGATGCGTAACTTTTGGGAGATAGAAGAGGCTCCGTTTCCAATTCAACAATCGGAGGAAGAAATCGAATGCGAACGACATTTCACGACACACACAAGACGCCTATCCGATGGCCGTTATGAGGTATCACTACCGTTCAAAGGAGGAAAACGTCCAGCTTTAGCGCATACCCGGGAAATCGCGCTGAAACGATTCGCGTATCTGGAACGACGTCTGCAAAAAGATGAGAAGCTTCGAATAGAATATAGTAGATGTATCATGGAGTATCTTACCATGAATCATATGGAGGAGATTGATCTGGAGAACGACGCCATTTTGAAGTCACCGTACCACTCGTTTCTCCCACATCATGCTGTGGTGAAGGAAAGTAGCTCCACGACAAAGGTAAGGGTTGTTTTCGACGCAGCATCAAAAAGCACCGACGGTACCTCCTTGAATGACCATCTCATTGTAGGCCCGAAGCTTCAGTCAGATATCATCAAAGTCCTCTTGAGGTGGAGGAAATACGAGTACACCTTCACCGCAGACGTTGAGAAGATGTACCGACAAATTTGGGTAAACTCTGCTGATAGAAATTATCAAATAATTCTCTGGAGACTAGGAGTAGGTGAACCGATTAGAGGGTTTAAGCTCAAAACCGTCACGTTCGGCACAGCGTCTGCTCCCTTTCTGGCCATTCGCACTACTCGGCAAGTCGCCGATGATGAAGCATACAGGTTTCCGATAGGGGCTGCGGTTATCAAGGAGGAGATGTATGTCGACGACTTGTTAAGTGGGGCCGAATCGGTTGAAGAGGCTCGGCAGAAACGGAATGAAGTCCGGAAAATCCTCGATTCAGCTGGGTTGAAACTTCGAAAATGGACATCGAATCACAAGGAGTTGATCAGCGACATTCCTGAACAGGATCGGGAAAGTAACTTCGAGCTCCCTCTCGGTTATTCGGAACATGTCAAGACCTTGGGCATCAGATGGTTTCCAGGAACAGATTCATTTTCTTTTCAGAATTTTTCGACAGATGGGGAAGAAATAACAAAAAGATCAGTTTTGTCGTCGATAGCGAAACTTTTTAATCCTCTTGGATGGATAGCACCGTGTACCATCAAAGCAAAAATCTTGATGCAACAGTTATGGAAACGAGGTAGAGATTGGGATCAACCGATTCCAGAGGATTTGAAGCGTGAGTGAGAGATTTTTAGATCTGAACTTCCGCTCATACAACATATAATGATTCCACGATGGATTGGAACAAGAAGCTGTTATTCTGTTGAACTGCACGGTTTTTGCGATGCTTCTATGAAGGCTTATGGAGCAGCGGTATACCTTCGAGTGGTTGATAGCGACCGTAAAATTCGCATGAGCTTACTCCTCTCAAAAACAAGAGTAGCTCCCATAAGTACGGCAAACCTTCCGCGTTTAGAGCTTTGTGGAGCCGTTCTTCTGGCAACACTTTTAGAACACGTCAAAGCTGCTCTTGGTATGCCATTGGTGAGGGTTTATGCGTGGTCAGACTCCGCAATCACTCTGGCCTGGATACGTGGACCTCCGAGCAAGTGGACCATCTTTGTCGCTAACAGGGTAGCAGAGATTCAGCGACTCACCAACATCAACGATTGGAGACACATACCAACAGAACACAACCCCGCTGACTTAGCCTCGCGAGGTGTGGCTCCATCAACGTTAGGATCGCAGGATATGTGGTGGAGAGGCCCAGCATTTTTAAGGAATCACTGGCAGTTTCAGGAACCGAAGCAACCAGACAATTTCGACACAGAAGAGGAGGTGAAGAAAATCAAATCGCACCATGTCACGACACATGACACGAACGAGATACTAAAGGTGATACAAAAGTTCTCAACACTTTCGAAGGTGGTTCGAGTCCTGGCGTACTGTTTGCGATTTTTGCAAAACTGCAAAGCAGAATCGAAATCAAAACAAACAGGAGTTCTCAAAGTAGAAGAGCTGCAATCCGCAACACAGCTAGCGATTCGAACAGCCCAAAGGAGCATGTTCTCAGCAGAATTGGAGGAACTTGAAGGCAAAAACACGATACCAAAAGCATTAAAGTCACTTAATGCATACTTGGATGGACATGGTATCATACGCGTAGGCGGCCGACTTCAAAATTCACTATTGGCTTATAACCAACAACACCCTGCTATTTTGAAGTCAAGCCATCACTTTACAGACCTGGTAATTCGCGATGCACATCAACAGTCACTTCATGGAGGTATTCAGCAAATGGTATCGTATATCCGTACAGCCTACTGGATAACGAACATCAAGAGGAGTGTTAAGAAGCATATCCACCAGTGTGTTGTATGCTTCCGACACAAGGCACACCACATGCAGCAACTGATGGGGAGTTTACCAGCTCCTCGAGTTAGAATGGCGCGATACTTTAGTAACACCGGCGTTGACTATGCAGGACCTATAGAAATTAAAACCTGGAAAGGACGAGGAGCAAAGTGTCTAAAAGGATATTTCGCAATTTTTGTCTGCCTATCAACCAAGGCAATTCACTTAGAGGCTGTTTCCGACCTAAGCACGCAGGCTTTTGTAGCAGCTTTTCGTCGATTTACTGCTCGACGAGGGATATGCTCACAGCTTTATTCCGACTGTGGGACGAATTTCGTCGGAGCTGATGCCGAACTCAAGCGGATGATGGAAAACGCTAAACACGACTGGAAGGAAATTGCTGAGATACTTTCAAGGCAGGGTACAACATGGAACTTTATTCCTCCTGCTTCTCCTCACTTTGGAGGTTTGTGGGAAGCAGGAGTGAAGTCGGTAAAACACCACCTTAAGCGAGTGGTCAAGGATGAAAGGCTCACATTTGAAGAGCTTTGCACACTTCTAACACAAGTAGAGGCATGCTTAAACTCTCGGCCTTTAGCTCCACTCTCGGATAATCCCGACGACCTCGAGATACTCACTCCTGGACATTTCCTTATTGGCGAAGCGATCCACACTATACCACAAGGAGACACATCAACCGGCAAAGTAAGCTACATAGACCGCTGGAAAAGAATTCAAACCGCGGCGGAAACGTTTTGGAGGAAGTGGAGCGGAGAGTATCTATCTCGTCTACAACAAAGACCAAAATGGCAAAAAATCGAAGTGAACCCGAGAGTCGGTGACCTAGTAATCGTCAGAGACGAACGATTACCGCCGGCCCAATGGATGCTTGCACGCATTTTGGAAGTGCATCCTGGAACCGATAAACTTATTCGCGTAGTCACTTTAAAAACAAAAACCGGAAAACTCAAACGACCAATAACAAAAATATGCTATCTACCGTCAAACAAGTCAAGCTCGGAAGACACCCTCGTTTAAAGAAAACAAAACATATTCATAAAAATAACAGAATCAATAATATAATAGGTTTTAGGTATATCAAAATTAAGCTGAAAAGATAATAGTCATAATAATAATCATTCACAATAAATAAAAAAAAAAATAAACCCATAACCTCACAACATTACAACAATGTTTACTCAAACCAGCAATATTTTTACAAATAACTACACAATACTACAGTCCATTTAATACACCAAACTTCACATTAATAACAACAATAGTTTCTACACAATATTACGTACAATTTCTACACAAAACTACACAGTAAGTCTATAATTTCTACACAACACTACTAAATAATGTCTACAACATATGTATTTCATACCCATAATAACACAATAATATTCCATTTCATACAAAGCAATAATTTTAACCGCAGCAACATTAAACAAAAAAAAGAAAAACCCGACGCGTAAATCCGCTCGTACAACATAAATGCACAAAAACAAAAAAACAAAAAAAAACTCATCAATGAAAAAAAAAACAAAAAAAAACACGCTGTACCGTAAGGAATAAAATTGATTTTATTATTATTTATTAAGCCACACAATCTTACCGGGAAATACATTACCGGGACTTTTTACATTAATTGCCGCCTAATTAAAAAAAAAAACTAAACAACACTTCACACTTAAACGAGTACAAAAAAAACAAACGCCCAGGCGGCCACGATCTCACACAACTTTTGACTCGATTCATTCCATCCCAGCGAGGACGACACCGACGCAACGCAACGTAACACAAGCTTTCCACGTGCACTCATGCAGCGTAAGGAGCACAACACGATTATCGCATATCAGCAACATCACCTGCCCGGGACACAGTGGAATGCAACCATCCTCAGTCCCACTCATTAGCGAAAGCTTATTCTATAATGTGTAGTAATCATGTTGATCTGTTCTTTTTATTGATATGCTTGTGCTGTCCCTCTATGTCATTTGCGTTTTACTAATGGCTTTGTTTCTTTCCATGTATTCCTGGACAAGAGTTCTAAAAAGTTAAGGGTGGCGTTTCATCGATGTCGTGTACGAAAGGAATTGTTGCGGACTTCGTCCACAGTGGGGGAGAATGTTGGCAGTTCAAATAATAGACAATTTAATATTTTATCGTAATTAATTCATACTATGTATTTCAAATTGTATTATTGTGAATTAACCCTATTTAATGTGTATAACAAATTAAATCTGTCAATCAGGAAATTATGTAAAAATTATTATTCGCATTTTTACCGCCAAATAAAGAGCACCGTTTATAACGAACTCGGAACACAGTTTTTTAATATATATAACCGAACAAAAAACCCAAGTCATTAAGTGCGAAACCCCTATCACTACCCCATTTAAACTGAAATAAAACTAAGACACCTGTGGTGCTAACAGGTAGGTTTCAGGAGAATCAGAAATTATTCCGATCGGTGTATCGTGAGCTAAAGTCAAATAAAAACATAACGGGTGGTCCAAATAAAAGTTTCTTTAGAAAAAAAAATGAACAAGCATTAATTATTTTTGATATTTTATGACTTTATTAGATGTATTCGCTCCATCCCATTAGTTATGCAATACGATTTCCAATTTTCCAGGACCTTGTTGGCTGTTTTTGGCTCTATCCAACGAATGGCTTGCTACGCGTCTGCATAATATCAATATTTAGGAACACCCTACAAAAAGAAGTCTAACGGGTTGAAATGGCAGCTTCGAGGCTGTCAATTGATATCGCCAAAGGTGGGTGATAACATGATTACTGAACTTAGCGCGCAAAATATTGGTTGTTTGATGGGCCGAAGTGATTAAATATCTTTTAAGTTCATGTCTTCAATTTGAGCTCACAAAAATTCGGCTCTGTAGCTCTCACCATTGACCGCAATGGCGTTTTCAGCAGCATTTTAGAAATAAAATAGGTCAATGATGCCACCACTCCAAAATCCGCACCAAACTGTCACTCTCTGCGAATGTATTGGCTTCTCGATAATCACGTACGGGTTTTCCGATTCCCAGATGCGCCAATTTTGTTTGTTAACATAGTCGCCGAGATGAAAATGCGCTTCGTAAAAAAAAATTATTTTTCGGCCAAATTCGACCTGCTGTAAGGCCCAAACTGAGAAGCAGCGGAAGGTCATTTGCCGTCAATAGTCAACTGGACTTTGTAAGGGAATAATCCGAGATCTTTGTGCACAATTCTCAGGCTGGTGCGAGAAATGTTGAGTTGTTGGGATCGATGGTGAGTCTCGCTTTTCCTAGATTGAGTTGAACATTCTGAGTTCCATCAGCCGCATTCTCGTCGGTACGTACCGTACGACGACGGGGACCGTGAGTGTTGTCCGCAAGCAAGCCAAATTTATGAACTTTTTGCACAAACTTGCATACAGCAGCTCGATGGGTGCTTCATTTCAGCAAAACTTCTTTCTAATAAACGCACTATTTGAGCACTCACTGTTGAAATAAGTTTGTAATATTTCCCAACATTGTTCAAGCGTAAAGCAATTCATTTCGTTCTGCGAAAGTATGATACTGACGAGCGGGAAAGAGCTGTTAGTGTCAAAATAACATATGATTCAAAAAGAAGCTTGCATTTGGACCAACCGGTATGTACACTTCTATAGCAGATCTAAAAGAAGTACTATCAGATTCCCAGTCAGACGTAGTTTTATATATAATGCCAAATGATGTAATATTTTATGATAGGGATCAAGTAGTTGGTCAGGTCATGGATGTTTGTATTGTCTAATGAAATTCTAGTGTTGCTGATTTTGACCATGACTAGATCAACGATTCTAATATGCTTACTGCTGCTTATTTGCTTGATGTTTTCCGAATAGATCAACAAGAGCTTGAAAGGCCAAGGCATTAGTTTTGAACGCATTTCCCTTAAGCCTAACTCTGCTTGTGTCGGATTCTAATAACTGAATTATCTGTTAAAAGTCTCTAAAACTATGCAAAAGTAAGTAATAGTAGTTACATTTTCGAGTAAGATGTCATTCTCCATTGAATTCATCTGTTTCTGCAAGATAGAGCTGTGCAAACATCATCGCTTATTATAACCAGGAAAAATAGCGTACATAAAATTCAACCATTTGGTTTGAACTTTAAAAGCATCATAAACTCACCAAGACCCATTCCCCATTCCCCATTCCCCATTCTCCATTCCCCATTCCCCATTCCCCATTCTCATATAAATCTTCTTCGGCATCTATGCTCTTACAGAAACCAATCTGATCCCCGACAAAAAGAGCCAGTTCCTGACTTCTTACATTTTTTTCCGAGATGACGATTATTCTCTCCCTATGGTTGTTGATCCTGCCCTTCCTACTGGTCATTCACAATAGTCTTAAAATTTCTCTCATCGCAATCTATTCTTCTGCTAAACTTGACATTGTTTCTATTAAAATAATAATCCCAATAGGGGATATGTGTTGCTATATTCTCCCGGCTCAATCCATCGAATTCTACATACTTGCTATTAAGGCGATTGACCAACTAATTGACCTAAGTGATTCCATCGACTTATCCTTATGTTTGATGACTTTAATCTGCCTCTGCTGAAGTCGATGATGAATTCTTTTTTACCGCGTCAAACGCTAGCCCAGGTGTGTCTATTCATTGCTCGTATAACAGACTTAAGCCTTTTGCCAAGTAAGTGACTCCTCTAAATCCATCGGTAGGCAACACAGTATCGTTTTGCCGCTTAACTCTATCAACTATCGATAACTTTCACCCTCCTCTTCTTCTCTTATTTTTCCATAACCCTCCACTCCAATCGACTTCTTCCCGCACTCTCCCTTTATACAACTCCCATAAAACTAATTTTCGCTAAATTAATATCTCAGAAAATCTTCTTTTGATTTTTTCAACCTAACTTTAACTGATGCTTTCTCCATTTTTTACAGAGAAATATTTAATTCTATTTCCCTTTACGTCTCCTTTTCTTGGCATAAAACATCGTCTACTTTCCGTCCCTGGTATTACAGAAAACTTCGCTCTTTACGAAACAAAAGAAATAAATTATGGGCTGTTTTTCTTGGCAACAATTCTTGTTTTGACTACTCTAACTATCTTGGAACCTGCCTCCAATGCACCCAGCTATGTATATAATTTCCACTGCCTCTATCAGTGCTTCCTTGACACTGGGCAGACCAACCTTATGAACGATCCTAAGTCTTTTTTATCAATTCGTCTATTACGCCCTCTCTATCGCACGATAATATGCCACCAACCCACATACTATTGTCAACTATTCTGCAACCTTCTTTAAAGAATCATTTGCATACAACTTTTTTGTACCCCATATATGTTAAGTATTGAGTTTTCCAATAAGTACTTGACAACTTTTTTTTTTAAATAAAACGCAAACCATTTGAAATATTTCAAAAACTTTATTATCAGCTTGAAGTACAATCAAAACATTTATGAATGGAACTCGACTTCGTTTATATGGCCACCGCGGGCACGTTTGCAGCGGTCGATTCGTTTGACCCAATTTTCAACGACTCGGCCAAACGCTTTTTCGCGTTTAATGTTGGCTCTGAGCTCTTCCAACGTCGTCGGCGTGTTGGCATAATCCAATGACTTAACGTAGCCTCACAGAAAATAGTCAAGCCGCGATAAAACGCACGAACGAGGCGGCCAATCGACTGGCCCATTTCTTGAGATAACACGCTCACCATACTTACTCTTCAATAAATCGATTGTAGCGTGTGCTGTGTGGCATCATCCTGCTGAAACCATATGTTGTCCAAGTCCATATCTTCCAATTCGGGCCAAAAATAATCGGTGATCATGGCGCGATAACGCTGACCATTCACAGTAACGTGACGATCGTTATCGTCGACGAAAAAATATGGCCCAATAACGCCGCCGGCATGCAAACCGCTCCAAACAGTTATTTTTTGTGGATGAAGTGGTGATTCATGAAGCACATGGATTTTCACCCGACCAATAACGCATATTTTGCTTATTGACGAACCCATTGAACCAAAAATGAGCTTCGTCACTGTAGATGATTTTGCGATGAAATTCATCATCTTGGCGCATCTTCTCCAGAACCCAATCGGAGAACGTACGTCGCTTCAAATGGTTCATCGGCTTCAATTCTTGAGTCAGCTTGGTCTTGTATGGGTGTAAACCGAGATGCTTACTCAAAATACGCCATAATGTGGTCTGACGATGCCCAATTCTTGAGAACGCCGTGGAATTGACTGATTTGGATCGCCTGAACGGCAGTGATATTTTCGACACTTCGACCAACCCGTTGTCTCACTGACACGGCAACATCACACAACGAATATGTAGACTCAAATTTTTGCGCTAAACTTGTTATTACCTGTCTACTAGGGCGAGAATTACGATCGAAAATTGGAGTTAACGCTCTTAAAGTTGCAGTCACCGACTCCGAATTTCGGTAGAAAATTTTTATAATTTGCAGACGTTGCTCGTTCGTGTACTTTACCATGATGAAAATGTTGAGTATACTGAATAAATTGACAGTGACAGTTTGATGATTATTGAAAGAGTGCGTTAACAAATTAAATTCAAAATTGTCAAGTCCCTATTGGAAAACCGTTACCTTACCAATATCTCCATTAGCTCTCTCTTTCCCTCAATCTTTTGCTCCTACTCTTATCGAAGAAAAGTTACAAAATCTCAATGATGAATTTTTACCCGGGCCAGACGGGCTCTTCGGAACATTTCTCAAAAAGTGTGCCTCCAATCTTTCTCTCCCACATTCCTCCCTATTTCATCTATCTCTCACACAAAACTACAATCATAACCTCGTTCCGCAAAAAAGGATCAAAAAATGAAGTAATTAACTACCATCCCATTGCTAAGCTTTTTCACATACCTAAAATGTTCGAAAGTATTTTATATGTGCTAAGCTTTCAGTGCAATCATATTACCCAGTCAGAATGGATTTCTGAAATGTAGATCAACACTATAAATTTAGTTGAATTCGTATCCTTTGTGCTTTCAGCCCTGGAAAATGCCAACGAAATCGCTGTTATTGCTACATATTTTGCTAATGCCTTCGATGAAATATCTCATTAATTGATCCTTTTCAAACTGTCTTTCCTCGGTTTTGACTCCGAATTATTAAAATGGATATTTTATTATCTGGAGATATTATAGTGTTGGCTTTAGATCATCTTAGCCTCGTTTTTAGCTACTTCGGGTGTCCCACAAGGCAGCCATCTAGGTCCCTCTCTTTTCATTTTAACTATTTATAAACGATCTTGAAAGGATTACTACTTGCAAGGTGCACCTTTTCATGGTATTAGTCGAGTGCATTTCTAGATTTATTTTTACTTCTTCTTGTCATGGAAAATGAGACCAAGCATATAAGGTGCAACGTCTCTGATAGGTGTTGGTAATATTGCCGCTGGTATTCTATATAAATTTGCGGGAACTATTGAGTTGAGAATCTTAATCGAAAAAAAATCAGACTAGAGCCGTTTGACGTCGAATTTCTCTACAATACATTCTCACTGTTTTGTAATTTGTTCTATAATGAGGTCCAAGTCAGTGTTTCCTTGCAGAAGATTTGGATATCCAAAATATTAAAACAAGTGTCATGCATAGAACACGACGTGACCAATCTTGTTCGCGGTGTATCAACTTGGAGATCTCCACATTGTATATACTGGCCACTACAATATTATTGTCGCCGCTTGAGGAGATCTGGTGTTTGCTTTACCATGCAACTATGTCATCTAACAATGCTGCTTGAAGTACCAACATTTCCCAAATTTGCATTAAAGCCTAACACAGTCACATTTCTTCCGGCTTTGTTTAGGAACATTACCACATTAGTAGATTCTAACTCTTAAGAGCAATAATACACAGTCATCGTCGAATTAACAAGCGAATGTGAAATATGTTTACTTTCCACGCTACATACGAGTACGTAGAAATATAAATGTACAATTGTACAGACACCTTTCAATCTTCTTATTTTTGCACAAGTTTGCGTAAAATCCATAACACGTGCATCGTAAGTAATAAATTTACGTAAGGGGACTTTCGTTAAGGTCGATTGCACAATAAATATACAATAAATTTTCGTTTCCTGAAACGGAAGATTCATATTCTTCCAGTGTCCTCGTAAGCGCGTAAATCTTAACAACCCTGTCGTAATTGCTGCAAATCAAAACAAACGTGTGAGCATGATCAGAATTGTAATACAAGGTCAAGGAATTCCGAACAGGACCGATGTAAAGGATGATGTAGGATATTGAACTTGAATTGATAAGCATGTTGAATACATTCGGTGGACATGTATGACATGACATGACAAAATACATAAAATTTATTTGCCATCATGTCCATCTTTCTCGCATAATAATCAGTTTACTTTTGAAATAAATCGTACACTCGTTATAGGATTATGTTAATATTTATTCAAATAATTAGAGTATAAAACCCGTTACCGTGTATGGTTAAATAATACCCCAAACCTGTAACCTGTCAGCAGTCAAAGCCCGACCACCATCATGACCAAAAACGACGTCAAATGGTGAATTTATAACAATTAGAATGAAATTATTCCTAGAACTCTACGCATGAATCAAGTATGATTAGTAAAGAATTCTCAATATTTGACTTAGGAATTTTATAAAACAGGTGGTTCTTAAATAGTTTAAGTACACACATATGAGAATGTATGTAGAAGTTCTTTTGTATATACTCGCATTTAAAATTGTGTTCTATATTGACGGTTCTCAAATCTTCCAAGAAAAATTCTATTGGAATATTCTTTGCGAAAAGCCCATGCAGTACGCCCCCCAACTTGCTTATAAGATGTTAAGGTGTCTTAGGAAAAGAGGACATTTTAAGCACGTTCACTGGGACTCAGAGACTCGTGACACGTAGTAAGAAAAAGTTTCAAATAGATCGACACTAGCAAACGGACTTGGATTTCTTGCGTACTCAGGCGACTGCCTTTTCGCAGCAAAATTAAACTTGAGAAGTTCTTTCTTCCCAGAAGAAATTATGTTAGAAGAGGGTTTGAAAATAGCCAAATATCAAGCCCCAATCAGTTGAATGTAATAGAAATGTTTCCTTCAGTTGCGCCAGGACCAAAGGTGTTGTCCACAGGAAAGGCAATCAAAAGGTGTGTCCCTGCACACGTATGCAAACAAATTAAATGGACTACGTTCAGTGGAGATTATGATACGTGGAGCTGAAACCATAACTTATTTATGCCGTTGATGCATGACTGTAAGCTCTCAGGTGTGTAAAAGTTCACTATCTGTAATCTAGTGTAAGCAGTAAAGCGGAGAGAATTCTTAAGGTCAAGGGCAATCCAAATGATTATGGCAACAAATTGTCTGCGACCTTTTACTTCATTATTGACAAGACCAATAATGTGAACATTCTTCCACTCTTCTTGAATCAGACTTTCAAAAGGTAGCTCATCCATGATGTTGAAAAGTATTGTACCCACCTCAAATATGAAAAAAAAACCGCTTGCATGTACATCTCTAATGCAAATCAACCGACCTTATGCCAAATTTAAAGCAAGAATCTGACAGCTTTCCGTCTTACTTAAAAATTTGAAATCTCACGTCTGCAGCCTTGAAAACACTAGCCAACCTCTTTTCTAGATTCTGTTGTCAGACATTCTTGAGCGGCATAGCACGCATTGATGGTAATTTCTGTAGATGCATAATCGGCTACTCTCAAACTTCCTAGAGGATTGGAGTATAGACGAAATCCCTTCCTCCCAACAGGCGGACAATGACATCGAACTAATATTGGGCTGGAAGGAACACGAGGAAAGACCAAGATGGCAGCAGATATCAGACTGGAGCCTAACACTGCAGGCATACTGGGCACAGTGGAACTCGCTTTGTGTGCAAGATGGTTTGCTGAAGAGAAAATGGGAAAGTGCAGATGGGACAACATCTCATATGCAGCTAATCGTGCCACGGTCCAGAGTCAGCCAAGTACTCCATGAAATACATGACGGAATCTCAGGAGGTCATTTGGGAATAAACAAGACATTGGAAAATGTAAGGGAACGGTTCTATTGGATAAACGCTAAACAATATATCGAAAATTGGTGCAAAAAGTGCATAAGGTGTGCGGCTACCAAGGGTCCAAAAGTGAAACCACATAGACAAATGCAACAATACAATGTCGGAACACCATTCGAACGAATAGCCATCGACATGGCTGGGCCGTTTCCGGAAATCTTTAATGGCAACCGATGTGCCTTTGTGGTCATGGATTAGTTCAGTAAGTGGCCGAAAGTGTTTGCCATCCCAAATCAAGAGACTAAGACCGTAGCCGAACAGATAGTCAATAACTGAGGGAGCAGATTTTGGGTCCCAATGGAGCTACACTCTGTTCAAGGTCGAAACTTTGGATGAATAGTCTTCGAGGAAGTTTGCCAATACACTACACCCTCAATCTGATGAAATGGTCGATTGTTCAATCGTACCTTGAATGATCTATCTAAGGTCGTCAGCAACTGCCAGCGGGATTGCGATCGACACATACCCCTCTTCTTAATGGCCTACCGAAACGCGGTCCATAGTTCAACAGGACACACACCATCCGAGATCTTATTTGGCCACACAGTTCGGTTGCCAAGTGAAGCAAAATTCGGATCCCCATCTACGGAGCCCAAAGAGTTGAACGACTACGTGGATGACTTGCGCAGCAGGATTCGTAAATTGCATGAAGACACCAGAGAAAAGATGAAGCTAACGAGCAGCCGCATGAAGACTAGGTACGACATCAAGGCGAAATCTTCCGGCTTCAACGAAGTTGATCTGATAGGGTTGTATAATCCTCAGCGTAAGAAAGGCAAATCACCAAAATTGTAACAGGATTGGGAAGGTCCATACAAGGTGATAACCCGCATCAATGACGTTGTCTACCGGATCCCGCGTGGGGATCGAGGAAAATTGAAGGTGGTCCATTTGGATAGAATGTGTCATTTCAACGAAACGATGAATGACGAAGTTGTTCGGACGGAGCAGTGTGATATCCATTTAAATGTGAGCAGCGTCATCTATACTTCCATAGCAGAAGATTTCGATACTTGAATAGCACAAGCTTCAACCATTGGTGAATGAAGAATGGAATCGAGGTTTTTAGCAAAATGGAAGTGGTATGGAACGCTGGATGGTGTGGATTGTTCTCGAAATATGTCATTCGAGTATGAATTTGAGCATCCCTAAGGTATGTAAGTTAGTGCATCAGTTGAATTTGAAGTGTGAATTAAGAGAAGTGATTATATAAGAATAGTATAAGCGGTTGACAAATTAGATTGTGATTGCAACTGTATTGAATAATTTGTATTGAAAAGAATAAGTTCTGTCATTTGTAGCCACACAAACATTTTACAATATCATAAAATATCATACTCGTATAATCGTACATACTCGTATCTTCAGTAGGATACCAAAACAATCACTTATCAGACGACTATTCTTAAAGACCAGATTGACCGCCCGCTATTGTCTTATTGTCTTTAAAAAAATATGCTTGTAGACTCCGGTTCTTTTGTTCTGTCTCTCGGAATAGATCACTAAGAAAGATAACGAGGCCATTGTACTCCTATTACGTTCCATTTAATGAAATTTCTTAGTCATTCGAAGAGAGATGAGTAGTCCCTTCAGTGATAAAGTTCCAGCACACACCGCATCAGTTCTTGCAACACAATGCTAAGATAAGCCGAACATCAACAGTGCTCCGCGATGACATAATTATTCTTTCAAATTCTTGGAAAATGCATAGTACCCCGGTAGAGTCTTTCCTGTTTGAGAACGGCAATAAGGCAGCTGATTTTTCTCAGATAAGAAAACCAATCGTAAATGGAAGCTTAAAGCAAACAAGCAGTTCTGCAGTGGGTTCGAGTCCTGAATCTATCTCTGAGCCTGGCTTAGCATGTTCATCACGTGATCTGGGTTCCAGATAAATCTCAATAAATTGATTTTCTCAACTAGAACTAGCTTGGAAGTGCTGTACTGATTCTATAAAGTTTTAAGCGTAGTTCAGAGTCTACAAACGCAGTAACTTTCCCTCCTCCCTCTCACAATATAGTTCATTGCCATCAGGATTGCGTATGTCTACGATTGAACGAAAGGCATAACGACTAGTGAAGTCTAAGGTTGAGATCGGTTTTAGAGCCATCGGTAAAGAGCTGACTAAATTCGTGCCCTGGTTCAATAGAACTAACTCAGATGTGAGAGTTTCAGATTGACTGAAATCCCATTTCTGGTATTAGTCGTCGAAAACCTGCACTTTAGAGATCACCTTTAGGTATAATCTGAAAGACAATACAACAGGTGAGTCGTGTACACCGTGTTATCTGGGCAAGTTAAATATGCCATAAAAGTTACGTTATCAAAGGCACTTACACTTGATGTTGAATCGTACTCCTCGTACTCGTCGAGTGTACACTGGCCAGTAGACACTAGGTTTTGAAAAGCAGTATGCTATGGTTTTCCATTGTAAGCCAACTTTCTATCCAAAGCAACATAGATTCCTTAAGGGCAGATTAACAATCAATTTTACAAAATATGTCTAAAGCAAAGCAAAAGTTCTTTGGAATGTGGGAGGAAGTAGATGTTGTGATCAATGATTTAAGCACTCCTAGCAAAGTATTTAGCAAACTGTTTCCATCAAATCATTATTCACAAACTTGACTTTTTACTTTTATTGATCTAATGAGTCGAGTTTTAGCTAGTGTAGCGTTTGTAACAAAACCAGGCAGCACAACTTCAAAACGGCCAAAAGGAACCCCTTATTTTATTTTGAATATTGTATCGTTAGTTCTCAAGCACTGCAAGCTGATTTAAACATATGCTTTAATGGATGTTGACAAAATTTACTAAAGCTCAATATCAACGAATTCTAATCCGTAGAATCGTAGCAATACGAATGTTTGGCTTGAGGCAAAGTGCCCTACATTGAAATCAGAAAGCTTAATGGTCTATGGACGATTTTCGGCCGCGATGCATCGGATATTCTCAAAAAATTCCCCCAACATAAAGTAATTTTACTTAATGCACAAATAGAACTATTATTTTGTCAAAAGATATCCAAAGTTATTCGTATAAAGATAATTCTCGATACATAGCAAGAGATCATCCATTTTTTGGAGAACCTGGATTTCCTGTTTAGAGAATGGGATATATGTAATACGAGTAGTAATTTCCCAAAAATTAACTACTCCGACTGTAGGTGGAAAATATTTCTGCAAATGGATGCTTTGTTGCAACAAATTGCTATTTCTAATCTTAACGCAAACCCGCAATATACATTTTGTCACAAATTTTGATGGCGCTTTCAATTCGTATCTCCTTCATTCATCCGAATTTCAGTCAACTCTTAGCTATCTGGTAAAGCCGGTGGGTGGCCTTGGCTCAAGTAGTATATTGGAATCCAAATCGGATTACTACCTACCTGACTGCTAAGTGCTTTAACAAAAAAAAAAAAAAAATATATGGGCCTTAGACGATTTCTATAATACTCGTAGTAGAGAAACGATTTACCTTTGTTTGGAATATCAATTTCCGGGATGCTCTCAGGAACCACCACCACTTGCATGGAGTAGAACAAAATTGATCGCCTAACTGAACTTTTAATAGACCAGATTCAATCATCTCTGCCGAAATAAAAAACAACCTTCGAGACAGCTCCACCATGGCAAGAAGTATTCTTAATGGTTGCCTTGGTTTGGTGCACATTGTCAAGTTATGGAGATAAATTGTGGTCTTCATACCTAAAATTAAATTTGTGTACACATGTATATCAGTGACTTAGAACCTATGAGTCTCTCATTGTAGAGACTAGTTAGCACTCATCTACGTCATATTATATCAACATGCATACTGCAAGTGCGCACCTAGCATCAATAACCACATACGAGTATATATCTTTTTGGAAAGAAAGTTTATGCTCAAGTTATATGTACTCGTAGATATAAATTCCTTCACATTGAAGGTGCAATCAATAATGTAAAAGCAGAGGACCTAACAGCAACACTGACCCCTTTAACCGTGCAAATAAATCAGTTTCACGCAGTAAAAATGATTAACTAAGATAGGAAGGTCCTCAAGCATGTCAGTAGAGGCACACCGCTGGATGATGTTCTCTTCTATAGAAATTAGTAGTCAATAAACTAATTTAACTTCTGGAAGCGAATAGGTTAAACGTGTTCACATATGCAGATAATATATTATTAATAGAGAGAAATAATGCGAAGGACACTGATTCACATAGACTCCAACAACCAAAAATCATGGTTGGTAGTCAATTCAAATAAAAGTGAGTTGGATTTCTTCACTAGAAAAAAAAAATCCAAAGTACATCTCTACTAATTATATCCAGAATCCAACTATTTTTTGTTAAATAGGTAAAATTTCTGCAAGCAATCCCACACAGCTTCTACCGCGAGCATCGAACTTGTCGAGTTGTAGAGGCTGAGTAGGGTCAATGAATCTCGAGAAGAAATTCTCCAGACGAGTCCTGAAACCAAAGCACTCCCCAACTCCCAAATAACTCCATCATTCCCCTGGGCTGGATCAAGGTGTCATACGACCCGTGCCGAAGATCAACCTGGCTGAGGGCCCAGTATCTCCAAAAATAGCTCAGTCGCAAACGGAGTATCCGGATACCTGGCGACCTCCGGATTAGCTAGCCTTATCTGTATATGGCGGATCTCTGTACAGATGGACAACCCTTTCTCCGCTACTCGTGGGACTATCAATGGAAAATAACCATAAAACAAAAACCGAGGCCGGTACTCCTTCATTACCGGGCGGTGGAACGGTGACTACACCGACTACCGGCAAGGCTCCTGCATTGCCGAGAGGAGGCAAAACTGTGGCAGGCCATGGTGCGCCATCCTCTAAAGGCAAAAGGAATAAGCCTAATAATAAGAATTCAGGAAGTGTTAAGACTGTGGCAGGCCGTGGTCCTATCACCTCCTCCACCCCTAGCAGCAGCAAGTTTGTGGCAGGCCACGGACTTGTCGCGGCTACCAAAACTCCTTCAGGGAGTGTTAAGACTGTGGCAAGCCATGGTCCTATCACTTCCTCCGCCCCTAGCAGCAGCAAGTTTGTGGCAGGCCACGGACTTGTCGCTGCTACCAAAACTCCTTCGGGGAGTGTAAAGACTGTGGCAAGCCATGGTCCTATCACTTCCCCCGCCCCCAGCAGCAGCCAGTTTGTGGCAGGCCACGGACTTGTTGCTGCTACCAAAACTCCTCCCTCCAAAGAGGAATCTGGAGCTCAGCCGCATCGGCAAGCTCCATCTAAGGCGCTCTACATAAGACGCCGAAATGCTTCACGTATCATCAAAACCTTCGGATCCATTCCGGAGGTGGAGAGAAGTGCGGAAATAAAGAGCAAGGTTGAGTGGGCTAAAAACATCCTAAAAGACGGATTTCCCACTGCTTCCACTGCTCACAAAACGTCAAAAGACTCCTCTAAACGTCAGAGATCGTTGGAGGAAACCGTACCGGTTTCCAAGAGGCCCAAAACACACAGTTCCACAACCCCTGGGCCATCCAACAGCAGATCTCTGAGGTCTTATAATGAAGTCCTAAAGGACGCATTGGTGATCGCGGTGATCGACAGAAGCGATACCGACGGTTCCATTACACCGGAACGGTGGCAATTGGTCAAGTTGAAGCTCTCGAGCAACTTCTTGGCCATCATGCGGGAGAACCCACGACCACCTCCTATCACAAGCGACGCTGGCTGGCACCAAGGCCATGTCAAGCTCATCGCTTGCTCCAACCAGAGATCTCTGGATCTCTTCACCAAGGCCATCGATGGTTTAGGAGAGGTTTGGCCAGGTGCAAAACTCGAGGTCGTATCTAAGGAAGACATTCCTAGTAGACCTCGAACTCGTACCTGGATTCCAGCCGAACCCTCCTCTCCAGAAAGTATCCTGGAAATCATCCGGCTCAGCAACCCGACTCTTCCGACTCATGACTGGAAAGTCGCGAAACTGGAGGAACTAAGGGGTTCTTATAGATGCGCGTTAATTGTGATCAATAAGGAATCCCTTAATCCTCTGGCGCAGACGAAAGGCATGATTCGGTTCGGATTCGAGTCAATTCACTTAAGGGTGTACAAAAAGGATGAGCTGGATGCTGATAAGCAACCTCCTCCTCCTTTAACACCCGATATCACAACCTTGGATCTTGGAGCGTCGATATCCTTTCCAGAATTGGATAGCGACGACTCCAATCTGTCCGAGGTGACTACCAAGCCGTCGGTCTCCTCTTCTGACACATTGTCGGAAATGGAAACCGATGACGAAACAATTAGAGGTTCTACACGATCAGAGATAGAAGATGAGCTCTTGGGCACATCTTCAGAATCGGAGGACCTCAACAACACCGTGGTGGAGGCGACTCTGGAAAACTGTAGCAATGATACGGTTTCTCCAGATTAATCTCCACCACTCAAAAAAGGCTTCGGCCGCACTCATTCTGCGTCTTTCCAAAAGCGCAGAAGACATAATTCTAATCCAGGAACCATGGATTGCAGAAGGCGTGGTTCGTGGACTTAGGACACCCTCATACGTTCCGCTCTATACAAGAGACAAAGGTAAGATTAGAACTTGTATATTAGTGAAACGTAGCCTTAATGTATTTCTACTTCCCAACCTCAGTGACCCCGACCTAACCGTTGCCAGATTAGAGACTGCCAAAGGCTCTTACTGGCTGGCATCGGCTTACCTTGGCCACGACCAAGTGGGCCCTCTCCCTGGTGATAACCTAGAAAGGGTGGTACTGGAAGCGGGAAGGCAAAAAACTGGCCTCATAATCGGATGTGACGCTAACGCACATCATACGGTATGGGGCAGTACCGACATCAATGATAGAGGTGAGTCACTTTTAGACTATATTTTAAGTACTAACCTCTTAATTTGCAATATTGGCAATGAGCCCACTTTCATAACAAAAAACCGACAAGAAGTATTAGATATTACTCTTGTCTCCGACAGCATCACCCAAAGGCTAACAAACTGGATGGTATCGTCTGAACACTCCTTTTCAGACCATAGATACATCCAATTCAGTCTGAGTGATGCTCCCCCCAGCCAACCAGCTTTCCGGAACTACCGGAAAACTGATTGGACAAAATATAGAGGAATACTGTCGGAAACGATATCCTCTAAACTATCAAGTCCCCCGCGTGACACCAATGAGCTCGACATGAAAGTCAGGGAATTTACTCTGACTCTCAATAAGGCTATGGCCGCTTTCTGCCCTCTTATTCAACCAAGAGGCAAGAAAAAGCCACATTGGTGGTCATCGGCACTAGGACTGCTCAGAAACACCTGCAGAAAACTTTTCAACGCAGCAAAAAGCACAAGAAAAGTGACCGACTGGGACTCATATAAAGAATCCCTCAAATTATACAAAAAAGAACTGAGGAAGGCAAAGCGACAATCCTGGAGGTCATTCTGCGACAAAATCACAGAAACCTCTGAGGCTTCGCGGCTAAGAAAAATCCTCTCCACAAATCCTATGATGCCCAGCTGTTTGAAAAAAACCGATGGCTCTTGGACAACCTCAAGTGATGAATCACTCAACCTGCTTCTGGACACCCACTTTCCAGGTAGCTCCCATCTCGCGGCCAGTAGCAGTCCAAACAAGCCTACTGCAACCGTGACCAAAATTCATAGTCTGATTACGAGAGACAAACTGCTCTGGGCGCTGCATAGCTTCAAACCATACAAGTCTGCTGGTCCGGACGGTATTATACCTGCCGAGCTACAGAGATCCTCAGATATTATTCTACCAGTGTTGGAAAATATTATGAGGAGCTGTGTAGAACTTATCCACATTCCACTGTTATGGAGAGAAGTCAATGTAGTATTCATTCCCAAAGCTGGAAAATGTTCTCATGTGGTCCCAAAGGACCTCAGACCTATAAGTCTATCATCATTCCTTCTGAAAACTTTAGAACGACTGATTGATATCCATATTCGAGCTAAAGTTGATCCAAGACTTCTGTCTGCGGCTCAACATGCCTACTGTAAAGGGAAGTCGGTGGAAACAGCTTTGCACTCTCTGACTAGCCACATCGAACGATCCCTACAATATAAGGAGTACATAATGGTTGCTTTCCTAGACATAGAGGGCGCCTTTAACAACGTCAACACATCCGCAATCACGACTGCGCTGTCAACTCTGGAGGTAGACGGCTCACTTGGGGAGCTGATTAATCTAATGCTAACAAGCAGGATAATCAACTCCAAACTGGGTGAGACTTCTGCTAAAAGATATGTCAGTAGGGGTACGCCGCAAGGCGGTGTCCTCTCCCCCCTTCTCTGGAACTTAGTGGTTAACGAACTACTGATATACCTGGAAGCGGGTGGTAGCAGAGTGATTGCCTATGCGGATGACGTTGCCATAGCCGTCTCAGGAAAACATTTAAATACCATTAAAGAACTCCTCCAAGTAAATCTTAACAGATTAACCTGTTGGGCAGATCGCTGTGGATTGGGAATAAACCCCCATAAAACTGATCTTGTCCTCTTTTCTAGGAAATATAAAATTCCAATCATAGACCCTCCTTCAATAAACGGTACCAGTTTAGCTTTCTCCGATACAGCAAAATATCTGGGTCTCATTTTTGACAGGAAACTAAACTGGAAACCTAACATTCAAGCAAGAGTCAATAAAGCTACAATAGCTTTATTCTCTTGCAAGAAAGCCATTGGGAACAAATGGGGCCTTCAACCTCGCATAACCCACTGGCTATACATCTCGGTCATAAGACCGATACTTACTTACGGGGTGGTTGTCTGGTGGACGGCCTTGGAAAATGCAGTCAACCGCATTAAATTAAGCAGAGTCCAAAGAACAGCATGTCTATGCACAAGCGGAGCTTTGCGGTCTACCCCCTCTGCGGCATTAGATATTCTGCTTCACTTGACACCCCTCGACATTTTTAGCAAGCAAGTAGCTGCGACTGCAGCTATTCGCCTTAAAGCGACTAAACAGTGGACAAATAATTCATTTGGCCACGCCAACATTCTTAATACATTAGGAATCCTCACAGAGAACATCGATTACACCATACCTGAACTTTGGTTTGACAAAAACTTCCATGTAAGCTTCCCCTCTAGATCATTCTGGGAGGAGGATGCTTTCATGGAGGACAAGTCAATCCATCTCTACACAGATGGATCTAAAACCGACAGCGGAGTTGGTGGCGGTGTTTTCTCAGATAAGCTAAATCTAAGCCTCTCTTTCCGCCTTCCAAATCACTGTAGCGTGTTCCAGGCGGAAATTTTGGCGATTAAAGAAGCTCTGTCCTGGCTGAAGAAAAACGTGATATCTGCAAAGGATATCCGCATATTTTCGGATAGTCAGGCCGCCATCAAGTCCCTGGACTCGGTCTCATTGTGTTCTAAAACTGCCCTTGAATGCCGATCATCTCTCATGGAGATGGCAGAGCAGTTCAACATTCACCTCTGTTGGGTGCCGGGCCACAGAGACATTCCAGGGAACTGCAGAGCCGATGAACTCGCCAAAATTGGAACCACTCTACCTATCCTACCGGACAAAGGTAGTATAGGTATACCAATCGCTACGTGCAAACTAACATTAAAGCTAGATGCCAATAAAAGAACGGACCTTAGATGGACTGCTGGACAAACATGTCTAGCAACCAAACAGATCTGGCCAAGGCTGGATCTGAGTCGATCTAAGTGTCTGATCCTTTTAGATAGGAAACATCTCAGCGCCATAATAGGTGTCATTACCGGACACTGCCTCATAGGCAAGCACGCAAGAAGGCTTGGCGCTTTTACTAACGATTTCTGTAGAAGCTGCATGGACGAGGAAGAGGAGGAGACGATCCCCCACTTACTCTGCACATGCCCAGCTCTCTCTCAGAGAAGGAAGCTTCACCTAGGAGCTTTCTTCTACAACGACCTAAACGATCTAGAAAAAATAGACGTTAACAGTCTCCTACGCTTTATTAAAAGCTCAAACTGGTTCCAGTAGTAAGAAGATCACAGATCCACGTGGCATCACAATGGGCCAATAGGCGTAAGTGGGTTGGTATTTCCAACAGCCACTCTTACCTAACCTAACCTAACCTAATCCCACACAGAAAATTCAATTGGAAGGCAAATATCCAGTAGCGCAAAGCCTGTAACTATAAATTAGTCACTGGCGTCACATTCCGGTCGTTTATTTCATTTTCATTTTATATGCATTTTTATTTTTAGAATTCATTTACACTTATAAGCCAGACAAAAAAAAATGCTTAAAATTAGCTTAAATAACTTACAAATAATCTTATTCTATCTTATTGCCCCATGCGGGCATTCTGAGTTAAACATAATACTTAATCTATGTCTTTCGACGTTTCTTACAGACTATTTTTATTTTTGTTTTTACATTTACGAGTATTAAAACTAAAACTAAGAAATTAAACTTTAAGAAGACAAAAACTTAGTATTTGGACTTTTTGTTATAATATAAAACTTAAAGCTAAACCTATAAACTAACTAAAACTAAATCTTAACCTACTTAAACTATCTAATAACTATATAATTTTTTTTCATTTTGTATTTTCTTAAAACTACCTAAAACTATGTAAGCCGGCCACGGCTACTAAAATATGAAGACGACCGACTTTGCTTCCTATGGAGCTACGTAGTACTGGAGGAATTCGACGACGAAACTTCCCCTCCTTCATCTATCCAGCAAAATTGTTGGTGCTGCCGAGCAACATCCCTCATGTCGCGACTCCCTACCGACCTACTGAACCGGAGACGCTCCGCACTGCCATGTACGACGTCTCTGTCGTAGTTGAGTCGCCTGTCCGCAGCTGTTCGAGCGACGTGGAAGATTAGCGGCACCGCCAATCTGTCCTGGATCAGACCTTTCATATCTAAGTAGAGAAATGCTTCTGGAGGGATAAAGCCATCAAAACGAACTCTCTCATGATACATATAGTTAGGGTAATAAGCCCCGGAGATTAGGTTGTTCGATGAGGTTATTGCTCTTGCAATTTGCCTTCGAGTCAACTTAATGACGAAATTATCCACTCTTATTAGGTTTGCCCTATTGTACAAGACCTCATTGGGATAGAATTTTATGTACTGAGACTCTGGTGTTCTGTATAAGCGAAGACAAGTCCTAAGACAAGCCCTCTCAAACACCCGAATCTTTTCCAATAAACTTGCTCTCACGTTGAACCATACGGGACATCCAAATACAAGCATGGGCCTGATAAGGCCATGTAGCAGACTACCTTCACCCTCGCATCGAGTTGGCTGTTATAAAACAGTCTCTTTGTAAGGGCAAAAGCATCCTTGGCTCTGGCCAGAGCAACATCTATATGTTGCAATTGTTTCTGGTATCCCTAGAGGCCCCAGATAGAGGCGTCGTAAACAAAATGGTTTCCGACTTCTGAAAATTAATTTTCAACTTCCAGTCATCGCAATATCGTTTAATTTTATCAAAGTCACGTTGAAAGTCGCCTGTGTACGCTATGGCATGGTGAAGTGAACCTATCAGATCATTTGTGTAAATGTTGAATAGGATCGGCGAACTTACCGCACCTTGTTGCAGACCGTTTTTAATGTAAAATGTTCCAGCAGAAGTCACATTGCCATTCTTCACGATGAACTGTCTACTGGAGACCATATCAAAAAGAATATGCCCAACCTATCCAGCTTGAAAAAGAGTCCCTCTAACCATACGGTATCGAAGGCCTTTTCCAAGTCAATCAGGCAGGCACCATTGCACTGGTTCTTGCCTTTGTTCCATTGGATATCAGAAACCAGTTTAGAAGCGGCATGAATAACGTCATGGCCCGCTTTAAAACCGAATCAGGACTCTATTGATCACCTTCTCGAAAATCTTACTAATGTTTGGAAGAAGACTGATCGACCGGAGATTCGCCGGATTGGATGTGTTTTTATACCTTTTGGGGATGGGGTGTACCACCGCAGTTTTCCAATGCGCTGGATAATGGGCATTATTCATTGCATTATTAAACAGGGTGGTATAAGTGTGCACCGCTTCTAGTGGGAGATGTCGAAGCACAATGTTCGGTATTTCCCACTGATTTCTTGCTTCTAAGTGATTCGAAGATCGTTTGGAGCTCTTCCGTACCCTTTCAGTACCCTTTCATTGGTGATGACATTATTTGCCATATTTTCGTCACTGAACTGGATGTAACCCGAGCTCTCGGATAGCCAATTCACTATTTCATTTCGAAGGTAGATGTTGTGCACAAGGACTCGATTCTCCAGATCATGGTTCGAGCCAATGATAACATTCACCTTTTTCACTTCCTGGAAAGTCGTTGCTATAGCCTCTACCATCTCCTACGGATCTTCGATCAAAGAAGTTGTCATCATTAACAGCCTCATTTAGATCTATGCCGGCTGTTACAAGTATTTGTTCGTTGTCAGTCGTTCGGGCAATTTTAAGACACGAAAGGTCGTTTTGATCTTTTCTCCGAAATATTTTATTTATTTGCGAGAACATATTCAGTTTGCTGGTGTTTACAGCCCGAATTTTGTTATTCCAATACAAAGTTACAGATGCTCTGTAATTTTCTTTTATTAATACTTGGAGGTTTTTGATCGACGACTTCAAAGACATGATCTCCGGGTTATGTCTGTCAGTAAACTGTCTGTACAAGGTTTTTAGTCTTGACAGCAGTCTACTTTTATGTCCGTGAAGTGCGTCAAGTGCGGAATAAGTCTTCGTCGTCAATGCGTTGATACCGAGGTATCGTTTTGTCCATTGTTCGTTTAATTGTCGAGTCCATTAGTTTTAGATACCTGTCAAATTCCTCGTTTGACAGATTTCTATTGTACGGTGGGTAGAGCGAATTCGAGGAGAGTGCCACCCTACTTTATGTTGTAGGAATGCCTTTGAACAAACTCGTCCAATTCCGTAGCTTCATTCGGAACGGTTATTTCGGTACTGAGACCGCAATGGTCACTATCATACGCAAGAGTTCGTAGACAGTTTATGGTATGTTGGTTAGTGCATGTCAGGTATATCATTTCAGTCGTTAGACCTATAGTTATGTACAGGGTTTTCCTGCACTAAGAAGGTTTTTCCAAGAACTAAAACCATATGACACACTTTCTCAAATTGGTTTGTGGAAATAGTTACAAGCGATTCGAAATTTCATTGCAAAATCATCTTCAGCGCTGAAGCTCATTTCTGGATAAATAGCTTTGTTAGCAAGCAAAATATGTACTTTGGGTAGCCTACTTGTGTTTCATGAGACGCCACTGTATCCACAAAAATTTATAGTTTGGTGCGGTTTTCATGTTTTCATGCCGGCGGCGTCATTGGGCCATATTTTTTCGTTGGTGATATTTTTTCCATTAACTGCCGCCACGGTGCAGTTAATGGAAATCGCTATCGGCACATGTTGAAACTTTATTTTTGGCCATGTTTGCGTGCGCTCAACGTTGCTGAGATGCGGTTTCAACAGGATAGCGCCACTTGTCACACAGTGGGTCAACCAATCGATCTATTGAAGTTAAAGTTTGGAGAGCGTGTGATCTCAAGAAATGGACCGGTCACTTGGCCGCCTCGCTCGTGAGATTTGATATCCCTGGACTTTTTTCTTTTGGATTGGGTCAAGTCATTGGTCTGTGCCAACAAGGCAGAGACGTTAGATGTGTTTAGAGGCAATATTGAACACAATGGCGTTCGTGGTAGACATATGATTTTTTTTTTATAGATTGCGTACTCTCAAGGTATTTAAGTATCCTTACAATGCTTTCACACAGCGCGGGCGAAAGAAAAATTAGGGAGAAAAGAAACTGATGTTCCAATGAACGTTGGTTTTAAATGTTTGAATGTTAAAATGACTAGGAAATATAGAGCTAGGCAGGGGATTCCATAAACGAGTTGTGAGGCTTAGCAACGAGCTACGATATTTTATAGTACGTCTGAAAGTGCACTTGAGGGTATGCTGATGAGTATTCATAACGACACTAGTGTTACGGTTAAAACTTTAAAGGGGCGGAATGCTACTGGCGTTTTCTATGGAGCACTGGTGGTGGAAATAGCGATAAAACAGAGTGAGAAACGAGACATTACGTCGGTGTTCGAGGGTGTCCATTGTCTGATGATTGATATTAGTATCAAATGTCAGTTTTATCGCAGGTGCAGAAATGTTTTGGGCGCACCCGACCAGATGTGGGCATTGCACTCTAATTTAGGGCGGATGAATTCCTAATAAATAGAGGCCAGATCAGAGGGGGAGAAATATTTCTTACATTGCTTGAAGAAATCGAATACATGTTCATTCCATTGTCATTGACACACATAGCGAGAATGGAAAGTTTTTCTCAAATAGTTTGCGTTTTATTAAAAAACCAAAATGTATAGTCTTTAATGGAAGACCCGATACATACAAGCGAACATTTAGCAGTTTGGTGCTAGCCGTAAATAAAAGGATCAATTGCATACATATGTCTAGGAAGGATACAAAGATCATTCTACTTGTGTGCACCGACATTCATGTGAAAATTATTACGGATTGGTGCAGTTTTCAAACAGGTCATTCTTCAATCTCTGATTCTAATAGGAAATTCACACAAAATATTGAGTAGAAAAAACCGTTTTTCCAAGGCAGCTTCAATGTCACAATCCCTAGCAGAGAGGGCTGGATGGAATTTATTTGACGAAAACCACATATTTACTGATAGCTCGAAAAGAAATAGAGGGCTAATGGCAGCGTATCATCAATCAACATTTAGAATTTAAAGTTCGAAGTATCGAGCTTTAAAAATGGTGGATAGATGGAATCTATAGTAGGTGGCTTTTAACACACACTCAGCTAGAAGTCTTGTAGCATTTTTCAGAAAAAAACTATACTATTCCTAGATTAACAAATGTATAGCTACACTTAAGTTTAATTAAGCTGAGACACATTTTATGTAGTTTTGTTTTGTCATTAAAAAAACTAGCTATATACACAGATACACAGGTAAACGTCTAATCAGGAATGATGAATGAGGCAATTCTTTTGAACTCTATTTAAACGTGTGGATTTTTGGTTTTCTAACAGCGCACTCACTCATCATTCCAGTTTTTTATTCATTTTTTTTTATATACATTGGAAGTTTTTATTGCTAATTAATCAATAAATACCCAAAAATACAATATAAAACCCCGCAAGCTGTTACGACAACGAAAGACTCTAGATATTCAAGAAAAAGGTCCACGTACGACAGTGGTTAAACGTGGTATACATCATTCCTATTACGTCAGATTTTCTCAATCGAAAATCATAAAATACAATATTAAAAAAATAATTCATATCGTCTTAGGCAATAAATATATTCTGGATCATAGAAAAACTGACAGAGGTACGAAAAACGTGCTGCGTGATACGAAAATATAAACATATCATATCATATACATAGAACATCTGAAATATTTTGGTAGATGTACCAATTGGTAAGGGATATGATCCGATAAAATGAATAAATCGGTTTGGAGTTCAATACCATCCGCGGCCGAAAGACATCAACTAAAATCACGGTAGATGAATGGTTGCCTAGAATACAACAACAAGTCCAATTACACTATTAATTTAGTCTCCCCATTAAATGGATCGAAATAACCACTGAGCCCAGAAATCAAACTTAACACGTGCTCAGGCACTTGAAGCGTAGTCATACCCACTTGAGTGTTAAGTTCTTAAAAAAAAAATAAAATAAAAAATTCTGATCAAAAATTTCTAAGTAACGCAGTCAATAGAGAAACTTTTGAAAGGCACGTAAGTTCGATGAAACTGAAATGATTTGGCATTATTAATCAAAATGAAGGTGGAAGGAAAGGTGGCAGGTGGAATTTTTAAAAGATGCAAATTAAATTTTTTTTATTTTGGAAAGTTTGAACACAGATTTCACTGAATATATTCGATAGTAGCGAAATTTATTAAAATAAAATTGTCCCGCAGTATTATTATTAATAATATAATCAGTGATCATTCCGAACTATTTAAACGAAAGAATATTTTTCCATATTTAATGATACGGAGAAGTTTGGGTCACTGGTAAGGAATTGAGATATGAGAACATAAAAATATATAAACGAAAGAAGCAGAATGATGATCTATGATACATAGACTTTTTCAAAAACAATAAACATACATATTTGCTGAGATGGCGCTAAAGTCTTTGGTGAAATTGCGCCTCAGACATTAAACATCTTCAAGTCTCTAGTTAGCGCGGTTTTTGGTTAATAGCCACAAGTTGCATATTTCGAGCTGCTCGTGGTGCCGTTGCAATTGTGATGTTTTCTTCTACTGCAATGTCCCATCGGGTTGGAATCAAAGACTCTTCGGGCCTTAAGTATCCATTAACTCTAAATGTCCCTTCCATCTTAGTCGACTGATGTGTACTCTTTTAACCCACTTCAGCTCGGCAACGTAAACGAAACAAAAAATCACTCGAAAAATTTTACGGTCAAAACGACCAAGGATATCTTGGTTCTCTATCGGTAACGTCCATGCTTCTGCGCCATAGACCAAGGCTGGGATGCTAAAGGTACCATATAGAGTCTCCGTACTTCTTGGCAAATAATACTCAATTTTACTCGATTGCCAAGTGTACCGCTCCATTTCATTGCTGAAAGGTGTCTTTATCAGAGTTGTCAGGGGAGCCAAGAAAGAAAGCGTTCATCCTATGCGTTATGAATCAGCTTGTATCGCTCGGTTTCTTTCTGCCTGACGTTGAAATTTGGATTGTCGCCATCGTTTGATAATTTGCAGAATTCGTTTTTTCATAATCTTAGCATCAACTGGTTATTTAATTAGTTAATTTGGTGGGGGCTAACGCCCCATTTATTTCACTTAATGCAAACTTAAACTAACTTAAAAACTAGGACTTAAAAACCAACAAGAGTTAAGGGTTAGGAAGTAAGGGAATGGTGGAGGAGATTAAGTTTAAGACGAGAAGTGCTCAGGTTAAAATCAAAAAGTGGGAGGTTTGAGTTGACCTTACAGAGCATGCGGGAGATTGGTTCGTTAGAGCCATAAGAATGGTGGGTTGGAATATAGAAGAGTCGAGGACAGCGTAAATTACGAGGGTTGGTGTTGAAGGAAATAGAATTGTAAAGGGAACCGCAATCCACACAACCAGAGAGCAGTCGATGAATGAAGAGAAGGTCAGCTACGTCTCTGCATTTTTCGAGGGTATTCAGGTTAAGAAGTTTGAGGCGGTTACGATAAGGAGGTAAAATAAAAGGGCCATCCCAGAGTAGTCCTCGAAGGGCAAATCGAAGGAAACGACGTTGAATGTTCTCGATTCGGGATATATGAACTCGCTGAAAGGGGGACCACACTTGGCTGGCATAATCGAGAAGGAGTCGGACAAGGGTAATATAAAGTAACCTTGTCACTTATGGGTTGCAAAATTCTTTAGACCAACGTTTGATAAAACCGAGCGATGAGTTAGCTTTAAGGATTATCTCATCAAAATGCGAACGGAAGTTTAACTCTCTATTGTATAAAATTCCAAGGTCGCGAAGGGATTGAACCTGGGGTACAGGTTGGTCATGCAGAAAATGAAGTCGAGAGGGGGATTGATTGGGCTCACGAGACAAAGTCAAAGCACTTTTTTAGACACCAGGTGGAAAACCTATCGAGGTCTTCTTGAAGGAGAATAGAGTCTTGGGATGAAGAAATAGTTTTGGAGAACTTAGTGTCATTGGCGTAAATGGATACAGAGCAGTGTTTGATAACCCTCTTAAGATCGTTTATATTTAAAATGAAAAAGAGGGGACTTAGATGGCTGCCTTGTGGCACACCAGAAGTGGCTAAATACGGCGTTGAGAAAGCTGACCTAAAGCGAACGCTATAGTAACGATTCTCCAGATAAGAAGATATCCATTTTAACAATATGGGGCCAAAACCGATGGAAGACAATTTGAAAAGGGGTCAGTTGATGTGATACTCGAGTTACCTTGTTTTTACGCTTGTTTCTATTACAAACATTCAAAGTTTGCTTGCCTTGTCGGAGCATGATTCATTTTGTTGACTGCTTGGTTTTAAGGTCAACAACGTGTTTTTTGTGAATATCAATACGGGGAAATGTTGTGCTATATTCCGCGCTGCTGCAAAATTAAATGGCCTAAATCCGTTTCTTGACGTGCTGCCTTGCTTTTCGACTATACAATCAAAACTGTATTTTATTTTACTCGGGAATAACGTAGAACATTTATATGCTTCATCGCCTTTGTAATTTTTCTTGGTGAATGACACAAAACAGGATGTATGGTACATAGCGAAAATAGCAGATGTGATACACTCGTAAAGGGCACTCTTTCACTAATCATCAAACTGTCACTGTCAATTTATTCAGTTAACTCAACATTTTCATTATGGTAAAGTACACGAACGAGCAACGTCTGCAAATTATAAAAATTTTCTGCCGAAATTCGGAGTCGGTGACTGCAACTTTAAGAGCGTTAACTCCAATTTTAGTAATAACAAGTTTAGTGCAAAAATTTGAGTCTACATATTCGTTGTGTGATGTTGCGTGTCAGTGAGACAACGGCTTGGTCCAAGTGTCGAAAATATTGCTGCCGTTCAGGCGTCCGTAGCAAACGATCCAAATCAGTCAATTCCACGGCGTTCTCAAGAATTAGGCATCGCTCAGATCACATTATGGCGTATTTTGTGTAAGGATCTTGGTTTACACCCATACAAGATCAAGCTGACTCAAGAATTGAAGTCGATGGACCATTTGAAGCGACGTACGCTCTCCGATTGGGTTCTGGAGAAGATGCGCCAAGATGATGAATTTCATCGCAAAATCATCTTCAGTGACGAAGCTCATTTTGGGCTCAATGGGTTCGTCAATAAGCAAAATATGCTTTATTGGTCAGGTGAAAATCCACATGTGCTTCATGAATCACCACTTCATCCACAAAAAATAACTGTTTGGTGCGGTTTGCATGCCGGCGGCGTTATTGGGCCATATTTTTTCGTCGACTATAACGATCGTCACGTTACCTGTGAATGGTCAGCGTTATCGCGCCATGATCACCGATTATTTTTGGCCCGAATTGGACTTGGACAACATATGGTTTCAGCAGGATGATGCCACACAGCACACGCTACAATCGATTTATTGAAGAGTAAGTATGGTGAGCGTATTATCTCAAGAAATGGGCCAGTCGATTGGCCGCCTCGTTCGTGCGATTTAACGCCGCTTGACTATTTTCTGTGAGGCTACGTTAAGTCATTGGTTTATGCTAACACGCCGACGACGTTGGAAGAGCTCAGAGCCAACATAGAACGCGAAATAGCGGCCCTTTCGGCCGAAATGTGTGGCCGAGTCGTTGAAAATTGGGTCCAAAGAATCGACCGCTGCAAACGTGCCCGCGGTGTCCATATGAACGAAGTCGAGTTCCATTCATAAATGTTTTGATTGTACTTCAAGCCGATAACAAAGTTTTTGAAATATCTCAAATGGTTCGTGTTTTATTTAAAAAAAAGTTGTCAAATTCTTATTGGAAAACCCTATATATTTTTACTTGGAAACTTATTTCACCAAACAAGTGGTGTACGTGTATAGTATAGAATAGGACTTATCACGCTCCTGTAGAGCTATTGAAACATAAAAAAATATTTGGTGAAACCATCGCTTAGGCTCTCAGTCTAGACGAATTCTCGTAGCTCCTCCCTAAAGCGTGTCAAGTTGGTGTTATTTGTATTCTGTCCTCTTCAACTTGATCGATCCGGAATTTGATGTATTTAAGATCTGATATGAAAACAGCCGGTTATACTTTCTATCTGATAGTCTCGTTAGGATTAAGGCGATTATTTGTTGTGCTTCTTTCATAACAAAGGTTTGCTAAAAGTCGCTGATAAACAAGTCAAGCCTTTCACGTCCAACTTTCTACTACCTCGAAAAGTATTCGAAGCATTACCATCGAAGCATATGACAAGTCCCATCTTCCAAGAATCACAATGTTTAGTAAGTCTGACTTCTGTCTTTGTTGGTGGCACCAAATCATATAGAAAATCTGCTGTGGCACAACGACAAACTTATGTTATTTACCATTTGTTTTGCCGCTTATGACTGCAGAAACTAAATCTTGTTTGCATTGCTGACTAAGTTTTGATTTTAGGAATGTGTCCTGAGGGCTGAGGGTCACTTTTTCATTTCCATTATGATTGGCTAGCTCCCATTGTTGATTTTGACAGTGTTTGACACCCTCCTTTGCTTGCACTCTTATTGCCTTCCCAGTTTGAAGTCGGTTTACATACTTTTGGGATCCCGCATTAACCCTTGTTGGAAAAACAACAATTTATATTGACTTGTATATAATGTTTTCTTTTTTAATATTTTTAAAAAATCTACCAAACCCAGAGCGAAACCACCAATCTTCAATTACAACGTACAATTTTCCAAACTGGCAACCGTGTATCCAATGTCCGAACCATTTACTGCAGCGTCTGCTGATTGCAGATTGGTTTCATTTTTACTTTGTGCGCAAGAAGAGCCATCAACAGGGGAAGTCCTTTTCGCTTGGCTCAGTTGTAAAATAAAAAACTTTTTGGTATTGCCTGAGTTTGGAACCCAAACTGTCCTGACTAGTAGGTCGCAAACTTACCCACTGCACCATGCCATCATTTGGCCCAGCTATGAGTAGTAGAAAATAGGCAGATTCAATTACAAAAGACTGATTGATATGTGACATCAATTTAACTCCTTCCTGGACCATAGTCACTCTGGACCCGCTCAACCCGATTCAAGTCGTTAAAAGCAACATTATGACAAGCGCATGTCTTTGATGATTGAATTTTACCATAACCGGCTGAAACTCTCCGAGTATTAGAAATGATGGAGAGCTGGAGCCATCGGAATCGAAGGTCTAGCAACACTTGTATCAGTGCTTAAACCGGCGGATAGTTGTGGTAGGATGGGGGCTACAGGCTCCAAGTACACCAGTGCGTCGACAAAAAGATCATGGTGAATTGCTGCTGTTATATCTAGTATCACCTGGATTATATAGACCCGCTTAGGACACCTTCATATTTGCTGACAATTTGATATCGCATCAGGAGATTGTCCTGAATTTATTAAGTGAAATACGAGTTTTTTTTAGTTTTTATTCATTTTTATTTTTATCATTTAAATTACTCTTACTTATTACTAGACAAAAAAATGCTTAAATAACTTAAAATTATCTTATACTAACTTACTGGCCCCATGCGAGCACTATAAGTTAAACCTAACACTTAAACTATGTCTTTCGACGTTTTGACAGGTTTTGTTCTTATTCTTATGATTAAGACAATACAGCTTAAACTAAGAAAACATTTTTTAAAAAGCAAAAACTTAGTATATGTACTCTTTTGATTTTAATTTTATTATAAAATTTAAAACTAAAAACTTACCGACTACCTAAAAATAAATTTTAATCTACTTAAAGTGAAATACGAGGTCGAGAATCAAAAGAATTGAAAAAGATGGATTTTTTAAGAGATGGTGGCAACATATTTTTTTCTACAAAAATTAAAGCTTAAGAAGAATTTTGAATTTTTTTTTATTTTCTTATATGTACATAGATACTAATTAATTATTTTCTTTTCTCAATTGCTATTGCTTTCAGGTTAATTCGCACCTCGAAGTTAAGCCTTAAAAAAAAGTAAACAACCGAAATTCCCTTTCGTATCTTTAAAGCAACTCTAAACCAAGGTGTAATCAAGAGTTTGCACTACAAGAAATCGTGCCTAATAAGCACGCGACTAAAGATCACTGAACCTTATTCCCTCAACACTGTTGCTTTCACAGATTCAGATTAACCTTAAAGGTATTACCTTCTTTCTCTTACCTCGTCTTTATAGAAAACCTTTCCTACCCACTAAACCGGTGTATTTCCCTCCATAAAACTGAAACTTGCGTCGTCGTCGTTCCAAAGCACAGGAGTTTTCACTTCATCAAAAGTAAGTTGTATTCTGCTATAGATACACATATACATATCCCAAATACAAATTGTTTAATTTCTGTACAAAGCCAGGTGAAGATCACCAATACTTTTCAGGAATAAAAAAAAAACAGTAACGAATAAAAGCAATAACCGTCATGATCTCCTATGAGAGAAAAAAAAAACTATCTTACAGATTAAGGCCTCCCGCAACACGTTACAATTTAGATGCAAGGCAGGTTTTCATTAATCGAATTGCGATTCCACCACAACACCCTGAACTGCACAGAGCTCGTGCCTACTCTATATAAATGGATAAAATGGACTAAAGTGTGTATCGCAGTTGTTTCCCAAAACCCAAAAAAAAAAAAAAAAAAAAACCTTCTCCACCAAGCCACACTCTACACACCGAACTTTATAGTTGACAAACAGCAGCAGTATAAAAGCGAAAAAAGAAAAAAAAAATTGGAAAATAAAAAAAAAATCTCAACTCAACTTTGGCGATATAAATTCATTGGGAAACGTTATTTCGAACTTCAGTTCGTCAGTATCAACCGTCGTCGTTGGATTGTTGGACTGTGCTGCTTTTCGCTGTTGACACTGTTGTCTGTCTGTTGTTTAGTGTAGCGCAAGCTCTCTAAAACCTCCAAACAAGAAATAAATCCCTCCTCTGCTTTTCTTCACCTTTTCCACCTTCCTTACAAAACCAACTGACGCCGCAACGCATTATTTAGAAAGCAGCGCGTCGAATAACCAGGAGAAACAAAACGACGTCTTCATTCGTACGACGACACCTCCCGTGTGAACTCTACACTGTTCGCTTGCCATCGATATCGGATACGGAAATTCAAATTATCACTTCGAATTTCGAATTTCCTAGCTGCGGTAAAACGTCTTAAATTTCGAAAAACTAACGCACTATACGTACAAGTTCGCGCGTTTATATTTTTGTGTTTTTTAGTCTGTGTTGTATATCCGTAATTCGTAGATAAGTCGTATTGCTTATTTATTCAGTGGAGACAAGACTAGGCGAGAAAAGATACTCATCCCTGTAATATTTGTTTTGGATACAATCATTCAAAATCGCATGTGTACTCGTAAACATACATTAATCTCGGGATTTACTTAAGTGACAATAAAAAGGTGTTGGTGCATAGTGGTTGTTCGAGTTCCAGTTATATCCGAAGAGATTTCCGTCCTCGGTTTATAGCATGACAAGCAGTATGCAGACGGTAATAACGTAAGTGTTAATTTGAATTTCCAGTTATGGAACCCACATTTTTCAGAATTCGTAGATAAATATTGGGGTTCAAATTAAAAAAAAAAATATCGAATTTTTGTGAATTTAATACATGTTCTGGCGTTTTAGCTCGGTCATTATTGTTAACAGAGAAAGACTTGTTTCATAAAAAAAAAAAGTTCAAGGTTGCAATTATGAAATAAGACCGTCTTATGGATAAATGGGATACGTTATATAATTGATTTTTGACTTTCTGCCATCCGAGCAGCAATTGTAAAAACTATTGAATTTTGGTAACTTTGATGAAACAGGCTATTTAACTATAAGCCGTTTGGATCTGTGGTTGCAGGCCATGTGTTTACCTGTTTTTCGATTCATCAATAACCCTCAAGCTAAATGAATTGAAATGTTTTTATATGTACCCATCAATAACACAATAACATTTCAAATTTATGTATTTTATAACAAGAAGCACACATTTGTGAAAAGGCACTTATGTATCAGAAACTAGATTTTTAGATGTTGTGTACTTAGAATGGTCAAGATTAGGTCAAAGTAATTTCGTAGAAAATTCCACGGTTTGGTTGTTATGAAAATCTCGCACGATATGCAACGAGGATATCAGGCTATGCTTCTGAATATTTTCCTAATCCCGCAGTGGAAGAGGCCGATTCAACTCTCCTTCGCTACTAAGAGAGCAATAATTATTGGGCACAGATGCAGAATTTTCACCACTTTAACCCAGATCAGCAGATCGAAATGGGCGTCGTACTTTTGGTTAATCTTCTTTAAGAAATCCATGGTTGAGCGTGTGTTGAAGTATATCCAACTCCTGCAAATATATTAGATTGGTTTCACTTAAATTTTCGACTTATTTGGCGAGAACAGCAATGCTTTCGCTTGATCTGTTCCAATGAGCCACTGAGCGGCAGTTGAGGAATGTGGATAATACTGATCAGAAAGTCTGTGAATGTTTGAAAATCTCTGAAACCCTTTTAAAAAACACTTTGGTGAATTAACACAGATTAAGGGATAAGATATTTCACGGTTAACCTTTCGTAAGCCTGGTGAACAGAATAATGCCCTGGGCCTGGTGGGGAATTTAAACTATAAACGTATAATTTAAATAAAAAAATTATTAATTTCCATTTGACATTAATTAAAATGATTATAAAATATAAAAACATAAACTTTTTTTTGGTTTTAACAAATCACAAAAAAATCCAATTTAAATCCAATTGTTTTGATATATTGTTAATGGCAAATAATATTGTTTTAAGCTTTAAGTATTAAAAAAAAATTTATAAAAAAAAACAGTTAACAATCATGCAATAATATAAGAATAATACTAACAGTTTTGCAACACAACAAGCTTGGTGGGGTCTATGTCACCCAAGTAATTACGTCCAGTCCACACGATATCGAGCGACGTACTAAAAATTAGGGAGGGATCGCCGGTAAATGCATCACACTTTAGCTACTAATGATTTGAAATCGCAAACACATCTATTATAACAGTTATGATCTTTTCAAAACGTTTCGGGTCTCTGAGACCTTACCAGGCTCACCAAGAGTTAACGCGTCTTAAATATGTCCACTAATCAAAGGTTCCTTTAGAAAAAGTGTGGTAAATGCTTACTTATCTACCGACTCGTTGATAGTCTTTACCTTTTAGCCTTTTAGATCACAGGTAGCTTCCAATGTGAAATACAAAGGCATCCTTGATCATTTGTTTATTGAATATGTCTTATTTTATGTCTCCATAAATTATTTGGGTTTGATAGATCCGCTTATTTAAAGCGTTGACATCATGTTGTTTGATGGGGCAGACTTAATAAAGGTTCGTATCTTCCACATCTTACCAAAGGTACTTTTTCCCAAGTATTCAAGATCAGTTTTACAATTCTCGATACTATAAACTTGAACTTGAAAGATCACGGTCTGCTAGATCAACTTGTTGGGTTTCCGATTTACTATTTGGGATTTAGCAGATTCGGAGCCAGCTTTCCGGCCAAAGTAGACTAGTATTCCCTAAGGTGTCATTTGTTGGGTTTAACTACACTGCAGTTGTAAATTGTTTAACCACTTCAAATTTATAGTTTCGGCGGTAACGTTTTGTTCTATTTGAGGAGCAGTGGATTCATTGTTTGCCAAAAGCATTTCTTCTTATCGTTTTGTTTTATTTTTCCCACTTTTTCCTCAATTTCACAGCAATTCTTCTGCAATGGCTGGATGCGACTGATGATGTCACAAATCTGCATGTCTGGAAGGGGTTTCTTCCGAGGAGCAGTTTGCCAACTGCAATATAAACTGGGTGTTTTCAGGCCTTCTGGTTCATAACTAGATGAGTTTTTACTGGATTAAGAAATCAGATTTTGCCTCGTAAAGCTTTAGTCTGAATATCTCAACACGCGCGACTTTAAATATGAAGAAATTATGGCGTATTAATTGTGCTGTTCCATGATTTGTTTAAGGTTGAAAAGTAAGTCTACAATTAGTTTTGAGGCTTGGAAACCACACTAGCGAAGACGTATTAGGGTGTCATACTATCAAAGAACTACATTAGTTCCGTTCAATAATGCAGAATTTTTGCAGAACTAACTTAGTCAAACTGTATTACCCTTGTGTTCATAAACGTCAACATAACGTCACACTTGCGCAGATTAGGTAGGCACTTCAATTGTGGCTACAGAAAAATTTAGACGATTTTTGGTTTTTTTGATGAGAAAAGATGTAAGAGCTCTTGAAATAGTATGTAATAAAAATAAATAAACTTTTTTCTTTTGAAAACAGTAAATCTAAGATTTGGCTGAATATTACTTTTGTTTTGCACTGACATGACATATGTCTGCGCAGTGAATGCGTTCAAAAACACACGACAAAACATCTGCGATTGTACTAAGTTCGAAATGCTGGCGTTTATGAACTCGCCCTATTCTGCATACATGGATAGGATTCTATTCAACACGCATATTCCTCGGTGGTTTTTGCAACACAAAGGCTTCCTTTTCTTGTAGAAGGAAAAGATGGAGAATCATATATGCAATGTGCTCTAATCCTCCCATACTTAACTGATGATTTAGTGCAAATTACAAAGAGCTTTCTTATGCTAAAAGGTAAGGTTGTCCTGTGGCTAATAAGCCACTGCATTACTAAGAGCAGCAATTGGGTCAAGTTTTTCCCATTTTGGTTTTTATTATTGATTTGAATATTTTTTTAGTACAAATGTACTAAAATTTATATTTTCCGCAATGGAAATCCTTGACTTCAATGAAATTAATACATTTTGTTTTTAATGCGTTTTATCGCTGCCTACATTCGAAAATACGAATTAATTGCAGAAACGAAATTAAAAATTAAAATCAGAGAGGAGGAAACCTGACAAAGAAGTTAATTGAGATTTGCTAATAAACGCGAATGCGCGCCTAAAGTTGGAACCAAAACGAAGTAAAAGAAGGCACTTTCAGTTAATTTGAAATAAGGTCGCCGCATATGGTTGACTTTTTGTTATGCCGAAAATTTAATTTTCGTAGAAATAATTATAAGAACTAAGTATGTAAATAAACATACATAGATATGTGCATGCGTATGAGAAATCATTACGTAGTAATTGAGAACGTTGAGTAAGAGTTGTGAATTTTTATTTATTTATTTATTTTTTTTGGTCGGCATATTCGATGTAACAGTTGAATAGTGGGATTTTTTGCTTACTTTTGCGGACTTGAGGTTTAGTTATCACTTGGATTTCTTGTAAATACATAAACAATAATTAAGCACTGTGTAAAAATTTCATTTTGTATTTTTAGTGTAGGCAGTTTGGAGGTCAAGGTTTTGATAAGGTTTCGCGACGGAAGCTAATGTGCGTTGCGGATTATGATACACACATTAGGTGTGAGCTCATTGTAGTGAATGGATTTCTTTTTAATTAAATAGGAAGACAAAAAATAGTTAATAATTCTTAAAATAGAAATTAGATTCTTCGTAAGTCATATTGAGACCTTTAAAACAAAACTTTCAAACGCTGTGACTTTTTTTTGGCGACGGGTTTAAGTGTTACTGAGAAAGAAAGAAGGCGTTCTTGATCTAATTGAAGCCTAAAATGGACAGAAAAACTGTTTGAAAAGGTAGCATAGAGTGATTGTCTTTATGTTTGCCATTATTTTGAGTATCATTTTCTCTTCTTCCCTGCATTCATTCGCAGCCCTTCGTAGACTATTTATGTTAGAGATTAATTTAGGTTGGCAACAAGTGTCCATGGGAGTATTTGTTTTCCTGAATATTTGATGTTATTTCCGAATCATTTTATAAACTATTGCTTTTTTTAATTATCGGTTAAAGGTTTGAAGAAATGGGAAAATATTGGCGATTTTCTTGGAGCATTAGTGGTGGAAATAACCGCATAACAATTTAAGACAACTGTGCAATAATGGTGTCACTATTAGATTGTAAACCCAATCTAGTAGTTGCAGAGAGCTAAAGACCATTTTATGTTAAGGCCAGAACCGGCCAACTAAAGGGTTTCTTTTTCTCAAGCGAAAAGTCGAACATTTCGTAGCGTTTTTGGCGACATCCAACGTTGGTTGTCAGTAACGCACATATTTTTTTTTTTTTTGTTTTTTTTTGTGGGAAGGTGGAAACCTTGCATAGGCACCAATGGTCCGACGTCCATTGGTAGTGTCAGATTCTTACTGACTAAAACCACCTTCTGGGGAATCTTTCCGTTTATTCCCCCGCGCACTACCGCTAAGTATTACTTCGTGAGGGACGGTTTGAGCTTCTTGTTTGGTCACGGCGTGCTTAGCGAATTCGCGTTCCGTTGCTGTTCCAAATTCCCTAGATCGCACATTATTCGTACTGCTGCATGGTTCACAGCAGCCCAAAGATCGTCAGATTTCAACATATATTGAACCATGTTTTCCGGTGTTGGCCGTTCACCAAATTCTTCACACAATATAGCTCTTTCGAAGAAAACGTGATCCACGTTCTCTACCGCGTTTACGCAGCGAGGACAGGACGGACTAGGATCATGGTTTCGCTTGAATAGATATTCCCGGAAACAACCGTGACCCATCAAGAACTGTGTAAGATAGTAATTCAGTTCGCCGTGTTTACGTTTTACCCAACTTTCAATCTCCATCTACCTTTTTGGGACTCGTTCCATTGTTGTTGCCACGCTTCTATACTACGACCTCTTTTGAATTTCTTCGCTTGGTTTATGGATGGCCCGATTTGCACGCGATTTTCATAAAGTCGTCTAGCTTCTACAGCTAGGATATCGATTGGTACCATAGAGGATAGTACCAATATCGCGTCGTGGGATACCGTTCGAAATGCACTGCTAATTCGCAGTGCACATAACCTTTACACAGACCATATTTGTGCCCCGTACAGCTGTATGGAGGCTACAACTCTCGCAAGCATTAATCGTTTGCCTTATTTCGGGCCGCCGATATTCGACATGAGTCTCGATAGAACGCCTATCGCTTTCGACGATTTCTTGCAAGCGTATGCGAGGTGATGCGTGAAATTAAGCCGAGCATCAATCATCACTCCCAGGTATTTTATAAATGGGCTGGAAATAATTGTGTGCTTTCCGACTTTTATAGTTATCGTCTCTAGCACCCTTCTACTCGTAATGAGAACGGATTCCGTTTTATGTTCCGCGAGGTCTAAACTCATATCGCGTAGCCAGTTTTTTGTCAGTGATATTGCTTCGTTACATTACAACTCGATTTCTTCAAGTCGTTTCGCCACGACTACAACAGCAATATCGTCCACAAAACCTATAATGGCGGCTTTCCTGGAGACTGGGAGTCGTAGAATGTCGCCATACACCACGTTCCACATTAAGAGATCTAACACTGATCCTTGGGGCACGCCCCCTGTAATTTTATATAATTTCGTCCCGTCGTCGGAGTCGTAGAGGAGCAACCTATCGGTAAAGTAGCACATATGGACAGTGAAAAGTGTATATATGGTTTCGAGAAGGAATACTATTGCATATGACTAAATTGGATTAGAAATAGAAGGCATTATCATTAATGAAAATTAAAAGTAATATGTGTGACAGAATGGAGCCCTGGGGTCCACTAGCATTTAATTTTGTGAATATCAGACTTGGAATCATCTTAAGCAACTTGAACTAAACGTTTACGCTACATTCAGTGTTGCTTTAGAGAAGCCTCTGTCTAAAGCAGCAGGAAATTAGAATAGTTGTCTTTAAAGTGGTTGTCTGTAGCAAAGATTAGACCTAGTATTGCTGACTTCGTCTTTTACTTTATTAGAGTCAATTTTCTGAAAATTAATAATAATTAATAGTGTATGCCAGGTGAGGAGTTAGTCAAGCTCTTTGACAACTAAGCGCGAGGGTCTGGGTTCACTTCTCGGGCAATACCGAAAACCAAACAATTTTTGTTTTTTCTGACGATACTATTATTTCGGAGATTAGTGGCAAACCTCCGTAAAGTCTTCCTCCTATGAAAACATCTCTCATTCTAAAGCTGTTTGGAGTTGGCAAGAAAAATGTTAGACCCCTCCAAGTAAGAACAAAAATGATACAAGCGATACAGTAAGTGAGTAAGAGATCAGGGCTTGGTTCGCACGGGAATATTGTACCATCCATTTATTTACCCCTTTAATTTGTGTATGCCGGCTGAACAGACTTTGAAAAGCCTTGAGTCTGTTCCTCAGTTTTGCAAAATCTGTACTTTATTGAAGAAATTCTATCACAGCGTTTCATTCAGCATTGAAAGTGTCAATGCATATACAAAGTCTGACGGAGCAGCAGCTATTCTCCATTTTAACTCTGCATGAGCGAATGCGATTTACCAAGAGCATGGCAGAAAAACTGCTTTTCTTTTGCGGCAAACCATTCTTCGAGCCATTTTCCAACTTGCTCGAAATCGCTGAAGTGCTGCTCTACGGCGCGTGTCCCATTGATGCGAAGAGGTGATAATCAGATGGTGCCAAGTCTGGGGAGTACGGCGGGTGCAGAAAAATAAATAAAAAATAAATCCATTTTTCGTCACCCGTTACAATTCCTTTTTTTCCTTTTTCCAATTTCCTTTTTCAGCCACAAAACTCGGCATGATCACTGAATGATAAAACAAAGGCGCTAGTTTTTGGCGGACTCAACTTATGTGTGTTTGTAGTTAAATGTTAGACGAACAAAATGACATACATATGTGTCAAATACGCTGCGTATTTTTCGCTGACGCCATCTTTTAGTCAAATCGGAAAAGACTTATGCATGCACCTGGTATATAGTTAGCTGTTGTTGAAGAGAACATTGAACCCGAAAGTATACAGATATGCGATGCACAAGAGATAATTGGTCTTCTTTTTTCAGAATAGGAACAGCGAGGCTGTAGCACCATTTATGAAGTATCTTTTCCTATGAACAGATTTTAAAACAATATATGTTACATACTAAGCCATTTTTGACTGCTTTGGTAAAAACCGGTTAAATCGGTTAATCAATTTAATGCAATTTTGCCATAGATAACCATATGAAATGCCACATTGGTGCGAACATAATGTAATTTACAATTCTGTGGCTTTACTTGAGCCACACTTTCACTAACGGCAGTGCAATATTCTCGGTCTAACGAAGGTTACGGTGATCCACTGATCTTATCCTATGTCCTGAAGTGCGATTTGCAAACGATCCATATTCACACATTGTAAACTGCAAACTTAACCAGACACTTAGGAAGTGCAAAAAAAAAATTTAAAAAAGGAAACATCTTTTGACAGTTACTTACCGAGGATTCAGTCATTTTGGACGCGCAGTTTTTATATGACAGTCGTGTGGGTGAGTCGATGTGCGTGTTTTTTGTGAAAATGGAAAAAAATTAGTATCGAGCTGTTACTAAATTCTTGTTTGTTACATATTAAATCAAGTTTTAGGCATGAGAAAGTTGCCCGCGCGTTGGGTGCCGCGTTTGCTTACGTTAGACCAAAAACGTGTTCGAATGAACATTTCTAACGCTCTGTTGGCGCAGTTTAGGCGCAATAAATCCGAGTTTTGGCGCCGATTAATTACTGTAGATAAAACTTGGATGCACCATTATACGCCCGAAACAAAAATTCAGTCAAAACAAAGGGCGTGCCACCTCCAAAAAAAAAAAAACTGTTTTTTCTGCTGGGAAACTGATGGTGACTGTTTTTTTGGGATAGTTATCTTAATCGATTATCTTCAAAAGGGAAAAAAACATTACAGGAGCATACGACGCATCATTACTTGCCAAGCTGAAGGCAGAAATTGCGGAAAAACGGCCACATTTGCAGAAAAAGAAAATCCTGTTTCAACAAGAAATCGCGCCGTCTCACACCTCAGCGGTTGCCATGGCGAAAATCCATGAATTATGGTTTGAACTGCTAGCCCCCAAGCGACTTCTTTTTGTTCCCTTATCTAAAAACTGCGCTCGGAGGACAGAGATTTTCGTCAAATGAGGAGGATCACCTTCGTGATCAATTATTTTGCAGAGAAAAACGCAACGGGTTAGAGAGATGGGAGCATCGCTGGGAGAAGTGTGTAGAGTTACAAGGAGACTATGTAGAAAAATAAAAAAAAATTGTATCATTGTTCGGTCGGAAACTTTTCAGAAAACCCTCGTAAATATCACAAACAGATCAACGCGTACTTTGAAATTTTTTAGGGCAAGTAGGAATCGATGGTTGTTGCTTTGTAACCATTCAGTAAATTTTCTCAATCAATACTTGATAAGTTTGAATATTAAATGACGGTTAATTGTTGCAGTCTTGAATGTGCATTTTCCGATTGATTTTGGTCAGTACTTCATTTTATATTTTGACAAATATGGTGACTACATCTGCATTACACCTACTCGTAAATTGAGCACAATTTACTCGTAATACCTAATTCTTTTGGGAACTTTGTTCTTTGCTTCAATGTCAAATAAATAAAAAATAATTTTCAAAACTACAATAAGTATGTCGATGAGCATGTAAAATATCTGAAATTTTTAATTCATATTTTGCGAGCAGCCTTTATTATAGCTGATATTCTAGATCTCTAGTCTCATTGTAAACAACAAAGTGCTACTTCTGCTCCGTAGTCTCTTTCTGATAGGCTTCCAGAAAAGTTATGGAATGCTGTTTACAGTTGAGCTAATATTTGTTTGCTCGCCTACTCATACACATATGTTGCCAAAAATATTTTTCCTAGTTATTCTCTTTACAAGAGACAATAAATGACGTTCGAGACTTTCATTCTTAAGATCTGACTTCAATCTTTAAAAAAAAAACAATGATTTCAGTTCAAATAGTTCCCTCGCTCAGTTACGAAATTTATGAATTTAACTTAAGATTTTGCTGTTACGTGTACATCTACGCGTATGCTCCATACATAGGATCGAAAGCTAAATTAACGTGATTAAGGTATAGCCCAGCGTATATATTTGGCTATACTCAATCATTAAATGTATGAACGGTACAATGTACATGCACTGGTCAGGTGGTATATTAGGCACCTACAAGCTCAACATGTTACAAACTGAGAACTAGGTCATTGCAACTGATAAACTCGTCATTTTGAATGCTTTATCGCTTTCTACTCCCATTGCTCATTCAAGTCAGATCTATCTGAATGTGTTAATTTGAGATCTCACAGTACACAAGTGCAGTATCTTTTTCCTAAAGCAGCATCTTTGCGTCTACAGCATAAGTACGTATGAAGAAAGAAAGAGTTACTCACGGCATCATTGTACACTTTGTTTATTATACGAGTACAATACTCGTACATACGAGTCAGTATCTTTTCATAAATCTTAAGAAAATGATAATCGTATTTACGGAGATTCCAGTCAAAATGAATCACTACACAGTATGACTGTTTGATGATGTTTGTAATTAAATGTGAATTAATTTATAGACTAGTGCTATGTACTCGTATATCATACATATTACTATATGTTCTTGCTTCTGATTTAAGATAGCAACAAAAATTCATAGATTAAGTTATTTTATTTAAAAGAACTAAATAAATTGACAATTTCTAAAGCATTCATATTCATAAGCGAATATCACGAATCTGCACACTGAAACATTTAATTAATTTTTCATTATTAATTTATGAGGGGAAAAAATCAATCAACTTGTGTATCCATCTGATGACAATCAAATTCATTTATCATTTGATTCTATTGCATGATAGTTTGTAGTTTCGTGCTTTTTACTTAAGCAAATATATTTCCTCCACCTTTGGATTGGATTTGGACCTTGGATTGTGTTTATTAGTTTATGTTACGTGGAGTCGGGGTAAAGGTAAGGCTGTGGGTTTTGCTTCTGGATGTACTTTATTCGTAAAGCTTATTATGATAAGTAAACAAAAACAAAACGTTTTTAATTACCCAAATGATACCCCGTATTTAATGTCCTTTCAGCAATCCTGAAATATTAAAAAAAAAAAAAGTTTCAAGAATGGGTTTGAGATGAGCCAAACACATCTGACAGTTATTTCAGGATCAGTTTCAACTTCCTATCTTTAAATTTAAATAAAACAAATGACCGATAGCACGGGTTATGTTGGCTTTGAGGGCCGCTGTGGTTTATTCGCATAGACCTGCGACTTCATAAAAGTTCACATCACCTACACGTGAGATGACCATGCCCTCGAATCGCTCGTGCAGAATTTCCAATGTGGCGTGAGCTGTGTGACACGTAGCGCGGTCCTGTTGAAACCACATGTCGTTGGTGTCCATATCATCCAATTCAGGCCGTTGACGGTGATGACCTGGCCAACGACGTTCTCAAAGAAATATGGACCGATGGCGCGCCGCCAGCCCAAAATTCACACCAAATACTGACTTTTTCGTTATGCATAGGACGCTCTTGGATCTCATGTAGATTGGTATCGTCCCAAATTCGACAATTTCGTTTGTTGACGTACCCATTCATCCAGAAATGGGCCTCATCGCTGTAGATGATTTTTCGATAAAAATTAGGGTCAGTTTCCAACTGCTTCAGATCTCATTCAGCGAACACACGTCGTTGTCTATGGTCGTTTACATTCAGCTCCTGGGTCAGTTGAATTTTGTTTGTACGGGTGCAGGCCCATGCCACGACGCAAAATTCGTCTGCGAAAGGCCGAGATCTCGACTGCCTCTGATTCTCCGGCACACTCTCACGGACAGCGGCGATGTTTTCGGCAGATCTTGCGTTTCGTCGACGTACGGGTGTTGGTTTATAGTTTACTGAACCAATGGACTCAAAATTTATCCACCACACTGCGAATAGTCCTCTCGGTAGGACGATTATGGCGACCGTAAAATGACCGAAGCGCGCGGAACGTTGCCCGAGCAGAACACCAATTTTGATAAAACAATTTTATCATTTGCACTTGTTGTTGAACGCTATGTCTGTCCATGGATTTAGCAAAACAGACTGAATAAATGACAGCCAATTTGACAGATGTAGTTTCAACAATATGGCCGCTATCAACTGTAAAATTGCCGGAACTGTCGGAAGTGCCTATTGGAAACCCGTGTATGTCAGTAGTATTAATGATGCAATTAATATGAGGGGCTTGGGAAACTCTTACACAGCACGGTTCCTCAGCATTTAATTCCACTCTCTCATAGAGTTTTCTCACTTTGTAATGGTCTTAAAATTGGATTTTAATGGGCCAGCGCACACTGGACTAATTACCACGGAGTAAAACTGATTTTATAGAAGAGGGAGATGAAGTGTAAAGCAAGAAACGGGAGAAAACCAATACCCACACAAGTTGTTAATTTTAAAGGATAAGAAAAATTATCAGAAATACCACTACAAACAAAATCGGTTCATACATATATACACAATTTTGCCCCGCGTTATTCATCCAGCTTTTCTTTCGGAATAATCAATGGTTTGCTAGCGCTGATTAGGAACGTGGCATGATTCCAAAATAAATATGAAAGACATGATTACTAAACTAAATTCATTGCTGTCATTGAAATAAAAAAAAAACTGTAGGTTTGAAAGCGAAGCCCTAAAGCCTATTGATTTTGCGCACCCGCAAAGTCCTACCGTTTGAAGTCCTACTTTATTTTTCATTACTGATTTTAATCTTAAAATTGAAATCAAAGATTTGCCCTCATTTTTCCTCAATTTCATGTTAGTTTTAGTACAATACTTGGTTTTTCATTTGTTTACCAATAAACTTATTTTTGTCATTAATTGCAAACTCACCTAAAAAGCTCACTAGGTTTGAGCGCTACAAAGCGCTGCCAACGATGGCATGTACAAGTATCAATTTAAATATAATGGATAAACAAACAGGAAGTTTCAAGCTACTCGTATGACACTCAAGTGCTGTTTTTAAAATTTAAATCTGTTCAAGAGCTGTGATCGTACTCACATGCAAACAATTTTTATTTGAGTTCAGGTTTCTACAATAGTTTTAGTATGAAGACACCGACACCTGCCGAAGATTTGGAAATGTTGATGATAATTTTACACGTAGAGTAAAAAAGATTGATAGTAGATGAGATCAATGAGCTAACTAAGAAGAAATGAGTCAAACAGTTGTTGATCTATCGAAAAGAGTGGGTAGTGCTCGAATCTATACCTGGACTTCTTGCTGCAGTCGCAACCCACTCTCATATATCAAATTTTGTTTAACGGAGAATTAAAACGCACAAAGTTTCTGGAAAACCTGCAGGAATTGTAGGTGTTTATATTTAGGGTTTTCCAATAAGGAACAACTTTTTTTTTTAATAAAACGCAAACCATTTGAGATATTTCAAAAACTTTATTATCGGCTTGAAGTACAATCAAAACATTTATGAATGTTCGCAGCGGTCGATTCGTTGGACCCAATTTTCAACGACTCGGCTTCATATTTCGGCCGTTATTTCAATGTTGGCTCTGAGCTCTTCCAACGGCGTGTTGGCATAAACCAATGACTTAACGTAGCCCCACAGAAAATAGTCAAGCGGCGTTAAATCGCACGAACGAGGCGGCCAATCGACTGGCCCATTTCTTGAGATAACACGCTCACCATACTTACTCTTCAATGTGTGGCTTGTGGCATCATCCTGTTGAAACCCACATGTCGTCCAAGTCAATATCTTCTAATTCGGGCCAAAAATAATCGGTGATCATGGCGCGATAACGCTGACCATTCACAGTAACGTGGCGATCGTTATCGTCGACGAAAAAATATGGCCCAATAACGCCGCCGGCATGCAAACCGCACCAAACAGTTATTTTTTGTGGATGAAGTGGTGATTCATGCAGCACATGTGGATTTTCACCTGACCAATAACGCATATTTTGCTTATTGACGAACCCATTGAGCCAAAAATGAGCTTCGTCATTGAAGATGATTTTCCGATGAAATTCATCATCTTGGCGCATCTTGTCCAGAACCCAATCGGAGAACGTACGTCGCTTCAAATGGTCCATTGGCTTCAATTCTTGAGTCAGCTTGATCTTGTATCGGTGTAATCCTTACGCAAAATACGCCATAATGTGGTCTGAGCGATGCCCTATTCTTGAGAACGCCATGGAATTGACTGATTTGGATCGTTTGCTACGGACGCTTGAGCGGCAGCGATATTTTCGACACTTCCACCAATCCGTTGTTTCACTGAAACGGCAATATCACGCAACGAATATTAGACTCAAATTTTTGCACTAAACTTGTTATTGCCTGTCTACTAGGGCGAGAATTAAGACCGAAAATTGGAGTTAACGCTCTTAAAGTTGCAGTCACCGACTCCGAATTTCGGTAGAAAATTTCTATAATTTGCAGACGTTGCTCGTTCGTGTACTTTACCATGATGAAAGTGTTGAGTTTACTGAATAAATTGACAGTGACAGTTTGATGATTAGTGAAAGAGTGCGTTCACAAATTAAATTCAAAGTTGTGAAGTCCCTATTGGAAAACCCTTTACTTGCTCTTCATTAGAAAAATCACATAAAAGGTGATTCAAGAAACAGCTCAAACCATTAAGCGCCGTTTTGCGTTAATTGCCTTTAGTTGTACAATACATATTAAGTTGCCTGAGATCCCCCGAGAAGGGACAACACCCTTCGGAATTGATTTGAAAACACTCCGGGCCGTAGCAGTGGTGTTCCTTCCTTCAACATATCCAAATCACCGAATCCGTTGAATTTTAACCTTTTTGATCAATGTCGTTGTATAGCCCATAGAGGTCGTTGTTATGTCTGCTTCTCTAAATTCCGTTCATGCAGACGGGAACGGAAGTCATTTAAAGGTTACTACTTCAAAAATGAATTTTCCTGTCGTGTTGGCTTAGCCGTTAATTTGCTATGAATGCCTTTTCGTGTAAATACTCGTAGCATATACCATGTTTACTTCATTACTCTAATTAACCGCTAAACTCGTGTTCGCCGCTTCAGCCTTAATGAGAGTAAATGCTTGAGTCACAGCTCGCTGATTTCTTCCCATAATTATAATATCGTCAGCATATGCCAGAAATTCTACAGACTCTTGAATTATTGTGCCTTTGTTTTGCCCTGTAAGTTTTATAAAATTCATTCCAGTAAGACGTTGACCTTTCGGAAACTCTTTTTTGGCATCAAAAGCCTTGTTGGTATTATTACCCATTTTTGTGGAGCAGAGAGCGTTATTCATATTATGAGTGTTTTTTTGGCATCAGTATAACAACTTAACACATACGCGCTAACTTAATGCAAAATATTTATCGGAGTTACTGCGGATAGCAACTATGCGTCTAGAGCTATTTTTCCATGAAAGCGATAACTTGTATGGCAACGCCAAAACAAGTGTCACTTTTTGAACAAATACAGTGCCAGTACTGCCATGCCGATAGCTGTTTTTTTAAGCTCTGAAAATTATTCGCTGATACTGATGCCACAAAAAACACGCCTATTGTCGTCTTATAGAGATGGACGGGTTTGGCAGGACTGATCTTTATAAATGTGGTCAATTTTCGAAAATCGCACAACTTTAACGCGGCTAAAAGCTTTCAAGAGTCAATTTTTTATTGTATAAAACCTTTAGTATTTTTATTTATTTCAGAATCAAATCTAATCTCATATTATACGAGTATATTTATGTATATGTAGGTAGAAATTTCATCAGCTCATGTTAAGATTGCAGGTTGCGGTGACTAAAACAGTAATCTTATTTGTAAAGATGTTAGATGTACATATTTGTTGCCAGTAATCTATATACTGTGTTTTATTCTAAGTTGTCAGGGCTTGTCTTCTCGAAATGTTTTAAATTTCACGTAAGAGTAATTTTCGCCGCCTCCTAGTTTACCCAGCCTAACTTTGTACAAAATACTCTGAATAAACTTCTTTGTTGTTTTCTTTTTTTTAATGAACGTAGAATACGATTTTTTACTCATAATATATGATAAAGTCAAACCAGCACATAAAACAAAAGAAATTTCAAACCTTTTAAAGCTCGAGATACAGATGCAGATTCAAGCTGCAAATCACTATCCTGATAAGCCCTTGCATATTTATGCAATGCAGATCTTTTACTGCAGGAATGATTGAGAATGGACATAAAAGTGCGTTCTTAGTGCGCATTGAACACACTAGGCTGATAGCGAACAAGGCTATTATGTTTCGATCGACATTTAAGTTGGATGACTTGCTTAGATGTTGGATCATGTGCGACAAGTTATATTACATTATATTACGAAGTCGTTTATAAGTTGCGTGAATTGATAAGTAATAATCTGACAGCGTCTGTCTACTTATAGGATAAAAGTTTACTCTTCACCTTATATGATGTGAAATAAGTTCTTGCCCTCTTTGTTGTTTTAGCCTCGGTCATATAACTGGTGGGGCAATTTTTCAGCCCGCCACGATTATTGCACATACAATATATTCGTAACAAAATATTTAAACAGAAATTTAAAATTTATAAAAAACATGACGAGCAAACAGTTCGCGATGTGATGAAGAAATTGATGCGTTTCGTGCATCCAAGGGAGGTTTTGTATGACAAATCATCCTAAAATTTTGAAATGATATATCGATGTAGGTGGCAATCAAGATTTTACCTTGTAAGTTCTGCGTTAATAGGCTACAGACTAAGCAAAAACAATGTTTCGTATACATAGGTAGAGAACTTTTGCAAATAAAGTTCTATTGTACGAGTAGCACCACCTCAATAATTCAACTGTCAAATAGGTGACACTCCTGTATCGTTTCGAAATACACAAAAATTAGTGAAGGAAGGATCTTGAAGTAAATTGGAGTTCTAACAAAAGCGGTGGAACTCATTAAAATTTTTAATTTTTTATTCATTTCATGCATCCTCCTACTTCACTTCTTTGATGCAGGAGTAACAAGAAGACGCAATTCATGTTCATCAAAACTATTGCTCATGGTCATTTCCAGTGTTGAAAATGAAAATTATTCTAATAACTACATAGCATCGCTTAATAGTTGAAATAACTGACCACGTCCAAACTATTAAAAATTCTGCCTCATTCTCCATCCCAACGCTCATTTACAATGACATTCTAGCTGTCAGCTCTTTGGACAAAGCCAATCTGCTTGCTGCACACTTTGCGGCGCGTTCAACACTTCCAGATTGTGCTTTGTCTCCGCCTACACTTTAGTACGTCGAATCTTCAATGGGACGAATCCACTTTCGCACTCGTCTTGTATCAAGAGTACTTAAAGATCTTAACATTCACAAATCCGCTGGTCTAGATGGTCCTTCTTCTGAAGAGATGTTCTCCCACGCTGTCAAAACCACTGCGTAGGCTTTTTCATCAATCCTACTCTTTAGGACTACAGCTCGTCTTTAAAAAAGGCGAATATCATGGAAACGCTGATAAATCAGCTCATCAGATAAGTCAGCTCATGAAATATCTCGAAACACGAAAACTTCTCAATGACCGGCAGTATGGTTTTCGTAGCAACAGGTCCACTGGTGATTTGATTGCATGTCTCACCGAAAAGTGGAACCAAAGTCTACATCAATCTGGCGAAAGTTTCACTTGATATTTCTAAGGCATTTGACAAAGTTTGGCATCAGGCTCTATTGTCGAAAATGCGTGCTTTTGGGTTCGATGACTCTCTTCTTCAATGGATTAGAAAGTGCCTTTCTGAACGTTAAATTTAAGTTGTCTTGGATGGTTTCAAGTCTGATGTTCACAAAATAAATGATATGTTGTCTGCTGCTTCTAATCCAATATTCCAAAAACTCTGCGAAATGACATTCTCAAGCGATGCAAGAAATATTTCACCCCCTCTGATCTGGCCTCAATATATAAGGCGTTCATCCGCCCGAAATTGGAGTACAATGCTCACGTCTGGTCAGGTGCTTCTAAGACCTCTTTGCACCTGCTAGATAGAATCCAAAACCGTACGATAAAACTCATAGGTGTCGACAATATTACACTGTAATTCGGCACCCTCGAACACAGACGTGATGTCTCCTGTCTCACCTTGTTGTATCGCTATTTTTACCACTAGTAGCATTCCACCCCTTCTAACTTTTAACCGTAACACCCGTCTTGCTATGATTGCTCATCAGTATACCCTCAAGCAGACTTTCGGACGTACTCTGAAATATCGTGATTCGTTCCTAAGCCGTACAACTCGCTTATGGAATGCCCTGCCGAACTCCTTATTTCCCAGTCACTATATAACTTGCAAACAATTAAAACCAACGCACATCAGTATCTCTCTTTTTTCCCTCCCTGATTTCCTTTCGCCCACACTATGTGCAAACATCTTAAGGGTGCACAAAATCCCTTGCACGCCCAAATTAAAAAAAATGTCATTCAAACATGCGTTCTGTCCAAAATGCGGCCCTTTGTTTGTATAATTTTTTGAAAAATATTGTCCCCTGTAATACTTTATTGATACCAAAGATTTAATCGCTAACGATTTTGATGATGACGCAGTGAACGAAACAGGTTTCGGCCAAGTGAAATAAGGGCAATTTGGCATTATTTCACTTTGCGTTGCTTTTAATTTTACTTTAATATAAATCAATTGACATCATAGCATGCTAAAAATGACTAAAATATGCGGTACCATGTCAAATCGACCAATTACAATTACAACTAAAATACAATTGCTAAGAAGTTATATGAGCCTGCCAGACAGTTGTTGACATTCCCTTAGCGGAGCGACGATGTCGCATGAGCATCTAAACCGGAGAAATGGGTGAAAACCTGTTACCGAGCGAAGCGAATCACCTTCTTCAAACTCTGAATTCGGCTTTACTTCACAAGCAATGATCGGCGTTATTTCACTTTCGGTATTATTGCGCTTGGTGTTATTTCACGGTACCAACAAAACAGACGAGGTACATATATAAAAACCAGACGTGAATCTTTTCAGTCTGTCTCTGTAGATGCTGTCGAATATGGCCTTTTGACTCAAAACCACTCTGATAGAAGCTGAGGAGAGTACTAATATCTTAGACTTTTGCTTAGATATTTTGATACCTCTACAGTTGACGCCATTGAAGGCATATCGTTCTGGAATAACGATGCTGAGACCTAATTTATCATGCATAGATTTATACACAACTGAATCAACGGCACCTACTTAAATTATCTTTGCTGGTAAGCTATAAGACTTTGTTGTGTTTTATGTTCGCTTGTGCTACCTGCACCTCGTTCTAACCAGGTGGAAGCAAGTATTGTCTATTTGCTTCACTTAAAAGAGGATATGTCATTTTATATTCTCTATACCACGTGAGACTCTACTAAGAGGTTTTATTCTTTATCTCCTCAAGGGTGTTATGAATTTGTATCTACTGCAAGACCATCTATTGCATCTCAATTTGTTTTTAGAAATTCCACTGTGTACACATCTTGATTTACTGCATTGGTAAGTAGGAAAGCTGAAAAATCAGAGCAACATTCCACAAAGGGTTATGACTTTTGACAAGCCTATACGATGTATTCATATAGCACTTTGATTTGCGTCAAATTCTGTGAAACAAGCTAAGTTCTCTATAATGTATGAAGTTTCAGAAAAACCAAGGTCTGATCAGCATTTTTCTGAAAATTTTCTTTATGCACTTTCAATTAGAATCTCATCTAAATTTGCAGTACTATATCTACTGAATAAAATTGTTCTCATTCGTTCTCACATACGAGTATGTATAGTATTTCTGCAGTATTTGGTTTGGTATGGCTTACGTACCAGGCTAGTCACTCGTAATTATTAATAAATGTCTTGTAGAACAAAAATATCCCGCCAATTCTTTGAGTGCCTAAGTTGAGAAAGGTACAACCTTGATCAAAAAATACAAGTTTATTCATCTAAATCTATATTGTCCCCTTCAAAGTAATTCCCATCGACTGCAACATTTATATTCGGTTTTCGGTATGTACATCAGTGCTTCTTGCGATTTTTCCATTACTTCCTTTCGGCTGCTGAAACGTGTTCCCCGTAGTGGTTTTTTAACTCGATTAAACAGAAAGAAGTCACAGGGAGCTAAATCAGGTGAATTCGGTGGCTGTTGTATAGTATTTATTGCATCTTTCGTCAACAAATTACGAATAATGATGGCACTGTGCGACGGTGCGTTATCATGGTGCAAAATCCACGAGTTTTCTGCCCACAATTCTGGTCTCTTTCGGTGAATTACTTCACGTAAACGTCTCATAACGCCCAAATAATACTCTTTGTTTACTGTCTGGCAAAAATTCATGATACACTACACCGTTGTAATCCATGAAAACCGTGAGCATTGCCTTCTTTTTTGACTGAAAACGACGTGTTTTTTGGTGAACGCCATTTACTTGCCTGATGTCTGGATTGCGTGTCGTACTCATAAATCCACGTCTTGTCTCCAGTAATGATCCTTTTGATGAATTTGTGGTCGCATTCAGCCTCGCAAATCATCTCTTTTGCGACGTCAACACGGTCTCTTTTTTGCATGAAATTGAGGTCTTTTGACACAAACACAGGCAATGGTCAAGTCCTCCGATATCTCTCTGATGGTTAATTTGTGGTTTTTGACCAACATTTGAACCACTCGTGCCACTGGTAAACTTTAGAGAATCGTTGCCGAAACACTTTTCCAATATTTCCAACTTTCGCGCACCATTAAATTGTTGCAAATTGAAATCCATTTCTAAAATTGTAAAAAATCGCCAACACACACATAGATAGATGTACTCTTGGCTACGTAACTTTTGCAAATGTCAAGCTATGACACTAAGATTTAGAGGGAATGTCAACAACAGATTGACCAACTTAACAAAAAAAAAAACAGAACACAAATCGGAACAATGGAAGCGCCACACGGTGGTTTTGATCGAGGTGGTATATTTTATCTAGTGCTACATCGAGCTCAACTGAACTACTACTTTAGTTGTTCCATTGTATGTACGAGGGGCGTTCAATATATTCTCGGTATCGATATGAAGGAAAATGCGAATTCAATTTAAATTGTTTTTATTTTTCAATATAATCTCCCCTAACATCAATGCATTTGTTACATCTTGAGATAAGCTTTTTTAAACCCTCAAAAAAATAAATTTCCTCTTTCTCTGCAAAATACCCATTTATTGCCGACTTGAGTTCTTCATCATCCGAAAATCTTTTTCCACGAAGACATTTTTTCAAATCCGGAAACAGGAAATAATCACTAGGGGCAAGGTCTGGACTATAGGGTGGGTGTTGGATTTCTTCGAAACCACAATCTCGCGCAGCAGCCTTGGAAACTCGCGCCGTGTGAACAGGAGCGTTGTCATGAAGAAGCAACACACCCGCTGCGAGTTTACCCCGTCTTTTCTTTTTAATTTCCTCCTGCAAATTATGCAAAGTGGAAGCGTAGGATGTGGCGTTGATGGTTTCACCTTTTTTTTTGTACTCAATGAGCAAGATTCCCTTTGAGTCCCAAAAAACTGTGGCCATGAGCTTCCCGGCAGACGGAGTGACTTTGAACTTCTTCGGGGGGTCTGTTAATTTTTTATGCCACTGCATGGACTCTTGTTAGCTTTCAGGGTCATAGTGGTGGACCCATGTTTCGTCCCCAGTAACAATTCGATCCATAACACCGTCCGCGTTCTCACTACACATCTACAAAAGCTCTCTACAGCATGCGATTCTCACTTTTTTCTGAGGCGCTGTGAGCATTCGTGACACCCACCTTGCACTGATCTTTGAAAGGTTAAGATGGTCATGAAGAATGGTGTGAATGGTACCAATTGAAAACTTGGTGATCTCTGCCATCAATTTCACCTTTATTCGGGCATCCTCAAGAACAAGTTTTTCGACTTTTTTGATGCTTTCTCCCGTACAAGCAGTAGCCGGGGCGCCGTAGCGGGGGTCGTCTTCAATGCTCTCTCTGCCTCTCTTGAACTCACTTGACCACTTTTGCACAGTTGATAATGAAGGTGCGCAACCCTGGTAAACAGCCACCATCTCTTCATGAATAGTTTTTTGACTTTTTCCTTGCTTAGTGAGAAATTTAATTACAGGGCGATGCTCAATTTTCACCATCATCGTCTCAGTTGCCATTATGATTCTGTTTAACTAGAGATAAAACGCGAATTAATAATCACATTTATATGAAATTTTACATGAATGCACTAAAATAATAGTATTACGTGATAAATAAGTCAATTTATATGTGCAACCACAGCTTCACATCGTTACCGAGAATATGTTGAACGCCCCTCGTAAAAATCTATGGAAAAAAAAAATAAATCTCACGTGATATCCAATCGATTTAATTAATTCTGACTCTACGAGTATATACTACTCAATTTTGAAAGAAAGTCTTAAACAGAACAACAGTACAATAACCTATTTCGTAACCAGTTTGTTAGTACAACTCAACTTACTTCATATCGTAGTATAGTGATTCAGTTAGTGTTTGTTGTTTTTTTCTTCTTCGGGCAATAAAAAATTTTCATTCGATTTTTATAATCTCAAAAAGACTAGAACACTGATCAACTTAAATTTTTTATAGAAATCCAGACACGATATCTCATTTGTTGCTAATTCATCATCCATCACAAAAAAAAAAATTCTTTCTCATAAATTATCTTAACAAAAAAGTCACAGTTAATCTTTGCTATTTGCGTGTATCTAATCTTTATTAAGAGCTTGCTTTAGATAACCGTTAACGAGTATCATTAAATATTTAAACGAGTCAAATGGTGTAACCTACATTTAAGGTGAGACTGCAATCCGAAACGGATCAATTTTAATTCATCATGAACGAGATGTATTTTTAAATTACGAGTACATCGTTGCATTGTTATGTTGACGTCGAAATATAATTGATGTATTCAATTTGGACAACCAACAAATTATTATTTTGATATTAAATTTTTGTTTCGAAAGGCTTTAAATTGAAAATATTGAGCCAAGGTGATTAAAGGTAAACTCTAGTCTATTTGAAAGTATCTACGAATATCAAATCGCAAGTTAATCATTTGTTTAGTAATATCTTTTAATGAACATACATACAAATTGCATGGTCTGTGAATATTTTTAACATTTTGTAATTTGTGGTTAGGAACCATGGGTATTCTAAGAAATATCTTACAAGAATTGCAATCAGTACTGTGTGCAATTAGATTGTGATCCTCGTAGAATATTTCTGATTTACTAAAGACCCCAATTCACATCTTTTGGCGGCATTTTATGTTATATTCATAAATAACAATTGCTTGACAGTTGGCAAGTTACATCTTGACAAGCGTTTAATTGCAGAACTCTACCTCGGCTACACTACTTTCAATAGCTTCAACATATTAAAGCTGTATATTGGGAGATTCTGTCCGATTCTTTGTTGTTACGGGTCTCTTCCTGTTGGCAGCTTGCCTTAATTCTCAACTTAGCCCAATCTTCCCGCTTCTGTTTCAATGCTTACGAACTCACAAGTGAAATCTCGGTGTGTTCTGTGAATGATGTCAATGTGCGTATGCATAGACTTTTAGAAATCACGGACAAGTATGATGTTAGATGTGTGGTATATGAGCACATCACCTTGAGGTTGCTTCCGTCATTCTTGATGATCCATAGTGTTTGGCAGACATACCAACATCTGATGTGGCTGCCATATGCGGTATTAAAATGGTGTGTGTGCATATTAAACTACTTGGACAACTCATTTTAAGCAGGTAAGATCTTGTAGGTGATGCTTGTATAGTTAAAGCAGTTTAGAGTGTCTGCTTTCTAGCAGATCGAACAAACGATGCTGAATTTTGTTCCTGGAAATGAAATGGTGTATGCCATGCATGCATGTAGGCCGTCCGGTCCCACAGTCTTGTTTTGCTTATGTTTAGATATTGCCATCTTTAACTTAATTTTTAAATAGTTCTTTCTGCTTAACAGTATGATTTAGGTGGTCCATTGGTGCCGACTGTGACTAGTTTCTCTGCTCCACCTCCAACAACCTCTATTTGGGTCTTCTTGTTTTCTTTTGGAAAAACTTTCAAACATTATTCACAGAAAAGCACCTCTGACGCGCGTTTCTCATGTTTTCTTCTTTTTCCTCCGAAGAAGCCAATATCCTGCATTCCTGTTTCGCTCGTTAAGTTCATAGGCCGTTCTCTTCCTTCTGTGCAGCGCCTCAACAACAAACCAGTAGTTTCATGGATGTAAAACCACGTCAGTTGCGCACTTCTGGCGACCTCTTGTCATTAACCCTTTCGCTCCCAATTTTTTATTTTTGTATTATTAAATTTTTTATGTAAATCTTTCTTAACTGTAATAGATTAAATGTTTTTTTTTATAAGTTTGGATCAAATTCAAGGCCGGTTTTTGCAATTTTAGGCCAGGACGTATTGTCCCATTGGTAATATTTTGAGTGGGATGTATTCGTCCGAATGGGACTCAAGAAAAAAAAATCCTTTTTCAAGAATTCAAGTTTTATTAGAAAAAAAAGAATATTAATAAAAAAAACAATAAATAAATTAGAAAAGAAAACATATGCCATATTAATGAGGGATATGTATTATTTGTGGTAAATAGTAAAAATAGCAAATAGTTTTAGTACGTTTTTCAATCTGGTTTGCGGAGCATTGAACACAACGACGTCTTTGTGTTATATAACTTCTGGCATGTGCTCTCCGATATTTAACATATGTTTTAGTTTCTTAGATGGGCGACCAGAACTACGCCTTCTCTTGAGGTTCCTGATTTCTCCTTTCCGATACCAATCATCTGCTCAGCCAAAAGAACGAGAAACTGGAGTAGTTCTGGCTTTGTATGATGCAATTTAGAGTAGATTGTAGAGGCGTTTACAACCGCCATGTTCAATATCTTGAAGAAAACTTTTTTCCACCGTTTACTAGATCTTCGATTCAAATCATAAGTTGAAATTTTTTGATCAGCCAGATCCACTCCTCCCATTATTTCGTTATAGCTTTTAATTTCAACTGGTATAGGAACTTAAATTTTCTTACCGTCTTAAATTTTGCATAGACCTTTAGCGATTGTAGGTGGGTAGCAGTTTGATAATACTATTAATTCCTTTGAATCGAGCGACTTTGCAGCTAATATTCCACCATTGCTGATTCTGAAGTCCACCTCATACTTTTTTCAGTATGGTGATCATCATCAAAAGTTGGAATATTTTTCTAGATAAAGCATTTTTTACTAGCACATTACCAAGAGATGGGTTCATGCTCCAATAATCTTGCAGTTTTGGTAATCTATTATAACTCACGACAAGACAAATACCAAGAAAAGCAAGAATTTCATACTGATCTAGTTCTTGGGAACATCTCTCCTGATTGCTTTTACAGAATTTCAATATATGAGCAAGCTTTTAGTAAACAGTTTACGGAAAACATCTATCTCGTTGTGATTACAGGTTGACGATCATTGGGCATTTTTTTTTGCATGGAACATAGCTTGGAACTGGACTAGACCAGATAATGAAATCGTTGCTTTGTTCAGTACTTATAGGATGGTTAACGATTACCCTCATTTCTGGCTGAGAATGTTGTTCAGGTTCTACATCCGTATCTTCAGAAGTTGAATCCACATCATCAGAATGATCTTCAGTGCTTGATACCATTTGCTTAGAACTTGTCAAGAGGTTTTTTCTTTCCTTGAACAGCTTACGCGCAGCTTTTGATCGTTCTACAGTGCCGATCCGAATGGGAGTTCTCTTGGCAGATGTCAAGCATGTCCGGATAAAATCGATCAGTGTTACGTGTTACGCTAGCGGCAAAGGTTCTGATGGTACAAGATATCCCCTTTTCCCAGTTTGATGAGAAACTCTAGAACATTGCTCTTAGGTCTTGCCGAGAAAATCATAGCAATCATTACAAGGTATTCGCACACGTACAGAAAGCTCAAGACTTACTGAGTTATTCTGCCGTTTACAGAAAATCCGCACCCAAGATGACACTACTTCTATACTAGTACAGGAGTATGTCACAGCTTTTCAGGCTCAACACATCCAGTTCCACTTCTTTGATATCGATGATATCTGCTTTTTAGCATTCCAGGGTCCCCGGTAGTAGTACGTAGTTTATTGAAATTCTGAACATTTTAGTGCAGATTCGGATGTCGTTTTTCTTATTTTATTTCATATTTGTGAACAGAGAATTCGTCCTTGTCCAAAGCTCTTGGTTGCTAAGCAACAGTGGAGTTTTCGTGTAGTTGCATAGATGACCCCATGCATAGCCTCAAATCTAAACCAGGATTCTTTTGGTATGTCTGGGGCGAAAGGAGCCTACGCAGAGTTAATGTGTACGCATTTGTCCACTATATCTTATAGTCCACACTCAGAGCTATAATAATTAATGCACATTGCAATTTATGCAATTGAAAGGCAAAGGGTAATTTATCCTTTCGATTTAGAAGTTTAATTTAGGGTGGTTGTATACGCTGACTATGTTTAAATCCTTGAAAACCTCTATTCTCTTTGCTAACGGATTGGTTAAGAGAAAGCTTTCTGTTGTACTAAGACATGAAGCATCTGTGTCGTTATCTTCCCCACGTCGATGGGTTGAGGAAAGCAAACTTTATATGGAAACAAATTTGTCAATTCAACACGGCTAAATCAATACTTCCAAAGATGTAAAGAGTAGATCCATTTGATTTCTTAAGCCGGAAAAAGGAATCTCTTGACGCTAAAAAGAGTTGAGCATATATACTCGCACAATGGCTTCTGAAGTAGCTTCATACACAAAGAAGACAAGGAGACAATGTTGAGCTTTCTTTCCACGCATCTTGGACTGTTCTACGCACTGCGTCACTATCATTGCGATGATCTAAACCAAGAGTGTCTCGGCAAAGCCTGTAGGCATTAACAATTTGATTAAGAAAAAAACAGTTGGTGCATAAATCGAAGTGGCAATATATTTCTACTAAATGCCGTTTCTTAGAGATGATTCCTTTAATTCCCATTTAATATAATCTGAATAAAAAAACTAAACAATAAAACCGCTTAGCCTTCCTCACTCTGGTCGATTTTCCCAGCTCATTAACCCATATCTATTCAAAAATGTAGGTTGAGTACCGACTTGAACGTGAATATTACCTTAAACTCGGCACCTTATTTTTATCCTTACAAAAATGTTCACCTCATCCATTTGTAATGGAGTGTGTAACTATCATCTCGCCTTGCTAATCTGAGAAGTAACAACTCCTACCCTGAAGTGTCTCACCGAGGCTAGGATTGTGAAAAGATTTGCAATGCAAATGCTTCTACATTATAATACATGCAGTGCTCGTACTCTGGCAATCTCTTACAACACGACAGGCATTCAAACCGAGCAACTACGACAACAGGAAAGAAACAATTACGACTACAACAAGCCTTTGACACATGATGTAATGCGCCACACATCATATAATTGAATCTCTGCTCAAGCAGGCAAAACGAAGTGGAAGGATGAAAAAAAAAAAAAAAAAATAAAAAAAAAAAATCACTGACTGGACTAACTTCCACATCCCCCGGAATTCGGTGGTGCCACCTACTTGACCAATATTTGCACGGTAAACATACAAGGACATTGCTAAAATATTACGACCTCTTCTCTTACCTTTGTCGCATATATGGTACATACAAGTATGTATGTATGTTTGTAAGTGCCGCGGCCGCGACCAGGTTGTGGTTTTGGTGAGTAAATTGTATAATATTTCATTTGGTCATACACCGGGCATCGATGAAACAAACGATGGCACGACAAAACGGCTACTATGTACGTGATACGAAATCCCTATTTATTTACAATTTCTAGGCCGTGTTTACAAATGTGATGCATACTTTATTGATATTAATTTGTTGTTGGTCTTGCCTATACCTACATACCTACGTAGTGTTAACGAGCTGGTAGTCACTCACTTACTCGGATAGTTTGAGCAATTAAATTTAATTCGTTGCTTTTGCGCAATAAAATTGCAGTAATTAGCGCGCTCATTTGAAGAGCATTAAAGAAGACGAACAACGACTTACGGACGTTTTTGTCATATGACCTAAGACAGCGATAAAGTTCGTGCTCGTCGCTCTTATAAAGATTTCTTACGCAACTCACTAAATTTAAGCAGCTTCAAATGGTTTCAAATTGTGACTTGAGCAATTATATACTCGTACTAAGATGTCCAGTCCAAGTGTGGAACTGTTTGAGGTTTCAAATATGACAGACGATTTAACCAATAAGACCATGTTGATTGTTTCAAAAATTATTTCATTCGACACGTCCAAAATCACATTGAAACGTTTTCCACTCACGTTCCAATCACGAGATACAATGTAATCTATGTGATGATGATGTTGAGCTTTTTTTGTATTCGTTTCATTTATGGAAAGTTATACGAGTATCGAATTGGAGTTTTACTGACCCAATGCCCTATGGCGATGATATGAATTCATATCGTTTACAAAAGATGCAAAGATACAATATACAATAAAAAGGCATTAAGTGGGGATTTGTTTTAAATTGGAAATATTCCATTTATGGATACTACTTCGAACACGTGTTTTGGAATCACTTCTGATTAAGCTTTCAAAGACGTGAAAGCAAATATTTATGCGCACAGCTCCATTTAAGAACAGGACAAAATTTATAGCTGTTATGGGCCAAACAACAGTGTGGGTCCATTAAAACCCATTTTAATCCACCTAATTTTGATAAGCACAACCACGAGAACAAAGTACGCCAACCTCACCATCACTTTGAGAGTAGTTGTTTCTGTCTAATACTTCGTTTGATTTCTAAGGTACTGTCGTTGTTTGTATTTAGAGAACTATTGTACTTAGGTAGGCAAAGGCGTTCTGCAGTACGTTCGAGCTTACTATTCCTTATTGCCTAACCCATGCTGCTGCTGGTTCATTTGTCGTGAAGATATTATTTCGCTTAACACCCATTTTGATTGTTGATATGGAACTTCAAGATTTTAGATAATATCCTTTATGGTCCTTAAATGTGATACTTATCCATCGTAGCAGTTTGCTCGGCCTGTGGGATGTAATGCATTGCTTAGAACACGCTCAGATTCCAGTCGATGGATATGCTTTTGACCGCTCATATTCTATCTACAAGTGCTCGTATGTTATGTGCATGTACTTAGTTTTGCGGCATCTTTATTGAAAAATTTGTCGGCAGACCATTTACTCCTGTGGCTTTGCTGTACTTCTGCCGGGCAATGGGTCCTAAGTTTTCGTCGAAGTTGTACGGTGGAGCGCCCTAGCTCTTATCATTGACTGGGTTGCTTGGATCTCCTTATATTTTGCTAGCATGAAATAGGACCAAGTAACTCATTTAAGTAATCATTCAAGTCAGATTTGAGTCATAAAATGTCTCGATCTATTCGCATTCGCGATCTTCCTTTCCACGGAAAAAAATCAGCCTGAAAATCAATTTTTCTTCCGCCATTGTTCTCTGCATCGTTTGTTAATTTGCGTTCTTAGTGACGGGAAAATGGTTCGAAGTGCCGAATCTTTTGCCTTTGGTAGTGTTGCGAAAGTTTTAAACCACGAATACCAGCAGCTTGGTTTTAAGAGATGGATTGGAAATAGGATTTACTTAGGCTTTGTACCTCTAAGGTGCTTACTTACTTTATTGTCCAGAGTGAACTTGGCTTCAATCAGTAGCTCTTCGCATTTTACGGGATCGTACGCTAATTGACTTGAGAGCTGTGCCTTCAGCGGTGGTGTATATTCGTTCCACATGTTCAGTGTCGCTGTAAAGCTGATGGAGGTAGTTATTCTTCTTCTGCAAATTCCAGTAAATCACTCGGACAAATTTTCTCTTGAAGTAACCAAAGACATTTTCAGCTGCTTTAGATAATATTCATGCTTCCGCGTTAAGCAATAAGGTTATTCTATGATACATTGGTCGTTGTTCGTCAGAGAAACTTTTTCTTAGTTGAGTTCGTAGTTGGGAAAAGTTATGCTTCGTTCGAATTTCACGGGCTATAACAGCTATAAGCTTTTGAATTGATAGTGGAACGTAGGTAGATAAAACCTTTTAATACCTTAAAGTTATAAGTTTGCCATTGTGTCGTGTTAACCGAGCCGTTGATGTTGGGTATCCTTTCTTGCCGACAGCGTATACTTTGGTTCACTTTCATTTATCCATTATCTCCGCTTCCACTGTAACAATTGTAAGCGCTACAGTTCGAGCTCATTAACTTCTTCTCATAATGCCAGGGTGATCAAATGGAACGTAAAGGTGCTATCACCTGCGCCCACTTCCGATTTGGAGTTCCTGATCTTTCATAAAAATCTTCGGTGCAAACTTACCAGAGTTCCGGGAACTGAAGCTTTATAGCAGATCTAATCTTGAATCCGATATTCACAAGACTATTGTCTCCATAGTAAGCGCTATTCAGAGGGTCCCTTATCTACTACTATGATTGGGTTCATATTCTACAAATGAGTTTTTTTGTACTCTCTACGAAATCAACTCCCTTTGCTTTAAAAAGACCAGCAATAAGCACTTCTATACCAGAAGCTTTGCTAGTGGTTAGCGCACATTCTGGTACTCAGAAATCCTTTTAATTGAGTGGAATTGGATGAAGTAGCTCATTCTGACATAATGTTGGCCTTCATAATCGTTTAAATGCCCGCATAAACAATTGAAATTTTTAGTACCAACGTTCTCATTCTTATCGGTGGAGTCTTCTGTTTGTGTTTTGTGTAACTATTCTGGAATGTTGGTTCATAGTAAGCTTTATTTATCGACTAATAATGTCTACAGATGATCTTTCATTTCAAAGAAGTCACCGTTCCTATTTTCTTCTGTTCATGTAGAGCTTGTGAACTGTGCTTCTCCTTCCCTGAAACCACGTTTTGTACGACATCTGTTTCGCAGCCAAGGATTCCAAAATGGTTGTCAGTTTGTTAATAAATCCATCATTTGTCTTCCCGACCCTAATGCTGGCAATTTAGAGCTTCTCTAGAGGTCATCCAAAAGACTTGATCAGAAAGAGGCTTAGCAACCTACCGATTGCACCTTGTGACTGTTCGATGTCCTATTTATTCTGGCCTCCAAGGTATCTAAAGGGTGTTTTTTTAGAGGTATACAAATGCAATTTGAAATAAAACACTTGAGGCTAATGTTAATATCTATGATATTAGCTTTATTTAATAGATAATTTTATGCCATTAGTGATAATGGGGCGCAATCGTGAAGTCCAATTTTCCACAACTTTATTGAGCAACTGTATATCAGTATATCAGCAATAATACGGCGAATGTTGACTTCCAAATCGTCCAACGTATCTGGTTTATCGGCATAGACTAGTGATTTCACATACCCCCAAAGAAAGTAATCTAAAGGTGTGGGATCACAGGATCGGGGAGGCCAGTTCATGGGTCCATTACGCGAAATTATGCGTTCAGCAAATGTTTCCCGCAATAAATTGATTATGTCGCTCGCCGTGTAGGATGTTCCGCCTTCTTTTTGAAACCAAAGCTCTGTCACGTCAATGTCATTCAACATGTTTCTATAGCGCTCTCCATTGACGGTAGCATTCTGGCTGGCATCGTCCTGAAAGAAATATGGGCCGATGATACCACCACCCCATAAAGAACACCAAACAATAAGTTTTAATGGTTGTAAGGGCGACTCGACAAAAGCTTCTGGGTTTTCTCCACTCCAAATTCGGCAAACCAAAAGTGGGCCTCATCGGAGAACATTTTCACCGAACCTACGGCATGTATAATAATCACGCGGTTTCAACTCTTGCACAAGCTGGACCTTATAAGCCTTTAAGTCAAATCTTTCCTTAAAATCTTCCACAATGTGGATGGGCCTAGCTCCAATTACTGTGCACAATGGCGAATCGACTCAATCGGATTCTTCTCAACACTGCACTCCTCAACGCTGCATTCCACAATGGCAATAACTTCTTCTGTTCGCAATGTTTGTCGTCTTTAGGGACGCGTATTATCCACGAGAGTGTACATGGTGCGAAAATGATTCATCGTGTTCCGAATAACTTGCTCAGATGGACGATTATGTCGACCGTAAAAAGGACGTAGCGCACAATAAGTTTGGCGAACCCAACCATGGTTTTCAAAAGAAGCACAATGTGCACGTTGTTCTAGCGTTAATCTAATGGCAAAACGTACTAATCACAAATCAACTGTCAAATTGACAATCTGTAGAAACAGTGTTGCCAGTTTAAAAACTAAACCTCTAAAAAAGACACCCCTTACACTCGTACCTTGCATACAATAAAGTAATGGTCTGATTCGATCATATGTTTTCGAAACGTTTCGCATCCAGATTACTGGAATTATGTCAGCCACCTGGGTCAGGCGACAATCAAGTGGCAATCAGCCATCGTTCTGTTTGTTGAGGTATGGGACGCGTGTGCTCGGGGCAACGACATTACGTTCAGTTTGAAGATCAATCAGTTTTTATCAATTTTCGAAGTTCTTATCATTTAACTCATAAAGTACGATCTTTACGTGATCATGCTTGGGACATTCCTGATATATTTTGCCGAAGAAAAAAATGTTGTCGGATTGAAAACACGCGTCTGCTAACATGGTTGAAACTTCAGTATTTGTACTTTTGTCTCTCTTAGACTATTATCCAACATCCAAATAAGCGATGGTTTTGATTTTTAAAGCTGTCACAGATTTTTCTTCTGTCTATCCGGTCAGGAATGAATGCACAATTACTTCAGCCAATGCAGTTTCTTGTTTTGCAATATGTACAACTGAATTTGAAAATGGCTTGGATGAAATTTAAATAATCGCTCCCTATAAGTCATAAAATGAAGGTATTTGACAAATATGTTCTTTGCTTGCAAGTACAATAGCTTGCTTTTGTTAACTCAACTTATATTTTTCTATTATAATAAGTTGGTGATGTAACATAAATAAGGATAGTTCACTGACAGCTCTATGTACTTTTCTCACAATGCCAACCTCGTAGGCACATATGATTGATTTGGGAAGAATGTGTCACCGTTTATAATTGTTGAATGTACGAATATCATTCAATGATCTTGAAAGAACTGCTCGCCATTCTAATCTTTCTGATATTTATTCGTTTGCAAGCGAATGATGCAGCAGCGAGTGTCTCATTTTGAACAGATAAATTAGTTAAAACTGAGCCTCCTCGAAATTAGTGACTTTAAAATTAATAAAAATTTGGCAGAATTTATGATAAAGTCATATTTTTGCGTTATATACTCGTAGTTGCAAGTGAAATTCACTGATAATTAGTACAATACATATGCATGATACTCGTATTATAGTGAGCATATTGAACACACATTGAACAGCACCTGAGCGTTAGGAAATGTGTGTTCAATGTCCGCAGCATATGAGTACGAGAATATGACTGAATATGTCAAAATTGTAAGAAAACTATTTAAAAAAGGAACAAAGAAGTAAATATACGTTAATGACAGATATAAGTTAAGTTTGGAAACATAGGTAGTTAAAACATGCTTTTTTCTTACATTCTATTTTAGCTCCAAAAATAAATTCGAGCATTTATGAAGGCCTTATCGCTTTTAGATGAATTGGATTTAGATCAAGTGGATACTCCTTTGATATTTATTATAATACTTCTATCTGAAGTTTTTTTTTATTGACAATATGTCATGGAAATAAAGAGCAAGTATCACTCAGTCTGACCCTTTCGTTTTTTTTTTTAATGAATTAATTGCTGATTACCGATAGAGAAGCTCCAATTCAGTAGGAAAAAAAATAAGACCATATAATAAATCAATTCACTTGACATTTTACCAAGTTAATGAGTCTTATCGGTGAAACATTTTTAATTCAGACGTCAAGATTGCTAAGACCAATACAACGGCATGATTAGGTAAATCCCAGCATTAGCCATCCGATTTCAACAAGAAAACCCCCCTGGGGAACAAAGTTATTATTTAAATTGCAAAATGTAAAATACATAAATTTACGGGTGAACAGCATGCAACCAATTTTAGCTTCCGAGATAAACTTTATACGGTTATTAAAAGTGGAAGTAAGTGAGTGAATGATACTCTCATTCGCAATCTCTTGTAATGTCTGCTAAAGAACAGAGAACCACATACCACTATTTTAGATTTGAACGATTTTCTAAGTATAAGCAAAGTCTAAAATAAGCCATGGACATTTGCATGCCTGACCACAGCTTATACGGAAGTAATTGGGCACAAGATCAAAAGGGCAACACGTGAAACGCGTGCCGCATTTTAATTATTTACCTGACCCAGATAGTGAATTTAATTTTATTATGCAGCCCATGCAGTACATTAAGCTTTTGAGTTTAAGAACGATTTATGAATTAATGATTTGGTTGAAAATAATCTGACAATGATAATTGCAGCGTCTTGATCTAACGAGATTTAGCAGAAATCTATGTACGAGTACACGTATATTTTCCAATGCAACATAATAACCTGTTGTTCTCAATAAAGAATCAAACAGTGTTTTCCTTGAAAATAATTGGAAACTAAAGTTGGCTTCTGGTTACTAACGCTTACATTTGATGGTAGGTTACAGACCGGAGCGGTTCTGCGTTTAAAATAACATATGTCTTCAGCCAGTACGATCTCTAGGAAGGTCTCCCATTCCGAATTAGTGGAGTTGATTCCAACTGCGTGCACCACCGAAGAATATTTTTCCTCTTCTGCGTTTTGCCACTGTGATGGACCACGATTTTTCAGCCTGGAGCTCTGATGTACATGCGCTCTAATAACCTTACTAGTTTAGTGGCAATGTCGCTTACAGTTTTTGCTCTATCTTCTCCTTCACCCTCCACCTTCTTGGACAGGAGCGAGGATCAGACTGGTAATACTTTGCTCAAAACAGGCCAGAGATGATACAGTTCTTGTAGAACGCCTTCTTCTCTGTTCAAAATACGGTTTTACTATTTAATTTTCTTCTTAGTAAGTAGAAACAGCGCTTGGTAAGAACTGTTCTTCACATGCATTTCTTGAGATGATTCGCTCACCAAAGTTTTGTCCCAATAAAGTAATAGTTTGACCCGATGTATGACATGTTCTGCCCATTTATCTCTTAGACGATTGTTATTAACAAAGGCTGTAGCGCTCGCCATTGACTGTAATGTTGGTTCGTTCTTTAGTTTTGGAAAACGAATGGGCAAATTATGACTCCCGCATGCAAACCGCAGCAAATAGTTAGGTTAGGTTAGGTTAAACAGAGGTATGATGGATATGCCACAGACACCAGATACCAAAACGGGCCCATCGCGATCTCTGTGGAACCAATTGAATTTGTTTTCAAATGGCAAAAACCAAAACTATCACCCTGGTGAAATACCCAATTTCCCTGCAAAAGGCAAGAAGGCCTTTGAAGTTCGTGCCGTCTATTTCCTCTAGGTTTTCGAAAAATGTTTTTAGGTTTTCCCTAAAAATGTTCTTCGACTACGCTATATTGCCCCTCTCATTCACACAGTATGTGTGTTATGTCCTCAACTGCTTGCAGATCACCGCAGAATCTGCAAATATCCGTATCCGACAATTTGTTTGTCTCTTTGCGTCTCTTTGCGTGTTGCCGCAGGAGACAATGTCCTGTTTAATTTTATTAACTTTCTAGATCATTTGCCGTCAAATATGGATACGCTGTGTCCTTCAAGGCTTGACCACCTTAGGTTGGCAGTCTTTGTGATTTTTTCCTCGATAGTGTCCCTCACTATGCAAAGGGGTGGTTTGATGTTGGCAACCTCACTGTTGTCGAGTACCCCTACTTTTCTTGCATGCTCGTCTGCTTGTTCATTTCCTTTAATACCACAGTGTCCTGGCACCCAGCACAGTCTCACCCGGTTCTGACTGCATAATGCCTCGAGCATTATGCGACTGCCCCCTTCTGTATCAGAGTTGACGCTGGTTGATTCCATTGCCTTGAGTGCGGTCTGGCTATCGATGTAGTTAGCCATATCTCTTTCGGATATCGATCTCATTTGCATTAGCTCAGCCACCCTAAGGACAGCCAGAACTTCTAATTGTCTTATAGTTTCTTAGACACTCTTAGTTCTGGGTCTTCCTTCCTCTGTTTTCGTGAAAATTGCAATTTCATTTGACCTGATTATTGCAGTTTTTTCCCAGTCCTACCTCTCCGAATAAATAATATCATACGGGATGTCGAAGTCGACCAAGGAAGGAATTTCATCCGTTCGAATTGGATTGCCTGGCAGTAGCTCTGTTAGGACCGTGCCATGTCCGAAACTTGAAGTACAAATAGTATACAGCACCAAATAGTAACTTTTTCGGGATATAATGGGGTCTCGGGAGTCTCGTGAGGATTGTACTCACCCCTAAAAAGGCGATTTTGCTTGTTAACATACCCATTAAGCGAGAAATGGGCCTCATCACTTAAGATGATTTGACGGTAATTCGGTGCAACTTCCAGTTGATTTTTACTGAACGTGGGACGCAAACGATAGTCCATTTGCTTCAACTGCCACATGAGTTGGATCTTGTATAGCTATATATTTAGTATTACAAAATCTTTCCTCAAAATCTTCCATGTACTGGACGGGCAGAGGGCGAGTTGCAGAGAACGGCGTCGAATCGAACAATTTGGGTCCTCGATCACATTCACCACTACAGAGGCGATGGCTTCTTCGGTACGCACAGTATGAGCTTGTATTGGATGAATATTATCTATAAGAGTATATGAAGACATAAATTGATCCATAGTATTGCGTATAAGCTGATCAGATTAATGATTATATCAGCACTGTAAATTGGGAGTAGTGCTCTATAAGTTCGTCGCGCAGAATTTGGAAAAACTTTTCCACGATTTCTAAACGTTGTTCGGATGTAAGTCTCTACGCTCTAATTTGCCAAAGTGTATTGAACATAAATGTGCCCAGACACGTGCCCAGTCTGACAGCTGGTTTAACAACAAAAAAAAAACACCCGATATGTGAATTATGTGAATGACTTGCACATGAGTGACTAGTGTCGTCTAAAATTATGGTTATGGAACAAAGTTGGAACTTGCCTTCTGTGTTAAGGATGCATCTTCAACTGCTTCATTATTACATTCATATTTAGATGATTACATTCATATTTAGACGAAGTCTGATGGCGAAGATGTTAAATGCCAGAACAGTTAACAATTTCCATGAAAGGAAATACAACAACTTATTGATCAGATACAGGATAGGTCTTGCTGATTAATGGTCTCAGCCAGGATATACAAATATGTAGTTTCTCTTCTTCTTCTTGTTCACTTCCTTCTTTAAATGTTTTTAAAAGGTGTGCTTAGTGTTTCAGTGTTTTTTATGTTAAAAATTAAGCTTCCCTAATTTCTTCCCGCCTTTCCTTGGCCAATATAGCTCAATTTCACTCTCAAATTCGCCTTTTTCAAAGCTGCATAATAATTCTCGTAACCTTTTCATGTTACGAATGTACTTAGAATCACATTGGTAGCGTTACAGTGGTTAAATTCGTCAACTTCTAAGCAGGAGGTTCTAGGTTCAAACAATGGTGGAAAAATGTAGCAGGTTCCTCTATCTGTACACAAAATGAAAAGGCGATTAACACAGTGAGGTCAGACAGTATAGTACATATCGGACTGTTGCGCCACGAATTTATTTAGTTATTGCCAATAATGCAAAAGTTCCAGATGTTAAGAAACTTATATCCTTTATGTATGATACTATGGATCAATACGCGTGATTTTCTCGTTTGTTACTTGATAACGGAGTTGGTGGCGGTGTTTTCTCAGATGAGCTAAATCTAAGCCTCTCTTTCCGTCTTCCAAACCACTGTAGCGTGTTCCAGGCGGAAATTTTCAAGTCCCTGGACTCCGTCTCATTATATTCTAAAACCGCCCTTGAATGCCGATCATCTCTCATGGAGATGGCAGAGTAGTTCAACATTCACCTTTGTTGGGTGCCAGGCCATAGAGACATTCCAGGGAACTGCAGAGCCGATGAAGTCGCCAAAATTTTAACCACTCTACCTATTCTACCGGAGAAAGGTAGTATAGGTATACCAATCACTACGTGCAAACTAACACTAAAGCTGGATGCCAATAAAAGAACAGACCTTAGGTGGACTGCAGGGCAAACATGTCTAGCGACCAAACAGATCTGGCCAATGCTGGATCTGAGTCGCTCTAAGTGTCTGATCCTTTTAGATAGGAAACATCTCAGCGCCATAATAGGTGTCATTACTGAACACTGCTTCATCTAGGAGCTTTCTTCTACAACGACCTAAACGAGTTAGAAAACATAGACGTTAATAGTCTCCTACGCTTTCTTATAAGCTCAAACTGGTTCCAGTAGTAAGAGGATCATAGATCCACGTGGCATTACAATAGGCCAATACGCATAAGTGGGTTGGTATTTCCAACCGCCACTCTTACCTAACCTAACAGTACCCCGGACTATTATTGGACTATATCGAGTACATGCCGAGGAAAGCTACGTTTAATTCACCAAAATGTGGAATGGTAACATTCCTGATTCTGGTCTTATGACTGCTATAACCATTTTAATTGTGGATTTGTGCACATGTTTTAAGTTAGCTTTTTGTTGGTTAGCGCTAGGTTGTCTAGACTTAACTTTTAGTCTATATTATAGGAAAATAGTATTGGTTTAAAGGTTTTGAAAAAAGTCTAACTCAACATCATCACCCCTTCGGTGATATACAAGGGTGCGCAAAATTAATCATCCAATTTTGTGTTTGAATTAATTTTTTAATAAATAAAAAAAATAATTTTGAGTGATGGAAATCTTTTCCATGACTTTCGAATATTCTCCTTAAGGGCTGCGATTGGCTGCGGATTGTTGGCATAAACCCGTGACTTCAAGTAGCCCCAAAGAAAGAACTCTGGGATGCTTAAATCGGGCGATCTTGCTGGCCATGCCAAATCACCAAAACGGGAGATTACGCGACCAAGAAACGCTTCCTTCACAATATCCAATGTGGCTCGTGCTGTGTGTGCTGTCTTGTTGAAACGACACGGCAGTAAGAATTCGTTTATCATGGCCATGATGTAGTGGCTCTTCATGCATCACACGCGGATTTTCAATGCCCTAGAAATGAAGATTTTACTTATTGACGCAACCGCTTAAGTGGGAATGCGCCTCGTCGCTCATGACACAAAATCGTCATCTTCTTTGTTGAGATTGCGGATGGCTTTACAGTAATTCACACGCGACTGACGGTCAGGAGGCATTAACTGATGCACTGTTTGCACTTTGTACGGGAACATGTGTAAGTCTTTCACTAAAATTCGGTGTAGGATCCGTCTGGTGATGCCCAATTGCGTGGCCCGTCGTCTGGTTGATGTTTCTTCGTTCTCAGCGACATTGGCAGCCACAGCCGGGATATTCTCGGCCGAACGACCAACCTGGTCGCATGGTTTCCTGTGGTTCCACTCTTTTCGAGTCGAGTAGCTAAGCGCCGCAATGTTTTCCCATTTGGCGCAACACGATTAGGAAATAGACGTCGAAATTCACGCTGCGCTAATATCACCCACCGATTATTGGTCAAAAACATCGACACAATTATTCCACGCTCTTGCGGAGTATAGCGCTCCATTGCTTGTCTGTTTGAATACAGCAACCGTCTAGTTTACAAATGTCAAATATGATTGACGTACCACGCCATTTGCAAAAGTTGTACCATCTGATTTTTGGAAAAAATGTCTTACTTGCGATTGCTCAGGGTAATAAGAGCATCAATAATATCAAGCAGCGATAGTCTATCCAAAAGACACTTTGGGCCAGGTGAAACCACTATATTCTCAAGAATTTCGATCCCAGAGAGAAAACATTGAAAGTCTCAGGGGTGAAATTTAAATTTATTAATATATTCGAACAATGATTTCGCCCAAATCACGGATCAACTTGAGCTGTAATATTTGTTTATCGTGCAAAATGAAAGCGCCATATTATTCAACAAATTCAATTGCTAATTAAACACTATCGCTAATTATCAGTTATCACTTCTAATTTTTTTTCAAAACAATGAAAAATTTATTATTTCCACGGAATAGAGTAACCAGAATGCATATATTTACACAGCATGTAAATAAAAATGATTCAGCGTTAAATTTCGCGAAAAAAATTGAATAGAGCCACATTTATAGGGTATCTAGAATTTTTTTTTTGTTTGTTTTTTCGTAATAATTTTATTGTTTATAAAAAGTGAAAATTAGTACAAAATTGTTTATCAATCATCATTCATGATTCGCCTATTACTGATGCAATTGCATTATTTCCTAACTGATAGAATGCAATTTCCCTTTCCTAAACTTTACACTTCTGAAAATTGTTTAATTGCTTGTTTTTGTTTTTGTTTTAGTAATGTTATCTATTAAATTAGACACCTTACTATGACGTTAGTTACTTGCAGCTAAATAAACAAAAATCTCGATTAAATAATTAAAGACAAGATAAATAAAAAAAAAAAACACCGTAAAACAACGAATCGAGTTAATCCAGTTTTTATACTTGTCGACATCATATAACGTGTGACGTTTGAACAGCATCTACTTTGGATTGTTTTTAATCCAACAGGTTTTTGATAGGATTATCTAATATAAGAATGAATATATGTATTTCCATTGCAATATTTCAGATATTATTAAACAATATTCTCGTGATAAATTGATGCTCAGTTACATTCAGCTGGGTACATGTACTGCGAGCACAGTATTAATTTGAATTTACTCGTAAGTGACGTACGTATATGAGAAAGTTAATCCTATCATCTATCAAATGTAGTGTCTGTATATTCAAGTGAATTGTTTAAAAAAAAAAAAAAACTGAAACTTACAGACGATGGTCTTTTCCTTTCACTTTTGCAAGTGTTTCTCGATTTGCTTTTCACAGATTTATTTAAGACTTGCCATAATGACTTCCTACAAGCTTGTAGGATAGATACATCTGTTTTTTTTTTCAATTTCAATTTGTAACTTTTTTGAAGCAGATTTTAAGTAGGGAGCACTGAGACCTGTTAAAAGTAGTTTCTTGCTTCGCACGATTATCTTTTAAGTATTTCCAAGCATCCTAAAGCGCTTAGCATACTTATAATAGAAAAAGTTTATATTATAAATATTTGATACTTAGCTGACATTTATATTCTAATTACAAGGACTTCGGAAACTTTGCAAAATTAATGGCAATTCATTGAGTACCTCAATGTAATAAGTAACGGCTAACGCTTTTAGAGTTTTAGAATTTGACAGCAATGTCATACTTACAAAACATTTTCCTATCCCACAAATGGTGGAAATAACCGACAACACAGGAAGTAGTTCACAATATTGATGCGATGAGACTAGAAGTGTTATGGAAAGAAAGTCAAAATTGTCAATCCAAGCAATATTGCTTGCAACTACATATAACGTTTTTATATGGTTCCACCATATGTGTTGAATGTTGCATCTAGACTTGAACTTGCATCCAAGATATACCAAAAAATACTTATTAGAAAGAGTTCTGAAGCAAGTGGCATAAAAACACATTTTACAGATGGGGCACATTTTCACATCTCTGTGTACGTTAATATGGCTGTCAATTATCTAGTGATTAAGAAAAATCACTACATGCACAATAAGACACTGCTTGGCCTGCATTGTGGCCAGACGTATCCAATGGTTCTTATTACTCAGAAAAGATGGTGGTTAAACAATCATAGCCAATGATCCGCATTATAGGCGCTTGTTAAACGAGTGCCACATGACATACAGCGGCGACATGGTGAAAGTATAACGCTTGATCTACAAATTAAAAGAAAAACAACGGTGGTAACTTCTGTTTACTTCTGTTTTACGCCATTTGGAGTCGTCAAAAAAATAGTAAGTCGTCTTTAACTATGCATGAAATGACCAAAGGAAATGACAGTGAATGGAAGAGGCTAGGCCTTGGTGCACACCGAACTTCGAATGTCCAGAGACGTACAATTCTTATTGTGGTGTGAATTTTGTGCTTTCGTATTTATCGATTCGGAGTTACTTATCCGACAATGAAACGCAACACCCGTAGCTAAGTTCGAAGGCTACTCATGTTGATTTTCCAAATAACTCATAGTATTCCGAATGCAGATTTTGATAAATATCTCAATTTTTCTGCTCATACATATGTACGAGTATATATGTATGCAGAACTTACTACCAGGAACATACAGGTTCTTATTATTTTTTCCATTCAACAGCAGTAGATTGGGATCACTTGTGCCGGTATCCGATTAAATTTGCAACTTCTAAACTGTCCTTATGAATTTGAGGAGGTCTCAGAGGTTACAGTACTCCTGGGGAAGATAATTATGCCTATTTAAAGGTCGGTACAGTCAGTCACACACTATATGTTATGTGATTTCGTTATCCGCTAAATAGACAATAAGATGCATGAGACAGATTGATTTTATAAAGGTTATACCTCAGACTATACTGTCCGGAAATAAAGTTGGAAAGTTTTCTGATAAATGTAATTCTTTTTGAACATTTATCCGGAATGTCAGGTGTTGCTCCTTTCCCTACTTGTTCATAGGCTTATAAGCGTCAAGCTTCTAGTAAGCGAAAGCACAGAAGAGTTCAACACCTACAACATATACATATCTACGCCGCTTCGTTACCTTTAATGTCACTGTGACCTGGTACCCATCAGAGTTCATTCTTACTGTGTTTAACTAGGTTTTGAAGGACACTCTAGTAGTATGATGCTGTGATGCTGTTTTTGAGTTCATTCAATGAGAACACAACGTCTTCAATTCAATTTAACTACTGATCACTTTAATGTCTGCCGCGATATTGATTTTGGCGTCCATAATTAACGCACGATGTTAATTGTAAATAAAACAACAAGTTTTCAGAGGATTATCTTAGTATTTTTTATTATGATAGAAGGATCTATGACAATTATGTGTGAAACAAAATATCGGCCAAATGCTCGCCACAGCTTCGGTGGCATACCTCTATCCGATGGTCCATATTGTCAATGACTCTGAGACATAATTGAGGTTCAATGTCGTTAATGTGCCGAATTATCTTATCCTTTAGCTCTTGAATTGTTCTTGGCTTATTGACGTACACTTTTTCTTTTAAGAAAGAAGTCCAACGGTGTCAAATCACATGATCGTGGCGGACAATTAACATCGCCACGACGTGAGATAACACGGCCATTGAATTTCTCGCGCAAAAGAGCCATTGTTTCATTGGCTGTGTGGCAAGTGGCACCATCCTGTTGGAAGCACATATCGTCCAGGTCTATATCCTCAATTTCTGGCCACAAAAAGTGCGTTATCATCTCGCGATAGTGAACACCATTCACGGCAACTGCTTGGCCGACCTCATTTTCCAAGAAGTACGGCCCGATGACGCCGCCAGCCCATAAACCGCACCAAACAGTCACACTTTGTGGATGCATCGGCTTTTCAACAATCACTCGTGGATTCTCATTTGCCCAAATGCGGCAATTTTGCTTGTTAATGAATCCACTGAGGTGAATGTGTGACTCGTCGCTGAAGATGATTTTCTTTCTAAAGTCATCATTCACTTCTGTCTGTTCGTTCAACCAACCATTCGGGGTATTGACGACGCTTGAAATGGTCAGTAGGCTTCAGCTCTTGAGTCAATTGAACTTTATAAGTGTGAGGTTGACGGCTCTTCTGCCACACTATCGCGAACAACAGCAATATTTTCCGCAGAACGAACTGGGCGAGCATGCACATTTTCTACAGACCCGGTTTGTTGAAATTTGCGCATAATTCTCGCGATTGTGGACACATTTTGTCGATTAAGCTGACAAAAAAAAATCATGAAGTGCACGAAATGCATTTTGATTCGAACGTCCATTTTCGTAAAAAGCTTCAACAATTTTAAAGCGCTGCTCAATTCTGTACCTCTCCATGGTTGAATTTGTCAAACATTGAAACAATTAACAAATTAAGTGACTCACAATTAACATCGTGCATTATGGTTGGGGACATCCTTAGCGCTTTAGTGACTGAGTCAGGCATCTGCACCGATAACACAATTTATTCTCTGACCATAGTTATATACGGTTTATCAATAAGGACTTCACAACTTTTTTTTTAAATAAAACGCAAACCATTTGAGATATTTCAAAACCTTTATTATCGGCTTGAAGTACAGTCAAAACCTTTATGAATGGAACTCGACTTCGTTCATATGGCCACCGCGGGCACGTTTGCAGCGGTCAACTCGGCCACATATTTCGGCCGAAACGGCCGCTATTTCGCGTTCAATGTTGGCTTAGCCCCACAGAAAATAGTCAAGCCACGTTAAATTGCACGAACGAGGCGGCCAATCGACTGGCCCATTTCTTGAGATAACACGCTCACCATACTTACTCTTCAATAAATCGATTGTAGCGTGTGCTGTGTGGCTTGTGGCATCATCCTGTTGAAACCACATGTCGTCCAAGTTTCGTCGTCCAATATCTTCCAATTCGGTGATCATGGCGCGATAACGTTGACCATTCACAGTAACGAGACTATCGTTATCGTCGACGAAAAAATATGGCCCAGTAACGCCGTAGATGAAGTGGTGATTCATGCAGCACATGTGGATTTTCACCCGACCAATAACGCATATTTTGCTTATTGACGAACCCATTGAGCCAATAATGAGCTTCGTAACTGAAGATGATTTTGCGATGAAATTCATCATCCTGGCGCATCTTCTCCAGGACCCAATCGGAGAACGTACGTCCCTTCAAATGGTCCATCGGCTTCAATTCTTGAGTCAGCTTGATCTTGTATGGGTGTAAACCAAGACCCTTAAGCAAAATACGCCATAATGTGGTCTGAGCGATGCCCAATTCTTGAGAACGCCGTGGAATTGACTGATTTGGATCGTTTGCTACGGATGCCTGAACGACAGCGATATTTTTGACACTTCGACCAACCCGTTGTCACACTGTCACGGCAACATCACACAACGAATATGTAGACTCAAATTTTTGCACTAAACTTGTTATTGCCTGTCTACCAGGGCGAGAATTACGATCGAAAATTGGAGTTAACGCTCTTAAAGTTGCATTCACCGACTCCGAATTTAGGTAGAAAATTTTTATAATTTGCAGACGTTGCTCGTTCGTGAACTTTACCATGATGAAAATGTTGAGTTTACTGAATAAATTGACAGTGTGACAGTTTGATGATTAGTGAGAGAGTGCGTTCACAAATTAAATTGACAGTTGTCAAGTCCCAATTGGAAAACCCTTTACTCTAAAATTTCTTACAAAATTAGATCTTGCATCGCTCCTGTGATGCCGAAACCTGCTTATGTTTGATGTGGAAAACAGAAAAGTTAAGGCTTATCAACCAATGTAAACTCGATACCCTACACCGTTCAAACTATTTTGACCTGTGTAATAAACAATCGTTTTAAAGCTCACAGATTCTAAGTTTAATGATATCTGACTACAAAGTGCATAAGCAATCGCTCTTAATAGTTTTCGAATACTCAATGCATTATGTTCCCAAAATTATTTCAGTTAATTTCTACAGCTGTCACACCACAAACATCTCTTAAATTTTCGTCGCTTAAAAGAGTTCATGATTGGGTAATTTACGTATACCACTTCTAAAGGACAACTGAGACTAGCTACCGTTTCCTTCTCAACTATTTCTGCAAACTGTCATCGAACTTTCGAGTAGCGATGTCGTTAGGTGCCAAAGAATAGTAAATTCGGTAGTCACAGCATCTGAAGAGATGTTGAAATTCTACATAACCAAAGAACCATTCATTAGTTTTTTTTATAAAGAAAGCAACTTCGAGGTCTGAACTATTGAAGGCAATACTCTTTGACTCATTTTTGAATCGAACATGCATTAAATTTAGTAGTCCAATGAACTGTTCAATGTAGTCACGCTGACTACACCAAATGTTTCGATTATCAAAAATTAAATTACCTTTGACCTCAAAATTTGGAAAATAATGTCAGTCAAAAACTCTTATCTCATTTAATAATCTGAACTCCTTTCCTTAAATTCCAATAAAATCTGCAAGTTAACATCAAAAAAAATGTTCAGTGGCACTAAGTCAAAAGCGAAAGCTATTAAGATGACTTGCTGGCCACTTATTGCGACCCAATGCCCTCGCTTTTCACAATAACCTGTAAACCTGATTTTACAAAATAAATTTCAAGCTTAGGAAATACAATATCATTCACACATTACTCCCGATTATTTATTAAAAATAACTTCTTTGTAAAATCTTAAAGTATTACAAAAGGTCAATTAACACCAACAACCCAGGAAGAGAGTGTTGATATACCATAAACAACGCGCAATATTGTCAATTAGCGCGTTTCGAACTCAATCGATTTATAATCTTCGTGTTTTGAATTTTTTTTGTTTTTTTTTTTTAACTTCAAAACAATGGAGTTTTTTTCCTTGCCACTGTCACATTTGAGAGCCAACGTACTGGACTACGAGGTCATTAACGTGTTTGTTTTGGAATTTGATTACCATCAGACGCCTGGCTACATGTCAATCTAGTAACAATACCCACATCCATCACCAAGTCCTTTGAGCCATCACTTACCGCATCTTTATACGTGACCAAATATAAACAAGTTGGCGACATTTTTTCCACAATACTCGTAAGAAATCATGCTGCCAACTTAGCCAACGGACAATTTATAGTGGTCAAGACTGAGAAAAAAAATTTAAATACTCTATTCGTTTTAAAATGACGCATCGATGATACGAGTACTTGAAAGGTTCTTGACTAAATGCATCACGTACGCATTATTCATTGCATTACTGTCGTCTACCAAAGTTACTACATCGCCAGCGATGCGTTTTTAGTTTTCATATCATGCGATTCTCAAATGAAACGAATTTCCTACTGAGCGCAATGGTAGCGTGCCAAGTGTTCTACAGGTGCATGAATACACCAGGAAATACGCGTACTCTAACCGTGGACAGTCAAACAGACAGATTGCCTGAATTACCATATTTGCATAACAAAGCAATTAATGATGGAGCGACATGCGACGCTTGCTAATTGAGAGTGGCAGCGGTAGTATCCGTACCCTCTTATTAGCCATTTCCCAAAAACGTTATTTCATTGCATGTTTTTTGTGTAGAATTTGTGAAATGATTTCACCTATTCGAGTGGAATTGGTTATAAGTGTGGCTTAAATATAGTAACAGGGTAATGTAACTATTTCAACACGCCTGTCACCATCGCCGGCCCGATAGTGCCGGGCCGCCGCCGCCGGTACACGTGTGGACAAAAACTTCAGTGGAAATCATTAGCCGGACTACTGACTGGCTTAACCTGTTTTCGACAGATTGCTTTATAAGTGCTAATGTGGACGCACACATACTGGCGTTAAGGTCAATAACCTTTCAAAGAGCAACCAATAACATTGTGATATGTTTTCATTTGCAGATTGACACAAATCAGAGGCGCAAAGATCTATTTACGAATACTACTCGTAGTACTCGCATTACACTCTTCTGCGTGAAGTCAGTAAGCGTAGTTGATTTGTTGTTTTGTGTTAAGTTGAATGCTTCTTTCTATCTACTGACACAATGCGATATGACACACCTGTCAAATTTGGAGGGATTTATGAGTTGTAAAATTCGACAATTACTCGAAGGCATAAATATGAATTATGAGCTGAGGTGATTGCAAATGCGCGCTGCAATGCATCGTTTTTTTTGTAATACATTTTTAGCAACAAATACACGTCTTTTGACAATAACTTGTGAACAAAGCCGTTAGGATGACTTACAATCGAATACTGGGAAATTGATTGAAATCGGTTTTGACAACGAGTACATATTGAGTTTTATGGAAGCATTTAAATGCGAGTTTAACGGAATATATTTTCGAAGATCGTGGATCATGAGTTTGGAATGCAATTATTGTGTTTTGACAGCTATCGGGTATGGCACGATTTTATGTGGGTTTTGGATTTTAATATGATAACATTTTGAGAATTGCTTAGAAATGACACATTTCATTTGGTTTCCTCAAAAGTAGATGACAATACATCACCTTCTTTAGAAAATGGTTTTCATCCGTTTGGTATAAATTTTTCATTTTATTATTTCGAGATTGTTGATTGTTAATAAAAATCATAAACTTATAATACGTGAACAACCAATAGATCGTTGAAGACAAATTTACGACCTCGTTCCAATTTCGTTTTTCAAAGTATTCAAAAAATTCAACTAACAGTCGCTTTTTTGTTTTCTAAATCGTAGGCACACAGCTTTGACCAAGTTTTCTGGCATTCACGATTCTGGCATTCATACATTTCGAGGCAGGTATTCCAAGGTCTTTGTAGCTGGGATGGATGGTATCATCCATTTGTTCGATGTGGTCAAACTATTGTGTTCTTCTTAACGTAGCTTATAAGACTACGTCCATAGCATTTTTCCTGTTAAAACAAGCTTGTTAAAGATATATAACTGGAGTGGCATGGCAACTACGGTTGTGCTCACAATAAGCCCAATTGTCAACGGAAGCTGGGAACGCACCCAGTCCAAGGGCGCAGTCAGGTTCTAAAAAAATCCTTTTCTAAGCATTGCCTAACAGGTTAATTGGTGAAATCAATTCCTGTTCTGTTGTCACCTGAGACACAAGGCTCAAGAAATTTAGCTTTCTAATTCTATAATATTTAGGGAACCATTCTTAAACTAGGTTGGAAGTCATAAGAGATTTCAGCAAGTCCTTAAGTGCAGCTTTCCTGTCGCTACAAGCTTAGTTTTTTTCCCCGCTCCACATATATTCCACAATATTTTCATTGCCATCAGGATTACGTATGTATTCGTTGGAAGCATGGCGCAAGTTAATCAAATGAGGAGTGAAGCAAAAGGTCATTATCCTCCACGAAGACGAAAGCTTACATCAGTTTTAGAGCCATCCGCGAAGATATGATTATGTGGTTAAAGCTTGTCCTGAGTGCAATGACAGTCAACTTCGTATTTTCACAGCAACTTATTGGCACTAACTGCTCGTATCACTTCTTATTCGATGAAAATTTGCTCAAAGAGCGCAGATCTTGAAATGAATATCAAAGGCAGCGATATTCATTTATGCATCCAGCAAGGCTTTCTTTAGAGTCAGGTGGATAGTCTCTGGTTTTTTACTTTAACACCTGGCGGGTAGGCTTAAGTTTACGGGATTAACATACATACATGTGAGCAAGGATATGCCTTGCCATTGCTCTCCGTCAATCCATTGATACAAATTTGGAACTGTGTTGGAGGCAAAAGTTCAACCCTTGGTATCAGTCGAAGCCGACCTAAAACCTCTTACTGATCTTAGGGTCACAGCAACCAATACTTATTGCAACTCTACATTGGGCCAATGACCCTTCCCCCGCGATTTTGGGTTTAAACCACAGCTACCTCTATCAAGTCAGGCCCGGGTCGAGATCTGGGGGGCTCCTGACTCCCCCTATGGTACCGTGATTTAAGACCTGGTAGGGTCTTCCGGGGTCCTGCCACCAAAAGGACTTATGACCGGCAATTTGCAACTGGTAAAATCGTAGCAACCTTCGGTGGCGTCATCTGAAGGTGTTTACGATAAGACCAGTACTTTTCTCTGCCCACGCGTTTTATTAGACAACGTCATTAATGGGCGAAGCCTTGATAATTGAGCGGGGGTCCAAAGTCAGGTGCAGTAGTAGTGATGAATTTGCGTAAAAGCGTGTTCAACCAAACACCTTACTATAGGTTAGAAAAGCCGAATACAGAGCACCCACTTCGCTGACAAGCCACATGTCTTCCCAAATGCTACATTACATTGCAACAAAGCCAACAATGCTTTTGAGTCTTCCTACGTGACGTGCTCTAAAATAATTCGATATCCTTTATGACATTCACATATGTTCTTAACTTAGTTGGAGAATCGGCCTTTCGGCTTCCTATTTCTCGTGAAGAGAACAAAATCACTCTTGAAAGGATTGACTTAATGCTCACTTCTAGTGCATCACTCATTGATTACGTCTAGGGCTTCTGCACTCTACAAAGAGCTATTGAGAGCGCTTATCAGAAAATGCACCATGTTGTGAGCATAGATAAACATGTTGAAGATAATGTCTTCCGTGTTGAGGCTTTAAAACTTCAAAGTCTTCTTGCTGGAACCTTGTAGATCTGGCAGACATTCGATTACTTTGTATATGTATATGGTTTTATCCAGGGACCAGTTTTTATGTTTGTAAGCAATGCAATCGTTAATTAATGTCATAGCCATGAGTTCTTGTTAAAAAAATATTTTTGGTGTTTAATCTAGGAGGATTTTATTTCCTTTGATTCTATAGTTCCACTGTTTTAATACGAAAGTTGATTGCCTTTAATCCTTCAGTGAAAATTACCCTTCCGAGCATTTTATTTATATTTCAGATGTTAAAATCCAGTCTATTAATCACAAAAAGCATGCTGGTAACCACAGGGCTCTATTTTGTCTCCGGCACTCTTTTGATTTTCATTACCGATGACGTTTTTCTCTGGACCTTATTTTCGTTTCCATAAGGAGTATGGAGTGCTCTTCAAGAACAATGCAGGTACAACCGCGGCGTGTTCACATTAAAATCCGACATTGATAGCAAACTTGAGTACCAAATGCGTCAATGACAAGAAATATTTAGTGTATTGGAAAACTCCCTGGATCTGCTGGAGAACACTCGAAGGACATAATTTTAATTTTTAAGTTTTATCGAACTTAACAATTTCCCTTTAATTTATTTATAAGTGGAAGCCATGAGGGTCATACGTGTACATAGATCTTCGATTTGAAAACGTATGCCCGTTCGCCTAATGGAAAGCGTAGTCTGTCTATAGGGCGTCACAACTTCTCTTTTACAAAACTTCTGTGTGCCTGGTTGTAACTAGCTCCTGATTAGTTTGGCTTTTACAATTTACTTCAATTTCCTAATTGCCACGATGTCTGCTGAGGCAATATATTTCTTTAAAGTACAAAATTTAAGCTGTTTCGTGTAGGCTTAATTTTGCCATTTCTCAGAAGGAAGCGCGAATTACTTTTTCCATTGTACTTTGTACATCGACACTAAGCTGCTGAAAAATTTCCAAAACAAATTTAAATTGATAACAACGCCAAACAGATGGTGTTACTTTGAAATGTTTTTATTAGATTCCACATCATTCAGTTTCCATTGAACAGTACAAGTTAGATTGCGCGCGCTCATCAAACAGAACCAAACAAAACAAACAATTACAACATAAACTGAAAGAAAACATCCAATTCAGTTTCCTTTTTATAGATTTAAATAACAAATGTAACCACAGACAATTTTTGTTTTTAATTCCAAAGCGTAAAATATAATACCTCCCCGAACTTTTGAATAATTCATTGTGAGAGCAGGCTCTCGATCGAACTGAACGCCCTTTTGATTTCGTTATTTGCCCCTTTCTCCGGAATTTCATGGTACGACTCATTGAACATTTAAACCTAAAAGAATACCAATACTAATACAAAGACTAGTATCAATACTCAATACTCAATAACAATGGTAATGCTAATGCTAATGCTAATTATAATAATTTATTTATCCACTCAAATAAATACCAAGTGTTTGCAAGGTGACGCTCCTTTTCTGTGACTTTGTCTAGAGCGAGCCACCAAATAGCCAATACCTAATGGCAGAAGAATCAACCGATTAATTTATTCAGTGAAACCTTTTTACGTGCCAACATCACGACAATGGAATGGAATCTCTCTTTGAAGAGGACGTCCATAGATACTCTCTAAGAAGTGTCCAACAAACAAATCCCATTTGAGTTTATTTTGCGAAGCGAACAGAGGAGAAATCTCCTGTAATAGCTTTCCCAATAGAATATTGATGTTGAAAGAACTTTAACGCGGTATTTTAGTATTTCCGATAGATACCGCAAGGCTATTCTCCAACGTAATTTCATACAGAGTATCCGTATCTCTGTATCTACATCTAAGTTGCAAAAAAAAAAAACATAAACACAAAATTGATTTCGAGTTCACGAATTATCATATCTGGAGAAAGTTAGAAAGAAATTATCATACATCCATATGTATGCGGCACGCCTTGCCTACTACTTGCACCACTCTCGAGAGTGTTGTGAATGGGAGGAAAAAAAATAGAAATGAAAAGAGGCCACACAACAATCAATTGATTGGAAAACAACAGCACCGACATCACCAACAACTACAGCGACAACAGTAGTAGCATCATGACTGAATCAAACTGCTTTAGATGAATCAAAGTCATCCAAGTCAAGCCAAAGTGAAAGGCGTTAAACCAGACATACGGATGTGTACGAGTATCTTATCCATGCGATACGCGCACTATAATGCCAAACAAGATACGGATATCTTTTTTTTCTTTTTGAATCCTAAACATAACGACTGTGCTTACAACTTTTACTTTCCTCATTTCGAACCCAATACAGTAATGCAGTAACAAGTTGAGTACTTGAGATTGGACAGTTAAAACCTCAAACAGCTGATGACATTTGAACCGAAAAAAATTTGAAACACCTTCGTGGTCTCAGATTTCGGGTCGCTTACAAAATTACATAAGCCCTGGCATGTGGCATATTTTTTTCTAATTTGAAGCAGAAACATGCTGTCGATTTAACCGAATGACCATACAAATTGTGAGTGAGCGTGAGTAATTGCGCGCTATCGAACACATAAATCTATTTACTTGTTCCATTGGGCAGTTTTGTTGGTCATTAATTAAAGTCACCTAGCATTTAGATACAGATATGAGTATATGTCCAAAACTAATTTTAAGCTTCGATTGTTTTGTGGTTAGCCTTTTTTTTTAATCAAATCCAAGGGGAATGTACAAAAGAATGCCATCGGATTTCGGATTACTGGAACAATGCGATGACATTTCGAGCAAGTTTCGATATAATTTATGGTTCAAGTTTTTTTTTTGCCAATAATGTGGTTATTAAAAAGTATTCAAGTGAAAAACTTGACTGAGGTCTTTAGAAATAGCTTAATCTTATTTGAAATGAAGAAGAATTATTAAATACATCTAAATATTACAGTACAACTTTAAGACTTTATGAACAACAGTAGAAGAAAAGGTCAATGACTTCGGAACCAGTATGAAGGACATATAATCTATTGAAACCGGAAAGAGGCGTATACTGGACAGACATGACTAGTGTGATAATTAGCCACTGAGCTCTCCACCATCTCAGTCAAGGGTAAAGTAACATACTGGATTTTCGCAACCATTTTCAGGTCAGTCCAGTACTCATGTAAGGTGTTGAAGTTCAGTGAGCTGTATGACACGAGTTTGTCTAGAGAACATTCAGAGGCAGTCAAGATCCATGTAAATGGTTCGTTGAGAATAAACCACGCAGCAGCTCTAGAGACCCTTCTATGCTAACACATTCGAAAACCTTCAGGAAACTAACATCGAATCTACAATAGAATCCTACGACGTTTCCCAAACATTCACGACATAACTGATTACCTGATCAGCTCTCACAACGTCGACGATAATTATAAGAATAAGGATTTCAAAAATAATTTTCTGCTCATCTGGTATTACTTCCGGGAAAGCTTTTTGATACAACAGCCTCATTTTCATTACGTCTGTTCCCGTAATGTCCTAAACCAGGAAAAACACCCAAAACTGTCAAAATCCCATATGGGTGTTGTTATTTTTCGTAGTTGTTTTGTAGTTTTAAACAATATGCGAATAGACCTATTGTATTACATTTTACAGAGAAAAACATTTTTTTTTGACATGCGTTGACAGCTAGTTAGCTATTAAACCTCTTGACAGCGAGAAGCGCCAAGCAAATTAAAGTTCAGGAGCTGTGTTAACATCTCTATAGAAACTATTGTAGATGTCAGTTTTACGCAACACAAGGACCAACAAAAGATTATTTCTCATAAAAATTTACCTTTCAGAAAACTTGCCTTCTAGGGAACCCCATAAGACATCCATACCAGTGGAGGCTACATTAGGCAATAAGCTCATTTAGGTGTTCTAAGTTACCAGATGTGGACGGCATTATACCAACTTAACTACGAAATGACGAAATACAGATACCGCCCTATATAAGTTGATGGAAATATTATGCATATATCAAAGCACTCTACTTGGAAAAGATGCAACACTGTGATTTCAATACCTTTTATTGTAGAAGGCCAACTAACGAAGAGGAGAAATCAGTATAGCCTCCTAAACACTAATTTTTAAGCACATTATCGATTGTGTGCAGCTGTATTTCACCAATGGCTTCACGAATATTGTCCTTTAAAGCGTCAATTGTCTCTGGCTTGTCGGCGTAACACTTATCTTTTACGGCACCCCACAAATAATAGTCCAACGGTGTCAAATCGCAGCTCCGAGGTGGCCAAACGACATCAGCTCTGCGGCTGATAATGCGATCTTCAAAAACAGGGCGCAAAACATCGAGTGTAGCTTCGGCTGTGTGGCACGTAGCGCCGTCCTGTTGAAACCAAATGTTGCCAATATCCTCCTCTTCAATTTTTGTGAACAAAAATTCGTTCAACATGGCCCGATAATGATCGCCATTGACTGTAACGGCCACTCCTTGCTCATTTTCGAAGAAAAATGGCCCAATTATGCCTCTGGACCAAAATCCGCATCAAACAGTGACTCGTTTGCTCAAATGCGATAATTTTGCTTGTTTACATACCCGCCAAGATCAAAATGAGCTTCATCTGAAAAGATGATTTTTTTGGAAAAATCGGCATCTTCTCTAAGTCGATCGCAGGCAATATTTCCCAGCGTTGTTCAAGCGTATACACAACCATACTCGTTCAGCGGAAGGATAAAACTAATTATCTGTCAAATCAGACATGAGCTATGTGTTACCATTCATGAAATAAGTACTAGTTGAAAAAAAACATTAGATGGCGGACCCTTTACTTCATGATAAGGCGCACTACGGGAGAAGAATAATCTTATAAAAAGTGTTTTTTTTAGTTGCATGAGAAGTTTCGATGGTTGTTGTCTATGGTTTGACAGCTCTCACTGTCACACTGTGTTGACATTTCTGTTCAGTAAGGTTGAATCGTTTAACGCCAGAACAACGCTTCTAAATTGTGGAAATTTACTTTGAAAAAAATAAATCTGTTCGTGAAGTTCATATTTTCGTCAATTTTACGGTCAACATAATCGGCCTAGTGAGTTATTGATCGTTTTCGCACTAATTTTACTCTTCCCGATTCAAAACCATCAACAAGACGAAGAAATGTGCGTACCGATGAGAATATTGCTGCTGTAGCGTGAAGTGCTGAAGAAGAATGCCGAAATGTCGATTGCGCGCCATTCTCAACTTGTTGTCCTTTATCATTCGACTACGTGGAAAATTTTGCGTAAGGATCTTGGCTTACGTGCCTATAAAATACAGCTCGTGCAAGAATTAAAGCCAAATGACCATCGTCCACGTCGCATTTCTGCTGATTTCGCTAATTTGAAACTGGCTGAAGATGAGAATTTTTGTCAAAGAATTGTGTTTAGCGCATTTCTGGTTAAATGGCTTCGTTAACAAGCAAAATTGCCGTATATGGAGCGCAGACAATCCTCTCGCTGTTAACGAATCACTATTACATGCATTAAAATTAACAGTTTGGTGCGGTTTGGTCTTTCGAAATGAGAAAGGATCTGCCGTTACGGTGAGCGAGCGCTATCGAGCCATGCTGACTGATATTTTGTTTCCAAAAATTAATCAGCTAAACATCGACGACATTTAGTTCCAACAAGACGGCGCAACTTGCTATACAGAGCGCTTAACCGTCAATTTATTGCAAAATCAATTTGGTGTCAATTTTATTTCCAGAAGTGGTCCTGTTAACTGGCCCACTCTTTCGTGCGACTTAACGCCTCTCGATTCTTTTTATGGGGCTGTCTTAAGTCATTGGTTTATGCCGACAAACCAGCAACTCTTGAAGCATTGGAGGCCAATATTCAAGCCACCATTGACGCCATACAGCCAGATTTATTGTAAAACGTAGTGAAAAATTGGAGTGATCGAATGGACCATGTAACTCGTAGCCGCGGCTACAGCTACGCTACGAGATTACAATAATAAAAAATTCGTTCCAGCAATATTTCTGTCTTGTATTATTATTTAAAGTTCTCAAGCTCTTAAAAAAAAACACCCGTTAGATAGCAAAAAGTTTAATTGGATCGGAGAAATGCATTGATTTGATAGTGTATGATGCATTATCTCGGTAAACCTCTTACTAATGACTGCATCAAGGAATACAAATTTAAGAAGAATTTTTTGACCAGCTATAATAATAAGTGGAGTGGTAAATCCAAATTCTACAGACTGCGCAACTGCACACCACAGCGATACACATAAAGGAAGTGGTGCGGGATTGTTTGTTTTAAGTGTAGAGCAAATGCGTCGCATAACTATTTTTAAGGCTGAAATATATTACAGAAGTTACAATGCGAGTATATTGTAGCAATTACGAGTATATTAGGCAAGCATCGACCAGACAGTAGGACAAATTAAGCGAAGATCAAGACGCGTGACGCATATGACATTGAGTTGTGGTTTTTGTGGGAATTCATCTGCTGGATACCTGCCTCATAGGTAGGGGTAACGATAGAGCGAATTCTCTTGCAGGAAGCGAAATCTGTAATAGGCCTGAACTATTTGTGGAATAGAAGAACACATCTATTTGCCAAGAGCTTAGAAAACTGAAAAAATAAAAATGGTTCTTTCAAAACTTCTAAAGTATAAGTAGGATAAGAAATATTTAGGCATCTATACAGCAAAAAGAAAAGAAAAAATACCTGAAGAAAATTGGTATAGCTCGAGGAGGTCTGGTTTTTATAATCATTTCAAATATACCAACCAAAGACCCACTACTCATTTTCAGATTTCTAAAAAAAAAAAACTAGACTGGAGGATGTGCTCAAAGGTGGTCATCTATATCTACCAATGCTACGTCAGAGCATTGACTTTCAAATATAATTCCCAGAAGGATTATAATGTGTCCCTAAAAAAAGCGAACAATTCTATCCAAGGTTTTAATAGGGAGCTCAAAAGACCATATTATTTTATTGTTATTACAACAGGGAAATAGCGTTTTATTTTTAGCGCTGAATTAAGAAATATCAATGGTATATTGTACCCTGAAATTTCACTCCTCTTAATGTTACAGAAACACTTTTACTAGGATGTCTATAAAATTATATTTTCCCCGAAAAACTAGTTCATGATTCTTCACAAAGCTTCACACTAAATTAACGTAACTTATTAGAAATATACATCTTTCAGGGGAGCAACAATAGACTTCATTTTAGACTTCGATCTATTGGTTACGTAATACACGAGGAAGAGAAACATACTATTGTACGGTGCCGTGAAATAAGTCCAACTGAAATAAGGCCAAATGCAAAAATGTGGCCTTATTTCGCTTAGTGAAAGTAAAATAAAGCCAAATTTTTACGGTTCGCTTTATTTTACTTTGTGAAAGTGAAATAAGGCCAAACGAATTCATTAATCCAAAGGTAAATAAGGCCAAATCATCGAAATGTTTATTTCTATCAAGGTTAGGTTTTTTTTACCGTATTTCATTTCTTCACTTAACTTAATTACAAGACCTTTCAAACGGTACCAAATATCTTAAATTTTCTGCAACATACTCGGAATACTGGATACAAAAAAGTGGGCCACGCAGGTACTTCGCAGGTGAAATACAGCTGCACACAATCGATAATGTGTTTAAAAATTGGACCGATCGTGTAGGCTACTGCATGGCCAGTCGAGGCAGCCATTTGAATGAAATTATTTTCCATTATTAACCGGAAGGATAAAACTAATTATCTGTCAAATCAGACATGAGCTAAGTGTTACCATTCACGAAATAAGCACTAGTTGAAAAAAAAAAAAACGTTAGATGGCGGACCCTTTACTATACATTGAAAATAAATGGATCGGAACCATTGAATCAAATGTGTTCTCTTTATTTATTTCAAACTTCTTAGGAGGGCAAATTGATTTATATTGGGTAGACAAAATTAAAAACGATTATTTCACTTTCACAAAGTAAAAAAAGGCCAAACACTAAAATATGGCTTTATTTCACTTACACAAAGCTAAATTTACAAATTTTCACATTTGGCTTTATGGTATGTTACGCCACCCTGTTATACAACGTACATTTTCAGCTGTAACTCCACCTTAATCGTTACATCTCCTAGAATCCAATTGGCTAAAAACGCCTTTGAACAATTCATGTATCCTCGTCAGTGCTGAGCTTGAAATTCTCTGCAGTTCGTTAACAGTAAGCTACCAACAACATTATCAGCTTCCAACGTGTTGGTCAATATACGATTTAATAATTGATCTCAAATCACAGATTGACCACCATAAAACAGTAAGTTTTGGACGCTGTTTACTTCCATTCCTATTTTAACAGCTTGAAATTGAGTAGAAAGCGACATTTCTGGTTATTTTAGCCAAAGTATAGTGGAGATTATATTCTTTCTAAATAGGCTGGAGGCCTAATTCTTAGAATTACAATAGTAGTAATAATAATTTTGGGAGTCACAACTGTACAGCAATTAGCCCTTATGGAAAAGACGGAATAGTTTTATATTCATCGTCAGAGTACCGGATTATATTGTACATAATGTCAGGCAAACTAATCAGGCGTTGCACTTCAATACATATTCCGTCAATTTCACGACACATTGGGCGTCTGGGCAGAATTCAGACCAGAAAAACCCTCTTAGCTTTAGAGGATTTTCAATCAAACCCATGGCTCCAAGGGCCTAACCTAAGAGTTGCCAACCGAATTGATTTGACACAAAATTGCAAGCGGTCAATCATTTTAGGATAGACCCTTTGAAATAAACTTCTGTTATCCAAATGCTTCAAAATTTAATCATTGGTTATAATACCATGATAATGTATATTAAAACTTGCATGCGTATATATCCCTTTTCTGCAAAATAAAACAAAAAATCTAAAAATCTCCCAAATGTGAGACATGCGGTGGGACCACAAGGTTGATTTAAGCGCTATCACTGATATACGTAGGTACGAATAATATAATATGATAGTTTTTTTCTTCTTGTTTTCTTACAAAAAAAAAGTGTATCTATTTGTATGTTGGCACCTACATATGTAATTACCGACAAAGGTTTCACACAAATAAAGCAAATATTTACGAGAGAATTAGTGCATTACTCAATAAGTGTCATTTGTTTAAGTAACCTCTTACAATTGTGTACTCTAAATAGCCTGAAATGTTTAACATTGAGGCGCACAGTTAAGCAAATAAAAGTCAATTGGACTTGACACTGTTAGATAAAATCGATCGTTAAAAATGCAGAGAAATCAAATTTAACTGTTTTTTTTATAAAAAAAAAAAACAAAACAAAATACTTTTGGACATCATTTTGACTGGATATTTACGTCAAAAGTAGGTCTGTTCCCTCGAGATTTTTGTAACAATCTGTAAAAGTGAATTTTTTGCTTAAATTTCAGGAGTAGGAATAAATTCTCTCTTAAACCCAAAATTTCGCGGGAATACTTTTTTGTAAAATGTGTTTCAAACGTCAAAAGTAACAGGTAAAAAACAAAACAAAAAAGAAATTGCAAAACAGGAGCGTTTAATGAGTTCTATTGTATTTATTAGGCGAACAATTCGCTTCAATAAGAAGCTCTTTTTCCTCCTCTTTGTCCAAGTCATCTTTTAAGTTGACAGTTCTTTTCAAATTTAATTGATTTGAGGTTTTTTTTTTTACAATTCCTGCTCAAAGAAAAATCACGTGTAGAAATTTGTAAGAATTGGCAGGGTAGGGAAACGAATTACTCTCTAAAATGCGTTCTGTTTTACAATTTTTTTTCTCGCAGGAACAGGAATTTGTACAAATTTGCAGTCCTGTCCTTATCTTGTCATCCTGAGACAAAATAATCGAATATCTCAAATTCTTTTGAGATGTACGATATAACGTCAAATGAAAAATCGAGTATTTAAGACAACAACAGCTGATTCAGTTGTCAAATAAGCACGATTTAAGCCCCATTTACAATGCTCCGAGATCCGGTACGTTGTTCGAAAAAGAGAGCGCATGAACTGTCAAAAACATGTACTTCAATGTGTTTGTTTACAATAATGCGAGTTTCGCAGCAAGCACCGCAATCAATTTCGAAAATCTGGAAAACTCTCGCATCTCGCAATGCGTGACAGCTAAATTTTTTTTTCGGGTTATTTTTCCCATGATTTTTTGACGTATCATTGTAAACAGACGTCCGTTCGAATTCGAATGCGACGCTCGTATCGGATCTCGGAGCATTGTAAATGGAGAACTATGCACTTGTATATCAAGTTGAGTTTTCATCTATGTTTTATACTTACTTTGATTTTACATGACATTACAGTTTGGCTTGGACCTCCATTCACCCCTCCATTCTCCACTTCGCTCGACTTACGCTCGCCGAATTGGTTGATGTAACTTTTCACTTGCACGCTCTACTCAAGTAGTCGAGATCTTCTTCTACTGCGGCGCTTTGCTGACACATATTCAAAGACTTTTCGAACCGGAGAGCTGGTGTTCATCCGCTCTATTAGTTCTAACCAACAAAAATGTTGTAGTTGCATTTTTTTGATTCGGTCAATGTCCCTGTGCAGCCCTGGAGTGGTAAAAGCCTTATATAAAATCAGTTTCATTGGAAAGAGTTATTTTTCGTTTGATGTTAGTGCTGATGTCATGGTAGTTAGTTTTAGATACATTTTATTTTCTTAACACTAACTCTTATATACTAACAAAAAATGCTTAAATGCTAGCTTAAAATTACATAATAATAATCTTATACTAACTTACTGGTCCCACACAGGCACTCTAAGCTACTCTAAATTCTTATACTATGTCTTTCGACTTTATTAACATTTTCTTATTTAAAGCTAAGCTATATTTAAAGCTAAGAAAAAAAAATTGTTAACAAAAACTTAGCATATGGACATATATTTTTTTTTTATAAAAACTTAATATCTAATTTAAAATAAACCTTAGTCTACCTAACCTAGATACATAATACAACATACAACACCTAGACATTATACACAATTATATACATATATTAGTATATACCTTTGTATACACTAATACATGTATATATTTCTTAAATGGCTGATGTCATGGTCTGAATAGCCTAATTAACTCATAGTCATCATTGAACGCTAAACCAATATTTGCTTCTATCGAGTACATGCTCATGAACGCATTTCTGACAACACGCAGCGTTATTCCAATTAGATATGTCATTAGGAACTGAACAAACCTCTTCAGCCCTCTTGTGTTGGCGTGTGAGTTTTGCATAATTTTTTTTTTAAGAAAGATGTCCAAGTCCTTGTCTAAATCCTAACATCGAAAGTCTCGGTGTTATCCTTACCATTACCCTGCACAATCGGATTATCTTGGTCGGATGATACTCGTATCGTGTCTATAAATTCTATATATAATATCAGGCTTTGAAATTGACAAAAAGATGTGTATCGTTCTGCAATTAATGGTGTTTCATCAAGATCTGCTGTAGTATGAAAATTAGGTTCCTGTCATAAGAGCACACTGATTAGCAGAGGGCTAGCTGCGCACACAGTGGAACTGGTAGGCGATATTAAGAGTCTCCAATAAAATTGAACAAAAGTTTTTAATTTTCCGTTCACCGTGAAAACTTTCATTTGACCATATTTTACTTACAAAGCCAGCCCCCGCTTGTTTGAGTAATTCCGAGTGTAGCCATTAGCTCCGTTTGTTTTTCTAACTTAAATTTTAGATGCGGCTAACTCTTTTTCATCCAGGCGAAGTAGACACAATTGTTGATTATAATCATTCAGATAGCCGAACCTTGATCACCTTGTACAGACTCTAATAATGGTTCTTTCATATGTTCACCACTTCGATCCCACTATTGACGTGGTCTTTTTTCTGTCTTGTTTCTTCAATGGGCTTTACTTTCGTTTTTCTCTCCTCCTGGATATATGTGTATACAAGACTGATGCTGGCAAATTTAACCTTGACGTGGATTGTCAAGAAAACACAAGATATCTGGTCTGAGTCTGATGAAATTATCTGAAATGATAAATCCACATCCAAATAACATTGGAAGCAATTGCTGCTGTATGCTCTTATGTTCTAGTTCTTCATCTACTTTTTCCTTGGGCCGATCCATGGCACTTTTCGGATGGTCCATGGTCGTCAATTATAAATCCATCATTTCCATTTCCATTTCGGTTACTGCGTAATACTGTGGTGTTTACGTAGTCGGATAGTTAACCGAGATGCGCCTGATATTCCTGAATCGGTAGTACTATGAGAGTGCCTCATTACATCACTCTAATATTCCTAAAATTCCTGTTCCTTAGTAATAAGCACATCTACTCAACCTCAAAAGTGGCAGTAAATTGGCCACATCTCCAGAAAGAGCTATATGACTAGTGACGGCTATAAAGCTGTAGTAATAAATCAACTGAAGTAGCGACTAACATTGGCATTTGCAATGTGTAAGACGCCGTGTTTTTAGACAATACATGGCATTCATATCTAAACAATAAATTGCCTTTCTTAAATTTGCGACAAAATATAATACATTTTGTTACATTTGCGACTTTTTTTTGGTTATAAGTACGTGACATCTGTCAACAGAAAGTGATGCAATCTTTTTGAATGTTTAAATACCGACGTCAACTTATTGCCTAGATGCACATGCAAATACGAGTATGTTCATCTGTATAAAAGAATTCATAAATTTAGTAAGATTTGCGTTGTTAAAATAATAAACATCAATCAGTGATGGTGTAACGAAATTGCTTTAATTGTTTTCGGTTTTCCTTTAACCATTTAAATCACGAGTTCTTTTAAATAATTGTCTTATATTGAATTTATCTATTATAGCAATCAGACTTTACAAAAATTAATCTTAAATACTTTTGAATCACTCCATTTGATTGAACTTTTCAATTAACGTTTGTTACTAAGTGACATCTTTTTAATTTACCCTTGGGTCGAATAAACCTTTTATGCCAATCAATTAAAACATAAAGCAAGAAAATTCATTTATTTTTTTCTTTTTTTAAAACTTCGCACATGTCAGAACTTGGTATGAGTACTGGATTAAAACAAAAGCTGGAATTGGGCTTGATTCTGTATTTAATTTTTTTTTTTGGAACAATGGACTTCATTCAGGGCAAATAAATAATGTATTTGTTTTTTTGGCTTATGGTTGACCCTGCCTAGAAACAAAAAACCGTCATACGAACACGTATGCGCCTTGAAATATTTTTTTTTGTTTTTTTACCTCAGGTTTACATTAAGGAACACGATTTAAGCGTAGGCTTACAAAAAATTTAAATTGCAAAATATTGAGCCTTGAAATCAAAAGAATAACGTTTCTCTTAGAATAGAAGTTGTATTTTTGTAAGGATTTTTTAAAAACCAAGAAGTTCACAATTCATCAATCTTACATGAGGGACTTCCTTCCAAACATAGACCCTTTATAGTGCCTATTATTCCATTTCTATCTGCCACAGCAACTGTATCATATGTATTGTACATACTCGTACGAGGGGCGTTCAACATATTCTCGGTATCGGGGTGAAGCTGTGGTTGTGTATATAAATTGACTTATTTATCAAGTAATACTATTATTTTAGTGCATTCATGTAAGATTTCATATAAATGTGATTATTGATTCGCGTTTTATCTCTAGTTAAACAGAATCATAATGGCAACTGAGACGATGATGGTGGAAATTGAGCATCGCGCTGTAATTAAATTTCTCACTAAGCAAGGAAAAAGTCAAAAAACTATTCATGAAGAGATGGTGGCTGTTTACCAGGGTTCCGCACCTTCATTATCAACTGTGCAAAAGTGGTCAAGTGAGTTCAAGAGAGGCAGAGAGAGCATTGAAGACGACCTCCGCTCCGGCGCCCCGTCTACTGCTTGTACGGGAGAAAGCATCAAAGAAGTCGAAAAACTTGTTCTTGAGGATGCCCGAATAAAGGTGAAAATGATGGCAGAGATCACCAAGCTTTCAATTGGTACCATTCACACCATTCTTCATGACCATCTTAACCTTTCAAAGGTCAGTGCAAGGTGGGTGCCACGAATGCTCACAGCGCCTCAGAAAAAAGTGAGAATCGCATGCTGTAGAGAGCTTTTGGAGATGTGTAGTGAGAACGCGGACGGTGTTATGGATCGAATTGTTACTGGGGACGAAACATGGGTCCACCACTATGACCCTGAAAGCAAACAAGAGTCCATGCAGTGGCATAAAAAAGGGACAGACCCCCCGAAGAAGTTCAAAGTCACTCCGTCTGCCGGGAAGCTCATGGCCACAGTTTTTTGGGACTCAAAGGGAATCTTGCTCATTGAGTACAAAAAAAAAGGTGAAACCATTAACGCCACTTCCTACGCTTCCACTTTGCATAATTTGCGGGAGGAAATTAAAAAGAAAAGACGGGGTAAACTCGCAGCGGGTGTGTTGCTTCGTCATGACAACGCTCCTGTTCACACGGCGCGAGTTTCCAAGGCTGCTGCGCGAGATTGTGGTTTCGAAGAAATCCAACACCCACCCTATAGTCCAGACCTTGCCCCTAGTGATTATTTCCTGTTTCCGGATTTGAAAAAATGTCTTCGTGGAAAAAGATTTTCGTATGATGAAGAACTCAAGTCGGCAATAAATGGGTATTTTGCAGAGAAAGAGGAAATTTATTTTTTTGAGGGTTTAAAAAAGCTTATCTCAAGATGTAACAAATGCATTGATGTTAGGGGAGATTATATTGAAAAATAAAAACAATTTAAATTGAATTCGCATTTTCCTTCATATCGATACCGAGAATATATTGAACGCCCCTCGTATATTACGTTCTTTTTGGAGTTCAAACTGGCTCAATTTTCTGTGTTTAAATGGGAATAAGTATACTTTTGAGTGAACCAACTATCTTATATCCAAAGAAATAGAATTCTGGGAATTTAAGGTAAAATGTCATGACCTGCTGCCTATAGAATTCAAACACAATGAAACATTTTCTGAAACATTTTCAGGTCAGTCTTTTTCTATAAAAGTCGTATTTCGTTTTGTTATTATTTAAAAGTCATCATGAAGAGTGGCTGAGTAATATTTTAGTTTGCCAATAGTTAATTATATCAGATCAGAGGGAAAAAAGCTTCCTTGCTGCACAGTATAAAGCCAAAATACGAGGAGACACAAAAAGTTGTAATAGCTGTCTATCGGCGAACTTAATGCCGTAATCAATGGTAATTTATAAACTGATTTGTCGTGACAGTCGACAGGGCAATATATGATAAATTAACTACATGACAGTTAATGCGGATTTGTGAGGTGCAAGTTGACTTTCGAGACGTTTAAAACTTGGACAAAAAGATGGATAAACTTATCGTGGCTGCATTACATTATCTTCATCAATCGATAGATTGTCAAAAGATATGTTCAGTGACATTGTGCCATTGAAAAAATCTGTGGTAAATGCCTTGTAAATGTCAACTAACTGGCTTCCATCAGATTAGTCTAGAGCTTGCTTCCACTTTCCAGTGAGGAAGCCATCAAATCACAAGCCGTGTTGCCATTGAGAATTTCTTTTTTCTGGAGATACTTCATAAACTGACAATTTATCAGCGTTTCCATGACCTTGGTAAGACGGAACGTAAGTGCAATAGGTCTTTCAATAGTGACTTAGCAATAGTAGGCTTTCCAACCAAGCTCCGAACGAGCCTTAAGAAATAGAATTGATGGAAAAGCTTAAGCAGGGGTTTGTCAGTACAGAAGAACAATTCCTCAAGAAAGAATGAATCTGGGCCTCAACAAATAAGTCCCCCTATATATTGACGCATTTAGCTAAGTGTATCCAGTTGCGCACACCAAGATAGTATTTACGCGTGCCGCCTAAAAACGAGTCTAATGCATTCTAATTCCGGTTAGAAATCGAAGTCACTTCGAATATGAATGTTGGTATTCCTTCGTTTTACAGGTCCCTGTTGGCGCAGCTTAGACGGTCTTGTTTCTTATAGACTAGGTATATCCTATCCTCAGCAGCTACTTTGACTCACCGGCTGAATATTTTTATTCATTTCTACAGATCTCTGCTGTGTTGTTACCTTGACAAACATTGTTCTTAGAGTTTTAGCTCTATATTTCTTACCAGTAGATAGCGCGCTTCTCATTTTTCTTTAGGAAAAGCCGATATTCTTCCGTCCTGTAGTGCCCGACGAGAGCACAAGTGCAATGTTTCGATTTTCAACACCACTGCTTCTATAAACTTAAGAACTTAAGCTATGAATAATTTTGCTCCAAATATGGCAATTCAATTATAAAAAATTTGTTCCTTATCAAGATTTCTTTTATTTTTCAGGAATCCAAATTGGTGGAAGCGGCGTTCAACGCTCGAAAGATGCCTCACTTTGTTGTGCATTTTTGCTCTAGTCGCTATTGTTGGCTTAGTTATAGGATTAGTTTCAGTTATTTTATCAAATCAAATGAACAAAGGTCAGTACTACAACAAATAGAAATTAATCCATTAACTAATATCGTATATTTACTTTCATTTATAAAAAAAAACTTATCTTTTAGACCCCACTAATGCTGAGGCATTGCACGTCCCAGAAAAGCCAATTTTCAATCATGTCATCCCATCCATGAAAACTGACGATCATGTATGCTTATCAGCTGAATGCATCCACACAGCATCGAACATTTTAAGTTCAATGGATCCAACTGTGGAACCATGTGATGATTTCTATCAATTCGCTTGTGGTAACTTTGTGAGAACCAAGAGTATACCCGAGGATAAGGTAGCCGTCAATGCCTTCTCAGCAATCAATGACAAACTGCAAGAGCAGTTGAAATCTCTGATTGAAGAAACTCGTTCCGAAACTTCACCAAAACATTTTCGATTGCCGAATGAGCTCTACAAAGCTTGCATGAACAAAAGTAGTTCTTCCATAATTTGTGGTTTTGAACTTGACTTAACCCTTTGTCTATTTTAGGTCTTATTGAAGAGCTTGGCTCAAGCCCAATTAGCAATATCGCTGAATCCCTAGGTGGGTGGCCAGTTCTGAAGGGTGACTCATGGAATTTGGACAATTCGTGGACATGGCAAGAAACCACCAAGAAATTCCGTGACCGGGGTTTCAGCATGGACTACATTCTAGATTTTTCAATTGGCGTTGATCTTAAAAATTCGACAAAGCGTATTATTGATGTAAGTACAAGAATTTTCAATATCTTTTCCAATTAATAAGTGATTTTCTTTTTTTCATCTTTAACAGATTGATCAATCTGCCATCGGTTTAAGTCGAGAATACCTTATCAAAGGCTTCAATGACACACTTGTAAGTGCCTACTATAACTACATGGTGGATATGGCAGTGCTCTTTGGAGGGGATAAAGAAGTCGCCAAGCGGGAACTTAAAGAATCACTTCAATTCGAAATGGCATTAGCTAATGTAAGCACTGTTTTAAACTGAAATGAAGACTTTTAAGGATGTGTTACATTTTTATATACTATTTTTAGATCTCTTGGCCAAATGAAAAACGTCGCAATTCGTCAGCCTTGTACAATTTGAGATCTGTCGCCCAACTTCAGCAGAGCTATCCCTATGTCAACTGGAAGGATTATATTAACGATCTTCTACCAACAGGACTTACTATTGATGAGGACGAATTTATTAATGTTTCGGTACCAAGTTTCTTTGAAGAGCTAGGACCACTCTTGGCCAAAACACCAAATCGTGTCATTGCCAACTATATGATGTGGCGCATCCATGCTTTCTCAATTTCATTTTTATCCGAGGAATTTAGGAAACGCCAATTGCAGTATGCTACCGCACTTTCTGGTAGACAAGAACAAGAAGCACGTTGGAAGGAATGTGTTGATATAAGCAGTGGAAGGTAAGGTTATTTTCAAGAATTTCAATAATATGTTCCTGTATATTAGTTTTTAGTTTGTTTTGTTTTAAAGTTGACAACATTTTTAAGGCAACTATGGAACGTGAATCAATCTAAATAATACATGTGTAAAAAGAGTGTTGCCAAGCAATATACCACGCAATAAAAGTGTCCACTATATACTACAATATATAATGCGAACTTAATAGTATATATGTATATATCCTAAATTTAAATAATGAACTTAGTTGTTTTATGATGTTAAAACAAGTCCTTAACGCTAGTTGAATTTGCTTTCAAGTTTGAAATATTAAGGAGTGTTAGGAAGCAGCTATCAGAAAATACACCAGGTACAAATATCTCATTCCTTAAAATACGTAACTCCAGGAATTAATTTTATTTGGTCCAACCACTTGATTTCAGTTGGCCGTGCTCTGCACACCCCTCAGATATTTTCGATATTTTCGTCTATGAATAGGCTTTAATCGCTTCAACGTATGCAAATCCGTTTTCACTAATAAGCCTTTCGATATTTTAAGATTGTCTAATTTACAAACTCAGGTGACTTAGATGGCGTTACAATCCGGGATGGACATGAGCTTCGACCAATTTTGCTACATGTGCTCGCATACATTTTTCATGAAACTAGTGGTTCCTTACAAGTCTTCGGGTGAAACTCATGATATCAGTTGCGGCATCTCTGACGTCTTCTAGGCTTCAATAACATAGAAGCCTCATAATCCAATTGAATATAATAAATGTGGCAAAAAAGTTATAAAACTGAAGTGCTTTAGTGTGATAGATAGATAGATAGACTGGATCTTTCTCTTTGCTCTCAAACCAGTTAGATTAGATGTTTTTTTAGGACTCTGAATGATAGCGAATAATAAAAATGTCAATTCACTGCCACGCCCTCATAATTTTATGGCCCATCATAATCCGTTACCGCAGCACATGGTCGGATATACGAGTATGTACAGTTTGGTCAAACATTTCTTAAGCTGGTGCGTACGCACCTACTCGTGTTTACAAAGATTTGCAGCTTTCTTGTGACAATTATGGTCGTAGTTTTGTTCTGATTACTCAAGCACACCCATGGGAGCCTTTCTTTTTTATACCGCACTGTGTTCATCTACATATGTCGGCATCACCATTAGCCGATAACTATACTTTACAGGTACCTAAAACTGTCAACTCTGCCGAATGGACAGCTAAGTCCAAGTTGAACGTTAATATTGGAGGTCTTGAAGGTATTTGATATGGTTGCAGGGCCGCTACTGATATGTTTGATGCGGCTTATCGGAATTCCGACGAGATAACTGCCCTGTATTCCTTAGGAGCCCTGATGTTTGCTGTGCTTTTATCATTATTGGTTGGGCAGGTGCAAAATGGAGTGTTCGTTCCTGCGGCAAGTTCGCCTGTTTCTGAGATCAGAACGCTGATGTCTAAATTGTTAAATAATAATAAACATTCTCTCCAAAAGAGGTTTTTCGGCATCCGAAGGTGTCCCATTAAGACCGCCTAAAATTTGAAAACAAAACGCAGAGAAAAATCCCCATATTTGATTGCTTCTGCATTTATAACTTAAATGTTGGCATACTGTGGGCTTCCGTAACCTATCGATGTTGTCTTTGGTCCCATTTGTGGTCCCATAGTAATGGCGAATACAAATAGTGTGCTTCTAATGACAAAGCAGTTGACATTATAAAATTCACCGAATCATTAGCTTTGTTCAGTGAGGCTGTTCCGGACTGTTCCAAACAGAAAAGCGCAAGCTTTCCTGTTCAGGGTGAAAAATTTCTGTCCGAATCTATTCTGCTCTGTGTTCAATGAAGCTGTTCCAATCTGTTCGGAACAGAAAATCTTGCACCTACTTTCGAAGTAGAACACAATTGTGAAAAATGTCAAAATCAGCTGTGCTGTACTTTTTTGTTGTCATTTGATTAGACGTTTTTCATAAATCTGTGCAGTTCTGTATTGTTGTAACCTATCTTAATTTATTTAGTTTAATTTAAACTCACCATCACAATCAGGATTCCACCCTAAGGCGCTGAATCTATAAAAAATCATCCTTTTCCTTCTTATCCGCGTAGTGTCCAATAGAGGATAATAATGTTCCTTAATCTACACTTTACAAAAAGCAGTCCTTCTCATCTTTCACTGATGGTATCCTTAGATTCTGCTGAGTTTATTAACAAAATTTTCCCAACCTCAGAGAGGAAGATGTGGTCCAACCATCTTATCTCGCCTACTTTTCAAATATGCATTAATTTTCGGTTTGAGTTCAAGGAACTTGACCTTTTGGGGACCTTCTTCGCTTTTTTTAGGATGGTCTTAGCAACTCAGATCCCGTTGATCCACAACCGATTATTGTCCGAGATCGATATCTGGTGTATAGGTACATCAACAAATTACTCGTGCATATCCAAAGTTTATTTTGCCGTATTCTGCAAACCTAACTACTCTTGTTATGTGTCGCAGTCCTCCTTCGAAAATATGGACAACATTGATCCGGATGATATGTGGTGCCATTCTGTCCATGAAACCATTGACTTACTGAGGAGTCGTTCAACATTATATCGTAAAATGTACCAGTAAATTGGCTAATGGGGTTGTATGATTTGATGCCACTTGATTATTACTTTTTGCAATGCAATGAACCATTCTTCATAATAAATAAAGATGTTTGATTCAAACTCAATTCATGTAGTTAGAAAAAGTTATATAATCGTAAAAATTGAAAATCATTAATTGAACATAATACAATACTTTTGTGTTCCTGTCATCAAACACTATGCCTGATATTTATCGCAGCCAAATCCGAGTGCATGTTCCTGCCAAGGATCTTCTTTAAGATGTTGGATTTACCGGTAGTGTAGCTCTGAATTTAATCACGTTTAATCCACCTACCTGAACACTCATTCTCGTTCTCATCATCTCATGTGATAGCGCCACAAATGTTTAATTTGAAGAAAGACCTGTCTGTTTTTTAAACATGTACAATATTTAAAAAGATGTTAAAATCCTCGAATACATTCTGGAAAAATTTAAGTTGAATCGCCTGGTGGTTTTAAATACAAAATAATTAAAGTCATTTAATGAATAAAGTATAGGTTCGGGTTTTTGTTTGAAGAAAAAGCTCACCTGGCGTTGGGCGCCACATTACTATTACAGAACGTAATGAAATTTCATATATGTAACGATGGCTACTAAATGATATTCTGTAGTTGTTTTTTTAGGAAAATTATAAGTCTACAGCTCCTGATTTTATTATCCCTTTTGGATGATCTCGCTTTCAAAGAAACATAAACATAATATACAAGGCTTACACAAATTTGAAAAAATAAAAAAATAGCTCTATAAACAAAAAAAAAGGAAAAAGAGAAAATTAATTTTTTATAATTTTTACAGTACGAAATTGGATGTACTTGAAGACACGGAAGGGTACGGTATAAAGAAAAGTGTTCATTATTAGAACATGCGAAAAATAGCTTCTTAACTTTCGCACATAACATAATAACTATATTTACTCGAAAACTTAAAAAAAATAACAATAATAATAAAAAAAAGTGATATAACCATTAAACTCGTTACTTGCAAAACATTCTACCCATTTACCATACGTCAGTGCTCACATAAAGTGCAATATGTTTTCAAAAACAACAGAATGCATTAAGCTTTTAAGACATTAGCCATTAGCTTTGCCTACAGCGGCTTTACAAAAAAAAAAAAAACATGCGGCTGACGTCAAGAGGACCATGAGTCCTTCATATTCAACTTCTTCTTTGCTTAAAAAAAAAAATCATTTTTGCAGACTCATAGCTTAATACCTTCTTAGCATAGACCAATGTATTTAATTATATATTTCTCTCCCACAGCCTGGCCATATCCGTTGGGTCACTGTACGTACGCAAATATTTTAACGAAGACGCCAAACATATCGCCCTGGAAATGGTAAATGAAATCCAGAGCATGTTCCGTGGTATTCTGACCCATGTCGACTGGATGGATGAAGAAACTAGAAAATCAGCTCTTGAGAAATTGGGCTCAATGACAACACATATCGGTTATCCCGATGAGATTATTGATGATAACAAGCTTAAAGAGTACTATCAAAATCTAGACATCAATTCGAACAAATATTTTGAATCGTTCATTCATATGAACGTATTCGGCACAGATAAATCATTTAACAAACTCCGTTTGCCTGTGAACAAGACCGATTGGATTCGTCACGCTAGACCTGCAGTAGTTAATGCATTTTATTCCGCGTTGGAAAATAGTATCCGTAAGTATGAAAATAATTTTTTGCTTTTTTTTTCGGTTTTTTTCAAGTACTCACAGTTAATTGCTAGCAAAACCGGAAATCAGTCATTTGAAATAAATTACAAGCTCTGACGCAATGTCTCTTTTTGCCATCTCATAATTCGCACGGTACATTGATTTGTATAATCACAGACTTACTGCCTGGGGTACTATACTTAATGGTCAATAACCTAGCTAATCAATTCTTAAAAAATAATTTAAATACAACAAACCAGTAGCGCAATTACAATTTGATTGGTGATGATTTGGATTTGGAATTGCACGAAGTCGTCATTAAAATCGTTTTTAAAAGAGATGTTCTGTGTCGTTATACCTGCATGTACATATACGAGTATATTTCTACGGATATGTGCATATATTTATTATTTTCAAATCTTTAGCGCGATCGTACAATAGTTTCATAAATAAAAAACAATTAAATGAGATACATTCCAAGTGGAGAAAAACCGCATCTGTGATTTTGTGATATATGACGAGAAGCCTGAGAAACCAAAAGCTTGTCTTATTGTGACGAAATCACTCTCAACATCTTAACTTAAACAATTTTAAATAAACAATTAAACCAATCTTAAGGCAGTCTTGTAAAAGTCATCAGAATGGACAACTCAGTTACGAGACTGGAAACACTCAGATGATCTGATGGCACCTAAATCCGAGACGCTCTGTTTTATGCTTGGTACTCACTGTGCAGGTAACCCCATCAAAACCAGCTCACAGCCAGCTGCTATACACCTTAACTGACATCTGGCATCTGTCATGGATGCTGATGCATCCTTTAATGTTTATTTTCACAAAACTGATTTGTAAATGATGTAACATGCATACCAGCGCAGAAGATCTTGTGAGATTGCGCTTATAAATCTAGTGATAGGAATTGAATGTACATTCGGCGAGAAAGAGTACCATTGAACTTGAATAGACAACACGACGACACCCTAGTTTTGTGGATTAAAGCAATGCTATTGAACTGACTTCAGCGAATATGTAAACAGGAGTTGTCTGTAGGGCTTTGTCTAGCCTTCTGCATACATGTATGTTCACTGGTTAACAATTAAATTTTTTTTTTATACAAAGACACGGATCTGGTCTATTTTACTCCATGTGTACTGTTCCGCGTCATATTTCCAACATTTGCATTAATCTGCAAATGTTGTAGTCCCTGTAGGATCATTCTTAGCGACTGTTTGCTCTAAATCCTACCCGGTCCTTAAGGGGTTACATATGTTTCTCCGCTCAAAAACAGAGGGTTTTTCAAGATTTTGTTTCGCTACGATATTAAATTAATATAAAAAAATAAAATATACATTGTGTAAAGTATTCCTTGACGAATACAAAACTTTATTAACAATTGAAAAAAAACAATTTTAAGGTATACATTTCGCTCATCTCCGAAAGCCTCTTTTCAAAAACGTGCTGGGTGGTACCAGGAATATCTCTGGTAGGCTTCATCTGAAACAAAAAGCAAAACCTGTTGAAGTAGATAGATAAAACTAGTCTCTATCATAGCCGTTTTCAAAAATTTTCATTTTTAACAAAATGGCTTTTTGAACGTACGAGGCTATTTTTGACTAAAAAACGAGTCACATTTTTATTTATAACAAATCTAAAAATTAAGATATCAAATAAATCCTACGTAGGAGACTAGATCATGGTATTAAGAATATCCGTGCGAAATGGCATGCAAATCGGTCGAGTGGTTCAAGAGATATTTCTGGTACCGCCTCGGAAAGCACTGCTTCGAGAAAAATGCGTTCAAAGTTTTGCCACTCGGTTGTAAGTCGAAAAGACGTATATAAAGAGAATATGATTTTTTTTGGTAACTTACATATCATCATCGATGCTTGGGCGATATAATGCGTCACTTCCAGATGCTGTGACTTCATATAATTTGGCTTTTGCGGCTTCGGTCATGAGTGAACGCCTTGCTTTCGTTGCGCCAAGCGCCGCGCGTTCAGCGAGATCGAGTCGCCACGATTCCTCTAAGGCGACCCAGCGATGAGCATTGGGTCCACTGTCAATCCCCATAATCTGCATGATCTTTAACAAAATTATTGCTCCTTCATTAAACAAACAGGCACCAACATTAGCAGCGATCTCAACTACTGTCAAGCCTGAGTGCAGCGTCTTTGGCGATATTTTCAAGATTAAGTTGTTGAGACTCTCATTATTATTCTGTGTGTAGCCTACTACACAACGCTCTAATAACTCGACCTTACTGAGGTTCGCGTATATGGCCCTAATGGCATGGAGAACATCCACTGGTAGTGGTTTATAGTCGTGGGTATATTCTGTCGATTTTCCGCTGGCTTTTGCCTTTTGCCATGAACACCATGACTCGGAACCCGGTGGACGATTATCATGATGCGGTTCGTTATCCGTTGATCACGAGCACATCACGAGCACTTTTAAATTTTTTTGCGAACGCACTTGAAGTAAAGTCATCGCATACAGCCTGATGACAATTTTTCGGCGGTACTCGCTTAGATTTCACATCTTTTCTTAAAACTCCAGATTTATGGTATTCTCTCGACACCTTTTTGCGCTATAACGACATGATTTTTCCACTTTATTTCTTTTTAAAATGCAAAATCTGCACTGTGTCTTGCTTGCGTGGCTTCGAAAGCAAAACTAAAAATGTGCAAAACTGAAAAGGCAAATCAAAAAAGGCTCCGGCCGGTCCGACGTCTAAAGGTCATAACTTTCTTAATTATTGGAATTTTTGAAAAATTCTTGCGGCATTTGAATTGCAAAAGAATATAGAATTTTTTCATGCAAAAAAAAATCGATTTTTTTGAGCAGAGAAACATATGTATGTAACCCCTTAATATACCATATTCGACGAAAAGTGCCTTTAGTGAACCCAATCGAAATAGAAATTGTTCTCTCCACGAAAAAAGCTTACTGACTTTTTCATCTAGTGCTTAGATATATTACCATCCGTTTATTCAACGAAGCTAAGTAATTGGGTGTCATCGGGGAATAACTATGTGGGTTCGAAAACTTAAAAATATGCACTCGCGCGCTGATTATAATTTGACTTCCGTCTTTTAAACGTGACGTTTATCACAGTAAAAAAATGTATTGGGATTTTCATCGATGATTCTAGAGTTAATCTACAATACGATGCGGCTCTGGGGTCTTTATTAAGAACGACAACTTGGGTCCTCACTCACTACTCACATTCAATCCTAGTGGCAGTCAACTACAATATTGTAAAATATTTGTGTGGGTACAAATGATAGAACTTATTCTTTTCAATACGAATCCCTTTATTCAGTACAGATACTATTCACTATTTAATTGTTTCTCTCGATACAATCCAATTTCTCAACCGCTTATACTTTTCTTATCTTTTACTTAAACCACTTAATCACTTCTCCTAATTAACACTTCAAATTCAACTGATGAACTAACTTGCATACATTGGGGATACTAGTATTTATACTCGAATGACATACTTCGAGAACAATCCTCGCCAACCAGCGTCCCATACAATTTCCAATTTGCTAGAAAATTTGATTCCACTCTCCAGTCATCAATGGTCGAGACTTTGTTATTCAAGTATCGAAATCGTCTGCTCTTCGAGTATTGACATCTTCTGCTCTGTAAATCTAGATGTCACTGCTCACATTTAACTGGTTATCACAATATATTGGAAGAATAGGCAAATATCTGCGTTTTTATCTTACAGCCAAGCTTCGCCTTACCCAGTGTGAACTGTTTCACCACTTCCAAGCTAATTCGGGAATGCAAGTCTTCTTGTTTGAGTTCCAGGTTACAAAGTGATCGCTGACCCATGGCTCAGAAGAACACTTCTGAGGATTATGATCCTAATTCAAAACTTTAAGAACATTTTTGAAAACGTCGGAGACTTAACTTTCGAATAACATAGACTAGCTCTTTAAAATGTGTAACCTACTACTTTCTTTTCTGTAAAAAATGCCTTTTATCCAAGTTTGCTTGGATGTGCTTTCGTTTGTTTCAGATGTTCAACTTTACATTGTTAGATTCAACATACAATCATCATAAGTTCATTGGTGGTGATATGCTTTTATCCATCGATTAATAGTGACATAGCGTACTATAACTTGACAGCCAAAGGCTGCGGGTCTTCGTTCGCTTCAACTTTTGAGTCAATTTAAAATTTTTTTCGTCACTGGCATTGAATATATAATGACTCATTGACCGAACAAACCTGTGCACCTTAATCAATTAGCAGAAGTTTATATATTATATAAGATTAGTACAGCAGTTCCCTAAGTATCTGCAGCATTAGACATTTCATATATTTCATCTGTTGTCCTTACACTTACCCCGCTAATTAGTGGCTTTCAGTGTGACCATACGAGCAACAGCCTCCTCGAAGCAGTCTAACCATCACGCTGTCCATTTCTCGATCGAGGGATGTGCGTAAGAGGTAGAGAATGAGGTCATTGGAATGGTGAATCTTTATTTGTAGGATACCTTTAAACTGCCATTTCCTATGTAAAACACGTGGTAGTAAAACATCATCAGTTCATACGAGTAGATCGATGTTTTTCGGTCGAAATGGCAAGCTCCTACTATACATATGTTAATACTTGCCTAGTAAGGCGACCAACCGCAGCTGAGAATGTGTCCTGACTCATCACATCTCAAGTCAGGTCAGATCTAAGCTGCTAAACTAAGTGATGTCGAATTGATTATGCTAAACGACACATCAGCAGATCAGTAGCTATTTTATTGTATAATACGTAACTGGTGTCTTCACTTGTCACTAATAGAAATTTAATTCATTTCATCACAATGCCGTTTTGCGCTTCGACTTCACGTTTGACATTCGCAAGGAAAAGCTACGTAACGTGACTTCAGTTTAAAGCAAAAGTTGGGAAAGGCTGAACTTTTGCTCGCCTCAGACAGTAAATAACTAAAACAAAGGGAATACAAATTTGTTTTGTACATCAGTTCTCTTGTTTTCTTTCTTTAAGTCAAGTTACAATCCGGAGTGGGCTTGGGCCTGAGTCCCAACCAAAAGCTCTCTCCAGTTAGCGCGATTTTATGCTAATCGGCTCTGGGACGACAAATTTTTAACAGAGCTCTGTCTTCATTGATTGTGAAAAGTCTTCCTTATTTCTCACGTGCTTTCTTGGTTCAAAGAAGCAGTGATTAACTTGACAAGAGTGATTCTTTGCTTAATCTATACAGTAATTTGTATTTACATGGAAGCACAGAACATATTCGGTGTCCTTTCATCTTGTTATCACATACTTAAAATTTCTCCCTGCCACGAGGTCACATAACCTTAAGCCCATTTTCGGAACTGGTATCGGACAGGATATGTTCTTAGCGACGGCACAACTTGGTGATGCTGAGTACGTCACTCATACGTTTGGTTTAAGTGCTCGTAGAAGCAATCTTTGGTAAAGCCGTCCTTTTCCTTTGTAGTGGCGTAGAGCATGTCAGTTATATAACATAATAACGAATTTAGCCTGGATGCGAATCCAAGGCGATGCTTAGGCTCTCTATAGCAATCAGTAAAGTAGATGTCACAGTTTTAATCTTTCTCTTGTCCCTTCCCATCGCACTAATTCTATGGCAGTAATATTCGATTTCTAGCGGTCTGTGGTTTGCTCTACTTATTTTGCTGAATGTGGATTATTCAATGTTCGAATATTCCACATGCATAGCCAAGACTTTGCTTGTTTTTTTGTTTCATGGATCGTCAACAGTAAATTTGTCCGCATCGGAGGTTTAGAATAAATAAGTAGTAGCCCAAATGAGTTCTGCTGTTGGAAACTCCCCGTTATGATCTCCATTTGGGCAACTAGACTGGAAGCCGAAAAATCCTCACTTTACCTGAGCACTGAGAATGTCGAATTACATCAAATGAGGTTATAGTCTGCCTCTGCCTCTGACGTCGTCGTTGTTTATTTATTACATGCTGAATGGCTACGGCGTTAGATGCTCATTATCCTCTCTCAAATATGAACTGACATGTGACAGTCAAAGCAAAATGACAGCCACACAAAATCAGTCTGAACCATTGAACACACCCTGTTCATTCATAGGTCTCTATTACTAAAGGCAATACGTAGGCCATTTTCGAAAACGTCATCTGCATCAGATTGCTTTTGCAAAATGTTGCAAAAGTCATTTGTTCGAAAACATTAGAAATCAAACTGCCTTTGCAGCATGTTCGATAATGCAGTGTTTGCAGGACAGATGTTCATAAACGTCATATGCGCTGCAAAAAAGCAGCCAGAAATTTGCACAGCGTAATAACATGCATTCAAGGATAATTGCTCTGTTCGAAAACGTCAAATGCTCTTGCAAGAAAAAAATCATGTAGATGACACAGATCAACGATACCAAATGACGTTTGCAGTTTGATGTTCGCAACCCTTAAGTATTGCAAATGACGATCAATTTGACGATCAAATGACGTTTTCGAAAACGGCCGTAGCTTCACTAATAATAAATATTCAAGTTAAACATAAGCAATACTATAATTGAGTATAATTGGGTGCCTTGTGATAAGCATGTAATACTTAAGGGTTGCGAACATCAAACTGCAAACGTTTTTTTCTTTTTTGATTTTTTTCTTGCAAGAGCATTTGACGTTTTCCAACTGAGCAATTTTTTTTTCCAATTTTTTTAATGCACAGCGCAGATTTGTGGCTGCTTTTTTGCAGCGCAGTTGACGTTTATGAACATCTGCCCTGCAAACACTGCATTATCGAACATGCTGCAAATGTAGTGTGATTTATGATGTTGTTTTCGAACAAATGACTTTCGCAGCTTGCGTTTAGAACATTTTGCAAAAGCAATTTGATGCAGATGACGTTTTCGAAAACGGCCATATATTAATGTATCGTATGTTATATACAAGACAATTCCAATGACTGGTTTGACTGATCTAAACTTTGATTTACTTTAGAATTCCCTGCTGGTATCCTGCAAGGACAGTTCTTCCATGCTGATCGTCCCAAATACATGAACTATGGTGCTATTGGTTACGTAATTGGACACGAAATCACTCACGGTTTCGACGATCAAGGAAGACAGTTCGACTTAAATGGCAATTTGGTTGACTGGTGGCAAGAGGACACCAAAGAAGCATATCTTACCAAAGCCAGATGCATCATTGAACAATATGGAAACTACACAGAAAAGATTACCGGCTTGAATGTAAGTTACTCGGTATCCCTTATCAATGAAGGTAAAAATTTATTAACAAGGAACTCTATATTTTTCCAGTTGAACGGAATTAATACACAAGGAGAAAATATCGCTGACAATGGTGGCATCAAAGAATCATACATCGCTTATAGAGGTTGGGCTCAAAAGAACGGTCCGGAACCCAAACTACCGGGTTTGGATTTCGAACCTGAGCAAATGTTCTGGATCTCCGCAGCACAGACTTGGTGTGCCAAGCAAAGGAAAGGTATATAAAAATAAGTCACAAAATAAAATGATCATTTTGTTAAGAATATTTCTTTATTTGTACAATAGAATCGCTTAAAATGCGCATCACTACTGGCGTACATTCACCTTCTGAATTTCGAGTTTTAGGCCCACTGAGCAATATGAAAGATTTCGCCAAAGATTTTCAATGTCCCGAAGGATCTCCAATGAATCCCGTACAGAAATGTGAAGTTTGGTAGACTTGTTAATGTATTACGTTTTGATTGCGAGTTTAGGTTTATTTTTTATTTTTATTTTTTTCTAATTAACTTATTTTGTAAATAATTTAATTATACACAACACACATACACAAAACAAAAGAAATAGAATAAAAATTTTAAGAAAATTTACACAATTTTTGAGTTTTCTATTTGTCTTCTAAAGAAGAAGAGTATGATACCAGTCCGATCTTTAGCTAGCTGCCCAAAGTTTCGCACGCCAAGTTGGCCGAGGTCCCCTACGCTTTCCCTCGAGGCGGATTCGAAGACTTTGGACCAGAGCTCTACATACCCAAACATGGACCTTCGCTCTTCTGGCTAAGTTAATGTCACTGAACAGCCCGTATAGTTCGTCGTTGTATCTCCTCCTCTACTCACCGTCTACGCAGACGGAACCGAAAATTACCCGAAGAACTTTCCTCTCAAAGCAGTCTCATCCATTTTTAATAAAGTACAAGCCTCTGCGCCATAGAGCAGGACTGGGATTATTAAGGTCACATATAGGGTCACTTTTGTTTTATTCGTTGCATTCTGTTCCTTTATGGCCAGGGACGTTGTTCGGCTTGATACTAGACCTTTAAGTCCTTCATGACAGCGCCATACAGGCTTTGATTTTATTTCTACAGCAGCGATGGCCATATTCGCAGCCTGGTATTCAGTTAATAGGGTAATGTTCTCATGGAATATTGCCGCTGGTTTCGCCGCCTCTACTACAGCCAATACTCGTATATCTCATTGAAAGACGCTACTTTGTTTTCAGACAGAAAAATGACCATTGTAGATTTATTTAACTCGATAAGATGCAAGCGTATATCCCTATCTTCATTTTTGATCCATCATTGAAGATGTATGTATATCGAGTCGTCTACCACTTGGTTCTCTCTTCTTGGGAAGATACAGAAGAATGGTATTTCAAAGTCATTATGGAATGTGTTGGGGCTTATATGTACATATCTACACAGGTCATTCGATAGAATGCAAATGGGACCCTTCAATGTTGTTTGATTTGCTCCTTCAAGGCATTAGTGGTCGTGGATTTGCTAGCATAAACCGTAAAATTAAAAAATCCCGAGGAAAAAAAATTTAATTGATACTTGACATGTCCTTCACATCCATATCTTGCAATTTAGGCACCAAGATGCCTGGAGATGCAAAGTTTTCCTGAGAATACGCTGTTAAGAGCTTCTCGAAGTGTACAATTCTTGACCACAGTGCCGAATTAATGTTCCTGGACTTTCAGCCACATCAATCTGCTTCGATGCTTTGTGTTCAGCGACTTGTTGAACAAGGGCATAAAGTGTCTCAGCCTCCCTCATTTTTAGTACGAAAATTGCGAACTGTAGCTGTCAAACCTTCATTTTTAAAGGATTGGTCAACAACAAAAACGCATTGTTCTACACGAAAGAACAGCGCTCCATTTTTAATAATCATGAACTGTCAACTGTCACGCTGTCTTTTTTTTTGTTAGAAAGACTTTACCCCACAAATGAAAGAAAAAAGAAGCTTCCGCAAGAATCTTTGAAGATAGGGTATAAACATTTCCTCTCGTTCTCTGAGGTGGCAAATGTTACGTAAAAGAGAAAGTTCTCCAGTAGTATGTAGAACTTATGCTTCAGGGGGCTCAGCCGTTCTTTTGGTGTAACAACACTGAAATGCTAAGTTTAATTTCCCAACCTTTTAGACAATCGACAACGCAATGTAATCAAACTCCAAAACTAAACTAAAGATTTTGTCAAACCAATTGGAAATTTAAAGAAGATACAATAATAATTATATGAGCAGTATCGGCTAAGATAGCTTTTACATTTTGGAAAGATAAAAATCGACTCCGTCAGAGTCTTCGAATTCATTCCAGGAAGACAATGCGATTATAGAAAACCTCGACTGCGCGAATAATAGCTAACCAACCCGGTGTGAGGCCAAAAGGCAGGGATTCAGGTTTATCGACTTCGTTTTGGGGCGAAATGCACGATCAACACATGGCGGGCCTACAGTATTCTAAACGCTCTGAGTGCCCAACATTAACGAATACAGATATCCCGTACGCTAATAAGAGGAAAAATGGTAACTAGGTTTGATTTCAGAATACTGCAATCGAGGGCCTTTCCCAATCATATGGAAGGAAATTGAGCGATGCTATAGCAAGATGCTTAGAAATTTTATCAGAAGGTAAAAGATGATGACGTGTATTCCACTGCCAGAGAGAATGAGCCATTCAAGCAAATTAAAATAATAGGCAACAATTTAGTGCATCCAATCTTAATGAAATAGTGAAAAAGAAGGCTGCCGGTGCTAGCAGTATGCCACAACGACAAGATGTTCGAAGGACAAAGACGGATCTAGCGATAAACGAGCAAAAAAATTAAGTAGATGTAGTCATAGAAAAAGAATACAAAAGATCGATGACTTCTACAAATCATCACAATAGACGATGTCATTTGTCATTTTGTGTTTTTTTAGAGCCAATTGAGTAGCAGAGACGACAAATAGCAACCTTTAAAACCTTTATTGACATAATATGTTACTCTTCTATAATTTCTATAGTAAAGAAACATGACTTTTATCAAAAAATGATGCGGAGGCACTAGGTCGTTTCGAGAAAAGTGCTGCTAGGAGGAAATTTAACGAAGAACTGAATGGGCTGTGCAGCGACTTAGTCAAGAGTGGGTGGCCGTGGCTCAAGTGGTAGTGCATGTATGTATATTAGGTTGTCCCTTATATGGGTGAAACAATTTTTTTTTTAGATATCGAAATGCACACCTCCTATTTCTTTTTAAACTACCCAGACTTACTTAAATACAAAATTTCATCTTCCTACGTCAACGTTAAGCCGTGCCGACAGAACTCTGAAGATTTTGAAAAATGCTGTTTTTAACCCTTTCCGTTATATAGCTAAATCAATTGAAATATTAAAATTTTTATGAAATATTTATTAAAAGAAGATAAAAGTACAGATCAGGCAGGATATTTTCTTTTAAGGGTCTCTTTTTTACAGTCTGGATACAGATTTCAATGCTCCTGAACACAGCGTAGCAAAAATTGCTTTTGCTCTTCCTTTGCAGTGATTAAACCATGAAAATCTTGCATAAGTTTTACAGCTCTTTCAGCTGTATCATTAGTTGCCCTTAAAGAAAGCACTTTCCTTTACGCCTCTGAATAGGCAACATCTTCATCCCATGTATAAACGGGTCTCTGGCGGAAATTTTTATCAATTTTTAATCGAGAAAATAAATTTGTGCTCTTGACAGACACAAAATCACTTAGTGATTTTCCTGCAACAATAAATAAGGCAGTATTATTAACAATTTAAAAAGTATAAAAAAAGAGTAAAAACAGTATAAACAGTATAAAAAAGAGTACTATTTATTGTATTTCTACTTACTATACAAATAATCAGACATATCTTCTTCAGATGGAATGTATCTCTTACCAGAATCATAGAAATTCTCTCTTTGGAAATTCACTACAATGTTCGTTTTAGTTTGATCATTAACTTCATCATCAAAGAGTGATAAAACGGCAATTTCTTGTGACAAGTACCAAAGATGTTGACTAAACTTGCTCAGGTCTACTTTGGAGATCAATTTGTCAACAGCTTCATATTCCTTAAGCCTCTTTAAAAAGCACAAATCTTGATTTGGTGCCTTCACCGCCAGACTACATCCAAGCCATGGTTTTACATATAAAACCGCATTGCATAAACAGACGTCTTGAAGTGCTCGCCCATCCTTGGCGCTAATTTTGAACTGGGATTGCAACAAACATATCTTTAAAGAGTAAATAGCTCTAGCCATTCACCTTGCTTGATGCATCGCTCCAGGAGGTCTAATTTTATTTTTTTTTTCACTGCCCTCCTCCTAAGAAAATAATAGATAGTTCAATCAGTTCCCGATAATCGTCACGTCCGATGGTTTTTTGCAGTTCTTGATTATAAAATGTCAATAAATCTTCTATTGTTGTATTACAAAAATGTCGTGTGAGAATATCGGTATCTGTTATGTTTCAATGGCAGCAGGATTAATAGTTTTCCAGTTGTCTCTAAACTTTTTGAACAGTGGGATATCAGCGATACTTGTGACTTGGTGGATTTTTGTTTCGAACACACATTTTAAAACCAGTTCGTAAACGTGATGGCGGCAAGCAAAGAGTAGTCTAGTTTTTGTTCCAAAAGTACACAAGCACCTTTCAATCGTCCTGTATTAGACGCAGTTGTGTCACAGCACATTATTTGTACTTTGACATCGAGGCTCCAGTCATAAAGTGCGTTCAACACAGTTTTAGCTTGATCCTGGCCGGAAGAGCTCTCCAGTTTAGGTACAGCCAGAAGTTGTTCCTTTTCTCCAAATGAAATTAGAATTGGCAAGCGTTCTTCTTTAGAATCAAGTCTCACATCAAGTCCAGGTAATAATTTTCCATCCCAGTGAACCGTCACCATTTCAGGCATATTATTCTGAAAATCGGATTTTATAGATTCCGCTCTATCTTTTCGACTCTGTGTGCGAATACGTTGAATAGACGATTTGTTTATCGGAAAATCATCACAGCTAAGATCTAGTGCCTCTCCTACAGCCTTATGCTTAATTGACATCCAACTAACTTAGGCGTGATAAAGTTTTTCCTTCCTCTTTTTGTAGTAGTTTCAGAACTTACCATTTGAGAGGTGGATGCCAAGGGTTCCTCAAGGCTTTCATCAGAGCTGATAAGTTGATCGTAATGTCCTTGCGTTTGAATAGAATCTTGCGTAGTAACAGATGACGATAAACCTCCGAAACACATTTGCTCATACCTTTTTTTCTCTTCATTTAATTTCCTTTGTCTTGCTCTTTCTTCTTTTTCGGCTAACTTTTTGTCTACACCCGCTTAACACCCTGGACGCCCTGGTTCTCTTTGTTTTTGTAAAACTATCTTATCTTCTTCAATTTTCAACCGTTCCAAAGCATCAGCGTGTGCTATATCAAACAAATTATCTAAATTGTTCTTAAAGTCCTCCTCACGGCGCTTGTAAATATATTGTATTTTTTTAGAATTTGTTTTGCAACTCCCTCCAAGCATTGTGAAGATCCGCAAGTTTTTTTTACACAATTAGGTATAGCTCTGGTAGGGATTCTAGCTTTTTTCCCAAAATATAATAGACGAGATTAGCGCTTTCACTAACAGTCAATTTAACTTCGCGAATGTTAAAAAAAAGTACTGAAAGAACTTGACGATTGGACGGTAATTTTGCGCCTGTTATTTGATAATTTACGTCAGCAATTAAGAAAACACGTTTTTTATTGCTTCTTAATTCCAATGCCATCTTTTAAACGTAAAACAATACGTGTTAATCGCGAGACTAATTGAGAACTAATGAAAAAAATGCCGTGAATACGCACCGCTACTGCCGCGCAACATTTATGAGCATGATTCGATACAAGTCGGCATGGGTTATCGTACTCCAAATAAGGTAAAAATTTATTTCCGAATGTTTTAGAGGCAAATAAACAAAACTAAGACCTATGCGTTAGAAATTTAAAACTTTGAAAAATAAGGCCAGAGCCAAAGGTGCTTTTGTCCTTACAAAGAAACTGTTTTATAGCAGCCAAATCGATGCAAGGGTGGTGATCTGCCGCATGGTGCTTATCCGGCCTATACTTGTATTTGGATGTCCCGTGTGGTTCAACGTGAGAGCAAGTTTATTGGAAAAGATTCGGGTGTTTGAGAGGGCTTGTCTTAGGACTTGTCTTCACTTATACAGAACACCACACTCTGAGTACATAAAATTCTATTCTAATGAGGTCTTGTACCATATGGCGAACCTAATAAGGGTGGACAATTTCGTTATTAAATCGACTTGAAGGTTCATTACAAGATCTCCGGCTTACTACCCCAATTATATGTATCATAAGAGAGTAAGTACACTTTGACGGCTTTGTTCCTCCAGAAGCGTTCCTCTACCTCGATATGAAAGGTCTGATCCAGGACAGATTATCGGTGCCGCTAATTTTCCACGTCGCTCGAACAGCTGCGGACAGGCGATTCAACTACGACAGAGACGTCGCCCATAGCAGTGCGGAGCGTCTCCGGTTCAGTAGGACAGTAGACGGAATAGGTTTTCAGCCAGCCAACAACTCAATAAGTTCAATGGGTTAATAAAAAACCATCCAGTATGGAAGAAGCATAAACAACAGTAAAAGTGACCCAGTTAAGTGGGGTAATAAAAACATTTAAAATAGATGAAGTGTCAACAATAGCAACGTAACCCCATGGCCAATTGGAAGAAAATTGCGTTGCTCGTTTCTGAATTTGTCATCATGGGTATGATTTGCTCATGGTGCTCAAAAGCCTAGGCCTGGTATAAGGTCCTCAGTTCGTTGGGGGTCTGGTGGCTGTAAGTAGCTGTTGAGGAAAATGGAGAAGCCAAGAAGAAGCAGCCCGTACTTTATCAGCATCGTGGTAGTGTCAGCAGTCTCTCGAATACGTTTTTCTCTCGTTTTATATATTCTGTATTATTTTATCATAAAATAAAAATAATTAAAAATCACACCCTGTTCAATTTTTATTTTCAACATGTATATGACATATAAGATAGTTTAAGTAGGCTAAATAAGTTAAGATTTATTTTTTTAGGTAGATTGTAAGTTTATAGTACAATAAAAAGAAAAAAAAGTATTTTTTTTAACAAAAATCATTTCCTTAGTTTTAATAGTAAATATAACAATATAAAATAAATATGTACCTACTGCAATGTCGAAAGACATAGTTGAAGTCTTATGTTTGACTTAGAGGGCCCGCATGGAGCCAGTAAGTTAGAATAAGATAATTTTAAGTTAAGTGGTTATAGCCACTTGTGGCGAGCGAAAGAACGAGATTTTCTCGATTTTTTTCGGCAGCATAATAAATATTTATTTGAAATTGATTAACACTGGTGATTAGTTTTCAAGTGCTAGTACTTGATTTTTTTCTTAAAAAAATATTTCAAAATGGCGGAGCTGTAGCTGTTTTCCGGAAGCGCATTTTTTTTGAGCATCAGTGGCGATTTACATGATAACTCGGGAACAACTCATCTAAAACGAAAATTTTAAAAAGATTTAGTTAGTATATCTACTCTATTGGCTTATGCTTCATCGAAGGATTTGTCAAAGTTATGATTTTTTGAGAAATGGCGGCAGTTTTTAGAAAAAGTTATATTTTCGAAGATCTCAGTTTTCGGTTTTTTCGGTCTAAAAAAAAATTCCACAAAAAATTAAAATCCTTCATTCAAGCTGAAAAAAAAATTGGTGACGATCGATATCTAGATTTTGAGAAATCGTGTCCACCGCAAAGGTGTTTTTTGAAAAGCACGATTCTGAGGAAATCGTGTTCAAAGTTTTGGTTGTAGATGTTTCCTATGTAACATTAATTTTTGTATACTAAAACTTTTTTGTACACTCACACCTAGTCATCGATTCCAGGGCCATACAGTCCCTCTGCGTCTTCTGCAGCCTCGAGAGCGTCAATTTGCTGCTGTCTTCGAAGCATTCTACCCTTCCTTGTAGCCCTCTCCACGCGTAGCTCAGCAGTCGTAATGCGAGACTCGATGTGAGATATATCTAATTTTGAGTAATAAAAATTTAATATTTTACTTGACAAGGAAATAGGATCACGTTGGCTATACAGTAGTCCTTCTGAGTCTTCTGCAGAATCGAGAGGGTCGATTTGCTGCTGTCTTCGAAGCATTATAACCCTCTCTTGTAGCCCTCTCTGCGCGTAGCTCAGCAGCTGTAATGCGAGACTCGTCCATGCTGGCGATGTAGGCGTGCGCGTTCTAAATCTCCGATCATTATAAAATTTTGTGAGGATATTTTCAAAGGATTATTATTAACGAATATGCAATTAAAAATTGTTCGATTTTTTCGACCCTGACAAGTGGCTATAACCCCTTCAGCTAATTCTTAAGTTTTTTGTCTAGTATGTAAGAATTAAGAAATTAACTGAAATAAATATGCATTTAAAATGAATGAAAAAAAATGGGTGTATTTGCTTCCCAATCGGACGGTTCGGGATTCAATACTAGCTTTCGCCAGATTTTTTCTTTATTTATTTATTCAATCTACGATTATCACAATCTACAGATTTCGAATTCATTAAAATAATAAAAATATAAAAATAAAACATAATATAATATAATAAAAACTCATTGCCAGAAAACAAAGAATAGTGTGTTTTTAAAATCATTTCTGTGCAAAGATATATGTATCTAATTTTGAGTAAGGAAAATTTAATATTTTACTTGACAAGGAAATAGGATCACGTTGGCCATAAAGCGTATTATGACGACTCTCAAACAACAATGGTCTTGGCCTCAAAACTCTAGACGAAACATAATGATTCAAACATTTAAACAAATTCTCAGTAGTAGCAGTAGCGCATAAAATATCACGAATAAACATTACGTTGTACATTTATCTTTCTTATTTCGAGAGTTTGCATACCAAGTAGGGTAAAACACCCAGTGATCGGCACTCTTAAGGTCTCGCGCAAGTTTCTTGGTCGAAATATATCTGGTTTTGGGAGTGTCGATCATATGTACATTCTTACTGATACGCTTCTTTCAGGTGTCTATTATTGGATTATTGATTTTGAATTACCTACTTCTGTCAGAATTTGCATCAAGGCTTAGAAAGATAAAAAGAAGTAAATTTAGTAGTAATATAAACTTTTATTTCTTAAGAATTGCAATTTGGTATATGTTCTTCGAAGTACGAGTAAGTTATGGGAAAATTAAATTAAATTTATGTTTCTAGAGAAACAAGCATTTCTGTTATTTCTTTGTCATTTAGTATTATTTTATTTAAATGATCCGCAGATGTATTTACTTCAATGTGAATATCCAAATCTTCTTTTCCATTAGGACTTGCTTCAACTGCAAACCCTTTACCTGAATTGTTGACTTCCACGTTTTGTTTTTTTTTTTCTGTTCATTTTTTCTTTCTTTGGTCTGCTTATTTTCAGTTATTTTCATCTCTTTTAGTGTTTTTTTCTTTGATCTCTCTTATGGCCTTTCTGTCTTTCCATTTCTGTCTTTTTTTCTAATTTTATTGATTCCGCTTTTTTCCAGGATGATGATGTTATAATAAATGATCTATTTTCATTTTGTCTGCTATAGTTTTTCTGCGGTGTTTTTGGTAATTTTAAAAATGTTGTTATGTTTTCCGATTTCGTGTGAGCTTTTGAAGTTGATAGAATGTCATCAATTTGGAAAGTTGTAGGAGGAAAAGATGATAATTCAGCTAGGTTTGATGAAGAAAGGACAACAAGGAAGGCATTTGCGGACGATAGCGAAAGATTGCGATTAAAAAAAAACGACTGGCAAATTTAATATGTCCAGTGAATTGTCTGCAGTATCATCAGTTATTATACAATTCTCATCAATCTCAGGCTCATACTCCTCGATAATTTCAACATTTATTTGATCATTTCTAGTGTGCTGTTGAGGCAGACCTTTCTTTACCTCATCATAGATTTTGAGAAGGATAAAAAAATCATCGGAAACGAATTCATTGGTTTTAGAATCTAGGTTTTCGAGCTGTTTCAGTTTTTCTGGACCAACAATTGAGACAATATTTTCATAATCGAAGCGATCTTCCGCTGAATCCTCCTCATCTCCAACGACATGCCCATCAAATTGTTGGGTTTTACCTAAACACTTTGAAAAGTCAATAGCGTTGGCATTAAAAGGATACAAGCCACTAGCTCAGAAACCATTTATAATTATCTCTTTCTTCATGCAGGTGTCCAAGACTTTCTTTAATATGGGCGCAACTTGAGCTTTAGATAAATTCGAGTCTAAATGTTCCCTTCTCCATTCCTGCACAGCTTTTTTCCATCCGTTTTTTAATGGCTTAAATGCAGAGACGGCAGCGGGTTGCATGAGCCGAGTTGCATTCGGAGGAAGGCAAATTAAAATGATTTTTAAATCAGAGCATAGGTTTGAAAGATTGTAAGTCATGTATGTTTTATGACCTAGATGGTCATAAAAGAATAACTGGGAATACAACTTTTTCTTTTACTAAATGCGGATGGAAGATATCCTTTATGTAGTCATGAAATAAATCTGTTTTCATCCATCCGCTTTCGCTTAGACCTATACCCCATCCGTCTGGCACTGACTTACCAATAGCCGTGGGAAGGCCTTTTGTATGCATAGATGATAAATGGTGGCGTCAGGTCACCAGCAGCGGAAAATGTAAGCAAGACGGTTAAATTTTCTTTGGCGGGTCCCTTTTGACAAAGTAGGAAATTCGTCTCATCTCCATTATAAAGCCGTTTTTGATCATTGAGAATATCACAAAGTTCACTTTCATCGATGTAATTTTTAATTTTAATAAACCAACTGCGAATGTCTATTTCTGATACTCTGGCGCTGGCGTTTGTTACTGCCTCCGGATTCCTTGCAACAATCTCGGGATGTCTTCTTAGGAATGCCTTATACCATGTGCTACCTGGTTTATTGTCAGTAAAGGGAAACTTTCCGTTGGATGAATCAAAGAAATCCTTTACAGCTGCTTGAATGTATTCCTTCCTGCGAGGAAATACTTTAGAATGGTTATTTAAAATCCATTCCAAAATTTGGCTTTCTTCCTCAACAGTAAGAAAAGGTGTAGGTCCGACTCGACTGAATGGTAGTTCTATATCATAGATAAACAAACTCTACTAATACTTTTGCAAACCCTTAACTTTCGCACAGACACACTGTAAGTGAATTCCAACACTTTTGCATCTCTATAACTTTGTCAAAATTTGCTAGAATGAGAGCGATTTACAAGTAAAATTGCTAGAATGAGAGCGATTTGCACAAGTGTGTGTAATATGGATGACGTTTTTTGGTTCAAATGGGCGTGGTTTGTATAAAAAAGGCGATAAATTGCCATTGATCACAATTCACACGTATTCACGGACAGATTCTCACGGATAGTGACCATCAGTAGAAAACCGGTTTTGATTTTCCAATATCTGGAAAGTTTGATATCTAGGTATAGTTAGTCTATGTTCTATACCTTGTCCAACAAAACATGTCAGTACAGGGCTTATGGGAAAGCTTTTTTTCTAACAATGGTACCTGTAGGTGGACTCAATGGCATTTTACCACTGAAACACAAAGGAAGCCACTGATCTTTGTGTACAATTCTTGTTGTAATTATTTTCAGACTTAACCACAGCCACCCTATGACTTACTTGCCCGATAACCGTGGCCAGAATGATCATAAAATCACCATTCGCCATTACTGTTGGTTGTGCATTGAAAATGATCTCATCAAAGCAGTGTTATCATTCTCAAATGTTAGCACAGCGTTACTGATTTTTCAGTGTTATTGTTAAAAAGCACATGGGATTTGAAGCTTTTGAGAACACAAAAATGAATTTGTGTGTAATAATATGTGTGGTGGTGTTGTCATTTGCGTTTTTCTCTCCTCTTTTTGAGAAACTGTTAAAATGTAGTCAAATCATTTTTTTGTATTTTAAATTTTATTCGCGCGCTATTTTAATGCATTGCAACAAAGCAGTGCAATAAGTGATCATATTATTGTTGGACTATGTGCGTTTTAGTGATATTGTGTTAAATAATAGTGGTTCAAATTACTCTGTTGTGTCGGTGTTAATGTTGTGTTTAAGAAAAAAATGATTATTTTCGCGGTGTTTCGAAACTAGAATTCATTGACTGTGCAATTAGTGATCATATTGTGATAACCACTTAAATGTGAGCAGCGACATCTAGATTTACAGAGCAGAAGATGTCGATACTCGAAGAGCAGAAGATTTCTCAACCATTGATGACTGGAGAGTGGAATCGAATTTTCTAGCAAAAACCTAATAGTGATTAATTAGTTTTAAGCAACTGTGTTGTGGCTAAATAGAAAAATGGCTACAATGGCTTCTTAAAAATAACACGGAATCCGTGAGAAAAGCAGCTGATATCTTTTCTGTTACGGAACGAACTGTATATAGGCTTTTAAAGGAAAATGAAATTAAAGGCCACAATTCGCCTTCAAAGAAGAAAAATAATTCTGGTCGCAAAAGCAGGGTCGATGATTTTTACAAATGTGCCATTAGGCGCATAGTCCATCAGTTTTCCTTTCCAGTTCAGTGGCTTCCTTTGTGTTTCAGTGGTAATGTGCCATTGAGTCCATCTACAGGCACCATTGTTAGAAAAAAAGCTTTCCCATAAGCCCTTTACTGACTTGTTTTGTTGGATAAGGTATAGTGAAATTTGTAAAAAAAACTTACCTCACTTTCTTAAGAAAATTCTCTTGTTTTCACAGTTTTGCGTGCTACACCAAACCGAGAATAGTTCTGTGAAAGCTTGAAAGCTTAGGACGAACTGAAATGTCACATTTGAAAGCAATATGGAAAATACGTTAACCAGACTTGGCAGGTTAATATAAAAGGTTCAAAATAGCAAATCGTTTGTCGTAAAACTAATTATAAGACAAATTCTGAAGGTATGCCGACCACCGGAGGGAGTGCCCATTATTGGGTAGTTTACCCTAGCAGAGTTTTAGAGCAATAAAAAGGCTGAGATTGAATATCATTATAACAAAATAGGCGGCGTAAGGCGAATTTTAAAAATTTCTTTTGAATAATTTCTATTATTTTTATGTATGTAAGGAAGGTAGGACACCAGACAATATATGCATACTAAACTATAGGACGAACCATACTACAGTACAGAGCTTTAAGGATATAAAAATATTTAAAATATATGGAGTTTATTTTAACAAATTTGAAAGTGAAAATGCTTTTGTAACATCAAAATTAACATGTAAATTAAACATTAATTTACTATCAAAAATTACACCTAAATCTTTAAAATCGTCAACCACTTTTATCCGAGAGTTGTTTAAAAAATAATTAGGGAAAACTCCTATTGTAGCTCATACAGGCACACTTGTCAATACTCGTATTTAGCATCATATCATTCAAAGTACACCACTTAGTAAAATAATCTAGGTCTTTTTGAAGCAATAGACTGTCATTTAGAGTTGCAATTTTTTTGCAAAAAATTTAGTGTCATCAGCATACATGAGGCAATGGCAGTACCTTAAAAAGTTAGAAATATCGTTAATAAAAAACAAAAATAATGGCGGTCCCAAATGGCTCCCTTCAGGGACACCCGAACTAACCAAAATCTGCAAATAAGATGCAAACCATTGAAGTAGTGGACTACAGAATCCGTATGCTTTAAGATTTTTTAGAAGAATCTTCAAGTACACTCTGATGAAAGCTTTAACAAAGTCTGTACAAACCACATGCACTTGTTTATGGTTCTCTAATGCATTGACACAAAAATTAGTAAATTCAACTATATTTGAGACTGTTGATCTGCCCTTCCAAAAATCATGTTGATGGATACTTATATACTGTTTCACTGTAAAAACTAGTTTGTCTTTCACAAGTTTGAATTTAAAGTTTGAAATTAAATCTTTTTTGCCAGATTTGTAAAGAGGCTCTATGGTAGAGACATTCCACTCTTCAGGAAAAAAATCCACTGGAAAGCGGGTTATTAAAGAGCCCTGATAATGGGATACTAAGCGAGGATGCACTGTAGCGTAAAACGATTGGAAAAAATCCTAATATATCAGTTTTTCTTTGTGGTTTTAAGCTACGTAAGACTATTTCAACATCATTCAAGGACTGACCAGAATGTGAATCTGAAGCTTGAATCTGTATCTGATATCGAACTGTCAAAAGTTGAATACATGAATGGCCGTATGCGCCAACACAATGCGTATCTGTGTGAATCTGTATCTCGAAGTTGAAAAGCACCCAATTTCAAGATATAGATTCGAGAATGACGTGTATCTGCGTTTGCGTTCAAGATTTAAGCTTCAGATTCACATTCTGGTCAGCCCTTAACATCAAACGAGTAACATGAACAATCTACAATAGATGGAAGGGAGTGGAAATAACGAGGAAAGAACGATTAAACCTGAATAAGATTAACTATAAATTCTTTGGAAATACTCAGCAAACATATCCGCAATGTCATTAGAATCACAAGATTGCTTGTCATTTAAACTCGTCTTAGTTGGAAATCCAGTACTCTTTCTCCTTTTGGAAATTCGTTGGATTACTTCTTAAATTACTTTCAACAGAGTGAATATAATTACAAAAAAGAAACTTTGATAAAAAAAACTAAACTCCTTCTAAGGCGTGAAAAACTTAAATAGTCGTCATGTGAATTTGATTTTTTAAACATTTAATTTGAAATAATTTTATCATTGTTTAATTTACATAGGGTAAACTACCCAATGATTGGCACCTTAAGGATACTTACCACAATTTAGTCTTACAGAAAATCCGGGGAAAAGAAAACGGGTTTTAATATTCGTTTTTTTAATAACTTAATATATTATTTTTCATTTGAAATTTAGAAACAAATAAAAAATTAAGAGATACATTTCTGACAATGATTGGCATAGTTTTGTCATGTATTGGCACTAGTAACTCCAATGATTGGCATACACATTTAAAAATATTTTAAGTATTTTTAAAACTATTAGCAGTTTGTGTAAACTAAAAAAGCGAGTAAATTAACAATAAATAAAGTAAACAAAATATCAATAAATAACTAGATTTCGTTTTCCTACATTTCAGTCTTTAAATTTCATTAATTGTGTGTATTTTGATTTAATTGCTTTCTAAGCTTTATTTTAAATAAAAGAAATATAAAAATTAAAAAAATATTGGTAAACGAGAATCATTTCAAGTGGTTCTCCAAACGATTACTCATATTTAATGAGTTTGCAGACTGGTGTTTCTGTAAAATCTTCGAGATTGAATACCTTTACTTGTAACATACTAGGAATAGTAACTCAAGTTGTTTCAACAAGTTCAGTTTGAGTCATTGGGAATATTATTTTTTAAGTCTTCAAACCAAGATTGATTTAAAATATCTACCTTATCGTTAGAAATTATCTCAATCTTTGGCTTTTTCTTGAGATTCTTACTAGTTCTTTTATTCTTTTTCTTTTTAGTTTTCTCGTGTTTGTTCATTTCCCTTTTAAACTTTCTCTCATTCTTTAATTTTTGTAGTCTTTCCTTATCTTCTTTCTGTTTTGCAAAAATTGTTTGCCAATCTTTTGAAGATATAACATATGGTACGCTTAAGCTTGAATTATGCTTAACTTTTAGCTCTGTTGTTTTTGGCCATAGCAAACATTGAGATATAGGGTTATTGAGATAGTGTTAGCTTCTTCTGGGATATGCACATTTTCAGCTAATATAAACGGTATTACTTCAATATCTAAAAATTTTCTAAAATGTTACCTTCAGCATTAGGATATTCGTTGATACTATTTTCGATAGCTTGATTTGATACTTCAATCACAGCAGAATTCGAAGGGGTGTTAGAGGCAAGTGTTAAAGAACTTTCATTTTCAACTTCCATATGGTGATCATTTTGTTCGTTGGTATTTGAAATATACTTCCATGCATTTCGAAGGCTGATTAATTCTATACTCTCGTGTGCAGTTTTATTTTTAAGCTTTTCCATAACACTATCCCTCACAAGCTTTTCAAAAGTTTCTATGTTTATTATATTATTTTTCGGAACTTAAGTTTTATCATTACACATTACTACGGATTTCCCAAACATTTCGAATAGTCGATCTTTTCACAATTCCATGGATATAAGCCACATGCAGCAAAATCTCTTGAGATACCATGTGAGCTTAACGTAGAAACTGCTGTTTCTAATACAGAGGCGAAGTTTAATTGAATAAGAACATCGTTTGGATTTTCCTGTCGCCATCTTAAAATAGCCCTTTTCCACTCGTTTTTCAATGGTTTATATGCTGAGACATCAGCTGACTGAATAATTCTGGTGGCGTTGGGGTACAAAGCAATTAAAATTATTTGCAATCGGTTACACAAGGTGCTTATTTCATAAGTCAAATGACTTTTGTGGCCATCGACAAATAAGTACTGGTAGTTTAATTTCTTTTTTAACTACATAAATACTCATAGAACACCTCAGATTTCATCCACCCTGTGTCACTTCGACCAACACCCCCAATCTTTTAGCACAGACGATAGAATTTCTGTTGGAATCCTTTTGTATGGATAAACAATCATTGGGGGAGTAACATTGTAATATCACTTTTAGCTTGAGCATGGTCGATATCGTATACATTTTTGGTCCCCTTGGTCTCGTCACCATTTAAAATTATTTTAGGATCTTGCAGAATGTCAAAAAATCCGTTTTCTTTTAGGCAGTTTTCTATTTTTTCGAACCACGACTTGATATTTTGCTCAGAGACATTCGCACTAGCGCTGGTAATAGTTTCAGGTGTTCTCATAACCAATTCTGGATGTCTGCGAATAAAAGAATTATACCTTTTGTCACCAGGGAGATTGTCTTTGAACGGGTTTCGCCTTTCAGCTTTGTTTAAAAATTGCTGCACACTAATTTTTAGTTCAAGCTTTCGCTGAGGAAATCCTTTGTTTGAACATTAAGAGTTTCCTTCTCATCAAATGTAAAATAGTTTCAGGGCCTGGTCGATTTTTTTTAAACTTGTCGCTTAGTCGGAATTAGATGGTCGATCGAGGAATATTATACCTTACAGAAGCTGCTTTTTTTGACATTCCTTCTTTGAACGCTTTAAGAGCTTCGTTTATGACATTTTCGTCGTATGTTTTACTGTATTTACTAAATTTTTTTGGCTTTGGCATCTAAAAGAGTTAAATTTAATAGTTAGAAATTCTTAGAAATTTGAATTTTGATAATTCAAAAATGTGTAAACCCCAATAAAAATTATAAAAATCTGTTTTTACAGCTATAAGCAGAATGCCAATCAACCCAAAGATTAGCAATCTACCCAATGATTGGCATGTTTACCAATAATTAGCATAGTGCCAATAAACCAGTAATTGACACTTTTGCCAATGATTGACATATGATAATGTATGGCTGAAGTTTAGTTTGCTAATCCATCCACCCTTAATAAATATTTTAATTTTATTGAAACATTAAAATAAATCAATCGAACCTCTTATTATCTATATATTTATTTATTTAAACTGACCCTTAAAAAACAAAATCGATTTAGCTCTACCGTTATTTAAACTCTATGGTCAGCACTTTTCTTATGTCTTTTTTAACATTCACTTCGAAAAGGGCGCGAACTTCGGATAGCCTTTTTGACAGTTTGACAGTTGGGGTGTCAACAACAATAAGGTGGCTTACCCTACACGCCTATTCTGTTACACGTGCGAATTGAACGTTCCCTTCACCTATTCGATTCACTTTGTGCCTGTTCACATTGGCGCGGGCAGGAAGATTGTCCGAAAGAGAGGGAACGCTTTTTATTGAAGTGGGAAGAAGAAGGGTTACTTCCACCGAGAATCCATTTCTAAAGTTGATTCTTGGGTTTCCATATCGTTCCATTTCTGACATACTCGTATTTTTTCATTTTAGTTTTGATTGTTGATTAGAAAGGAAGTGTGAATAATAGGAAAATAGGTATGTTTCAGGCCAACTGCTAAAATTTAAAAATTAAAAATGCTCCGATTCAAGTGTTCCACTTGTCAAAAAGTCTTTCAACCATGACAATGTGAACACGACGTTCATGGTGAGGACTTTCATCCCGTCGCCAATGTAAACAAGCACTTTCACTTCGAATCGGTAGGTATTCTGCTATACGGCGAGTGAACTGCCTTACCATTTTCCTTTTCAAAGTTTCGAAGATTTGAACGTCACCTGTTTGGAAATTTATGTGTCATTTCAACTGTGTAATTTGTGTGGAAAGAAAAACAAATATGGATAGGCAGTTTTTTTCATTTTTGACTCGGAAACAAGAGATTCTAGTGAAGTGAATCATTTTTCTGAGGACATTCGATTCGTGCGTATAGTGGAATACCGACCTGCGTTACCGACAAGTGAGTGTTTTACTTCGAACGGATAGCAGGATCGGAAAACTCGTATTTGAAATGAACATTCCCCCGGCGTATAGCAGAATATGGCTAATAATCTATTGTTATACCACGGGAGGCGTGAATTTATTTTCCTGCAAATCATGGGTACGCAATCTTTAATTACATTATTAAAAATATCTTTAAAATCAATTAACTTTTCAGATATATTTTTGCCCTGAAATTATAATTAATTTTTTTAAAACAATCATTCATTAAAGTACGATGAGAAGAATCAAACTTAAAAAACTTAATTTTACTATGAAAGTTACAAATATTATTATAATTATAATGTTTAATGTAAATATGTATAGCTCTATGATGAACAGCCGTGCCCGAAAGACTCTTTTTCAGGCAACTAATATCTCGTGAGATGAATGATTGCCTAAATACAACACCAAGTCCAATTACACTAATAATCTAACCTCCCCATTAAATGTTGGATGCCACTCTGGAATGAAATAACCACTGAGCCCAAACATCTTTCTTTCTATTTCTATCCTATTTTCAGAAAAACCTAAAACGTGCATGTGGCATTTTAAGAGTAGTCGCAGCCTCTGAGTGTTAAGTCCGCTTTTACACGTCGCAAGTGTGTAATGCGCATGTTCTGGTTATTTTCTTTTGATCTGTCATTCAGTGATAAGCGCAATTTTACACGAAAGCCTTTCCCCCTTCTTTGGCTTTTCATGTTATTTGACAGCTCTCTTTCATTTAATCTTTGGCGCTCAGTGTTTCATAATTGAAAATGAGCCCGCTTGTTAATTCTTTGGTCCATTTCAGTTCATCCGCCATACTGAAATGTTGTGCTCGCAACAACAGCCAAAGAAATAATGAAGCAAATGCGATAAAGAAAGAAGGAGAAAAAGAAATGTCAAAAACATGCAATGAAAATGCTACCCACATGCAGTGGGAATTTGGTTAATTGGGTGTTTTTTGTTTCATTATCCCTCTCTTTTGCACTCATTTGAATCTTTCGAAACTTGCGACGTGTAAAAGCGGACAACGGCCATTTTCGAAAACGTCATCTGCATCAAATTGCTTTTGCAAAATTTTCTTAAAAGCAAGCTGCAAAAGTCATTTGTTCGAAAACGACATTAGAAATCAAACTGCCTTTGCAGCATGTTCGATAATGCAGTGTTTGCAGGACAGATGTTCATAAACGTCATATGCGCTGCAAAAAAGCAGCCAGAAATTTGCACTGCGTAATAACATGCATTCAAGTTCAAGGATGATTGCTCTGTTCGAAAGCGTCAAATGCTCTTGCGAGAAAAAAATCATGTAGATGACACAGATCAACGATACCAAATGAGTGCGCCTATGGAGAGGATCTCAATGTTTATTCATTCTATTCTACTTACCGATTCATGCTTTTGGTGTTCTTTCGAGGAACGATTTTTGGCTATCTTACACTTTCAATTCAACTTATCAAAACTGCTTTTTCGTTAAGCTGGTTATCGACTCCCACGATTTGAATGCGTATCGCCCCTAGATGACAGATTTTCTGTTTAGTTTCCTGACGAAGTTCAGATTTAAACGTGGTGATACAAGTTCGACGAAGTTTGCCCTAGATACGCAGAACATGCATTAGTTCACTGATTGATGAGCAATAAAAATAAATAAAACAAAAGATTTCCTTCTGATTATGTACTCGTATGTTATGTTCATATAAACACGGATTTATTTTGCATGTATGAATCTCTATATGTTTATTGACTTCCTAGGGCTCGGCATTTTTAGACCAGGAACGACGAGATGGTGTTGGAGATCGAGACCACGATGTTTGCGATCGTGATCTGCGAGTTGAGACGAGCTTCTTTGAAGACCGCCTTGAACTAGATTTGTCCTTTGTTGGAGAACGAGATTTAGATTTAATTTTATGCGACTTTGATTTCGTAACAGAGTTCGAATGTGAATGTTGTTTTCGTGATTTTGACCTCTGATTAGATTTACTTCTTGAACGTGAACGATCCTTAGATCTAGAGCGTGGGTCTCTTTCTTTTGGTTGAGATCGACTCTTTGAACGTCCATGATTGGTGGCTGGTGGTTTGGATGACTTGGATTTTGATCTCGAACGATGGGTTTCTGACTTCGGTTTTGACGGTGATATGACTTTGGATCGAGAACGGCGATTCCGTGACCTGGATCTAGAATTCGACCGATCACGAGTAGACCGTTCTTTTGATGTGGTTCTTGCTCGCTTTGGGTGTGATTTCGAATTGGAAGGAGACTTTGAGCGAGTACGGGAACGATTGTCTCTTTCTTTAGATTGCAAGCGAGAGCGAGAACGTGAACGTTCCTTAGTACGGCTACGATGTGAACGAGAACGATATCTAGATCTTGAACGTGAATGCGATCGAGTATTAGATCGATGGCGTGATCGTCGTGAACGAGAATATCGGCGATGGCGTGACCGTGTTCTCGACCTGGATCTTGAATCCGATCTTGATCGAGTACTTGACCGCGATCTGGATCGTGATCTTTTCCTAAATATTAAACAAGAATTTCAATTTCAAATTATGCAAAACGAAATTTGATGTAAAACAAACCTTGATCGTGATCTAGAATATGAGCGAGATGGCCTGTAATAATCGTTGTCATACCGCTCATTTGATGTCCCACCACCATTCCGGTAGTTATTATAATAATTGTAAGACGAATAACCTGATGATCCTTGGTAATTAAAGCCAGCCCTTCGAGAACCCCTAATCGATCCACCGCGACCACGAGGCACGTACCCACGCATATTGTGAGGCGGTGGAAAACTAGGACGATACATCGGCATGCCGGGAAACACTCCATACGAGAGCATGCTCATTTTCATAAGTTCTGCTGCCGCCTCTGGGGTGTAAACGTCCTTAAATGGATTGAATGGTTGGCCAACTTTAGCATCAACTTCAGGTTTTTTCTCCTCCTCATCCTCATTGGAAGAAGACGTCGATGACTCGGATGTTTCATTTTCAGCTTTCTTCTTTTTCTTTCCATTTAGCTTTGCATTGCCATTCGCTGAATTTCCATCACTATGATCGTTTTCGGCTCTTCTTTGTTTTAACAAGCCCGACAATCCGGTTTGAAGTTTCTCTGCCTCAAGTTTTTTCTTCTGCTCATCAAGAAGTTTCTCCGTTGCGGATTTATACTTATCCACTAGCCGTTGACGTAAATCTATTGTCATATGAGTAATTGGTTTGCCTTTCTCTTGTATATCCTTCATCTAATGAACGAAATGAAATTAGATTGCAATAATATAAAGGAATCGGATAGAAACTTACTTTCAGTCTCTCAAAGAGCGCCTCCAGCACCCGTATACTCTCCAGTTTTCTTTGCACAATTAGCAGTTTCTTCTCCTCCATGCGAATTTTACGGGATATTTCAATTTGACCCTTTTCATGTAACTTTTTCAGATGTTTCTTTTTTCGCTTCTCTTCACGCTCGCGTTGTCGTTCTAACTCTTTTAGTTTCAATTCTTCGGCCAATTTCCTGAAATTTTCCGCTTTCTCTTCAAATGCATTTTTATTGTTTTTAGTTTTATTTTAATTTGTATTTCAATAAGATAAACCATTGGAACATATAAATTCTTTCTAAATTTTGGGAGAGAAGACATGTGTACTTTCTGTGAGGAGATGAGCATCATAAGGCTCTCCTTACAGAAAGTACTTCTTATGGAGTTGACTGTATCTTATTTATTCATGAAATGATAAAACTTACTAATAACAGACTTAAATTAATGCAGCAAGGCCAATAAAATGTAACATTGCCGTATAGGATAAGAAAAGTTCTGAGATAAGGCAGCCCTGTAAAGCGCGACTGAAATTCCAAAGAATTAGTCTTTATGATTCTATCAATGACACTGTCTAGAGTATGTACGTACATATTTTTAATGGAGCCACCCCTGGCAGTAAGGTCAGAGTTGAAAGATGAAACTAAAGGCGAGGAAGAGTCTGATATACAGTGAGCGGCACATCCATATAGTGTGCACATATATAATTAAACTGGGAATGGTGATGTTACCACTGACATTATGATCGAAAAAATTTGAAATGAATTGCTAAAAGGGCTGACGATTACAGCATTCTGGTGCCTGAACAAACATGAAGGAGTTTCGGCTGATGGATGGATTTCAATCTAATTTTGCAAACGCGCAACAAGACACAAAGCCTTGTGTCAATACTCGCATGTTTGGGAAAATAATCATGCGATCTCTACGACACTAAGCACCCGAATATTGATGGCGTCTTTAAGTGGAGGTTCCAATAAAATTCATACACCAAACAAAACAACAGCAAGAGAAGAAAAAGCCAAGAAAAGAAGTAGGAGGAGAACCCCTATCTTAAAAGCTTAAATTTTTGTACGCTATCACGAATAAGGAAACGCCAAGAACATACATCAAAAGGGTCCCAGAGTCACCAGAACGCCAACAATCCAGGTGGCATATGAATCGAACAGAATCTAGGAAAGCAGATAAAAATCCGGATAGATAAGCAGAAATATGGGAAAAAGCGATTGATAAAGCAGACGCTGCGAGATAGCACTACCGAAATCAAGACGAAAAAACAACGAAAAAGCAAGGGAGGCCATACGAAAGAATAATGTCTCCCATACAGCGTAGAAGTTAAAACTTAATCGAAATAAGCAAGGCAGTTAAGGTTGCTCATAGAGTTCATGAACATCGTGGCAATGCAAAATAAAAAAAAGCATTGACAAAAAATTTCCAAACGAAAGCGGACGTGAAAACGCTATGCTCAATTACGTAACCTATACGAAGTGACAACACAAAAATAGTAATACCCAATAGTAACAGGGTTACAAATGTTGTCAAGTCTAAAAGAGTAGAAAAGAATAAAACACAAATCGTCCTTATAAACGTCACAACTAATATAGCCAACAAATTACTCACTGGAGGACGTAAAGAGATTACAAGATATTACAAGTGCGGCCATGTCTCCAGACATTGCAATAATAAAGCGGACAGCAAATACAACAACGTTACCAAAGCAAAGGGCATACAGCCAACAATTGCCTTACAAGCACAAAGTGTGCCATGTTTGGCCTAGGAAGGAAGGATAGGAAGCTATAGATGCACAGATCTTGCATACTCAAACAGCTTTAAAGGAAAATGCAGACATAGCCGTTATATGTGAGGAACAAACCTTATGCCAAGTCGAGCAATGCAAAGAAGCACATAAAAGGCTAGACTTCACGTAATATAAGGGCATCTATTTCTTCAGGTGCATTAGAATGGCAGTGATCCAGAAAATGCAGGACGTACTTGTCGCTGATATATGAGAAAAATCACCGCCAATAATAGCAAGAGACTGGTCAGTAGAATCAGTGAATACAAATAGCAACCACAAGGCGAAGCATTGCAGAAGACATTTGCTATCATCGGCCCAGTATTACTTAACCAAAACAAAAAACAAGCACATCTTAAATAATGGCAGATATGGCTTTATTATAAACCTAATCTTTGACAGCGGCTAATACATACGCACTATCGTGTGCAATTATTATTATTATATACTCAACAAAAGGGTGATACTCGTAGTTATGCCAAATGATAAGCAAACAACTGTGATGATGATAAAAACTTCTACCATCTGATTGCATCAGCCAAAAAGGAAATTAGGTGAAACAAAATATAACCAATCCACCTGGTTCGCAAAGCACAGGGAGATTTAGCCTCCGTGTTAAGGGTGAAGATTATTTGCGAAAGCAAAACAACACAGTCTTACCATCTGGAAACAGCATTTAAGAGTCATGACCATTGGTCTAAACCGGTGTCACAATTTTATATGTACGAGTAGATATAAAGTCTTTCACTAAACTTATCTTTACATTGGAATAAGCAGACCACTGTAATAGAAACCAGGCAGATGAGTAATTATGCTTAGTCCACATGGAAGCGGCATAAAGAAAATAAAGGATATCTTCTCTTAGGCATGTCACTTAGAAATACACCTAGAAAGTGGGCAACAGTAAGCATAACTATTACAGAATTTAAAAATAACTTTTCCGCTGCATCTTCCAACTGCAAACCAACGTGAACTATAAAATAAAAAAAGAACAATCGCTTTTTTATCAAACCTTTCCCTTTCGACTTTCTCTTGCTCCTTCTTCTTTCGGCGGTCCTCTTCATCTTCTTTCGCTTTAACCTTTGCCAGTAGACCCTTTCGAATTCTTTCTCTGCGTAACATACTGGCATCACTTAAATGCTTTCTCTTGTCGAAATGTACAATTATGTTAACAGCTTGAGTTTTATCCACAAACTTGCGAACAAGTTTCATTCCACGAAATTCATCCATAGCTCGAACGAATCCAATATACTCCTCGAATTGAACGTATCTAAGCGAATGAAGTTTCATTATTCTTCTAAAATTATGAGATGCAACAAACTCACCCTTCAAAAAACAATTCCTGTTCGAAATTATGCACTTTCATTCCATTAACATCAGAACTCATCTTTTCCCGGAATACATCACACACCGGAATGTCCACGGCACGAACTGTACCGAATTTTTCAAAGATCCTTTTGAAAATACTCTCACTAGGTTTCACGTTCTCATCATTTTCCATGTGACGTGGACAAAACCAACGTATTGGCAGATTTGCTAAATGAATTGTGTCAGGACGTTCGCCAGCTTTCATTTCGTCCATGTAATGAGCATCACGAAAAAATATATCCCAATCATGACGAGTTGGGAACTCATCTTTTGTTTCTTTTGCGCGAACTTTAAATGGCTCAGTGAAGCCATTTACTTTAAATGACATACCATCTAGGCGACCTAAAGCACTCTGCAGTCGACTGGGCTCTTCTAGTTCTGCTTCTAGTCTGATGACATCGAGGGTGCTTTTTGACACCTAAAACAAAAAAAAGGGCATTTTTAAGAATTCAAAAACAATAGGACTAGAATAAGCATACATTTGTAATAAGACAACTAGCGAAAGGCGAGTGTGATCTACACTTCACGGTGCCATTAGAAACTACTCAGCACAAGAAACTATTTAACTGAGGATGTCCAAAGTATGTAAGCAACGACAATCACATTAATAAGAAAACATGAAAGTGCTTTCACAACCCTTTATTTAAATGCTGTGCAAACGTCTTAAGATAGCAAAAGAGGAAATTGTGATACGTTCAAATCAATTCTGAGAGAAACTATGAAAATGATGGCACATAGCTTGCCATAATTGCTGTACTAATGCTCACGCAAATATCCTTATTGGATGCCATGCCACTCCGGAATAGAAGGTAATGAACCAAGGGACTATCCACCAAGAATAGAACTATAGATAGAAGATTAAAACCACAAGAAATTAATTCAGAAAATATAAAGACTAAACAGCACCGGTATGTGGGAATATGCTCAGATATAGAGATTACTCAATGAGCTGCGTTATAAGTTTATGTCATTCTTGACGTCTTGATCTAGAGGATCTGGATTTGGTACAGCTCAAATAGTTCGCAATTGTGCCTTCTTTTAGCTTAATGATGGCGTGAAAAAAACTATAGTATTAGTGACAGATGTCTCTTGTGTTTAACGTAGGTACCTGCCGTGAGGGCTTAAGCCTACGGTGCGTCTTCGCACAAGATATCAAAACAATGCGTTGATAAGCGCCCTTCGGGTAGTACAAGTACTACCACCAGTACCAGATTCAAAGTCGTGTGTAAGGCACGAACTTCCCCTTTGGGGAAGGGTCTAATACCTCCGCCATTCTGTGGGTCATGGCACCCGGTTGCAATGCAACTCCACATCGAATAGACCAGTTGGTTCCATAGCAATCCCATGGTCCAGTATAGGTCGTAGCAAACTACAACATATGCTAAGCCATGAGATGTCCAAGCTCCATTCGGTCTACTCTCCCCGCGATTGTGGGTATAAACCTACAGCCACCACGATTCTCCCACAAGGGGGCCAACTCCTAGGTCTGGCCGGCACCATAGTTCCGGGGGCCCCTGACCTCCCGTGGTACGATCAAGTTTCGCAACCTTGAGGTTACTTCCAGTTGGGCACCTCACTGCCCAGGACTGGCGGCCTTGCAACAAAAAATTCCTACAATCTTCCCGCTAGATGCCTACTGCGCCGTCTATTGAATACTTCTTTTGCAAAACTACGGGTTCTTTCGAACCGTACGGTATGATAATTCCACTGACATCGTAGGTCTCACCATTAAAGGTGATGCCCATAGCCTGCAAGTTCCTTATGTCAGCGTAATTGGGACACTCACATAGGACATGTAGCCAGTAGCTGCTCCACATGAGCAGCTCGCAACCTCGCTAAGCCCCCTTTTATGCAAGAATGCATTAAGAGAGCCATGCCCGGTCAACAAAAAGCCCAGGCTGAGGTTAAAATTCCGTTCAGGAAAGATTCGCATGGTTAGCACATCCCTTAAGAAGCCGTAATTAACCCTGCCATTTTCGCTAGCATCCCATCTAGATTGTCACCTAGAACACATGCGTGGAGCAAGGTTTTACGCTGCTTCACTTTTTCCGGGGAAACCCAATCGCGCTCATTTAGAGGGAGACCTTTTCTGATCTTGAAAGCAATAGCACGACGCATCACTTCCAGATCAAGAGGTGGCACTCCAAACAACACCTGCATTGCTTCTGTGGAGACAGTGTGGCACACCGGTAAACAGCCAAGCAAGGCGACTCTTTAACAAGTCAAGATACGCCTTCGACCATCAACAGTCATAACCCTGTCGTACCATACCGATGCTATATACGAGTATGTTGCACAGGCAACAAAAAGGCCATCGTATATGATACGAACAGAACGCCTGTTGAGTCCCTAGTCAGACCGCAAAATGCGCCTTACCTGGCCTACAGCACTTAGCATGCGTAGTCTGGTTCGAACCAGGTGAGGCATGGAGTTCATACTCTCACCCATCGTTATGATCAGATGTGTGACCTCAGTCACACATCTAATGCCAACGCCGTTCAAACGTATCGCAGGAGCCCGACGTCTTACATTCAATTTGCCCTTGAGCTTCATTGAAACGGTCTTATCCTGCGACACACTTACCCCCACGCTCTCTCCCCATTCAGCAACGACTGCTAGAGCTCTTTCTCCCAATGCCTCGATTTCGGCCCTAGACTGACCTTCAAGAATGAGGAGCAAGTCATCTGCGTAGGCGCAGCACCCACAGAGCTCGTTTAGTCGCCGCAAGAGTGGATCCATCATCAGGTTCCAAATAAAAGGACCACAGATGGAACCCTGGGGGCAACCTCTCTCAGCATTAATTAAGACGCTGTAGTGCGTATTTACCACACTCGCTTTTCTATCGGAAAAGTAGCTTCCCCAAAGCCCAATTTCCCGACAGCCCAATTCCTGCAACCTGGTTACTATTTTCTGCCAGTTCAGGTTATCAAAGGCACCTTTAAAATCAATAAAGATGCCTATAACCACTCTGGCCCTGCTTCTGAGGACTCTGTCTTTTAGGAAAGACCATGAATCCTCGACACACTTGCCTATTGTAAAGCCGAATTGGAAGGGGGACATTGGTTCCGCCATACTCTCCGAAACCCTTTCCACCATAACCAGCACATTTCCTAGTACCGGAAGCAGGCTGATGCCCCGATAAGACTTAGGGTCAGACCTATTCTTATCGGTGGACTTCAGGAGCACAACCACCCTTGCCACCTTCCAATCCTTGGGGAAAGTATTAGTGACTGGCCAAAGGTAATTTGGTCCGACGAAACAAAAATTAATCGTTTTGGGTCCGATGGTCTACAGTGGACGTGGAGAAAGCCTAGTGAGCCAATAAGCGATCGCCACATCAAGCCAACATTAAAGTTTTGAGGTGGAAATCTTATGATTTGGGGATGCATGTGCATGGATGGGGTTGGTCAATGTGTTAATGTAATGGGTCGCATGAATGCCGCTCAATACATCAACATTTTGGAAGGCGGGAAACTGAAACAAAAATGTGTTGGAAATTACCTTCCAGCAAGATAATGATCCGAAACACCCAGTCAGAATTACCAAAGTGTGGCTGCAAAGTAATTATTTCAAAGTACTTGATTGGCCACCACAATCGCCAGACCTCAATCCGATTGAGCACCTTTGGGTTCAAGTCAAACGCGCAATTACAGATTGTGCAAATTTACTATGTTAACTTTATGGCACCGCACTCCAACTGCTTGGCAAAATATTAATCCAAATCGATGCAAAACATTAATGGAATCCATGCCAAGAAGAATACAAGCAGTTCTCAAAGCAAAAGGAGGCCATACGAAACACTGAACAATGTTAGTTTAGTAAAGTCAACTAATTGATCATGTGCCCTATATTTTTTTTTTGTTAAATTAAAATAAGTTACCAAATGAATTTCTATCTCTATTGTTTTTTAATGAATTGTGATATTATTTTATAATGATGTCAAAAATTTCGTTAAATTATCTTTTTAAATAAAAAAGTTGTAATCAAAAGTCTGATTATTTGGTATGCATGTGATCAAATAGTTTAGTCAACGTACATACATACCCGCCATACTCGCCGGAATTTTTCTATTCCCTAAGCTGAAAACTTCCGTAAAAGTAGAGCCTTTTGATTACGTGCATACTATTGAACCAAATGTAATGAGTGTGATGCGAACCGTTCCGGAAGAACATTTCCAGACGGCTCTACAACTGGTTGAAAATTTGTATAAAGAGGACATGCTACTATGTTGAAAATTAAAGAAAGTTTTGTCCTCTCGTTTTTATTTGAAAAAAAAAAATCAGTTCTAGCTCACTGTGCATGGCAGTGTATTTTACTCGTCTTCGTTTCACATTACGCAAAAACAATTGAACTATATTTCTTCAAAATACTGTCAATAACCAACAACAATGGTAAATAAAAACTCCACCCTGGCAACTGACACTTGAAAAAAATCTTCATCCAATGGAGCAGTAATGTTTCTTGTAAGGATATCACGAAAAAGAGTTCAAAAGTGTTGCAAAAATCGTTCATAAGAAGAAAACGAAGATATCACGATAGATTTAAGGGGTGCCTCAATCGACTTGTAGTATAAAAGTGGAGTAGAGTAGTCAGTAATAGAACCACGACATGCTATTTAATTGTCTCAGCAAATTCAACGCTCGACAGAACGAGAGTAACTAATCAGAACACAAACCTCTTGAAAGCACTAACAAGGTGGCACAATAAAGCACATAGCGAAGCCAAAAATTATGAAAAACTGCTTGTACAGCACACACAAAACCAATTGGATTGCCTATAGAAACTGGAACAATGATAACCTAGCAGTTTCCTCACATATTTTCGAAACTTCATCTTGTTTTTCGTGCAGATTGACCTGACCACCCATTACCAAATGATTCATTTATTGTATTATAAAAATTGACAAATAACAATAGTACATACCTTAAGAACTAGAAATTTATCGGGTGCCAGTGCTTTAGTCAATTTATCCATTATATCGAAATTCGATATCGACTTGCCCATTTTATTTGGTGGCAAGCCCACCGATATACTTAGCCTGGCCACAGGCTTAAGATATAAACTGTGCGGCAGATACAGCGGTACACAATCGGATACATTTGTTATAGTCTGCAGATTGATCATAATTACGACAGGCGATATAATAGCAATGAGTACAACGGTAAAGGCATTAAATTCAAGCAACAACAAATAATACAAATATATATATAAATGAATATATATACATTTGTACTCTATATAGATACACTAGGAATAGAGACTTTATTTTTTATATTTTCTCTAGATCAGTATCAGTGCACTGGTCGATAGTGCACACAAGTCTCTTGTAACCACACTTTTACGCGAGCAACTCGGATCCTTTCTGGGGGCAACACTCTGCGAGAACACGGGTGTCCGTCCAACTGAAAAAGAATTCTTCTACAAGTTAAAAGGGGAAAAAAATCACTCAACGCTGTTTTAAAATGTTTGAAATGATGCAAATGTGCAGATAATGATTCTGTCGGCAATTGGAAAATAGTCCTTATGTTTTAATCTTGAATAAATGCAGCAAATCGTAAAAAAAAGGAACGCGACGACGATTATGAGACACGATTTCCGATTTTCGTACGAAAAAAAAAAGTACTGCAAAATGGGATGTCTTGTCGCTTTTGGTGAAGGGAAACGTCAAATTAGTGCATTATACAACAGAGACTGTCAAAGTTTAGAGACGGTGAATATGGTGGCTAGGTGATGGTGATTAAAAGAATCAAAAAAATATTTTCTTTTTCGTGTCAAAATTTGTAAATAATACTACGTTTGCATTAGGGCTAAATGTGTACTTTTAAAAGAGTCATTTAAAAGTGTTTTTTTTTTAAATTAAAATTGGAACTCAATCAGCATAAGTTACTGTTGTTGTTGCCACAACAAATTCAATCTGTGGAAATTTTAAAAATTATTTGTTCCTCAAATGGATTGAAAAACCGCTTGCTTAATGCGGCGGATGTACTCACACATAGTGGGTAAGGGTTTCCTTTTTTTCAGTTGCAGGACTTGCAATTATGACAGTGTGTGGAGTCGTTCATGTTCTTTGTGTTCTTTTAAAAGGGTGTTTTTAACTTGACGATTTATTAAATTCATTCGAAATATTATTTCATCCCATTTAATATTTGAAAATAGTTTCGGGCCAGCGACTGCCTCGTGCATAGCGCATTCTACTACTTTTTCGAGTAATTGGGGGCGCATATCGCGTATTACTCGGACGATGTTTTGCTTCAAAGCGTCAATCGTTGCTGGTTTGTCGAGATAATAGTGACTTGACGTAGCCCCTATAATCCAATGGCTTTAAATGGCACGCTCTTGGTAGCCAATTGAGGGTTCCATTTCTTGAAATACTCATTCCCGTCCAATTATGCAATACCTTGATATTGTTTTTCTTGCCACATGTGGTCTTGTGTTATATATTTGCGCAGAATTTCTATGGTCAAAATATCAAGTTTTGCTGGGGCACACCAGATTTTGATAATGATGAGTTTCCCCTCTGTAAACATAGGCTATTTTCTCATAACATTTTTATAGAGTATCCACTTTTCATCTTCAGTAAGTAAGCGGTCTCGGCTCTCTCTTCTCACAGGGTACGCTTCATCATTAAGATCCGATATCTCTTTGATCGGGTTTAATTTTTCAAAGAAAAATCAACCGAGCGGAATGTCGAAAATTGCCGTTGATGTTTTACATTGTCATATCAACTAATTTCCCGCACACTGACTACACAGTTACAAAAAACTTTAAAACAAAACCTATGAGAAAATGAGAGAGCCCATTGGAGCCTACTTTACACCTTCATTAGGAATTTTGCAGGCCGTTATTTTTCTTTGATAACAACTTGAAATTGACATCCTTTATCTATACGACTCGAGCTGTAAAGAGATTGTCAATGTTAGATAACTGTTTTTTCGGTCGTACAAGACAAATACGATAGCGGAAAACCGAAAAAAGTTCAAACGAGCCAGAAATGACTTCTTTAGCACGTACAATTCCAGTGCAGCAAAAAACTGAGGCAAAAAAATACTATAGTGTCCCAATGGTAGTCACTTGTTGAAAACATTAGAAACTCCGGCTCATCCTATATTTCCAGAAGCTCAATGTTTCTAGATTTTGTAATGTGATTACCTACACTAGAGAGCGTCGAACACTCTATGGGACGGATCCACTTTCGCACTTATGTAGTAGAAATTATATTCAAAGGTCTTAATATACACAAATCCGCTGGTTCAGACTTTTGTATGTATCTTCTGAAGAGGTGTTCTTCCACCGCTGCATAAGCTTTTTTACCAGTCCTACTCCTCAGGACTTTTTCCGAGTAAACGCAGAACAGCCCGCTCCTTAAAAGGTCCTTTTTTTCTATCCTCCTACAGACTCATTGCACTCATGTTACCCTTTTTTCTAGGTCACGAAAACGCCGATAAACCGCCAGCTCATGACATACGAATATCTCAAAGCACGAAAGCTTCTCAATGACCGGCAGCTCCACTGGTGATTTGATGGTATTTCTCACCGAAAAATGGAATCATAGTCTACACCAATCCGGCGAAGACAAGATAGTTGCACTTGATATTTCAAAGGCATTTTAAAAAGTTCGGCTCAGTTTCTTTTGTTGAAAAGAAACTATCTTTCGGAACGTTTAGTTCAAGTTTTTTGTTTTTTTTTTTTATAATTTACGCGCGCCTAAGGGGTTAGATACCCTTTTACTGTCGCCAGGGCGCGGGCGGAAAGGTAGAAGGAAGAGAAAGGAAAATTGTTTTTTTTTTTGTCGTTTGGACGGAGAGTTTTTGCTTCACTCAGAGTGATTCGAGGTATAATTCACAGTATTTTTTTCTGTGCTTGAAACTCTACAACAGCCAAATCTACGTGTCAGTGTTATGCCTTCACACGCAGAATTTTTTTGTCCGAGTTCCAATTACAAATGAAAAACTGACTTGCCATGGGCAGGACTCGTTGTCTTGGACAGTTTCAAATCTGATTTCTATATAATAAATAATGGTGTGCCCCAGGGCTCCGTTCTGTCTCCGATATCCAACTTTTTTTGCTGACAACAGTACTCTCTGATTTTCATAATCGCTCCCGGACACACGTCCTTGTTGTAAGACGGGAACGATAACGTATTTTAAGCTCATCAAATTTCGATATTAACAATTGATGAACCACCAACAGAGTGAAATTTAATGCTTCTAAAACATAATGCTTACTGTAGTCCTTAAACACCTAACCCTTTTGTATAAATGACACTTTCATCGTCGAAACCGAAAGACATTTTATTCTAAATATTTGTGTCAATGGCAATCTACGTAGGAATGATCGCATGTTCGATGTCGCCAAAAATGATGCGAAATGTATGGGTTTTTACAAGCGATGTAAGAAATATTTCATTCCGGCTGATCTGTCAATTGAAAACTGCAAAGTCAATTGAAAATCTCTTGCATCCCCTTGTTTTATAGCTATTTTAAAATAGTACTCCATTGAAATTACCAATAGCATTCCGCCCCTTCAAACCGTTAAACTGGAACTTTCATCAGTTTACGCTCATGCCTATTTTTATCCACGTCGTCTCTCAGGCGCTGCTTAAGCGACGAGGAAAATTGTTCCCTCCCAAAATCTGTTTTGGAACAGCCGATTATATGTATTGTATGTACATAGAGGAATGTTTCTGGTGCAATGAAAACGTTGAAGCATATACTTTCGTGATACAATTAACTATGGTTGTTGCCCCACAAATAAAGATTTTCCCCAATTTTTTTCTGGTATCCGTTGAGGTACGGACAAAGGCGTCCTAAAAATGCTGGGTTCCGACCTCTGAAAGTTGATCTTCAACTTTAAGTCGTCGCAATATTGCTTAATCTTATCGAAGTCACATTGTAAATGTGTAATTAATACTTAAATGTTTGAGTCTAATCTTATCGTGTTTAAGCCGTCTGCGTACGCAATGGTATGATAAAATGTTCGCATAAGATTGTTTGTATAAATATTCACAAGATTCTCGAGATTTGGCATGTCCTTATTTCTTTTATGAATAGGTTGCACCACCGTTCGATAATGAGCATTATTAATTACATCTTTAAAAAAAATTATGTAAATGTCTAATCATAAATTTCGATATACGAGTACCATCGTATCGGTTCTCAATAGTTTCTTACTGTTCAAGGATTGGAAGATGGTTCGGAGCTCGTCTTTTAAAATGAACGAAGGCATTTCGCCATTGAAGTCAATGAAACCTGAGCTAAACCTCCATATAATTTCGAAGGTAGACATTGTTGAAAAGAACTCGATCTACCAGGTCATGGTTTGGATTAATGACATCATTGCGTACATTTCTTGGAACGTCGCTTCTGCATATTGCCTCCACCTTTTCCTGTGGAAATTCGAATACAAAAAAATCATCATGATTAGAGCTTCTTCTAGATTTTTACCTGCTGCTGGCGGTATTTGCTCATTGTCAGCTGTTCGGACGATCTTTGGACACAAAAAATCATTCTTATCTGTGATTTATTAATTGGTTAACTGAATAAAACATTTTGCCAGATAAACCGAAGATAAATGTAGATACAACGAATGAATTTTTGTACCAGTAAAAATTAACTGTAAAAATTAACTGAAATTTATTTTAAAATAAATAAAATAATATTTAAGAGCCTCTGATGTAATTACCTACTCACAGAACGTACCCCTCAGAAATTGGTTGACATCGTTTGGCAACTCGCCTACTTTCTTCCCATGTAAATGCCATGTTCACATCAATTGTTGGTCAAATAGAATTTCGTGTGTTGTTCAGTTTATTTTCATCGGTGATTTATTTCGATTTCTACACAATTTAAAACACCAAGGAAGGCTTTAAATAATTCTTAGAATGCCGGAAAGTGATGTTTCTAAAATGAAGGTAAGTCCTCTTACGAAATACCACGTATCGCAACACTAAAAAAACTTTTCCCTCACAAATAGGTTGCTGACCTGAAGCGTGAGCTAAAACTCCGTGGTTTGCCAATAACTGGCAATAAATTAGAGCTCCAGGAACGTCTTCAGACTGCCCTAATCGATGGCGATTTATCCCTTGAGGATACTGCAATCTCCGGAGAAGATTTACTCGAAGATGTCCTCACCGATGAGGAGGAGAAATCCATTCTAACAATGCCACCAGATGAAAACGAACTCTTGAAGTCACCCACCAGCGAGTTGAAGCGCTCCTTCTCCACAGACAAAATGATCGATCAGCCTGCAACGCAGCCAAAGAAAATCGTCCTCAAACGTAAGAATTCAATTACTCCTCTAAGTACGGAAGCCGCTTCCGTCGGCAAAGACAGTCTACCTTCCCCAGAAGAAAATGGAAGTGAAGATACTGCAGCAAAACTATCAAAGCTCGATCCAAAGCCAAAGCAGATAGTCAAAGTATCAGCTATGACATTGGAGGAACGTCTACAAATGCGTGCAAAGAAGTTTGGTTTGGAAGAGAGCAAGCAGAATAGTGTAAACGGAAAATCAATCTCCATCAGTGCTGACACAAAAGATGTCGACCCTAAACAAATTGAAAAACTTAAGAAGCGCGCCGAACGCTTCGGCTGTGTAGTATCGTCGACAATAGCAAAGATAACCGCAGATGAACGACTGGAGAAGCGTAAGCAACGTTTTGGCGATGTTGCTGGCGACAGCGGGAAGACGACAACAGCTGCAACTGGCAACTATGCAGAGAAAGCGCGGCTGCGGTTAGAAAGATTTAAAACGGCGACAAATTGAGAAGAATTTATCCTTATATTTGCTCCTCTCTATTTTTTTTTTTTTTTGCAAACTTTACCGTTATCCTTTATTTCTTTCATAACTAAATAAAAAAAAGATCGTTTACTTAACCAAACGGTGTTTTTTTATTTTTTGAGTTTAGCTTGACTGGGGGATGACTCGTGTTTTTGTTACTAAGGTTGCGGACTGTTCCAACAACTGCAGAGCAACTACTAAGTTTCTATTGTACTTTATTTTAGTTTCGAGTAGTGAGTTCGAAGTAACAATTGGTGAAGCCGCTTCTACTCTCGGTTGCGAAACACAGTTATACACTGCAGCAGGGGCCATAGGTGGGTGGATGCTTTAGGAATATGGTAACCACTGACTGTTACTACAGTTGTGCATATTTTGCCACCAAGTGGTAGCCATCGGGTACTGGTTGTTGTCCATCTGGACTCGAACTGCTAAATTTATAAGTGCGAGTGTTGAATAAGAGACAAAAATAGTACACAAAACGACGGAATCAACTCCATAGCTTCAAGTGGAAGCAGAAAACAATCCTTACCTGGACTACTTCGATCTTTTAGAGTTAAGGCCGATAAAGATTTCCAAGAATAAGTCGGGGTTTTGGAAAAGAGATGGTGGCGGATGTGCCAACGGCAGCTCTCACATCCCCGAAATGTGTTACTGAAATCAGTTCAGCTGGCCCCTCGTTCTAGAGGTTTCCATAATGGAACCGGCCCTTTAGGTTGAGTGTTAAGCACCTAAAACGTATGTACACTGTATATTACCGCGATTCAGGAAATACGATAGATAGGATGAAGTATGCAAAAACGGCAAAACTGTGACATTTATTACAGCTGCCACAAAAGACTGTACCTGAATGTATGCGAATTTGTCGTGGGAAATCGGCTAGGGTCAATGATAATTGATTTTGAACTGATAAGCGATCGCCTCGCTGTGATCCGCATCAAATCATCATTCCAAAACATCAGCCGAATATGTGCACACGCCCCACCGATGAAGCTGAAGACTCTATCAAGGAGTTGTATGAGCTCCTTTATGGAGCCTGTCCGAAATATGATGTCAAAATTGTACTCGGCGACTTCAATGCCCAAAGCGGTAAGGAAAACTTTTTCGACATGTTAGTCGGAATGGGGAGAACAAGCTGTCAATGAGGCGTTTGCAATTATTGAAGCTAAAGGGGCAAAGATGGGTTTAGCAGTCAACGAAGGAAAAACCAAACATATGCAGCTACGATGGGCAGCTAAAACTTTGAGGTAGTAAGGGATATTACCTACGTAACTCCGCTTTTAACTCCGACAATGACAGCAGTGCAGAATTCGTGTGACGAATTACTCCTGCTAATCTTTGGGCTTAGAAGGCAACTGAGTAATAAAGCCTTCTCTCCAACAACCGAAAGGTCCTTATACAGAATCCTGATCATCCCAGTCCTGCTTTACGGCGCAGAAGCTTGGATACTGACGAAAGCGGATGAAAATACTCCCGGGCGCTCCGAGCAAAAAGTTGTCCGGGTAACTTTTGGTGATGTTTGCATCAATGGAGACTGGGGGAGACATTTCTACAGCGAACTGTACGGCATAAACAGTGATCCCGACTTTGTCAGAAAAATTCAGATAACCCAACTTAGATGCCTAGATCTTGGATGCATGTAAGGCAGACGCCCGGAAAGTTGTCGACTCCAATCCAGGGGAACAATGCGGTAGAGAACGACCTCATCTTAAGTGGCGCACACAAGTGGAAGGAGACCTCAACCAGCTGGCAAAAGAGCGCGCCACCTGAAGAGGTATGTTTTCTGAGGCCCTGTTCATACCGGACTGTAGCGCACTCTAGATAAGCAGGTAAGCAACAACATTTAAGATAAATCTAATACTGTTAGATAGCCAGTAGAGAATTTTGGGACGGAAGGTCTCATACAGCTTTAAAAAATCAGGAATCAAAATCAACATAAGCCGCTAATTATGCTTTTTTTATTTTAACAAAAGTTGTGTATACATGAGTCCGAATATATTATAAAAACCATAACAAAAACATCTTTTCCTAATTGCTGATGTCTAACTCGTCAAACTGCAGATCAACTGCAAAAAAAGCGAAAAAATAAGAAAAGTTTAAATCAGCTTATTAATCAAGAAAAAAAAGCAGCACTACAAATATTCCTACCACCTGATTCTCCATGTCCAGATGAAAAATTTAAACTTGTCAAAGACGTGGAGGCTCGACTCAGTTCCAACGAACTACTCTGCAACTTAGAATCACTCTGCAAGCAATACTTCAGATAGGATTTCATTTTATTGTTGCGCTTTACATCTTTCTGAATGCTTTCCGTCAGAACCTCTTGGGCTCTTGTAAGCAATTTTATTTCCTCCTTGAGCTGTCGCATTTGCTTTAGATTGCGGGTGAGCTCCAACTCTTCATAGCGTGATTTTTGTTCATATTGAAAACGAATGCACTTATGCCAGCGAATTAGCAAATTATTAGGATCCTCGAAGTAACAACGTAGCTTTGATGGCATGGAAGTTTCGATTTTAATTCCTTGAAAGGGCTGCTTGTCAATTGGACATGCTTGGAGTCGATTGCATTTGTCACAGAATATATGGCTGCATGATCCGCAGTGAAATTCTGTGCCGCGATTTAAGATTTTTGTGACACCACACTTGTTGCAATGTAACCATTTCATGATTACACTTTATTTGTTTTTAACTTTCTTTTCTTTATTTTTTAATTTAAATTTTATATATTGTAATATATTCTGGGAATATTTGTTTACGATTTGACGCATTAAAAAACAAAACCGTTGGAATTTAAAATGGACGTTAAAGCCCTTCCTGTAATGAGTTTTCCCTATACAGGGATGTTCAGAGTGTTCCGTAAAGTTTGACTGATACGTGGGGTTTTTCTTATATCTCGAAGAACCGAGGAAAAATTTAATTTGCTGTTAAATAATCAACCTCAAACGTAACCATGACTTTGAGCACGGAGCCTAAGTAAATCACTTTTTTATGAGCGATGAACGTCAAAGTTGATGATCTGAGAATTATTCTTGCAGCATATTTAGCAAAGGTAACACGGCATGAGCTACCAATGACGATGAACGAGTTATCTACAATTTTATGGGAAATGATTACCACGCTATTTAGCAATGCCCTGAATGCAATCTATGCTAATTTCCAGACGGTTTAATAGCATACAGATAAGATTCCAAAATCGTGGTCACCAACACCGTTTTATACATGAAATAATTCGCAACATTTTCCCATCATTAGGTAGTACGGACTGACATTGGCGATGAGAAGCAAAGCTAGATATCTGGGTATTTCGCTCGAGATAAGTATTTATATTTTGAAAAGCATATTGTGTAGTCTTATGCAGGGCTGTATTAAATTGAAATGATCTTGATGCATGAGCAGTATTTGTATATATTATTGATAAGCTTAGTTTTAAGATATGCCATTAAGACAGACTTATTCTTAAATGATAGGCAGTTATCGACTGCTACACATTTTTAGGGACGTCTTACTCAGATGTCGTAACATACCGAATTTATTTGGATCTCAACCAATAAACCCCTCTAGTTAGCATCATCTTTGCTTAACTGCATTTTGTTGCGCACAGTACAGTAGTTCAAGATCCCCTCCACTTGTACGCTATTGCATTGTATCTCCTTATAGAAATCGAAGACCCTTTGGCTCATGTCCATATTCATCACAGGAGACAGGTCTGTTTTTTTCTGACTAGGTCAATGGTCAATGTTGTTGTTCAGCTAGTAGAGTTCGCTGTTATATCTCCGCCACCAAAATGCGTCAAAGCAAACGTGACCAAAAATGTCTCTAAGAATAATGCATTCACAACAACCAAGGATATCTTCATTCGCCGTCGATAACGTCCATGTTGCTGCCCCATAGAGCAGAATTGAGATGATATGAGTATTATGGTAACAGTATCGTAAGTGTATTTCTTCGTTTGATACCTGATGAGTCTTCATTATCAGAGTCTATTTATTTATTTATCGTTTAATACAAGCAGTTCCAAAAAAACTTAGAATTATATTTAACAATAATATGTACTTAAAAATTAAAAATTAAGGGGGGAAGGGGAATAAAAAGGAGTTTCTAAGCGTGATTGCTACAATCAAAATCGAAAAGTTGATGACTGTCATTAGCAACGCGTAGCATTCGGGACATAAGCTCATTACACCCATAATTCGTGCTATGAAATTTCAGGTGGAAGATGGCCACTGACCTCAGAGTACGCGGATTTTTGCTAAGGGAGATTGTTTGTAGAAGCACATCAATCAATATTACCTGCTAAAAGCTGTTGTACAAATAGGACATCAGCAACTTTTCTTCGTTTTTCAAGCGATTGCATATTCAGCAACTTCAATCGGTGCTCGTAAGGAGGAAGGTTGTATTCATCAGGCCAAGGGAGTCCGCGTAGAGCGAAACGGATAAACATCCGTTGGACACCCTCAATTCGATACGAATGTGTATCGTGATAGGGAGACCAGACCTGGGTGGCATATTCGAGAATTGGCCTTACAAATGCGCAGTATGAGGTTTTCGTGACGTATGAATTTGAGAATTCCTTGGACCAGCGTTTCACATAACCGAGTGCAGAATTTTCTCTCCTGATAATACTATCAAAATGACTGCGAAAATGAAGTTCACTGTTCGCATATAACACCCAAATCACGCAGAAAAGTAACAGAGGGAACAAGTTCGTTGCTTATTAGATACGTTCTGGGGCTGTCGGGGGACGCTTCCGAGAATAAGTGATACCTTGGCATTTGCCGATCCGATATTCAGTTCTAGAAAGTTTTTGCTACACCAAATAGAAAAGCTGTTCAAGTCATCTTGAAGTGCATGGGAGTCAGTGGGTGCAGAGACGTGCATGGAAATTTCAGAATAATTAATAATGCGATCAACGTCATTAATTAGCAGAATGAAAATCAGGGGACCAATGTGGCTGCCCTGTGGGACCCCAAATGGGGTCTAAAACGGACGGTCTTGTAGGTAGGATTTAGTCCATGCGATAAACCCAGATCAAAACCGAGAACGTTAAATTTAAAAAATACAATTGCGTGTGAAATTTTATCGAAGACTTTATTGAAATCTGTGGCGACAACATCAACTTCTTTGCCATCCTCCAGTGCACACAGGGTGCTAGATACGAATTCCGTCAAATTTGTGGTTGTTGACCTACCTTTTAAGAAACCGTGTTGGTGAGGGGAAAATATAGACTTACAATGGAAATACATTGCATCATAAACAATACTTTCGAATAGTTTAGGTATGCAAGAGAGTTTGGCCATAGGGCGATAATTACGAATTTCATTTGGTGGACCTTTTTTATGAAGGGGAATTATAAAAGCATGGGAAAGATATTATGCAATAGCAATGTCAAAGTTATGATTGTCTATTGTGATATTTTGTTTGACTTTAAATCCTTTCTTGTTGACAGTATATATATATATATATATATTTGATTTTACCCCCATTCACAACCAAACCCATTTTTGCTGCTTCTTTTTCCAAATTTGAAATCGTGCCAGTAACAGCTCGATGCGTTCTGTCAATAGGTGTTTTTTTTTTTTTTATTGTAAATTACACTAATAACTTAATCTATATGCGCTAACTTATTGCAAGATATTTACCGGAGTTAACGCGGTTAACGCTTCCAGACCTATTTTTCCATGATAAAGATAACTTGTATGGGAATGCGAAAAGATGTGCCACTTTTTGAACAAATAAAATGCTAGTTCTGTCAAATTATCTGAATGTTGATAGTTAACGTCGATAGCTGTTTTTTGGCCTCTGAAAATTAAGCGTTGATACCGATGACAATAAAGCACACCGAATGTCATCAGCATATGCAAGTATGTGCACAGACTTTTGGAAAATCGTTCTTCTGATGTTGAGCATCGATATAAATTTCTTAGATTTTTTCTAAAATCCTCCGTAGTGTGACTATCCGGCCTAAAACTAGCGGCCAATCAGATCGTTGACAAATTTTCGCACAATACGGCAGACAAGATCTTACGAGCATATTAAGCAGACTGATGCGTCTAAAAGAGGCGATTCTAGACTTCCGCATTTGAATTTATTTATTCTAGTGCTTCATATATACATATGTACAGTAGTAGAAGTTCGATTATGAGAGATTTCGCATTCTTCGTTAGTGAACTCACTAGAATTTTCGAAAATAGTGTATTTCTGGTGGAAGTTCGATTATGAACAGTTGCGTTATTTTTGCTGTTGCGGAGAAACTGCTAGAAAAGTTTTTGAGATTTTTTTTTCACTCAGCAGGACAAAATAAGCATACATAGCGGGAGAGGCTCGTTTATGTTTTGGACGGTATTTTGCTCAGCGGGAATATCACAAGTCGCATAGTTACCAATCAATTTTAACGCTTCTTTGTACATCGGTGTGCTATTTCTTAATGTGTGTTCGAAGAGTTTCTTCCAAAAATTTTCATATTCCAACAGGATAACGCCCCAGTCCACAACGCAAGTTTCCTATAAGAATAGTTTTCACAAAACAATCACCCCTATTACGAAACTCGTTTAAATTGTTTGACTCGTGCCATTTTGAGAGTCACTCCATTTTGCAGTCGTTTAAGTGTCGGTATTACGACACTTCAACGACTCGACTCTTCCCTCATTTATATTCCACAACTACAAGTGGCAGTCAGATTGAAATGTTGAATTGTTTTTTTGCGATATTTTCAAATTGTCCTTTCGAGTTTATATTTAAATCAGATTGGTAGCTTCAATTCGAATTTGCTTGTGTATTAAATAAAAACAAAAATTACCTAATATAAATATGGACAGCATAGCAATGTTCATAGCACTGAGTAATTATGATGATGATGAACAGGAATATAATTGATACGAATAAGACAAGGGGGCTTTTAATGGATAGAAATCATTTATGGTTTTTATCGGTGTACAAGCTGAAGTTTGCTCATTTGATAGTAGTGCAGTGTTAATCATTGATTCATTTGTGCCTGTTCACATTGGCGCGGGCAGGAGGATTGTCCGAAAGAGAGGGAACGCTTTTTATTGAAGTGGGAAGAAGAAGGGTTACTTCCACCGTGAATCCATTTTTAAAGTGGATTCTCGGGTGCAACACATCGTTTTATTCCATATCGTTCCATTTCTGACATATTTTTCCATTTTAGTTTTGATCGTTGATGAGAAAGGAAGTGTGAAGAATAGGAAAAAAGTTATGTTTCAGGCCAACTGCTCAAATTTAAAATACTCCGATTCAAACAGAGCAATATGTAACCCTTAACAATATTTATTGAGAAATTGAAAAAATTAGCCGATTTTATGTACTTACTGTCCACGAGACTGAGATTCCCCTGAATATTCGGATTCACTCAATTTTTTTAATACACAGCGCAGTTGACGTTTATGAACAACTGCCCTGCAAACATTGCATTATCGAACATGCTGCAAATGTAGTGTGAGACCATTTTCGAAAACGTCATCTGTATCAAATTGCTTTTGCAAAAGGTTCTTAAACGCAAGCTGCGAAAGTCATTTGTTCGAAAACGTCATTATAAATCAAACTGCCTTTGCAGCATGTTCGATAATGCAATGTTTGCAGGGCAGTTGTTCATAAACGTCATCTGCTCTGCAAAAAAGCAGCCAGAAATTTGCACTGCGTAATAAAATGCATTCAAGGATGATTGCTCTGTTCGAAAACGTCAAATGCTCTCGCAAGAAAAAAATCATGCAGATGACACAGATCAACGATACCAAATGACGTTTGCAGTTTGATGTTCGCAACCCCTAAGTATTGCAAATGACGTTTTCGAAAACGGCCAACGTCAAGCCTTTGCATCATGCTGTTTAAAATGCAAACTTAATTCTTCAAAGCGACGGCTTAGGAATTTAGCCGTAAAGAAAATGCGCATTGCAATCTTTTTGAAAATATATACATAATGCTCTCTCACTTTGTTTCGTTTGCCATTTGTCTGTTGACATTTACTTACGTCGTCGGCGAAACACTCATCTTTTGTCAATATAGGTACACAAAATAAATCTGTAAATAATTAGAGCTGCATCGTGCTAATTCATGATACGCTGCTTACATTTGTTTGCGCAGTAAAATCAGTTCACAATGCCTGTGTTTGCAGATGCATAATGCAGGCAGTACTGCATTTAGGAATTCAGCGGACGCTACAAAATACGCAGCGGATGCCGTTCTTCGCCAGGTTATCGAGAAAAAGCAAACTGAAATTTTATTGAAAAAAATAATAATAATAATCATGTGGCTCTGTCAACTATAGCACAAATCTAAATGACCATCATCGCTCTACTGCTACAGGTTTCCTTTTTAATTGGCGAACACAAATAAAGACCTTACTCAACAATTTGAACAAATACCTAAAGAGCCGATTAAATGGAAAACATTTTTGGTGGAAACTCAAATTTAAAGTGAATTTTAACGAGGCCTATGTATGTTGTATGTATGTTGAGTTCACAGCTGCGTTGTTTTACATATAGCGCGACGCTGTAATCTTATCAGGCCAATTTTATCATTGTACTTACCATTTTCCAAAAGAAAAATTACAAAAAATGATGCCCTTATCTCGTAAGAATTGGTCAAACACTTTCCCTTAGTGTGGTAATCCGTTTTATTAGACCAATAAGCGCACATTCAGATCGTTACAAGAGTTATCCCGAAGACGTTACTATCTTTATTTTTCTTTTTATTTTAGGTCATTAAATTATTGCAAATTTAAGTTTTCTTAAACTTTCGATGTACGCAGGATATTTGTTTTTATTTGGTTGATTATAAAGCTCTGAGAACCTAGTTATTGTACAACTTTTGAAAACCTATAAATAAAAACAAATGCAAATTGCTGATTTTTGAGAATTTGTTTGCCTTAGGATTCTACGCTCTCTTAACAGCCGTTGGATCCCCTAAATGTAAAAAAAAAATCAACGTAAGTAGATAGTAAAGTCCGCGTGGCCCATTAATGTTTCGAAATATGTACTTAGGAGTGCAAGCACTAAAGGCTGTAAGAACGCAGATTGATAATTCTCCCTTGGCTAAAAGAGATTTCCGAGTTCAATTTGATTTAATCATCAAAGTGATATTGACTAAAATAAATACTCTATTTAATTTAAATGCAGGTTCACCTAATTTTCTTTTTCAAATAATCCATTCATCTCTTCACCAGGATCCGTATCTCTCACCTTCTTTGTAATGTTGCCTCAAATCGTCAGCATGATAAAATGTCAACACTGTACTTTATTACATGCTTCATAGTTGGGTCATTTCTGGATTGGAACATTCTTCAATGAGTTGATGGGTAAGTACTTTAAACATCATACTTACCAAATCTACAAGGTGTATCAGCATACTATAGCACAAAACACTTTAAATACAACTGAGACCGTTAGATATATACAAAAGTCACCATTATAAGTTCAAAACTGTGTTCAATTTCATCACTTATCATTTTCTTTTTCATGTAACATTCCGAGTTTGTACGCATTAGTGGACTAAAATTGAAGATTTACCCATTTACCTGATTCATTTGCTCATTTTCACGTCTTGTACAGTTGCTCTGGTGCCTTCGTCTTCCTGTCAGTCCTAGGCTGAAAATAAGTTTATTTCTCAATCACACTGGAGCTACATTTTTACTTTTGATTTCGTATAAATTAGCTTAACACTCAGTGATCAAAATTCTCTCAACTACATTTACGATTATTTCGAGGATGCTGTTTGTTTTGGTTTTGATTTTTTTTTTCATTTTCTTTTTTCTCTTTTTTTTTTGTTTCTTTGTGTTCATATCAACTAAATTTTCTAACAAGTAAAAGAAATTTTTAACGCGCTTTACAGTAAAATCATTATTTTAAAAGTATCTGCATTCAAAACTGCCTAAAAGAGAAGTTAGATGTCCAGGTTTTGATTGCAGTTCCTCCTATTGTTTTCCTCTTTTTCCATATTGCAGGCTAATGTTACTTAAAATTACTTAAATGTAACATAAACAGGATAAAAAATCATTCCAGTTGTGAAGGTGTGTTAGTTGTTATTTTGAATTTGTTCAACATAGTCTAATATCGTCTACTGCTTCGATTCCTGTTGTGACGTCTTTCGGTTTGGGAACGCCCTCTATCTCTGTTACGATCGCTTCCACCACGCCGACTGCCACTGCCTCCACTGTGACTGCCACCCACACCACCGCCACCACCACCACTCCCACTGACCCCATGACCGCCGCCTCCGTCTTCCTCTTTGTATCGATGATTGTTTGAGTTCTCGAATCGCTTTTGGTCCATGAGACCACTGTCGGAGGTGTCGTTGTCAAGATCTATTTCTTCTTTGAAAGTGATGTTGTGGTTCGGTGCATTAAATGGATTGTTTGGATTCGAATTTGTATTGAATGCATTTGTATTGAATTGGGCATTGTTTGGTATTGGATTAAATCCATTCTGTTGTGGTGTGGCCCAGGGGCTCAATCGATTATTATCGTTGTTAGCCAAAGGACCTGTTGCCCAAGGACTCGGTCTACAATTGTTGTCTTCAGTTTTTATTCTTCGTAAGTCCACATCACCATTGCCTGTATTGTCTTGGAAGTCTTCTCTGAGTTTTAACATATTTGCAGCCGAGCTTTGTCGCCAGTCTACATCGTTAGCGTATATAATTCTCGCATTATGATTCCGTGGTTCGAATCGAGATTTCTTCAAGGGCGGTGACTTACTGCGACCATGTGAAGGTGATACGCTTCTTCTGCTTTCCGGAGGTAATACGTCCCGTAGCTCTTCAATCTCTCCTGAGCTAATGTACCGATTCAGTGCATCGGGACCATTTCGAATTATGGCAGCTAACTTACTATCGGGCATTACACGAACCAACTGGCCATAAACAGATATGGCTACAATTAAGCTGGGATCCATGTTCTCTGGCATTCCGTCTCCCATCAAAATATTGTCTTTGGAATCTCTAGAATTGTTCTCATCACCATCTTCATTTCGACGACTATCGTTCCAATGAGCTTGGAAATTTCTCGGAATCGGTTTGCTATAGGGAACTTTTTTCTCTTTTTCTTTGTCATTTATTTTGCTTGGATCCAAATCAAGGCCGGGAATGAATCCTTTATCTGCAGTTAGACTTTCTGTGAACTCTACTTTATCTTCTGGACCCATACCAGGAATGATAGCATCATCTGGAAAAAGAGAAAAATTCAATTATATCACAAATACGATGATCGAAGGCATGGTACTTACCATATTCACATTCATCCATTGTGGCCAAACTAGCAGGGAGTGTGTTCAAATTATATTTGTCTCTCATGAGATCACCCGGACGATTTCTTGTCCAAAATTTTATTGTGTGATCATTTGAGCCGGAACATAAAATATGACCAAGTGGATGCCACGCCAAAGTCCAAACAATGCTATCGTGTGCTGCTTCAATGCCACCAATTTCTTTATCAGTACTAAAAACAAAACAACCATTAGACGGATTTTTTTTTTTAATAGAGCTGACATGATTCCTACCCAACATTCCAAAATAATACTGAACCATCGGAGCCACCTGAGCTGAAAAGACCTTCGTGTACTGGATGCCAGGACACGGAACTTGCTTCTTTTTTATGACCACGAAAAATTTGTACTTCCTCACGGAGATTCCGAATATCAAATAGCTTGAGTAGATGATCACGAGAGGCAGTCACTAACCAGTTGCCGTTGTTGTTCCATTTGAGATCCATGACAGTGGATTTGTGGGCGTGGCTAAAATTTTAGTAAATTCAAGACGTGCTGTCACGGGTATATGTTTTTTGTTTCTATATCTTATTACTTACAGTGTAGCTAAGGCCTGTCCGCTCTTAGGGTCCCATAATTTTATTGGTTGCTGGTTATCTTTACTTCCGGACACAATAAGTGCCTTTTGTGGATGCCAGTGAACACATTTAACGTCAGCTCCATGACCTAAAATTGAAGAATACAAGGTTTACGTACTTATTTTTTATTTTTAACAAGCAGAAAATTGTCAGAGTACACATAAGAATGCGAGCTTTGAATAATGAAATGGAATTTAGATTGGAAATCTCATTAATTGTTGAACAACGAGTTCAAATCACGATCTGGTAACAATGGAACAGACCAAAGTGTTGGTCCTAAGAGATTTGAAAAATATTTGGTGCGACATTAACGTTGTGCCAAGGAGTTAAATAGAATTTACCTCTTCGCAAATAACGTCTGCTGATGACATCGTTCGTCATAACAATTTCAATGAGTAGTTTCTTAAAGAGACTGATCGGTATTTCTTTTATAATATTATAATTTAATCTTAGTGACAGTCAGTTTACCTAAGCAACGGTATACACGTGTATTTAAGTTCTTTAGCTTGTGACATTTCTATCAATCATAAGCATATAAGCATCACGTTTGACTTAATGACATCAACATGCGTTCAACATTTCACGCACCAGCCTTATGAAAATTTTGCACACAGATCTCGGATTATTCCCTTACAAGGTCCAATTGACTCAGCCATTGAAGGCAAACGACCATCCGCTTCGTTATCACTTCTCGGTTTAGAACGTCGAATTTGGCCCAAAAATCATTTTTTTATGACGAGGCACATATTCACGTCGACGGCTATATTAACAAACAAAATTGTCGCATCTGGGGATCGGAAAACCTGCACGTGGTTGTCGAGAAGCCAATGCGTCTGCAGAGTGTGACAGCTTGGAGCGGATTTTGGAGCGGTAGCATCATTGATCCATTTTATTTCGAAAACGCTGCTGGAAACGTAATTTCTGTCAACGGTGAGCGCTAGAGAGCCATGATTACCGAATTTTTGTGGGCTGACATGGACTTGGATGATCTTTGGTTTCAGCGGGATTGCGCGACACAGCCTATCAAACAATCAATATTTTGCGCGCTAAGTACAGTAGTCGTATTATCAGTCAACAAGAGTTTATAAAATTGGGTTAGGAGGATGCGCTATTGCGAAGCCAGCCGAGTCAGCCACGTGAATGATATCGTATGCCATAACTAATGGGAGAGTTCGCTATTAGTAATAAAGCCATAACATGCCGGAAATAATTGAGATTTGATCATTTTATTTTATTTAAAAAAAACAAAAACAAAAAATATATTTGGACCACCCTGTACTCGAAACGTAAATGAGAATGATACGGGATATGCATGAAAATAACCAGAGAATTCAAAGTTAAAGTAGGAGTAATCCAAGGCAGTACAAAGTTCGTTGTTTTGAATGTGATGCAAGATTTTCTATTGAAGCAGCACATTGATGAGTCTGGAACGACTTCTCCTTTTTTTTATCGTGTTGGCTAGAAAGATATCATAGGCAATGACGTGACAGCCTTTTAATTAACTCTTAATAACCGAACAAAGAACTACAAAATGTTGGGTTACGAATCAGTAGTACTAACACCGAATATTTGCATTGTCGAGTCCGCACACCCAATTGCTGAAATCTGTTTATAATACAAGTAATCGTATCGAAGTGCGTACAATTTATGTACTATGGCCCTGTCATTAACTAGCAAGGCAATTATGATGACGATGATTTAAATATATTTAACCTAGACATCGCCACGTACGAGAAATATAAAAAAAAAAAATTATAGCGAAAATGATAATATTACGAATGCAAGCGAGCGTCTTCTCGCACAGGTCTCTACATTAAGAAACCGATGGTAGAAAAACTGAACGTTGATTCGCCATGTTTAACGAAGGACGTCGGAAGATTGGGTCTAAAAAGCAATAGAGGCGATCTGGAAAAAATATTAACTTATTTGGCGGCTGAAACCTCCATTTATTCAGCTTAATCCAAGAAAAGACGAAGACTGTAAACTACGAATTAAAAACTAAAAGTAAATATTAAGGAAAATGGGAGATCTAGAATGGTACATTCTCGAAAAAGGTTACGTTTGAGTTGACCTTCCGCAGCATTTGAAAGATTGGTTCACTGGAACCATCAATGATGCGGGGGATAGGTGCATATAGAAAGTTGGGCATCGTAAACTACGAGGGACAGTGTTAAGGGAAATTGTGTTGTACAAGGTGGCACAAAATTAATCACCCTAACGGAAGATGGTATAATTTTTGAAAATGGCGTCGTACGTCAATCATATTTGACATTTGTGAAGTAGACAGCTGCAACATATAAACAGACAAGCAATGGAGTGCTATACCCCGCAAAAGCGTGAAATAATTGTGTCGATGTTTTTGACCAATAATCGGTCGGTGATGTTAGCGCAGCGTGAATTTCGACGTCGATTTCCTAATAGTTTCGCGCCAACTGGGCAAACATTCCGGCGCTTACCTACTCGACTCGAACAGAGTGGAACCACAGGAGACCATGAAGGGCGTGGCCGCCACCGGATTGGTCGTTCGGACGAGAATATCGCGGATGTGGCTGCCGATGTCGTTGAGAATGAAGAAACATTAACCAGACGACGGGCCACGCAATTGGGCATCACCAGACACCTACAGCGAATTTTAGTGAAAGACTTACACATGTTCCCGTACAAAGTGCAAACAGTGCATCAGTTAATGCCTCCTGACCGTCAGTCGCGTGTGAATTACTGTAAAGCCATCCTCAAACTCAACAACGAAGAGAACGATTTTGTGTCGAAAATCATCATCATCATGCATTTTCACTTAAGCGGTTACGTCAATAAGCAAAATCTGCGTTTATGGGGCACTGAAAATCCTCATGTGATGCACGAAGAGCCATTATATCCACTCAAAACCACTGTGTGGTGCGGCGTTCACGCGGGAGGAGTGATTGGGACGTATTTTTTTGAGAACGCCGTCGGCAATATAGTCACTATTACTGACGAACTCTACAGGGCCATGATAAACGACTTCTTACTTCCGGAATTGGATGAGCGGGGCTTGGTGAACGTGTGATTTCAACAAGACGGTGTAACCACACACACAGCACGAGCCACAATGGATATTTTGAAGAAAACGTTTCTTGGTCTCGTAATGTCCCGTTTTGGCATGGCCAAACCATCTGGCCACGTAAGGGTTGGCATGAGTTGAATTTTAGTATTACTTTTATAATATATGATCCGAAATTTAGCTCCCTATTGCACAAGACACGAGGAGATTGAGACACGGGTATATATTATCCGCGTTACTTAAGTAACAAGGTAATAAATTGTCATTTGCCGATGGTGAACTCAAACAGATAGAAAACTTATCGAGGCCTTCGTAAAGAAGACTGAAGTTTTACCCCAAAACTAGCTTTGAGAAATTTTGTGTCGTCATATACATAGGAGGAGTGCGGTCCATATAGTTAATAACAATCAGTAATAGTTAAATTGAAAAGAAGAGAATCTAGGTAGCTACCCTGTACAAGGGCAGATGAGGAAAAAAGAGTGCTAAGAGGACGTAACTAAAACAAACAAAATGAAAATGGCTTTTCAGGTTAGAATATATGTAAAATATGTTCAAACCAGATCACAGAGAATGCGATCAATTGGTGAGATATCTTATCAAAAGCTTTAGTGAAATCAGTTGTAATAACAGCAATTTCATTGCCATTTTGAAAGGCTGAAAGGGGGGCGAAGGACACGAATATAACGAGGTTTATAGATCTGTATTTCAGGAAGCCATTTTGGCTGTTGGTAATAAGATACTACCACTGAAAACTTAAGGCTTCGCTTAGAATACTTACAAAAAGTTGTAGTATACGACAAAGTTTAGCAATGGGACTTCATTTTAAGCACATAGCGCGGGTAAAAGAAATTCAGGGAGAAAAGGAAGTGAGGTACCGATGCCCGTTGGTTTTAAATGTTTGATGGTTATAATGACTAGGAAACAAAGAGTTCGGCAGGGGATTTCATAAGCGAGTTGTATGGCTTAGAAAGGTGTCACGATATTTCAAAGTACGTTCGAAAGTGCACTTGAGGGAAAAACTAGCGAGCTGGGTGTTACGGCTGTAAGTTTGAAGCGGCGGGATGCTACTGACAATCCAATCATTGGAACCGATAAATAACTTATATATTAAGGCCAGATCAGAAGGGGTGAAGTATTTCTTACATCGCTTGAGGAAACCTCGACATTCTGTAGAATTTTTGACGACATCGAATATGTGGTCGTTCCAACGTAGGTTGTCATTTGTGAGTTTCTGTTTCAACGATGTCGTTTTCATTTTTGAAAGAGAAAGAGAGAGATAACCTTCAGAATTTCGATATTGATTTGTTCACTATTTAGGCAGCGCTGATAGAGATGCATATAAGTATAAAGCTGTGTAAAATGAAGGTAAGTACCGAAATAAACTGCATTTCAAAATTATAAGACACTTAATAAAATAGACTTTCTTCGCTCATTCACACGAACTCGTTTATATTTTGAGAGAATTAAAACTATGGATGGGAGCTCAAAAAGTGATCTGAAAAAGAGAACAGTTACATTCTATTTATAGAAATGCCTGAAAGGTATCGTTGGTTTAACTTGCGTTGCTTCAGTTTTTGCTTACTACTAACCGTATCAAAGTTGTACGACATATGTGGGTTTCAAGTGAAAGCGTTACAACTTTGTACAGGGAAAAGAAATTTCCAACTGCATTTGAGAAATATTAAACAAAATGCCACTTGCAGCTTTATTAACAGAAGATGAAAAGAGCAAGATTGGTGCATGTTGGGACTCCGGTATAAATGTAGCGGGGATCGCAAAAAGAAAAAAAGTCGCAGTCGGTATTTAAGTGATCCGGACAATACTCTCGGTGGCGAATCATATTAAAAGCAAGTAATTCGACTGCTTCCTCTTCCCAACTCACTGCTTCTTTCAGTAGAAAAGTGGCGTACTATAAACATCTTCAAATGATTTTATGAAAAAGACACCACGGCAAGATGAAAAAAAGTGGAATCCAGTCCGGCCAGATAGATAACAATGCTATTAGAGAGACTTACGGAAAGAATCCCTTTATTTTTCCAAAAGAAACTTCGGTGATAGTGTAAGGCAAGCCCGACACACTTGAATTACAATTTACAAGCTCAACCATGGATAGGTCAGAGAATATTGGGGTGCTGGAGAATAGTCTCCTTTAATTTCTACAGGACAGCAGAGTAAAGCCTTATGTTTTCATGAAGGACAATGCGCGCATTCATACAATTTGCCAAACAAATGTGTTCTTAGAGTCATGTTCAGTTGAAGTGATGGACTAACCGGCTTGCTCACCACTTAAATTCTATCCCCCAAAGGGAGTACTAGTAAGCCGTGTTTACATGGATAATAAAAAAAAATTGATAGTGTTTTAAAAGAGTAGAATCGATTGGAACCGAGTTTATTACATAACCTCATCAATTCAATAAAAGGAAGGATTTTCGAAGTCGGAAAGTCAGTGTGTGGCTCAATTGACTATAAAATTTAAATATTCAACGCTAAAGTTAACAAAAAACAAAATTTATAATAATCAGCTTAACCCATTTACGGCCAACGATTTGAGAATTTTTGTAGCCGTTATTTTTTGTTGTTTGATTAACTTATTGGTTTGTATAATTCTTCGACTTGTTGTTTGTCCCTATAAATTAATTCATGGAGAAATATGACGTTTTTCATATTTACGAGGGGAGTTCAACATATTCTCGGTATCGGGGTGAAGCTGTGGTTGTATATATAAATTGACTTATTTATCAAGTAATACTATTATTTTAGTGCATTCATGTAAAATTCCATATAAATGTGATTATTAATTCGCGTTTTATCTCTAGTTAAACAGAATCATAATGGCAACTGAGACGATGATGGTGAAAATTGATCATCGCGCTGTATTTAAATTTCTCACTAAGCAAGGAAAAAGTCAAAAAACTATTCATGAAGAAATGGTGGCTGTTTACCAGGGTTCCGCATCTTCATTATCAACTGTGCAAAAGTGGTCAAGTGAGTTCAAGAGAGGCAGAGAGAGCATTGAAGACGACCCCAGCTCCGGCGCCCCGGCTACTGCTTGTACGGGAGAAAGCATCAAAGAAGTCGAAAAACTTGTTCTTGAGGATGCCCAAATAAAGGTGAAAATGATGGCAGAGATCACCAAGCTTTCAATTGGTACCATTCACACCATTCTTCATGACCATCTTAACCTTTCAAAGGTCAGTGCAAGGTGGGTGACACGAATGCTCACAGCGCTTTAGAAAAAAGTGAGAATCGCATGCTGTAGAGAGCTTTTGCAGATGTGTAGTGAGAACGCGGACGGTGTTATGGATCGAATTGTTACTCGGGACGAAACATGGGTCCACCACTATGACCCTGAAAGCAAACAAGAATCCATGCAGTGGCATAAAAAAGGAACAGACCCCCCGAAGAAGTTCAAAGTCACTCCGTCTGCCGGGAAGCTCATGGCCACAGTTTTTTGGAACTCAAAGGGAATCTTGCTCATTGAGTACAAAAAAAAAGGTGAAACAATCAACGTCACATCCTACGCTTCCACTTTGCATAATTTGCGGAGGAAATTAAAAATAAAAGACGGGGTAAACTCGCAGCGGGTGTGTTGCTTCTTCATGACAACGCTCCTGTTCACACGGCGCGAGTTTCCAAGGCTGCTGCGCGAGATTGTGGTTTCGAAGAAATCCAACACCCACCCTATAGTCCAGACCTTGCCCCTAGTGATTATTTCCTGTTTCCGGATTTGAAAAAATGTCTTCGTGGAAAAAGATTTTCGGCAATAAATGGGTATTTTGCAGAGAAAGAGGAAATTTATTTTTTTGAGGGTTTAAAAAAGCTTATTTCAAGATGTAACAAATGCATTGATGTTAGGGGAGATTAAATTGAAAAATAAAAACAATTCAAATTGAATTCACATTTTCCTTCATATCGATACCGAGAATATATTGAACGCCCCTCGTATATATTAATTTATGTGAAGCTAGTTTTCATCTATTTTGACGGGTTTTTCTTGAAGAATTTTGGAGGAAAACGTTTAAAACTTTCAGATATAATTGGCATATTTTTTTATAGCATAATATTTTATCTGGGCGAGAAATAAATAATTTCAGTCAATTTTATCTTTTCTATCATGAAAATTTATATTTGAAGTAGGTGTTGGGTTTTCGCAACGTTGGCGTTATACGAGTTCAATTATCGCCACTATTGAATTTCTGCTACAAAGCTTTTTCTCTTTACCCGTGAGATGTCAGTTTTATAAAACTGTTCAATTGAGTAAGCGACGACCCCTGCGTAACATGATTTTGTTCTAGATGTGCAGTGTTTTTAAGTCACACTACACGAAGTGCCGGGCCATCTAGTCATCTTATAACGGTGTTGATATGTGGCTTTGTTGTCGTTTATTGCTTTCTAGTTTTTTTCCACGAGTGCATATTTTTCGCAATATACTGAAACAATTTTGATTACGTTTTTTGGGTACTGTCTGCTGTGTGAGGGACTGCTCTCCTGTTTATTCTTTGTCTTGCATCCAGGTGAAGTGGTTATTTCTGATTGTTTTTTTTTTGCTACTGATTTCGAGTTCCATTCGTAGATAAAGAAAACACGATGGCAAGTATACAATAATTATTGTTGCATATTAGTAGAAATATGCAAATTATTGTACTTTTTTAGAATACCGACACTGGCAGAGCTTGGACTTCGATGGAGCTACATTCTATTTTGGAGGAATCTGACTTCTCTGATTCGGAAGCCGAAGAGATTGATGTGGTTTGATACATTCCACCTGAAGTAGACGAAATCACGGAGGAGGAGACGATTGACGATGATATTGTTACCCACAATAGTCTAGAACCGGCTTTAGATAGGGACAGTGTTGGCACTTTCGAATTGCACACAAATATAGGAGACGAAGTGAATAAACCGAATCCTAGCAAATCAAATATCAAAGTAAAGTTCAATCCCATTTGGAAAAAAAGCGAACGCCTGGTCTACACCTCTAAGCCGATATCGGTGGAGTCAACTTCTAGTGAGGCGGCAAAACTCCATATGAAATTTTTCAACTGTTTGCTGATGATAATCTATTGTCTATGATAGCAAACTTTTCTAAACTATATGCTGATTCTAATAACCGCCACGATTTTCAAGTCCTAGTTTCCCACCTCAAAAAGTTCATCGGTATTCTTTTCCTCCCCAAGACATTGGTCGAATGATGAGGATAAGGGGGTCGATTTTGTAAAAACTACCATGAGCGAAATAGGTTTAGGGAAATAAAAAGAAATCTTCATCTATACGACAATTCAAATTTGGACAAAACCGATAAATTTGCAAAACCGAAACCGCTTTTTGAATACGCAAACAAGAAAAATTTGTTTAGTCACAACGTTTCAATAGATGAACAAATGGTCCCCTACTTTGGCAGGCATTCTCCCAAAATGTTCATTAGGGGGAAGCCAGTCCGATTCGGCTTCAAAATGTGGTGCCTTTGCTCTTCGAAGGGATATTGATATCAGTTTTCTCCCGATGGTGAGGCTGATAAAGGAATAGACAATGACAAAACAAATACCATTAGGAGAGCTAAAAGTAGTTGAAACCCCTTCGAATCATCGGGTATTTTTTGATAATTTTTTAACTTCTTACCATTTGCTGGCACTTTTGAAGTCTAAAGCTATTTTTTGCCACTGGAACAGTGCGTGGAACACAAACAGGAAAAACTAATTTGAAAGAAGAAAAAATTATGCAAAAATCCCATATACGAGTATTATACAGCATTTGACAAAAAAAATTAAATAACTATCCTTAGGTGGAATGACAGCAGTATAGTTACGGTAGGGACGAATCATGGATTTATTCATCCTCTGCAAAAAGTCAAAAGATTTAGCCGAAGTGAGAGAAAAGTAGTTGTAATTGATCAGCCGGTTACGCTGATGGACTATAACAAAAACATGGGAAGCGTAGACATGCACAACAACGGTGTGGCTAACTATTGGATAAAAATTCGAGGCAAAAAATGGTCGTTGCCACTGTTTACCAATTGTTTGGGCTCTTGCCTGGTAAATGCATGGACAATTTAGAACATTGCGAATCCAGATATAATCGTAAAACTCCCGCAACTAGATTTCAAATCTAACGTTGCTAGGTGTCTCATGCGAACTGCAGCCCGTTTGGAGACAAACGTTCTTGCATGTGGCAGGTATACCTCCCAAATTGATGACATCAGGTTCGACGGACATGGACATCTAATTATAAAAAATAATTGTAATCAGAGAAGAGGGTGCATTGAATGTCACCGCACAACAACATATATGTGTTCCAAGTGCAATGTATTTCTTCATTCAAAATGTTTTACAAAGTATTCGATGAAAATAAATATTTTCTCCATAAAAATCGAAAAAAATAATGATTTTTGTTTGAACTCATATTTGGAGCTTTGTATACCCTATCCGGTCATGCGTTTTCACAACAGTAAAAATTACTTAGTTATAGCAAAAAAAAAAATTTTTTTTGACCATGGAATTTTGTATTCCATATTCACCTTTACATTGGTTCTATGCTTGGTCGTTAATGGATTAAGGGCAAGTGTCTTATAATTCTGATACGGTGGAAAATGCATATTTTTTTTTCATTTGGTTTTTACTTGACATGTTTTTCTTTGATATGTGAAAATTACCAGACAGGCTTTGGTTCCCCTTTATTTCAATAAAACAAAATGAATTTAATATTTACCTACTATGCCGATACAAGCAAACTTAAAAAAAATTAAAGTGTCTTATAATTTTGATACGCACTATAGTTGTAATAGTCAGAATTGATTCGAAGGAGAACTGCTCATAACTTGTATCGTAAGAAGCGTAGTATTCCATTGTACCAATGATATGATGTCTTGTGGCGAAAATAGACGATAAATTAAGAAGTAGAGTTAAATATTTCTCTATAGAAGATGGAGAGGATAGAGAGAGGGAGACCTGTTGTGATAGGAAATGATTTTACGAAAATTTGTGGCAATATATGTATGTAACTATAAGCGTTCAACGGCTTATAAAACAAGAAGTAGAATACATCTAATACATACAAAATTCCATCAAATCGGGAAAAAAAATTAAAAAAAAAGAGTAAATTAAAATAAATAATAATAATGCTGGCGGGCAGTTAAAAAACCATTTTGCAACTTACCTCTCAGTACTCGTTCTTCTTGACATCGATAAAAATCCCAAACTCTAAGAGTTCCATCATCACTGCAGCTAACAAATTTACTATCCGACGGGCTAAAGCTGTAAGAATTGTTCACAGAATGAGAAAAGAAAGTCGATATTGTATTTGTTTTTTTTTTTGGTTTTGTTTATTATTTAAACACAAATTTTTTTCCAAAAAATAAAAGCCTTTTCATAAAACAAAAAAGAAGGAAACCTAGAATTTTATTTATTTATAACCTATTAGAAAAAAAATCAATGACAACTAATACACCCGTTAGCTGCTGCACCCTTTGTAAACCACCAAACAAATCTCATCACTTTTGAACGAAGAGGTTTGAAGAGTATTCTTATATGTTTTCAAATAGTAGCAAAACTTGGAAATAAAGAAAGAATATTTGTTGTAATGCTGCTCTAAGAAACTCAATGTACACTAGAGAATTCTTTGATCTATCACTCATATGAATCTAATTTTTTTTTAAAATCTTTGTTGGTTTGATTTCCGACTGAATTTTCTTATTTTTTGAATTATCAAAAATTGTACAAGGTTACAATAAAATAGTAAGAGCACAACAATTGTATAAAGGATTTGTAGTACACATATAAAAGCTACACAAGTGTTAAAGTTCCAATTAAGCTGGTAAACAAATGATTTATATCAGTAGACATATAGAGGGATGGATTAACTTTAAATGTAATAAACTTAAAAACCCTCAAATATCTGATCATAGACTATTACACTGTTGTCCTAAGCAAAAAGGGTGTATCTCCACTTTGGTAGCTTTGAGTTATTGAACTTCCCACAATACACTGTCAGGAACTAAATTCAGGGAATTTTAATTTGTTTAGATCGTTTTATTTGAACTGTGTATAGTGGAATATATGAGTATGCACATATACTTTCGTTTTTTGACTTAATACATTGAAAAGATGATATGCTTAGGAGATGAGCACCTTAAGCACCTATCTTTTTCAGGAACAATTGAATTTTGAGAAATGAAAGTCGTTTCTAATACGGCTGCTTTCCAAAATGCAGTACTGCCTGCTTTTTGCATCAGCAACCATTCCGAAATACAAACCCAAACTGGTGACAGAACGCAGAACGTTCCGAAATTCCTTGTGAATGTACATATACATATACTGCGCAAGGAAAAACATGATAAAGTACTCGTATAATGGCGAATTCCGAGAAGTAAGTTCTCTTTTAAATAAATAAAAGCATTCAATTATATTATGATAATTATTTATATGCAGAAATCAATGGACAAAAAGCGAGATTTTACACTCAATTACAACGAGACTGCAGTTTGAAAAGGAATTAAGCTCTAGCTGAATTTTAGCTTTAAAATATATTTTGTGAATATTCGATTGTCACAAGCACCACAATTATTTAGCAAATAATTAGTTATATGAATTCCAATCAATTTGTTGCACATTGTTTTACGTTTTAAAGAAAATAAACACTGTGCATCGCGTAACATTCCAAAACATCATGATACGTAAAGCAACGGGTTACGCATTGCATCATAAAAGCATTGAATGCTTGCATGACAAGTGCGAGGTGCAGTTACAATGCGCATTTAGTTTGAATTTTGGAAAGCAGCCTACGAAAGTAGAGTAGCCTAAACGTCTACTTTCCGATCAGCATCCTCCAGAAACATGATTTATTTGGTTGTCTTCTTGATTTTAAGTCGTAATGTAAAAGGAAATGGTGAAACACTCTTTTTCTAATCTAGCATCTTATTATCTCAAGATGCCTGCGATACAGATCCTCCTCTGAAAAGCACTAGATGTTCGTAAAGAGGCTGAAGGAAAAATATTTGGACCACATAAATGCAAAAACATTATCAAGCCTTTGGCCTCACTGATGATCTGATCCAAAATAAATAGGCTCGTAGGAATAGATGTGCTTGTATGCGTTATTTCAACGAATAATAAGGGAAGAAACTTTATATTAGAAATATTTTATTAGAAGTTGGGTCTTTGATTCATTCTGTGGCCACAAGTCTTAACCACCTAAGACGGTTTTTC